>JBANSL010000002.1:66412249-67681338 GCA_037127255.1 Persicaria tinctoria | reverse complement strand
TCTTTGGGACATAGATAAAACTTTAACTCCGAAAATGCAGCTTCGATCAGAGGCACGAAGCGGAGCCAAGCTCGAACGTCTTTGGGACTTAGATAAAACTTCAACTCCATGAATGAAGCTTCCATCGGAAGCCCGACACGGAGCCAAGGTCAAGCGTCTTTGGCACTTAGATAAAACCTCAACTCCGAGAATGCAGCTTCGATCGGAGGTCCGACGTGGTGCCAAGCTCCAGCGTCTTTGGGACTTAGATAAAACTTCAACTCCGAGAATGCAGCTTCGATCGGAGGTCCGACGTGGTGCCAAGCTCCAGCGTCTTTGGGACTTAGATAAAACTTCAACTCTGAAAATGCAGCTTCGATCGGAGGCCCGACGCGGAGCCAAGCTCAAGTGTCTTTGGGACTTAGATAAAACTTCAACTCCGAGAGTGCAGCATCGATCGGAGGCCTGACGTAGAGCCAAGCTCCAACGTCTTTGGGACATAGATAAAACTTCATCTCCGAGAATGCAGCTTCGATCGGAAGCCTAAAGCGGAGCCAAGCTCCATCGTCTTTGGGACTTCGATAAAATTTCATCTCCGGGAATGCAGATTCGATCGGAGGCCCGACGCGGAGCCAAGCTCCAGCGTCTTTGGGACTTAGATAAAACTTCAACTCCGACAATGCAACTTCGATTGGAGGCCTGAAGCAGAGCCAAGCTTCAGCGTCTTTGGGACTTAGATAAAACTTCATCTCCGAGAATGCAGCTTCGATCCGAGGTCCGACGCGCAGCCAAGCTCCAGCGTCTTTGGGACTTAGATAAAACTTCATATCCGAGAATGCAGGTTCGATTAGAGGCCTGAGGCAGAGCCAAGCTCCAGCGTCTTTGGGACTTAGATAAAACTTCATCTCCGAGAATGCAGCTTCGATCTGAGGTCCGACACGGAGCCAAGCACCAGCGTCTTTGGGACTTAGATAAAACTTCATCTCCAAGAATGCAGCTTCGATCGGAGGCCCGACGCGGAACCAAGCTCCAACGTCTTTGGGACTTAGATAAAACTTCATCTCCGAGAATGCAGCTTCGATCGGAGGCCCTACGCCGAGCCAAGCATCAGCGTCTTTGGGACTTAGATAAAACTTCAAATCCGAAAAAGCAGCTTCGATCGGAAGCCTAACGCGGAGCCAAGCTCAAGTGTCTTTGGGACTTAGATAAAACTTCAACTCCGAGAGTGCAGCATCGATCGGAGGCCCGACGTAGAGCCAAGCTCCAGCGTCTTTGGGACTTAGATAAAACTTCATCTCCGAGACTGCAGCTTCGATCGGAAGCCTAACGCGAAGCCAAGCTCCATCGTCTTTGGGACTTCGATAAAATTTCATCTCCGGGAATGCGGATTCGATCGGAGGCCCGATGCGGAGCCAAGCTCCACCGTCTTTGGGACTTAGATAAAACTTCAACTCCGACAATACAGCTTCGATTGGAGGCCCGAAGCAGAGCCAAGCTCTAGCGTCTTTGGGACTTTGATAAAACTTCATCTCCGAGAATGCAGCTTCGATCCGAGGTCCGACGCGGAGCCAAGCTCCACCGTCTTTGGGACTTAGATAAAACTTCATCTCCGAGAATGCAGCTTCGATCTGAGGTCCGACACGGAGCCAAGAACCAGCGTCTTTGGGACTTAGATAAAACATCATCTCCCAGAATGCAGCTTCGATCGGAGGCCCGACGCGGAGCAAAGGTCCAGCGTCTTTGGGACTTAGATAAAACTTCATCTCCGAGAATGCAGCTTCGATCGGAGGCCCGACGCCGAGCCAAGCATCAGCGTCTTTGGGACATAGATAAAACTTCAACTCCGAAAATGCAGCTTCGATCAGAGGCCCGAAGCGGAGCCAAGCTCCAACGTCTTTGGGACTTAGATAAAACTTCAACTCCAAGAATGAAGCTTCCATCGGAAGCCCGACACGGAGCCAAGGTCAAGCGTCTTTGGGAGTTAGTTAATTCATCCACTCCGAGAATGCAGCTTCGATCGGAGGTCCGACGTGGTGCCAAGCTCCAGCGTCTTTGGGACTTAGATAAAACTTTAACTCCGAGAATGCAGCTTCGATCGGAGGTCCGACGTGGTGCCAAGCTCCAGCGTCTTTGGGACTTAGATAAAACTTCAACTCCGAAAATGCAGCTTCGATCGGAGGCCAGACGCGGAGCCAAGCTCAAGTGTCTTTGGGACTTAGATAAAACTTCAACTCCGAGAGTGCAGCATCGATCGGAGGCCCGACGTAGAGCAGAGCTCCAGCGTCTTTGGGACTTAGATAAAACTTCATCTCTGAGAATGCAGCTTCGATCGGAAGCCTAAAGCGGAGCCAAGCTCCATCGTCTTTGGGACTAGGATAAAATTTCATCTCCGGGAATGCAGATTCGATCGGAGGCCCGACGCGGAGCCAAGCTCCAGCGTCTTTGGGACTTAGATAAAACTTCAACTCCGACAATGCAGCTTCGATTGGAGGCCTGAAGCAGAGCCAAGCTTCAGCGTCTTTGGGACTTAGATAAAACTTCATCTCCGAGAATGCAGCTTCGATCCGAGGTCCGACGCGGAGCCAAGCTCCAGCGTCTTTGGGACTTAGATAAAACTTCATATCCGAGAATGCAGGTTCGATTGGAGGCCTGAAGCACAGCCAAGCTCCAGCGTCTTTGGGACTTAGATAAAACTTCATCTCCGAGAATGCAGCTTCGATCTGAGGTCCGACACGGAGCCAAGAACCAGCGTCTTTGGGACTTAGATAAAACATCATCTCCCAGAATGCAGCTTCGATCGGAGGCCCGACGCGGAGCCAAGGTCCAGCGTCTTTGGGACTTAGATAAAACTTCATCTCCGAGAATGCAGCTTCGATCGGAGGCCCGACGCCGAGCCAAGCATCAGCGTCTTTGGGACATAGATAAAACTTCAACTCCGAAAATGCAGCTTCGATCAGAGGCCCGAAGCGGAGCCAAGCTCCAACGTCTTTGGGACTTAGATAAAACTTCAACTCCAAGAATGAAGCTTCCATCGGAAGCCCGACACGGAGCCAAGGTCAAGCGTCTTTGGGAGTTAGTTAATTCATCAACTCCGAGAATGCAGCTTCGATCGGAGGTCCGACGTGGTGCCAAGCTCCAGCGTCTTTGGGACTTAGATAAAACTTCAACTCCGAGAATGCAGCTTCGATCGGAGGTCCGACGTGGTGCCAAGCTCCAGCGTCTTTGGGACTTAGATAAAACTTCAACTCCGAAAATGCAGCTTCGATCGGAGGCCAGACGCGGAGCCAAGCTCAAGTGTCTTTGGGACTTAGATAAAACTTCAACTCCGAGAGTGCAGCATCGATCGGAGGCCCGACGTAGAGCCAAGCTCCAGCGTCTTTGGGACTTAGATAAAACTTCATCTCTGAGAATGCAGCTTCGATCGGAAGCCTAAAGCGGAGCCAAGCTCCATCGTCTTTGGGACTAGGATAAAATTTCATCTCCGGGAATGCAGATTCGATCGGAGGCCCGACGCGGAGCCAAGCTCCAGCGTCTTTGGGACTTAGATAAAACTTCAACTCCGACAATGCAGCTTCGATTGGAGGCCTGAAGCAGAGCCAAGCTTCAGCGTCTTTGGGACTTAGATAAAACTTCATCTCCGAGAATGCAGCTTCGATCCGAGGTCCGACGCGGAGCCAAGCTCCAGCGTCTTTAGGACTTAGATAAAACTTCATATCCGAGAATGCAGGTTCGATTGGAGGCCTGAAGCACAGCCAAGCTCCAGCGTCTTTGGGACTTAGATAAAACTTCATCTCCGAGAATGCAGCTTCGATCTGAGGTCCGACACGGAGCCAAGAACCAGCGTCTTTGGGACTTAGATAAAACATCATCTCCCAGAATGCAGCTTCGATCGGAGGCCCGACGCGGAGCCAAGGTCCAGCGTCTTTGGGACTTAGATAAAACTTCATCTCCGAGAATGCAGCTTCGATCGGAGGCCCGACGCCGAGCCAAGCATCAGCGTCTTTGGGACATAGATAAAACTTCAACTCCGAAAATGCAGCTTCGATCAGAAGCCCGAAGCGGAGCCAAGCTCCAACGTCTTTGGGACTTAGATAAAACTTCAACTCCAAGAATGAAGCTTCCATCGGAAGCCCGACACGGAGCCAAGGTCAAGCGTCTTTGGGAGTTAGATAAAACATCAACTCCGAGAATGCAGCTTCGATCGGAGGTCCGACATGGTGCCAAGCTCCAGCGTCTTTGGGACTTAGATAAAACTTCAACTCCGAGAATGCAGCTTCGATCGGAGGTCCGACGTGGTGCCAAGCTCCAGCGTCTTTGGGACTTAGATAAAACTTCTACTCCGAAAATGCAGCTTCGATCGGAGGCCAGACGCGGAGCCAAGCTCAAGTGTCTTTGGGACTTAGATAAAACTTCAACTCCGAGAGTGCAGCATCGATCGGAGGCCCGACGTAGAGCCAAGCTCCAGCGTCTTTGGGACTTAGATAAAACTTCATCTCTGAGAATGCAGCTTCAATCGGAAGCCTAAAGCGGAGCCAAGCTCCATCGTCTTTGGGACTAGGATAAAATTTCATCTCCGGGAATGCAGATTCGATCGGAGGCCCGACGCGGAGCCAAGCTCCAGCGTCTTTGGGACTTAGATAAAACTTCAACTCCGACAATGCAGCTTCGATTGGAGGCCTGAAGCAGAGCCAAGCTTCAGCGTCTTTGGGACTTAGATAAAACTTCATCTCCGAGAATGCAGCTTCGATCCCAGGTCCGACGCGGAGCCAAGCTCCAGCGTCTTTGGGACTTAGATAAAACTTCATATCCGAGAATGCAGGTTCGATTGGAGGCCTGAAGCAGAGCCAAGCTCCAGCGTCTTTGGGACTTAGATAAAACTTCATCTCCGAGAATGCAGCTTCGATCTGAGGTCCGACACGGAGCCAAGAACCAGCGTCTTTGGGACTTAGATAAAACATCATGTCCCAGAATGCAGCTTCGATCGGAGGCCCGACGCGGAGCCAAGGTCCAGCGTCTTTGGGACTTAGATAAAACTTCATCTCCGAGAATGCAGCTTCGATCGGAGGCCCGACGCCGAGCCAAGCATCAGCGTCTTTGGGATATAGATAAAACTTCAACTCCGAAAATGCAGCTTCGATCAGAGGCCCGAAGCGGAGCCAAGCTCCAACGTCTTTGGGACTTAGATAAAACTTCAACTCCAAGAATGAAGCTTCCATCGGAAGCCCGACACGGAGCCAAGGTCAAGCGTCTTTGGGAGTTAGATAAAACATCAACTCCGAGAATGCAGCTTCGATCGGAGGTCCGACGTGGTGCCAAGCTCCAGCGTCTTTGGGACTTAGATAAAACTTCAACTCCGAGAATGCAGCTTCGATCGGAGGTCCGACGTGGTGCCAAGCTCCAGCGTCTTTGGGACTTAGATAAAACTTCAACTCCGAAAATGCAGCTTCGATCGGAGGCCCGACGCGGAGCCAAGCTCAAGTGTCTTTGGGACATAGATAAAACTTCAACTCCGAGAGTGCAGCATCGATCGGAGGCCCGACGTAGAGCCAAGCTCCAGCGTCTTTGGGACTTAGATAAAACTTCATCTCTGAGAATGCAGCTTCGATCGGAAGCCTAAAGCGGAGCCAAGCTCCATCGTCTTTGGGACTTGGATAAAATTTCATCTCCGGGAATGCAGATTCGATCGGAGGCCCGACGCGGAGCCAAGCTCCAGCGTCTTTGGGACTTAGATAAAACTTCAACTCCGACAATGCAGCTTCGATTGGAGGCCTGAAGCAGAGCCAAGCTTCAGCGTCTTTGGGACTTAGATAAAACTTCATCTCCGAGAATGCAGCTTCGATCCGAGGTCCGACGCGGAGCCAAGCTCCAGCGTCTTTGGGACTTAGATAAAACTTCATATCCGAGAATGCAGGTTCGATTGGAGGCCTGAAGCAGAGCTAAGCTCCAGCGTCTTTGGGACTTAGATAAAACTTCATCTCCGAGAATGCAGCTTCGATCTGAGGTCCGACACGGAGCCAAGCACCAGCGTCTTTGGGACTTAGATAAAGCTTCATCTCCAAGAATGCAGCTTCGATCGGAGGCCCGACGCGGAGCCAAGCTCCAGCGTCTTTGGGACTTAGATAAAACTTCATCTCCGAGAATGCAGCTTCGATCGGAGGCCCTACGCCGAGCCAAGCATCAGCGTCTTTGGGACTTAGATAAAACTTCAACTCCGAAAATGCAACTTCAATCGGAGGCCCGAAGCGAAGCCAAGCTCCAACGTCTTTGGGACTTAGATAAAACTTCAACTCCAATAATGCAGCTTCCATCGGAAGCCCGACACGGAGCCAAGGTCAAGCGTCTTTGGGACTTAGATAAAACCTCAACTCCGAGAATGCAGCTTCGATCGGAGGTCCGACGTGGTGCCAAGCTCCTGCGTCTTTGGGACTTAGATAAAACTTCAACTCCGAGAATGCAGCTTCGATCGGAGGTCCGACGTGGTGCCAAGCTCCAGCGTCTTTGGGACTTAGATAAAACTTCAACTCCGAAAATGCAGCTTCGATCGGAGGCCCGACACGGAGCCAAGCTCATGTGTCTTTGGGACTTAGATAAAACTTCAACTCCGAGAGTGCAGCATCGATCGTAGGCCCGACGTAGAGCCAAGCTCCAGCGTCTTTGGCACTTTGATAAAACTTCATCTCCGAGAATGTAGCTTCGATCGGAAGCCTAAAGCGGAGCCAAGCTCCATCGTCTTTGGGACTTCGATAAAATTTCATCTCCGGGAATGCAGATTCGATCGGAGGCCCGACGCGGAGCCAAGCTCCAGCGTCTTTGGGACTTAGATAAAACTTCAACTCCGACAATGCAGCTTCGATTGGAGGCCCGAAGCAGAGCCAAGCTCCAGCGTCTTTGGGACTTAGATAAAACTTTATCTTTGAGAATGCAGCTTCGATCTGAGGTCCGACGCGGAGCCAAGCTCCAGCGTCTTTGGGACTTAGATAAAACTTCATCTTCGAGAATGCAGCTTCGATTGGAAGCCCAATGGAGAGCCAAGCTCCAGCGTCTTTGCGACTTAGATAAAACTTCATCTCCGAGAATGCAGCTTCGATCTGAGGTCCGACACGGAGCCAAGCACCAGCGTCTTTGGGACTTAGATAAAACTTTATCTCTGAGAATGCAGCTTCGATCTGAGGTCCGACGCGGAGCCAAGCTCCAGCGTCTTTGGGACTTAGATAAAACTTCATCTCCGAGAATGCAGCTTCGATTGGAGGCCCGAAGGAGAGCCAAGCTCCAGCGTCTTTGGGACTTAGATAAAACTTCATCTCCGACAATGCAGCCTCGATCTGAGGTCCGACACGGAGCCAAGCTCCAGCGTCTTTGGGACGTAGATAAAACTTCATCTCCAAGATTGCAGCTTCGATCGGAGGCCCGATGCGGAGCCAAGCTCCAGCGTCTCTGGTACTTAGATAAAACTTCATCTCCGAGAACGCAGCTTTGATCAGAGGCCCGACGCGGAGCCAAGGTCAAGCGTCTTTGGGACATAGATAAAACCTCAACTCCGAGAATGCAGCTTCGATCGGAGGCCCGACGCAGAGCCAAGCTCCTGCGTCTTTAGGACTTAGATAAAACTTCAACTCCGAGAATGCAGCTTCGATCGGAGGTCCGATGTGGTGCCAAGCTCCAGCGTCTTTGGGACATAGATAAAACTTCAACTCCAAAAAAGCAGCTTCGATCGGAGGCCCGACGTAGAGCCAAGCTCCAGCATCTTTAGGACTTAGATAAAACTTCATCTCCGAGACTGCAGCTTCGATCATAAGCCTAAGGCAGAGCCAAGCTCCATCGTCTTTGGGACTTCGATAAAATTTCATCTCCGGGAATGCAGATTCGATCGGAGGCCCGATGCGGAGCCAAGCTCCAGCATCTTTGGGACTTAGATAAAACTTCAACTCCGACAATGCAGCTTCGATTGGAGGCCCGAAGCAGAGCCAAGCTCTAGCGTCTTTGGGACTTTGATTAAACTTCATCTCCGAGAATGCAGCTTCGATCCGAGGTCCGACGCGGAGCCAAGCTCCAGCGTCTTTGGGACTTAGATAAAACTTCATATCCGAGAATGCAAGTTCGATTGGAGGCCTGAAGCAGAGCCAAGCTCCAGCGTCTTTGGGACTTAGATAAAACTTCATCTCCGAGAATGCAGCTTCGATCTGAGGTCCGACACGGAGCCAAGCACCAGCGTCTTTGGGACTTAGATAAAACTTCATCTCCAAGAATGCAGCTTCGATCGGAGGCCCGACGCGGAGCCAAGCTCCAGCGTCTTTAGGACTTAGATAAAACTTCATCTCCGAGAATGCAGCTTCGATCGGAGGCCCTACGCCGAGCCAAGCATCAGCGTCTTTGGGACTTAGATAAAACTTCAACTCCGAAAATGCAACTTCGATCGGAGGCCCGAAGCGAAGCCAAGCTCCAACGTCTTTGGGACTTAGATAAAACTTCAACTCCAAGAATGCAGCTTCCATCGGAAGCCCGACACGGAGCCAAGGTCAAGCGTCTTTGGAACCTAGATAAAACCTCAACTCCGAGAATGCAGCTTCGATCGGACGCCCGACGGAGAGCCAAGCTCCTGCGTCTTTGGGACTTAGATAAAACTTCAACTCCGAGAATGCAGCTTCGATCGGAGGTCCGACGTGGTGCCAAGCTCCAGCGTCTTTGGGACTTAGATAAAACTTCAACTCCGAAAATGCAGCTTCGATCGGAGGCCCGACACGGAGCCAAGCTCATGTGTCTTTGGGACTTAGATAAAACTTCAACTCCGAGAGTGCAACATCGATCGGAGGCCCGACGTAGAGCCAAGCTCCAGCGTCTTTGGCACTTAGATAAAACTTCATCTCCGAGAATGTAGCTTCGATCGGAAGCCTAAAGCGGAGCCAAGCTCCATCGTCTTTGGGACTTCGATAAAATTTCATCTCCGGGAATGCAGATTCGATCGGAGGCCCGACGCGGAGCCAAGCTCCAGCGTCTTTGGGACTTAGATAAAACTTCAACTCCGACAATGCAGCTTCGATTGGAGGCCCGAAGCAGAGCCAAGCTCCAGCGTCTTTGGGACTTAGATAAAACTTTATCTCTGAGAATGCAGCTTCGATCTGAGGTCCGACGCGGAGCCAAGCTCCAGCGTCTTTGGGACTTAGATAAAACTTCATCCTCGAGAATGCAGCTTCGATTGGAAGCCCAATGGAGAGCCAAGCTCCAGCGTCTTTGGGACTTAGATAAAACTTCATCTCCGAGAATGCAGCTTCGATCTGAGGTCCGACACGGAGCCAAGCACCAGCGTCTTTGGGACTTAGATAAAACTTTATCTCTGAGAATGCAGCTTCGATCTGAGGTCCGACGCGGAGCCAAGCTCCAGTGTCTTTGGGACTTAGATAAAACTTCATCTCCGAGAATGCAGCTTCGATTGGAGGCCCGAAGGAGAGCCAAGCTCCAGCGTCTTTGGGACTTAGATAAAACTTCATCTCCGACAATGCAGCTTCAATCTGAGGTCCGACACGGAGCCAAGCTCCAGCGTCTTTGGGACTTAGATAAAACTTCATCTCCAAGATTGCAGCTTCGATCGGAGGCCCGATGCGGAGCCAAGCTCCAGCGTCTCTGGTACTTAGATAAAACTTCATCTCCGAGAACGCAGCTTTGATCAGAGGCCCGACGCGGAGCCAAGGTCAAGCGTCTTTGGGACATAGATAAAACCTCAACTCCGAGAATGCAGCTTCGATCGGAGGCCCGACGCAGAGCCAAGCTCCTGCGTCTTTGGGACTTAGATAAAACTTCAACTCCGAGAATGCAGCTTCGATCGGAGGTCCGACGTGGTGCCAAGCTCCAGCGTCTTTGGGACATAGATAAAACTTCAACTCCGAAAAAGCAGCTTCGATCGGAGGCCCGACGTAGAGCCAAGCTCCAGCGTCTTTGGGACTTAGATAAAACTTCATCTCCGAGACTGCAGCTTCGATCGGAAGCCTAACGCAGAACCAAGCTCCATCGTCTTTGGGACTTCGATAAAATTTCATCTCCGGGAATGCAGATTCGATCGGAGGCCCGATGCGGAGCCAAGCTACAGCGTCTTTGGGACTTAGATAAAACTTCAACTCCGACAATGCAGCTTCGATTGGAGGCCCGAAGCAGAGCCAAGCTCTAGCGTCTTTGGGACTTTGATTAAACTTCATCTCCGAGAATGCAGCTTCGATCCGAGGTCCGACACGGAGCCAAGCACCAGCGTCTTTGGGACATAGATAAAACTTCATCTCCCAGAATGCAGCTTCGATCGGAGGCCCGACGCGGAGCCAAGGTCCAGCGTCTTTGGGACTTAGATAAAACTTCATCTCCGAGAATGCATCTTCGATCGGAGGCCCGACGCCGAGCCAAGAATCAGCGTCTTTGGGACATAGATAAAACTTCAACTCCGAAAATGCAGCTTCGATCGGAGGCCCGAAGCGGAGCCAAGCTCCAACGTCTTTGGGACTTAGATAAAACTTCAACTCCAAGAATGAAGCTTCCATCGGAAGCCCGACACGGAGCCAAGGTCAAGCGTCTTTGGGACTTAGATAAAACCTCAACTCCGAGAATGCAGCTTCGATAGGAGGTCCGACGTGGTGCCAAGCTCCTGCGTCTTTGGGACTTAGATAAAACTTCAACTCCGAGAATGCAGCTTCGATCGGAGGTCCGACGTGGTGCCAAGCTCCAGCGTCTTTGGGACTTAGATAAAACTTCAACTCCGAGAGTGCAGCATCGATCGGAGGCCCGACGTAGAGCCAAGCTCCAGCGTCTTTGGGACTTAGATAAAACATCATCTCCGAGAATGCAGCTTCGATCGGAAGCTTAAAGCGGAGCCAAGCTTCATCGTCTTTGGGACTTCGATAAAATTTCATCTCCGGGAATGCAGATTCGATCGGAGGCCCGACGCGGAGCCAAGCTCCAGCGTCTTTGGGACTTAGATAAAACTTCAACTCCGACAATGCAGCTTCGATTGGAGGCCCGAAGCAGAGCCAAGCTCCAGCGTCTTTGGGACTTAGATAAAACTTTATCTCTGAGAATGCAGCTTCGATCTGAGGTCCGACGCGGAGCCAAGCTCCAGCGTCTTTGGGACTTAGATAAAACTTCATCTCCGAGAATGCAGCTTCGATTGGAGGCCCGAAGGAGAGCCAAGCTCCAGCGTCTTTGGGACTTAGATAAAACTTCATCTCCGACAATGCAGCTTCGATCTGAGGTCCGACACGGAGCCAAGCACCAGCGTCTTTGGGACTTAGATAAAACTTCATCTCCAAGATTGCAGCTTCGATCGGAGGCCCGATGCGGAGCCAAGCTCCAGCGTCTCTGGGACTTAGAAAAAACTTCATCTCCGAGAATGCAGCTTTGATCAGAGGCCCGACGCGGAGCCAAGGTCAAGCGTCTTTGGAAGATAGATAAAACCTCAACTCCGAGAATGCAGCTTCGATCGGAGGCCCGACGCAGAGCCAAGCTCCTGCGTCTTTGGGACTTAGATAAAACTTCAACTCCGAGAATGCAGCTTCGATCGGAGGTCCGACGTGGTGCCAAGCTCCAGCGTCTTTGGGACTTAGATAAAACTTCAACTCCGAAAAAGCAGCTTCGATCGGAGGCCCGACGCGGAGCCAAGCTCAAGTGTCTTTGGGACTTAGATAAAACTTCAACTCCGAGAGTGCAGCATCGATCGGAGGCCCGACGTAGAGCCAAGCTCCAGCGTCTTTGGGACTTAGATAAAACTTCATCTCCGAGACTGCAGCTTCGATCGGAAGCCTAACGCGGAGCCAAGCTCCATCGTCTTTGGGACTTCGATAAAATTTCATCTCCGGGAATGCAGATTCGATCGGAGGCCCGATGCGGAGCCAAGCTCCAGCGTCTTTGGGACTTAGATAAAACTTCAACTCCGACAATGCAGCTTCGATTGGAGGCCCGAAGCAGAGCCAAGCTCTAGCGTCTTTGGGACTTTGATAAAACTTCATCTCCGAGAATGCAGCTTCGATCCGAGGTCCGACGCGGAGCCAAGCTCCAGCGTCTTTGGGACATAGATAAAACATCATCTCCGAGAATGCAGCTTCGATTGGAGGCCCGAAGCAGAGCCAAGCTCCAGCGTCTTTGGGACTTAGATAAAACTTCATCTCCGAGAATGCAGCTTCGATCTGAGGTCCGACACGGAGCCAAGCACCAGCGTCTTTAGGACTTAGATAAAACTTCATCTCCCAGAATGCAGCTTCGATCGGAGGCCCGACGTGGAGCCAAGGTCCAGCGTCTTTGGGACTTAGATAAAACTTCATCTCCGAGAATGCAGCTTCGATCGGAGGCCCGACGCCGAGCCAAGCATCAGCGTCTTTGGGACATAGATAAAACTTCAACTCCGAAAATGCAGCTTCGATCGGAGGCCCGAAGCAAAGCCAAGCTCCAACGTCTTTGGGACTTAGATAAAACTTCAACTCCAAGAATGAAGCTTCCATCGGAAGCCGACACAGAGCCAAGGTCAAGCGTCTTTGGGACTTAGATAAAACCTCAACTCCGAGAATGCAGTTTCGATCGGAGGTCCGACGTGGTGCCAAGCTCCAGCGTCTTTGGGACTTAGATAAAACTTCAACACCGAGAATGCAGCTTCGATCGGAGGCCCGATGCGGAGCCAAGCTCCAGCGTCTCTGGGACTTAGAAAAAACTTCATCTCCGACAATGCAGCTTCAATCTGAGGTCCGACACGGAGCCAAGCTCCAGCGTCTTTGGGACTTAGATAAAACTTCATCTCCAAGATTGCAGCTTCGATCGGAGGCCCGATGCGGAGCCAAGCTCCAGCGTCTCTGGTACTTAGATAAAACTTCATCTCCGAGAACGCAGCTTTGATCAGAGGCCCGACGCGGAGCCAAGGTCAAGCGTCTTTGGGACATAGATAAAACCTCAACTCCGAGAATGCAGCTTCGATCGGAGGCCCGACGCAGAGCCAAGCTCCTGCGTCTTTGGGACTTAGATAAAACTTCAACTCCGAGAATGCAGCTTCGATCGGAGGTCCGACGTGGTGCCAAGCTCCAGCGTCTTTGGGACATAGATAAAACTTCAACTCCGAAAAAGCAGCTTCGATCGGAGGCCCGACGTAGAGCCAAGCTCCAGCGTCTTTGGGACTTAGATAAAACTTCATCTCCGAGACTGCAGCTTCGATCGGAAGCCTAACGCAGAGCCAAGCTCCATCGTCTTTGGGACTTCGATAAAATTTCATCTCCGGGAATGCAGATTCGATCGGAGGCCCGATGCGGAGCCAAGCTACAGCGTCTTTGGGACTTAGATAAAACTTCAACTCCGACAATGCAGCTTCGATTGGAGGCCCGAAGCAGAGCCAAGCTCTAGCGTCTTTGGGACTTTGATTAAACTTCATCTCCGAGAATGCAGCTTCGATCCGAGGTCCGACACGGAGCCAAGCACCAGCGTCTTTGGGACATAGATAAAACTTCATCTCCCAGAATGCAGCTTCGATCGGAGGCCCGACGCGGAGCCAAGGTCCAGCGTCTTTGGGACTTAGATAAAACTTCATCTCCGAGAATGCATCTTCGATCGGAGGCCCGACGCCGAGCCAAGCATCAGCGTCTTTGGGACATAGATAAAACTTCAACTCCGAAAATGCAGCTTCGATCGGAGGCCCGAAGCGGAGCCAAGCTCCAACGTCTTTGGGACTTAGATAAAACTTCAACTCCAAGAATGAAGCTTCCATCGGAAGCCCGACACGGAGCCAAGGTCAAGCGTCTTTGGGACTTAGATAAAACCTCAACTCCGAGAATGCAGCTTCGATCGGAGGTCCGACGTGGTGCCAAGCTCCTGCGTCTTTGGGACTTAGATAAAACTTCAACTCCGAGAATGCAGCTTCGATCGGAGGTCCGACGTGGTGCCAAGCTCCAGCGTCTTTGGGACTTAGATAAAACTTCAACTCCGAAAATGCAGCTTCGATCGGAGGCCCGACGCGGAGGCAAGCTCAAGTGTCTTTGGGACTTAGATAAAACTTCAACTCCGAGAGTGCAGCATCGATCGGAGGCCCGACGTAGAGCCAAGCTCCAGCGTCTTTGGGACTTAGATAAAACATCATCTCCGAGAATGCAGCTTCGATCGGAAGCTTAAAGCGGAGCCAAGCTTCATCGTCTTTGGGACTTCGATAAAATTTCATCTCCGAGAATGCAGATTCGATCGGAGGCCCGACGCGGAGCCAAGCTCCAGAGTCTTTGGGACTTAGATAAAACTTCAACTCCGACAATGCAGCTTCGATTGGAGG
Source organism: Persicaria tinctoria (assembly GCA_037127255.1). NCBI lineage: Eukaryota > Viridiplantae > Streptophyta > Magnoliopsida > Caryophyllales > Polygonaceae > Persicaria > Persicaria tinctoria. The sequence continues at coordinate 67,667,090 of JBANSL010000002.1, read as the reverse complement.
CCCGAAGCAGAGCCAAGCTCCAGCGTCTTTGGGACTTAGATAAAACTTTATCTCTGAGAATGCAGCTTCGATCTGAGGTCCGACGCGGAGCCAAGCTCCAGCGTCTTTGGGACTTAGATAAAACTTCATCTCCGAGAATGCAGCTTCGATTGGAGGCCCGAAGCAGAGCCAAGCTCCAGCGTCTTTGGGACTTAGATAAAACTTTATCTCTGAGAATGCAGCTTCGATCTGAGGTCCGACGCGGAGCCAAGCTCCAGCGTCTTTGGGACTTAGATAAAACTTCATCTCCGAGAATGCAGCTTCGATTGGAGGCCCGAAGGAGAGCCAAGCTCCAGCGTCTTTGGGACTTAGATAAAACTTCATCTCCGAGAATGCAGCTTCGATCTGAGGTCCGACACGGAGCCAAGCACCAGCGTCTTTGGGACTTAGATAAAACTTCATCTCCAAGAATGCAGCTTCGATCGGAGGCCCGATGCGGAGCCAAGCTCCAGCGTCTCTGGGACTTAGAAAAAACTTCATCTCCGAGAATGCAGCTTTGATCAGAGGCCCGACGCGGAGCCAAGGTCAAGCGTCTTTGGAAGATAGATAAAACCTCAACTCCGAGAATGCAGCTTCGATCGGAGGCCCGACGCAGAGCCAAGCTCCTGCAACTTTGGGACTTAGATAAAACTTCAACTCCGAGAATGCAGCTTCGATCGGAGGTCCGACGTGGTGCCAAGCTCCAGCGTCTTTGGGACTTAGATAAAACTTCAACTCCGAAAAAGCAGCTTCGATCGGAGGCCCGACGCGGAGCCAAGCTCAAGTGTCTTTGGGACTTAGATAAAACTTCAACTCCGAGAGTGCAGCATCGATCGGAGGCCCGACGTAGAGCCAAGCTCCAGCGTCTTTGGGACTTAGATAAAACTTCATCTCCGAGACTGCAGCTTCGATCGGAAGCCTAACGCGGAGCCAAGCTCCATCGTCTTTGGGACTTCGATAAAATTTCATCTCCGGGAATGCAGATTCGATCGGAGGCCCGATGCGGAGCTAAGCTCCAGCGTCTTTGGGACTTAGATAAAACTTCAACTCCGACAATGCAGCTTCGATTGGAGGCCCGAAGCAGAGCCAAGCTCTAGCGTCTTTGGGACTTTGATAAAACTTCATCTCCGAGAATGCAGCTTCGATCCGAGGTCCGACGCGGAGCCAAGCTCCAGCGTCTTTGGGACATAGATAAAACATCATCTCCGAGAATGCAGCTTCGATTGGAGGCCCGAAGCAGAGCCAAGCTCCAGCGTCTTTGGGACTTAGATAAAACTTCATCTCCGAGAATGCAGCTTCGATCTGAGGTCCGACACGGAGCCAAGCACCAGCGTCTTTAGGACTTAGATAAAACTTCATCTCCCAGAATGCAGCTTCGATCGGAGGCCCGACGTGGAGCCAAGGTCCAGCGTCTTTGGGACTTAGATAAAACTTCATCTCCGAGAATGCAGCTTCGATCGGAGGCCCGACGCCGAGCCAAGCATCAGCGTCTTTGGGACATAGATAAAACTTCAACTCCGAAAATGCAGCTTCGATCGGAGGCCCGAAGCAAAGCCAAGCTCCAACGTCTTTGGGACTTAGATAAAACTTCAACTCCAAGAATGAAGCTTCCATCGGAAGCCGACACGGAGCCAAGGTCAAGCGTCTTTGGGACTTAGATAAAACCTCAACTCCGAGAATGCAGTTTCGATCGGAGGTCCAACGTGGTGCCAAGCTCCAGCGTCTTTGGGACTTAGATAAAACTTCAACTCCGAGAATGCAGCTTCGATCGGAGGCCCGATGCGGAGCCAAGCTCCAGCGTCTCTGGGACTTAGAAAAAACTTCATCTCCAAGAATGCAGCTTTGATCAGAGGCCCGACGTGGAGCCAAGGTCAAGCGTCTTTGGGAGATAGATAAAACCTCAACTCCGAGAATGCAGCTTCGATCGGAGGCCCGACGCAGAGCCAAGCTCCTGCGTCTTTGGGACTTAGATAAAACTTCAACTCCGAGAATGCAGCTTCGATCGGAGGTCCGACTTGGTGCCAAGCTCCAGCGTCTTTGGGACTTAGATAAAACTTCAACTCCGAAAAAGCAGCTTCGATCGGAGGCCCGACGCGGAGCCAAGCTCAAGTGTCTTTGGGACTTAGATAAAACTTCAACTCCGAGAGTGCAGCATCGATCGGAGGCCCGACGTAGAGCCAAGCTCCAGCGTCTTTGGGACTTAGATAAAACTTCATCTCCGAGACTGCAGCTTCGATCGGAAGCCTAACGCGGAGCCAAGCTCCATCGTCTTTGGGACTTCGATAAAATTTCATCTCCGGGAATGCAGATTCGATCGGAGGCCCGATGCGGAGCCAAGCTCCAGCGTCTTTGGGACTTAGATAAAACTTCAACTCCGACAATGCAGCTTCGATTGGAGGCCCGAAGCAGAGCCAAGCTCTAGCGTCTTTGGGACTTTGATAAAACTTCATCTCCGAGAATGCAGCTTCGATCCGAGGTCCGACGCGGAGCCAAGCTCCAGCGTCTTTGGGACATAGATAAAACATCATCTCCGAGAATGCAGCTTCGATTGGAGGCCCGAAGCAGAGCCAAGCTCCAGCGTCTTTGGGACTTAGATAAAACTTCATCTCCGAGAATGCAGCTTCGATCTGAGGTCCGACACGGAGCCAAGCACCAGCGTCTTTAGGACTTAGATAAAACTTCATCTCCCAGAATGCAGCTTCGATCAGAGGCCCGACGTGGAGCCAAGGTCCAGCGTCTTTGGGACTTAGATAAAACTTCATCTCCGAGAATGCAGCTTCGATCGGAGGCCCGACGCCGAGCCAAGCATCAGCGTCTTTGGGACATAGATAAAACTTCAACTCCGAAAATGCAGCTTCGATCGGAGGCCCGAAGCAAAGCCAAGCTCCAACGTCTTTGGGACTTAGATAAAACTTCAACTCCAAGAATGAAGCTTCCATCGGAAGCCGACACGGAGCCAAGGTCAAGCGTCTTTGGGACTTAGATAAAACGTCAACTCCGAGAATGCAGTTTCGATCGGAGGTCCGACGTGGTGCCAAGCTCCAGCGTCTTTGGGACTTAGATAAAACTTCAACTCCGAGAATGCAGCTTCGATCGGAGGCCCGATGCGGAGCCAAGCTCCAGCGTCTCTGGGACTTAGAAAAAACTTCATCTCCAAGAATGCAGCTTTGATCAGAGGCCCGACGCGGAGCCAAGGTCAAGCGTCTTTGGGAGATAGATAAAACCTCAACTCCGAGAATGCAGCTTCGATCGGAGGCCCGACGCAGAGCCAAGCTCCTGCGTCTTTGGGACTTAGATAAAACTTCAACTCCGAGAATGCAGCTTCAATCTGAGGTCCGACACGGAGCCAAGCTCCAGCGTCTTTGGGACTTAGATAAAACTTCATCTCCAAGATTGCAGCTTCGATCGGAGGCCCGATGCGGAGCCAAGCTCCAGCGTCTCTGGTACTTAGATAAAACTTCATCTCCGAGAACGCAGCTTTGATCAGAGGCCCGACGCGGAGCCAAGGTCAAGCGTCTTTGGGACATAGATAAAACCTCAACTCCGAGAATGCAGCTTCGATCGGAGGCCCGACGCAGAGCCAAGCTCCTGCGTCTTTGGGACTTAGATAAAACTTCAACTCCGAGAATGCAGCTTCGATCGGAGGTCCGACGTGGTGCCAAGCTCCAGCGTCTTTGGGACATAGATAAAACTTCAACTCCGAAAAAGCAGCTTCGATCGGAGGCCCGACGTAGAGCCAAGCTCCAGCGTCTTTGGGACTTAGATAAAACTTCATCTCCGAGACTGCAGCTTCGATCGGAAGCCTAACGCAGAGCCAAGCTCCATCGTCTTTGGGACTTCGATAAAATTTCATCTCCGGGAATGCAGATTCGATCGGAGGCCCGATGCGGAGCCAAGCTACAGCGTCTTTGGGACTTAGATAAAACTTCAACTCCGACAATGCAGCTTCGATTGGAGGCCCGAAGCAGAGCCAAGCTCTAGCGTCTTTGGGACTTTGATTAAACTTCATCTCCGAGAATGCAGCTTCGATCCGAGGTCCGACACGGAGCCAAGCACCAGCGTCTTTGGGACATAGATAAAACTTCATCTCCCAGAATGCAGCTTCGATCGGAGGCCCGACGCGGAGCCAAGGTCCAGCGTCTTTGGGACTTAGATAAAACTTCATCTCCGAGAATGCATCTTTGATCGGAGGCCCGACGCCGAGCCAAGCATCAGCGTCTTTGGGACATAGATAAAACTTCAACTCCGAAAATGCAGCTTCGATCGGAGGCCCGAAGCGGAGCCAAGCTCCAACGTCTTTGGGACTTAGATAAAACTTCAACTCCAAGAATGAAGCTTCCATCGGAAGCCCGACACGGAGCCAAGGTCAAGCGTCTTTGGGACTTAGATAAAACCTCAACTCCGAGAATGCAGCTTCGATCGGAGGTCCGACGTGGTGCCAAGCTCCTGCGTCTTTGGGACTTAGATAAAACTTCAACTCCGAGAATGCAGCTTCGATCGGAGGTCCGACGTGGTGCCAAGCTCCAGCGTCTTTGGGACTTAGATAAAACTTCAACTCCGAAAATGCAGCTTCGATCGGAGGCCCGACGCGGAGGCAAGCTCAAGTGTCTTTGGGACTTAGATAAAACTTCAACTCCGAGAGTGCAGCATCGATCGGAGGCCCGACGTAGAGCCAAGCTCCAGCGTCTTTGGGACTTAGATAAAACATCATCTCCGAGAATGCAGCTTCGATCGGAAGCTTAAAGCGGAGCCAAGCTTCATCGTCTTTGGGACTTCGATAAAATTTCATCTCCGAGAATGCAGATTCGATCGGAGGCCCGACGCGGAGCCAAGCTCCAGAGTCTTTGGGACTTAGATAAAACTTCAACTCCGACAATGCAGCTTCGATTGGAGGCCCGAAGCAGAGCCAAGCTCCAGCGTCTTTGGGACTTAGATAAAACTTTATCTCTGAGAATGCAGCTTCGATCTGAGGTCCGACGCGGAGCCAAGCTCCAGCGTCTTTGGGACTTAGATAAAACTTCATCTCCGAGAATGCAGCTTCGATTGGAGGCCCGAAGCAGAGCCAAGCTCCAGCGTCTTTGGGACTTAGATAAAACTTTATCTCTGAGAATGCAGCTTCGATCTGAGGTCCGACGCGGAGCCAAGCTCCAGCGTCTTTGGGACTTAGATAAAACTTCATCTCCGAGAATGCAGCTTCGATTGGAGGCCCGAAGGAGAGCCAAGCTCCAGCGTCTTTGGGACTTAGATAAAACTTCATCTCCGAGAATGCAGCTTCGATCTGAGGTCCGACACGGAGCCAAGCACCAGCGTCTTTGGGACTTAGATAAAACTTCATCTCCAAGAATGCAGCTTCGATCGGAGGCCCGATGCGGAGCCAAGCTCCAGCGTCTCTGGGACTTAGAAAAAACTTCATCTCCGAGAATGCAGCTTTGATCAGAGGCCCGACGCGGAGCCAAGGTCAAGCGTCTTTGGAAGATAGATAAAACCTCAACTCCGAGAATGCAGCTTCGATCGGAGGCCGGACGCAGAGCCAAGCTCCTGCAACTTTGGGACTTAGATAAAACTTCAACTCCGAGAATGCAGCTTCGATCGGAGGTCCGACGTGGTGCCAAGCTCCAGCGTCTTTGGGACTTAGATAAAACTTCAACTCCGAAAAAGCAGCTTCGATCGGAGGCCCGACGCGGAGCCAAGCTCAAGTGTCTTTGGGACTTAGATAAAACTTCAACTCCGAGAGTGCAGCATCGATCGGAGGCCCGACGTAGAGCCAAGCTCCAGCGTCTTTGGGACTTAGATAAAACTTCATCTCCGAGACTGCAGCTTCGATCGGAAGCCTAACGCGGAGCCAAGCTCCATCGTCTTTGGGACTTCGATAAAATTTCATCTCCGGGAATGCAGATTCGATCGGAGGCCCGATGCGGAGCTAAGCTCCAGCGTCTTTGGGACTTAGATAAAACTTCAACTCCGACAATGCAGCTTCGATTGGAGGCCCGAAGCAGAGCCAAGCTCTAGCGTCTTTGGGACTTTGATAAAACTTCATCTCCGAGAATGCAGCTTCGATCCGAGGTCCGACGCGGAGCCAAGCTCCAGCGTCTTTGGGACATAGATAAAACATCATCTCCGAGAATGCAGCTTCGATTGGAGGCCCGAAGCAGAGCCAAGCTCCAGCGTCTTTGGGACTTAGATAAAACTTCATCTCCGAGAATGCAGCTTCGATCTGAGGTCCGACACGGAGCCAAGCACCAGCGTCTTTAGGACTTAGATAAAACTTCATCTCCCAGAATGCAGCTTCGATCGGAGGCCCGACGTGGAGCCAAGGTCCAGCGTCTTTGGGACTTAGATAAAACTTCATCTCCGAGAATGCAGCTTCGATCGGAGGCCCGACGCCGAGCCAAGCATCAGCGTCTTTGGGACATAGATAAAACTTCAACTCCGAAAATGCAGCTTCGATCGGAGGCCCGAAGCAAAGCCAAGCTCCAACGTCTTTGGGACTTAGATAAAACTTCAACTCCAAGAATGAAGCTTCCATCGGAAGCCGACACGGAGCCAAGGTCAAGCGTCTTTGGGACTTAGATAAAACCTCAACTCCGAGAATGCAGTTTCGATCGGAGGTCCAACGTGGTGCCAAGCTCCAGCGTCTTTGGGACTTAGATAAAACTTCAACTCCGAGAATGCAGCTTCGATCGGAGGCCCGATGCGGAGCCAAGCTCCAGCGTCTCTGGGACTTAGAAAAAACTTCATCTCCAAGAATGCAGCTTTGATCAGAGGCCCGACGTGGAGCCAAGGTCAAGCGTCTTTGGGAGATAGATAAAACCTCAACTCCGAGAATGCAGCTTCGATCGGAGGCCCGACGCAGAGCCAAGCTCCTGCGTCTTTGGGACTTAGATAAAACTTCAACTCCGAGAATGCAGCTTCGATCGGAGGTCCGACTTGGTGCCAAGCTCCAGCGTCTTTGGGACTTAGATAAAACTTCAACTCCGAAAAAGCAGCTTCGATCGGAGGCCCGACGCGGAGCCAAGCTCAAGTGTCTTTGGGACTTAGATAAAACTTCAACTCCGAGAGTGCAGCATCGATCGGAGGCCCGACGTAGAGCCAAGCTCCAGCGTCTTTGGGACTTAGATAAAACTTCATCTCCGAGACTGCAGCTTCGATCGGAAGCCTAACGCGGAGCCAAGCTCCATCGTCTTTGGGACTTCGATAAAATTTCATCTCCGGGAATGCAGATTCGATCGGAGGCCCGATGCGGAGCCAAGCTCCAGCGTCTTTGGGACTTAGATAAAACTTCAACTCCGACAATGCAGCTTCGATTGGAGGCCCGAAGCAGAGCCAAGCTCTAGCGTCTTTGGGACTTTGATAAAACTTCATCTCCGAGAATGCAGCTTCGATCCGAGGTCCGACGCGGAGCCAAGCTCCAGCGTCTTTGGGACATAGATAAAACATCATCTCCGAGAATGCAGCTTCGATTGGAGGCCCGAAGCAGAGCCAAGCTCCAGCGTCTTTGGGACTTAGATAAAACTTCATCTCCGAGAATGCAGCTTCGATCTGAGGTCCGACACGGAGCCAAGCACCAGCGTCTTTAGGACTTAGATAAAACTTCATCTCCCAGAATGCAGCTTCGATCAGAGGCCCGACGTGGAGCCAAGGTCCAGCGTCTTTGGGACTTAGATAAAACTTCATCTCCGAGAATGCAGCTTCGATCGGAGGCCCGACGCCGAGCCAAGCATCAGCGTCTTTGGGACATAGATAAAACTTCAACTCCGAAAATGCAGCTTCGATCGGAGGCCCGAAGCAAAGCCAAGCTCCAACGTCTTTGGGACTTAGATAAAACTTCAACTCCAAGAATGAAGCTTCCATCGGAAGCCGACACGGAGCCAAGGTCAAGCGTCTTTGGGACTTAGATAAAACGTCAACTCCGAGAATGCAGTTTCGATCGGAGGTCCGACGTGGTGCCAAGCTCCAGCGTCTTTGGGACTTAGATAAAACTTCAACTCCGAGAATGCAGCTTCGATCGGAGGCCCGATGCGGAGCCAAGCTCCAGCGTCTCTGGGACTTAGAAAAAACTTCATCTCCAAGAATGCAGCTTTGATCAGAGGCCCGACGCGGAGCCAAGGTCAAGCGTCTTTGGGAGATAGATAAAACCTCAACTCCGAGAATGCAGCTTCGATCGGAGGCCCGACGCAGAGCCAAGCTCCTGCGTCTTTGGGACTTAGATAAAACTTCAACTCCGAGAATGCAGCTTCGATCGGAGGTCCGACTTGGTGCCAAGCTCCAGCGTCTTTGGGACTTAGATAAAACTTCAACTCCGAAAAAGCAGCTTCGATCGGAGGCCCGACGCGGAGCCAAGCTCAAGTGTCTTTGGGACTTAGATAAAACTTCAACTCCGAGAGTGCAGCATCGATCGGAGGCCCGACGTAGAGCCAAGCTCCAGCGTCTTTGGGACTTAGATAAAACTTCATCTCCGAGACTGCAGCTTCGATCGGAAGCCTAACGCGGAGCCAAGCTCCATCGTCTTTGGGACTTCGATAAAATTTCATCTCCGGGAATGCAGATTCGATCGGAGGCCCGATGCGGAGCCAAGCTCCAGCGTCTTTGGGACTTAGATAAAACTTCAACTCCGACAATGCAGCTTCGATTGGAGGCCCGACGTAGAGCCAAGCTCTAGCGTCTTTGGGACTTTGATAAAACTTCATCTCCGAGAATGCAGCTTCGATCCGAGGTCCGACGCGGAGCCAAGCTCCAGCGTCTTTGGGACATAGATAAAACTTCATCTCCGAGAATGCAGCTTCGATTGGAGGCCCGAAGCAGAGCCAAGCTCCAGCGTCTTTGGGACTTAGATAAAACTTCATCTCCGAGAATGCAGCTTCGATCTGAGGTCCGACACGGAGCCAAGCACCAGCGTCTTTAGGACTTAGATAAAACTTCATCTCCCAGAATGCAGCTTCGATCGGAGGCCCGACGTGGAGCCAAGGTCCAGCGTCTTTGGGACTTAGATAAAACTTCATCTCCGAGAATGCAGCTTCGATCGGAGGCCCGACGCCGAGCCAAGCATCAGCGTCTTTGGGACATAGATAAAACTTCAACTCCGAAAATGCAGCTTCGATCGGAGGCCCGAAGCAAAGCCAAGCTCCAACGTCTTTGGGACTTAGATAAAACTTCAACTCCAAGAATGAAGCTTCCATCGGAAGCCGACACGGAGCCAAGGTCAAGCGTCTTTGGGACTTAGATAAAACCTCAACTCCGAGAATGCAGTTTCGATCGGTGGTCCGACGTGGTGCCAAGCTCCAGCGTCTTTGGGACTTAGATAAAACTTCAACTCCGAGAATGCAGCTTCGATCGGAGGTCCGACGTGGTGCCAAGCTCCAGCGTCTTTGGGACTTAGATAAAACTTCAACTCCGAAAATGCAGCTTCGATCGGAGGCCCGACGCGGAGCCAAGCTCAAGTGTCTTTGGGACTTAGATAAAACTTCAACTCCGAGAGTGCAGCATCGATCGGAGGCCCGACGTAGAGCCAAGCTCCAGCGTCTTTGGGACTTAGAGAAAACTTCATCTCCGAGAATGCAGCTTCGATCGGAAGCCTAAAGCGGAGCCAAGCTCCGTCGTCTTTGGGACATCGATAAAGTTTCATCTCCGGGAATGCAGATTCGATCGGAGGCCCGACGTAGAGCCAAGCTCCAGCGTCTTTGGGACTTAGATAAAACTTCATATCCGAGAATGCAGGTTCCATTGGAGGCCTGAAGCAGAGCCAAGCTCCAACGTCTTTCGGACTTAGATAAAACTTCATCTCCGAGAATGCAGCTTCGATCTGAGGTCCGACACGGAGCCAAGCACCAGCGTCTTTGGGACTTAGATAAAACTTCATCTCCAAGAATGCAGCTTCGATCGGAGGCCCGATGCGGAGCCAAGCTGTAGCGTCTTTGGAACATAGATAAAACTTCATCTCCGAGAATGCAGGTTCGATCGGAGGCCCTACGCCGAGCCAAGCATCAGCGTCTTTGGGACTTAGATAAAACTTCAACTCCGAAAATGAAGCTTCGATCGGAGGCCCGAAGCGAAGCCAAGCTCCAACGTCTTTGGGACTTAGATAAAACTTCAACTCCAAGAATGCAGCTTCCATCGGAAGCCCGACACGGAGCCAAGGTCAAGCGTCTTTGGGACTTAGATAAAACCTCAACTCCGAGAATGCAGCTTCGATCGGAGGCCCGACGCAGAGCCAAGCTCCTGCGTCTTTGGGACTTAGATAAAACTTCAACTCCGAGAATTCAGCTTCGATCGGAGGTCCGACGCGGAGCCAAGCTCCAGCGTCTTTGGGACTTAGATAAAACTTCATATCCGAGAATGCAGGTTCCATTGGAGGCCTGAAGCATAGCCAAGCTCCAACGTCTTTCGGACTTAGATAAATCTTCATCTCCGAGAATGCAGCTTCGATCTGAGGTCCGACACGGAGCCAAGCACCAGCGTCTTTGGGACTTAGATAAAACTTCATCTCCAAGAATGCAGCTTCGATCGGAGGCCCGACGCGGAGCCAAGCTCTAGCGTCTTTGGAACATAGATAAAACTTCATCTCCGAGAATGCAGGTTCGATCGGAGGCCCTACGCCGAGCCAAGCATCAGCGTCTTTGGGACTTAGATAAAACTTCAACTCCGAAAATGAAGCTTCGATCGGAGGCCCGAAGCGAAGCCAAGCTCCAACGTCTTTGGGACTTAGATAAAACTTCAACTCCAAGAATGCAGCTTCCATCGGAAGCCCGACACGGAGCCAAGGTCAAGCGTCTTTGGGACTTAGATAAAACCTCAACTCCGAGAATGCAGCTTCGATCGGAGGCCCGACGCAGAGCCAAGCTCCTGCGTCTTTGGGACTTAGATAAAACTTCAACCCCGAGAATGCAGCTTCGATCGGAGGTCCGACGTGGTGCCAAGCTCCAGAGTCTTTGGGACTTAGATAAAACTTCAACTCCGAAAATGCAGCTTCGATCGGAGGCCCGACGCGGAGCCAAGCTCATGTGTCTTTGGGACTTAGATAGTACTTCAACTCCGAGAGTGCAACATCGATCGGAGGCCCGACGTAGAGCCAAGCTAAAGCGTCTTTGGGACTTAGATAAAACTTCATCTCCGAGAATGCAGCTTCGATCGGAAGCCTAAAGCGGAGCCAAGCTCCATCGTCTTTGGGACTTCGATAAAATTTCATCTCCGGGAATGCAGATTCGATCGGAGGCCCGACGCGGAGCCAAGCTCCAGCGTCTTTGGGACTTAGATAAAACTTCAACTCCGACAATGCAGCTTCGATTGGAGGCCCGAAGCAAAGCCAAGCTCCAGCGTCTTTGGGACTTAGATAAAACTTTATCTCTGAGAATGCAGCTTCGATCTGAGGTCCGACGCGGAGCCAAGCTCCAGCGTCTTTGGGACTTAGATAAAACTTCATCTCCGAGAATGCAGCTTCGATTGGAGGCCCGAAGGAGAGCCAAGCTCCAGCGTCATTGGGACATAGATAAAACTTCATCTCCGACAATGCAGCTTCGATCTGAGGTCCGACACGGAGCCAACACCAGCGTCTTTGGGACTTAGATAAAACTTCATCTCCAAGATTGCAGCTTCGATCGGAGGCCCGATGCGGAGCCAAGCTCCAGCGTCTCTGGGACTTAGATAAAACATCATCTCCGAGAATGCAGCTTTGATCAGAGGCCTGATGCGGAGCCAAGGTCAAGCGTCATTGGAACATAGATAAAACCTCAACTCCGAGAATGCAGCTTCGATCGGAGGCCCGACGCAGAGCCAAGCTCCTGCGTCTTTGGGACTTAGATAAAACTTCAACTCCGAGAATGCAGCTTCGATCGGAGGTCCGACGTGGTGCCAAGCTCCAGCGTCTTTGGGACTTAGATAAAACTTCAACTCCGAAAAAGCAGCTTCGATCGGAGGCCCGACGTAGAGCCAAGCTCCAGCGTCTTTGGGACTTAGATAAAACTTCATCTCCGAGACTGCAGCTTCGATCGGAAGCCTAACGCGGAGCCAAGCTCCATCGTCTTTGGGACTTCGATAAAATTTCATCTCCGGGAATGCAGATTCGATCGGAGGCCCGATGCGGAGCCAAGCTCCAGCGTCTTTGGGACTTAGATAAAACTTCAACTCCGACAATGCAGCTTCGATTGGAGGCCCGACGTAGAGCCAAGCTCTAGCGTCTTTGGGACTTTGATAAAACTTCATCTCCGAGAATGCAGCTTCGATCCGAGGTCCGACGCGGAGCCAAGCTCCAGCGTCTTTGGGACTTAGATAAAACTTCATCTCCGAGAATGCAGCTTCGATTGGAGGCCCGAAGCAGAGCCAAGCTCCAGCGTCTTTGGGACTTAGATAAAACTTCATCTCCGAGAATGCAGCTTCGATCTGAGGTCCGACACGGAGCCAAGCACCAGCGTCTTTGGGACTTAGATAAAACTTCATCTCCCAGAATGCAGCTTCGATCGGAGGCCCGACGCGGAGCCAAGGTCCAGCGTCTTTGGGACTTAGATAAAACTTCATCTCCGAGAATGCAGCTTCGATCTGAGGTCCGACACGGAGCCAAGCACCAGCGTCTTTGGGACTTAGATAAAACTTCATCTCCGAGAATGCAGCTTCCATCGGAAGCCCGACACGGATCCAAGCTCCAGCGTCTTTGGGACTTCGATAAAATTTCAACTCCGAGAATGTAGATTCGATCGGAGGCCCGACGCGGAGCCAAACTCCAGCGTCTTTGGAACTTAGATAAAACTTCATCTCCGAGAATGCAGGTTCGATCGGAGGCCCTACGCCGAGCCAAGCATCAGCATCTTTGGGACTTAGATAAAACTTCAACTCCGAAAATGCAGCTTCGATCGGAGGCCCGAAGCGAAGCCAAGCTCCAACGTCTTTGGGACTTAGATAAAACTTCAACTCCAAGAATGCAGCTTCCATCGGAAGCCCGACACGGAGCCAAGGTCAAGCGTGTTTGGGACTTCGATAAAATTTCATCTCGGGGAATGCAGATTCGATCGGAGGCCCGACGCGGACCCAAGCTCCAGCGTCTTTGGGACTTAGATAAAACTTCAACTCCGACAATGCAGCTTCGATTGGAGGCCCGAAGCAGAGCCAAGCTCCAGCGTCTTTGGGACTTAGATAAAACTTTATCTTTGAGAATGCAGCTTCGATTTGAGGTCCGAAGCGCAGCCAAGCTCTAGCGTCTTTGGGACTTAGATAAAACTTCATCTCCGAGAATGCTGCTTCGATTGGAAGCCCGATGGAGAGCCAAGCTCCAGCGTCTTTGGGATTTAGATAAAACTTCATCTCCGAGAATGCAGCTTCGATCTGAGGTCCGACACGGAGCCAAGCACCAGCGTCTTTGGGACTTAGATAAAACTTTATCTCTGAGAATGCAGCTTCGATCTGAGGTCCGACGCGGAGCCAAGCTCCAGCGTCTTTGGGACTTAGATAAAACTTCATCTCCGAGAATGCAGCTTCGATTGGAGGTCCGAAGGAGAGCCAAGCTCCAGCGTCATTGGGACATAGATAAAACTTCATCTCCGACAATGCAGCTTCGATCTGAGGTCCGACACGGAGCCAACACCAGCGTCTTTGGGACTTAGATAAAACTTCATCTCGAAGATTGCAGCTTCGATCGGAGGCCCGATGCAGAGCCAAGCTCCAGCGTCTCTGGGACTTAGATAAAACATCATCTCCGAGAATGCAGCTTTGATCAGAGGCCCGATGCGGAGCCAAGGTCAAGCGTCATTGGAACATAGATAAAACCTCAACTCCGAGAATGCAGCTTCGATCGGAGGCCCGACGCAGAGCCAAGCTCCTGCGTCTTTGGGACTTAGATCAAACTTCAACTCCGAGAATGCAGATTCGATCGGAGGTCCGACGTCGTGCAAAGCTTCAGCGTCTTTGGGACTTAGATAAAACTTCAACTCTGAAAAAGCAGCTTCGATCGGAGGCCCGACGTAGAGCCAAGCTCCAGCATCTTTGGGACTTAGAGAAAACTTCATCTCCGAGACTGCAGCTTCGATCGGAAGCCTAACGCGGAGCCAAGCTCCATCGTCTTTGGGACTTCGATAAAATTTCATCTCCGGGAATGCAGATTCGATCGGAGGCCCGATGCGGAGCCAAGCTCCAGCGTCTTTGGGACTTAGATAAAACTTCAACTCCGACAATGCAGCTTCGATTGGAGGCCCGACGTAGAGCCAAGCTCTAGCGTCTTTGGGACTTTGATAAAACTTCATCTCCGAGAATGCAGCTTCGATCCGAGGTCCGACGCGGAGCCAAGCTCCAGCGTCTTTGGGACTTAGATAAAACTTCATCTCCGAGAATGCAGCTTCGATTGGAGGCCCGAAGCAGAGCCAAGCTCCAGCGTCTTTGGGACTTAGATAAAACTTCATCTCCGAGAATGCAGCTTCGATCTGAGGTCCGACACGGAGCCAAGCACCAACGTCTTTGGGACTTAGATAAAACTTCATCTCCCAGAATGCAGCTTCGATCGGAGGCCCGACGCGGAGCCAAGGTCCAGCATCTTTGGGACTTAGATAAAACTTCATCTCCGAGAATGCAGCTTCGATCTGAGGTCCGACACGGAGCCAAGCACCAGCGTCTTTGGGACTTAGATAAAACTTCATCTCCGAGAATGCAGCTTCCATCGGAAGCCCGACACGGATCCAAGCTCCAGCGTCTTTGGGACTTCGATAAAATTTCAACTCCGAGAATGTAGATTCGATCGGAGGCCCGACTCGGAGCCAAACTCCAGCGTCTTTGGAACTTAGATAAAACTTCATCTCCGAGAATGCAGGTTCGATCGGAGGCCCTACGCCGAGCCAAGCATCAGCGTCTTTGGGACTTAGATAAAACTTCAACTCCGAAAATGCAGCTTCGATCGGAGGCCCGAAGCGAAGCCAAGCTCCAACGTCTTTGGGACTTAGATAAAACTTCAACTCCAAGAATGCAGCTTTCATCGGAAGCCCGACACGGAGCCAAGGTCAAGCATCTTTGGGACTTCGATAAAATTTCATCTCCGGGAATGCAGATTCGATCGGAGGCCCGATGCAGAGCCAAGCTCCAGCGTCTCTGGGACTTAGATAAAACTTCATCTCCGAGAATGCAGCTTCGATTGGAGGTCCGAAGGAGAGCCAAGCTCCAGCGTCATTGGGACATAGATAAAACTTCATCTCCGACAATGCAGCTTCGATCTGAGGTCCGACACGGAGCCAACACCAGCGTCTTTGGGACTTAGATAAAACTTCATCTCCAAGATTGCAGCTTCGATCGGAGGCCCGATGCAGAGCCAAGCTCCAGCGTCTCTGGGACTTAGATAAAACATCATCTCCGAGAATGCAGCTTTGATCAGAGGCCCGATGCGGAGCCAAGGTCAAGCGTCATTGGAACATAGATAAAACCTCAACTCCGAGAATGCAGCTTCGATCGGAGGCCCGACGCAGAGCCAAGCTCCTGCGTCTTTGGGACTTAGATCAAACTTCAACTCCGAGAATGCAGATTCGATCGGAGGTCCGACGTCGTGCAAAGCTTCAGCGTCTTTGGGACTTAGATAAAACTTCAACTCTGAAAAAGCAGCTTCGATCGGAGGCCCGACGTAGAGCCAAGCTCCAGCATCTTTGGGACTTAGATAAAACTTCATCTCCGAGACTGCAGCTTCGATCGGAAGCCTAACGCGGAGCCAAGCTCCATCGTCTTTGGGACTTCGATAAAATTTCATCTCCGGGAATGCAGATTCGATCGGAGGCCCGATGCGGAGCCAAGCTCCAGCGTCTTTGGGACTTAGATAAAACTTCAACTCCGACAATGCAGCTTCGATTGGAGGCCCGACGTAGAGCCAAGCTCTAGCGTCTTTGGGACTTTGATAAAACTTCATCTCCGAGAATGCAGCTTCGATCCGAGGTCCGACGCGGAGCCAAGCTCCAGCGTCTTTGGGACTTAGATAAAACTTCATCTCCGAGAATGCAGCTTCGATTGGAGGCCCGAAGCAGAGCCAAGCTCCAGCGTCTTTGGGACTTAGATAAAACTTCATCTCCGAGAATGCAGCTTCGATCTGAGGTCCGACACGGAGCCAAGCACCAACGTATTTGGGACTTAGATAAAACTTCATCTCCCAGAATGCAGCTTCGATCGGAGGCCCGACGCGGAGCCAAGGTCCAGCATCTTTGGGACTTAGATAAAACTTCATCTCCGAGAATGCAGCTTCGATCTGAGGTCCGACACGGAGCCAAGCACCAGCGTCTTTGGGACTTAGATAAAACTTCATCTCCGAGAATGCAGCTTCCATCGGAAGCCCGACACGGATCCAAGCTCCAGCGTCTTTGGGACTTCGATAAAATTTCAACTCCGAGAATGTAGATTCGATCGGAGGCCCGACTCGGAGCCAAACTCCAGCGTCTTTGGAACTTAGATAAAACTTCATCTCCGAGAATGCAGGTTCGATCGGAGGCCCTACGCCGAGCCAAGCATCAGCGTCTTTGGGACTTAGATAAAACTTCAACTCCGAAAATGCAGCTTCGATCGGAGGCCCGAAGCGAAGCCAAGCTCCAACGTCTTTGGGACTTAGATAAAACTTCAACTCCAAGAATGCAGCTTTCATCGGAAGCCCGACACGGAGCCAAGGTCAAGCATCTTTGGGACTTCGATAAAATTTCATCTCCGGGAATGCAGATTCGATCGGAGGCCCGATGCGGAGCCAAGCTCCAGCGTCTTTGGGACTTAGATAAAACTTCAACTCCGACAATGCAGCTTCGATTGGAGGCCCGAAGCAGAGCCAAGCTCCAGCGTCTTTGGGACTTAGATAAAACTTCAACTCCGAGAATGCAGCTTCGATCGGAGGTCCGACGTGGTGCCAAGCTCCAGCGTCTTTGGGACTTAGATAAAACTTCAACTCCGAAAAACCAGCTTCGATCGGAGGCCCGACGTAGAGCCAAGCTCCAGCGCCTTTGGGACTTAGATAAAACTTCATCTCCGAGACTGCAGCTTCGATCGGAAGCCTAACGCGGAGCCAAGCTCCATCGTCTTTGGGACTTCGATAAAATTTCATCTCCGGGAATGCAGATTCGATCGGAGGCCCGATGCGGAGCCAAGCTCCAGCGTCTTTGGGACTTAGATAAAACTTCAACTCCGACAATGCAGCTTCGATTGGAGGCCCGACGTAGAGCCAAGCTCTAGCGTCTTTGGGACTTTGATAAAACTTCATCTCCGAGAATGCAGCTTCGATCCGAGGTCCGACGCGGAGCCAAGCTCCAGCGTCTTTGGGACTTAGATAAAACATCATCTCCGAGAATGCAGCTTCGATTGGAGGCCCGAAGCAGAGCCAAGCTCCAGCGTCTTTGGGACTTAGATAAAACTTCATCTCCGAGAATGCAGCTTCGATCTGAGGTCCGACACGGAGCCAAGCACCAGCGTCTTTGGGACTTAGATAAAACTTCATCTCCCAGAATGCAGCTTCGATCGGAGGCCCGACGCGGAGCCAAGGTCCAGCGTCTTTGGGACTTAGATAAAACTTCATCTCCGAGAATGCAGCTTCGATCTGAGGTCCGACACGGAGCCAAGCACCAGCGTCTTTGGGACTTAGATAAAACTTCATCTCCGAGAATGCAGCTTCCATCGGAAGCCCGACACGGATCCAAGCTCCAGCGTCTTTGGGACTTCGATAAAATTTCAACTCCGAGAATGTAGATTCGATCGGAGGCCCGACGCGGAGCCAAACTCCAGCGTCTTTGGAACTTAGATAAAACTTCATCTCCGAGAATGCAGGTTCGATCGGAGGCCCTACGCCGAGCCAAGCATCAGCATCTTTGGGACTTAGATAAAACTTCAACTCCGAAAATGCAGCTTCGATCGGAGGCCCGAAGCGAAGCCAAGCTCCAACGTCTTTGGGACTTAGATAAAACTTCAACTCCAAGAATGCAGCTTCCATCGGAAGCCCGACACGGAGCCAAGGTCAAGCGTGTTTGGGACTTCGATAAAATTTCATCTCGGGGAATGCAGATTCGATCGGAGGCCCGACGCGGACCCAAGCTCCAGCGTCTTTGGGACTTAGATAAAACTTCAACTCCGACAATGCAGCTTCGATTGGAGGCCCGAAGCAGAGCCAAGCTCCAGCGTCTTTGGGACTTAGATAAAACTTTATCTTTGAGAATGCAGCTTCGATCTGAGGTCCGAAGCGCAGCCAAGCTCTAGCGTCTTTGGGACTTAGATAAAACTTCATCTCCGAGAATGCTGCTTCGATTGGAAGCCCGATGGAGAGCCAAGCTCCAGCGTCTTTGGGATTTAGATAAAACTTCATCTCCGAGAATGCAGCTTCGATCTGAGGTCCGACACGGAGCCAAGCACCAGCGTCTTTGGGACTTAGATAAAACTTTATCTCTGAGAATGCAGCTTCGATCTGAGGTCCGACGCGGAGCCAAGCTCCAGCGTCTTTGGGACTTAGATAAAACTTCATCTCCGAGAATGCAGCTTCGATTGGAGGTCCGAAGGAGAGCCAAGCTCCAGCGTCATTGGGACATAGATAAAACTTCATCTCCGACAATGCAGCTTCGATCTGAGGTCCGACACGGAGCCAACACCAGCGTCTTTGGGACTTAGATAAAACTTCATCTCCAAGATTGCAGCTTCGATCGGAGGCCCGATGCAGAGCCAAGCTCCAGCGTCTCTGGGACTTAGATAAAACATCATCTCCGAGAATGCAGCTTTGATCAGAGGCCCGATGCGGAGCCAAGGTCAAGCGTCATTGGAACATAGATAAAACCTCAACTCCGAGAATGCAGCTTCGATCGGAGGCCCGACGCAGAGCCAAGCTCCTGCGTCTTTGGGACTTAGATCAAACTTCAACTCCGAGAATGCAGATTCGATCGGAGGTCCGACGTCGTGCAAAGCTCCAGCGTCTTTGGGACTTAGATAAAACTTCAACTCTGAAAAAGCAGCTTCGATCGGAGGCCCGACGTAGAGCCAAGCTCCAGCATCTTTGGGACTTAGATAAAACTTCATCTCCGAGACTGCAGCTTCGATCGGAAGCCTAACGCGGAGCCAAGCTCCATCGTCTTTGGGACTTCGATAAAATTTCATCTCCGGGAATGCAGATTCGATCGGAGGCCCGATGCGGAGCCAAGCTCCAGCGTCTTTGGGACTTAGATAAAACTTCAACTCCGACAATGCAGCTTCGATTGGAGGCCCGACGTAGAGCCAAGCTCTAGCGTCTTTGGGACTTTGATAAAACTTCATCTCCGAGAATGCAGCTTCGATCCGAGGTCCGACGCGGAGCCAAGCTCCAGCGTCTTTGGGACTTAGATAAAACTTCATCTCCGAGAATGCAGCTTCGATTGGAGGCCCGAAGCAGAGCCAAGCTCCAGCGTCTTTGGGACTTAGATAAAACTTCATCTCCGAGAATGCAGCTTCGATCTGAGGTCCGACACGGAGCCAAGCACCAACGTCTTTGGGACTTAGATAAAACTTCATCTCCCAGAATGCAGCTTCGATCGGAGGCCCGACGCGGAGCCAAGGTCCAGCATCTTTGGGACTTAGATAAAACTTCATCTCCGAGAATGCAGCTTCGATCTGAGGTCCGACACGGAGCCAAGCACCAGCGTCTTTGGGACTTAGATAAAACTTCATCTCCGAGAATGCAGCTTCCATCGGAAGCCCGACACGGATCCAAGCTCCGGCGTCTTTGGGACTTCGATAAAATTTCAACTCCGAGAATGTAGATTCGATCGGAGGCCCGACTCGGAGCCAAACTCCAGCGTCTTTGGAACTTAGATAAAACTTCATCTCCGAGAATGCAGGTTCGATCGGAGGCCCTACGCCGAGCCAAGCATCAGCGTCTTTGGGACTTAGATAAAACTTCAACTCCGAAAATGCAGCTTCGATCGGAGGCCCGAAGCGAAGCCAAGCTCCAACGTCTTTGGGACTTAGATAAAACTTCAACTCCGAGAATGCAGCTTCCATCGGAAGCCCGACACGGAGGAAAGGTCAAGCGTCTTTGGGACTTAGATAAAACTTCAACTCCGAAAATGCAGCTTCGATCGGAGGCCCGAAGCGAAGCCAAGCTCCAACGTCTTTGGGACTTAGATAAAACTTCAACTCCAAGAATGCAGCTTCCATCGGAAGCCCGACACGGAGCCAAGGTCAAGCATCTTTGGGACTTCGATAAAATTTCATCTCCGGGAATGCAGATTCGATCGGAGGCCCGATGCGGAGCCAAGCTCCAGCGTCTTTGGGACTTAGATAAAACTTCAACTCCGACAATGCAGCTTCGATTGGAGGCCCGAAGCAGAGCCAAGCTCCAGCGTCTTTGGGACTTAGATAAAACTTTATCTCTGAGAATGCAGCTTCGATCTGAGGTCCGAAGCGCAGCCAAGCTCTAGCGTCTTTGGGACTTAGATAAAACTTCATCTCCGAGAATGCTGCTTCGATTGGAAGCCCGATGGAGAGCCAAGCTCCAGCGTCTTTGGGACTTAGATAAAACTTCATCTCCGAGAATGCAGCTTCGATCTGAGGTCCGACACGGAGCCAAGCACCAGCGTCTTTGGGACTTAGATAAAACTTTATCTCTGAGAATGCAGCTTCGATCTGAGGTTCGACACGGAGCCAACACCAGCGTCTTTGGGACTTAGATAAAACTTCATCTCCAAGATTGCAGCTTCGATCGGAGGCCCGATGCGGAGCCAAGCTCCAGCGTCTCTGAGACTTAGATAAAACATCATCTCCGAGAATGCAGCTTTGATCAGAGGCCCGATGCGGAGCCAAGGTCAAGCGTCATTGGAACATAGATAAAACCTCAACTCCGAGAATGCAGCTTCGATCGGAGGTCCGACGTGGTGCCAAGCTCCAGCGTCTTTGGGACTTAGATAAAACTTCAACTCCGAAAAAGCAGCTTCGATCGGAGGCCCGACGTAGAGCCAAGCTCCAGCGTCTTTGGGACTTAGATAAAACTTCATCTCCGAGACTACAGCTTCGATCGGAAGCCTAATGCGGAGCCAAGCTCCATCGTCTTTGGGACTTCGATAAAATTTCATCTCCGGGAATGCAGATTCGATCGGAGGCCCGATGCGGAGCCAAGCTCCAGCGTCTTTGGGACTTAGATAAAACTTCAACTCCGACAATGCAGCTTCGATCGGAGGCCCGACGTAGAGCCAAGCTCTAGCGTCTTTGGGACTTTGATAAAACTTCATCTCCGAGAATGCAGCTTCGATCCGAGGTCCGACGCGGAGCCAAGCTCCAGCGTCTTTGGGACTTAGATAAAACTTCATCTCCGAGAATGCAGCTTCGATTGGAGGCCCGAAGCAGAGCCAAGCTCCAGCGTCTTTGGGACTTAGATAAAACTTCATCTCCGAGAATGCAGCTTCGATCTGAGGTCCGACACGGAGCCAAGCACCAGCGTCTTTGGGACTTAGATAAAACTTCATCTCCCAGAATGCAGCTTCGATCGGAGGCCCGACGCGGGGCCAAGGTCCAGCGTCTTTGGGACTTAGATAAAACTTCATCTCCGAGAATGCAGCTTCGATCTGAGGTCCGACACGGAGCCAAGAACCAGCGTCTTTGGGACTTAGATAAAACTTCATCTCCGAGAATGCAGCTTCCATCGGAAGCCCGACACGGATCCAAGCTCCAGCGTCTTTGGGACTTCGATAAAATTTCAACTCCGAGAATGTAGATTCGATCGGAGGCCCGACGTGGAGCCAAACTCCAGCGTCTTTGGAACTTAGATAAAACTTCATCTCCGAGAATGCAGGTTCGATCGGAGGCCCTACGCCGAGCCAAGCATCAGCGTCTTTGGGACTTAGATAAAACTTCAACTCCGAAAATGCAGCTTCGATCGGAAGCCCGACACGGAGGAAAGGTCAAGCGTCTTTGGGACTTAGATAAAACCTCAACTCCGAGAATGCGGCTTCGATCGGAGGCCCGACGCAGAGCCAAGCTCCTGCGTCTTTGGGTCTTAGATAAAACTTCAACTCCGAGAATGCAGTTTCGATCGGAGGTCCGACGTGGTGCCAAGCTCCAGCGTCTTTGGGACTTAGATAAAACTTCAACTCCAAAAATGCAGCTTCGATCGGAGGCCCGACGCGGAGCCAAGCTCATGTGTCTTTGGGACTTAGATAAAACTTCAACTCCGAGAGTACAACATCGATCGGAGGCCCGACGTAGAGCCAAGCTCCAGCGTCTTTGGGACTTAGATAAACCTTCATCTCCGAGAATGCAGCTTCGATCGGAAGCCTAAAGCGGAGCCAAGCTCCATCGTCTTTGGGACTTCGATAAAATTTCATCTCCGGGAATGCAGATTCGATCGGAGGCCCGACGCGGAGCCAAGCTCCAGCGTCTTTGGGACTTAGATAAAACTTCAACTCCGACAATGCAGCTTCGATTGGAGGCCCGAAGTAGAGCCAAGCTCCAGCGTCTTTGGGACTTAGATAAAACTTTATCTCTGAGAATGCAGCTTCGATATGAGGTCCGAAGCGGAGCCAAGCTCCAGCGTCTTTGGGACTTAGATAAAACTTCATCTCCGAGAATGCTGCTTCGATTGGAAGCCCGATGGAGAGCCAAGCTCCAGCGTCTTTGGGACTTAGATAAAACTTCATCTCCGAGAATGCAGCTTCGATCTGAGGTCCAACACGGAGCCAAGCACCAGCGTCTTTGGGACTTAGATAAAACTTTATCTCTGAGAATGCAGCTTCGATCTGAGGTCCGACGCGGAGCCAAGCTCCAGCGTCTTTGGGACTTAGATAAAACTTCATCTCCGAGAATCCAGCTTCGATTGGAGGCCCGAAGGAGAGCCAAGCTCCAGCGTCTTTGGGACATAGATAAAACTTCATCTCCGACAATGCAGCTTCGATCTGAGGTCCGACACGGAGCCAACACCAGCGTCTTTGGGACTTAGATAAAACTTCATCTCCAAGATTGCAGCTTCGATCGGAGGCCCGATGCGGAGCCAACCTCCAGCGTCTCTTCGACTTAGATAAAACTTCATCTCCGAGAATGCAGCTTTGATCAGAGGCCCGACGCGGAGCCAAGGTCAAGCGTCTTTGGAACATAGATAAAACCTCAACTCCGAGAATGCAGCTTCGATCGGAGGCCCGACGCAGAGCCAAGCTCCTGCGTCTTTGGGACTTAGATAAAACTTCAACTCCGAGAATGCAGCTTCGATCGGAGGTCCGACGTGGTGCCAAGCTCCAGTGTCTTTGGGACTTAGATAAAACTTCAACTCCGAAAAAGCAGCTTCGATCGGAGGCCCGACGTAGAGCCAAGCTCCAGCGTCTTTGGGACTTAGATAAAACTTCATCTCCGAGACTGCAGCTTCGATCGGAAGCCTAACGCGGAGCCAAGCTCCATCGTCTTTGGGACTTCGATAAAATTTCATCACCGGGAATGCAGATTCGATCGGAGGCCCGATGCGGAGCCAAGCTCCAGCGTCTTTGGGACTTAGATAAAACTTCAACTCCGACAATGCAGCTTCGATTGGAGGCCCGACGCAGAGCCAAGCTCTAGCGTCTTTGGGACTTTGATAAAACTTCATCTCCGAGAATGCAGCTTCGATCCGAGGTCCGACGCGGAGCCAAGCTCCAGTGTCTTTGGGACTTAGATAAAACTTCATCTCCGAGAATGCAGCTTCGATTGGAGGCCCGAAGTAGAGCCAAGCTCCAGCGTCTTTGGGACTTAGATAAAACTTCATCTCCGAGAATGCAGCTTCGATCTGAGGTCCGACACGGAGCCAAGCACCAGCGTCTTTGGGACTTAGATAAAACTTCATCTCCCAAAATGCAGCTTCGATCGGACGCCCGACGCGGAGCCAAGGTCCAGCGTCTTTGGGACTTAGATAAAACTTCATCTCCGAGAATGCAGCTTCGATCGGAGGCCCGACGCCGAGCCAAGCATCAGCGTCTTTGGGACATAGATAAAACTTCAACTCCGAAAATGCAGCTTCGATCGGAGGCCCGAAGCGGAGCCAAGCTCCAACGTCTTTGGGACTTAGATAAAACTTCAACTCCAAGAATGAAGCTTCCATCGGAAGCCCGACACGGAGCCAAGGTCAAGCGTCTTTGGGACTTAGATAAAACCTCAACTCCGAGAATGCAGCTTTGATCGGAGGTCCGACGTGGTGCCAAGCTCCTGCGTCTTTGGGACTTAGATAAAACTTCATCTCCGAGAATGCAGCTTCGATTGGAGGCCCGAAGCAGAGCCAAGCTCCAGCGTCTTTGGGACTTAGATAAAACTTCATCTCCGAGAATGCAGCTTCGATCTGAGGTCCGACACGGATCCAAGCACCAGCGTCTTTGGGACTTAGATAAAACTTCATCTCCCAGAATGCAGCTTCGATCGGAGGCCCGACGCGGGGCCAAGGTCCAGCGTCTTTGGGACTTAGATAAAACTTCATCTCCGAGAATGCAGCTTCGATCTGAGGTCCGACACGGAGCCAAGCACCAGCGTCTTTGGGACTTAGATAAAACTTCATCTCCGAGAATGCAGCTTCCATCGGAAGCCCGACACGGATCCAAGCTCCAGCGTCTTTGGGACTTCGATAAAATTTCAACTCCGAGAATGTAGATTCGATCGGAGGCCCGACGCGGAGCCAAACTCCAGCGTCTTTGGAACTTAGATAAAACTTCATATCCGAGAATGCAGGTTCGATCGGAGGCCCTACGCCGAGCCAAGCATCAGCATCTTTGGGACTTAGATAAAACTTCAACTCCGAAAATGCAGCTTCGATCGGAGGCCCGAAGCGAAGCCAAGCTCCAACGTCTTTGGGACTTAGATAAAACTTCAACTCCAAGAATGCAGCTTCCATCGGAAGCCCGACACAGAGCCAAGGTCAAGCGTCTTTGGGACTTAGATAAAACCTCAACTCCGAGAATGCAGCTTCGATCGGAGGCCCGACGCAGAGCC
Source organism: Persicaria tinctoria (assembly GCA_037127255.1). Taxonomy (NCBI): domain Eukaryota; kingdom Viridiplantae; phylum Streptophyta; class Magnoliopsida; order Caryophyllales; family Polygonaceae; genus Persicaria; species Persicaria tinctoria. The sequence goes on along the minus strand of JBANSL010000002.1, from coordinate 67,642,205 downwards.
AAGCTCCTGCGTCTTTGGGACTTAGATAAAACTTCAACTCCGAGAATGCAGTTTCGATCGGAGGTCCGACGTGGTGCCAAGCTCCAGCGTCTTTGGGACTTAGATAAAACTTCAACTCCAAAAATGCAGCTTCGATCGGAGGCCCGACGCGGAGCCAAGCTCATGTGTCTTTGGGACTTAGATAAAACTTCAACTCCGAGAGTGCAACATCGATCGGAGGCCCGACGTAGAGCCAAGCTCCAGCGTCTTTGGGACTTAGATAAAACTTCATCTCCGAGAATGCAGCTTCGATCGGAAGCCTAAAGCGGAGCCAAGCTCCATCGTCTTTGGGACTTCGATAAAATTTCATCTCCGGGAATGCAGATTCGATCGGAGGCCCGACGCGGAGCCAAGCTCCAGCGTCTTTGGGACTTAGATAAAACTTCAACTCCGACAATGCAGCTTCGATTGGAGGCCCGAAGTAGAGCCAAGCTCCAGCGTCTTTGGGACTTAGATAAAACTTTATCTCTGAGAATGCAGCTTCGATATGAGGTCCGAAGCGGAGCCAAGCTCCAGCGTCTTTGGGACTTAGATAAAACTTCATCTCCGAGAATGCTGCTTCGATTGGAAGCCCGATGGAGAGCCAAGCTCCAGCGTCTTTGGGACATAGATAAAACATCATCTCCGAGAATGCAGCTTCGATCTGAGGTCCGACACGGAGCCAAGCACCAGCGTCTTTGGGACTTAGATAAAACTTTATCTCTGAGAATGCAGCTTCGATCTGAGGTCCGACGCGGAGCCAAGCTCCAGCGTCTTTGGGACTTAGATAAAACTTCATCTCCGAGAATGCAGCTTCGATTGGAGGCCCGAAGGAGAGCCAAGCTCCAGCGTCTTTGGGACTTAGATAAAACTTCATCTCCGACAATGCAGCTTCGATCTGAGGTCCGACACGGAGCCAACACCAGCGTCTTTGGGACTTAGATAAAACTTCATCTCCAAGATTGCAGCTTCGATCGGAGGCCCGATGCGGAGCCAAGCTCCAGCGTCTCTGGGACTTAGATAAAACTTCATCTCCGAGAATGCAGCTTTGATCAGAGGCCCGACGCGGAGCCAAGGTCAAGCGTCTTTGGAACATAGATAAAACCTCAACTCCGAGAATGCAGCTTCGATCGGAGGCCCGACGCAGAGCCAAGCTCCTGCGTCTTTGGGACTTAGATAAAACTTCAACTCCGAGAATGCAGCTTCGATCGGAGGTCCGACGTGGTGCCAAGCTCCAGCGTCTTTGGGACTTAGATAAAACTTCAACTCCGAAAAAGCAGCTTCGATCGGAGGCCCGACGTAGAGCAAAGCTCCAGCGTCTTTGGGACTTAGATAAAACTTCATCTCCGAGACTGCAGCTTCGATCGGAAGCCTAACGCGGAGCCAAGCCCCATCGTCTTTGGGACTTCGATAAAATTTCATCTCCGGGAATGCAGATTCGATCGGAGGCCCGATGCGGAGCCAAGCTCCAGCGTCTTTGGGACTTAGATAAAACTTCAACTCCGACAATGCAGCTTCGATTGGAGGCCCGACGCAGAGCCAAGCTCTAGCGTCTTTGGGACTTTGATAAAACTTCATCTCCGAGAATGCAGCTTCGATCCGAGGTCCGACGCGGAGCCAAGCTCCAGCGTCTTTGGGACTTAGATAAAACTTCATCTCCGAGAATGCAGCTTCGATTGGAGGCCCGAAGTAGAGCCAAGCTCCAGCGTCTTTGGGACTTAGATAAAACTTCATCTCCGAGAATGCAGCTTCGATCTGAGGTCTGACACGGAGCCAAGCACCAGCGTCTTTGGGACTTAGATAAAACTTCATCTCCCAGAATGCAGCTTCGATCGGAGGCCCGACGCGGAGCCAAGGTCCAGCGTCTTTGGGACTTAGATAAAACTTCATCTCCGAGAATGCAGCTTCGATCGGAGGCCCGACGCCGAGCCAAGCATCAGCGTCTTTGGGACATAGATTAAACTTCAACTCCGAAAATGCAGCTTCGATCGGAGGCCCGAAGCGGAGCCAAGCTCCAACGTCTTTGGGACTTAGATAAAACTTCAACTCCAAGAATGAAGCTTCCATCGGAAGCCCGACACGGAGCCAAGGTCAAGCGTCTTTGGGACTTAGATAAAACCTCAACTCCGAGAATGCAGCTTTGATCGGAGGTCCGACGTGGTGCCAAGCTCCTGCGTCTTTGGGACTTAGATAAAACTTCAACTCCGAGAATGCAGCTTCGATCGGAGGTCCGACGTGGTGCCAAGCTCCAGCGTCTTTGGGACTTAGATAAAACTTCAACTCCGAAAATGCAGCTTCGATCGGAGGCCCGACGCGGAGCCAAGCTCAAGTGTCTTTGGGACTTAGATAAAACTTCAACTCCGAGAGTGCAGCATCGATCGGAGGCCCGACGTAGAGCCAAGCTCCAGCGTCTTTGGGACTTAGATAAAACTTCATCTCCGAGAATGCAGCTTCGATCGGAAGCCTAAAGCGGAGCCAAGCTCCATCGTCTTTGGGACTTCGATAAAATTTCATCTCCGGGAATGCAGATTCGATCAGAGGCCCGAAGCGGAGCCAAGCTCCTGCGTCTTTGGGACTTAGATAAAACTTCAACTCCGACAATGCAGCTTCGATTGGAGGCCTGAAGCAGAGCCAAGCTCCAGCGTCTTTGGGACTTAGATAAAACTTCATCTCCGAGAATGCAGCTTCGATCCGAGGTCCGACGCGGAGCCAAGCTCGAGCGTCTTTGGGACTTAGATAAAACTTCATATCCGAGAATGCAGGTTCGATTAGAGGCCTGAAGCAGAGCCAAGCTCCAGCGTCTTTGGGACTTAGATAAAACTTCATCTCCGAGAATGCAGCTTCGATCTGAGGTCCGACACGGAGCCAAGCACCAGCGTCTTTGGGACTTAGATAAAACTTCATCTCCAAGAATGCAGCTTCGATCGGAGGCCCGACGCGGAGCCAAGCTCCAGCGTCTTTGGGACTTAGATAAAACTTCATCTCCGAGAATGCAGCTTCGATCGGAGGCCCTACGCCGAGCCAAGCATCAGCGTCTTTGGGACTTAGATAAAACTTAAACTCCGAAAATGCAGCTTCGATCGGAGGCCCGAAGCGAAGCCAAGCTCCAACGTCTTTGGGACTTAGATAAAACTTCAACTCCAAGAATGCAGCTTCCATCGGAAGCCCGACACGGAGCCAAGGTCAAGCGTCTTTGGGACTTAGATAAAACCTCAACTCCGAGAATGCAGCTTTGATCGGAGGTCCGACGTGGTGCCAAGCTCCTGCGTCTTTGGGACTTAGATAAAACTTCAACTCCGAGAATGCAGCTTCGATCGGAGGTCTGACGTGGTGCCAAGCTCCAGCGTCTTTGGGACTTAGATAAAACTTCAACTCCGAAAATGCAGCTTCGATCGGAGGCCCGACGCGGAGCCAAGCTCAAGTGTCTTTGGGACTTAGATAAAACTTCAACTCCGAGAGTGCAGCATCGATCGGAGGCCCGACGTAGAGCCAAGCTCCAGCGTCTTTGGGACTTAGATAAAACTTCATCTCCGAGAATGCAGCTTCGATCGGAAGCCTAAAGCGGAGCCAAGCTCCATCGTCTTTGGGACTTCGATAAAATTTCATCTCCGGGAATGCAGATTCGATCGGAGGCCCGAAGCGGAGCCAAGCTCCAGCGTCTTTGGGACTTAGATAAAACTTCAACTCCGACAATGCAGCTTCGATTGGAGGTCTGAAGCAGAGCCAAGCTCCAGCGTCTTTGGGACTTAGATAAAACTTCATCTCCGAGAATGCAGCTTCAATCCGAGGTCCGACGCGGAGCCAAGCTCGAGCGTCTTTGGGACTTAGATAAAACTTCATATCCGAGAATGCAGGTTCGATTGGAGGCATGAAGCAGAGCCAAGCTCCAACGTCTTTGGGACTTAGATAAAACTTCATCTCCGAGAATGCAGCTTCGATCCGAGGTCCGACACGGAGCCAAGCACCAGCGTCTTTGGGACTTAGATAAAACTTCATCTCCAAGAATGCAGCTTCGATCGGAGGCCCGACGCGGAGCCAAGCTCCAGCGTCTTTGGGACTTAGATAAAACTTCATCTCCGAGAATGCAGCTTCGATCGGAGGCCCTACGCCGAGCCAAGCATCAGCGTCTTTGGGACTTAGATAAAACTTAAACTACGAAAATGCAGCTTCGATCGGAGGCCCGAAGCGAAGCCAAGCTCCAACGTCTTTGGGACTTAGATAAAACTTAAACTACGAGAATGCAGCTTCGATCGGAGGCCCGACGCAGAGCCAAGCTCCTGCGTCTTTGGGACTTAGATAAAACTTCAACTCCGAAAATGCAGCTTCGATCGGAGGTCCGACGTGGTGCCAAGCTCCAGCGTCGTTGGGACTTAGATAAAACTTCAACTCTGAAAATGCAGCTTCGATCGGAGGCCCGATGCGGAGCCAAGCTCATGTGTCTTTGGGACATAGATAAAACTTCAACTCCGAGAGTGCAGCATCGATCGGAGGCCCGACGTAGAGCCAAGCTCCAGCGTCTTTGGGACTTAGATAAAACTTCATCTCCGAGAATGCAGCTTCGATCGGAAGCCTAAAGCGGAGCCAAGCTCCATCGTCTTTGGGACTTCGATAAAATTTCATCTCCGGGAATGCAGATTCGATCGGAGGCCCGACGCGGTGCCAAGCTCCAGCGTCTTTGGGACTTAGATAAAACTTCAACTCCGACAATGCAGCTTCGATTGGAGGCCCGAAGCAGAGCCAAGCTCCAGCGTCTTTGGGACTTAGATAAAACTTTATCTCTGAGAATGCAGCTTCGATCTGAGGTCCGACGCAGAGCCAAGCTCCAGCGTCTTTGGGACTTAGATAAAACTTCATCTCCGAGAATGCAGCTTCGATTGGAAGCCCGATGGAGAGCCAAGCTCCAGCGTCTTTGGGACTTAGATAAAATTTCATCTCCGAGAATGCAGCTTCGATCTGAGGTCCGACACGGAGCCAAGCACCAGCGTCTTTGGGACTTAGATAAAACTTCATCTCCAAGAATGCAGCTTCGATCGGAGGCCCGATGCGGAGCCAAGCTCCAGCGTCTTTGGGACTTAGATAAAACTTCATCTCCGAGAATGCAGCATCGATCGGATGCCCGACGAGGAGCCAAGGTCTAGCGTCTTTGGGACTTAGATAAAACTTCAAGTCCGAAAATGAAGCTTCGATCTGAGGCCCGACGCGGAGCCAAGCTCTAGCGTCTTTGGGACTTAGATAAAACTTCATCTCCGAGAATGCAGCTTCCATCGGAAGCCTGACACGGAGCCAAGCTCCAGCGTCTTTGGGACTTAGATAAAACTTCATCTCCGAAAATGCAGCTTCGATCGGAGGCCCGACGCGGAGCCAAGCTCAAGTGTCTTTGGGACTTAGATAAAACTTCAACTCCGAGAGTGCAGCATCGATCGGAGGCCCGACGTAGAGCCAAGCTCCAGCGTCTTTGGGACTTAGATAAAACTTCATCTCCGAGAATGCAGCTTCGATCGGAAGCCTAACGCGGAGCCAAGCTCCATCGTCTTTGGGACTTCGATAAAATTTCATCTCCGGGAATGCAGATTCGATCGGAGGCCCGACGCGGAGCCAAGCTCCAGCGTCTTTGGGACTTAGATAAAACTTCAACTCCGACAATGCAGCTTCGATTGGAGGCCCGAAGCAGAGCCAAGCTCCAGCGTCTTTGGGACTTAGATAAAACTTCATCTCTGAGAATGCAGCTTCGATCTGAGGTCCGACACGGAGCAAAGCTCCAACGTCCTTGGGACTTAGATAAAACTTCATCTCCGAGAATGCAGCTTCGATTGGAGGCCCGAAGCAGAGCCAAGCTCCAGCATCATTGGGACTTAGATAAAACTTCAACTCCGAAAATGCAGCTTCGATCGGAGGCCCGACGCGGAGCCAAGCTCAAGTGTCTTTGGGACTTAGATAAAACTTCAACTCCGAGAGTGCAGCATCGATCGGAGGCCCGACGTAGAGCCAAGCTCCAGCGTCTTTGGGACTTAGATAAAACTTCATCTCCGAGAATGCAACTTCGATCGGAAGCCTAAAGCGGAGCCAAGCTCCATCGTCTTTGGGACTTCGATAAAATTTCATCTCCGGGAATGCAGATTCGATCGGAGGCCCGAAGCGGAGCCAAGCTCCAGCGTCTTTGGGACTTAGATAAAACTTCAACTCCGACAATGCAGCTTCGATTGGAGGTCTGAAGCAGAGCCAAGCTCCAGCGTCTTTGGGACTTAGATAAAACTTCATCTCCGAGAATGCAGCTTCGATCCGAGGTCCGATGCGGAGCCAAGCTCGAGCGTCTTTGGGACTTAGATAAAACTTCATATCCGAGAATGCAGGTTCGATTGGAGGCCTGAAGCAGAGCCAAGCTCCAACGTCTTTGGGACTTAGATAAAACTTCATCTCCGAGAATGCAGCTTCGATCTGAGGTCCGACACGGAGCCAAGCACCAGCGTCTTTGGGACTTAGATAAAACTTCATCTCCAAGAATGCAGCTTCGATCGGAGGCCCGACGCGGAGCCAAGCTCCAGCGTCTTTGGGACTTAGATAAAACTTCATCTCCGAGAATGCAGCTTCGATCGGAGGCCCTACGCCGAGCCAAGCATCAGCGTCTTTGGGACTTAGATAAAACTTAAACTACGAAAATGCAGCTTCGATCGGAGGCCCGAAGCGAAGCCAAGCTCCAACGTCTTTGGGACTTAGATAAAACTTAAACTACGAGAATGCAGCTTCGATCGGAGGCCCGACGCAGAGCCAAGCTCCTGCGTCTTTGGGACTTAGATAAAACTTCAACTCCGAAAATGCAGCTTCGATCGGAGGTCCGACGTGGTGCCAAGCTCCAGCGTCGTTGGGACTTAGATAAAACTTCAACTCTGAAAATGCAGCTTCGATCGGAGGCCCGATGCGGAGCCAAGCTCATGTGTCTTTGGGACATAGATAAAACTTCAACTCCGAGAGTGCAGCATCGATCGGAGGCCCGACGTAGAGCCAAGCTCCAGCGTCTTTGGGACTTAGATAAAACTTCATCTCCGAGAATGCAGCTTCGATCGGAAGCCTAAAGCGGAGCCAAGCTCCATCGTCTTTGGGACTTCGATAAAATTTCATCTCCGGGAATGCAGATTCGATCGGAGGCCCGACGCGGTGCCAAGCTCCAGCGTCTTTGGGACTTAGATAAAACTTCAACTCCGACAATGCAGCTTCGATTGGAGGCCCGAAGCAGAGCCAAGCTCCAGCGTCTTTGGGACTTAGATAAAACTTTATCTCTGAGAATGCAGCTTCGATCTGAGGTCCGACGCAGAGCCAAGCTCCAGCGTCTTTGGGACTTAGATAAAACTTCATCTCCGAGAATGCAGCTTCGATTGGAAGCCCGATGGAGAGCCAAGCTCCAGCGTCTTTGGGACTTAGATAAAATTTCATCTCCGAGAATGCAGCTTCGATCTGAGGTCCGACACGGAGCCAAGCACCAGCGTCTTTGGGACTTAGATAAAACTTCATCTCCAAGAATGCAGCTTCGATCGGAGGCCCGATGCGGAGCCAAGCTCCAGCGTCTTTGGGACTTAGATAAAACTTCATCTCCGAGAATGCAGCATCGATCGGATGCCCGACGAGGAGCCAAGGTCTAGCGTCTTTGGGACTTAGATAAAACTTCAAGTCCGAAAATGAAGCTTCGATCTGAGGCCCGACGCGGAGCCAAGCTCTAGCGTCTTTGGGACTTAGATAAAACTTCATCTCCGAGAATGCAGCTTCCATCGGAAGCCTGACACGGAGCCAAGCTCCAGCGTCTTTGGGACTTAGATAAAACTTCATCTCCGAAAATGCAGCTTCGATCGGAGGCCCGACGCGGAGCCAAGCTCAAGTGTCTTTGGGACTTAGATAAAACTTCAACTCCGAGAGTGCAGCATCGATCGGAGGCCCGACGTAGAGCCAAGCTCCAGCGTCTTTGGGACTTAGATAAAACTTCATCTCCGAGAATGCAGCTTCGATCGGAAGCCTAACGCGGAGCCAAGCTCCATCGTCTTTGGGACTTCGATAAAATTTCATCTCCGGGAATGCAGATTCGATCGGAGGCCCGACGCGGAGCCAAGCTCCAGCGTCTTTGGGACTTAGATAAAACTTCAACTCCGACAATGCAGCTTCGATTGGAGGCCCGAAGCAGAGCCAAGCTCCAGCGTCTTTGGGACTTAGATAAAACTTCATCTCTGAGAATGCAGCTTCGATCTGAGGTCCGACACGGAGCAAAGCTCCAACGTCCTTGGGACTTAGATAAAACTTCATCTCCGAGAATGCAGCTTCGATTGGAGGCCCGAAGCAGAGCCAAGCTCCAGCATCATTGGGACTTAGATAAAACTTCAACTCCGAAAATGCAGCTTCGATCGGAGGCCCGACGCGGAGCCAAGCTCAAGTGTCTTTGGGACTTAGATAAAACTTCAACTCCGAGAGTGCAGCATCGATCGGAGGCCCGACGTAGAGCCAAGCTCCAGCGTCTTTGGGACTTAGATAAAACTTCATCTCCGAGAATGCAACTTCGATCGGAAGCCTAAAGCGGAGCCAAGCTCCATCGTCTTTGGGACTTCGATAAAATTTCATCTCCGGGAATGCAGATTCGATCGGAGGCCCGAAGCGGAGCCAAGCTCCAGCGTCTTTGGGACTTAGATAAAACTTCAACTCCGACAATGCAGCTTCGATTGGAGGTCTGAAGCAGAGCCAAGCTCCAGCGTCTTTGGGACTTAGATAAAACTTCATCTCCGAGAATGCAGCTTCGATCCGAGGTCCGATGCGGAGCCAAGCTCGAGCGTCTTTGGGACTTAGATAAAACTTCATATCCGAGAATGCAGGTTCGATTGGAGGCCCGATGCGGAGCCAAGCTCCAGCGTCTTTGGGACTTAGATAAAACTTCATCTCCGAGAATGCAGCATCGATCGGATGCCCGACGAGGAGCCAAGGTCTAGCGTCTTTGGGACTTAGATAAAACTTCAAGTCCGAAAATGAAGCTTCGATCTGAGGCCCGACGCGGAGCCAAGCTCTAGCGTCTTTGGGACTTAGATAAAACTTCATCTCGGAGAATGCAGCTTCCATCGGAAGCCTGACACGGAGCCAAGCTCCAGCGTCTTTGGGACTTAGATAAAACTTCATCTCCGAAAATGCAGCTTCGATCGGAGGCCCGACGCGGAGCCAAGCTCAAGTGTCTTTGGGACTTAGATAAAACTTCAACTCCGAGAGTGCAGCATCGATCGGAGGCCCGACGTAGAGCCAAGCTCCAGCGTCTTTGGGACTTAGATAAAACTTCATCTCCGAGAATGCAGCTTCGATCGGAAGCCTAACGCGGAGCCAAGCTCCATCGTCTTTGGGACTTCGATAAAATTTCATCTCCGGGAATGCAGATTCGATCGGAGGCCCGACGCGGAGCCAAGCTCCAGCGTCTTTGGGACTTAGATAAAACTTCAACTCCGACAATGCAGCTTCGATTGGAGGCCCGAAGCAGAGCCAAGCTCCAGCGTCTTTGGGACTTAGATAAAACTTCATCTCTGAGAATGCAGCTTCGATCTGAGGTCCGACACGGAGCAAAGCTCCAACGTCCTTGGGACTTAGATAAAACTTCATCTCCGAGAATGCAGCTTCGATTGGAGGCCCGAAGCAGAGCCAAGCTCCAGCATCATTGGGACTTAGATAAAACTTCAACTCCGAAAATGCAGCTTCGATCGGAGGCCCGACGCGGAGCCAAGCTCAAGTGTCTTTGGGACTTAGATAAAACTTCAACTCCGAGAGTGCAGCATCGATCGGAGGCCCGACGTAGAGCCAAGCTCCAGCGTCTTTGGGACTTAGATAAAACTTCATCTCCGAGAATGCAACTTCGATCGGAAGCCTAAAGCGGAGCCAAGCTCCATCGTCTTTGGGACTTCGATAAAATTTCATCTCCGGGAATGCAGATTCGATCGGAGGCCCGAAGCGGAGCCAAGCTCCAGCGTCTTTGGGACTTAGATAAAACTTCAACTCCGACAATGCAGCTTCGATTGGAGGTCTGAAGCAGAGCCAAGCTCCAGCGTCTTTGGGACTTAGATAAAACTTCATCTCCGAGAATGCAGCTTCGATCCGAGGTCCGATGCGGAGCCAAGCTCGAGCGTCTTTGGGACTTAGATAAAACTTCATATCCGAGAATGCAGGTTCGATTGGAGGCCTGAAGCAGAGCCAAGCTCCAACGTCTTTGGGACTTAGATAAAACTTCATCTCCGAGAATGCAGCTTCGATCTGAGGTCCGACACGGAGCCAAGCACCAGCGTCTTTGGGACTTAGATAAAACTTCATCTCCAAGAATGCAGCTTCGATCGGAGGCCCGACGCGGAGCCAAGCTCCAGCGTCTTTGGGACTTAGATAAAACTTCATCTCCGAGAATGCAGCATCGATCGGATGCCCGACGAGGAGCCAAGGTCTAGCGTCTTTGGGACTTAGATAAAACTTCAAGTCCGAAAATGAAGCTTCGATCTGAGGCCCGACGCGGAGCCAAGCTCTAGCGTCTTTGGGACTTAGATAAAACTTCATCTCCGAGAATGCAGCTTCGATCGGAGGCCCGACGCAGAGCCAAGCTCCTGCGTCTTTGGGACTTAGATAAAACTTCAACTCCGAAAATGCAGCTTCGATCGGAGGTCCGACGTGGTGCCAAGCTCCAGCGTCTTTGGGACTTAGATAAAACTTCAACTCTGAAAATGCAGCTTCGATCGGAGGCCCGATGCGGAGCCAAGCTCATGTGTCTTTGGGACATAGATAAAACTTCAACTCCGAGAGTGCAGCATCGATCGGAGGCCCGACGTAGAGCCAAGCTCCAACGTCTTTGGGACTTAGATAAAACTTCATCTCCGAGAATGCAGCTTCGATCGGAAGCCTAAAGCGGAGCCAAGCTCCATCGTCTTTGGGACTTCGATAAAATTTCATCTCCGGGAATGCAGATTCGATCGGAGGCCCGACGCGGTGCCAAGCTCCAGCGTCTTTGGGACTTAGATGAAACTTCAACTCCGACAATGCAGCTTCGATTGGAGGCCCGAAGCAGAGCCAAGCTCCAGCGTCTTTGGGACTTAGATAAAACTTTATCTCTGAGAATGCAGCTTCGATCTGAGGTCCGACGCAGAGCCAAGCTCCAGCGTCTTTGGGACTTAGATAAAACTTCATCTCCGAGAATGCAGCTTCGATTGGAAGCCCGATGGAGAGCCAAGCTCCAGCGTCTTTGGGACTTAGATAAAATTTCATCTCCGAGAATGCAGCTTCGATCTGAGGTCCGACACGGAGCCAAGCACCAGCGTCTTTGGGACTTAGATAAAACTTCATCTCCAAGAATGCAGCTTCGATCGGAGGCCCGATGCGGAGCCAAGCTCCAGCGTCTTTGGGACTTAGATAAAACTTCATCTCCGAGAATGCAGCATCGATCGGATGCCCGACGAGGAGCCAAGGTCTAGCGTCTTTGGGACTTAGATAAAACTTCAAGTCCGAAAATGAAGCTTCGATCTGAGGCCCGACGCGGAGCCAAGCTCTAGCGTCTTTGGGACTTAGATAAAACTTCATCTCCGAGAATGCAGCTTCCATCGGAAGCCTGACACGGAGCCAAGCTCCAGCGTCTTTGGGACTTAGATAAAACTTCATCTCCGAAAATGCAGCTTCGATCGGAGGCCCGACGCGGAGCCAAGCTCAAGTGTCTTTGGGACTTAGATAAAACTTCAACTCCGAGAGTGCAGCATCGATCGGAGGCCCGACGTAGAGCCAAGCTCCAGCGTCTTTGGGACTTAGATAAAACTTCATCTCCGAGAATGCAGCTTCGATCGGAAGCCTAACGCGGAGCCAAGCTCCATCGTCTTTGGGACTTCGATAAAATTTCATCTCCGGGAATGCAGATTCGATCGGAGGCCCGACGCGGAGCCAAGCTCCAGCGTCTTTGGGACTTAGATAAAACTTCAACTCCGACAATGCAGCTTCGATTGGAGGCCCGAAGCAGAGCCAAGCTCCAGCGTCTTTGGGACTTAGATAAAACTTCATCTCTGAGAATGCAGCTTCGATCTGAGGTCCGACATGGAGCAAAGCTCCAACGTCCTTGGGACTTAGATAAAACTTCATCTCCGAGAATGCAGCTTCGATTGGAGGCCCGAAGCAGAGCCAAGCTCCAGCATCATTGGGACTTAGATAAAACTTCAACTCCGAAAATGCAGCTTCGATCGGAGGCCCGACGCGGAGCCAAGCTCAAGTGTCTTTGGGACTTAGATAAAATTTCAACTCCGAGAGTGCAGCATCGATCGGAGGCCCGACGTAGAGCCAAGCTCCAGCGTCTTTGGGACTTAGATAAAACTTCATCTCCGAGAATGCAGCTTCGATCGGAAGCCTAAAGCGGAGCCAAGCTCCATCGTCTTTGGGACTTCGATAAAATTTCATCTCCGGGAATGCAGATTCGATCGGAGGCCCGAAGCGGAGCCAAGCTCCAGCGTCTTTGGGACTTAGATAAAACTTCAACTCCGACAATGCAGCTTCGATTGGAGGTCTGAAGCAGAGCCAAGCTCCAGCGTCTTTGGGACTTAGATAAAACTTCATCTCCGAGAATGCAGCTTCGATCCGAGGTCCGATGCGGAGCCAAGCTCGAGCGTCTTTGGGACTTAGATAAAACTTCATATCCGAGAATGCAGGTTCGATTGGAGGCCTGAAGCAGAGCCAAGCTCCAACGTCTTTGGGACTTAGATAAAACTTCATCTCCGAGAATGCAGCTTCGATCTGAGGTCCGACACGGAGCCAAGCACCAGCGTCTTTGGGACTTAGATAAAACTTCATCTCCAAGAATGCAGCTTCGATCGGAGGCCCGACGCGGAGCCAAGCTCCAGCGTCTTTGGGACTTAGATAAAACTTCATCTCCGAGAATGCAGCTTCGATCGGAGGCCCTACGCCGAGCCAAGCATCAGCGTCTTTGGGACTTAGATAAAACTTAAACTACGAAAATGCAGCTTCGATCGGAGGCCCGAAGCGAAGCCAAGCTCCAACGTCTTTGGGACTTAGATAAAACTTCAACTCCAAGAATGCAGCTTCCATTGGAAGCCCGACACGGAGCCAAGGTCAAGCGTCTTTGGGACTTAGATAAAACCTCAACTCCGAGAATGCAGCTTCGATCGGAGGCCCGACGCAGAGCCAAGCTCCTGCGTCTTTGGGACTTAGATAAAACTTCAACTCCGAAAATGCAGCTTCGATCGGAGGTCCGACGTGGTGCCAAGCTCCAGCGTCTTTGGGACTTAGATAAAACTTCAACTCTGAAAATGCAGCTTCGATCGGAGGCCCGATGCGGAGCCAAGCTCATGTGTCTTTGGGACATAGATAAAACTTCAACTCCGAGAGTGCAGCATCGATCGGAGGCCCGACGTAGAGCCAAGCTCCAGCGTCTTTGGGACTTAGATAAAACTTCATCTCCGAGAATGCAGCTTCGATCGGAAGCCTAAAGCGGAGCCAAGCTCCATCGTCTTTGGGACTTCAATAAAATTTCATCTCCGGGAATGCAGATTCGATCGGAGGCCCGACGCGGTGCCAAGCTCCAGCGTCTTTGGGACTTAGATAAAACTTCAACTCCGACAATGCAGCTTCGATTGGAGGCCCGAAGCAGAGCCAAGCTCCAGCGTCTTTGGGACTTAGATAAAACTTTATCTCTGAGAATGCAGCTTCGATCTGAGGTCCGACGCAGAGCCGAGCTCCAGCGTCTTTGGGACTTAGATAAAACTTCATCTCCGAGAATGCAGCTTCGATTGGAAGCCCGATGGAGAGCCAAGCTCCAGCGTCTTTGGGACTTAGATAAAATTTCATCTCCGAGAATGCAGCTTCGATCTGAGGTCCGACACGGAGCCAAGCACCAACGTCTTTGGGACTTAGATAAAACTTCATCTCCAAGAATGCAGCTTCGATCGGAGGCCCGATGCGGAGCCAAGCTCCAGCGTCTTTGGGACTTAGATAAAACTTCATCTCCGAGAATGCAGCATCGATCGGATGCCCGACGAGGAGCCAAGGTCTAGCGTCTTTGGGACTTAGATAAAACTTCAAGTCCGAAAATGAAGCTTCGATCTGAGGCCCGATGCGGAGCCAAGCTCTAGCGTCTTTGGGACTTAGATAAAACTTCATCTCCGAGAATGCAGCTTCCATCGGAAGCCTGACACGGAGCCAAGCTCCAGCGTCTTTGGGACTTAGATAAAACTTCATCTCCGAAAATGCAGCTTCGATCGGAGGCCCGACGCGGAGCCAAGCTCAAGTGTCTTTGGGACTTAGATAAAACTTCAACTCCGAGAGTGCAGCATCGATCGGAGACCCGACGTAGAGCCAAGCTCCAGCGTCTTTGGGACTTAGATAAAACTTCATCTCCGAGAATGCAGCTTCGATCGGAAGCCTAACGCGGAGCCAAGCTCCATCGTCTTTGGGACTTCGATAAAATTTCATCTCCGGGAATGCAGATTCGATCGGAGGCCCGACGCGGAGCCAAGCTCCAGCGTCTTTGGGACTTAGATAAAACTTCAACTCCGACAATGCAGCTTCGATTGGAGGCCCGAAGCAGAGCCAAGCTCCAGCGTCTTTGGGACTTAGATAAAACTTCATCTCTGAGAATGCAGCTTCGATCTGAGGTCCGACACGGAGCAAAGCTCCAACGTCCTTGGGACTTAGATAAAACTTCATCTCCGAGAATGCAGCTTCGATTGGAGGCCCGAAGCAGAGCCAAGCTCCAGCATCATTGGGACTTAGATAAAACTTCATCTCCGAGAATGCACTTCGATCTGAGGTCCGACACGGAGCCAAGCACCAGCGTCTTTGGGACTTAGATAAAACTTCATCTCCAAGAATGCAGCTTCGATCAGAGGCCCGACGCGGAGCCAAGCTCCAACGTCTTTGGGACATAGATAAAACTTCATCTCCGAGAATGCAGCTTTGATCGGATGCCCGACGTGGAGCCAAGGTCTAGCGTCTTTGGGACATAGATAAAACTTCAAGTCTGAAAATGAAGCTTCGATCGGAGGCCCGACGCGGAACCAAGCTCTAGCGTCTTTGGGACTTAGATAAAACTTCATCTCCGAGAATGCAGCTTCCATCGGAAACCCGACACGGAGCCAAGCTCCAGCGTCTTTGGGACTTAGATAAAACTTCATCTCCGAAAATGCAGCTTCGATCGGAGGCCCGACGCGGAGCCAAGCTCAAGTGTCTTTGGGACTTAGATAAAACTTCAACTCCGAGAGTGCAACATCGATCGGAGGCCCGACGTAGACCCAAGCTCCAGCGTCTTTGGGACTTAGATAAAACTTCATATCCGAGAATGCAGCTTCGATCGGAAGCCTAACGCGGAGCCAAGCTCCATCGTCTTTGGGACTTCGATAAAATTTCATCTCCGGGAATGCAGATTCGATCGGAGGCCCGACGCGGAGCCAAGCTCTAGCGTCTTTGGGACTTAGATAAAACTTCAACTTCGACAACGCAGCTTCGATTGGAGGCCCGAAGCAGAGCCAAGCTCCAGCGTCTTTGGGACATAGATAAAACTTCATCTCCGAGAATGCAACTTCGATCTGAGGTCCGACACGGAGCCAAGCACCAGCGTCTTTGGGACCTAGATAAAACTTCATCTCCGAGAATGCAGCTTCCATCGGAAGCCCGACACGGAGCCAAGCTCCAGCGTCTTTGGGACTTAGATAAAACTTCATCTCCGAGAATGCAACTTCGATCGGAAGCCTAACGCGGAGCCAAGCTCCATCGTCTTTGGGACTTCGATAAAATTTCATCTCCGAGAATGTAGATTCGATCGGAGGCCCGATGCGGAGCCAAGCTCCAGCGTCTTTGGAACTTAGATAAAACATCAACTCCAAGAATGCAGCTTCGATTGGAGGCCCGAAGCAGAGCCAAGCTCCAGCGTCTTTGGGACTTAGATAAAACATCATCTCCGAGAATGCAGCTTCGATCTGAGGTCCGACGCGGAGCCAAGCTCCAGCTTCTTTGGGACTTAGATAAAACTTCATCTCCGAGAATGCAGCTTCAATCGGAGGCCCGGTGCGGAGCCAAGCTCCAGCGTCTTTGGGACATAATTAAAACTTCAACTCCGAGAATGCAGCTTCGATCAGAGGCCCGACGCCGAGCCAAGCATCAGCGTCTTTGGGACTTAGATAAAACATCATCTCCGAGAAGGCAGCTTCGATCTGAGGTCCGACGCGGAGCCAAGCTCCAGCGTCTTTGGGACTTAGATAAAACTTCATCTCCGAGAATGCAGCTTCAATCGGAGGCCCGGTGCGGAGGCAAGCTCCAGCGTCTTTGGGACATAATTAAAACTTCAACTCCGAGAATGCAGCTTCGATCGGAGGCCCGACGCCGAGCCAAGCATCAGCGTCTTTGGGACTTAGATAAAACTTCATCTCCGAGAATGCAGCTTCGATCGGAGGCCCGACGCGGAGCCAAGCTCCAGCGTCTTTGGGACTTAGATAAAACTTCAACTCCGACAATGCAGCTTCGATTGGAGGCCCGAAGCAGAGCCAAGCTCCAGCGTCTTTGGGACTTAGATAAAACTTCATCTCTGAGAATGCAGCTTCGATCTGAGGTCCGACGCGGAGCCAAGCTCCAGCGTCTTTGGGACTTAGATAAAACTTCATCTCTGAGAATGCAGCTTCGATTGGAGGCCCGAAGCAGAGCCAAGCTCCAGCGTCTTTGGGACTTAGATAAAACATCATCTCCGAGAATGCAGCTTCGATCGGAGGCCCGACGCCGAGCCAAGCATCAGCGTCTTTGGGACTTAGATAAAACTTCAACTCCAAGAATGCAGTTTTGATCAAAGGCCCGACGCGGAGCCAAGGTCAAGCGTCTTTGGGACTTAGATGAAACCTCAACTCCGAGAATGCAGCTTCGATTGGAGGCCCGAAGCAGAGCCAAGCTCCAGCGTCTTTGGGACTTAGATAAAACTTTATCTCTGAGAATGCAGCTTCGATCTGAGGTCCGACGCGGAGCCAAGCTCCAGCGTCTTTGGGACTTAGATAAAACTTCATCTCCGAGAATGCAGCTTCGATCGGAGGCCCTACGCCGAGCCAAGCATCAGCGTCTTTGGGACTTAGATAAAACTTAAACTACGAAAATGCAGCTTCGATCGGAGGCCCGAAGCGAAGCCAAGCTCCAACGTCTTTGGGACTTAGATAAAACTTCAACTCCAAGAATGCAGCTTCCATTGGAAGCCCGACACGGAGCCAAGGTCAAGCGTCTTTGGGACTTAGATAAAACCTCAACTCCGAGAATGCAGCTTCGATCGGAGGCCCGACGCAGAGCCAAGCTCCTGCGTCTTTGGGACTTAGATAAAACTTCAACTCCGAAAATGCAGCTTCGATCGGAGGTCCGACGTGGTGCCAAGCTCCAGCGTCTTTGGGACTTAGATAAAACTTCAACTCTGAAAATGCAGCTTCGATCGGAGGCCCGACGCGGAGCCAAGCTCATGTGTCTTTGGGACATAGATAAAACTTCAACTCCGAGAGTGCAGCATCGATCGGAGGCCCGACGTAGAGCCAAGCTCCAGCGTCTTTGGGACTTAGATAAAACTTCATCTCCGAGAATGCAGCTTCGATCGGAAGCCTAAAGCGGAGCCAAGCTCCATCGTCTTTGGGACTTCGATAAAATTTCATCTCCGGGAATGCAGATTCGATCGGAGGCCCGACGCGGTGCCAAGCTCCAGCGTCTTTGGGACTTAGATAAAACTTCAACTCCGACAATGCAGCTTCGATTGGAGGCCCGAAGCAGAGCCAAGCTCCAGCGTCTTTGGGACTTAGATAAAACTTTATCTCTGAGAATGCAGCTTCGATCTGAGGTCCGACGCAGAGCCAAGCTCCAGCGTCTTTGGGACTTAGATAAAACTTCATCTCCGAGAATGCAGCTTCGATTGGAAGCCCGATGGAGAGCCAAGCTCCAGCGTCTTTGGGACTTAGATAAAATTTCATCTCCGAGAATGCAGCTTCGATCTGAGGTCCGACACGGAGCCAAGCACCAGCGTCTTTGGGACTTAGATAAAACTTCATCTCCAAGAATGCAGCATCGATCGGATGCCCGACGAGGAGCCAAGGTCTAGCGTCTTTGGGACTTAGATAAAACTTCAAGTCCGAAAATGAAGCTTCGATCTGAGGCCCGACGCGGAGCCAAGCTCTAGCGTCTTTGGGACTTAGATAAAACTTCATCTCCGAGAATGCAGCTTCCATCGGAAGCCTGACACGGAGCCAAGCTCCAGCGTCTTTGGGACTTAGATAAAACTTCATCTCCGAAAATGCAGCTTCGATCGGAGGCCCGACGCGGAGCCAAGCTCAAGTGTCTTTGGGACTTAGATAAAACTTCAACTCCGAGAGTGCAGCATCGATCGGAGACCCGACGTAGAGCCAAGCTCCAGCGTCTTTGGGACTTAGATAAAACTTCATCTCCGAGAATGCAGCTTCAATCGGAAGCCTAACGCGGAGCCAAGCTCCATCGTCTTTGGGACTTCGATAAAATTTCATCTCCGGGAATGCAGATTCGATCGGAGGCCCGACGCGGAGCCAAGCTCCAGCGTCTTTGGGACTTAGATAAAACTTCAACTCCGACAATGCAGCTTCGATTGGAGGCCC
Source organism: Persicaria tinctoria (assembly GCA_037127255.1). NCBI lineage: Eukaryota > Viridiplantae > Streptophyta > Magnoliopsida > Caryophyllales > Polygonaceae > Persicaria > Persicaria tinctoria. The sequence continues at coordinate 67,623,576 of JBANSL010000002.1, read as the reverse complement.
GAAGCAGAGCCAAGCTCCAGCGTCTTTGGGACTTAGATAAAACTTCATCTCTGAGAATGCAGCTTCGATCTGAGGTCCGACACGGAGCAAAGCTCCAACGTCCTTGGGACTTAGATAAAACTTCATCTCCGAGAATGCAGCTTCGATTGGAGGCCCGAAGCAGAGCCAAGCTCCAGCATCATTGGGACTTAGATAAAACTTCATCTCCGAGAATGCACTTCGATCTGAGGTCCGACACGGAGCCAAGCACGAGCGTCTTTGGGACTTAGATAAAACTTCATCTCCAAGAATGCAACTTCGATCAGAGGCCCGACGCGGAGCCAAGCTCCAACGTCTTTGGGACATAGATAAAACTTCATCTCCGAGAATGCAGCTTTGATCGGATGCCCGACGTGGAGCCAAGGTCTAGCGTCTTTGGGACATAGATAAAACTTCAAGTCTGAAAATGAAGCTTCGATCGGAGGCCCGACGCGGAACCAAGCTCTAGCGTCTTTGGGACTTAGATAAAACTTCATCTCCGAGAATGCAGCTTCCATCGGAAACCCGACACGGAGCCAAGCTCCATCGTCTTTGGGACTTAGATAAAACTTCATCTCCGAAAATGCAGCTTCGATCGGAGGCCCGACGCGGAGCCAAGCTCAAGTGTCTTTGGGACTTAGATAAAACTTCAACTCCGAGAGTGCAACATCGATCGGAGGCCCGACGTAGACCCAAGCTCCAGCGTCTTTGGGACTTAGATAAAACTTCATATCCGAGAATGCAGCTTCGATCGGAAGCCTAACGCGGAGCCAAGCTCCATCGTCTTTGGGACTTCGATAAAATTTCATCTCCGGGAATGCAGATTCGATCGGAGGCCCGACGCGGAGCCAAGCTCTAGCGTCTTTGGGACTTAGATAAAACTTCAACTTCGACAACGCAGCTTCGATTGGAGGCCCGAAGCAGAGCCAAGCTCCAGCGTCTTTGGGACATAGATAAAACTTCATCTCCGAGAATGCAACTTCGATCTGAGGTCCGACACGGAGCCAAGCACCAGCGTCTTTGGGACCTAGATAAAACTTCATCTCCGAGAATGCAGCTTCCATCGGAAGCCCGACACGGAGCCAAGCTCCAGCGTCTTTGGGACTTAGATAAAACTTCATCTCCGAGAATGCAACTTCGATCGGAAGCCTAACGCGGAGCCAAGCTCCATCGTCTTTGGGACTTCGATAAAATTTCATCTCCGAGAATGTAGATTCGATCGGAGGCCCGATGCGGAGCCAAGCTCCAGCGTCTTTGGAACTTAGATAAAACATCAACTCCAAGAATGCAGCTTCGATTGGAGGCCCGAAGCAGAGCCAAGCTCCAGCGTCTTTGGGACTTAGATAAAACATCATCTCCGAGAATGCAGCTTCGATCTGAGGTCCGACGCGGAGCCAAGCTCCAGCGTCTTTGGGCCTTAGATAAAACTTCATCTCCGAGAATGCAGCTTCAATCGGAGGCCCGGTGCGGAGCCAAGCTCCAGCGTCTTTGGGACATAATTAAAACTTCAACTCCGAGAATGCAGCTTCGATCGGAGGCCCGACGCCGAGCCAAGCATCAGCGTCTTTGGGACTTAGATAAAACATCATCTCCGAGAAGGCAGCTTCGATCTGAGGTCCGACGCGGAGCCAAGCTCCAGCGTCTTTGGGACTTAGATAAAACTTCATCTCCGAGAATGCAGCTTCAATCGGAGGCCCGGTGCGGAGGCAAGCTCCAGCGTCTTTGGGACATAATTAAAACTTCAACTCCGAGAATGCAGCTTCGATCGGAGGCCCGACGCCGACCCAAGCATCAGCGTCTTTGGGACTTAGATAAAACTTCATCTCCGAGAATGCAGCTTCGATCGGAGGCCCGACGCGGAGCCAAGCTCCAGCGTCTTTGGGACTTAGATAAAACTTCAACTCCGACAATGCAGCTTCGATTGGAGGCCCGAAGCAGAGCCAAGCTCCAGCGTCTTTGGGACATAGATAAAACATCATCTCCGAGAATGCAGCTTCGATCGGAGGCCCGACGCCGAGCCAAGCATCAGCGTCTTTGGGACTTAGATAAAACTTCAACTCCAAGAATGCAGTTTTGATCAAAGGCCCGACGCGGAGCCAAGGTCAAGCGTCTTTGGGACTTAGATGAAACCTCAACTCCGAGAATGCAGCTTCGATTGGAGGCCCGAAGCAGAGCCAAGCTCCAGCGTCTTTGGGACTTAGATAAAACTTCATCTCTGAGAATGCAGCTTCGATCTGAGGTCCGACGCGGAGCCAAGCTCCAGCGTCTTTGGGACTTAGATAAAACTTCATCTCTGAGAATGCAGCTTCGATTGGAGGCCCGAAGCAGAGCCAAGCTCCAGCGTCTTTGGGACTTAGATAAAACTTCATCTCCGAGAATGCAGCTTCGATCTTAGGTCAGACACGGAGCCAAGCACCAGCGTCTTTGGGACTTAGATAAAACTTCATCTCCAAGAATGCAGCTTCGATCGGAGGCCCGACGCGGAGCCAAGCTCCAGCGTCTTTGGGACTTAGATAAAACTTCATCTCCGAGAATGCAGCTTCGATCGGATGCCCAACGCGGAGCCAAGGTGTAGCGTCTTTGGGACTTAGATAAAACTTCAAGTCCAAAAATGAAGCTTCGATCGGAGGCCCGACGCGGAGCCAAGCTCTAGCGTCTTTGGGACTTAGATAAAACTTCATCTCCGAGAATGCAGCTTCCATCGGAAGCCCGACACGGAGCCAAGCTCCAGCGTCTTTGGGACTTAGATAAAACTTCATCTCCGAAAATGCAGCTTCGATCGGAGGCCCGACGCGGAGCCAAGCTCAAGTGTCTTTGGGACTTAGATAAAACTTCAACTCCGAGAGTGTAGCATCGATCGGAGGCCCGACGTAGAGCCATGCTCCAGAGTCTTTGGGACGTAGATAAAACTTCATCTCCGAGAATGCAGCTTCGATCGGAAACCTAACGCGAAGCCAAGCTCCATCGTCTTTGGGACTTCGATAAAATTTCATCTCCGGGAATGCAGATTCGATCGGAGGCCCGACGCGGAGCCAAGCTCCAGCGTCTTTGGGACTTAGATAAAACTTCAACTCCGACAATGCAGATTCGATTGGAGGCCCGAAGCAGAGCCAATCTCCAGCGTCTTTGGGACTTAGATAAAACTTCATCTCTGAGAATGCAGCTTCGATCTGAGGTCCGACGCGGAGCCAAGCTCCAGCGTCTTTGGGACTTAGATAAAACTTCATCTCCGAGAATGCAGCTTCGATTGGAGGCCCGAAGCAGAGCCAAGCTCCACCGTCTTTGGGACTTAGATAAAACTTCATCTCCGAGAATGCAGCTTCGATCTGAGGTCCGACACGGAGCCAAGCACCAGCGTCTTTGGGACTTAGATAAAACTTCATCTCCAAGAATGCAGCTTCGATCGGAGGCTCGACGCGGAGCCAAGCTCCAGCGTCTTTGGGACTTAGATAAAACTTCATCTCCGAGAATGCAGCTTCGATCGGATACCCGACGCGAAGCCAAGGTCTAGCGTCTTTGGGACTTAGATAAAACTTCAAGTCCGAAAATGAAGCTTCGATCGGAGGCCCAACGCGGAGCCAAGCTCTAGCGTCTTTGGGACTTAGATAAAACTTCATCTCCGAGAATGCAACTTCGATCGGAAGCCTAACGCGGAGCCAAGCTCCATCGTCTTTGGGACTTCGATAAAATTTCATCTCCGAGAATGTAGATTCGATCGGAGGCCCGACGCGGAGCCAAGCTCCAGCGTCTTTGGAACTTAGATAAAACTTCAACTCCGAGAATGCAGCTTCGATTGGAGGCCCGAAGCAGAGCCAAGCTCCAGCGTCTTTGGGACTTAGATAAAACATCATCTCCGAGAATGCAGCTTCGATCTGAGGTCCGACGCGGAGCCAAGCTCCAGCATCTTTGGGACGCGGAGCCAAGCTCCAGCGTCTTTGGGACGCGGAGCCAAGCTCCATCTCCGAGAATGCAGCTTCAATCGGAGGCCCGGTGCAGAGCCAAGCTCCAGCGTCTTTGGGACATAATTAAAACTTCAACTCCGAGAATGCAGCTTCGATCGGAGGCCCGACGCCGAGCCAAGCATCAGCGTCTTTGGGACTTAGATAAAACTTCATCTCCGAGAATGCAGCTTCGATCGGAGGCCCGATGCGGAGCCATGGTCAAGCGTCTTTGGGACTTAGATAAAACCTCAACTCCGAGAATGCAGCTTCGATCGGAGGCCCGACGCAGAGCCAAGCTCCTGCGTCTTTGGGACTTAGATAAAACTTCACCTCCGAAAATGCAGCTTCAATCGAAGGTCCGAGTCGGAGCCAAGCTCAAGTGTCTTTGGGACTTAGATAACACTTCAACTCCGAAAATGCAGTATCGATCGGAGGCCCGACGTAGAGCCAAGCTCCAGCGTCTTTGGGACATAATTAAAATTTCAACTCCGAGAATGCAGCTTCGATCGGAGGCCCGACTTGCAGCCAAGCACCTGCGTCTTTGGGACTTAGATAAAACTTCGTCTCCGAGAATGCAACTTCGAGCAGAGGCCCGACGCGGAGCCAACCTCCAGCGTCTTTGGGACTTCAATAAAACTTCATCTCCGAGAATGCAGCTTCGATCGGAGGCCCGACGCCGAGCCAAGCATCAGCGTCATTGGGACTTAGATAAAACTTCATCTCCGAGAATGCAGCTTTGATCGGAGGCCCGAAGCGGAGCCAAGCTCCAACGTCTTTGGGACTTAGATAAAACTTCATCTCCGAGAATGCAGCTTCGATCGGATGCCCGACGCGGAGCCAAGGGCTAGCGTCTTTGGGACTTAGATAAAACTTCAAGTCCGAAAATGAAGCTTCGATCGGAGGCCCGACTCGGAGCCAAGCTCTAGCGTCTTTGGGACTTAGATAAAACTTCATCTCCGAGAATGCAGCTTCCATCGGAAGCCCGACACGGAGCCAAGCTCCAGCGTCTTTGGGACTTAGATAAAACTTCATCTCCGAGAATGCAACTTCGATCGGAAGACTAACGCGGATCCAAGCTCCATCGTCTTTGGGACTTCAATAAAATTTCATCTCCGAGAATGTAGATTCGATCAGAGGCCCGACGTGGAGCCAAGCTCTAGCGTCTTTGGAACTTAGATAAAACTTCAACTCCGAGAATGGAGCTTCGATTGAAGGCCCGAAGCAGAGCGATGCTCCAGCGTCTCTGGGACTTAGATAAAACTTCATCTCCGAGAATGCAGCTTCGATCTGAGGTCCGACACGGAGCCAAGCACCAGCGTTTTTGGGACTTAGATAAAACTTCATCCCCAAGAATGCAACTTCGATCGGAGGCCCGACGCGGAGCCAAGCTCCAGCGTCTTTGGGACTTAGATAAAACTTCATCTCCTAGAATGCAGCTTCGATCTGAGGTCCGACACGGAGCCAAGCACCAGCGTTTTTGGGACTTAGATAAAACTTCATCCCCAAGAATGCAACTTCGATCGGAGGCCCGACGCGGAGCCAAGCTCCAGCGTCTTTGGGACTTAGATAAAACTTCATCTCCGAGAATGCAGCTTCGATCGGATGCCCGACGCGGAGCCAAGATCTAGCCTCTTTGGGACTTAGATAAAACTTCATGTCCGAAAATGAAGCTTCGATTGGAGGCCCGACGCGGAGCCAAGCTCTAGCGTCTTTGGGACTTAGATAAAACTTCATCTCCGAGAATGCAGCTTCCATCGGAAGCCCGACACGGAGCCAAGCTCCAGCGTCTTTGGGACTTAGATAAAACTTCATCTCCGAAAATGCAGCTTTGATCGGAGGCTCGACGAGGAGCCAAGCTCAAGTGTCTTTGGGACTTAGATAAAACTCTAACTCCGAGAGTGCAGCATCGATCGGAGGCCCGACGTAGAGCCAAGCTCCAACGTCTTTGGGACTTAGATAAAACTTCATCTCCGAGAATGCAGCTTCGATCGGAAACCTAATGCGGAGCCAAGCTCCATTGTCTTTGGGACTTCGATAAAATTTCATCTCCGGGAATGCAGATTCGACCGGGGGCCCGACGCGGAGCCAAGCTCCAGCGTCTTTGGGACTTAGATAAAACTTCATCTCCAAGAATGCAACTTCGATCGGAGGCCCGACGCGGAGCCAAGCTCCAGCGTCTTTGGGACTTAGATAAAACTTCATCTCCGAGAATGCAGCTTCGATCGGATGCCCGACGCGGAGCCAAGGTCTAGCGTCTTTGGGACTTAGATAAAACTTCAAGTCCGAAAATGAAGCTTCGATTGGAGGCCCGACGCGGAGCCAAGCTCTAGCGTCTTTGGGACTTAGATAAAACTTCATCTCCGAGAATGCAGCTTCCATCGGAAGCCCGACACGGAGCCAAGCTCCAGCGTCTTTGGGACTTAGATAAAACTTCATCTCCGAAAATGCAGCTTTGATCGGAGGCTCGACTAGGAGCCAAGCTCAAGTGTCTTTGGGACTTAGATAAAAATCTAACTCCGAGAGTGCAGCATCGATCGGAGGCCCGACGTAGAGCCAAGCTCCAGCGTCTTTGGGACTTAGATAAAACTTCATCTCCGAGAATGCAGCTTCGATCGGAAACCTAACGCGGAGCCAAGCTCCATCGTCTTTGGGACTTCGATAAAATTTCATCTCCGGGAATGCAGATTCGACCGGGGGCCCGACGCGGAGCCAAGCTCCAGCGTCTTTGGGACTTAGATAAAACTTCAACTCCGACAATGCAGCTTCGATTGGAGGCCCGAAGCAGAGCCAAGCTCCAGCGTCTTTGAGACTTAGATAAAACTTCATCTCTGAGAATGCAGCTTCGATCGGATGCCCGACGCGGAGCCAAGCTCCAGCGTCTTTGGGACTTAGATAAAACTTCATCTCCGAGAATGCAGCTTCGATCGGATGCCCGACGCGGAGCCAAGATCTAGCCTCTTTGGGACTTAGATAAAACTTCATGTCCGAAAATGAAGCTTCGATTGGAGGCCCGACGCGGAGCCAAGCTCTAGCGTCTTTGGGACTTAGATAAAACTTCATCTCCGAGAATGCAGCTTCCATCGGAAGCCCGACACGGAGCCAAGCTCCAGCGTCTTTGGGACTTAGATAAAACTTCATCTCCGAAAATGCAGCTTTGATCGGAGGCTCGACGAGGAGCCAAGCTCAAGTGTCTTTGGGACTTAGATAAAACTCTAACTCCGAGAGTGCAGCATCGATCGGAGGCCCGACGTAGAGCCAAGCTCCAGCGTCTTTGGGACTTAGATAAAACTTCATCTCCGAGAATGCAGCTTCCATCGGAAGCCCGACACGGAGCCAAGCTCCAGCGTCTTTGGGACTTAGATAAAACTTCATCTCCGAGAATGCAACTTCGATCGGAAGACTAACGCGGATCCAAGCTCCATCGTCTTTGGGACTTCAATAAAATTTCATCTCCGAGAATGTAGATTCGATCGGAGGCCCGACGTGGAGCCAAGCTCTAGCGTCTTTGGAACTTAGATAAAACTTCAACTCCGAGAATGGAGCTTCGATTGAAGGCCCGAAGCAGAGCGATGCTCCAGCGTCTCTGGGACTTAGATAAAACTTCATCTCCGAGAATGCAGCTTCGATCTGAGGTCCGACACGGAGCCAAGCACCAGTGTTTTTGGGACTTAGATAAAACTTCATCCCCAAGAATGCAACTTCGATCGGAGGCCCGACGCGGAGCCAAGCTCCAGCGTCTTTGGGACTTAGATAAAACTTCATCTCCGAGAATGCAGCTTCGATCGGATGCCCGACGCGGAGCCAAGATCTAGCCTCTTTGGGACTTAGATAAAACTTCATGTCCGAAAATGAAGCTTCGATTGGAGGCCCGACGCGGAGCCAAGCTCTAGCGTCTTTGGGACTTAGATAAAACTTCATCTCCGAGAATGCAGCTTCCATCGGAAGCCCGACACGGAGCCAAGCTCCAGCGTCTTTGGGACTTAGATAAGACTTCATCTCTGAAAATGTAGCTTTGATCGGAGGCTCGACGAGGAGCCAAGCTCAAGTGTCTTTGGGACTTAGATAAAACTCTAACTCCGAGAGTGCAGCATCGATCGGAGGCCCGACGTAGAGCCAAGCTCCAGCGTCTTTGGGACTTAGATAAAACTTCATCTCCGAGAATGCAGCTTCGATCGGAAACCTAATGCGGAGCCAAGCTCCATTGTCTTTGGGACTTCGATAAAATTTCATCTCCGGGAATGCAGATTCGACCGGGGGCCCGACGCGGAGCCAAGCTCCAGCGTCTTTGGGACTTAGATAAAACTTCATCTCCAAGAATGCAACTTCGATCGGAGGCCCGACGCGGAGCCAAGCTCCAGCGTCTTTGGGACTTAGATAAAACTTCATCTCCGAGAATGCAGCTTCGATCGGATGCCCGACGCGGAGCCAAGGTCTAGCGTCTTTGGGACTTAGATAAAACTTCAAGTCCGAAAATGAAGCTTCGATTGGAGGCCCGACGCGGAGCCAAGCTCTAGCGTCTTTGGGACTTAGATAAAACTTCATCTCCGAGAATGCAGCTTCCATCGGAAGCCCGACACGGAGCCAAGCTCCAGCGTCTTTGGGACTTAGATAAAACTTCATCTCCGAAAATGCAGCTTTGATCGGAGGCTCGACTAGGAGCCAAGCTCAAGTGTCTTTGGGACTTAGATAAAACTCTAACTCCGAGAGTGCAGCATCGATCGGAGGCCCGACGTAGAGCCAAGCTCCAGCGTCTTTGGGACTTAGATAAAACTTCATCTCCGAGAATGCAGCTTCGATCGGAAACCTAAAGCGGAGCCAAGCTCCATTGTCTTTGGGACTTCGATAAAATTTCATCTCCGGGAATGCAGATTCGACCGGGGGCCCGACGCGGAGCCAAGCTCCAGCGTCTTTGGGACTTAGATAAAACTTCAACTCCGACAATGCAGCTTCGATTGGAGGCCCGAAGCAGAGCCAAGCTCCAGCGTCTTTGAGACTTAGATAAAACTTCATCTCTGAGAATGCAGCTTCGATCGGATGCCCGACGCGGAGCCAAGCTCCAGCGTCTTTGGGACTTAGATAAAACTTCATCTCCGAGAATGCAGCTTCGATCGGATGCCCGACGCGGAGCCAAGATCTAGCCTCTTTGGGACTTAGATAAAACTTCATGTCCGAAAATGAAGCTTCGATTGGAGGCCCGACGCGGAGCCAAGCTCTAGCGTCTTTGGGACTTAGATAAAACTTCATCTCCGAGAATGCAGCTTCCATCGGAAGCCCGACACGGAGCCAAGCTCCAGCGTCTTTGGGACTTAGATAAAACTTCATCTCCGAAAATGCAGCTTTGATCGGAGGCTCGACGAGGAGCCAAGCTCAAGTGTCTTTGGGACTTAGATAAAACTCTAACTCCGAGAGTGCAGCATCGATCGGAGGCCCGACGTAGAGCCAAGCTCCAGCGTCTTTGGGACTTAGATAAAACTTCATCTCCGAGAATGCAGCTTCGATCGGAAACCTAAAGCGGAGCCAAGCTCCATTGTCTTTGGGACTTCGATAAAATTTCATCTCCGGGAATGCAGATTCGACCGGGGGCCCGACGCGGAGCCAAGCTCCAGCGTCTTTGGGACTTAGATAAAACTTCATCTCCAAGAATGCAACTTCGATCGGAGGCCCGACGCGGAGCCAAGCTCCAGCGTCTTTGGGACTTAGATAAAACTTCATCTCCGAGAATGCAGCTTCGATCGGATGCCCGACGCGGAGCCAAGGTCTAGCGTCTTTGGGACTTAGATAAAACTTCAAGTCCGAAAATGAAGCTTCGATTGGAGGCCCGACGCGGAGCCAAGCTCTAGCGTCTTTGGGACTTAGATAAAACTTCATCTCCGAGAATGCAGCTTCCATCGGAAACCTAACGCGGAGCCAAGCTCCATCGTCTTTGGGACTTCGATAAAATTTCATCTCCGGGAATGCAGATTCGACCGGGGGCCCGACGCGGAGCCAAGCTCCAGCGTCTTTGGGACTTAGATAAAACTTCAACTCCGACAATGCAGCTTCGATTGGAGGCCCGAAGCAGAGCCAAGCTCCAGCGTCTTTGAGACTTAGATAAAACTTCATCTCTGAGAATGCAGCTTCGATCTGAGGTCCGACGCGGAGCCAAGCTCCAGCGTCTTTGGGACTTAGATAAAACTTCATCTCCGAGATTGCAGCTTCGATTGGAGGCCCGAAGCGGAGCCAAGCTCCAGCGTCATTGGGACTTAGATAAAACTTCATCTCCGAGAATGCACTTCGATCTGAGGTCCGACACGGAGCCAAGCACCAGCGTCTTTGGGACTTAGATAAAACTTCATCTCCAAGAATGCAGCTTCGCTCGGAGGCCCGACGCGGAGCCAAGCTCCAGCGTCTTTGGGACTTAGATAAAACTTCATCTCCGAGAATGCAGCTTCGATCGGATGCCCGACGCGGAGCCAAGGTCTAGCGTCTTTGGGACTTAGATAAAACTTCAAGTGCGAAAATGAAGCTTCGATCGGAGGCCCGACGCGGAGCCAAGCTCTAGCGTCTTTGGGACTTAGATAAAACTTCCTCTCCGAGAATGCAGCTTCCATCGGAAGCCCGACACGGAGCCAAGCTCCAGCGTCTTTGGGACATGGATAAAACATCATCTCCGAGAATGCAACTTCGATCGGAAGCCTAACGCGGAGCCAAGCTCCATCGTCTTTGGGACTTAGATAAAACTTCAACTCCGAGAATGCAGCTTCGATTGGAGGCCCGAAGCAGAGCGAAGCTCCAGCGTCTTTGGGACTTAGATAAAACATCATCTCCGAGAACGCAACTTCGATCTGAGGTCCGACGCGGAGCCAAGCTCCAGCGTCTTTGGGACGTGGAGCCAAGCTCCATCTCCGAGAATGCAGCTTCAATCGGAGGCCAGGTGTACAGCCAAGCTCCAGCGTCTTTGGGACATAATTAAAACTTCACCTCCGAGAATGCAGCTTCGATCGGAGGCCCGACGCCGAGCCAAGCATCAGCGTCTTTGGGACTTAGATAAAACTTCATCTCCGAGAATGCAGCTTCGATCGGAGGCCCGAAGCGGAGCCAACCTCCAACGTCTTTGGGACTTAGATAAAACTTCAACTCCAAGAATGCAGCTTTGATCAGAGGCCCGACGCGGAGCCAAGGTCAAGCGTCTTTGGGAATAGATAAAACCTCAACTCCGAGAATGCAGCTTCGATCGGAGGCCCGACGCAGAGCCAAGCTCCTGCGTCTTTGGGACTTAGATAAAACTTCACCTCCGAAAATGAAGCTTCAATCGAAGGTCCGACGCGGAGCCAAGCTCAAGTGTCTTTGGGACTTAGATAATAATTCAACTCCGAGAATGCAGTATCGATCGGAGGCCCGACGTAGAGCCAAGCTCCAGCGTCTTTGGGACTTAGATAAAACTTTATCTCCGAGAATACAACCTCGATCGGAGGCCTAATGCAGAGCCAAGCTCCAGCGTCTTTGGGACATAATTAAAATTTCAACTCCGAGAATGCAGCTTCGATCGGAGGCCCGACGTGGAGCCAAGCACCTGCGTCTTTGGGACTTAGATAAAACTTCATCTCCGAGAATGCAGCTTCGATCGGAAACCTAATGCGGAGCCAAGCTCCATTGTCTTTGGGACTTTGATAAAATTTCATCTCCGGGAATGCAGATTCGACCGGGGGCCCGACGCGGAGCCAAGCTCCAGCGTCTTTGGGACTTAGATAAAACTTCATCTCCAAGAATGCAACTTCGATCGGAGGCCCGACGCGGAGCCAAGCTCCAGCGTCTTTGGGACTTAGATAAAACTTCATCTCCGAGAATGCAGCTTCGATCGGATGCCCGACGCGGAGCCAAGGTCTAGCGTCTTTGGGACTTAGATAAAACTTCAAGTCCGAAAATGAAGCTTCGATTGGAGGCCCGACGCGGAGCCAAGCTCTAGCGTCTTTGGGACTTAGATAAAACTTCATCTCCGAGAATGCAGCTTCCATCGGAAGCCCGACACGGAGCCAAGCTCCAGCGTCTTTGGGACTTAGATAAAACTTCATCTCCGAAAATGCAGCTTTGATCGGAGGCTCGACTAGGAGCCAAGCTCAAGTGTCTTTGGGACTTAGATAAAAATCTAACTCCGAGAGTGCAGCATCGATCGGAGGCCCGACGTAGAGCCAAGCTCCAGCGTCTTTGGGACTTAGATAAAACTTCATCTCCGAGAATGCAGCTTCGATCGGAAACCTAACGCGGAGCCAAGCTCCATCGTCTTTGGGACTTCGATAAAATTTCATCTCCGGGAATGCAGATTCGACCGGGGGCCCGACGCGGAGCCAAGCTCCAGCGTCTTTGGGACTTAGATAAAACTTCAACTCCGACAATGCAGCTTCGATTGGAGGCCCGAAGCAGAGCCAAGCTCCAGCGTCTTTGAGACTTAGATAAAACTTCATCTCTGAGAATGCAGCTTCGATCTGAGGTCCGACGCGGAGCCAAGCTCCAGCGTCTTTGGGACTTAGATAAAACTTCATCTCCGAGATTGCAGCTTCGATTGGAGGCCCGAAGCGGAGCCAAGCTCCAGCGTCATTGGGACTTAGATAAAACTTCATCTCCGAGAATGCACTTCGATCTGAGGTCCGACACGGAGCCAAGTACCAGCGTCTTTGGGACTTAGATAAAACTTCATCTCCAAGAATGCAGCTTCGCTCGGAGGCCCGACGCGGAGCCAAGCTCCAGCGTCTTTGGGACTTAGATAAAACTTCATCTCCGAGAATGCAGCTTCGATCGGATGCCCGACGCGGAGCCAAGGTCTAGCGTCTTTGGGACTTAGATAAAACTTCAAGTGCGAAAATGAAGCTTCGATCGGAGGCCCGACGCGGAGCCAAGCTCTAGCGTCTTTGGGACTTAGATAAAACTTCCTCTCCGAGAATGCAGCTTCCATCGGAAGCCCGACACGGAGCCAAGCTCCAGCGTCTTTGGGACATGGATAAAACATCATCTCCGAGAATGCAACTTCGATCGGAAGCCTAACGCGGAGCCAAGCTCCATCGTCTTTGGGACTTAGATAAAACTTCAACTCCGAGAATGCAGCTTCGATTGGAGGCCCGAAGCAGAGGCAAGCTCCAGCGTCTTTGGGACTTAGATAAAACATCATCTCCGAGAACGCAACTTCGATCTGAGGTCCGACGCGGAGCCAAGCTCCAGCGTCTTTGGGACGTGGAGCCAAGCTCCATCTCCGAGAATGCAGCTTCAATCGGAGGCCAGGTGTAGAGCCAAGCTCCAGCGTCTTTGGGACATAATTAAAACTTCACCTCCGAGAATGCAGCTTCGATCGGAGGCCCGACGCCGAGCCAAGCATCAGCGTCTTTGGGACTTAGATAAAACTTCATCTCCGAGAATGCAGCTTCGATCGGAGGCCCGAAGCGGAGCCAACCTCCAACGTCTTTGGGACTTAGATAAAACTTCAACTCCAAGAATGCAGCTTTGATCAGAGGCCCGATGCGGAGCCAAGGTCAAGCGTCTTTGGGAATAGATAAAACCTCAACTCCGAGAATGCAGCTTCGATCGGAGGCCCGACGCAGAGCCAAGCTCCTGCGTCTTTGGGACTTAGATAAAACTTCACCTCCGAAAATGCAGCTTCAATCGAAGGTCCGACGCGGAGCCAAGCTCAAGTGTCTTTGGGACTTAGATAATAATTCAACTCCGAGAATGCAGTATCGATCGGAGGCCCGACGTAGAGCCAAGCTCCAGCGTCTTTGGGACTTAGATAAAACTTTATCTCCGAGAATACAACCTCGATCGGAGGCCCAATGCAGAGCCAAGCTCCAGCGTCTTTGGGACATAATTAAAATTTCAACTCCGAGAATGCAGCTTCGATCGGAGGCCCGACGTGGAGCCAAGCACCTGCGTCTTTGGGACTTAGATAAAACTTCATCTCCGAGAATGTAGCTTCGATCAGAGGCCCGACGCGGAGCCAACCTCCAGCGTCTTTGGGACTTCAATAAAACTTCATCTCCGAGAATGCAGCTCCGAGCGGAGGCCCGACGCCGAGCCAAGCATCAGCGTCTTTGGGACTTAGATAAAACTTCATCTCCGAGAATGCAGCTTCGATCGGATGCCCGACGCGGAGCCAAGGTCTAGCGTCTTTGGGACTTAGATAAAACTTCAAGTCCGAAAATAAAGCTTCGATTGGAGGCCCGACGCGGAGCCAAGCTCTAGCGTCTTTGGGACTTAGATAAAACTTCATCTCCGAGAATGCAGCTTCCATCGGAAGCCCGACACGGAGCCAAGCTCCATCGTCTTTGGGACTTCGATAAAATTTCATCTCCGGGAATGCAGATTCGATCGGGGGCCCGACGCGGAGCCAAGCTCCAGCGTCTTTGGGACTTAGATAAAACTTCAACTCCGACAATGCAGCTTCGATTGGAGGCCAGAAGCAGAGCCAAGCTCCAGCGTCTTTGGGACTTAAATAAAACTTCATCTCTGAGAATGCAGCTTCGATCTGAGGTCCGACGCGGAGCCAAGCTCCAGCGTCTTTGGGACTTAGATAAAACTTCATCTCCCAGAATGCATCTTCGATTGGAGGCCCGAAGCGGAGCCAAGCTCCAGCGTCATTGGGACTTAGATAAAACTTCATCTCTGAGAATGCACTTTGATCTGAGGTCCGACACGGAGCCAAGCACCAGCGTCTTTGTTACTTAGATAAAACTTCATCTCCAAGAATGCAGCTTTGATCAGAGGCCCGACGCAGAGCCAAGCTCCAGCGTCTTTGGGGCATAGATAAAACTTCAACTCCGAGAATGCAGCTTCACTCGGAGGACCGACGTGGAGCCAAGCTCCAGCGTCTTTGGGTATTAGATAAAACATCAACTCCGAAAATGTAGCATCGATCGGAGGACCGACGTGGAGCCAAGCTCCAGTGTCTTTGGGACTTAGAAAAAACTTCAACTCCGAAAATGCAGCTTCGATTGGAGGCCCGACGCGGAGCCAAGCTCAAGTGTCTTTGGGACATAGATAAAACTTCAACTCCGAGAATGCCGCTTCGCTCGAAGGACCGACGTGGAGCCAATCTCCAGCGTCTTTGGGACTTAGATAAAACTTCAACTCTGAAAATGCAGCTTCGATCAAAGGCCCGACGCGGAGCCAAGCTCAAGTGTCTTTGGGACTTATATAAAACTTCAACTCCGAGAATGCAGCATCGATCGGAGGCCCGACGCGGAGCCAAGCTCCAGTGTCTTTGGGATTTAGATAAAACTTCAACTCCGAGAATGCAGCTTCGATCGGAGGCCCGACGCGGAGCCAAGCTCCAGCGTCTTTAGGGCCTAGATAAAACTTCAACTCCGAGAATGCGGCTTCGATCGGAGGCACGACACCGAGCCAAGCTCTAGCTTCTTTGGGACTTAGATAAAACTTCAACTCTGAGAATGCAGCTTAGATCGGAGGACCGGCGTGGAGCCAAGCTCCAGCGTCTTTGGGACTTAGATAAAACTTCAACTCCGAAAATGCAGATCGATCGGAGGACCGACGTGAAGCCAAGCTCCAGCGTCATTGGGACTTAGATAAAACTTCAACTCCGAAAATGCAACTTCGATCGGAGGCCTGACGCCGAGCCAAGCTCCAGCGTCTTTGGGACTTAGATAAAACTTCATCTCAAAGAATGCAGCTTCGATCGGAGGCCCGAAGTGGAGCCAAGCTCCAACGTCTTTGGGACTTAGATAAAACTTCAACTGCAAGAATGCAACTTTGATCAGAGGCCCGACGCGGAGCCAAGGTCAAGCGTCTTTGGGACTTAGATAAAACCTCAACTCCGAGAATGCAGCTTCGATCGGAGGCCCGATGCAGAGCAAAGCTCCTGCGTCTTTGGGACTTAGATAAAACTTCAACTTCGAGAATGCAGCTTCGATCGGAGATCCGACATGGTGTCAAGCTCTAGCGTCTTTGGGACTTAGATAAAACTTCAACTCCGAAAATGCAGCTTCGATCGGAGGCCCGACGCGGAGCCAAGCTCAAGTGTCTTTGGGACTTAGATAAAACTTCAACTCCGAGAATGCAGCATCGATCGGAGGCCCGACGTAGAGCCAAGCTCCAGCGTCTTTGGGACTTAGATAAAACATCATCTCCGAGAATGCAACTTCGATCGGAAGCCTAACGCGGAGCCAAGCTCCATCGTCTTTGGGACTTCGATAAAATTTCATCTCCGAGAATGCAGATTCGATCGGAGGCGCGACGCGGAGCCAAGCTCCAGCGTCTTTGGGACTTAGATAAAACTTCAACTCCGACAATGCAGCTTCGACTGGAGGCTCGAAGCAGAGCCAAGCTCCAGCGTCTTTGGGACTTAGATAAAACTTCATCTCCGAGAATGCAGCTTCGATCTGAGGTCCGACATGGAGCCAAGCACCAGCGTCTTTGGGACTTAGATAAAACTTCATCTCCGAGAATACAGCTTCGATTGGAGGCCCGATGCGGAGCCAAGCTCCAGCATCTTTGGGACTTAGATAAAACTTCATCTCCGAGAATGCAGCTTCGATCGGATGCCCGACGCGGAGCCAAGCTCTAGCGTCTTTGGGACTTAGATAAAACTTCATCTCCGAAAATGCAGCTTTGATCGGAGGCTCGACTAGGAGCCAAGCTCAAGTGTCTTTGGGACTTAGATAAAACTCTAACTCCGAGAGTGCAGCATCGATCGGAGGCCCGACGTAGAGCCAAGCTCCAGCGTCTTTGGGACTTAGATAAAACTTCATCTCCGAGAATGCAGCTTCGATCGGAAACCTAACGCGGAGCCAAGCTCCATCGTCTTTGGGACTTCGATAAAATTTCATCTCCGGGAATGCAGATTCGACCGGGGGCCCGATGCGGAGCCAAGCTCCAGCGTCTTTGGGACTTAGATAAAACTTCAACTCCGACAATGCAGCTTCGATTGGAGGCCCGAAGCAGAGCCAAGCTCCAGCGTCTTTGAGACTTAGATAAAACTTCATCTCTGAGAATGCAGCTTCGATCTGAGGTCCGACGCGGAGCCAAGCTCCAGCGTCTTTGGGACTTAGATAAAACTTCATCTCCGAGATTGCAGCTTCGATTGGAGGCCCGAAGCGGAGCCAAGCTCCAGCGTCATTGGGACTTAGATAAAACTTCATCTCCGAGAATGCACTTCGATCTGAGGTCCGACACGGAGCCAAGCACCAGCGTCTTTGGGACTTAGATAAAACTTCATCTCCAAGAATGCAGCTTCGCTCGGAGGCCCGACGCGGAGCCAAGCTCCAGCGTCTTTGGGACTTAGATAAAACTTCATCTCCGAGAATGCAGCTTCGATCGGATGCCCGACGCGGAGCCAAGGTCTAGCGTCTTTGGGACTTAGATAAAACTTCAAGTGCGAAAATGAAGCTTCGATCGGAGGCCCGACGCGGAGCCAAGCTCTAGCGTCTTTGGGACTTAGATAAAACTTCCTCTCCGAGAATGCAGCTTCCATCGGAAGCCCGACACGGAGCCAAGCTCCAGCGTCTTTGGGACATGGATAAAACATCATCTCCGAGAATGCAACTTCGATCGGAAGCCTAACGCGGAGCCAAGCTCCATCGTCTTTGGGACTTAGATAAAACTTCAACTCCGAGAATGCAGCTTCGATTGGAGGCCCGAAGCAGAGCCAAGCTCCAGCGTCTTTGGGACTTAGATAAAACATCATCTCCGAGAACGCAACTTCGATCTGAGGTCCGACGCGGAGCCAAGCTCCAGCGTCTTTGGGACGCGGAGCCAAGCTCCATCTCCGAGAATGCAGCTTCAATCGGAGGCCAGGTGTAGAGCCAAGCTCCAGCGTCTTTGGGACATAATTAAAACTTCACCTCCGAGAATGCAGCTTCGATCGGAGGCCCGACGCCGAGCCAAGGATCAGCGTCTTTTTGACTTAGATAAAACTTCATCTCCGAGAATGCAGCTTCGATCGGAGGCCCGAAGCGGAGCCAACCTCCAACGTCTTTGGGACTTAGATAAAACTTCAACTCCAAGAATGCAGCTTTGATCAGAGGCCCGACGCGGAGCCAAGGTCAAGCGTCTTTGGGAATAGATAAAACCTCAACTCCGAGAATGCAGCTTCGATCGGAGGCCCGACGCAGAGCCAAGCTCCTGCGTCTTTGGGACTTAGATAAAACTTCACCTCCGAAAATGCAGCTTCAATCGAAGGTCCGACGCGGAGCCAAGCTCAAGTGTCTTTGGGACTTAGATAATAATTCAACTCCGAGAATGCAGTATCGATCGGAGGCCCGACGTAGAGCCAAGCTCCAGCGTCTTTGGGACTTAGATAAAACTTTATCTCCGAGAATACAACCTCGATCGGAGGCCTAATGCAGAGCCAAGCTCCAGCGTCTTTGGGACATAATTAAAATTTCAACTCCGAGAATGCAGCTTCGATCGGAGGCCCGACGTGGAGCCAAGCACCTGCGTCTTTGGGACTTAGATAAAACTTCATCTCCGAGAATGTAGCTTCGATCAGAGGCCCGACGCGGAGCCAACCTCCAGCGTCTTTGGGACTTCAATAAAACTTCATCTCCGAGAATGCAGCTCCGAGCGGAGGCCCGACGCCGAGCCAAGCATCAGCGTCTTTGGGACTTAGACAAAACTTCATCTCCGAGAATGCAGCTTCGATCGGATGCCCGACGCGGAGCCAAGGTCTAGCGTCTTTGGGACTTAGATAAAACTTCAAGTCCGAAAATAAAGCTTCGATTGGAGGCCCGACGCGGAACCAAGCTCTAGCGTCTTTGGGACTTAGATAAAACTTCATCTCCGAGAATGCAGCTTCCATCGGAAGCCCGACACGGAGCCAAGCTCCATCGTCTTTGGGACTTCGATAAAATTTCATCTCCGGGAATGCAGATTCGATCGGGGGCCCGACGCGGAGCCAAGCTCCAGCGTCTTTGGGACTTAGATAAAACTTCAACTCCGACAATGCAGCTTCGATTGGAGGCCCGAAGCAGAGCCAAGCTCCAGCGTCTTTGGGACTTAAATAAAACTTCATCTCTGAGAATGCAGCTTCGATCTGAGGTCCGACGCGGAGCCAAGCTCCAGCGTCTTTGGGACTTAGATAAAACTTCATCTCCCAGAATGCATCTTCGATTGGAGGCCCGAAGCGGAGCCAAGCTCCAGCGTCATTGGGACTTAGATAAAACTTCATCTCCGAGAATGCACTTCGATCTGAGGTCCGACACGGAGCCAAGCACCAGCGTCTTTGTTACTTAGATAAAACTTCATCTCCAAGAATGCAGCTTTGATCAGAGGCCTGACGCAGAGCCAAGCTCCAGCGTCTTTGGGGCATAGATAAAACTTCAACTCCGAGAATGCAGCTTCACTCGGAGGACCGACGTGGAGCCAAGCTCCAGCGTCTTTGGGTATTAGATAAAACATCAACTCCGAAAATGTAGCATCGATCGGAGGACCGACGTGGAGCCAAGCTCCAGTGTCTTTGGGACTTAGAAAAAACTTCAACTCTGAAAATGCAGCTTCGATCAAAGGCCCGACGCGGAGCCAAGCTCAAGTGTCTTTGGGACTTATATAAAACTTCAACTCCGAGAATGCAGCATCGATCGGAGGCCCGACGCGGAGCCAAGCTCCAGTGTCTTTGGGATTTAGATAAAACTTCAACTCCGAGAATGCAGTTTCGATCGGAGGCCCGACGCGGAGCCAAGCTCCAGCGTCTTTAGGGCCTAGATAAAACATCAACTCCGAGAATGCAGCTTCGATCGGAGGCACGACACCGAGCCAAGCTCTAGCTTCTTTGGGACTTAGATAAAACTTCAACTCTGAGAATGCAGCTTCGATCGGAGGACCGGCGTGGAGCCAAGCTCCAGCGTCTTTGGGACTTAGATAAAACTTCAACTCCGAAAATGCAGATCGATCGGAGGACCGACGTGAAGCCAAGCTCCAGCGTCATTGGGACTTAGATAAAACTTCAACTCCGAAAATGCAACTTCGATCGGAGGCCTGACGCCGAGCCAAGCTCCAGCGTCTTTGGGACTTAGATAAAACTTCATCTCAAAGAATGCAGCTTCGATCGGAGGCCCGAAGTGAAGCCAAGCTCCAACGTCTTTGGGACTTAGATAAAACTTCAACTGCAAGAATGCAACTTTGATCAGAGGCCCGACGCGGAGCCAAGGTCAAGCGTCTTTGGGACTTAGATAAAACCTCAACTCCGAGAATGCAGCTTCGATCGGAGGCCCGACGCAGAGCAAAGCTCCTGCGTCTTTGGGACTTAGATAAAACTTCAACTTCGAGAATGCAGCTTCGATCGGAGATCCGACATGGTGTCAAGCTCTAGCGTCTTTGGGACTTAGATAAAACTTCAACTCCGAAAATGCAGCTTCGATCGGAGGCCCGACGCGGAGCCAAGCTCAAGTGTCTTTGGGACTTAGATAAAACTTCAACTCCGAGAATGCAGCATCGATCGGAGGCCCGACGTAGAGCCAAGCTCCAGCGTCTTTGGGACTTAGATAAAACATCATCTCCGAGAATGCAACTTCGATCGGAAGCCTAACGCGGAGCCAAGCTCCATCGTCTTTGGGACTTCGATAAAATTTCATCTCCGAGAATGCAGATTCGATCGGAGGCGCGACGCGGAGCCAAGCTCCAGCGTCTTTGGGACTTAGATAAAACTTCAACTCCGACAATGCAGCTTCGATTGGAGGCTCGAAGCAGAGCCAAGCTCCAGCGTCTTTGGGACTTAGATAAAACTTCATCTCCGAGAATGCAGCTTCGATCTGAGGTCCGACATGGAGCCAAGCACCAGCGTCTTTGGGACTTAGATAAAACTTCATCTCCGAGAATACAGCTTCGATTGGAGGCCCGATGCGAAGCCAAGCTCCAGCATCTTTGGGACTTAGATAAAACTTCATCTCCGAGAATGCAGCTTCGATCGGATTCCCGACGCGGAGCCAAGGTCTAGCGTCTTTCGGACTTAGATAAAACTTCAACTCCGAAAATGAAGCTTCGATCGGAGGCCCGACGCAGAGCCAAGCTCCAGCGTCTTTGGGACTTAGATAAAACTTCAACTCCGAAAATGCAGCTTCGATCGAAGGCCCGACGCGGAGCCAAGCTCAAGTGTCTTTGGTACTTAGATAAAACTTCAACTCCGAGAATGCAGCATCGATCGGAGGCCCGACGTAGAGCAAAGCTCCAGCGTCTTTGGGACTTAGATAAAACTTTATCTCCGGGAATACAACCTCGATCGAAGGCCTAATGCGGAGCCAAGCTCCAGCGTCTTTGGGACATAATTAAAATTTCAACTCCGAGAATGCAGCTTCGATCGGAGGCCCGACGTGGAGCCAAGCACCTGCATCTTTGGGACTTAGATAAAACTTCATCTCCGAGAATGCAGCTTCGATCGGAGGCCCGACGGGGAGCCAAATTCCAGCGTCTTTAGGGCTTAGATAAAACTTCAACTCCGAGAATGCAGCTTCGATCGGAGGCCCGACGCCGAGCCAAGCTCCAGCGTCTTTGTTACTTAGATAAAAGTTTATCTCCGAGAATGCACCTTCGAACGGAGGCCCGACGCGGAGCCAAGCTCCAACGTCTTTGGGACTAGAATAAAACTTCAACTCCGAGAATGCAGCTTTGATCAGAGGCCCGACGCAGAGCCAAGCTCCAGCGTCTTTGGGGCATAGATAAAACTTCAACTCCGAGAATGCAGCTTCGCTCGGAGGACCGACGTGGAGCCAAGCTCCAGCGTCTTTGGGTATTAGATAAAACTTCAACTCCGAAAATGAAGCATCGATCGGAGGATCGACATGGAGCCAAGCTCCAATGTCTTTGGGACTTAGATAAAACTTCAACTCCGAAAATGCAGCTTCGATTGGAGGCCCGACGTGGAGCCAAGCTCAAGTGTCTTTGGGACATAGATAAAACTTCAACTCCGAGAATGCCGCTTCGCTCGAAGGACCGACGTGGAGCCAAGCTCCAGCGTCTTTGGGACTTAGATAAAACTTCAACTCTGAAAATGCAGCTTCGATCAAAGGCCCGACGCGGAGCCAAGCTCAAGTGTCTTTGGGACTTATATAAAACTTCAACTCCGAGAATCCAGCATCGATCGGAGGCCCGACGCGGAGCCAATCTCCAGTGTCTTTGGGATTTAGATAAAACTTCAACTCCGAGAATGCAGCTTCGATCGGAGGCCCGACGCGGAGCCAAGCTCCAGCGTCTTTAGGGCCTAGATAAAACTTCAACTCCGAGAATGCAGCTTCGATCGGAGGCACGACACCGAGCCAAGCTCTAGCGTCTTTGGGACTTAGATAAAACTTCAACTCTGAGAATGCAGCTTCGATCGGAGGACCGGCGTGGAGCCAAGCTCCAGCGTCTTTGGGACTTAGATAAAACTTCAACTCCGAAAATGCAGATCGATCGGAGGACCGACGTGAAGCCAAGCTCCAGCGTCATTGGGACTTAGATAAAACTTCAACTCCGAAAATGCAACTTCGATCGGAGGCCCGACGCCGAGCCAAGCTCCAGCGTCTTTGGGACTTAGATAAAACTTCATCTCCGAGAATGCAGCTTCGATCGGAGGCCCGAAGCGGAGCCAAGCTCCAACGTCTTTGGGACTTAGATAAAACTTCAACTCCAAGAATGCAGCTTTGATCAGAGGCCCGACGCGGAGCCAAGGTCAAGCGTCTTTGGGACTTAGATAAAACCTCAACTCCGAGAATGCAGCTTCGATCGGAGGCCCGACGCAGAGCCAAGCTCCTGCGTCTTTGGGACTTAGATAAAACTTCAACTTCGAGAATGCAGCTTCGATCGGAGATCCGACATGGTGCCAAGCTCCAGCGTCTTTGGGACTTAGATAAAACTTCAACTCCGACAATGCAGCTTCGATTGGAGGCTCGAAGCAGAGCCAAGCTCCAGCGTCTTTGGGACTTAGATAAAACTTCATCTCCGAGAATGCAGCTTTGATCTGAGGTCCGACATGGAGCCAAGCACCAGCGTCTTTGGGACTTAGATAAAACTTCATCTCCGAGAATACAGCTTCGATTGGAGGCCCGATGCGGAGCCAAGCTCCAGCATCTTTGGGACTTAGATAAAACTTCATCTCCGAGAATGCATCTTCGATCGGATGCCCGACGCGGAGCCAAGGTCTAGCGTCTTTCGGACTTAGATAAAACTTCAACTCCGAAAATGAAGCTTCGATCGGAGGCCCGACGCGGAGCCAAGCTCCAGCGTCTTTGGGACTTAGATAAAACTTCACCTCCGAAAATGCAGCTTCAATCGAAGGTCCGACGCGGAGCCAAGCTCAAGTGTCTTTGGGACTTAGATAATAATTCAACTCCGAGAATGCAGTATCGATCGGAGGCCCGACGTAGAGCCAAGCTCCAGCGTCTTTGGGACTTAGATAAAACTTTATCTCCGAGAATACAACCTCGATCGGAGGCCTAATGCAGAGCCAAGCTCCAGCGTCTTTGGGACATAATTAAAATTTCAACTCCGAGAATGCAGCTTCGATCGGAGGCCCGACGTGGAGCCAAGCACCTGCGTCTTTGGGACTTAGATAAAACTTCATCTCCGAGAATGTAGCTTCGATCAGAGGCCCGACGCGGAGCCAACCTCCAGCGTCTTTGGGACTTCAATAAAACTTCATCTCCGAGAATGCAGCTCCGAGCGGAGGCCCGACGCCGAGCCAAGCATCAGCGTCTTTGGGACTTAGATAAAACTTCATCTCCGAGAATGCAGCTTCGATCGGATGCCCGACGCGGAGCCAAGGTCTAGCGTCTTTGGGACTTAGATAAAACTTCAAGTCCGAAAATAAAGCTTCGATTGGAGGCCCGACGCGGAGCCAAGCTCTAGCGTCTTTGGGACTTAGATAAAACTTCATCTCCGAGAATGCAGCTTCCATCGGAAGCCCGACACGGAGCCAAGCTCCATCGTCTTTGGGACTTCGATAAAATTTCATCTCCGGGAATGCAGATTCGATCGGGGGCCCGACGCGGAGCCAAGCTCCAGCGTCTTTGGGACTTAGATAAAACTTCAACTCCGACAATGCAGCTTCGATTGGAGGCCCGAAGCAGAGCCAAGCTCCAGCGTCTTTGGGACTTAAATAAAACTTCATCTCTGAGAATGCAGCTTCGATCTGAGGTCCGACGCGGAGCCAAGCTCCAGCGTCTTTGGGACTTAGATAAAACTTCATCTCCCAGAATGCATCTTCGATTGGAGGCCCGAAGCGGAGCCAAGCTCCAGCGTCATTGGGACTTAGATAAAACTTCATCTCCGAGAATGCACTTCGATCTGAGGTCCGACACGGAGCCAAGCACCAGCGTCTTTGTTACTTAGATAAAACTTCATCTCCAAGAATGCAGCTTTGATCAGAGGCCTGACGCAGAGCCAAGCTCCAGCGTCTTTGGGGCATAGATAAAACTTCAACTCCGAGAATGCAGCTTCACTCGGAGGACCGACGTGGAGCCAAGCTCCAGCGTCTTTGGGTATTAGATAAAACATCAACTCCGAAAATGTAGCATCGATCGGAGGACCGACGTGGAGCCAAGCTCCAGTGTCTTTGGGACTTAGAAAAAACTTCAACTCCGAAAATGCAGCTTCGATTGGAGGCCCGACGCGGAGCCAAGCTCAAGTGTCTTTGGGACATAGATAAAACTTCAACTCCGAGAATGCCGCTTCGCTCGAAGGACCGACGTGGAGCCAATCTCCAGCGTCTTTGGGACTTAGATAAAACTTCAACTCTGAAAATGCAGCTTCGATCAAAGGCCCGACGCGGAGCCAAGCTCAAGTGTCTTTGGGACTTATATAAAACTTCAACTCCGAGAATGCAGCATCGATCGGAGGCCCGACGCGGAGCCAAGCTCCAGTGTCTTTGGGATTTAGATAAAACTTCAACTCCGAGAATGCAGCTTCGATCGGAGGCCCGACGCGGAGCCAAGCTCCAGCGTCTTTAGGGCCTAGATAAAACATCAACTCCGAGAATGCAGCTTCGATCGGAGGCACGACACCGAGCCAAGCTCTAGCTTCTTTGGGACTTAGATAAAACTTCAACTCTGAGAATGCAGCTTCGATCGGAGGACCGGCGTGGAGCCAAGCTCCAGCGTCTTTGGGACTTAGATAAAACTTCAACTCCGAAAATGCAGATCGATCGGAGGACCGACGTGAAGCCAAGCTCCAGCGTCATTGGGACTTAGATAAAACTTCAACTCCGAAAATGCAACTTCGATCGGAGGCCTGACGCCGAGCCAAGCTCCAGCGTCTTTGGGACTTAGATAAAACTTCATCTCAAAGAATGCAGCTTCGATCGGAGGCCCGAAGT
The DNA here is from genome assembly GCA_037127255.1 of Persicaria tinctoria. Lineage (NCBI taxonomy): Eukaryota > Viridiplantae > Streptophyta > Magnoliopsida > Caryophyllales > Polygonaceae > Persicaria > Persicaria tinctoria. The sequence continues at coordinate 67,598,358 of JBANSL010000002.1, read as the reverse complement.
GAAGCCAAGCTCCAACGTCTTTGGGACTTAGATAAAACTTCAACTGCAAGAATGCAACTTTGATCAGAGGCCCGACGCGGAGCCAAGGTCAAGCGTCTTTGGGACTTAGATAAAACCTCAACTCCGAGAATGCAGCTTCGATCGGAGGCCCGACGCAGAGCAAAGCTCCTGCGTCTTTGGGACTTAGATAAAACTTCAACTTCGAGAATGCAGCTTCGATCGGAGATCCGACATGGTGTCAAGCTCTAGCGTCTTTGGGACTTAGATAAAACTTCAACTCCGAAAATGCAGCTTCGATCGGAGGCCCGACGCGGAGCCAAGCTCAAGTGTCTTTGGGACTTAGATAAAACTTCAACTCCGAGAATGCAGCATCGATCGGAGGCCCGACGTAGAGCCAAGCTCCAGCGTCTTTGGGACTTAGATAAAACATCATCTCCGAGAATGCAACTTCGATCGGAAGCCTAACGCGGAGCCAAGCTCCATCGTCTTTGGGACTTCGATAAAATTTCATCTCCGAGAATGCAGATTCGATCGGAGGCGCGACGCGGAGCCAAGCTCCAGCGTCTTTGGGACTTAGATAAAACTTCAACTCCGACAATGCAGCTTCGATTGGAGGCTCGAAGCAGAGCCAAGCTCCAGCGTCTTTGGGACTTAGATAAAACTTCATCTCCGAGAATGCAGCTTCGATCTGAGGTCCGACATGGAGCCAAGCACCAGCGTCTTTGGGACTTAGATAAAACTTCATCTCCGAGAATACAGCTTCGATTGGAGGCCCGATGCGGAGCCAAGCTCCAGCATCTTTGGGACTTAGATAAAACTTCATCTCCGAGAATGCAGCTTCGATCGGATTCCCGACGCGGAGCCAAGGTCTAGCGTCTTTCGGACTTAGATAAAACTTCAACTCCGAAAATGAAGCTTCGATCGGAGGCCCGACGCAGAGCCAAGCTCCAGCGTCTTTGGGACTTAGATAAAACTTCAACTCCGAAAATGCAGCTTCGATCGAAGGCCCGACGCGGAGCCAAGCTCAAGTGTCTTTGGTACTTAGATAAAACTTCAACTCCGAGAATGCAGCATCGATCGGAGGCCCGACGTAGAGCAAAGCTCCAGCGTCTTTGGGACTTAGATAAAACTTTATCTCCGGGAATACAACCTCGATCGAAGGCCTAATGCGGAGCCAAGCTCCAGCGTCTTTGGGACATAATTAAAATTTCAACTCCGAGAATGCAGCTTCGATCGGAGGCCCGACGTGGAGCCAAGCACCTGCATCTTTGGGACTTAGATAAAACTTCATCTCCGAGAATGCAGCTTCGATCGGAGGCCCGACGGGGAGCCAAATTCCAGCGTCTTTAGGGCTTAGATAAAACTTCAACTCCGAGAATGCAGCTTCGATCGGAGGCCCGACGCCGAGCCAAGCTCCAGCGTCTTTGTTACTTAGATAAAAGTTTATCTCCGAGAATGCACCTTCGAACGGAGGCCCGACGCGGAGCCAAGCTCCAACGTCTTTGGGACTAGAATAAAACTTCAACTCCGAGAATGCAGCTTTGATCAGAGGCCCGACGCAAAGCCAAGCTCCAGCGTCTTTGGGGCATAGATAAAACTTCAACTCCGAGAATGCAGCTTCGCTCGGAGGACCGACGTGGAGCCAAGCTCCAGCGTCTTTGGGTATTAGATAAAACTTCAACTCCGAAAATGAAGCATCGATCGGAGGATCGACATGGAGCCAAGCTCCAATGTCTTTGGGACTTAGATAAAACTTCAACTCCGAAAATGCAGCTTCGATTGGAGGCCCGACGCGGAGCCAAGCTCAAGTGTCTTTGGGACATAGATAAAACTTCAACTCCGAGAATGCCGCTTCGCTCGAAGGACCGACGTGGAGCCAAGCTCCAGCGTCTTTGGGACTTAGATAAAACTTCAACTCTGAAAATGCAGCTTCGATCAAAGGCCCGACGCGGAGCCAAGCTCAAGTGTCTTTGGGACTTATATAAAACTTCAACTCCGAGAATCCAGCATCGATCGGAGGCCCGACGCGGAGCCAATCTCCAGTGTCTTTGGGATTTAGATAAAACTTCAACTCCGAGAATGCAGCTTCGATCGGAGGCCCGACGCGGAGCCAAGCTCCAGCGTCTTTAGGGCCTAGATAAAACTTCAACTCCGAGAATGCAGCTTCGATCGGAGGCACGACACCGAGCCAAGCTCTAGCGTCTTTGGGACTTAGATAAAACTTCAACTCTGAGAATGCAGCTTCGATCGGAGGACCGGCGTGGAGCCAAGCTCCAGCGTCTTTGGGACTTAGATAAAACTTCAACTCCGAAAATGCAGATCGATCGGAGGACCGACGTGAAGCCAAGCTCCAGCGTCATTGGGACTTAGATAAAACTTCAACTCCGAAAATGCAACTTCGATCGGAGGCCCGACGCCGAGCCAAGCTCCAGCGTCTTTGGGACTTAGATAAAACTTCATCTCCGAGAATGCAGCTTCGATCGGAGGCCCGAAGCGGAGCCAAGCTCCAACGTCTTTGGGACTTAGATAAAACTTCAACTCCAAGAATGCAGCTTTGATCAGAGGCCCGACGCGGAGCCAAGGTCAAGCGTCTTTGGGACTTAGATAAAACCTCAACTCCGAGAATGCAGCTTCGATCGGAGGCCCGACGCAGAGCCAAGCTCCTGCGTCTTTGGGACTTAGATAAAACTTCAACTTCGAGAATGCAGCTTCGATCGGAGATCCGACATGGTGCCAAGCTCCAGCGTCTTTGGGACTTAGATAAAACTTCAACTCCGACAATGCAGCTTCGATTGGAGGCTCGAAGCAGAGCCAAGCTCCAGCGTCTTTGGGACTTAGATAAAACTTCATCTCCGAGAATGCAGCTTTGATCTGAGGTCCGACATGGAGCCAAGCACCAGCGTCTTTGGGACTTAGATAAAACTTCATCTCCGAGAATACAGCTTCGATTGGAGGCCCGATGCGGAGCCAAGCTCCAGCATCTTTGGGACTTAGATAAAACTTCATCTCCGAGAATGCATCTTCGATCGGATGCCCGACGCGGAGCCAAGGTCTAGCGTCTTTCGGACTTAGATAAAACTTCAACTCCGAAAATGAAGCTTCGATCGGAGGCCCGACGCGGAGCCAAGCTCCAGCGTCTTTGGGACTTAGATAAAACTTCAACTCCGAAACTGAAGCTTCGATCGAAGGCCCGACGCGGAGCCAAGCTCAAGTGTCTTTGGTACTTAGATAAAACTTCAACTCCGAGAATGCAGCATCGATCGGAGGCCCGACGTAGAGCAAAGCTCCAGCGTCTTTGGGACTTAGATAAAACTTTATCTCCGGGAATACAACCTCGATCGAAGGCCTAATGCGGAGCCAAGCTCCAGCGTCTTTGGGACATAATTAAAATTTCAACTCCGAGAATGCGGCTTCGATCGGAGGCCCGACGTCGAGCCAAGCACCTGCATCTTTGGGACTTAGATAAAACTTCATCTCCGAGAATGCAGCTTTGATCGGAGGCCCGACGGGGAGCCAAATTCCAGCGTCTTTAGGGCTTAGATAAAACTTCAACTCCGAGAATGCAGCTTCGATCGGAGGCCCGACGCCGAGCCAAGCTCCAGCGTCTTTGTTACTTAGATAAAACTTTATCTCCGAGAATGCAGCTTCGAACGGAGGCCCGACGCGGAGCCAAGCTCCAACGTCTTTGGGACTTGAATAAAACTTCAACTCCGAGAATGCAGCTTTGATCAGAGGCCCGACGCAGAGCCAAGCTCCAGCGTCTTTGGGGCATAGATAAAACTTCAACTCCGAGAATGCAGCTTCGCTCGGAGGACCGACGTGGAGCCAAGCTCCAGCGTCTTTGGGTATTAGATAAAACTTCAACTCCGAAAATGAAGCATCGATCGGAGGACCGACATGGAGCCAAGCTCCAATGTCTTTGGGACTTAGATAAAACTTCAACTCCGAAAATGCAGCTTCGATTGGAGGCCCGACGCGGAGCCAAGCTCAAGTGTCTTTGGGACATAGATAAAACTTCAACTCCGAGAATGCCGCTTCGCTCGAAGGACCGACGTGGAGCCAAGCTCCAGCGTCATTGGGACTTAGATAAAACTTCAACTCTGAAAATGCAGCTTCGATCAAAGGCCCGACGCGGAGCCAAGCTCAAGTGTCTTTGGGACTTATATAAAACTTCAACTCCGAGAATGCAGCATCGATCGGAGGCCCGACGCGGAGCCAATCTCCAGTGTCTTTGGGATTTAGATAAAACTTCAACTCCGAGAATGCAGCTTCGATCGGAGGCCCGACGCGGATCCAAGCTCCAGCGTCTTTAGGGCCTAGATAAAACTTCAACTCCGAGAATGCAGCTTCGATCGGAGGCACGACACCGAGCCAAGCTCTAGCGTCTTTGGGACTTAGATAAAACTTCAACTCTGAGAATGCAGCTTCGATCGGAGGACCGGCGTGGAGCCAAGCTCCAGCGTCTTTGGGACTTAGATAAAACTTCAACTCCGAAAATGCAGATCGATCGGAGGACCGACGTGAAGCCAACCTCCAGCGTCATTGGGACTTAGATAAAACTTCAACTCCGAAAATGCAACTTCGATCGGAGGCCCGACGCCGAGCCAAGCTCCAGCGTCTTTGGGACTTAGATAAAACTTCATCTCCGAGAATGCAGCTTCGATCGGAGGCCCGAAGCGGAGCCAAGCTCCAACGTCTTTGGGACTTAGATAAAACTTCAACTCCAAGAATGCAGCTTTGATCAGAGGCCCGACGCGGAGCCAAGGTCAAGCGTCTTTGGGACTTAGATAAAACCTCAACTCCGAGAATGCAGCTTCGATCGGAGGCCCGACGCAGAGCCAAGCTCCTGCGTCTTTGGGACTTAGATAAAACTTCAACTTCGAGAATGCAGCTTCGATCGGAGATCCGACATGGTGCCAAGCTCCAGCGTCTTTGGGACTTAGATAAAACTTCAACTCCGACAATGCAGCTTCGATTGGAGGCTCGAAGCAGAGCCAAGCTCCAGCGTCTTTGGGACTTAGATAAAACTTCATCTCCGAGAATGCAGCTTCGATCTGAGGTCCGACATGGAGCCAAGCACCAGCGTCTTTGGGACTTAGATAAAACTTCATCTCCGAGAATACAGCTTCGATTGGAGGCCCGATGCGGAGCCAAGCTCCAGCATCTTTGGGACTTAGATAAAACTTCATCTCCGAGAATGCAGCTTTGATCGGATGCCCGATGCGGAGCCAAGGTCTAGCGTCTTTCGGACTTAGATAAAACTTCAACTCCGAAAATGAAGCTTCGATCGGAGGCCCGACGCGGAGCCAAGCTCCAGCGTCTTTGGGACTTAGATAAAACTTCAACTCCGAAACTGAAGCTTCGATCGAAGGCCCGACGCGGAGCCAAGCTCAAGTGTCTTTGGTACTTAGATAAAACTTCAACTCCGAGAATGCAGCATCGATCGGAGGCCCGACGTAGAGCAAAGCTCCAGCGTCTTTGGGACTTAGATAAAACTTTATCTCCGGGAATACAACCTCGATCGAAGGCCTAATGCGGAGCCAAGCTCCAGCGTCTTTGGGACATAATTAAAATTTCAACTCCGAGAATGCGGCTTCGATCGGAGGCCCGACGTCGAGCCAAGCACCTGCATCTTTGGGACTTAGATAAAACTTCATCTCCGAGAATGCAGCTTTGATCGGAGGCCCGACGGGGAGCCAAATTCCAGCGTCTTTAGGGCTTAGATAAAACTTCAACTCCGAGAATGCAGCTTCGATCGGAGGCCCGACGCCGAGCCAAGCTCCAGCGTCTTTGTTACTTAGATAAAACTTTATCTCCGAGAATGCAGCTTCGAACGGAGGCCCGACGCGGAGCCAAGCTCCAACGTCTTTGGGACTTGAATAAAACTTCAACTCCGAGAATGCAGCTTTGATCAGAGGCCCGACGCAGAGCCAAGCTCCAGCGTCTTTGGGGCATAGATAAAACTTCAACTCCGAGAATGCAGCTTCGCTCGGAGGACCGACGTGGAGCCAAGCTCCAGCGTCTTTGGGTATTAGATAAAACTTCAACTCCGAAAATGAAGCATCGATCGGAGGACCGACATGGAGCCAAGCTCCAATGTCTTTGGGACTTAGATAAAACTTCAACTCCGAAAATGCAGCTTCGATTGGAGGCCCGACGCGGAGCCAAGCTCAAGTGTCTTTGGGACATAGATAAAACTTCAACTCCGAGAATGCCGCTTCGCTCGAAGGACCGACGTGGAGCCAAGCTCCAGCGTCATTGGGACTTAGATAAAACTTCAACTCTGAAAATGCAGCTTCGATCAAAGGCCCGACGCGGAGCCAAGCTCAAGTGTCTTTGGGACTTATATAAAACTTCAACTCCGAGAATGCAGCATCGATCGGAGGCCCGACGCGGAGCCAATCTCCAGTGTCTTTGGGATTTAGATAAAACTTCAACTCCGAGAATGCAGCTTCGATCGGAGGCCCGACGCGGAGCCAAGCTCCAGCGTCTTTAGGGCCTAGATAAAACTTCAACTCCGAGAATGCAGCTTCGATCGGAGGCACGACACCGAGCCAAGCTCTAGCGTCTTTGGGACTTAGATAAAACTTCAACTCTGAGAATGCAGCTTCGATCGGAGGACCGGCGTGGAGCCAAGCTCCAGCGTCTTTGGGACTTAGATAAAACTTCAACTCCGAAAATGCAGATCGATCGGAGGACCGACGTGAAGCCAAGCTCCAGCGTCATTGGGACTTAGATAAAACTTCAACTCCGAAAATGCAACTTCGATCGGAGGCCCGACGCCGAGCCAAGCTCCAGCGTCTTTGGGACTTAGATAAAACTTCATCTCCGAGAATGCAGCTTCGATCGGAGGCCCGAAGCGGAGCCAAGCTCCAACGTCTTTGGGACTTAGATAAAACTTCAACTCTAAGAATGCAGCTTTGATCAGAGGCCCGACGCGGAGCCAAGGTCAAGCGTCTTTGGGACTTAGATAAAACCTCAACTCCGAGAATGCAGCTTCGATCGGAGGCCCGACGCAGAGCCAAGCTCCTGCGTCTTTGGGACTTAGATAAAACTTCAACTTCGAGAATGCAGCTTCGATCGGAGATCCGACATGGTGCCAAGCTCCAGCGTCTTTGAGACTTAGATAAAACTTCAACTCCGACAATGCAGCTTCGATTGGAGGCTCGAAGCAGAGCCAAGCTCCAGCGTCTTTGGGACTTAGATAAAACTTCATCTCCGAGAATGCAGCTTCGATCTGAGGTCCGACATGGAGCCAAGCACCAGCGTCTTTGGGACTTAGATAAAACTTCATCTCCGAGAATACAGCTTCGATTGGAGGCCCGATGCGGAGCCAAGCTCCAGCATCTTTGGGACATAGATAAAACTTCATCTCCGAGAATGCAGCTTTGATCGGATGCCCGATGCGGAGCCAAGGTCTAGCGTCTTTCGGACTTAGATAAAACTTCAACTCCGAAAATGAAGCTTCGATCGGAGGCCCGACGCGGAGCCAAGCTCCAGCGTCTTTGGGACTTAGATAAAACTTCAACTCCGAAAATGCAGCTTCGATCGAAGGCCCGACGCGGAGCCAAGCTCAAGTGTCTTTGGTACTTAGATAAAACTTCAACTCCGAGAATGCAACATCGATCGGAGGCCCGACGTAGAGCAAAGCTCCAGCGTCTTTGGGACTTAGATAAAACTTTATCTCCGGGAATACAACCTCGATCGAAGGCCTAATGCGGAGCCAAGCTCCAGCGTCTTTGGGACATAATTAAAATTTCAACTCCGAGAATGCAGCTTCGATCGGAGGCCCGACGTGGAGCCAAGCACCTGCATCTTTGGGACTTAGATAAAACTTCATCTCCGAGAATGCAGCTTCGATCGGAGGCCCGACGCGGAGCCAAGCTCCAGCGTCTTTAGGGCCTAGATAAAACTTCAACTCCGAGAATGCAGCTTTGATCGGAGGCACGACACCGAGCCAAGCTCTAGCGTCTTTGGGACTTAGATAAAACTTCAACTCGGAGAATGCAGCTTCGATCGGAGGACCGGCGTTGAGCCAAGCTCCAGCGTCTTTGGGACTTAGATAAAACTTCAACTCCGAAAATGCAGATCGATCGGAGGACCGACGTGAAGCCAAGCTCCAGCGTCATTGGGACTTAGATAAAACTTCAACTCCGAAAATGCAACTTCGATCGAAGGCCTAATGCGGAGCCAAGCTCCAGCGTCTTTGGGACATAATTAAAATTTCAACTCCGAGAATGCGGCTTCGATCGGAGGCCCGACGTCGAGCCAAGCACCTGCATCTTTGGGACTTAGATAAAACTTCATCTCCGAGAATGCAGCTTTGATCGGAGGCCCGACGGGGAGCCAAATTCCAGCGTCTTTAGGGCTTAGATAAAACTTCAACTCCGAGAATGCAGCTTCGATCGGAGGCCCGACGCCGAGCCAAGCTCCAGCGTCTTTGTTACTTAGATAAAACTTTATCTCCGAGAATGCAGCTTCGAACGGAGGCCCGACGCGGAGCCAAGCTCCAACGTCTTTGGGACTTGAATAAAACTTCAACTCCGAGAATGCAGCTTTGATCAGAGGCCCGACGCAGAGCCAAGCTCCAGCGTCTTTGGGGCATAGATAAAACTTCAACTCCGAGAATGCAGCTTCGCTCGGAGGACCGACGTGGAGCCAAGCTCCAGCGTCTTTGGGTATTAGATAAAACTTCAACTCCGAAAATGAAGCATCGATCGGAGGACCGACATGGAGCCAAGCTCCAATGTCTTTGGGACTTAGATAAAACTTCAACTCCGAAAATGCAGCTTCGATTGGAGGCCCGACGCGGAGCCAAGCTCAAGTGTCTTTGGGACATAGATAAAACTTCAACTCCGAGAATGCCGCTTCGCTCGAAGGACCGACGTGGAGCCAAGCTCCAGCGTCATTGGGACTTAGATAAAACTTCAACTCTGAAAATGCAGCTTCGATCAAAGGCCCGACACGGAGCCAAGCTCAAGTGTCTTTGGGACTTATATAAAACTTCAACTCCGAGAATGCAGCATCGATCGGAGGCCCGACGCGGAGCCAATCTCCAGTGTCTTTGGGATTTAGATAAAACTTCAACTCCGAGAATGCAGCTTCGATCGGAGGCCCGACGCGGAGCCAAGATCCAGCGTCTTTAGGGCCTAGATAAAACTTCAACTCCGAGAATGCAGCTTCGATCGGAGGCACGACACCGAGCCAAGCTCTAGCGTCTTTGGGACTTAGATAAAACTTCAACTCTGAGAATGCAGCTTCGATCGGAGGACCGGCGTGGAGCCAAGCTCCAGCGTCTTTGGGACTTAGATAAAACTTCAACTCCGAAAATGCAGATCGATCGGAGGACCGACGTGAAGCCAAGCTCCAGCGTCATTGGGACTTAGATAAAACTTCAACTCCGAAAATGCAACTTCGATCGGAGGCCCGACGCCGAGCCAAGCTCCAGCGTCTTTGGGACTTAGATAAAACTTCATCTCCGAGAATGCAGCTTCGATCGGAGGCCCGAAGCGGAGCCAAGCTCCAACGTCTTTGGGACTTAGATAAAACTTCAACTCCAAGAATGCAGCTTTGATCAGAGGCCCGACGCGGAGCCAAGGTCAAGCGTCTTTGGGACTTAGATAAAACCTCAACTCCGAGAATGCAGCTTCGATCGGAGGCCCGACGCAGAGCCAAGCTCCTGCGTCTTTGGGACTTAGATAAAACTTCAACTTCGAGAATGCAGCTTCGATCGGAGATCCGACATGGTGCCAAGCTCCAGCGTCTTTGAGACTTAGATAAAACTTCAACTCCGACAATGCAGCTTCGATTGGAGGCTCGAAGCAGAGCCAAGCTCCAGCGTCTTTGGGACTTAGATAAAACTTCATCTCCGAGAATGCAGCTTCGATCTGAGGTCCGACATGGAGCCAAGCACCAGCGTCTTTGGGACTTAGATAAAACTTCATCTCCGAGAATACAGCTTCGATTGGAGGCCCGATGCGGAGCCAAGCTCCAGCATCTTTGGGACTTAGATAAAACTTCATCTCCGAGAATGCAGCTTTGATCGGATGCCCGATGCGGAGCCAAGGTCTAGCGTCTTTCGGACTTAGATAAAACTTCAACTCCGAAAATGAAGCTTCGATCGGAGGCCCGACGCGGAGCCAAGCTCCAGCGTCTTTGGGACTTAGATAAAACTTCAACTCCGAAAATGCAGCTTCGATCGAAGGCCCGACGCGGAGCCAAGCTCAAGTGTCTTTGGTACTTAGATAAAACTTCAACTCCGAGAATGCAGCATCGATCGGAGGCCCGACGTAGAGCAAAGCTCCAGCGTCTTTGGGACTTAGATAAAACTTTATCTCCGGGAATACAACCTCGATCGAAGGCCTAATGCGGAGCCAAGCTCCAGCGTCTTTGGGACATAATTAAAATTTCAACTCCGAGAATGCAGCTTCGATCGGAGGCCCGACGTGGAGCCAAGCACCTGCATCTTTGGGACTTAGATAAAACTTCATCTCCGAGAATGCAGCTTCGATCGGAGGCCCGACGCGGAGCCAAGCTCCAGCGTCTTTAGGGCCTAGATAAAACTTCAACTCCGAGAATGCAGCTTTGATCGGAGGCACGACACCGAGCCAAGCTCTAGCGTCTTTGGGACTTAGATAAAACTTCAACTCGGAGAATGCAGCTTCGATCGGAGGACCGGCGTTGAGCCAAGCTCCAGCGTCATTGGGACTTAGATAAAACTTCAACTCCGAAAATGCAACTTCGATCGAAGGCCTAATGCGGAGCCAAGCTCCAACGTCTTTGGGACATAATTAAAATTTCAACTCCGAGAATGCGGCTTCGATCGGAGGCCCGACGTCGAGCCAAGCACCTGCATCTTTGGGACTTAGATAAAACTTCATCTCCGAGAATGCAGCTTTGATCGGAGGCCCGACGGGGAGCCAAATTCCAGCGTCTTTAGGGCTTAGATAAAACTTCAACTCCGAGAATGCAGCTTCGATCGGAGGCCCGACGCCGAGCCAAGCTCCAGCGTCTTTGTTACTTAGATAAAACTTTATCTCCGAGAATGCAGCTTCGAACGGAGGCCCGACGCGGAGCCAAGCTCCAACGTCTTTGGGACTTGAATAAAACTTCAACTCCGAGAATGCAGCTTTGATCAGAGGCCCGACGCAGAGCCAAGCTCCAGCGTCTTTGGGGCATAGATAAAACTTCAACTCCGAGAATGCAGCTTCGCTCGGAGGACCGACGTGGAGCCAAGCTCCAGCGTCTTTGGGTATTAGATAAAACTTCAACTCCGAAAATGAAGCATCGATCGGAGGACCGACATGGAGCCAAGCTCCAATGTCTTTGGGACTTAGATAAAACTTCAACTCCGAAAATGCAGCTTCGATTGGAGGCCCGACGCGGAGCCAAGCTCAAGTGTCTTTGGGACATAGATAAAACTTCAACTCCGAGAATGCCGCTTCGCTCGAAGGACCGACGTGGAGCCAAGCTCCAGCGTCATTGGGACTTAGATAAAACTTCAACTCTGAAAATGCAGCTTCGATCAAAGGCCCGACGCGGAGCCAAGCTCAAGTGTCTTTGGGACTTATATAAAACTTCAACTCCGAGAATGCAGCATCGATCGGAGGCCCGACGCGGAGCCAATCTCCAGTGTCTTTGGGATTTAGATAAAACTTCAACTCCGAGAATGCAGCTTCGATCGGAGGCCCGACGCGGAGCCAAGCTCCAGCGTCTTTAGGGCCTAGATAAAACTTCAACTCCGAGAATGCAGCTTCGATCGGAGGCACGACACCGAGCCAAGCTCTAGCGTCTTTGGGACTTAGATAAAACTTCAACTCTGAGAATGCAGCTTCGATCGGAGGACCGGCGTGGAGCCAAGCTCCAGCGTCTTTGGGGCATAGATAAAACTTCAACTCCGAGAATGCAGCTTCGCTCGGAGGACCGACGTGGAGCCAAGCTCCAGCGTCTTTGGGTATTAGATAAAACTTCAACTCCGAAAATGAAGCATCGATCGGAGGACCGACATGGAGCCAAGCTCCAATGTCTTTGGGACTTAGATAAAACTTCAACTCCGAAAATGCAGCTTCGATTGGAGGCCCGACGCGGAGCCAAGCTCAAGTGTCTTTGGGACATAGATAAAACTTCAACTCCGAGAATGCCGCTTCGCTCGAAGGACCGACGTGGAGCCAAGCTCCAGCGTCATTGGGACTTAGATAAAACTTCAACTCTGAAAATGCAGCTTCGATCAAAGGCCCGACGCGGAGCCAAGCTCAAGTGTCTTTGGGACTTATATAAAACTTCAACTCCGAGAATGCAGCATCGATCGGAGGCCCGACGCGGAGCCAATCTCCAGTGTCTTTGGGATTTAGATAAAACTTCAACTCCGAGAATGCAGCTTCGATCGGAGGCCCGACGCGGAGCCAAGCTCCAGCGTCTTTAGGGCCTAGATAAAACTTCAACTCCGAGAATGCAGCTTCGATCGGAGGCACGACACCGAGCCAAGCTCTAGCGTCTTTGGGACTTAGATAAAACTTCAACTCTGAGAATGCAGCTTCGATCGGAGGACCGGCGTGGAGCCAAGCTCCAGCGTCTTTGGGACTTAGATAAAACTTCAACTCCGAAAATGCAGATCGATCGGAGGACCGACGTGAAGCCAAGCTCCAGCGTCATTGGGACTTAGATAAAACTTCAACTCCGAAAATGCAACTTCGATCGGAGGCCCGACGCCGAGCCAAGCTCCAGCGTCTTTGGGACTTAGATAAAACTTCATCTCCGAGAATGCAGCTTCGATCGGAGGCCCGAAGCGGAGCCAAGCTCCAACGTCTTTGGGACTTAGATAAAACTTCAACTCCAAGAATGCAGCTTTGATCAGAGGCCCGACGCGGAGCCAAGGTCAAGCGTCTTTGGGACTTAGATAAAACCTCAACTCCGAGAATGCAGCTTCGATCGGAGGCCCGACGCAGAGCCAAGCTCCTGCGTCTTTGGGACTTAGATAAAACTTCAACTTCGAGAATGCAGCTTCGATCGGAGATCCGACATGGTGCCAAGCTCCAGCGTCTTTGGGACTTAGATAAAACTTCAACTCCGACAATGCAGCTTCGATTGGAGGCTCGAAGCAGAGCCAAGCTCCAGCGTCTTTGGGACTTAGATAAAACTTCATCTCCGAGAATGCAGCTTCGATCTGAGGTCCGACATGGAGCCAAGCACCAGCGTCTTTGGGACTTAGATAAAACTTCATCTCCGAGAATACAGCTTCGATTGGAGGCCCGATGCGGAGCCAAGCTCCAGCATCTTTGGGACTTAGATAAAACTTCATCTCCGAGAATGCAGCTTTGATCGGATGCCCGATGCGGAGCCAAGGTCTAGCGTCTTTCGGACTTAGATAAAACTTCAACTCCGAAAATGAAGCTTCGATCGGAGGCCCGACGCGGAGCCAAGCTCCAGCGTCTTTGGGACTTAGATAAAACTTCAACTCCGAAAATGCAGCTTCGATCGAAGGCCCGACGCGGAGCCAAGCTCAAGTGTCTTTGGTACTTAGATAAAACTTCAACTCCGAGAATGCAGCATCGATCGGAGGCCCGACGTAGAGCAAAGCTCCAGCGTCTTTGGGACTTAGATAAAACTTTATCTCCGGGAATACAACCTCGATCGAAGGCCTAATGCGGAGCCAAGCTCCAGCGTCTTTGGGACATAATTAAAATTTCAACTCCGAGAATGCAGCTTCGATCGGAGGCCCGACGTGGAGCCAAGCACCTGCATCTTTGGGACTTAGATAAAACTTCAACTCCGAGAATGCAGCATCGATCGGAGGCCCGACGTAGAGCAAAGCTCCAGCGTCTTTGGGACTTAGATAAAACTTTATCTCCGGGAATACAACCTCGATCGAAGGCCTAATGCGGAGCCAAGCTCCAGCGTCTTTGGGACATAATTAAAATTTCAACTCCGAGAATGCAGCTTCGATCGGAGGCCCGACGTGGAGCCAAGCACCTGCATCTTTGGGACTTAGATAAAACTTCATCTCCGAGAATGCAGCTTCGATCGGAGGCCCGACGCGGAGCCAAGCTCCAGCGTCTTTAGGGCCTAGATAAAACTTCAACTCCGAGAATGCAGCTTTGATCGGAGGCACGACACCGAGCCAAGCTCTAGCGTCTTTGGGACTTAGATAAAACTTCAACTCGGAGAATGCAGCTTCGATCGGAGGACCGGCGTTGAGCCAAGCTCCAGCGTCTTTGGGACTTAGATAAAACTTCAACTCCGAAAATGCAACTTCGATCGAAGGCCTAATGCGGAGCCAAGCTCCAGCGTCTTTGGGACATAATTAAAATTTCAACTCCGAGAATGCGGCTTCGATCGGAGGCCCGACGTCGAGCCAAGCACCTGCATCTTTGGGACATAGATAAAACTTCATCTCCGAGAATGCAGCTTTGATCGGAGGCCCGACGGGGAGCCAAATTCCAGCGTCTTTAGGGCTTAGATAAAACTTCAACTCCGAGAATGCAGCTTCGATCGGAGGCCCGACGCCGAGCCAAGCTCCAGCGTCTTTGTTACTTAGATAAAACTTTATCTCCGAGAATGCAGCTTCGAACGGAGGCCCGACGCGGAGCCAAGCTCCAACGTCTTTGGGACTTGAATAAAACTTCAACTCCGAGAATGCAGCTTTGATCAGAGGCCCGACGCAGAGCCAAGCTCCAGCGTCTTTGGGGCATAGATAAAACTTCAACTCCGAGAATGCAGCTTCGCTCGGAGGACCGACGTGGAGCCAAGCTCCAGCGTCTTTGGGTATTAGATAAAACTTCAACTCCGAAAATGAAGCATCGATCGGAGGACCGACATGGAGCCAAGCTCCAATGTCTTTGGGACTTAGATAAAACTTCAACTCCGAAAATGCAGCTTCGATTGGAGGCCCGACGCGGAGCCAAGCTCAAGTGTCTTTGGGACATAGATAAAACTTCAACTCCGAGAATGCCGCTTCGCTCGAAGGACCGACGTGGAGCCAAGCTCCAGCGTCATTGGGACTTAGATAAAACTTCAACTCTGAAAATGCAGCTTCGATCAAAGGCCCGACGCGGAGCCAAGCTCAAGTGTCTTTGGGACTTATATAAAACTTCAACTCCGAGAATGCAGCATCGATCGGAGGCCCGACGCGGAGCCAATCTCCAGTGTCTTTGGGATTTAGATAAAACTTCAACTCCGAGAATGCAGCTTCGATCGGAGGCCCGACGCGGAGCCAAGCTCCAGCGTCTTTAGGGCCTAGATAAAACTTCAACTCCGAGAATGCAGCTTCGATCGGAGGCACGACACCGAGCCAAGCTCTAGCGTCTTTGGGACTTAGATAAAACTTCAACTCTGAGAATGCAGCTTCGATCGGAGGACCGGCGTGGAGCCAAGCTCCAGCGTCTTTGGGACTTAGATAAAACTTCAACTCCGAAAATGCAGATCGATCGGAGGACCGACGTGAAGCCAAGCTCCAGCGTCATTGGGACTTAGATAAAACTTCAACTCCGAAAATGCAACTTCGATCGGAGGCCCGACGCCGAGCCAAGCTCCAGCGACTTTGGGACTTAGATAAAACTTCATCTCCGAGAATGCAGCTTCGATCGGAGGCCCGAAGCGGAGCCAAGCTCCAACGTCTTTGGGACTTAGATAAAACTTCAACTCCAAGAATGCAGCTTTGATCAGAGGCCCGACGCGGAGCCAAGGTCAAGCGTCTTTGGGACTTAGATAAAACCTCAACTCCGAGAATGCAGCTTCGATCGGAGGCCCGACGCAGAGCCAAGCTCCTGCGTCTTTGGGACTTAGATAAAACTTCAACTTCGAGAATGCAGCTTCGATCGGAGATCCGACATGGTGCCAAGCTCCAGCGTCTTTGGGACTTAGATAAAACTTCAACTCCGACAATGCAGCTTCGATTGGAGGCTCGAAGCAGAGCCAAGCTCCAGCGTCTTTGGGACTTAGATAAAACTTCATCTCCGAGAATGCAGCTTCGATCTGAGGTCCGACATGGAGCCAAGCACCAGCGTCTTTGGGACTTAGATAAAACTTCATCTCCGAGAATACAGCTTCGATTGGAGGCCCGATGCGGAGCCAAGCTCCAGCATCTTTGGGACTTAGATAAAACTTCATCTCCGAGAATGCAGCTTTGATCGGATGCCCGATGCGGAGCCAAGGTCTAGCGTCTTTCGGACTTAGATAAAACTTCAACTCCGAAAATGAAGCTTCGATCGGAGGCCCGACGCGGAGTCAAGCTCCAGCGTCTTTGGGACTTAGATAAAACTTCAACTCCGAAAATGCAGCTTCGATCGAAGGCCCGACGCGGAGCCAAGCTCAAGTGTCTTTGGTACTTAGATAAAACTTCAACTCCGAGAATGCAGCATCGATCGGAGGCCCGACGTAGAGCAAAGCTCCAGCGTCTTTGGGACTTAGATAAAACTTTATCTCCGGGAATACAACCTCGATCGAAGGCCTAATGCGGAGCCAAGCTCCAGCGTCTTTGGGACATAATTAAAATTTCAACTCCGAGAATGCAGCTTCGATCGGAGGCCCGACGTGGAGCCAAGCACCTGCATCTTTGGGACTTAGATAAAACTTCATCTCCGAGAATGCAGCTTCGATCGGAGGCCCGACGCGGAGCCAAGCTCCAGCGTCTTTAGGGCCTAGATAAAACTTCAACTCCGAGAATGCAGCTTTGATCGGAGGCACGACACCGAGCCAAGCTCTAGCGTCTTTGGGACTTAGATAAAACTTCAACTCGGAGAATGCAGCTTCGATCGGAGGACCGGCGTTGAGCCAAGCTCCAGCGTCTTTGGGACTTAGATAAAACTTCAACTCCGAAAATGCAGATCGATCGGAGGACCGACGTGAAGCCAAGCTCCAGCGTCATTGGGACTTAGATAAAACTTCAACTCCGAAAATGCAACTTCGATCGGAGGCCCGACGCCGAGCCAAGCTCCAGCGTCTTTGGGACTTAGATAAAACTTCATCTCCGAGAATGCAGCTTCGGTCGGAGGCCCGAAGCGGAGCCAAGCTCCAACGTCTTTGGGACTTAGATAAAACTTCAACTCCAAGAATGCAGCTTTGATCAGAGGCCCGACGCGGAGCCAAGGTCAAGCGTCTTTGGGACTTAGATAAAACCTCAACTCCGAGAATGCAGCTTCGATCGGAGGCCTGACGCAGAGCCAAGCTCCTGCGTCTTTGGGACTTAGATAAAACTTCAACTTCGAGAATGCAGCTTCGATCGGAGATCCGACATGGTGCCAAGCTCCAGCGTCTTTGGGACTTAGATAAAACTTCAACTCCGACAATGCAGCTTCGATTGGAGGCTCGAAACAGAGCCAAGCTCCAGCGTCTTTGGGACTTAGATAAAACTTCATCTCCGAGAATGCCGCTTCGATCTGAGGTCCGACATGGAGCCAAGCACCAGCGTCTTTGGGACTTAGATAAAACTTCATCTCCGAGAATACAGCTTCGATTGGAGGCCCGATGCGGAGCCAAGCTCCGGCATCTTTGGGACTTAGATAAAACTTCATCACCGAGAATGCAGCTTCGATCGGATGCCCGACGCGGAGCCAAGGTCTAGCGTCTTTCGGACTTAGATAAAACTTCAACTCCGAAAATGAAGCTTCGATCGGAGGCCCGACGCGGAGCCAAGCTCCAGCGTCTTTGGGACTTAGATAAAACTTCAACTCCGAAAATGCAGCTTCGATCGAAGGCCTGACGCGGAGCCAAGCTCAAGTGTCTTTGGTACTTAGATAAAACTTCAACTCCGAGAATGCAACATCGATCGGAGGCCCGATGTAGAGCAAAGCTCCAGCGTCTTTGGGACTTAGATAAAACTTTATCTCCGGGAATACAACCTCGATCGAAGGCCTAATGCGGAGCCAAGCTCCAGCGTCTTTGGGACATAATTAAAATTTCAACTCCGAGAATGCAGCTTCGATCGGAGGCCCGACGTGGAGCCAAGCACCTGCATCTTTGGGACTTAGATAAAACTTCATCTCCGAGAATGCAGCTTCGATCGGAGGCCCGACGGGGAGCCAAATTCCAGCGTCTTTAGGGCTTAGATAAAACTTCAACTCCGAGAATGCAGCTTCGATCGGAGGCCCGACGCCGAGCCAAGCTCCAGCGTCTTTGTTACTTAGATAAAACTTTATCTCCGAGAATGCAGCTTCGAACGGAGGCCCGACGCGGAGCCAAGCTCCAACGTCTTTGGGACTAGAATAAAACTTCAACTCCGAGAATGCAGCTTTGATCAGAGGCCCGACGCAGAGCCAAGCTCCAGCGTCTTTGGGGCATAGATAAAACTTCAACTCCGAGAATGCAGCTTCGCTCGGAGGACCGACGTGGAGCCAAGCTCCAGCGTCTTTGGGTATTAGATAAAACTTCAACTCCGAAAATGAAGCATCGATCGGAGGACCGACATGGAGCCAAGCTCCAATGTCTTTGGGACTTAGATAAAACTTCAACTCCGAAAATGCAGCTTCGATTGGAGGCCCGACGCGGAGCCAAGCTCAAGTGTCTTTGGGACATAGATAAAACTTCAACTCCGAGAATGCCGCTTCGATCGGAGATCCGACGTGGTGCCAAGCTCCAGCGTCTTTGGGACTTAGATAAAACTTCAACTCCGAAAATGCAGCTTCGATCGGATGCCCGACGCGGAGCCAAGCTCAAGTGTCTTTGGGACTTAGATAAAACTTCAACTCCGAGAATGCAGCATCGATCGGAGGCCCGACGTAGATCAAAGCTCCAGCGTCTTTGGGACTTAGATAAAACTTTATCTCCGGGAATACAACCTCGATCAAAGGCCTAATGCGGAGCCAAGCTCCAGCGTCTTTGGGACATAATTAAAATTTCAACTCCGAGAATGCAGCTTCGATCGGAGGCCCGACGTGGAGCCAAGCACCTGCATCTTTGGGACTTAGATAAAAATTCATCTCCGAGAATGCAGCTTCGATCGGAGGCCCGACGGGGAGCCAAATTCCAGCGTCTTTAGGGCTTAGATAAAACATCAACTCCGAGAATGCAGCTTCGATCGGAGGACCGACGTGGAGCCAAGCTCCAGCGTCTTTGGGTATTAGATAAAACTTCAACTCCGAAAATGTAGCATCGATCGGAGGACCGACGTGGAGCCAAGCTCCAGTGTCTTTGGGACTTAGATAAAACTTCATCTCCGAGAATGCAGCTTCGATCGGAGGCCCGAAGCGGAGCCAAGCTCCAACGTCTTTGGGACTTAGATAAAACTTCAACTCCAAGAATGCAGCTTTGATCAGAGGCCCGACGCGGAGCCAATATCAAGCGTCTTTGGGACTTAGATAAAACCTCAACTCCGAGAATGCAGCTTCGATCGGAGGCCCGACGCAGAGCCAAGCTCCTGCGTCTTTGGGACTTGGATAAAACTTCAACTTCGAGAATGCAGCTTCGATCGGAGATCCGACGTGGTGCCAAGCTCCAGCGTCTTTGGGACTTAGATAAAACTTCAACTCCGAAAATGCAGCTTCGATCGGAGGCCCGACGCGGAGCCAAGCTCAAGTGTCTTTGGGACTTAGATAAAACTTCAACTCTGAGAATGCAGCATCGATCGGAGGACCGACGTAGAGCCAAGCTCCAGCGTCTTTGGGACTTAGATAAAACATCATCTCCGAGAATGCAGCTTCGATCGGATGCCCGACGCGGAGCCAAGGTCTAGCGTCTTTCAGACTTAGATAAAACTTCAACTCCGAAAATGCAGCTTCGATCGGATGCCCGACGCGGAGCCAAGGTCTAGCGTCTTTCGGACTTAGATAAAACTTCAACTCCGAGAATGCAGCATCGATCGGAGGCCCGACGTAGAGCCAAGCTCCAGCGTCTTTGGGACGTAGATAAAACATCATCTCCGAGAATGCAGCTTCGATCGGATGCCCGACGCGGAGCCAAGGTCTAGCGTCTTTCAGACTTAGATAAAACTTCAACTCCGAAAATGCAGCTTCGATCGGATGCCCGACGCGGAGCCAAGGTCTAGCGTCTTTCGGACTTCGATAAAACTTCAACTCCGAGAATGCAGCTTCGATCGGAGGCCCGACGCGGAGCCAAGCTCCAGCGTCTTTGGGACTTAGATAAAACTTCAACTCTGAAAATGAAGCTTCGTTCAAAGGCCCGACGCGGAGCCAAGCTCAAGTGTCTTTGGGACTTCGATAAAATTTCATCTCCGAGAATGCAGATTCGATCGGAGGCGCGACGCGGAGCCAAGCTCCAGCGTCTTTGGGACTTAGATAAAACTTCAACTCCGACAATGCAGCTTCGATTGGAGGCTCGAAGCAGAGCCAAGCTCCAGCGTCTTTGGGACTTAGATAAAACTTCATCTCCGAGAATGCAACTTCGATCTGAGGTCCGACATAGAGCCAAGCACCAGCGTTCTTGGGACTTAGATAAAACTTCATCTCCGAGAATACAGCTTCGATTGGAGGCCCGATGCAGAGCCAAGCTCCAGCATCTTTGGGACTTAGATAAAACTTCATCTCCGAGAATGCAGCTTCGATCGGATGCCCGACGCGGAGCCAAGGTCTAGCGTCTTTCGGACTTAGATAAAACTTCAACTCCGAAAATGCAGCTTCGATCGGATGCCCGATGCGGAGCCAAGGTCTAGCGTCTTTCGGACTTAGATAAAACTTCAACTCCGAGAATGCAGCTTCGATCGGAGGCCCGACGCGGAGCCAAGCTCCAGCGTCTTTGGGACTTAGATAAAACTTCAACTCTGAAAATGCAGCTTCGATCAAAGGCCCGATGCGGAGCCAAGCTCAAGTGTCTTTGGGACTTATATAAAACTTCAACTCCGAGAATGCAGCATCGATCGGAGGCCCGACGCGGAGCCAAGCTCCAGTGTCTTTGGGATTTAGATAAAACTTCAACTCCGAGAATGAAGCTTCGATCGGAGGCTCGACGTGGAGCCAAGCTCCAGCGTCTTTAGGGCTTAGATAAAACTTCAACTCCGAGAATGCAGCTTCGATCGGAGGCACGACACCGAGCCAAGCTCTAGCGTCTTTGGGACTTAGATAAAACTTCAACTCTGAGAATGCAGCTTCGATCGGAGGACCGGCGTGGAGGCCCGACGTGGAGCCAAGCACCTGCGTCTTTGGGACTTAGATAAAACTTCATCTCCGAGAATGCAGCTTCGATCGGAGGCCCGACGCGGAGCCAAGCTCCAGCATCTTTGGGACTTAGATAAAACTTCATCTCCGAGAATGCAGCTTCGATCGGATGCCCGACGCGGAGCCAAGGTCTAGCGTCTTTCGGACTTAGATAAAACTTCAACTCCGAAAATGAAGCTTCGATCGGAGGCCCGACGCGGAGCCAAGCTCCAACGTCTTTGGGACTTAGATAAAACTTCAACTCCAAAAATGCAGCTTCGATCGGAGGCCCGACGCTGAGCCAAGCTCAAGTGTCTTTGGGACTTAGATAAAACTTCAACTCCGAGAATGCAGCTTCGATCGGAGGCCCGACGCGGAGCCAAGCTCCAGCGTCTTTGGGACTTAGATAAAACTTCAACTCCGAAAATGTAACTTCAATCGGAGGCCCGACGCCGAGCCAAGCTCCAACGTCTTTGGGACATAGATAAAACTTCATCTCCGAGAATGCAGCTTCGATCGGAGGCCCGAAGCGGAGCCAAGCTCCAACGTCTTTGGGACTTAGATAAAACATCAACTCCGAAAATGCAGCTTCGATCGAAGGCCCGAAGCGGAGCCAAGCTCAAGTGTCTTTGGGACTTAGATAAAACTTCAACTCTGAGAATGCAGCATCGATCGGAGGCCCGACGTAGAGCCAAGCTCCAGCGTCTTTGGGACTTAGATAAAACTTCATCTCCGGGAATACAGCCTCGATCGGAGGCCCAATGCGGAGCCAAGCTCCAGCGTCTTTGGGACATAATTAAAATTTCAACTCCGAGAATGCAGCTTCGATCGGAGGCCCGACTTGGTGCCAAGCACCTGCGTCTTTGGGACTTCAATAAAACTTCATCTTCGAGAATGCAGCTTCGATCGGATGCCTAACGCGGAGCCAAGTTCCAGCGTCTTTAGGGCTTAGATAAAACTTCAACTCCGAGAATGCAGCTTCGATCGGAGGCCCGACGCCGAGCCGAGCTCCAGCGTCTCTGGGACTTAGATAAAACTTCATCTCCGAGAATGCAGCTTCGATCGGAGGCCCGACACGGAGCCAAGCACCAACGTCTTTGGGACTAGAATAAAACTTCAACTCCGAGAATGCAGCTTTGATCA
Source organism: Persicaria tinctoria (assembly GCA_037127255.1). Taxonomy (NCBI): domain Eukaryota; kingdom Viridiplantae; phylum Streptophyta; class Magnoliopsida; order Caryophyllales; family Polygonaceae; genus Persicaria; species Persicaria tinctoria. Next base: position 67,576,135 of record JBANSL010000002.1, on the reverse strand, counting down.
GAGGCCCGACGCAGAGCCAAGCTCCAGCGTCTTTGGGACATATATAAAACTTCAACTCCGAGAATGCAGCTTCGCTCGGAGGACCGACGTGGAGCCAAGCTCCAGCATCTTTGGGTCTTAGATAAAACTACAACTCCGAAAATGCAGCTTCGATCGGAGGACCGACGTGGAGCCAAGCTCCAGCGTCTTTGGGACTTAGATAAAACTCCAACTCCGAAAATGCAGCTTCGATTGGAGGCCCGACGCGGAGCCAAGCTTAAGTGTCTTTGGGACATAGATAAAACTTCAACTCCGAGAATGCAGCTTCCATCGGAGGCCCGACACGGAGCCAAGCTCCAGCGTCTTTGGGACTTAGATAAAACTACATCTCCGAGAATGCAACTTCGATCGGAGGACCGACGTGGAGCCAAGCTCCAGCGTCTTTGGGACTTAGATAAAACTTCAACTCCGAAAATGCAACTTCCATCAAAGGCCCGACGCGGAGCCAAGCTCAAGTGTCTTTGGGACTTATATAAAACTTCAACTCCGAGAATGCAGCATCGATCGGAGGCCCGACGCGGAGACAAGCTCCAGTGCCTTTGGGATTTAGATAAAACTTCAACTCCGAGATTGCAACTTCGATCGGAGGCCAAACGCGGAGCCAAGATCCAGTGTCTTTAGGGCTTAGATAAAACTTCAACTCCGAGAATGCAGCTTCGATCGGAGGCCCGACGTTGAGCCAAGCTCCAGCGTCTTTGCGACTTAGATAAAACTTCAACTCGGAGAATGCAGCTTCGATCGGAGGACCGACGTGGAGCCAAGCTCCAGCGTCTTTGGGTCTTAGATAAAACTTCAACTCCGAAAATGCAGCTTCGGTCGGAGGACCGACGTGGAGCCAAGCTCCAGCGTCTTTGGGACTTAGATAAAACTTCAACTCTGAAAATTCAGCTTCGATTGGAGGCCCGACGCGGAGCCAAGCTCAAGTGTCTTTGGGACATAGATAAAACTTCAACTCCGAGAATGCAACTTCCATCGGAGGCCCGACACGGAGCCAAGCCCCAACGTCTTTGGGACTTAGATAAAACTTCATCTCCGAGAATGCAGCTTCGCTCGAAGGACCGACGTGGAGCCAAGCTCCAACGTCTTTGGGACTTAGATAAAACTTCAACTCTGAAAATGCAGCTTCGATCAAAGGCCCGACACGGAGCCAAGCTCAAGTGTCTTTGGGACTTATATAAAACTTCAACTCCGAGAATGCAGCATCGATCGGAGTCCCGACGCGGAGCCAAGCTCCAGTGTCTTTGGGATTTAGATAAAACTTCAACTCCGAGAATGCAGCTTCGATCGGAGGCCCGATGCGGAGCCAAGCTCCAGCGTCTTTAGGCCTTAGATAAAACTTCAACTCCGAGAATGCAGCTTCGATCGGAGGCACGACACCGAGCCAAGCTCTAGCGTCTTTGGGACTTAGTTAAAACTTCAACTCCGAGAATGCAGCTTTGATCGGAGGACCGGCGTGGAGCCAAGCTCCAGCGTCTTTGGGACTTAGATAAAACTTCAACTCCGAAAATGCAGATCGATCGGAGGACCGACGTGAAGCCAAGCTCCAGCGTCATTGGGACTTAGATAAAACTTCAACTCCGAAAATCCAACATCGATCGGAGGCCCGACGCCGAGCCAAGCTCCAGCGTCTTTGGGACATAGATAAAACTTCATCTCCGAGAATGCAGCTTCGATCGGAGGCCCGAAGCGGAGCCAAGCTCCAACGTCTTTGGGACTTAGATAAAACTTCAACTCCGAGAATGCAGCTTTGATCAGAGGCCCGACGCGGAGCCAAGGTCAAGCGTCTTTGGGACTTAGATAAAACCTCAACTCCGAGAATGCAGCTTCGATCGGAGGCCCGACGCAGAGCCAAGCTCCTGCGTCTTTAGGACTTGGATAAAACTTCAACTTCGAGAATGCAGCTTCGATCGGAGGTCCGACGTGGTGCCAAGCTCCAGCGTCTTTGGGACTTAGATAAAACTTCAACTCCAAAAATGCAGCTTCGATCGGAGGCCCGACGCGGAGCCAAGCTCAAGTGTCTTTGGGAGTTAGATAAAACTTCAACTCCGAGAATGCAGCATCGATCAGAGGCCCGACGTAGAGCCAAGCTCCAGCGTCTTTGGGACATAGATAAAACATCATCTCCAAGAATGCAGCTTCGATCGGAAGCCTAACGCGGAGCCAAGCTCCGTCGTCTTTGGGACTTCGATAAAATTTCATCTCCGAGAATGCAGATTCGATCGGAGGCGCGACGCGGAGCCAAGTTCCAGCGTCTTTGGGACTTAGATAAAACTTCAACTCCGACAATGCAGCTTCGATTGGAGGCTCGAAGCAGAGCCAAGCTCCAGCGTCTTTGGGACTTAGATAAAACTTCATCTCCGAGAATGCAGCTTCGATCTGAGGTCCGATATGGAGCCAAGCACCAGCGTCTTTGGGACTTAGATAAAACTTCATCTCCGAGAATACAGCTTCGATTGGAGGCCCGACGCGGAGCCAAGCTCCAGCATCTTTGGGACTTAGATAAAACTTCATCTCCGAGAATGCAGCTTCGATTGGAGGCCCGACGCCGAGCCAAGCTCCAACGTCTTTGGGACTTAGATAAAACTTCAACTCCGAGAATGCAGCTTTGATGAGAGGCCCGACGCGGAGCCAAGGTCAAGCGTCTTTGGGACTTAGATAAAACCTCAACTCCGAGAATGCAGCTTCGATCGGAGGCCCGACGCAGAGCCAAGCTCCTGCGTCTTTAGGACTTGGATAAAACTTCAACTTCGAGAATGCAGCTTCGATCGGAGGTCCGACGTGGTGCCAAGCTCCAGCGTCTTTGGGACTTAGATAAAACTTCAACTCCGAAAATGCAGCTTCGATCGGAGGCCCGACGCGGAGCCAAGCTCAAGTGTCTTTGGGAGTTAGATAAAACTTCAACTCCGAGAATGTAGCATCGATCAGAGGCCCGACGTAGAGCCAAGCTCCAGCGTCTTTGGGACATAGATAAAACATCATCTCCAAGAATGCAGCTTCGATCGGAAGCCTAACGCGGAGCCAAGCTCCGTCGTCTTTGGGACTTCGATAAAATTTCATCTCCGAGAATGCAGATTCGATCGGAGGCGCGACGCGGAGCCAAGTTCCAGCGTCTTTGGGACTTAGATAAAACTTCAACTCCGACAATGCAGCTTCGATTGGAGGCTCGAAGCAGAGCCAAGCTCCAGCGTCTTTGGGACTTAGATAAAACTTCATCTCCGAGAATGCAGCTTCGATCTGAGGTCCGACATGGAGCCAAGCACCAGCGTCTTTGGGACTTAGATAAAACTTCATCTCCGAGAATACAGCTTCGATTGGAGGCCCGACGCGGAGCCAAGCTCCAGCATCTTTGGGACTTAGATAAAACTTCATCTCCGAGAATGCAGCTTCGATCGGATGCCCGACGCGGAGCCAAGGTCTAGCGTCTTTGGGACTTAGATAAAACTTCAACTCCAAAAATGAAGCTTCGATCGGAGGCCCGACGCGGAGCCAAGCTCCAACGTCTTTGGGACTTAGATAAAACTTCAACTCCGAAAATGCAGCTTCGATCGGAGGCCCGATGAGGAGCCAAGCTCAAGTGTCTTTGGGACATAGATAAAACTTCAACTCCGAGAATGCAGCTTCGATCGGAGGCCCGACGCGGAGCCAAGCTCCAGCATCTTTGGGACTTAGATAAAACTTCACCTCCGAAAATGCAACTTCGATCGGAGGCCCGACGCCGAGCCAAGCTCCAGCGTCTTTGGGACTTAGATAAAACTTCATCTCCGAGAATGCAGCTTCGATCGGAGGCCCGAAGCGGAGCCAAGCTCCAACGTCTTTGGGACTTAGATAAAACTTCAACTCCAAAAATGCAGCTTCGATCGAAGGCCCGAAGCGGAGCCAAGCTCAAGTGTCTTTGGGACTTAGATAAAACTTCAACTCTGAGAATGCAGCATCGATCGGAGGCCTGACGTAGAGCCAAACTCCAGGGTCTTTGGGACTTAGATAAAACTTCATCTCCGGGAATACAACCTCAATCGGAGATCGGAGGCCCGACGTGGAGCCAAGCACCTGCGTCTTTGGGACATAGATAAAACATCATCTCCGAGAATGCAGCTTCGATCGGAGGCCCGACGCGGAGCCAAGCTCCAGCGTCTTTGGGACTTCAATAAAACTTCATCTCCGAGAATGCAGCTTCGATCGGAGGCCCAACGCGGAGCCAAGTTCTAGCGTCTTTAGGGCTTAGATAAAACTTCAACTACGAGAATGCAGCTTCGATCGGAGGACCGACGCCGAGCAGAGCTCCAGCGTCTCTGGGACCTAGATAAAACTTCATCTCCGAGAATGCAGCTTCGATCGGAGGCCCGACGCGGAGCCAAGCACCAACGTCTTTGGGACTAGAATAAAACTTCAACTCCGAGAATGCAGCTTTGATCAGAGGCCCGACGCAGAGCAGAGCTCCAGCGTCTTTGGGACATATATAAAACTTCAACTCCGAGAATGCAGCTTCCCTCGGAGGACCGACGTGGAGCCAAGCTCCAGCATCTTTGGGTCTTAGATAAAACTTCAACTCCTAAAATGCAGATTCGATCGGAGGACCGACGTGGAGCCAAGCTCCAGCGTCTTTGGGACTTAGATAAAACTCCAACTTCGAAAATGCAGCTTCGATTGGAGGCCCGACGCGGAGCCAAGCTCAAGTGTCTTTGGGACATAGATAAAACTTGAACTCCGAGAATGCAGCTTCCATCGGAGACCCGACAGGGAGCCAAGCTCCAACGTCTTTGGGACTTAGATAAAACTTCATCTCCGAGAATGCAACTTCGATCGGAGGACCGACGTGGAGCCAAGCTCCAGCGTCTTTAGGACTTAGATAAAACTTCAACTCCGAAAATGCAACTTCCATCAAAGGCCCGACGCGGAGCCAAGCTCAAGTGTCTTTGGGACTTATATAAAACTTCAACTCCGAGAATGCAGCATCGATCGGAGGCCCGACGCGGAGACAAGCTTCAGTGCCTTTGGGATTTAGATAAAACTTCAACTCCGAGAATGCAGCTTCGATCGGAGGCCCAACGCGGAGCCAAGCTCCAGTGTCTTTAGGGCTTAGATAAAACTTCAACACCGAGAATGCAGCTTCGATCGGAGGCCCGACGCCGAGCCAAGCTCCAGCGTCTTTGGGACATAGATAAAACTTCAACTCCGAGAATGCATCTTCGATCGGAGGACCGACGTGGAGCCAAGCTCCAGCGTCTTTGGCTCTTAGATAAAACTTCAACACCGAAAATGCAGCTTCGATCGGAGGACCGACGTGGAGCCAAGCTCTAGCGTCTTTGGGACTTAGATAAAACTTCAACTACGAAAATGCAACTTTGATTGGAGGCCCGACGCGGAGCCAAGCTCTTGTGTCATTGGGACATAGATAAAACTTCAACTCCGAGAATGCAGCTTCCATCGGAGGCCCGACACGGAGCCAAGCTCCAGCGTCTTTGGGACTTAGATAAAACTTCATCTCCGAGAATGCAGCTTCGATCGAAGGACCGACGTGGAGCCAAGCTCCAGCGTCTTTGGGACTTAGATAAAACTTCAACTCCGAAAATGCAACTTCGATCAAAGGCCCGACGCGGAGCCAAGCTCAAGTGTCTTTGGGACTTATATAAAACTTCAACTCCGAGAATGCAGCATCGATTGGAGGCCCGACGCGGAGCCAAGCTGCAGTGTCTTTGGGATTTAGATAAAACTTCAACTCCGAGAATGCAGCTTCGATCGGAGGCCCAACGCGGAGCCAAGCTCCAGCGTCTTTAGGGCTTATATAAAACTTCAACTCCGAGAATGCAGCATCGATCGGAGGCCCAACGCCGAGCCAAGCTCCAGCGTCTTTGGGACTTAGATAAAACTTCAACTCTGAGAATGCAGCTTCGATCGGAGGACCGACGTGGAGCCAAGCTCCGGCGTCTTTGGGACTTAGATAAAACTTTAACTCCGAAAATGCAGCTTCGATCGGAGGCCCGACGCCGAGCCAAGCTCCAGCGTCTTTGGGACATAGATAAAACTTCATCTCCGAGAATGCAGCTTCGATCGGAGGCCCGAAGCGGAGCCAAGCTCCAACGTCTTTGGGACTTAGATAAAACTTCAACTCCGAGAATGCAGCTTTGATCAGAGGCCCGACGCGGAGCCAAGGTCAAGCGTCTTTGGGACTTAGATAAAACCTCAACTCCGAGAATGCAGCTTCGATCGGAGGCCCGACGCAGAGCCAAGCTCCTGCGTCTTTAGGACTTGGATAAAACTTCAACTTCGAGAATGCAGCTTCGATCGGAGGTCCGACGTGGTGCCAAGCTCCAGCGTCTTTGGGACTTAGATAAAACTTCAACTCCGAAAATGCAGCTTCGATCGGAGGCCCGACGCGGAGCCAAGCTCAAGTGTCTTTGGGAGTTAGATAAAACTTCAACTCCGAGAATGCAGCATCGATCAGAGGCCCGACGTAGAGCCAAGCTCCAGCGTCTTTGGGACTTAGATAAAACATCATCTCCAAGAATGCAGCTTCGATCGGAAGCCTAACGCGGAGCCAAGCTCCGTCGTCTTTGGGACTTCGATAAAATTTCATCTCCGAGAATGCAGATTCGATCGGAGGCACGACGCGGAGCCAAGTTCCAGCGTCTTTGGGACTTAGATAAAACTTCAACTCCGACAATGCAGCTTCGATTGGAGGCTCGAAGCAGAGCCAAGCTCCAGCGTCTTTCGGACTTAGATAAAACTTCATCTCCGAGAATGCAGCTTCGATCTGAGGTCCGACATGGAGCCAAGCACCAGCGTCTTTGGGACTTAGATAAAACTTCATCTCCGAGAATACAGCTTCGATTGGAGGCCCGACGCGGAGCCAAGCTCCAGCATCTTTGGGACTTAGATAAAACTTCATCTCCGAGAATGCAGCTTCGATCGGATGCCCGACGCGGAGCCAAGGTCTAGCGTCTTTGGGACTTAGATAAAACTTCAACTCCGAAAATGAAGCTTCGATCGGAGTCCCGACGCGGAGCCAAGCTCCAACGTCTTTGGGACTTAGATAAAACTTCAACTCCGAAAATGCAGCTTCGATCGGAGGCCCGACGAGGAGCCAAGCTCAAGTGTCTTTGGGACTTTGATAAAACTTCAACTCCGAGAATGCAGCTTCGATCGGAGGCCCGACGCCGAGCCAAGCTCCAGCGTCTTTGGGACTTAGATAAAACTTCATCTCCGAGAATGCAGCTTCGATCGGATGCCCGAAGCGGAGCCAAGCTCCAACGTCTTTGGGACTTAGATAAAACTTCAACTCCAAAAATGCAGCTTCGATCGAAGGCCCGAAGCGGAGCCAAGCTCAAGTGTCTTTGGGACTTAGATAAAACTTCAACTCTGAGAATGCAGCATCGATCGGAGGCCTGACGTAGAGCCAAACTCCAGGGTCTTTGGGACTTAGATAAAACTTCATCTCCGGGAATACAACCTCAATCGGAGGCCCAATGCGGAGCCAAGCTCTAGCGTCTTTGGGACATAATTAAAATTTCAACTCCGAGAATGTAGCTTCGATCGGAGGCCCGACGTGGAGCCAAGCACCTGCGTCTTTGGGACATAGATAAAACATCATCTCCGAGAATGCAGCTTCGATCGGAGGCCCGACGCGGAGCCAAGCTCCAGCGTCTTTGGGACTTCAATAAAACTTCATCTCCGAGAATGCAGCTTCGATCGGAGGCCCAACGCGGAGCCAAGTTCTAGCGTCTTTAGGGCTTAGATAAAACTTCAACTACGAGAATGCAGCTTCGATCGGAGGCCCGACGCCGAGCAGAGCTCCAGCGTCTCTGGGACCTAGATAAAACTTCATCTCCGAGAATGCAGCTTCGATCGGAGGCCCGACGCGGAGCCAAGCACCAACGTCTTTGGGACTAGAATAAAACTTCAACTCCGAGAATGCAGCTTTGATCAGAGGCCCGATGCAGAGCAGAGCTCCAGCGTCTTTGGGACATATATAAAACTTCAACTCCGAGAATGCAGCTTCCCTCGGAGGACCGACGTGGAGCCAAGCTCCAGCATCTTTGGGTCTTAGATAAAACTTCAACTCCTAAAATGCAGATTCGATCGGAGGACCGACGTGGAGCCAAGCTCCAGCGTCTTTGGGACTTAGATAAAACTCCAACTTCGAAAATGCAGCTTCGATTGGAGGCCCGACGCGGAGCCAAGCTCAAGTGTCTTTGGGACATAGATAAAACTTGAACTCCGAGAATGCAGCTTCCATCGGAGACCCGACAGGGAGCCAAGCTCCAGCGTCTTTGGGACTTAGATAAAACTTCATCTCCGAGAATGCAACTTCGATCGGAGGACCGACGTGGAGCCAAGCTCCAGCGTCTTTAGGACTTAGATAAAACTTCAACTCCGAAAATGCAACTTCCATCAAAGGCCCGACGCGGAGCCAAGCTCAAGTGTCTTTGGGACTTATATAAAACTTCAACTCCGAGAATGCAGCATCGATCGGAGGCCCGACGCGGAGACAAGCTCCAGTGCCTTTGGGATTTAGATAAAACTTCAACTCCGAGAATGCAGCTTCGATCGGAGGCCCAACGCGGAGCCAAGCTCCAGTGTCTTTAGGGCTTAGATAAAACTTCAACTCCGAGAATGCAGCTTCGATCGGAGGCCCGACACCGAGCCAAGCTCCAGCGTCTTTGGGACATAGATAAAACTTCAACTCCGAGAATGCAGCTTCGATCGGAGGACCGACGTGGAGCCAAGCTCCAGCGTCTTTGGCTCTTAGATAAAACTTCAACACCGAAAATGCAGCTTCGATCGAAGGACCGACGTGGAGCCAAGATCTAGCGTCTTTGGGACTTAGATAAAACTTCAACTCCGAAAATGCAACTTCGATCAAAGGCCCGACGCGGAGCCAAGCTCAAGTGTCTTTGGGACTTATATAGAACTTCAACTCCGAGAATGCAGCATCGATTGGAGGCCCGACGCGGAGCCAAGCTGCAGTGTCTTTGGGATTTAGATAAAACTTCAACTCCGAGAATGCAGCTTCGATCGGAGGCCCAACGCGGAGCCAAGCTCCAGCGTCTTTAGGGCTTAGATAAAACTTCAACTTCGAGAATGCAGCATCGATCGGAGGCCCAACGCCGAGCCAAGCTCCAGCGTCTTTGGGACTTAGATAAAACTTCAACTCCGAGAATGCAGCTTCGATCGGAGGACCGACGTGGAGCCAAGCTCCAGCGTCTTTGGGACTTAGATAAAACTTCAACTCCGAAAATGCAGCTTCGATCGGAGGCCCGACGCCGAGCCAAGCTCCAGCGTCTTTGGGACATAGATAAAACTTCATCTCCGAGAATGCAGCTTCGATCGGAGGCCTGAAGCGGAGCCAAGCTCCAACGTCTTTGGGACTTAGATAAAAATTCAACTCCAAGAATGCAACTTTGATCAGAGGCCCGACGCGGAGCCAAGGTCAAGCGTCTTTGGGACTTAGATAAAACCTCAACTCCGAGAATGCAGCTTCGATCGGAGGCCCGACGCAGAGCCAAGCTCCTGCGTCTTTGGGACATAGATAAAACTTCAACTTCGAGAATGCAACTTCGAGAATGCAGCTTCGATCGGAGGTCCGACGTGGTGCCGAGCTCCAGCGTCTTTGGGACTTAGATAAAACTTCAACTCCGAAAATGCAGCTTCGATCGAAGGCCCGACACGGAGCCAAGCTCAAGTGTCTTTGGGACTTAGATAAAACTTCAACTCCGAGAATGCAGCATCGATCGGAGGCCCGACGTAGAGCTAAGCTCCAGCGTCTCTGGAACTTAGATAAAACTTTATCTCCGGGAATACAGCCTCGGTCGGAGGCCCAATGCGGAGCCAAGCTCCAGCGTCTTTGGGACATAATTAAAATTTCAACTCCGAGAATGCAGCTTCGATCGGAGGCCCGACGTGGAGCCAAGCACCTGCGTCTTTGGGACTTAGATAAAACTTCATCTCCGAAAATGCAACTTCCATCAAAGGCCCGACGCGGAGCCAAGCTCAAGTGTCTTTGGGACTTATATAAAACTTCAACTCCGAGAATGCAGCATCGATCGGAGGCCCGACGCGGAGACAAGCTCCAGTGCCTTTGGGATTTAGATAAAACTTCAACTCCGAGAATGCAGCTTCGATCGGAGGCCCAACGCGGAGCCAAGCTCCAGTGTCTTTAGGGCTTAGATAAAACTTCAACTCCGAGAATGCAGCTTCGATCGGAGGCCCGACACCGAGCCAAGCTCCAGCGTCTTTGGGACATAGATAAAACTTCAACTCCGAGAATGCAGCTTCGATCGGAGGACCGACGTGGAGCGAAGCTCCAGCGTCTTTGGCTCTTAGATAAAACTTCAACACCGAAAATGCAGCTTCGATCGGAGGACCGACGTGGAGCCAAGCTCTAGCGTCTTTTGGACTTAGATAAAACTTCAACTCCGAGAATGCAGCATCGATCGGAGGCCCGACGCGGAGACAAGCTCCAGTGCCTTTGGGATTTAGATAAAACTTCAACTCCGAGAATGCAGCTTCGATCGGAGGCCCAACGCGGAGCCAAGCTCCAGCGTCTTTAGGGCTTAGATAAAACTTCAACTTCGAGAATGCAGCATCGATCGGAGGCCCAACGCCGAGCCAAGCTCCAGCGTCTTTGGGACTTAGATAAAACTTCAACTCCGAGAATGCAGCTTCGATCGGAGGACCGACGTGGAGCCAAGCTCCAGCGTCTTTGGGACTTAGATAAAACTTCAACTCCGAAAATGCAGCTTCGATCGGAGGCCCGACGCCGAGCCAAGCTCCAGCGTCTTTGGGACATAGATAAAACTTCATCTCCGAGAATGCAGCTTCGATCGGAGGCCTGAAGCGGAGCCAAGCTCCAACGTCTTTGGGACTTAGATAAAAATTCAACTCCAAGAATGCAACTTTGATCAGAGGCCCGACGCGGAGCCAAGGTCAAGCGTCTTTGGGACTTAGATAAAACCTCAACTCCGAGAATGCAGCTTCGATCGGAGGCCCGACGCAGAGCCAAGCTCCTGCGTCTTTGGGACATAGATAAAACTTCAACTTCGAGAATGCAACTTCGAGAATGCAGCTTCGATCGGAGGTCCGACGTGGTGCCGAGCTCCAGCGTCTTTGGGACTTAGATAAAACTTCAACTCCGAAAATGCAGCTTCGATCGAAGGCCCGACACGGAGCCAAGCTCAAGTGTCTTTGGGACTTAGATAAAACTTCAACTCCGAGAATGCAGCATCGATCGGAGGCCCGACGTAGAGCTAAGCTCCAACGTCTCTGGAACTTAGATAAAACTTTATCTCCGGGAATACAGCCTCGGTCGGAGGCCCAATGCGGAGCCAAGCTCCAGCGTCTTTGGGACATAATTAAAATTTCAACTCCGAGAATGCAGCTTCGATCGGAGGCCCGACGTGGAGCCAAGCACCTGCGTCTTTGGGACTTAGATAAAACTTCATCTCCGAAAATGCAACTTCCATCAAAGGCCCGACGCGGAGCCAAGCTCAAGTGTCTTTGGGACTTATATAAAACTTCAACTCCGAGAATGCAGCATCGATCGGAGGCCCGACGCGGAGACAAGCTCCAGTGCCTTTGGGATTTAGATAAAACTTCAACTCCGAGAATGCAGCTTCGATCGGAGGCCCAACGCGGAGCCAAGCTCCAGTGTCTTTAGGGCTTAGATAAAACTTCAACTCCGAGAATGCAGCTTCGATCGGAGGCCCGACACCGAGCCAAGCTCCAGCGTCTTTGGGACATAGATAAAACTTCAACTCCGAGAATGCAGCTTCGATCGGAGGACCGACGTGGAGCCAAGCTCCAGCGTCTTTGGCTCTTAGATAAAACTTCAACACCGAAAATGCAGCTTCGATCGGAGGACCGACGTGGAGCCAAGCTCTAGCGTCTTTGGGACTTAGATAAAACTTCAACTCCGAGAATGCAGCATCGATCGGAGGCCCGACGCGGAGACAAGCTCCAGTGCCTTTGGGATTTAGATAAAACTTCAACTCCGAGAATGCAGCTTCGATCGGAGGCCCAACGCGGAGCCAAGCTCCAGCGTCTTTAGGGCTTAGATAAAACTTCAACTTCGAGAATGCAGCATCGATCGGAGGCCCAACGCCGAGCCAAGCTCCAGCGTCTTTGGGACTTAGATAAAACTTCAACTCCGAGAATGCAGCTTCGATCGGAGGACCGACGTGGAGCCAAGCTCCAGCGTCTTTGGGACTTAGATAAAACTTCAACTCCGAAAATGCAGCTTCGATCGGAGGACCGACGTGGAGCCAAGCTCCAGCGTCTTTGGCTCTTAGATAAAACTTCAACACCGAAAATGCAGCTTCGATCGGAGGACCGACGTGGAGCCAAGCTCTAGCGTCTTTGGGACTTAGATAAAACTTCAACTCCGAAAATGCAACTTTGATTGGAGGCCCGACGCGGAGCCAAGCTCTTGTGTCATTGGGACATAGATAAAACTTCAACTCCGAGAATGCAGCTTCCATCGGAGGCCCGACACGGAGCCAAGCTCCAGCGTCTTTGGGACTTAGATAAAACTTCATCTCCGAGAATGCAGCTTCGATCGAAGGACCGACGTGGAGCCAAGCTCTAGCGTCTTTGGGACTTAGATAAAACTTCAACTCCGAAAATGCAACTTCGATCAAAGGCCCGACGCGGAGCCAAGCTCAAGTGTCTTTGGGACTTATATAGAACTTCAACTCCGAGAATGCAGCATCGATTGGAGGCCCGACGCGGAGCCAAGCTGCAGTGTCTTTGGGATTTAGATAAAACTTCAACTCCGAGAATGCAGCTTCGATCGGAGGCCCAACGCGGAGCCAAGCTCCAGCGTCTTTAGGGCTTAGATAAAACTTCAACTTCGAGAATGCAGCATCGATCGGAGGCCCAACGCCGAGCCAAGCTCCAGCGTCTTTGGGACTTAGATAAAACTTCAACTCCGAGAATGCAGCTTCGATCGGAGGACGGACGTGGAGCCAAGCTCCAGCGTCTTTGGGACTTAGATAAAACCTCAACTCCGAAAATGCAGCTTCGATCGGAGGCCCGACGCCGAGCCAAGCTCCAGCGTCTTTGGGACATAGATAAAACTTCATCTCCGAGAATGCAGCTTCGATCGGAGGCCTGAAGCGGAGCCAAGCTCCAACGTCTTTGGGACTTAGATAAAAATTCAACTCCAAGAATGCAACTTTGATCAGAGGCCCGACGTGGAGCCAAGGTCAAGCGTCTTTGGGACTTAGATAAAACCTCAACTCCGAGAATGCAGCTTCGATCGGAGGCCCGACGCAGAGCCAAGCTCCTGCGTCTTTGGGACATAGATAAAACTTCAACTTCGAGAATGCAACTTCGAGAATGCAGCTTCGATCGGAGGTCCGACGTGGTGCCGAGCTCCAGCGTCTTTGGGACTTAGATAAAACTTCAACTCCGAAAATGCAGCTTCGATCGAAGGCCCGACACGGAGCCAAGCTCAAGTGTCTTTGGGACTTAGATAAAACTTCAACTCCGAGAATGCAGCATCGATCGGAGGCCCGACGTAGAGCTAAGCTCCAGCGTCTCTGGAACTTAGATAAAACTTTATCTCCGGGAATACAGCCTCGGTCGGAGGCCCAATGCGGAGCCAAGCTCCAGCGTCTTTGGGACATAATTAAAATTTCAACTCCGAGAATGCAGCTTCGATCGGAGGCCCGACGTGGAGCCAAGCACCTGCGTCTTTGGGACTTAGATAAAACTTCATCTCCGAGAATGCAGCTTCGATCGGAGGCCCGACGCGGAGCCAAGCTCCAGCGTCTTTGGGACTTCAATAAAACTTCATCTCCGAGAATGCAGCTTCGATCGGAGGCCCAACGCGGAGCCAAGCTCCAGCGTCTTTGAAATACCCCAAATTATTTTTGTGCTATTTCTTATTTAATTAAATAAATCTATATTATACTCAAACTATAGTATATATATCTTGTGAATTTGGTCGTTAGTAAATTCACATAAGATATATGGTATGAATTAGAATAATTAAATTATTCTAAAGAGAAATAATATTTGATGAATTTAATTACATAAATCCTCTAAATACCCTTATTATTTAATTTATGAAATTAAATTAATTAATATTTATTCCGCTAAAGTGGAGAAATATATCATCTATCTCCGTCTTTATCCGATTCTTTTATTTATTTTCCTTAAAATCTCTTACTCTTTTATCTCTATCTTAATTGATTCTTAATCTCAAAGGATCAACAATATATATTTTATCTAACCTAATTCAACCGTATAGATACAAGTCTCATCTAGTCTTAGGGTTTCCACAGCTTACAAACACAAGCCTCCCGACTACTATTCATCTTCCTCCGCACGCCCCTCAACCCGCATCACCATCCCTGACCGTCACCGTCCAACCAGCCACGAGCCATCACCGCCGGACCATCGCACTCACCTCCGACCGCTGCCTAGCCCCTGCAGTGCAGCCTTGCCGGAGAACGGCCAAGGCCGAGTTCCCTGTTCGTCACTGCCGCTGTTGCAATACCTCCGCAAATCCGCACCGCCGAGCCACTGCAGGAGCCGCCGAGCCGCTGCCTTGCCTGTCGCTATTGCCGCCCTAGTTCTGGGATTGCCAGCTCTCGGATTTCCGACACCATCACCGTTGTTGCCCCGCGACCACAATCGCGCCGCCTTCGACCCTTGCCCGAGCTCAGCCACCGATCGCCGACGACCATCCCAGTCCGAGCGTCGGTCTTCGTCCCCAAATCGCCGCCTGTCGGGAGCAATTGCCGCCGAAGGGTCGTCGTTCGTCCTCGTCCTGTACGTGAATGAAGAAGACGGTGAATTGGGGGTTTTAATTCCCTTTGGTTTTAATTACAAGAATCTCCCCTGTTTTTATTCCAATTTTCGTTTTTGGCCCTTAATTAATTATTTATTAAGTAAAGTGGCCAATATTTCTAAATTATTCAATTCTTGCCCGTTTCAGCGACACCAAGAAATCTCGAAGCACCAACACCGGATCCCGCTCTCCGAGGAACTCATATTGGTATAGATTTTTAACTTTATAGAATTAATTCAATTTCAAATTGAATTAAGTAAAGTTAATTTTATAAAATATCAATATTAATATTCCTTTTTCCGTTGGATTCAATAGGTGTTAAAATCTAGCCTTGTTTTCATAAGCTGATCATCGAAGGTTAAGGCAAGTGATTTCGTTCATCGCCCTTTTGCGTGTTTCGTAATTCTGTTGATGTGCCTTTTCAATTCTTCTGTGTCGAATGCGGCCCTGTGGCCAATTTCCTTGCCAATTTTGATAAATTGCATACCCGTCTGCTTGATGTAATTTATCTTTTTAATCATAAATTGGCAAGAGTTAAATAAATGGGCAATTAATATTAAAGTAATTATAGTGTTATAGTATTAAATGTGAATTGTTTGTTTATAACTCGAGATAAGTAAAGGTTGCCCATTTTCTTTTTCCTAAAGTGCATGATATTCTGCTTGTTCTTTCATGCAAACTAGTGGCATGTGATAGTAAGACCCTTTGAATTATCCATGCTTGTCCCTGTTTGATTTAATGTCGTTATTATGATCACCTAGTATAAATTGTTTATGTATGATAAGATAGGCACCATGTGATGCTTAGTTGTGATATGTTAAAATGCGCACCACGTGATGCGAGTGGCTTTATGCCTTTGGCAAGTTATGCAGTAGACTAACTTGCAGGTTGTGGTTCGTTAAGCCACCGCCTTACAAGGTTTCATGAAACACCATTCCAGAATGCATTCTCTGCGGGATGATAAAACAACGATCTGATGTAGGTCGTGGTCCTTGTCAAAGGCCCGACTGGTACCACGTAGTATTATTATTATTATCGTTATCTTTATTATCGATTGTTAAATAGGTGATCATTTCAGTTATTATACTTATCTGCCTCGAGTATAATTCCATTTCTTATCTTATGATCGATCGTTATGATCATCCGAGTCATGTCGTGAATTTTTATCTTTTTATTCAGTTTCCACTATTAAATATTCGTGTCTTTCCCTTAACCTATGACATACCGTTTTATGGTCACTGTAAGGTTAAAGTCTGAACATTTTCCCTATCATTTGCTAGTCTTAATTGTACTAACCATCCTATTTATTGGATGGCTGGTGTCCTTCGTTCTCACGAAACACCAGACCATATTCCACAGGTCTAGTGCAACCAGTGGAGCAGGAGAGAGTTTAAGAGCAGGCTATCATTTATTGAATCGTTTACTACAAGTTTTTGAACCACTAAAGTTTCCGCATTACTACTTTAGTTTCAACTATTTTGGAGTTATTTCTACTTTATGGTTTTGGTATTTTTATGTTATTGTGATCAGATAGTTTAAACTAGGATATTTAATTGACTTCCGCATATCTTACTTTAATTGCTTAAATTATCATCTTGTTTATGGGAGCATGGTTGCATGTCCCTATAAGCCTCAGGTGAATTTAAAGACATTAAAGTCTGCGGATTCACTGGCGTTGCAACACTCTTTTGAGATCTAAAAAGGGGTGTTACAGTCTTTAGGGCTTAGATAAAACTTCAACTCCGAGAATGCAGCTTCGATCGGAGGCCCGACGCCGAGCCAAGCTCCAACGTCTTTGGGACTACAATAAAACTTCAACTCCGAGAATGCAGCTTTGATCAGAGGCCCGACGCAGAGCCAAGCTCCAGCGTCTTTGGGACATAGATAAAACTTCAACTCCGAGAATGCAGCTTCGCTCGGAGGACCGACGTGGAGCCATGCTCCAGCGTCTTTGGGTCTTAGATAAAACTTCAACTCCGAAAATGCAGCTTCGATCGGAGGACCGATGTGGAGCCAAGCTCCAGCGTCTTTGGGACTTAGATAAAACTTCAACTCCGAAAATGCAGCTTCGATTGGAGGCCCGACGCGGAGCCAAGCTCAAGTGTCTTTGGGACATAGATAAAACTTCAACTCCGAGAATGCAGCTTCCATCGGAGGCCCGACACGGAGCCAAGCTCCAGCGTCTTTGGGACTTAGATAAAACTTCATCTCCGAGAATGCAGCTTCGATCGGAGGACCGACGTGGAGCCAAGCTCCAGCGTCTTTGGGACTTAGATAAAACTTCAACTCCGAAAATGCAGCTTCGATCAAAGGCCCGACGCGGAGCCAAGCTCTAGTGTCTTTGGGACTTAGATAAAACTTCAACTTCGGGAATGCAGCTTCGATCGGAGGCCCGACGGGGAGCCAAGCTCCAGCGTCTTCGGGACTTAGATAAAAGTTCATCTCCGAGAATGCAGCTTCGATCGGAGACCCGACGCGGAGCCATGCCCCAGCGTCTTTGGGATTTAAATAAAACTTCAACTCTGAGATGCAGCTTTGATCAGAGGCCCGACGCGGAGCCAAGCTCCAGCGTTTTTGGGACTTAGATAAAACTTCAACTCCAAGAATGCAGCTTCGATCGGAGGGCCGATGCGGAGCCAAGCTCCAGCGTCTTTGGGACTTAGATAAAACTTCAACTTCGAGAATGCAGCTTCTATCGGAGGTCCGACGCAGAGCCAAGCTCCACAGCGTCTTTGGGACTTAGATAAAACTTCATCTCTGAGAATGCAAGTTCGATCGGAGGCCCGACGCGAAGCCAAGTTCCAGCGTCTTTGGGAATTAGATAAAACTTCATCTCCGAGAAAACAGCTTCGATCAGAGGTCTGACGCGCAGCCAAGCTCCAGTGTCTTTGGGACTTATATAAAACTTCATCTCCGAGAATGCAGCGTTGATCGAAGGCCCGACGTGGAGCCAAGCTCCAGCGTCTTTGGGACTTAGATAAAACTTCAACTCCGAGAATGCAGCATCGATCGGAGGCCCGACGCGGAGCCAAGCTCCAGCGTCTTTGGGACTTAGATAAAACTTCAACTCCGAGAATGCAGCTTCGATCGGAGGCCCGACGCAGAGCCAAGCTCTAGCGTATTTGGGACTTAGATAAAACTTTATCTCCGAGAATGCAGCTTCGATCAGAGGTCCGACGCAGAGCCAAGCGCCAGCGTCTTTGGGACAGAGATAAAACTTCATCTTCGAAAATGCAGCGTCGATCGGAGGCCCAACGCGGAGCCAAGCTCCAGCGTCTTAGGGACTTAATTAAAACTTCAACTTCGAGAATGCAGCTTCGAACGGAGGCCCAACGCGGAGCCAAGCTCCAGCGTCTTTGGGACTTAGATAAAACTTCAACTCCGAGAATGCAGCTTCGATCGGAGGCCCGACGCAGAGCCAAGCTCCAGCGTCTTTTGGACTTAGATAAAACTTCATCTCCGAGAATGCAGCTTCGATCGGAGGTCCAACGGGGAGCCAAGCTCTAGCGTCTTTGGTACTTAGATAAAACTTCAACTCCGAAAATGCAGCTTCGATTGGAGGCCCGACGCGGAGCCAAGCTCAAGTGTCTTTGGGACATAGATAAAACTTCAACTCCGAGAATGCAGCTTCGATCGGAGGCCCGACACGGAGCCAAGCTCCAGCGTCTTTGGGACTTAGATAAAACTTCATCTCCGAGAATGCAGCTTCGATCGGAGGACCGACGTGGAGCCAAGCTCCAGCGTCTTTGGGACTTAGATAAAACTTCAACTCCGAAAATGCAGCTTTGATCAAAGGCCCGACGCGGAGCCAAGCTCTAGTGTCTTTGGGACTTAGATAAAACTTCAACTTCGGGAATGCATCTTCGATCGGAGGCCCGACGGGGAGCCAAGCTCCAGCGTATTCGGGACTTAGATAAAAGTTCATCTCCGAGAATGCAGCTTCGATCGGAGACCCGACACGGAGCCATGCCCCAGCGTCTTTGGGATTTAAATAAAACTTCAACTCCGAGATGAAGCTTTGATCAGAGGCCCAACGCGGAGCCAAGCTCCAGCATTTTTGGGACTTAGATAAAACTTCAACTCCAAGAATGCAGCTTCGATCGGAGGCCCGATGTGGAGCCAAGCTCCAGCGTCTTTGGGACTTAGATAAAACTTCAACTTCGAGAATGCAACTTCTATCGGAGGTCCGACGCAGAGCCAAGCTCCACAGCGTCTTTGGGACTTAGATAAAACTTCATCTCTAAGAATGCAAGTTCGATCGGAGGCCCGACGCGAAGCCAAGCTCCAGCGTCTTTGGGAATTAGATAAAACTTCATCTCCGAGAAAACAGCTTCGATCAGAGGTCTGACGCGCAGCCAAGCTCCAGCGTCTTTGGGACTTATATAAAACTTCATCTCCGAGAATGCAGCGTTGATCGAAGGCCCGACGTGGAGCCAAGCTCCAGCGTCTTTGGGACTTAGATAAAACTTCAACTCCGAGAATGCAGCATCGATCGGAGGCCTGACGCGGAGCCAAGCTCCAGCGTCTTTGGGACTTATATAAAACTTCAACTCCGAGAATGCAGCTTCGATCGGAGGCCCGACGCAGAGCCAAGCTCTAGCGTATTTGGGACTTAGATAAAACTTCATCTCCGAGAATGCAGCTTCGATCGGAGGTCCGACGCAGAGCCAAGCGCCAGCGTCTTTGGGACAGAGATAAAACTTCATCTCCGAAAATGCAGCGTCGATCGGAGGCCCAACGCGGAGCCAAGCTCCAGCGTCTTAGGGACTTAATTAAAACTTCAACTTCGAGAATGCAGCTTCGAACGGAGGCCCAACGCGGAGCCAAGCTCCAGCGTCTTTGGGACTTAGATAAAACATCAACTCCGAGAATGCAGCTTCGATCGGAGGCGCGACCCAGAGCCAAGCTCCAGCGTCTTTTGGACTTAGATAAAACTTCATCTCCGAGAATGCAGCTTCGATCGGAGGTCCGACGGGGAGCCAAGCTCCAGCGTCTTTGGTACTTAGATAAAACTTCATCTCCGAGAATGCAGCTTCGATCGGAGGCCCAACGCGGAGCCAAGCTCCAGCGTCTTTGGGACTTAATGAAAACTTCAACTCCGAGAATGCAACTTCGATTGGAGGCCCGATGTAGAGAGAAGCTCCAGCGTCTTTGGGACTTAGATAAAACACCATCTCCAAGAATGCAGCTTCGATTGGAGGCCCGACGCGGAGCCAAGCTCCAGCGTATTTGGGACGTAGATAAAACTTCATCTCCGAGAATGCAGCTTCGATCGGAGGTCCGACGGGGAGCCAAGCTCCAGCGTCTTTGGTACTTAGATAAAACTTTAACTCCGAAAATGCAGCTTCGATTGGAGGCCCGACGCGGAGCCAAGCTCAAGTGTCTTTGGGACATAGATAAAACTTCAACTCCGAGAATGCAGCTTCGATCGGAGGCCCGACACGGAGCCAAGCTCCAGCGTCTTTGGGACTTAGATAAAACTTCATCTCCGAGAATGCAGCTTCGATCGGAGGACCGACGTGGAGCCAAGCTCCAGCGTCTTTGGGACTTAGATAAAACTTCAACTCCGAAAATGCAGCTTCGATCAAAGGCCCGACGCGGAGCCAAGCTCTAGTGTCTTTGGGACTTAGATAAAACTTCAACTTCGGGAATGCATCTTCGATCGGAGGCTCGACGGGGAGCCAAGCTCCAGCGTATTCGGGACTTAGATAAAAGTTCATCTCCGAGAATGCAGCTTCGATCGGAGACCCGACGCGGAGCCATGCCCCAGCGTCTTTGGGATTTAAATAAAACTTCAACTCCGAGATGCAGCTTTGATCAGAGGCCCGACGCGGAGCCAAGCTCCAGCGTTTTTGGGACTTAGATAAAACTTCAACTCCAAGAATGCAGCTTCGATCGGAGGCCCGATGTGGAGCCAAGCTCCAGCGTCTTTGGGACTTAGATAAAACTTCAACTTCGAGAATGCAGCTTCTATCGGAGGTCCGACGCAGAGCCAAGCTCCACAACGTCTTTGGGACTTAGATAAAACTTTATCTCTAAGAATGCAAGTTCGATCGGAGGCCCGACGCGAAGCCAAGCTCCAGCGTCTTTGGGAATTAGATAAAACTTCATCTCCGAGAAAACAGCTTCGATCAGAGGTCTGACGCGCAGCCAAGCTCCAGCGTCTTTGGGACTTATATAAAACTTCATCTCCGAGAATGCAGCGTTGATCGAAGGCCCGACGTGGAGCCAAGCTCCAGCATCTTTGGGACTTAGATAAAACTTCAACTCCGAGAATGCAGCATCGATCGGAGGCCCGACGCGGAGCCAAGCTCCAGCATCTTTGGGACTTAGATAAAACTTCAACTCCGAGAATGCAGCTTCGATCGGAGGCCCGACGCAGAGCCAAGCTCTAGCGTATTTGGGACTTAGATAAAACTTCATCTCCGAGAATGCAGCTTCGATCGGAGGTCCGACGCAGAGCCAAGCGCCAGCGTCTTTGGGACAGAGATAAAACTTCATCTCCGAAAATGCAGCGTCGATCGGAGGCCCAACGCGGAGCCAAGCTCCAGCGTCTTAGGGACTTAATTAAAACTTCAACTTCGAGAATGCAGCTTCGAACGGAGGCCTAACGCGGAGCCAAGCTCCAGCGTCTTTGGGACTTAGATAAAACTTCAACTCCGAGAATGCAGCTTCGATCGGAGGCCCGACGCAGAGCCAAGCTCCAGCGTCTTTTGGACTTAGATAAAACTTCATCTCCGAGAATGCAGCTTCGATCGGAGGTCCGACGGGGAGCCAAGCTCCAGCGTCTTTGGTACTTAGATAAAACTTCATCTCCGAGAATGCAGCTTCGATCGGAGGCCCAACGCGGAGCCAAGCTCCAGCGTCTTTGGGACTTAATGAAAACTTCAACTCCGAGAATGCAACTTCGATTGGAGGCCCGATGTGGAGAGAAACTCCAGCGTCTTTGGGACTTAGATAAAACACCATCTCCAAGAATGCAGCTTCGATTGGAGGCCCGACGCGGAGCCAAGCTCTTGCGTATTTGGGACGTAGATAAAACTTCATCTCCGAGAATGCAGCTTCGATCGGAGGCCCGACGCGGAGCCAATCTCCAGCGTCTTTGGGACTTAGATAAAACATCATCTCCGAGAATGCAGCTTCGATCGGAGGTACAACGCGGAGCCAAGCTCCAGCGTATTTGGGACTTAGATAAAACTTTAACTCCGAGAATGTAGCTTCGATCGGAGGCCCGATGTGGAGCGAATCTCCAACGTCTTTGGGACTTAGATAAAACATCATCTCGGAGAATGCAGCTTCGATCGGAGGCCCGACGCGGAGCCAAGCTCCAGCGTCTTTGGGACTGGGATAAAACTTCAACTCCGAGAATGCAGCTTCGATTGGAGGCCCGACGCAGAGCCAAGCTCCAGCGTCTTTGTGACTTAGATAAAACTTCATCTCCGAGAATGCAGCTTCGATCGGAGGTACAACGCGGAGCCAAGCTCCAGCGTATTTGGGACTTAGATAAAACTTTAACTCCGAGAATGCAGCTTCGATCGGAGGCCTGATGTGGACCGAAGCTCCAGCGTATTTGGGACTTAGATAAAACATCTTCTCCGAGAATGCAGCTTCGATCGGAGGCCCGATGCGGAGCCAAGCTCCAACGTCTTTGGGACTGGGATAAAACTTTAACTCCAAGAATGCAGCTTCGATCGGAGGCCCGACGCAGAGCCAAGCTCCAGCGTCTTTGGGACTTAGATAAAACTTCATCTCCGAGAATGCAGCTTCGATCGGAGGTCCGACGGGGAGCCAAGCTCCAGCGTCTTCGGGACTTAGATAAAACACCATCTCCAAGAATGCAGCTTCGATTGGAGGCCCGACGCGGAGCCAAGCTCTTGCGTATTTGGGACGTAGATAAAACTTCATCTCCGAGAATGCAGCTTCGATCGGAGGCCCGACGCGGAGCCAATCTCCAGCGTCTTTGGGACTTAGATAAAACATCATCTCCGAGAATGCAGCTTCGATCGGAGGTACAACGCGGAGCCAAGCTCCAGCGTATTTGGGACTTAGATAAAACTTTAACTCCGAGAATGTAGCTTCGATCGGAGGCCCGATGTGGAGCGAATCTCCAACGTCTTTGGGACTTAGATAAAACATCATCTCGGAGAATGCAGCTTCGATCGGAGGCCCGACGCGGAGCCAAGCTCCAGCGTCTTTGGGACTGGGATAAAACTTCAACTCCGAGAATGCAGCTTCGATTGGAGGCCCGACGCAGAGCCAAGCTCCAGCGTCTTTGTGACTTAGATAAAACTTCATCTCCGAGAATGCAGCTTCGATCGGAGGTACAACGCGGAGCCAAGCTCCAGCGTATTTGGGACTTAGATAAAACTTTAACTCCGAGAATGCAGCTTCGATCGGAGGCCTGATGTGGACCGAAGCTCCAGCGTATTTGGGACTTAGATAAAACATCTTCTCCGAGAATGCAGCTTCGATCAGAGGCCCGATGCGGAGCCAAGCTCCAACGTCTTTGGGACTGGGATAAAACTTTAACTCCAAGAATGCAGCTTCGATCGGAGGCCCGACGCAGAGCCAAGCTCCAGCGTCTTTGGGACTTAGATAAAACTTCATCTCCGAGAATGCAGCTTCGATCGGAGGTCCGACGGGGAGCCAAGCTCCAGCGTCTTCGGCACTTAGATAAAAGTTCATCTCCGAGAATGCAGCTTCGATCGGAGGCCTGACGCGGACCCATGCCCTAACGTCTTTGGGATTTAAATAAAACTTCAACTTCGAGATGCAGCTTTGATCAGAGGCCCGACGCGGAGCCAAGCTCCAGCGTTTTTGGGACATAGATAAAACTTCAACTCCAAGAATGCAGCTTCGATCGGAGGCCCGACGCGGAGCCAAGCTCCAGCATCTTTGGGACGTAGATAAAACTTCAACTTCGAGAATGCAGCTTCTATCGGAGGTCCGACGCAGAGCCAAGCTCCACAGCGTCTTTGGGACTTAGATAAAATTTCATCTCTGAGAATGCAACTTCGATCGGAGGCCCGACGTGAAGCCAAGCTCCATCGTCTTTGGGAATTAGATAAAACTTCATCTCCGAGAATGCAGCTTCGATCGGAGGTCCGACGCGCACCCAAGCTCCAACGTCTTTGGGACTTAGATAAAACTTCAACTCCGAGAATGCAGCATCGATCAGAGGCCCGACGCGGAGCCAAGCTCCATGTTGTGAGATGAATATGCCATGTTTTACAGTAACTTTTATATCGATTTCTGTATACATTGCTTTCATTTAGGCTTAGATAGTACAGAATCTATGTAGTTTATGTTTATTTGCCAAATTATGGAATCTACACCAGTTTCTGTTTAATTCGCTGAAACCGAGGCATATTACAGCAATTCTACAGAATGTCGGAAAAGCTCGGAAAACCACTAAAGAAGTCCAAGGTCGAAGGAGCAACGGAACAAGTCGAATCGAGCCAAGAACCCAGACTACTCGATCTCGAGTGGCTCTTACTCGACCTAGACGAGCATGTCCGAGCACAGCCTTGTCGACATAGACTGATCGAGAGAGCCATACCAACCCGGCTCCGGACCCAACTCGATCTCGACGAGCCCTAGTCGAGATCGACGAAGCCCAGACGCCAAACCCGGAGTCGACGAGGAGAGAAGCTGATCGAGAAGCCGAGGACGAAGACGCCGAGCAACCTTACTCGATCTCGACAAGGCGTAGTCGAGATCGACGAGCCGACCTAAGGTTGTCCGAGTCCAAGCCGAGGAGCTCTAGTCGACACCACCAGAGAGCCATCTTCGACGAACCGTACTCGATCTCGACTACGCCTTGTCGAGATCGACGAGACCCTGAGTCCAGATCCGGAGCCCATCGAGCAGAGTCACTCGAGAAGACCTAGTCGGCAAGCCAGTCTACTCGAGGTCGACTAGGGCTACTCGAGGTCGACGAGCACCGTGAGCCAAGACCGAACCACATCGAGCACCAGTTAGCCGAGACGAGGAATCATACTCGAGGTCGACGAAGCCTTGTCAAGGTCGAGTACAGCCGTTTCCAGAAACTTCTCGACGAGGAACAATCCGACTAGACTTGGTATTCCTTGGGCGTGAAGGAAAGTCGATTTGGCCGAAGATTCTATCCAAATCCATCAAGTTTTATCTATGGCAGACGCAATCTATCAACATCATGAAGACTTACCTAGTTTAGAATTATCCTTTCCTTGTTGATTTATTTCCATTAGGTAATATTTTTATCCTTTCAAGTTTTAGATATAATTTTAGATAGAGATAAAAGATTCTATCCTTGATTAGCAAGGACTAAATCACTATAAATAAGGCCCTAGGGGCTCAGTTTTATTAATTCCAAGACACACAATTCAATTTCAGAGACAATTAGTTAGTTCCACAGAGAAGTTAGGAGTTCTAACTCGGGGAGCCCAGACCCGACTTTCTCGAGCGCACAACCACCAGAACCAGGATCCTCGTCGATCTCGACAAGCCTTGTCGAGATCGACCACCGCTCGACTCCACCAGATCCCTCTTCCTCGACACAGAAGCCGCTTGACGAACCAGCCTCGTTGATCTCGACTAAGCTTGTCGAGATCGACCACCACCCGGCGCCACCAAAGCCTGCTTCATCGACGCTGCAGCCACTAGGAGCGGAACCCTACTCGAGATCGAGTAGGCTACTCGAGGTCGACAAGCCTTCTTCGTCGACTTCTGCCTCTTCGACCAGGACACCGCCAGAACCTGCAGACTCGTCGAGATCTATTAGCCCTAGTCGAGATCGACCAAATACAGTGGTTCCCGATTCCGTCTCTGCGAAGGTAAGCCAAGGTATGGATCTTTCTTCTCCTATTTCCATTAAAGATTTATCTATACATGGGAGAGGTCTGCCTTGGTATGTGCGATTGTGCAGGATATCCAATGATTAGCCTAAGGAGTATGAAGTTGGAGACAAGCTCTATGTCTCTAAATCAAAGGATCATTGGTTTCCCAACAAATTCAACAAGAAGCAGATGCGACCTCTCGTGGTGAACAAGATCCATTTTGGAGGATTACAGCTGATGGACAAGAATGGAGTCTTATTTGAGGCCCAAGCTACATGGGCCCTGCAGATGCCACCTTGAGCATAAATGGAAAGTCGCCTAGCGACTATAAAATCTAGAGCATGTACATAGACTTTTTAGGACATTTGAGACTTTGTTGCTTTTATATTTGTTTTGAAACACTTTTAGTTTGCTATTATGGGTATATGTCTTCTACTTTTCTGGTCCATGGATGGAACCAAGCTACATTAATACTCGGTCGAGGAGGTGCTCCAATCGAAAATATGAGGCTTTGCACACATGTCTTGTGAGTTTCTTTCTTTACCCTTACCTTATTTTTTATACAGTGAGGACACTGTAATGTTTAAGTATGGGGTGGGGGAAGGGCTTACTTTGTGCATATTTGATCATATTTGACATTACTTGTGCATTATTTCCTTGAATTGCTACATGGCTATTTTGGAATGCATTATTGATTTATGTGCTCATATGAATGTTTTCCAAAATTTTGAGAAAAATGACCCCCGTTGAAATTTTTGAATAATGTCATGGAAGCTTTTATTGAACTCGACGATGCAAAATTGGATTCATTAGAGATATAGCATGAAATTGCCTAGTAAAGGGAAGTCACAATGAAGTGCATTATTTTCTTGAAAACCATGAAAGGAGGTAAAATTTGAAGTTGCTTTTGACATGTTCCATGATAAGATGATGGAGGACCTTATATTTCCATATAATGCTCATTGTTTATAATCCTAGCCTTACCTATGCTTATGCATTACACAAAAAGCCATATTATGCCTTATTTCAAATATTGCTCCACATGATCTAAATATTGCCATTCTTTACCCTATCCGGGGATTATGTTGAGAATGATGTTACATTATGGAGAAGTTATATGGTTGTTGTGTTGTTATTATCATTATTGGAGTTTGGAAGGAATTTGTTTGAAATATATGGAAAATTTAATGAGTGAAAGAAAATCCAATCACCTCAGGAGATAAAGGTAGATTGACCCTGGTCTCTGAGATAATAGTTTGGAGAGATGGGACACATTGTGAGGAGTCCAAGGCACTAAGTATCCGGGGCCATTCATGACACCCATGTTTGCGACTCGCGAGAAGGCAGTGCTGAGGTTAGAGAGGTAAAAGCATTATTATTGAGAAAAGCAATATGAAAGGTGATGAATTATATGGAGAAAGAATGTGGAATGAAACTCAAGTTTGGAAATGATCCATTTACCCGGATCAAAAACACCACATTGCCAAAATTTGCCAACCTTTAGCCTTTTACCAATCTACTCCTTATTGAGCTTAAATTAAAGTCTTCTTGATTATCAATGCTTTGTCATATAAATTGTTTATGCATATCCCTCCTATTGTGAGTAGATGTTGCTTTTACATATTTGCACATGCATGAATCTATGACACTAGTACCTTTTCGAGGATGGTAATTGATTGTATGGACATATAAGAATGAATCTAAGATGTTGAGAGTTTTTTATTTCTTCCCCTGAATGACAAATAAAAGTATTGCTTGAGGACAAGCAAGCTTAAGTATGGGGTGTTTGTTGTGAGCTGAATCTGCCATGTTTTAAAGTAACTTTTATATCGATTTCTGTATACATTGCTTTCATTTGGGCTTAGATAGTACAGAATCTATGTAGTTTATGTTTATTTGCCAAATTATGGAATCTACACCAGTGTCTGTTTAATTCGCAGAAATCGAGGCATATTACAGCAATTCTACAGAAAGTCGGAAAAGCTCGGAAAACCACTACAGAATTCCAAGGTCAAAGGAGCAACGGAACCAGTCGAATCGAGCAAAGAACCCAGACTACTCGATCTCGAGTAGCTCTTACTCGACCTAGACGAGCATGTCCGAGCACAACCTTGTCGACAGAGCTTGATCGAGAGAGCCAGACCAACCCGGCTCCGGACCCAACTCGATCTCGACGAGCCCTAGTCGAGATCGACAAAGCCCAGACGCCACACCCGGAGTCGACGAGGAGAGAAGCTGATCGAGAAGCCGAGGACGAAGACGCCGAGCAACCTTACTCGATCTCGACTACGCCTTGTCGAGATCGACGAGCCGACCAGAGGTTGTCCGAGTCCATGCCGAGGAGCTCTAGTCGACACCACCAGAGAGCCATCTTCGACGAACCATACTCGATCTCGACTACGCCTTGTCGAGATCGACGAGACCCTGAGTCCATATCCGGAGCCCATCGAGCAGAGTCACTCGAGAAGACCTAGTCGGCAAGCCAGTCTACTCGAGGTCGACTAGGGCTACTCGATGTCGACGAGCACCGTGAGCCAAGACCGAGCCACATCGAGCACCAGTTAGTTGAGACGAGGAATCCTACTCGAGGTCGATGAAGCCTTGTCCAGGTCGAGTACAGCCGTTTCCAGAAACTTCTCGACGAGGAACAATCCGACTAGACTTGGGATCCCTTGGGCATGAAGGAAAGTCGATTTGGCTGAAGATTCTATCCAAATCCATCAAGTTTTATCTATGGAAGACGCAATCTATCAACATCATGAAGACTTACCTAGTTTAGAATTATCCTTTCCTTGTTGATTTATTTCCATTAGGTAATTTATTTATCCTTTCAAATTTTAGATATAATTTTAGATAGAGATAAAAGATTCTATCCTTGATTAGCAAGGACTAGATCGCCATAAATAACGCCATAGGGGCTCAGTTTTATTAATTCCAAGACACACAATTCAATTTCAGAGACAATTAGTTAGTTCCACAAAGAAGTTAGGAGTTCTAAGGTTTTTAGGGTTTTGGCTTTCTGCGAAAGTTGATTGCCAGGATTGTAAAGACTTTGAATTTAGTTAATGCAATTTATTTCTTTTCATTCAATGTCTGTTATCGCAATGAGGTGTGAGTAGTCCACCCACTTCTGGGGCTGGGGTGAGCCCGACGGTGGCCATGTGAGGCGATGCGATAAAGGTCAGATGTTTTATGCGATTCATCTTCTATCCCTTTGAGCATGATTCTTTTGCGAGAGTTGAAGGTGATCCTTGTTTGTATTATTGAATCGAAAGTGATCTTAATGCAACTTGGATTAATTATGTGAAAAAGGGTTAGTAACAATTAGGGTTTATGCGAGAGCCTCTATATGCCTATTTGTTAATGACGAAAGTTATTTGATGGAAAGCATGATCTTTTATGCCTTTATGTGTTACATTGCATGGTTATCGTTGTGGTGTTGAAACCCTGGCTTTGGAAGTCTTTTATTATATTGAGTTTATTATATTGAGTTTATTTCCAGTCGATAAAGAAGAGAAGTTTGTCGATCTCGAGGAGGACCTTAGTCGAGGTCGAGTAGGTCTTAGTCTAGGTCGAGTTGAGTTTCAGTTCTGTTATCGATTTCTGAAGTTACTGTCTTTGCTAGATGTGGTCGATCTCGAGTTGATTCTTGTCGAGATCGACGAGGACTTTGCTTTGTTTTTAGTTTCTGCTTTGCTTTGTCTTTCCTGTTTCGCTTTGTTTTTTTCTATTATTTGTTATTTTCTACTTTTGTTTCTGTTTCTGTCTTTCTGCTGCTTTGTCTGTGAGAATTTATAGCTACTTAAGAACTGCTGACGTGCTTCCTCGTGGATTCGATCCGGACTTTCTCTTACTACAACGGAGGAAGTCTTGTATTTATTTGCTGAGACAGGGAAGTCAGTCTGAACTTTATTTTATATTTATTTCATACTTGACCATCCTCCTACAACAACACCCCAGCGTTTTTGAGAGTTAGATAAAACATCAACTCCGAGAATGCAGCTTCGATCGGAGGCCCGACGCTGAGCCAAACTCCAGCGTCTTTGGGACTTAGATAAAACTTCAACTCCGAGAATGCAGCTTTGATCGGAGGCACGACGCAGAGCCAAGCTCAAGCGTCTTTGGGACTAAGATAAAACTTCATCTCCGAGAATGCAGCTTCGATCGGAGGCCCGACGCAGAGCCAAGCTCAAGCGTCTTTGGGACTTAGATAAAACTTCATCTCCGAGAATGCAGCTTCGATCGGAGGCCCGACGCTGAGCCAAACCCCAGCGTCTTTGGGACTTAGATAAAACTTCAACTCCGACAATGCAGCTTTGATCGGAGGCCCGACGCAGTGCCAAGCTCAAGCGTCTTTGGGACTTAGATAAAACTTCATCTCCGAGAATGCAACTTCGATTGGAGGTCCGACGCGGAGCCAAGCTCCAGCGTCTTTGGACTTAGATAACACTTCATCTCCGAGAATGCAGCTTCGATCGGAGGCCCGACGTGGAGCCAAGCTCCAGCGTCTTTGGGACTTAGATAAAACTTCAACTCCGAAAATGCAGCTTCGATCGGAGGTCCGACGCGGAGCCAAGCTTCAGCGTCTTTGGGACTTAGATAAAACTTCAACTCCGAGAATGCAGCTTCGATCGGAGGCCCGACACAGAGCCAAGCTCCAGCGTCTTTGGGACTTAGATAAAACTTCATCTCCGAGAATGCAGCTTCGATCGGAGGTCCGACGGGGAGCCAAGCTCCAGCGTCTTTGGGATTTAGATAAAAGTTCATCTCCGAGAATGCAGCTTCGATCGGAGGCCCGACGCGGAGCCATGCCCCAGCGTCTTTGGGATTTAAATAAAACTTCAACTCCGAGATGCAGCTTTGATCAGAGGCCCGACGCGGAGCCAAGCTCTAGCGTTTTTGGGACATAGATAAAACTTCAACTCCAAGAATGCAGCTTCGATCGAAGGCCTGTTGTTGCAGGAGTAAATCGAGTATTGAAATAAATATGAAATATAGTTCAGACTGACTTCCCTGTCTCAGCAAATAATACAAGACTTCCTCCCGTTGTAGTAAGAGAAAAGTCAGGATCGAATCCACGAGGAAGCACGTCATCAGTTCTTAGGTAGCTATAAATTCTCACATACAGCAGAAAAGACAGAAACACAGAAAGGAAAGAAACAAATAAACCCGGCAAGGGCAACTAAAACAAAAGCAAAGAACAAAGCAAGAAATATAGCAAAGCAAAGCACAGAACAACGCAGCAAATAAAAGCAAAACAGAAAGTAACTCGAGGACATAGAAGCTACTCGAAGTCGAGTAAATGTCCTCTAGATCGACTAAGGTGGTCGACAACAGAAATTCAAAAACACAAAATAAACAACTCGATGAACAAAACTCTACTAGACCTCGACAAGAGGTACTTGATCTCGACTAGAGAAGCAAAGACAGAAACTTGAAAGCAGAAAATCGACAAAGACAGAAGACAACCAACTCGACCTCGACAAAGGTCCTCCTCGAGATCGACCAGATCTCCTCTATGTCGACAAGAAACAGAAAAAGACAGAAATTGCAGAATTAAACACAAACGCAGATTTTTGACTGAAATAAACTTCAATATATTAAAAGACTCCCAAGACCAAGGCATAAAAGATCATGCTTTCCATCAAATAACTTTCGTCATTAACAAATAGGCATATAGAGGCTTTCGCATAAACCCTAATTGTTACTAACCCTTTTTCACATAATTAATCCAAGTTGCATTAAGATCACTTTCGCTTCAATAACACAAACAAGGATCACCTTCAACTTTCGCAAAAGAATCATGCTCATAGGGATAGAAGATGAATCGCACAAAAAGATCTGACCTTTATCGCATCGCCTCACATGGTCACCGTCGGGCTCACCCCAGCCCCAGAAGTGGGTGGACTACTCACGCCTCATCGCAATTGCAGACATTGATTGATGAAAAGAACTAAATTGCATTAAAACTAAATTCAAAAGCCTTTATAATCCTGGCAATCAACTTTCGCAGAAAGCCAAAACCCTAAAAACCTTAGAACTCCAAAACTACTCTACTAGAATTGAATTGTGTGTGACTTGGAATTGTTGATTGAATTGGAATGAATGAAACTGAGCCCCTAGGGCTTTATTTATAGGCTTCTAACCCTTGCTAATCAAGGATAGAATATCTATATCTATATCTGAAATTATATCTAATTTTCTAAAGGATAAATAAATTGACATAATGGAATTAAATCTAAAATAGAAATTATATCTAAATAAGGTAGGTCTTCATGTCTTGATAGATCTCCCTTCCATGATGATAGAACTTGATGGAATCGGATAGAATCTTCCGCCTTCGGCCCCAAGGAATCCCAAGTCTAGTCGGACAAGTCCTCGTCGAGAAGCTGCTGGACACATCTCTAGTCGACCTCGAGTAAGGGTCGTCGACCTCGAGTAGGGTGGTTCTTCGACTGGACTTTCTCAGCTAGATCTGCTCGATGTGGCTCGGACTTGGCTCACTGGGTGCTTGTCGACCTCGAGTAAGCCTTGTCGATCTCGAGTAGGACTGGTCATCGACTAGGCTTCCTCGGTTTGGTGTGCTCGACTGGCTCGGACAAGGACTCGGGCGCTTGTCGACCTCGACAAAGGGTCCTCGAGATCGAGTTGGGTGGTGTCCTTCCTTTCCGCTTCCGCGAGTTGCCTCATCCACTGGCAGCGAATTTTTCCGCGGCAGCGAGTGGTCCGCTGCAGCGAGTCGAGTCGCTGGCAGCGAGTCTCGCCCGGTCGTCCTCGGCTTCGTCCTCGGCTCCTCTCCTTGTTGACTCCGGACATGGCGTCTGGGCTTCGTCGACCTCGACCAGTGCTTGTCGAGATCGAGTGGGCTTCCGGAGCTCGGGTTGGTCTGGCTCTCGATCAGGCTCTGCTCGACCAAGGTGTGCTCGGACAGGTTCCTCTAGGTCGAGTAAGCCTACTCGAGATCGAGTAGCCTTGATTCTCAGATTGGTTCCGCTGCTTTGACCTTGGACTTCTGTAGTGGTTTTCCGAGCTTTTCCGACCTTCTGTAGAATTGCTGTAAAATGCCTCGATTTCTGCAAATTAAACAGAAACTGGTGTAGATTCCATAATTTGGCAAATAAATATGAACTACATAGATTATGTACTATCTTAACCCAAATGAATGCAATGTATACAGAAATCGATATAAAAGTTACTGTAAAACATGGCAGATTTAGCTCACAACAAACACCCCATACTTAAGCTTGCTTGTCCTCAAGCAATACTTTTATTTGTCATTCAGGAGAAGAATTTAAACTCTCAACATCTTAGATTCATTCTTATATGTCCCCGTAATCAATTACCATCCTCGAAAAGGTACTAGTTTCACAGATCCATGCATGTACAAATATGTAAAAGCAACATCTACTCACAAAAGGAGGTTTATGCAAAAATAATTCATTCGTGACAAAGCATTGATAATCAAGAAGACTTTAATTTAAGCTCATGAAGGAGTAGATTAGTAAAAGGCTAAAGGTGGGCAATTTTGGCAATGTGGTGCTAATGATCCGGGGAAATGGATTATTTCCAAACTTGAGTTTCGTACCACATTCTTTCTTCCATTTGTTTCATCACCTTTCATATTGCTTTTCTCAATAATAATGCTTTTACCTCTCTAACCTCAGCACTGCCTTCTCACGAGTCGCAAACATGGGTGTCATGAATGGCCCCGGATACTTAGTGCTTTGGACTCCTCACAATGTGTCCCATCTCTCCAAACTATTATCTCAGAGAGCAGGGTCAATCTACCTTTATCTCCTGAGGTGATTGGATTTTCTTTCACTCATTAAATTTTCCATATAATTCAAATAATTTCCTTCCAAACTCCAAATATGACAACAACACAAACACCATATAATGTATCTCCATAATATAACATCATTCTCAACATAATCCCCGGATAAGGTAAAGAATGGCAATATTTAGATCATGTGGGGCAATATATGAAATAGGGCGTATTATGGCTTTTGTGATGCATAAGCATAGGTAAGGCTAGGAATTAACAATGAGCATTATATGGAAATATAAAGTCCTCCATCATCTTATCAAGCAACATGTCAAAAGCAACTTCAAATTTTACTCCTTTCATGGTTTTCAAGAAAATATGCACTTCATTGTGACTTCCCTTTACTAGGCAATTTCATGCTATATCTCTAATGAATCCAATTTTGCGTCGTCGAGTTCAATAAAACTTCCATGACATTATTCAAAAATTTCAATGGGGGTCATTTTTTTCAAAATTCTGGAAAACATGCATATAAGCACATAAATGAATAATGCATTCCAAAATAGCCATGTAGCAATTCCAAGAAATAATGCACAAAGTAATGTCAAATATGGAAAATATGCATAAAGTAAGCCCTTCCCCCACCCATACTTAAACATTACAGTGTCCTCACTGTATACAAATAAGGTAAGGGTAAAGAAAGAAACTCACAAGACATGTGTGTAGGGCCTTCTAATTTCGAATGGAAGCACCTCCTGGCCCGATTTTTAATGTAGCTTGGTTCTATCCATGGACCTGAAAAGTAGAAGACATATACCCATAATAGCAAAACTAAAAGTGTTCAAAACAAAAAACAAACAAAACAAAGTCCCAAATGTCCTAAAAAGTCTATGTACATGCTCTAGATTTTATAGTCGCTAGGCCGACATTCCATTAACGCTCAAGGTGGCATCTGCAGGGCCCATGTAGCTTGGGCCTCAAATAAGACTCCATTCTTGTCTATCAGCTGTAATCCTTCAGAATGGATCTTGTTCACCACGAACGGTCCCATCCGCTTCTTGTTGAATTTGTTGGGGAACCAATGATCCTTTGATTTAGAGACATAGAGCTTGTCTCCAACTTTATATTCCTTAGGCTCATCATTGGATATCCTGCACAATCGCACATACCAAGGCAGGCCTCTCCCATGTATAGATAAATCTTTAATGGAAATAGGTGAAGAAAGATCCATACCTTGACTTACCTTTGCAGAGACGGAATCGGGAACCACTGTATTTGGTCGATCTCGACTAGAGCTAGTCGATCTCGACAAGACTGCAGGCTCTGGTGGTGATCTGGTCGAAGATTCAGAAGTCGACGAAGGACAGGTCTTGTCGATCTCGACAAGCCTAGTCGACCTCGACAAGGGTTCCGCTCCTGGTGGTTTGCTCATCGACGAAGGCGGATCTGGTGGAGCCGAGTGGTGGTCGACCTCGACAAGCCTACTCGAGGTCGAGTAGGGTTCTGGTCCTGGAGTCGCCGTCGTCGAGGAAGGTGGATCTGGGCTCCTCGTCTGGTGGTCGATCTCGACAAGGGTGGTTGAGATCGACGACGATCTTGGCTCTGGTGTCGTCAGCGTCGAGGAAGCAAAAGCTGAAGCCGTCGAGTGGTGGTCGACCTCGACAAGTCTTGTCGAGATCGACGAGGCCGGTTTGTCTGGTTCGCTGCTCGACAATGCTGGTGCTGGTTGAGTCACCTTGGTCTGGTCGAGATCGACTAGGGCTCTACTCGATGTCGAGGAGCCTTGGTCGATCTTGACCCCATACTTAGTTCCTGTTAAGGCATCCGAAAAATAATGAATCCACAACGACTTACCTTGGTCCGTGTCGATTGGATTCTCTGTGTTTTCCTTGAGGATTGCCATGATCTCCTCCACCTGGGCCTCCATGTCCCTCTTTTCTATCTCTTCAGGGGTCATATTTCTGACCTTGGGTTCCCCGCAGGTGATGTAGCCAGTTGAGATAGATTTGACCTCTTCCATTGGACCTGTATGCCTTTCAGTTTTATTAAAGGAATACTCAATTACCTCATCGTTGATGTTGAAGGTGAGCACTCCTTTCCTTACGCTTATGTTGGCATCCACCGTCGCTAAGAATGGTCTTCCTAAAATAATTGGACAAGCATGATCTTCTTGCATATCAACTATTAAGAAATCAGCAGGGACGAAGAATTTACCTACTTGTACTGGGACATTTTCCACCATGCCTGTTGGGATGACCACCGTGTTGTTGGCCATGTAAAGTCTAGCATCCACAGGCTCCAAGGCACCTATCTTAATCTTGGACCAAATTGTTAAAGGCATTATACTCACACTAGCTCCAAGATCACATAGGGCATTAATTTTGTATGAACCAAATCCAATAGTTATAGCAAACTTACCTGGATCCGGCCTCTTCTCCAATATGTCCAGATGGCTGCACTCCTCTGTGATTTCCGCCATCGATCTCTTTTTGCTCAGAATCTCCTTCAGGAACTTGACATAAGATGGCATTTCATTGAGAGCTTCTGTGAAGGGGACGGTGACGTTGAGCTTCTGAAGCATCTTGATGAAGCGCTGAAACTTTTTCTCCGCCCGGTCCTTTAGAGATTTTGTGGGGAAAGGCAGCTTCTTTTTCTGAGTCAGAGCCAGAACAGACGTCGGAGGTGCTGCAGACTTCTCTATGTCGACCAGGGGCTCCTCGACATCGACAAGGCCTTTGTCGACATCGACCAGATTGGGCCCAGCCGAGTTGTTGTGTGGTGCAGACGAAGATTCTGGAATTTTCTCCTCGAGGTCGATGAAGGTCTTGTCGAGGTCGACCAGGTGTTTGTCGAGATCGACTACTATTTTGTCGAGATCGACTTGCTGTTCCTCGCTGTTCTGCTGCTTTCCGACCTCTGGCTCTTGTAGTTGATGGCCGCTTCTGAGTTTTATAGCAGCGATGTGTCCAGTCTTTCCCTTAGGATTTGGTTCTGAAGATCCTGGAAGTGTCCCTGACTGTCTGGGGATTCCCGCTGCTAGTTGACCAATCTATGTATCAACTGATTTTCGCCAGATATCAATTTCCCCAAGCCTAGAGTTGACACCTTGCATCTGAGTATAGACGGAGTTGAAAGATTGCCTAGTTTCTGAGTGGTTCCTCCGTATTTCCTCTAGGACTGTCTGTATATCATCCTTTTTCTGCTCCCTTTCCGGATGTCCTGGAGCTCTATAGGGCGGGGGGTTCCTAGGGACACCTTGGTTCCACTGTGGATGCTGAAACCTTTGGTCCCCCATGTAGCGATTGGGACCCCCTACGTAAGCTACATCCTCATGATGCTCTGCCATCCTGACTTGTTCTGTGTGTGGGCACTCAGGAGTGGTGTGCCTTTGCGATCCGCATTCAATACAAGGCTGGTTGACAGAGAGATACTTTACTTGCTTGATGAGCTTCTTATTCTGGTCTCTGTAGTATTGCTCCCTAACATCAGGATCAATTTCCTTTGCTGGGTCATAGAGAGGCATAGATGGTGCTGGCCTGGCGTATGGGTTCTCTTCATAGGTTACAGTAGACCCATACTTGTTGTCGTAGGTAGTGAGCTTCTCTAGTACACCCCATGCGTGACTTGGTGGCATCGTCAAATACTCGTAGCGAGTATAATTATTGATTCTGTCCTTAGTGAGTTGATCAAGAGAGTTGAAGAAGATCTCCTGAATGATGTAGGGTGGCTGTTCATGAGTAGGGCAGGATCGTAGCAGTTCCTTGTAGCGTTCCCATGCCCTTGCCAGCGGTTCCCCTTTCTGCTGTTTAAAGGCGGTGATTTTCTGGCGGAGATGTGCTGTTTTGGCCGGTGGGAAGAATTTGTTCAGAAACTCTTGCTCTACTTGGGCCCAGGTTGTGAGTGATTTTGCTTTCAGCCCTTCTAGCCATTTCAGTGCAGGCCCAGCGAGAGACCAGCGAAAAGATTTCATCTTGACATATTCCAAGGTTGTACCTTCTGCAAGAGTACGGCGCATATCATGAAAATTATTAATATGTTCAAGAGGACACTCATTAAATCTGCGGTAAAAGGCATTATTTTTAAGCTCTATAAGAAACTGAGTGCGAATTTCAAAAGAGTTTTCAGGGATTAGAAACGCCGATTCAGGCACGACGAGAGTTGGGTGCATGTAGTCCTCTGCCGTGGTTGGATACTGGGGAAGCTCAGCCTGTGCTTGTTCCCTTGCTGCTCTCTCAGCGGTGATAGCAGCATCCTTTGCGGCTAATTCCCTGGTAAGCCTAGCGATCAGCTGTTCCTGTGTTTCAGCGGCCGCCATGATCCTTTTGAGTTTGGAGTGGATGTGTAGGTAGCGCTCCGGTTCGTCTAAGCTGTCAAACTCAGGTGTTTGACCAGAACGACGCATACACCTGCGAATTCACTCAAGAGAAAAAGTGAGAACTGACTACCTAAGGTGAGAATGATAGCTTCCCCGGCAACGGCGCCAATTTGTTGTTGTAGGAGTAAATCGAGTATTGAAATAAATATGAAATATAGTTCAGACTGACTTCCCTGTCTCAGCAAATAATACAAGACTTCCTCCCGTTGTAGTAAGAGAAAAGTCAGGATCGAATCCACGAGGAAGCACGTCAGCAGTTCTTAGGTAGCTGTAAATTCTCACAGACAACAGAAAAGACAGAAACACAGAAAGGAAAGAAACAAATAAACCCGGCAAGGGCAACTAAAACAAAAGCAAAGAACAAAGCAAGAAATATAGCAAAGCAAAGCAAATAACAACGCAGCAAATAAAAGCAAAACAGAAAGTAACTCGAGGACACAGAAGCTACTCGAAGTCGAGTAAATGTCCTCTAGATCGACTAAGGTGGTCGACAACAGAAATTCAGAAACAGAAAATAAACAACTCGACGAACAAAGCTCTACTCGACCTCGACAAGAGGTACTCGATCTCGACTAGAGAAGCAAAGACAGAAACTTGAAAGCAGAAAATCGACAAAGACAGAAGACAACCAACTCGACCTCGACAAAGGTCCTCCTCGAGATCGACCAGATCTCCTCTATGTCGACAAGACACAGAAAAAGACAGAAATTGCAGAATTAAACACAAACGCAGATTTTTGACTGAAATAAACTTCAATATATTAAAAGACTCCCAAGACCAGGGTTTCAACACCACAACGATAACTATGTAAAGTAACACATAAAGGCATAAAAGATCATGTTTTCCATCAAATAACTTTCGTCATTCACAAATAGGCATATAGAGGCTTTCGCATAAACCCTAATTGTTACTAACCCTTTTTCACATAATTAATCCAAGTTGCATTAAGATCACTTTCCCTTCAATAACACCAACAAGGATCACCTTCAACTTTCGCAAAAGAATCATGCTCATAGGGATAGAAGATGAATCGCACAAAAAGATCTGACCTTTATCGCATCGCCTCACATGGCCACCGTCGAGCTCACCCCAGCCCCAGAAGTGGGTGGACTACTCACGCCTCATCGCAATTGCAGACATTGATTGATGAAAAGAACTAAATTGCATTAAAACTAAATTCAAAAGCCTTTACAATCCTGGCAATCAACTTTCGCAGAAAGCCAAAACCCTAAAAACCTTAGAACTCCTAAACTACTCTACTAGAATTGAATTGTGTGTGACTTGGAATTGTTGATTGAATTGGAATGAATGAAACTGAGCCCCTAGGGCTTTATTTATAGGCTTCTAACCCTTGCTAATCAAGGATAGAATATCTATATCTATATCTAAAATTATATCTAATTTGCTAAAGGATAAATAAATTGACATAATGGAATTAAATCTAAAATAGAAATTATATCTAAATAAGGTAGGTCTTCATGTCTTGATAGATCTCCCTTCCATGATGATAGAACTTGATGGAATCGGATAGAATCTTCCGCCTTCGACCCCAAGGAATCCCAAGTCTAGTCGGACAAGTCCTCGTCGAGAAGCTGATGGACACGTCTCTAGTCGACCTCGAGTAAGGCTCGTCGACCTCGAGTAGAGTGGTTCTTCGACTGGACTTCCTCGGCTAGATCTGCTCGATGTGGCTCGGACTTGGCTCACTGGGTGCTTGTCGACCTCGAGTAAGCCTTGTCGATCTCGAGTAGGACTGGTCATCGACTAGGCTTCCTCGGTTTGGTGTGCTCGACTGGCTCGGACAAGGACTCAGGTGCTCGTCGACCTCGACAAAGGGTCCTCGAGATCGAGTTGGGTGGTGTCCTTCCTTTCCGCTTCCGCGAGTTGCCTCATCCGCTGGCAGCGAATTTTTCCGCGGCAGCGAGTGGTCCGCTGCAGCGAGTCGAGTCGCTGGCAGCGAGTCTCGCCCGGTCGTCCTCTGCTTCGTCCTCGGCTCCTCTCCTTGTCGACTCCGGACATGGCGTCTGGGCTTCGTCGACCTCGACCAGTGCTTGTCGAGATCGAGTGGACTTCCGGAGCTCGGGTTGGTCTGGCTCTCGATCAGGCTCTGCTCGACCAAGCTGTGCTCGGACAGGCTCGTCTAGGTCGAGTAAGCCTACTCGAGATCGAGTAGCCTTGATTCTCAGATTGGTTCCGCTGCTTTGACCTTGGACTTCTGTAGTGGTTTTCCGAGCTTTTCCGACCTTCTGTAGAATTGCTGTAAAATGCCTCGATTTCTGCGAATTAAACAGAAACTGGTGTAGATTCCATAATTTGGCAAATAAATATGAACTACATAGATTATGTACTATCTTAACCTAAATGAATGCAATGTATACAGAAATCGATATAAAAATTACTGTAAAACATGGCAGATTTAGCTCACAACATTACCCTCCCTTGGAACTCTAAACCCGTCTCATCACTCCATCACATCTCTCTACTTATACCCACCTCTGTACCCGAATTCTTCACACTTTCAAAACTGATCCAAACCCTAGCCGATTCCCACCATGGCACCCAAAAGAAAGAAAGCTATCACACCCAAAAGACTTGGCGCCACCCCCAAGGGACGTCAGGCCACTGCTACCTCTCCCACACCTGAACCCGCTCCTCAAGCCATTGTCCCAACTGTTGTCCAGAGCACCCTCGCTGAGAGCACGACCACTGTTCCCAAGGGCTCTCAAAAGCGCTCTGCTAAGAAGCCGCTCAATGCTAAACAGAAAGGGAAGAGGAACATTTTGGCTGAGGAAGTGGACGAAGAAGAGGAGGAAGATGACCTAGATGCCATCTTGGAGAGAGATGCTGCCAAGGAAGCCGAGGCGGAAGCCTTGAAGAAGAAAAAGGCCGATGAGGAGCCCGATCTCGCTAGGAAACTGGCCGAGGAGGAAGCTGAGCGGATTCGGAAGGAAGCCGAAGCCGAGGAGGTTCCATCCGAGGAGGAGCCTGAGGAAGAAGAAGAAGAGAAAGAGGGATCTGGAGATGACGAGGAAGCTGAAGGAGATGAAGCGGGGTCCGGTGAGGACTCGGGGTCTGAGGAAGAGGAGGAAGAATCTCCCTCTCCTTCTCCTCCTCCCCCGTCTCCGAAGAAGCGGAAAGCCCCAGCTGCTGCCAAGCCTCCCTCTCCAAAGCGCACCAGGAAGGGCACCCTCAGGACTCTTGAAGCGCCTGTCAAGAGAGCTGCTCCGACGATTGCTCGCAGGAAGAATGCCGACCCCCCGGCCTATATCTAGGTAATTCAATCCTTGCCCTCCTCTTGGTTTCAAGATGCTGAGATTGCTGGTAAGTGGGTAGATGAGTTTCGAACTCGTAGGATTAGTTGTTCTGATTTTTTGGATTTTGAGTTCTTCGAAGCTTTGAAGTTACCCTGCATTGATCTTCTCAAAAAATCCCCAGCCTGGACCCTTCTCAACCTTGAAACTGTGTACTACCCCCAGCTCACCCGTCTGTTTTACATTAACCTAAAAGCCAATAACGACACCAATGGTTGGTCTTTGGAGTCTGTTGTCAAAGGGGTTAGAATCTCTCTCAACTCCAATGATTTTGCAGATTTCCTTGGCTTACCTACCCCAGTTCCACGCTCAGAAATACACCCCTCAAAAGAGAATTGCATCATCCTTGCCCGAGCCAAGTACCTCCTACCCGAAGCATCCAACAACACCTAAAAGCAACTCACCCACTCATCCCTAACCCTTGAGGCAAAAATAATTTTCAACATCATTGTTCGATGCCTCTTACCCCGTCTTAACTCTGACTCACTCCTTACTGACAATGTCATGGTCCTGCTCTATCGCATCTTAAATGGCCTTGATCTTGATCTGGCCAACACTATCCTTGGAACCATGGCTCATGCCAGAAAAGCTAGAAAAGGCTCTCCTCTCCCCTTTGCTTTTGACCCCTCTCTTCAAAGCTTCTGGAATTGATGTCAAAAATGAAGAACAGTTGCGTCATATGGGTAAGTTCGACTCTAAGGGCCTTGAAAAGATTGGCATCACTCGGTCTCCCCAAGGGACCTTGAGTCTTGCCACTCCTTCAAAAGCCTTTCCCACTGCTCCAGCTTTCGATGAACGCATGGACAACCTAGAGTTGGGCTTGGAGGAAGTTCGCCTGGATATCAAGGAGCTGCAAAAGGAGTTTATGACGGAGATGAGCGGGATTTCCAAGATGCTACAAGGACTGTGGACGAGGCTCACTGATGATGCTCCGGACGACGAAGCTTAAACCCTATCCTCCCACCCACTTGATACGTTGCTGGTTTTTGGAAACATTTTCAAAACTTTTGGTGACTTTTTTGGTGACTGTTTTACCTCCTCCCTTTGTTGAAAGACAAAAAGGGGGAGATAATCTGTGGTGTTTAGACTTTGAAAACCTATCTGCTTGAAGGTCTTGGAAGACCTTGGTTTTTTATTTTTGGTTTTGGGTTGGCTGGCTTTTGCATGCTTTAAAAATTTTAGATCCAACATTTGTCTAACTCATGCAAGTACTTAGTCTGATTTCTATTTTATTATCTATGCTTGCCTAAGTTACAGGGATGCACAGGTTTCAAAGGCTTTGACAGGATGTTTGTGTCAAAGGCCTTGGAGCATTAACAGCTGATGAAATACAAAACCTGTTTTATAAAGTCCGTATATTATTTAATCTTATTATATACTTCCTTTATATGTATGACTAATCTTTCAGGAAGTATTTCGAGATTATATCTTTCCTTGTGGTACATATTGAGGAGATCCAATTCAAAAAAGATCATGTCTTCGAAGTGTCCTAAAATAGAAGATCCGGGCGTGCCATGATCTTTACTAGCCGTTGCTGAAGATCTGGTGTTGAAGAACCTCATGCTACACATTACTTCTATAAAGGAAAAGAAGAAGAAGACAGAAGTACTAGTGCTACACGAGCTTTCATTCATTCAAGCAAGATCTGTCTTCCAAGTGTCTCTCTGCTAAGCGCTCAAGAGTTTGTTGTTTATTTCAAAGCCTTTGAGAGTCACTGTGAGCTTATATGATATATTCATTTATAGTGTTACTCGAGAGTTTGTAACTCGGGAAGTTGCACTAGGCTATTGATTTGTGAGAGTAAGAGGATTGTACTAGATAGCTGAGAGAGGTGGGGCTCTTCTAGATTGGTCTAAGACTCCAAGGGAACGTGAGTTGACTAGATTGCAATTGTATATGAGAGAGGCTTCTCGGTGAGCTATTAGGATCCTAAGCTAAGCGAATCAATAAAGCCTTTTGAATCCTAGGGTTGTGGAAGAACCCTAGGCGGGGACGTAGGCCAAGTTCGTGCTGAACCTCGTAAACAATTACTCGTGTCCTTTACTTATTGCTTTACCTTATTTCCGCACTTGGTTCGATTGTCTAAATTTGTGATTCAGGTTTAATCTTAAAGGGTTTTATACGAGCTCCAAAAGTCTTGAGACATTCTGCGAAAAACGGACATACTCTATTCAACCCCCCTTCTAGAGTATTTCTATATTACATTGTTTTATATTATCGAACCTTCACTCACGACCGCATCATGGATCTTGTACCACATTTCATTCTCCTTCTTCGTCTTCAGTTGTCGTTGGAGAACGTAGTGTACAAGCTGCCCGGAGAACTGGACCCTTGTGCCCAGTCTTGCAATGCCCCCCAACGGGCTATCCATCAAGTGCTTCCAATGGGACTCGCTCAACCGGTTGTCAATGTTTACTATGAGCTGCATCCGGGAGTATTGGTTCATTTTTTCTTTAAAGG
Source organism: Persicaria tinctoria (assembly GCA_037127255.1). NCBI lineage: Eukaryota > Viridiplantae > Streptophyta > Magnoliopsida > Caryophyllales > Polygonaceae > Persicaria > Persicaria tinctoria. Next base: position 67,532,577 of record JBANSL010000002.1, on the reverse strand, counting down.
GTCTGTCTTCCTTGACGGTGTACATAGTCTGCACAGACTTCAACATGTCAGCCACACTGCACCACGACAATCAAAACATAAAGAAAACTCAAACGAATTCCCATCATACCGCGCCGGAGGTTTGAGCACTACGGTCGACAATCTTTTTTACACTACGTTGCGATATTTTTTATATTCACCAGATATCCTACATTTGGGAGACCAAAAATAAGTATTCTAGAAATCAATTCGTGTGCCCCAACCCACAGTTCCCTTTAAATCAGTCCCACAAGGCCACAAACATTCCAGCAATCTATAGGTTCTGAGATAGTTACTAATTAAGAACATATGCATATCAAATGTCAAACCTATTCATCTTAATATTGAATGCACCCAATGGTTCCATAATCTTCCCTGTAGTTTTCCTTCCACATATCCAACACAACAGTTTACTTTAAACATGACACAAATACAATTACACATGACACATAAATGTTCATATATGACAACCCACTTATTCCATCAGTACACCTGCAATTGCACACGAGTCACCCTACTCCTGATAATTTCGATTCGACATAAACGTTCACCCTTTCTGACATTTTTCCTAACCCTAATTCGCCCCATTTCAGCCAATTTTCCCCTAAACTTAACGTATCTATAGTAATTCACCCCATTTCGGCCAATTTCCCCCTAAACTGAACGTATCTATACTCACTCTGCTCTTAATAAGTTGGATTCGACATAAACGTTGCCCAATTTCCCCATTCCCAAAAATTCCCTTCTCTCCCAGTCGCGCACACCCCAGTTCCCAAACTTTCCACCCTTTGTTTTTAACTTGACGTCGGTTACTTCCTACATAACAGGGCGATATTGCGAACTGTCAACCCATTCGACACCTTCATCCCATTTTCACATAATCAAAAACGATTTAGGTTATTCCAATCGATTCCTCCCCTACAAATCCAAGCAAAACGTAATTAATCCGCAGAGTTAGGGTTTACTTACTTCAAAATCGGCCTCTTCAATGTCGGGTCGGCTTCTTCTTCTCCTCTCTTCCTCTGTCGTCTTCTTCCTCTTCTTCTTCCTTCTCTTCTTGTTTTCCTCAGGTTTGCATGATCATTAATTTGTTACCCTCTCTCCCTTCCTCTTTTGTAAGCCCGTGAGAGGCTGCTGAGTTTACAATTTTGAAATTAAACCGTCCACTTTTATCTTACTCTCTCACTCTTCATCTCTCTCTCCACATTAACTTCACCCGCTTTCTCTCTCTCTCTCTCTCCACAATAACTTCCCCCGCTTCCTCTCTCTCTCCATCCCGCTTCCCCTCTCTCTCTATCTTTACTTTCTCTTTCCTCTGTCCCGGTTAACTTCCCCATATTTTGACCGGAATATTTGCATTTTTTTTTGGGGGGGGGGGGTTAACCTTTACAAATATTTTGAATAGTGGGTTAGGCATGCAAAGTTGACCGGGTAATGGGTTATTTACTACAATTCCCTCAACAATTAAATATCATGCCATAGGTATACATATCTTTTTTATTTATAGATTTTATTTATATCTATGTCTATATATACACTAAAGTCGATGTTGTATAACGTCCTATGTAGTCTTTTGAGATTCATTATAGAAAAAAGCTAGTGTGTGTCCCTACCCGTATACGGTTATACGTTAAAAAAATATTTTAAATTTCCATCTATTATTTATAAAAGAAACCTATTAAAAATATGATTAAAATAAAAAATCTGAATTACAATGTGAGAATTAAACTAATAATGATCAAAGTATGTAGTAAATATAAAATAAAAATTAATCTAGATATAAATAATTATTTCCACTAAAAAGTAATCTATATATAAATAAAATAACATCTATGAAATATTTATCTATTAATATTTTTGGTTAATTGTAGCTATGAAATTAGTGTTATTTATATTTTTATCAATTGACTATATATATAATGTAGATAGATTATGACTTATGATAACTTTCTATAAATTATAACACTATATTATTTTAATTAATTTTTGTGGCTGAATTTTTTTTCCTAGAACCAACCACAACACATCACATAGAATGTTATACACAGGTTTTAGTATATGTTTATATAAACTATGGTTCAATTTATTAAAAAAATTATTGCGTTCATATATTGCCACTCCCCTTAAGAGCATATACATTCGTGAGCCCCATCATCGAAACATTAACTTACTTTTCTTCTGGCGCGTCAACTTAAAGCTCCATTCCAAAATTTTAATTTTTCACCCTTATTGGTGAGCCCAAGTCTTAGGCCTTAAGTTACTTTTTATATTTTATATGGCTAAAATACAAATACGCAAATCGGCAATCATTAAGACTAAGGTGATTCTTCATCTTGAATCCCTATGCACATATAGGTCTTCAATGTAGGCTCGGGGAGTTGAACCTTGCTCGAGAACAAAGCATGACTAATAAAGTTGAATGAGTCTCTCTGAAGCTTCTTAGCTCTAGCTCGAGTCATTGGTCCTTATCCAAGAATGATAGGTGTGTCAGGTGGAGTTGTAAAAGATGGTCCCGCATCAAACTCCCCTTCTCGAAAAGGATTCGCCCACGAATCCATGTCTTCATCCACAGCGAAGTATGGGATTTTATCAGCGACGTTAAATGTAACACTCACGCCCATGTCTCCAGGAAGCTCGAGTCGGTAGGCATTATCGCCCACTCTCTTCTTCACCTTGAATGGTCCATCACCATGAGGTTCTAGCTTACTCTTCTGTGCTTCTGGAAACCGCTTCTTCCTTAGGTGCACCCACACGAGATCCCCAGGCTGAAATGTGACCAAGCAACGTCCTTTGTTGGCCTTATTAGCATTGTATTCAGCCTTTTGCTTAAGCTTCTCACGTGTCCGTCCATGTAGCTCCTTAATGAACTCGGCATGCTTACCTGCCTCAAATGATTCTTTTTCTCTCATAGGATATGGAGTAAGATCAAAAGGGGTTAGTGGATTAACACCATAGATACATTCAAATGGAGTAAGTTTAGTAGCTGAATACATGGTTCTATTATATGAAAAATCCACATGAGGTAAGGCTTCTTCCCAAAGCTTCAAATTCTTCCTAATTATGGCTCTAAGTACAATAGTGAGTGTTCTATTAGTCACCTCAGTTTGGCCATCAGTTTGGGGGTGGCTAGAAGTAGAGAATAGCAATCTAGTTCCCAATTTATTCCATAAAGTTTTCCAAAAATGACTTAAGAATTTCACATCCCTATCACTTACTATTGTTTTCGGCACACCATGTAATCTTACTACCTCTCTAAAGAATAGATTAGCAACATTGGTAGCATCATCAATTTTGTGGCATGCAATGAAATGAGCCATTTTAGAGAATCTATCCACTACCACAAATATAGAATCCCTCCCCTTCTTAGTTCTAGGCAACCCAACTATAAAATCCAAGGAAATGTCTTCCCAAGGGACTGAGGGGGTCGGCAGTGGTGTATAAAGGCCATGAGGCATAAGCTTAGCTTTAGATTTTATGCAATCTATGCATCTTTTAAGGCAATGCTCTACATCCCTAAGCATATGTGGCCAATAAAAGTGTGATTTCAAAGTGTGATAAGTGTTATCTCTACCAAAATGTCCCATTAATCCACCACTATGGGCTTCACTAACAAGTAATAAGCGCGGAGAACATCTAGGAATGCACACTTGATCTTTTCGAAATAAGAATCCATCATGTATGATAACTCCACTCCCTTGATGAAAATCGGAATAAGTTTCAAAGGCTTTGATACACAGTTTGGGTCAAAGGTCTTGAAGCTACAGCTGTGTTGATGAAACACAAAACCTGGACCTTATTATATTATGTCCAAATGTTATTAAATGTTATCATATGCTTCCAGATATTATTATATACTCACTAACATTTCATGAAGCTTTTTGAAATAGATCTCCTTCCTTAAGTGCTCAAAGCTGAGAAGAATAAAATCGTGATCATGGCTTCAGAGTTTCCAAAGATATAAGATCGTGAAGAATCCATCTTATGCCATGATCTGCTATAGCCGTTGGTGGAGATCCTTGGCGCCGATTTGTTCAATATAAAGGAAATGAAGAAGGGAAGACATAACACATTCGTTTAACACAAGCTCTCATTCGCACTCAAGCCTTCAAGTCAAATATGTCTTCCTCGTGTGCTCTCTGCTAGTTCTTAAGAGTCTGTGATTTCATTTCAAAGCATTTGAGATTTGCACTGTGAGCTTATAGGATATATTTCGAGTGATTTTTATACTCGAGAGTTTGTAACTCGTAAGTGAACACTAGGCGATTGATTCACTAAGTGTAAGAGGATTGTACTAGATAACTGAGAGAGGTGGGGCTCTTCTAGATTGGTCCAGGACTCCAAGGGAACGTGAGTTGACTAGATTGCAATTGTATAGGAGAGAAGCTTCTCGGTGAGTTATTAGGATCCTAAGTCTTGTGAATCAATAAAAGCCAGTTGAATCCTAGGGTTGTGGAAGAACTCTAGGCGGGGACATAGGCCAAGTTCGTGTCAAACCTCGTAAACAATTCATTGCGTCCTTTACTTACCGTTTTACCATATTTCCGCACTTGTTTCGAATTGTATAACTTGTTTGTGATTCAGGTTTCCAGAGAAAAGATTAAATCTAATCTCAAAGGGTTTTGCGAGCATTTCAAAAGTCTTGAGATTATCTGCGAAAAACCGGCATACTCTATTCAACCCTCCCTTTTAGAGTATCTTTATATTACTTTGTTATACTTTATCGATCCTTCAATTCATATCAGAGCCTTACTCACTGCTTTTGATCTAACAATCTTGTGAGTTTTGATCATGTCTGGTGAAGCAAGCGGAGGATTTGCACAAAGGAGGTCTACCAGTAGACCACCACTCTTTGTTGGAAACAACTTTGTCCACTGGAGATCATTGGTGAAGATGTTCATTACAGATCAAGATCTGGAACTTTGGAACATTAAAGAGAATGGTCCGATGGTTCCAGAGAAAGACGGACCAAATGGAACCAAAATTGCAAAGACTGAAGCTGAATACATCCAAGTGGATCTTGAACTCGTCTCCAAAAACTACAGGGCTATTAACTTACTTTATTGTGGTCTTAGCACTGATGAGTTTAACCGTATTTCAACTTGTAGGTCATCTAATAAGATTTGGGACAAGCTGGTTGTCACCTATGAAGGAACTAGCCAAGTGAAGGACACTAAGATCAGTATCTTCCTTCGAAAGTATGAACTTTTCAAGAAAAGACACGTACTCATTACATAGCTCACATTTCTTTAAATTAGCATATAAGTGTTCAGTTCTTAAAGTTTGAAGTACTTCTCTAAGATGTAATTCATGCTCTTTAGGGGATTTGCTATAAATCAGAATATCATCCAAATAAACAACACCAAATTTCCTTATAAAGTTTCTAAGCACATGATTCATCAAACGCATAAAAGTACTAGGTGCATTAGTTAAACCAAAAGGCATAACCAACCACTCATATAAACCAAAAGGCATAACCAACCTTCATTCTAATCTGATGATAGCCACTCCTGGGATATATTTTCGAAAATATAGAAGCTCCATGCAATTCATCTAGCATATCATCTAAACGTGGAATATGATGACGATATTTAACAATAATGTTGTTAATAGCCCTACAATTTACACACATTCTCCATGTACCATCTTTCTTAGGGACAAATAACACAGGCACAACACTAGGACTTAAGCTTTCTCTAATATAACCCTTATTCAACAGTTCCTGGACTTGGGTTTGGACCTCTTGGGTCTCAGTGGGATTCATACGATAAGCAGGCCTATTAGGTAAGGCAGCCCCTGGAATAAGATCAATTTGATGCCCAATTCCACGAATAGAGGGCAGTCCTGCTGGTATGTCATCGGGAAACACATCCTTAAATTCCTCTGGTAGGCCGAGTATGTTAGCTGGAAGGGAAGCTTTAAGCTCTTTACTTAACATATTCAAGCTTTTGCAAAGGAGCATAAGAGTTGTATTCCCATCCACAAAATCCCCTATGAATTTGCTCTTGGAAGCCAAAAACACACCTTTAGACCGATACTGAGGATCCACTTGGCTCGACTGAGCCACCTTATCTAACTCACCTTTACTTACCTTGCGCTTCTCAATCTCGTCATCCACTTGTGTTGGGGTCATAGGCTTGAGAACGACATTCTTTCCTTGAAAAGTAATGGAATATCTATTAGTAAACCCATCATGAATAACCTTACGCTCAGATTGCCAAGGACGACTTAATAGAATATGACAAGCTTGCATAGGCACAATATCACATAAAACATCATCTTCATAATGTCCTAGTTTAATAAGCACTTTAATTTGTCTATTTACTTTCAAGTTTCCACAATCATTCATCCAATGCAATTTGTAAGGTCTAGGGTGTTGGACAGTAGATAGGTGTAATTTTTCAACCATTTCTTGACTAGCTAAATTACAAAAACTACCTCCATCGATGATCACATTAACAACCTTTCCTTTAACTATGCAGCGAGTATGAAACAAGTTTTCTCTTTGATTATCATCACAAGGTGTAGGAACAACACTTAAGACTCTCCTAACAATCAAATACTCTCCATGTTCATATTCGACCTCGTCATCATCTTTATTAGCATGCTCATCATGTTTATCACAAGAATTTTCAGATTCATATTCTCCTAAGTTATTAACCATGAGAGTTTTCTTATTAGGGCACTCCTTCATATAATGACATCTACCTTGGCACTTAAAGCATACTATATCCCTAGAACGAGTGGTGGAAGGGTTAGGATTACTCCCTTTCGGACCAGTAGATGTCCCAAACGAGTCACGTCCATTCCATGGTCCTTTACTCTTGTCGAGGGGTTGTTGGGGCTGTCGGCTTTCACTCCTCCCTTGGGGCTTGGTGTCCACTAAAATAGCCATGTTTTTATGCACAGTTTAGCTCCTTACTCTATATACTTTGCATATTTCGGGCTGGGAATATGTTGAATTTATGTAGTATATGCTTATTTGCAAGAAATAGAGGTCTACATAAGTTTTGGTTTAATATTGCAGAATTTGGAGCCATTCCGGGACAAAACCAAGAAGTGAAAACGGAAGCTAAGTTTTACTTGATTTCGAGGAAAGTTTCTCGATGTCGACAAAAATGGTGAAGCAGAGCCTGGTCGAGGAATGCCAGATCGAGAAACTGATAGAAGAAGACAACTCGAGTTACAGTTTTTACTCGATGTCGAGAAAATTCCTCGATGTCGACCAAACCCAGCACTATCCGAGTTCAAGGATCCGAGGAGGAGCTACTCGAGAAAGAGAAGCAAGCCGAGATCGACGAACCTTTCCTCGATGTCGAGGAAATTCCTCGATATCGACCAAAAAGTTCCTGGGCCGCAAGACGATTGGGCCTGTTCGATTACGAGTTGATTGCTTGGGAGTGAAGGAGTCCGAGACTATCAAAGTCTATCAAAGATTTATCCAAGGAGAGAAGATTATTCACTTATGTCAAGAGATATTTAGATATTTTGAAAATTCCTTTTAGATTTAATGCTTTATTTAATTTTATCTTTAGAAAGTAGATATAGATTGCTTTCCTTCATTAGCAAGGATTAAGCCCTATAAATAAAGCCCATGGGGCTGATTTTCTAGTCATTCAATTTCAGAGAAGTAGTTCCACATAGAGTTGAAAGGTTTTAGGGTTTTGGCATTCTACGAAAGTTGGAGTGTCGGGATTGTAAAGACTTTGAATTTAGTTTATCCAAGTTATTTCTTTTCAATCAATGTCTGCAATTGCGATGAGACGCAAGTAGTCCACCTACTTCTAGGGTTGGGGTGAGCCCAACAAGAGCCATGTTGGTGAATTAACGATTCCAAAAGGAGGTATTTTATCGTTATCTTATTTTATTTCATGTGCTTTATCTTTGATTGAGAAATTGGAGAACTCATGTTGTGAAACTTGGGTAGTAATTAGGATTTTTATTCGGAAGATTATAAATTCTAATTATGAAAAGGAATAGATGCAATTAGGGTTATTTATCGCGAGATTTATATTCCTACTTGTCGGATTAGGTGAAAGCCTTCTCCTTTATCGATAAAGTCACCGCCTTTTATGATTTATATTCCGCTTTCATGGTAATCGTTGTTGCAAACCCAATCTTGCAAGTTCTCTTTCATCCATAGGTTAAGATTTGAATTTTGCATTTATTTTACTTTCTATCTTCCTAGATTTCGACCAAACTGGTCGACGTTGACTTCTCACTTTCGATCAACAAAGATTGTCGTAGCTTTTGGTTTATGCAGCAACTCGATCTCGACAAAGAACAACTCGACTTCGACGAATCTCCTCGACATCGAGGAATTTCCTCGAGATCGACCAAAAACCGTAGCTGTCGCTTGCTCAGTTCGACTTGCCTGACCTTCTGTCGACTAACCCTAGTCGAGGTCGGGTAATCTTTGGTCGACTTCTGCCCGTGAGATTCCTCCGCTGACTAGCTTCCTCGAGGATCGAACTTGACTTCCTTTTGCTGCATCGGGAGGGAGTCTTGAACATTATTTGCTGGGACCCAATCGGTTTGCTTTATTTTATTCGTATTTTATTTGCACTCTCGATTTCCTCCTTACAACAGGGCTGCTGAGCTCACTCTCTAAAACCCATATCCGAGCACCCTTGGGGCTGTTGTGGCCGAGATTGGCGCCAACCTTGCTGTTGGCCACTCGACATTCTATTAGCTTGGCTCTTGTAGCGCTGTCCCTTTTCTACTTTAATTGCTAAGTATAACAAATCAGTAAGAGTAGTATAGGGAAAGTAATCAATTTCATGAGCTAAAGCGGGATGCAAGATCCTAAGATATCTAGCATTTGTTTTCTCATGTGATTCTACCACATTAGCTCTAGCCATGGTTTCTTGCATAAGATTAAAATTTTCCTCAACAGTTTTATTACCTTGCTTAACATTCTCTAATCTTTGTATAAGCTCTCTATCATAATGTTGAGGTACAAATCAATTTCTCATCAATGCTTTTAGTTGATCCCAAGAAGCAACAGGTGCATCAAGGGCTCTTCTTCTTTCCTTAAGTAGGTTATCCCACCAAATTGCAAATCCTTGAAATTCTAGGGAAGCTAGTTGTACCTTTTTATCATCTGAGAAATTATGACAATTCCAGATTTGATCCATTTTAATTTCTCAATCAATATAAGCATCTGGATCAGTCTTACCATTAAAAGGAGGAATCTTTACCTTAACCTTACCTATACCGTCGTCATCATTGTACCTAGGCGCTCGGTTAGGATTTTCTCTTTGATTCAGTCTCGGGCGTCGCTCCCAATACTCCTCTTCTTGGAAGTCGTCATCTTGCTCCGAGTAAAAGAATTGCTCCTGGTAGCCTCGTCATCTTCCCCTTCCTTGTCCTTGACCCTGCACATGAACAAACTCATTATTCCTTTCATTTCTCCCACCTCGTGGAGAGTTGTTTTCTTCAAAAATAGGATTATTCACATTAAGATTAGGGTTAGGGTTAGGGTTAGGGTTAGGATTAACAACTTCCCTTTCATCGCGAGGCGGTTCATCACGCCTTTGATCTCGCTGGCCACCTATGGTGTTGGAACCACTAGGCCGAGAGCTTTCTAATGCCTCCACCCTTGGTGTTAGCGCAACCAAGGTGTCATTGTTGACCATGGTGTTCATTATGGTGTTTATATTGTTCATCATGGTGGCACACTGTTCGGGAGTCCCTGTTGTGCTAGAGGTAGTGGCGTTATTGCCATTGATAGGCTCGTTGTTAACCTGATTATTAGACATGACAACAGAAGACAAACAAAGAACTATGTAAAGGTTAGTAAAAATATAAACAGCCCACAATTGTGTTTCGCTCACACTCACTCTCTGATTGATATGTCACGCTTGCTAAGGCAATCCGCTTTGGGCAAATCAACAATCAAGCAAAGAACCTAACAATCAAAGTATAGAATTCAAGAGAATGAATGAAACAAACAATCAAGAGTACTCGACAAAGACTATGGAGAACTCGATGTAAGCACACAACTCGATCCAACCACAAACAAAACTCGACAGTAGCAAGGATCAACTCGACTCAGACTTTGCAGCACTCGACGTGGACAAGAGAACACTCAACAGGGGTCTAGTGTACTCGACACAAGCAACAAGCACTCGAAATCAGTGGTAAAGTGCTTGACAGAAGCTATAGACACACAAAGAGTACTCGATCTCGGGGAGAAGTACTCGATGTGACTCAAACAGCAACTCGACAAAGCTGGAATTAAAGAGAAATAAAAGAAAAACTAAGAAAATATGGAAATTTACCTCTTTTGATTGAAAACCTTTAAGTTAGGATGTTGTAGTTGCAAGGTAGGGTTTCAATTTTGTGATTTGTGGGAGGTAATATGTTTGGGTTTAGGGTTGTTGACTAGGGCTGTAGAATTCACCAAAAAGTGTGTCCTTGGAGCTTTCTTGCACTAGATATCAACAACTCTTTCTTATTTTTATGTTTTTGACTTACTTTTGCCCCTAGTGAATTTTATCCTCCTAGGTCCAAGATAAATCTCTTTTTTTTTAATCTGATTTTTTTTATATTCTAATGCAAGAAGAGACTCAACAAAATAGAGGACTCGAAATTCTAATTTAAAAGGTGAAAAGATAACAAATTCAGCCCTAAGATAATTATACATAGACAACTCTTTTGATAAAATAGGAAAGTGGATCTATCTTATGTCTTAATAGATATTTGATAGATATAATGAATTAAATCCACCAAAAATCAGAATTTAAATAGGCTATAGATAAATGGAATACATAAAAGATAAATAAAAGTACCAAAGATAGAATAAAGCAACAAACTAGGGTTTGTGTGGTGGGAATGTCGACCAAGCAAAGAACCTATGGGGACATAACTAGCTGCCGTCAGCTGTTGGTGTTCACAAAGGGTTGTGCACACTTGTGGTCGACTCCACTGGTCTCGGCTAGGCTTTGTGTTTATGATACGGGGTTAGCCGTGAGATGGCTCGATCTTCGACAAACAAGCAAGAAACTAAAGAAACAAACAAGAAAGACGCAAGAACCAAGAGACGCAGCAAGAAAGAAGAAAGAACATACTCGACTTCGACCAAGACTTGCAAGAACTCGACCAAGATTGATCAAGAACGACTCAAGAACAAGAATACGCATCAAGAATTAAAGAAAGACTCGAAATTGATGCAAAGACACGACCGAAAAGGACTGAGTCGATCTATATAGAAGAAGATAAAGAACCCAGGCTTCCGTAGAAGGTAGGAACCAATACCAATGACTATATAACCCGCCTTTTCAACCTTACACAACCAAGCGGACAACTTGGAGGCACAAGGAGGGGGCTTGTGGATACTAGGATCACCAAGTCTTGCGAAGTTGATGAACACAAAGCAAACCAAGCTGAGATATATACCAATTCGTGAATGATGAGCACGACACTAATCATCCAACAATCACTCAATGTGTTTCACACAATTTGAGAAGACTAATTCTATTCATTATGTTCCAATTGATTACAATAGGAGGAATCGACATTATATAGGCCTCTAAGGGCTGATGGGCCGATTTATCTAAAGGAATTAATAAAAACTAATAACTTGAGAAATTAATAAAATAACATCTAAAGTTTCCTAAAATAATTTAAGTAAAAGAAATACTAAAATAGGAAATAAATATAATGTTCCAAGACTTAATAAAATCCCGTCAAAACCAGCAACAACTCAAACAATGTGGATTTCGGCCAAGCTATAGGACGAATCTGGAAAAACCTTCAACAGAAAAGTTGTAGATCTCTTCGTCCTCGTTCCAACAAGATATGACACGCCTCAATATGATAAATATTGAATCCGTACGACCCATTTTACAGAGACGTCGAAAAGCTGTCAAACTGTTGAACGAATGTAAAACGTCATTTGTACTTTGGATCTTCTCCCATGGTGGAGATTTCTTCTTCCTCTTGAGAAGGACATCATACGAAGGTGTCTTGGATGGTCCCGCATCAATCTCCATTTCTTGAAAAGGATTTGTTCTCGAATCCAAGGTCGTATATAAGGCCGCAATAGCATCCACACGAGCTCCTGGATCGAAAACCATATGTCCATGGAAACTCGTCTCAAGACCGATTGTTGTAGGGATTGACCACTCCTTCGTGGTTATTGTCTCAGCATGATCTACAAAATCAAAAAAAAGAAACTTGATTAGTGCACAATTCAAATTTCATATTAATGTCATGATGTCCTAATTGAATATGCACTTGAGCTTGGTCATTAATCCCTAAGTTTTCATTCAATCCTAGCAAGTTTTGTTCCTTTTGCAATGCTGAATTTTCAATTAATTCAACGCTAGTTATAGTAGAAGAATTTTCACCATCAATGATCATATTAGAAACATTGTCTTTCTCTAAGCATTTAGTATGACATAAATCTTCTCTTTGATTATCATCACAAGATATAGGTTGAACATTTAAATCAATCAAAGAATCATCATGCTCATATTTAATGCAAACATTATCATCACATGCAAGTAAATTATGATCTTGATCTTTATTAACATGCTCTTTAATTTCAACAACAAGCTGAATATCTATGCTAGGAGAAACATTAAGTTGATTAGAAATAGGATGAGTTTCTTCCCTATCAATTAGTGGCACTGCAACTTGAAGTGGGACTCCTTGTACAAACACCGGATTATAACCAAAATGTTGAAGCTCTATTGTCGTAAAGCTTTTATCTATCTTAGCCATTTCATTATTGAACTTTACCAACATCTCATTCATGGCGTTCATGGTGATCATCAAGGTGTTGAATTGCTCAGGAGTTATAGTAGTGGTCGAGTTGTTCCCATTGTAGGGCTCGTTGTTAACCTGAATATTAGACATGGCAAAAAGAAGACAAACAAATAACTATGTAAAAGTTAGAAAAATATAAATCACCTCACAAGTGTCTCGACACAATCAACACTCAAGCAAAAACCTAACAATCAAAGTATATGAATCAAGAGGATGAATGAAACAAGACTCAAAGTACTCGACAAAGGCTGCAGAGCACTCGATATAAGAAAATCAGTACTCTTTACTATCAACAGGGCACTCGATCAGTGAAAACAAGTGCTAGATAGTAGCAATAGGTACTCGAAATCAGCAAACAACCCCACAAAAGCACTCGAAATCGAGGAGAAGTGATTGACACAGCAAGGAGAGAACTCGACGGGGCTGAGATCTCTCGACACAATAAATTAAGCAGCACAACAATGGCTATGGACACACAACAATACTCGATCTAGGCAATAGAGTACTCGACACAAATAGAAAAGAAAGAAAAATAAAAGAAAGCTTAGAAATTTACCTCTTTTGATTGAAAACCTTTTAGTTAGGACGTTGTAGTTGCAGGGTAGGGTTTCAATTTTGTGGAGGTATTTGTTTTTGGGATAGGGGTGTATCGACTAGGGCTGAGAAAAAGGTTCATCAACTTCTCCTTGGGAGCTTTCTTGCACTAGATCAAACAACTCTATCTTTTTTTTTTTTGACTTACTTTTGCCCCTAGTCAATTTTATTCTCCTAGGTCCAAGTTCAATCTTTTTTTTTTTTTAATGAATCTGATTTTTTTTAAAAAAATATATATGAAACTAATGCAAGAAAAGAATCAACAATATGTAAAGGACTCGAAAATCTGATGATTTGGTGATATAGGATAAAACATTTGGGGGCATTTTGCGAAATGACCACGAAATCCGTCCTATTTTGTGAAATAGCCGCGTTTTGGGACAAATTAGTAAAACGGCCGCAATATAAACCTTTTTCTCTCTCCTGTCCTAATTTTTCTCTCTCCCGTCCAAATCCGCTCCCCTCTCTCCCCGGACCTCTCTCGCTCTCTCGATCTCTTCTCCCCTCATGCCAGATCTGGTTCGACTGCCTCCAACGGAAATAAATTCCGACGACTATGTTGCTGGAAGAGGCCTCGCCATTGGAGGCGCAGTTGGACGACGACGCCGATGTTTCTCCAACACCGGAGGCGGTGGCGAGCGAGCGGCGGAGCGAACGAGGGAGGGAGCGCCAGATGCGGTCGTCCGATATCTGGAGCGAGAGGCCCGATCTGGTTGAGCGAGTGCCGAAGCGAGGTCAAGCAAGCGCCGGAGCGAGGTCGAGCAAGCGCCGGACCGAGTTCGAGCGAGCGCCGAGATATGGATTAGGTTCGTTCCTTCTTTCTCTAATAGTTTCGCCTGATGCAGGCACTTTGTAAAGGCTCAGATTTTCAAATCCTAATTTTTCGGAAAAAGGAAATTAAAAATGAATTTAGATCGAATTAAAAGCTCGTTTAGCGGATTCCGACCATAATAAAAAAATTGACGAACGATTTCCATCCTTTTACCTCGAAAATTGAAAGTAATTATCAAATGACGATATCCTTGTCGATTATAAAAATCTAATTGATCGAGAGAACGAGAGTCGGAGAAACTAACATTTGATAACTAATTGCGGGATTCAAAATTCGCGTATTCGGAATTTATTTCCGGGTATTAGTTTAACCACTTCTGCACACTACCTCACCATACCACTTTAAAGGTCACCCCTCACCCCCCGTCATTCATTCATTCATCACCCTCACCTGCTCCCTTCAATCAATTCATCACCGACATCACCACTGAAACCGTCACCTCCCCCCACGCCTCTGTTTTGTTTTCCGATCCCAGAACCGGCACCACCTACTCCACCAGGCGGTCCTCCTCCTCTGCTCCTTCGGTCAAGCCGAAGCCTTCGTCCTCTCTTTCACCCGAGCAACACATCCACTTCCTCCTCTCGTCGCCATCGCCACACTCCACGCCTCGGTGATCCCTCTTCGTCGTTGTCATCCTCATCACCTCCTCTTTCATCGTAGAGCAATCGTAGCCGCCCCCGGAGCTCTCGGCGTCATCGACGAGCCTCCGAATATCCCTCATCCATTTGTTTGTGAACCAACCTTCCGGTAAGCCATTCTCTCTCTTTTCCGATCCAAACCACTCTCGAGCCCTACCATCACGCTCACTCATGTCCGACGCAGGTCCGACGAGCCATCGAGGGCCTCCGACGATGCCCAAAACTCCGATCGAGAGCTCCGAAGTCGCGAAATCCCTCGGTAAGCTCCCGCCTTTTCCTTCCTCTGTTTCAATTCGATTCTAACCGGGGTCGAGCTGTGGGCGAGTGTGAGTATGAGTGTGTGTGAGGTGAGTGCGAGGATTCGGATGAGTTCGAGAACCCCGGAAAGAACTCCGGCGTAGTCGTGTGCGAGGCGAGACGAGAGTAGCGAGACCGAGCAGAGGTGGGAGTAGCGAGACGTAGCGAGGGCGGGAGCAAGGTCAAGCCAGCGGGTGCGGGTCAAACATCCATCAGCGAGCGAGCTGACCAGTGGAAGCGGGCTTCTAGGCGGGCGCGGGTGCGAGGAGCCTGCGAGCAACGGGCGAGCCAGCCAACGCGGGTCTTCGTTTGAATCCGGAGGAGGAGGGAGGCCAGCGTGGAACTGGTGGGCCCTGGTCCTACTTCAGAATTTTGTTTAACATTTAACCGGGTCGGGATTATTATGGGTTCGGTTCGGTTCGGGTTCATTCGTTAATTTATTTAACTATTTAACGGTAATTAAAATATATTATTGGGACTTAAAGATTTTTAAAGAATTTGGAAAAGAATTTCAAGGTCGGAAAGTAATCTAATAAATAAATTAAAAAGGGAATTCGGTGAGCATTTTAAGGGTCGGAATACTTAACTATTTAACTGGGATTTGAAACGGTTTTGAAACTAACCTGGGAATAAGACTAATTCGATGACTAACTAGCATGATAATATGATCGTTTGACTAACAGTATGATATATATGACTAATAACATGACTTGTGGTGAATTATTATATGAGATTAAATGTTGGATAATTATGGCAATCTAGTAGGATTTTATATCACACAAATTTTGTCTTATGATTTTGATGAACCGTTGAGGTATATGTGGAAATGACGTATATGAACATGCAGAATTGGTTGAATGATTTATGGAGAACAATGTGGTCTTAAGGAGTGGATGATGCGATGAAATGACTTTCATAATATGTTACTTGTTCTATTGATTGAGGTGTGCTTGAGTGCTTAATAGTTGAATGTAGACTTATATATTTCATTATGTACTAGGTGATACTCTGTGATTGTGAATACTGTTTGATGGATTGTTCTGTTGCCGGTCTGCTAGCCAGGTAAGTACCTCCGGGGCTTACTCAGTAACCAGTACCTCCTGCCTGATGTGTCGTATAGTATGTAGGTGTTGCATATGCATAAGAGCATGTCATGTAGTATCATGCTTAGGAATTGCATTTACGAATGAGCATCCTTATTCTGTATGCGTTTGAATACAGAACGGCCGTTATCTGTGAGTCCTAGAGTCCTTACTAGGGTCATAGGGCAGCCCAGCTTCATCGGGTGTTGTCCTCCTCGAGTCATTTATATATATCACGAGATACGAGATGGGCATAAGATATGATATGATGATGAGATATGATATGATGATGAGATTTGATATGATTATAGCATCGAACTGGCCAGTCTCCATCCTATCTGTAAGGGGGGTGGTGGTAGAAGAGGGATATACCACTTGGTATTCTTTGTTAAGGCCTTCCTCAATATTCTACGCATATGAATTAGGAGCATGATAGTGTGGTTTTATTTTAGTACTGCATGAAGGCATCCTTTATTCTAGGTATAGGCGTATTATATGTCCTCAGCGCGGTCAGAGGACCTGTGGGCGGACTCTTGGCCTGACTTGGTGGTATAGTTTCAGGTACCCGATACACTACATGATTTTGTGCTGTTATGACGGGGTCTATTCATATGGCGGAGAGTGAGTGTTTGAAACCTAACTTCACCAGATTCACGCTTTTGGGATTTCTCCCTAATTGTATTCTGTTTTGACCCGGCTCTGCCGTGGCACTGGTTGTATCACTTTCAGAACTTATGCCCTTTGCATTATAAAGGATTTCCCGCGTTGTAGACTTAGGACAGGTACAGGGGTTTACCCCGGGGTCTCCAACGGACCTTCCAGATTTGGGTGTGAAATCGCACTTTAAACTACACATCTTCGATTTAAAACCTTCAACCTGTACTCGGGGCGCAAGATCCCAACGAGGGGTTTCATCCCTCGAAACGTAACTCGGGAATCATAATCCCGGGCCGTTACACACTTTCCCCCTCTTGCTCCTTTGATTTTCTGTATACTCGGTCTTCTATAGTCTTGTATAGTGGAATATGTGAAACTATACATCAGATTTAGGTATGGTTGTGACGATTTGGTGTTTGATTCCTAAAATCGAACACCAGGTTCATTAGTTCAGGGTTTGTTATGCATGATTCATGGCCAATTGGTCACAAGTTGCTAGAAGGGGATCAATGTTTGTGTCATCTACTTGTTCTATGTGTGGTCTTCGATATTACATTGATTTCCTTATCAATCGATTGATAAGGAACTCGATATTTGCTTCCGACGGTTTTCCTTATCAATCGATAATCAAAGTATTTTATTGCTTGATTGGAAATTAAATGGATTGTCATGTGTATACTGTGAGAGTCAGGGTGTTCCTATCCCAATTGATTGTTCTTGTTGCAGGTAACTCGATATCAGTGCAATGGAATCATAGAAAATTGCAGTGTGAACTCTGGAATTTGATTGTAATTGCATTTTGGATTGCTACTCAGGAAACGTTGAGGATGATGGGTCTGAATTGGTGATTTCAACTGCTGCCTTGAGTGTGAACTCTGGAGACGTTGAAGGATCTGAATTGGTGATTTCAACTGTAATTTTTACCTTTTCAAGTCTTTAACTTGTCGAGACTATTGGCTGATTTTGCAAAAAAATGTGACAATTTGGGGGCTAAATTGATTGGGTTGCAAAATGTTGGGTTATGTCAGGTTTGAAGAGGTGCGGAAAGAGTTGCAGGCTGCGATGGCTGGACTACTTGAGGCCGGATATGAAAAGAGGAAACATTTTCAAGGAGGAAGAAGATATCATTGTTAAGCTCCACAAGCTCCTCGGCATCAGGTACTCCTTCCACATCTTCATTACTTGACAGATTCAGTGCTTTAGAAAATAGTGATGCCTGTTTTTGCTTTATGGGTTTGGAGAGTAAATGACTCTGCTAGATGGCTTCATTCCGTTTTAGACAAGTCGGGTCGCTTTCAGGTTCTGTGTTGTCATAGTGTCATCAGTTTTTATTCTTTGACTTATTTCTAAATTCTAATCAACGCCATAACTAAACCCGTTGGTTGATTTATTAAGATATCACACACCACCAACTCTTAAATAGGTAGGGGTGTATCTGTGGCGCGATTTTGCTTTTAAATTGCTGCAGTTTTGGTTAAGGTAGCTCTTATCAGTGATCACCCTCAAATGTGTCGAGAATCTGCACTTCTCACAACCGCAACTGTCTATTAACACTCCCTTTCAGACCAATGCTATCTTTAAATTGAGCAAGCAGAAAGCAAGCTTCGAATTGCCATTACCTTTGGACATATATAACAATAGGGTTTAACATGTATGGGCGGCATATGTTTAGCTGCTCAGTGAACGAAGGTGCCATTGATTGCATCTGATGTAAAGTTGAAACGATAAGATTCTGACAGGGTGGTTGTGCAGCTAATTTAAAGAGGCTAAAAATTGAAATGTTTTGTATGGTTATTCAATGATCTTCAAGTTCTACAGTGGTAGTTAAAATTCATAAAGTTCCCAACTTTCATTACTTGCCTTTGTGATCTTGCCTGCTTTGATACATTCTTTTTTTTTTTATCTGTAAAGTAATAAAAAGAGCCTTCCAAAAAAAAAAATTCTTCATCGGCTTTTAGTGTTTGTAGGCATTTTTACCTGAAAAATAGCTTATCGATTGGCGTTTCCATGCTTCTATTGATCCCTGGCATAACCATGGAATTTCCCCCGTGTAACATGTGCAGACCTTGATCATTTTCTGTCAGCTTCAGGAACTTGCATATGCATTTTAAAGTCAATTTACCCTTTTGACTACTTTGCTATTGGTTTTGTGGTTGAATTTGATTGGAATTTTAACATGGAACAGAGTTGAGAGGAACAAGAAATTGGATGGGATAGTGATGTTTGTTGATGATAGTAATATGCAGAGTATGGAGCTCTTTGATGAGGTCCAGAAGGTTAGGGGAATCAAAGTTGTTTCGGTTGGAATTCTGATGCACAAGGGTGGCTCCAATTCACCTTTGCCTGTGGTGGAGGATGAGTTGGTTGGCTCCAATTCACCTTTGTCTATTTCCGTTCAAGGTCTCAACATGTAACAAATCTGAATCTTTGGCTGGTTGGCACACCTTTGATGTATCTCCATATGTAGAAAGAAGTGCAGTTTATATTGGAGCCAAGTCTCTCAATTTTCTCCTCTTAATTTTGGATAAGTTAGATGCTGACATTAACATTTGGAATGCAAAGACACTTATGCTGGCAAACTGGAATTAATTTGACCGGTTCTTCAAGGAATTAAGGCCTTTTGGTTTGCAATCATACATTCTCCTCTCTCTGTGACTAAAAGCTTAAATCAATCAATTATGTGCAAATTTTATAATATTATTCTTGCGTTTTTTATTCTAATTTATGCACTTTTTATTCTATTGTGTCAGCACTTTTAAAAAAAATTACGTCATCGCTTTTTTTCAAGGTTTTTTTTTCTTTTTTCCATCACGCCACAAATTTGAACATTTGCACAATTGCATTTTACAATTGCACAACTGTATTTTATAATTGCGCAACTGCACTTTAAAGTCCCACAAATGCACCTTTAAGTTGCACAAATGCACTTTAAATTTGCACAACTATACTTTAAAGATGCACAATTGCACTTTACAATTTTATTTTTGCACCTTATACTATTTTATTCACGAAGAGAAACATAATAAGAGATACCACATAGATCATGTTGAGCAAAAATAAGATCATGTTGAGCATAAGTTTATGTTTAGCAAATATAATATTGTGTTGTGCAAATATGAATATGTTGTGCAATTATAGTCTATTGATGAGCAAAAATAAGATCATGTTGTGCAATAATCTATTGAGCAAGTATAAAATAATATTGAGAAAAAATAAGATCATGTTGAGCACAATTTCACAAGTCTCAATTGTTGTGCAAATATAATATACTGTTGAGTAAAAATAAGATCATGTTGAGCAAGTTTCCACCAATCCCCCATGTTTTGCAATTTTACTCTATTGATGAGCAAAAATAAGACAATGTTGTGCAATAATCTATTGAGAAAATATAAAATTATATTTACAAAAAAAATGAGATCATGTTGAGACACAATTTCACAAGTCTCGAGTGTTGTGCAAATATAAACTATTGTTGAGCAAAAATAAGAGCATGTTGAGCAAATTTCTACCAAACGCCCATGTTGTGAAATTATAGTATATTGATGAGCAAAAATAAGAATATGTTATGCAATAATTTATTGAAAAAGTATAAAATTATATTTACAAAAAATAAGATCATGTCGAGGACAATTTCACAAGTCTCGAATGTTGTGCAAAAATAAAGTATTGTTGAGCAAAAATAAGAGCATGTTGTGCAATAATCTATTTAGAAAGTATGAAAACATATTGAGAGAAAATAAGATCATGTTGAGAACAATTTCACAAGTCTCGATTGTTGTGCAAAAATAACATATTGTTGAGCAAAAATAACATATTGTGGAGCAAAAATAAGATGATGTTGAGCAAATGTTCACCAATCCCCCATGTTTTGTGCAATTATTATCTATTGATGAGCAAAAATAAAATCATATTGTGCAATAATCTATTGAGAAAGTATAAAATTATATTAAGAGAAAATAAGATCATGTCGAGCACAATTTCACAAGTCACGATTGTTGTGAAAATATAAACTATTGTTGAGCAAAAATAAGAGCATGTTGAGCAAATTTTCACCAATCCTTCATGTTGTGAAATTTTACTCTATTGATGAGCAAAAATAAGATCATGTTGTGGAATAATCTATTGAAAAAGTATAAAATTATATTTACAAAAAATAAGATCATGTCGAGCATAATTTCACAAGTCTCGATTGTTGTGCAAAAATAAAGTATTGTTGAGCAAAAATAAGAGCATGTTGTGCAATAATCTATTGAGAAAGTATGAAAACATATTGAAAGAAAATAAGATCATGTTGAGAACAATTTCCCACAAATCCCCCATGGTGTGCCCATTCAAACTATAAGAGTACATTGTGCAAATATAAGAGTACGTTGTGCAAATTTAACCGTAAGTTGTGCAAATATGACCCAAATCTAGTTTTTTTATTTATTGATTTTACATTTTGTCGTACAAATATAAGAGTACGGTGTGCAAATATAACCGTAAGTTGTGCAAAAGTGACCCAAGTCTAGTTTTTTTTTTCTTCATTTTGTCGTGCAAATATAAGAGTATGATGTGCAAATATAACCGCAAGATGTGCAAAAATGACCCAAGACTTTTTTTTATACATTTTGTCGTGCAAACATAAAAGTACGATGTGTCAATATAACCATAAGTTGTGCAAATATAACATTTTGTTGTGCAAAAACAAAAATAAAAATAAAGATTATGGATCACATAATAAAATATAGATAGTTTTTTTAATTTCTCATATTTATAGGGTGATTTTTTTAATAATATATAGATATGCTTTGTAATTCCCATTTTTTATGGGGCCAGTTTTGTAATTTAATCAAAACTTCATCTTCAACCTTGTGAAAGACAATGAACACATGCACACAGCGCCGGAGGAGATCTAGCTCCGGCCGCTCCCTCGACCTCGCTCCGGCTGGATTGCTCGCTCGCTCGCGCCGCAGCCTCGTTCGACCTCGCTTGTCCCGCCGCCTCGCTCGACCTCGCTTGCACCGCCGCCTCGCTCGCTCCGCCGCCTCGCTCTCTCGGCCTCGTTCGGACGCTCCACTACAGATCTGGACCAGAGGAGAAGCGACGACGGAATTCGACTTCAGATCTGGACTCGCTCGCTCGAGCCACCTCAGATCTGGACCGGAGAATTCCTTTTTTCGCTCTCGATTTGGATGAAACCTCGAGGAAGACGATCGGAGAATCTTCAATTGAAAGGAAATCAGTCAAATTCGCACATCGAGCAAGCACCGAGAGCAAAACGTCGACATCTTCATTAGTTGCAGCGGCGGCGGCGGATGAGGATCTCCAGATCCGGCGTCGATTTGCAAAATTCCAGATCCGGCGTCGAGAGACTGAGCAAGCAAGAGATACGAGATCGAGAGAGCAAGAGAGATCAGAGCAGGAGAGCAACAGAGCAAGAGAGATCGAGATGGAGAGAAAGAGAGATCAGAGAGATCGAGACAGAAGAGAGCAAGAGAGACGAGCGGGGGAGGAATGATCGATGATGAATAACGTACAGAGGATTTGGGCACAATTGGGAAAGAGATTATGGTACAGAAGCGAAATTAGGTATATATAGGGGCCATTTTGCAAAATTATTCAAACACGTGACTATTTCGCAAAAACGTCCAATTAATGTGCCTATTTCGCAAATTTTTTCAAAAATTTCAGCCCTAAGATAAATATATAGACACACTAGAGATAAATTTGGTAAGTATATCTATCTAAGCCTTTATGAGATATATGATAGATAAAAGGAATTTATGCTACCACAAATCAGATTCTTAATAAGGCAATTTTAAATAGATAAAATAAAATATCTCAAGATAAAATAGATAGACAAAGATAGAAAAGATAGCAAAAAACTAGGGTTTTTTATGTTATGTGAATGTCGACCATCTTGTAACTATGGGGACAAAGGAGATTAACGTCGGCTATGTGTTCACAAGGGTTGTGCACACGATGGTCGACTTCACGGTCTTGGCTAGGCTTTGTGTTTGGGCTAAGCAACCACAACAATCACAAACTCAAGATTAGTGCAAGAATCAAATAAAGAATTCAAGAAGTAAATAACCAAAACAAGAACTGACTCTATTTTTGTGGTTTTTATGTTTAGGAAAAGAAAAGACTCAATCTTGATGTAGGAAACCAAAGCTCTGATGCTAATTTGATACGGGGTTAGCCGTGAGATGGCCCGATCTTCGGCAAACAAGCAAGAAACTAAAGAAACAAACAAGAAAGGTGCAAGAACCAAGAGACGCAGCAAGAAAGAAGCAAGAACATACTCGACTTCGACCAAGACTTGCAAGAACTCGACCAAGATTTATCAAGAAAGACTCAAGAACAAGAATACGCAACAAGAATTAAAGAAAGACTCGAAATTGATGCAAAGACACGACCGAAAAGGACTGAGTCGATCTATATAGAAGAAGATAAACACCCCAGACTTCCGTAGAAGGTAGGAACCAATACCAATGACTATATAACCCGCCTTTGCAACCCTACACAACCAAGCGGACAACTTGGAGGCACAAGGAGGGGGCTTGTGGATACTAGGATCACCAAGTCTTGCGAAGTTGATGAACACAAAGCAAACCAAGCTGAGGTAGATATCAATTCGTGAATGATGAGCACGACTCTAATCATCCAACAATCACTCAATGTGTTTCACAAAATTTGAGAAGACTAATTCTATTCATTATGTTCAAATTGATTACAATAGGAGGAATCGACATTATATAGGCCTCTAAGGGCTGATGGGCCGATTTATCTAAAGGAATTAATAAAAACTAATAACTTGAGAAATTAATAAAATAACATCTAAAGTTTCCTAAAATAATTTAAGTAAAAGAAATACTAAAATAGGAAATAAATATAATGTTCCAAGACTTAATAAAATCCCATCAAAACCAGCAACAGCTCAAACAATGTGGACTTCGGCCAAGCTATAGGACGAATCTGGATAAACTTTCAACAGAATAGTTGTAGATCTCTTCGTCCTCGTTCCAACAAGGTATGGCACGCCTCAGTCCGATAAGTATTGAATCCGTACGACCCATTTTAGAGAGACGTCGAAAAGCTGTCAAACTGTTGAACGAATGTAAAACGTTATTTGCACTTTGGATCTTCTCCCATGTTGGAGCTTTCTTCTTCCTCTTGAGAAGGACATCATACAAAGGTGTCTTGGATGGCCCTGTATCAATTTAGGCTATGCAACCACAAACAATCACAAACTCAAGATTAGTGCAATAATCAATAAAGAATGCAAGAAGTAAATAACCAAACAAAGAACATACTCTATTTTTGTGTTTAGGAAAAGAAAAAGACTCAATCTTGATGTCGGGAACCAAAGCTCTGATGCCAATTTGATACGGGGTTAGCCGTGAGATGACCCAATCTTCGACAACAAGCAAGAAACTAAAGAACGAAAGCAAGAACAACAAGATTCTCGACAAGAAAGCCAAAAATCGACCAAGACTCAACAAGAACGCAGCAAGACTTCAAGAACTCGACCAAGAACAGATCAAGAACTCCAAGACTCTATGTCGACAACAACAAGAACAATAAAGACTCGATGAATAATATGAAAGACTCGAAATTGATGCAAAGACACGACCGGTAAAGACTGAGTCGGTCTATATAGAACAAGATAAAGACCACATGCCTCCTAAGAGGGTAGGAACCAATACCAATGACTATATAACCCGCCTCTACAACCCTACACAACCAAGCGAACAACTTGGAGGCACAAGGAGGGGGCTTGTGAATACTAGGATCACCATGTCTCGCGAAGTTGATGAACACAAAGCAAACCAAGTTGAGACAATACCAATTCGACAATTGAAGAGCGTTGCTCTATCCAATCAACAAGCACTCAACGTGTTTCACACAAGTTTGAGAGGCTAAATTCTATTCATAATGTTCCCACTGATTTACAAGGGGGTAATCGAAATATATAGAGTTCTTCTAGGCCTGATGGGCCGATTCTACTACTAAAGAAGATAAAAGAGATTAAAACTATGAATTAAAGGAATTAATAAAATAACCTCTAAAGTTTCCTAAAATATCTTAAGTAGAAAAGTTACTAAAAATAGAAATAAGATGGAGCCCCAACCACTTAGGCAAATCAGCAATCATTAAGACTAAGGTGGTTCTTCATCTTGAATCCCTATGCACATATAGGTCTTCAATGTAAGCTCGGGGAGTTGAACCTTGCTTGAGAACAAAGCATGACTCACAAAGTTGAATGAGTCTCTCTGAAGCTTCTGAGCTCTAGCTCGAGTCATTGGTCCTTCTCCAAGAATGATAGGTGTGTCAGGTGGAGCGGTAGAAGATGGTCCCGCATCAAAAGTGCTCTTATGAACAAATTGGTATATTAAAAGACTAGTGGACAAATAATCTTTTTTTATATCATTGGACTTCCTTTTCATTTTATATTTTTAATAAAATCATGTTAATATATTTGTATGATGATTAATTGGTTACATACTCATATAATCTTATTCATTTTGTTATATAATTAATCATCAAAAAAAATTAAAATTGGTATATATTTCTATCAAATTATAAAACTATTGGATTTTTATCACTATTTGTCACTAATAATATGTAACACCCCTTTTTAAATCCCAAGTGCGTGTTGTCACGCCAGTGAATCCGCAGACTTTAATGTCTTTGCATTCACCTGAGGCTTATAGGGATATGCAACCATGCTCTCATAAACAAGACGGTACTTCAAGCAGTTGAATAAAATATTGTGGAAGTAAATTAAATATCAAAGTTTGCAATATCCAGTCACAACAATAAAACTAAAATACCAAAACAATAAAGTATAAATAAACTCAAAAATAACTAAAAACCAACATAGCATTGTGGAAACTTTAAAGGTTCAAAAACTGCAGTTGAAAAATCCATAGATGATAGTCCGCTCTTCAAGTTAGACGTTGAGGTTTTCTTTGAAAGGAACCAAGGATAGCTCGTAGCATAGTCGGATGCATGAGCTTCCTGAAGGATGGTCTGTCAAATCTTAGGGACACTGGGGACGCAGATGCGATTCCCAAACCATAAGGATCCATCATCCCTCACAACAAAGCCCGGGGCTTTACCATCGATGATGTAAATGGTGATATGCAGTAACACAACATCCTTTGTCTACTTCGCCTTTATCTCTGCATAGATCTAACTGAACCTCCATCATACACAATTGTCCTCGGTTACTTTCAAAGAAAACCTCAACCTCTAACATGAGCAGATCCTTCTCTAGAATAGCACTTGTTGTCAAATAGGTAATCATAGTCTCTTGCTGAGATTTGCGGCTCAAAGCATCGACTACGGCATTAGCCTTCCCAAGATGATAGAGAAGCTCAATGTCATAGTCCTTGATCAGCTCCAGCCAACATCTCTGTCTCATGTTCAACTCCTTCTGGGTCAACACACACTTGAGGCTTTTACGGTCGGTGTATATCTGGCAACGGACCCATACAGAAAATGGCGCCAGATTTTTAGAGGAAATACCACAGCAGCTAGTTCCAAATCATGCACTGGGTAGTTCTCCTCATACGGCCTCAACTGTCGTGATGCATAGGCTATCCCCCTCCCATCTTGCATCAATACACACCCCAGACCTTGCTTGGAAGGATCGCTTTAAATCACATAATCCTCTAACTCCTTAGGGGAATGCCAGAAAAGGTGATGTGGTCAACCGCTTCTTGAGCTCCTTGAAGCTCGCTTCGCACTTGTCATCCTAGACGAATTTCTGGGATTTACGCAGGAATAAGGCCAATGGTTGGGCCAATTTAGAAAATCACTCCACGAACCTCCTGTAGTTACCTGCTAGTCCTAGAAAACTCCGGATCTTCTTGACGTTCTTTGGCGGATTCCACTTCTCTACAACTGCTGTCTTTTGGGGGTCGACCATAACCCCTTTCACTGAGATGATGTGGCCTAGGAATGCCCCCTGCTCCATCCAAAAGTCACACTTAGACAACTTTGCATACAACAGATGCTCTCGCAGTGTTATCAAAATAGTTCTCAACTGCTTAAAGTGAGCCTCCTCACTCGGCGAGTAGATCAAAATGTCGTCGATGAAGACTATGACAAACTTGTCCAAATACTGGTGGAAACAACGGTTCATCAAATCCATGAAGACTACTAGGGTATTTCTTAAGCCAAAAGGCATCACCACGAACTCCTAGTGCCCATAACGTGTCCTAAAAGAAGTCTTTGGAATATCCTCGTCACGAACTCGGAGCTGATAGCAACCCGGTCAAAGGTCAATCTTGGTAGTGGATACTTGTTCTTGATCGTCACCTTGTTCAGCTCCCGATAATCAATACACAAATAGAAAGAGCTATCTTTCTTCTTCACAAACAGCACGGGAGCACCCCAAGGTGAAGCATTGGGTCATATATAACCCTTCTCTAATAGCTCTTCAAGCTGACTCTTCAATTCTTGCATCTTCACTAGAGCCATGCGATACGGGGCTTTGGAAATAGGAGCGGTTCCTGGCTCTAAGTCAATAGTGAACTTAATGAACCGCTGTAGAGGTAGGCCAAAAATCTCGTCGGGGAAAACGTCAGGGAATTCCCAGACTATAGGAATATCGGAGATAAGGACCGAGTCGGATGGCTAATCCTGTAGATAGCATAAGAATCCGACACCACTTTGGCGTAACAATCTGGCTACCTACATTACATTAATAGCACAGCCATCCTCTTCGGGGATACGCCCACGAAATCTGCACGCAACCTTACCGTCCGGTGAGATGGTCACGATTCTCCATCCATAATCAATGATTGCACGATGGCGGGTAAGCTAATCCATGCCGAGGATGATGTCCAGAGGAAGGATCGGAAGTAGAACAAAATCGGCAAGGTACTCATCGCCACCTATCGCGATGGGGAAGTGGAATAGCATTTTTCTACCTTGAACTATATCCCCATTAGGGAATTTCATAATAAAGGAATCATCTAGAGTCACAAGTTCTAATCCGAGTCTTTCAACAGTTTGCTTGGCTAGAAAAGAATGAGGAAGCACCTGGATAAAAAGAATATTAATTGGTTCAGTCCGAAGATAGATAATACCTTGAGCCATAGGAGAAGTAGTGTCGTCTAGCCTACAAATATAATATAGTCGCGGACCCTACTGAGATGGCCCGGCGATATTCTTCCCTTTGTTCATAGTCGGCTGTGAACCTGAAGGAATCTGGGTATTATGCTCGTACTACTGTCACATGTGCTGCTCCTGATGAGATCTTAATCCTCATCGTCTTCTGCAAAGACATACACCTTGACGAGTTTGTCCAATTCGGAACTAAGCTTTTGCGATGTTGCATCTCTTTCAAACTCAGCATGCTCACGCATCTCTTTCATCTCATCCCTAGCACAGTCACATAGTTTTCCCAATGCATCCACAATCCGCTCCTTATTCTTATATATTTCCTTGGCCGCCCTCACGCGGAGCCTCTGCCTTGATCTTTTTTCCTGCAAATCCTGGTATGTTTTTTCACTAGCTAGGATTTCCGAAAATGATCTCTTCTTTGACTCATCCTCATCGGGCTTTGGGATGGTTCCATGTTGTACACTCGGACGAGGTTCTGGAGGTACTTTCTCCTATTGTCGTCCAAAGGAGCTAGCATGACTCTCTTTTCCCTTGCTGCCTTTTCCTCGCTATAGAATCGTGGAGTTCCCAACTTATGTCCCTTGTACCACTCGTGAATGAGCTTCTTGCCATATTCCGTGGTTGTAGCTCCTTCAGGAGGGTCGACCAGGACATTCTTCCCCTTAGATAGCTCCATTGTCGCCTTCTCCACAACCTTCACCTTTGCGTTGGAGTCAGACCCATCGTAAGAGTTGATGGTGAGGTCAGGGCATTGGAGGTAACCCGTTGCGTGCAGTTCCGAGGTCTTGCGAATGTTAGGCATCGAGTAGGGAGAGGAGTCATCAGTACTCGAGCGAGATAATCCCAGAAAGCGAGATTTAGAAGAAAATAGAATAAAGAATCTAAGATTAGTCTTTGGCAGGTGCATGAGCTTGAGCAGGACTATCAGACAAGTATTGTGAAATCATTTCCAAAACTGCTTACTTTTGTAAGTAGAAACTTAGTTTGGATAAAAGTTTTTTTATTTTTTGAAATTCACTTTAGAAATTGTTTTGAAATCCGAATGAAAACGTTTTAAAACCTACAGCTCTGATACCACCTTCTTTAACACCCCTTTTTAAATCCCAAGGGTGTGTTGCAGCCCTAGTGAATCCGCAGACTTTAATGTCTTTGTATTCACCTGAGACTTATAGGGACATGCAATCATGCTCTCATAAACAAGCACTACAAAAAATAATTAAATTTGCTACCCTTGCTAGCTTCGGTAGGCGTGTGCCATGGCAATTGATACTCATTTGCGACGGTATTAGCAACGGTAGGCGTTGCTTTTGGAAAAAAAAACTCGGATGGTAGCTTCGGGTGAAGTTACCGTAGCTAAACTAGCTACCACTACAAAAAAAGAAAATAAAAAAAATCAACACACGGCATACCTACAGATCCAAAAATGAAAAGTTCCTAAACCCCCGTTTCAATTCCAGTCCTCCCTCCCTCTTCTCCCGCTAGCTCTCCGTCTTCTCCCTTCATGTACTCGCCGGCGGGATTCCCATCTTCTCCCCCCCCCCCCCCCCTCTCCGAGCTTCTCTCTCCCTTGTTCTCCCATCTATGGTTGCTCAAATTTAGGGAAACTGGCTTTGATTCTCATCCCTATCCCCCCCTTCACTTTCAAATCTGAAAACCCTAATCTCGCTCACCACCACCGCTTCGCCGCCTTCCTCTCTCCTTTTCCTCCTCCCTCTGTCAACCTTTCGCCCCCTCCCTATCCGCTACAGATTTTGCCTTCTCCGCCATCAATGAACGGGATCGGCTCCTTCAGCACCTCTCCGCCTCCGGCTCCTTCAACTGCTCCTCCAAGGTCTCTCACTCTCCTTACTTTCTCTAAAATTGCTTGTTTGAGTCAATTTCGATTTGCAACAACCTTGTTCTCATCAATTTCGCATTTAATTGTTTGGCTTTTCTTTACATGGCTGATTTTAGGGTAAGGCAGATTTTAGGGTTATGTACCCTAAAATTGCTTGTTTGAGTCATCTGTGAATGGCTTCATGTACTCCTTCCAATTGCTTGTTTGAGTTATCTGTGATTTTTATATGGCCGATTTAAGGTTCTGTACTCCTTCCAATTGTTGTTCTTTTGTGAGTCATATGTGAATGGCTCCTTCCAATTGCTTGTTTGATTCGTCTGTAATTTCCAATCTGACATATTAGGTTGAAGACTTCAATAGTTTGATTTGTTGAGCAGAAGCCATAAAGGATGTAGTAGTTCAGTAAGTTGCAAACTTCAATAGTTTGATTTGTTGTCTGAATCATGTTTTTGTATTCTGTGAGGAATGCTAATGATTTTAACGATTGCTTGTATTCTAAAATAACTGGCTACTGATTTTGGTGTAACATGCATAAAATGGGCAATTGTTCATAAATTTTGTTGTTTTTCCTTTCCATCTGAAATATACAAGTATTCGTAGGTGATTGCTAGCTGTTTGTTTCGTCGAGCCTGTTTGTTACTTTTTACTTTCAAGGCATTATAATATTTTTACTATGCATTATAAATAGTTTCTAAGGTGACTTATAGAAATCACACACTGATGAGTTAAAAAGATGTTAAGCTATGAATTATGCCCAAAAGATCCACTGAAAAAATTAACATCGAGGGTGTTGTTCTTATTGCTGCCATTGTTCTGCCAGTCTCTTGGTCACCATCCTTAAAGTTGTTTTTGTTAAAAAATTTGCTTGAATGTATGCGCAACTACTCATTCTCCTAGATAGTAGCTAGAAATTTTTTATGCGACTTGATTGTTATCTTAGAGTTCCTTTTGTTGGCATTGAGATTGTTAAACTGGCTAGAAGGTAATTCTTTTCACCAAAACTGACGGAAGTGGCTTGAGAGGGTGACCCGAATCAGGTTTACACACCAGTACAATTAGATTCTCCCTTGAATTATACAAACAGAATAACAGATTATAAGAGTTCAGGGGGATGGACTGATGGAGGTACCTTTGGTTTAAGAAAGTATAAAAAAAATAACATTTGGTATAGCACTTCGGAGTGTGAATTGTGTCCTAGTGAGTATATCATCATTAACTCCCTACAACACATTATATGCATCCTTTGCCTATTATATGAATCCTTTACCTATTATATCAGCATAAAAGAAAATCACTCTAGGTTCAATATCCATTGTTCAGAGTTCAGATTAAGGTGTTGTAATATATGTGAGTTACATGATTGAAATCATCTGTTTTACAACAAAATATGGAATTACACAAATGACAGTAGATTCAAGTTTTGTGCAATTACAGCAGATTCAGATAAATGGGGTGGAGAATAAGAATTTTTTTATTAAGCATAGGAAGACAATATATTATTGAGAACACCCATTAAATCCATATTGTTCAGTAATGACATGAAATTAACTCCCTTTCCAGAACTTCTATCGATTTTCATCTAGATTATAATCTTAAGATAGATTAAAAACGTCCATGCCAAACATCTTGTCATTGAACCCAAACATCTTTGTTTTTGGGTTAATGCTGAGCAATTGAATCCAAACATCTTGTAAAGTGAGGCATGAATAATGAACTGTGATTTTTTTAGTAGTCCTGTTAAGAAAATTTAGTAGTCCTTTTATTTATTTGAGTAAAGTTAGTCTATTATTACAATATATGAACAAACTATTGCGCTCTAATTATGAACGATTTTTTGTTCTCATGTTTTATGTGTAAAAGCTTGATAAGTTCTTTCTGTCTTTTTGCTGCTTTGTTAGAATAGTGTTGTGCTTAAGTTCTGGTTCCTTGGCGTGTTTCATTTGGAAGAGTATAAAGGATGTCATGAGGCTAGACATGGGAAAATTAAGAAGTAGAGGATAACAATTGATTAACTTTGAGAGGAAATGAGGCATGGCTAAATTTTTTGGGATAATTCTAGTTGAATACTCTGTCTTTCTTTTTTGAAAGGGAATGCTTGATTTAACATCCATCAGTAAATTTTTTGGGATAATTCTATGTTAGCAGATCAACCACGGTTCTCATATGGCAATCAATCAGTTGATGCTGCCACGTCACTGATCCTTGTGATCAGCCATTACAATTCACACCCAGGTTCAACCATGATCATAATCCCATGGTCTCTGTTACAAATGTGCCAACATTAATAATCACATGCTTCTTGAACAAGGTGTGTGAGATGATTGTGAGGTTTTTTATTTTATTTTTTCAGTGTTGCTACTTGCTAGAAGGTACTGCATATTTTATGAGTCAAGGGGTTCTGCTAAGTATTAATAAGAAACTTGTATTTGCAAGTTTGTTACTATTCTTTTGGGAAAATTCAGTTTTGCTGTATTATTCCTCACAATTTTCTCCTAACATATGTTTGTTTGATTTTAGAGGGAGTTTTTTTTTCAATTCGATCACATTTTAATCATCACCTCTAAATCTGTTTTCATACAGGGATCACCTTTATCCCAGGATTGAGTTGCTATCTTCTGTTGTCTTTCGGCGAGAACTACGTTCAGAAGCTTGTCGAGAAAGCTCACGAGGTACCTCTCTTGATTGCTATTGGTATTGGTAACCTAAGTTAGAGATGGTGTTTTTGATCTGTTTTAGGTATTCAGTAATTCTTGTCTATCGACTCAGATGTGAAATGCTGGAACAAGAATTTGATTGTTAAGTGAATGATCAAGATGTCTCCTTGATCAGTGTTGTGGAATTAGGAATCAAGAATATTCAAGAATTGATGAACATGAGTGCACTGTGCCTTATCATATTTGTCTTCATGTCATTTGCTTCACTAATTTAGTTAACACACATATCCTTCCTTTTCGCAAGGTACTTATAAAGACAGGGTTTTGATTTCATTAGAGTAGTTTACTTGTGTTTAAATTCTTGGCTTGCATGAGCTAAGCAGTCACTTGTATTGAATTCCCATTCTCATTGATTTTGATTATCTCATGCCAAAAAAAACTCATTTAGTTAGAGTGATCATGCTTTGGATGTTTTATATGCCAATGTGGACAAGGCATGGGCTTGATTAAAGAAACCTTTTGATCATGAAACCAGAATAGCAAGCTTTTTGTTTCCTCTGGATGGCTACGTTGTTATCAAAATAAACAATTTTTTTTGCTTTCTCTCCTTGCTTGTCATGTTTCCATTCTCTGAAGATGTAATAGTTGGGGCTTTGTAGTTTGTATTCTTTCTTTACAGGATCTTTACCTTTGCTTTAGTTCCTACTTGGTAATCCAAAGACTAGCTAAAACTGGATGTCTAGTACTACATAGTTCTAACATCCTAACTTTTTTCAACTGGCTATCCAGCAAGCTCACACAAGGATATATAACTCATTTCTTGTGGCAATATCATATTGAGGTTTATGTTTGTAGAGTAGGACTTTATTTCCAATTACATGCTTATATTTGTAAGCTTGTGTTGATATATATAACTCATTTCTGTGTATTTTTCTTATGGATTTGCAATTCCATACAATTAGATTCAGTAGTGTAACAAGGATCAGCTACTTGATTTTATGCAGCTGAATTGTTGGCTGCAAACAAGTTATCTGAATTGGCTTGCTTGGCATTGTATCTCATCATGTAAGAGAAGAAGCAGGGCGAAAAGTCATTTTGGTATCCATATAACTGAGAGGTTGACCGACAATGAGGGGTCAGTTATCTTGTGAAGTCTCCACTTTTATGGTCAGAACATGAACTGTCTTACTTGAATGGTAGTCCCACTAATGTAGTTTATTGCAGCTATTGTAAATAAATTATATAGTTTTTTTACATTTTATTTTATATGTAAATTTTGAATAATTAATGAAATTTTATTATATATATGTAAATTGGGTGTATTATTTTTTTTATAAAAATATTAGACTTTTAGCTCGGGTCTAAAAAATCCGGGCTAAAAAGTAGGTTTTTTTTTTTAATTTTCCACCCACATTTTAGCTACGGCAGCTTGTCGTAGGAAATGTGCCGTGTCTTTGATCAGCGGTTGCTTGCCGTACCATAGCCGTCGCAAATATTTTTGCTACGTCTATATGTCGAAGCTACCAAATTTTGCGACCCCAAGCTTCGTCACCCCCCTAATTGCCGTAGCTATGCCGAAGCTAAGGGCCTTTTGCTACGCCTTGAAGGCCTTTTGCTACGGCCTTTTGCCGAAGCTAAATTAATTATTTTTTGTAGTGAAGACGGTACTTCAAGCAGTTGAATAAAATAATGCGGAATTAAATTAAATATCAAAGTTTGCAATATCCAATCACAACAATATAACTAAAATACCAAAACCATTAAGTATAAATAAACTCACAAATAACTAAAAACCAACGTAGCATTGCTGAAACTTTAAAGGTTCAAAAACTGCAGTTGAAAAATCCATAGATGATAGTCCGCTCTTCGGCTCTCTCCTGCTCCGCTGCTCTTACTAGACCTGTGGAATATGGTCTGGTGTTTCGTGAGTACGAAGGACACCAGCCATCCAATAAATAGGATGATTAGTACAATTAAGACTAGCAAATGATAGGGAAAATGTTCAGACTTTAACCTTACAGTGACCATAAAACGGTATGTCTAGGCTAAGGGAAAGACACGAATATTTAAAGTGGAAACTGAATAAGAAGGTAGAAATTCGCAACATGACTCGGATGATCATAATGATCGATTATACAATAAGAAAAGGAATTATACCCGAGAGAGATGAGTATAATAACAAAAGTGATCGCCTATTTAATAATCCATAATAACAATAATCACTATAATCACAATAATCACAACACCACTAATAATAATAATAATAATCATAATATGTGGTACCGATCGGGCCACATATTATCTCGAGTTATAAACAAATATCACTATAATTAATTTAATAAATTGTCCATTAATTCATACTCATGCCAATTTATGAATAAGAAGATAAATTACCTCAAGCAGACAAATATGCAACTTTTCGAAACTGGCAAGGAAATTGGTCATAGTGCCGCATTCGACACGGAAGAATTAAAAAGGCGCGTCAAAAGAATCACGAAACACGCAAAGGGTGTTGAACAAAATCACTTGCCTTAACTTTCGACAATCGGTTGATGACAACAAGACGAGATTTTAGCACCTATTGAATCCAACGAAAAAGGAATATTTAATATTGATATTTCATACAATTAACTTTACTTAACTCAATTTGGATTTGAATTAATTCTATAAAGTTAAAAGATCTATACCAATATGAATTCCTCGGGGAGCGGGATTCGACGTGGGTGCTTCGGGATTGACCGGTGTCGTTGAAACTGGCAAGAATTAACTCGGATTAAAACTAAGGGTGGTTCAATTATATAAAAATTAATTGAGGCCGAAATATTGATTAAAAATGAACTGATGGTGGTTTTTTGAGAAAAGAGATTGAAATCTCTGTTTCATTTCAACCGGCTGTACGTACCGAAGAAGAAGCTCTTCCCTCGGCGGCCATGGCTGGCGCAACTCTTCCTCCGGCGTCGATGGCTAGCGGCGCAAGCAGCGATCGAAGGCGCCCACTGGG
This sequence comes from Persicaria tinctoria, assembly GCA_037127255.1. Classification (NCBI taxonomy): domain Eukaryota; kingdom Viridiplantae; phylum Streptophyta; class Magnoliopsida; order Caryophyllales; family Polygonaceae; genus Persicaria; species Persicaria tinctoria. The sequence continues at coordinate 67,497,075 of JBANSL010000002.1, read as the reverse complement.
GCGGTCATGGGCAGCGGCAAGGCAACGATCGGAAGTGATGGGCAGCGAACGAAGGCGAAGGCAGCGACAATCGGAGGCAGGCTCGATGGTTGTTCATGGGCGGTCTCCGGCAATGCTGCACTGCGATGGGTTCGGCGGCGAACGGAGAGTTCAGGCGGTGACTCAGGCGATGATTGGAGGCGATTGCAGCGAGGCTTCGGCAGCGATAGCTGGCGGCAATCAGGGACGAAGGCAGCGATGCTTGGCCTTGGCGATCTTCGATCAAGGGCTGCGACTACGTACAGTGGCTCAACTATGAAGGCGATGGCCAGCCGGTGATTGGCCCATGGCTCCCGCGGTCGCCGGCTTTGGCGGTTGTACAGCGAAGGTCGGCTCACGGCTCACGGGTGATTTGGGAGAGGAAGGGAGACGGTGATATTGAGAGGCGGTGAGGGTGAGCGTTTTAGGTTTGTGGAAAACCTAAGATTTGACGTGAATTAGAATTAGATAACTGATATATTATTGATTTTTTAGGATTAAGAATCAATTAAGATAGAAATTAAGGGTATATAATAGATTTTAAGGAAAATAAATAAAATAAGTGGATAAAGATGTAGATAGAACATATGTGTCTCACATTTAGTGGGATGAATATTATTTAATTTAACTTTATAAATTAAATAATAAGAGTATTTAGAGGATTTATGTAATTAAATCAATCATATATTATTCTCTGTAGGATAATTTAATTATTCTAATTCATACCATATATATTAGGGAGAATGTGGTAATTTAGACCCCTATGAATATTCACTTAGATGAATAGCCTCTTTAATTATTTTTTTAACCCCGTTAGACCTTATTAAAATTTTATTGTGTGGGTTCTCGTTCACCCTTTCTCCTCTGTTTCAGATCTGACCTTACACCTCCACCATTGGAATCTCCTTGATGGCCCCCTCCTTCGTCTCCACAGTCTCTCGCTCAGATCCGGCGTGTTCCTCATCATTGTTTCTTCCAGATCCGGCGTGTCCCTTCTACTCAGATCCGGCGCTTCTTGGTCGGTCACCTTCCTCCTCGTCTAAGCTTCCAGATCCGATGTGTTTCTCATCAGATCCGAGCCTTCCAGATCCGGCGTCTTCCTCCTGCTCAGATCCGGCGTCCATGGAGATCGTAGGATCTCAGATCCGAATCTCTCGCCATCCTTCCTTCCCCTTGTCGTTCCTCGTCAATCGTCGTTGTTCGTTCCTTTTACTCAGGCGGTGTCGGGCTGCCGGTTGTCTAACTGCCGGCTTCTTCCAGCGGAACAGGTAAGCTTCGTCCCCCCCTACTCCCTCCATGTTCATCTTCTATTGGTAATTTGTATTTCCAAATTCCCCTGAAATTTGTACAGCTGCAGGAGTAGAGCATAGATATTGAAAATTTTCATTTATGGTTGCTGCCATAGAAGACGATTTCGTTAATTAGTTATTGATTTGCTACGATTTTTTGGTCTGATTGTGGCTGGCATCTTAAGGTTCTGGCATCATTGTTCACTGATATTAGGTTGTAAATGAACTGCACATAAGGTGTTTGATAATATTCCTCACAGAAATCGCTTGGTTTCTTTCTTTTGGTTCCTAATTTTCCTTGGCTGATTTTGTAAATGAACTACACATAAGGTGTTTGATAATATGTAGCTTGAAGGTATTGAGCTCATGCTGTACAAATCCATCTCGCCTAGCTAGGATATAGAATGAACTTTGATTTGTAGTAGTTTGATTGTGCTTGTTATATCATGTTAAACTAGGCGATTGGCCGCACTTGGTTCCTTCTGTGTCTAACGATGGGTATGCTGCCCAGATAGCCAAACTGCAGCTAGCCACATCGAGCTTGCTTTTCAGCCTAAAGTAGGTTCACAATGGCGTTGTCCTTTGCCATGTCTTCACTTGCCACATTGCTAAATGCACTTGCCACATTGCTAATTGCTGAAGTGGCCAACAAAAGATCATTGAATGAGTAAATTAAGTAACAAAAATGCATACGGAATGTTAGCAAAGGTAATTGATAAATTCGAGGACTTGTTCGGTTTGGAGGGTTGGGTTAGTTTTGAGCTGCATTATTTGTAGAAGTGTTAGTGTGTTTGAATGAAAGTTTCTTTCCTGCAGTGTAATTGTTAAAGCACTCAAGTTGGACAGCATGCAGAAGCTCTGCTCATATATGATTAAACTTAACTTATATATGATTCCTTTCGTTTTCTTCTTGGTGAAATGGCCTTAAATTTGAGTTTTTGAAGATTTTCTTCTTTAATGAATTTTTTTTTTTGAGTTGATGACATGTTATAATAGGTGTTTTTAAGTATACACCAAATATTAATGTCATAGTTTCAAAGACCTTGTATTTTTATATGTATAATAAGATGACTCTATTTTGATTCCACGTTTTAAGTTCTTATAGTCCTATGTCATCAATTATATAAAGATGTCTTCGGAAATGAGTGACATCAATGAAGTGTAATAACTAATGTCATTAATGAATAATAACCATCAATAAAAAGATGTCATCAATGAAGTGTCATCACATTTTATGCTTCTATTTAACCAATTCTATTAAACTAATAAAACCATTTCATCAATGAATAAAAGTTATCAATAAAATATGTCATCAATCAAGTTTAATCACATTTTATGCTCTTGTGTCATCAATGAATAAAAAATGTAATAAACATGTCACCACAAGTGATTGCATCAATGAAGTGTAACCACAAACCTGTCATCATTGAATAAAGGTAGAATCGATGAAAATATATTGATATACAATTAATTAAATTAAAAAAATGGCATCAAACGATTTGATTAAAAAAGCGGCATCAAATAATTACATTAGAAAAATGGCATCAAAACACTACTTTGAAAAAGTTGCATCACGGTAAAAAAATATCATCAACAAAATTGACATAAGAAAGTGTGGGGGTAGTCTACAGTAAAAAAAATGGCATCAAAGGAAAAAATGCCATCAAAATATTACTTTGAAAAAATATCATCAAAAATACTACTTTGAAAAAATATCATCAAAAATACTACTTTGAAAAAATATCATCAAAAATATGGCATGACGGTAAAAAAATATCATCAAAAAATTGACATTAAAAAAAGTGGCATCAGTCAGTACCAGTAAAAAAAATGGCATCAATGGTCAACGTGAGATTACATTAAACAAAACATGTCATCTAGGTTTAAAAAAAGTGGCACTAAAAAAGTGTCATCCAATCATTTCATTAGAAAAGTGGCATCAAAATAAAATTTTGGCATCAAAACGGTAAAATATGACATCACTAAAAAAAAAAATATATATCCTAATGGGTTGGTCAACGGTCAATAAGTTGATCATTGACCAATTTGGGTGAGCTCTACCCAAACTAATTAAATTACCTTGGGGGCTAACTACCTAATTGAACATTCAAAATGGGCTAACTACCAAAATCACCCTATATATTAGCTGAATTTATTAAATGATCAAATTCACAAGATATATACTATAGTTTGATATAATATAGACTTATAAAAATAAGAAATAGCCCAAAAATAATTTGGGTTATTTCATACCTCCACACTAAAAAGAAGTTTCTTCCCGAAACATAGAAAAAGAAACGAGACATGTATTGAAGATAGGATAGTAACCTTGAAATAGATGAGAGAATATAGATTGATCAAAGCAGAGCTAGGTGTATCTAACAATGATTCCCGCGTGAGTAGAATTTAAGCATGATTCGCTTAATGTAGTTATCGAATACGTGAGCGATGAGAAACTCCTCAATAAAAACTTTATTACAATGGTTGTTTACATACTAGCTCATACGTGAGCAATGAGAATTACGTTAAACATGATTCACTTAATGTAGTTATCGAATAATTTGTGGTATTTCATAATATATATTATATACATTTTATTAAATAAATTTTTTTTACAATGGTTGTTTATATAAATTGCACAAATTAAATTACCCCGCAAAAAATATGAGCTAGTGTTTGTTTAGAAACCATACAAAAAATGTTCAATAAAATAAAAATAAAATATGAGAATTTTTATAAAATCGTTCAAGATGAAATAAGTTAAAATTATATTTCATATGCTATTATTATTATTATTATTATTATTATTATTATTATTATTATTATTATTATTATTATTATTATTATTATGCAAATTCGCCTTATTATTATTAATATTAACCAATTACTATTTACAAGAAATTACTGGGTAACCGAGATACTATCTGGGCACCCACTCCCTTAGAGATAATAAAACTGAGTCTAGTGAAAATAAATGCGGCAGCACGAGCACCAGCATCCTGAGATACGGAGAATTTCTGAATCCGCTTCAGCAAAGCAACCGCATCCGTATCTAACTCCCCCAATGAAGAGAAGGAGAAGGGTATGAAACCATAACCAGCCGCCCCCACACCTTTAGCAATAGAAAACCCCACCCTAGTGAAAATATGAGCTGCATTATGAGCCCCTATATTGTGAGCTTGAGCAAATTTCTGGATCCTCTTTAGAAGGCCTATGGCGTCTGCATCAAGTTCCCCTTGAGCAGAAAAAGAGAAGGGTAAGAAACCATAACCAATAGCTTTACACTTATCTTGATACTTGACCCGCTTACGACGAGCCGTCTCGACCACCACATGTCCTGGAACAAAATCAACCATCCCAGACTGAGTCAAAGGGGATGACCCTGTCAAGTCAACACAGACATCCAACCCTTCATCCCACACATAAAGAAGCATGTCCGCATGGCGGAGGGGTTTCCTGTCTCCCCCACATAAGCCAATATCAACCTCTTTACCAGCTGATATCCCCGAACGATAACAGACATTCACCAAAGTGTCACGAACAACATTATGTCGATGTTTAATCCCCACAATGCCCGCACACGACACCGCATGATCTCCAAAAATATCACCCTCAAACACCCTGGAGCAAGCAGAACAAGGCTTCGAAATAGAAAACAAGGGGATGCCTAATCTATAGCACAACACACACCGATACGTCTTACCATTCATAGTCTAACCCAACCCTGAAATAGGGACAACCCTAAGCCAATCAGTAGCATGGTCTCGACGCTGAGAAGTCCACAAAGCCAGCTGACGCAGTGATAAGGAATAGGTACTCTCTGCATCTTTCGTAATCCGTGTGAAATATATGTCTGCCAGTTTCTTCATGAGTTTGGGGGCAGCGATCTCACTTGGATTACTCAGAATATCAGTCTCTACCTTTGTATTGAAGACCCGCACGGCATCATTGAAGGCATACCTTGGTGATGCGACCTGAGTATGATGGAGAAGCTTAACCTGCAGGCTAGCTGATTGCAAGCGCGAAGCCAAAAAAGCATAAAAGAGAGCGTCACCCGCAGAATAAACACCAAGCCCCCCAAACCTGAAGGGCAACGTGGTGAGCCTCCATTGCCAATTGCCAAAACCTGGCCTAGAAGCAGTGACAATACGCTCCAAGGAACGTCGAAGGGCTAGATCAAACATAAGCCGAGCAGACTCAAACGCAAGAGGTGGGCATGTACGCAGAGCAAAATAAAGTTTAGAGACCCCAATACAAACACGCAGCAACAACAACTCACATTGCGGGTCACCAATCTTAGCAACCGCATCCATAAGCGCGATCGTTTTGTCAACTCTCTTCATCACAAGCTCGCTACTGAACACAGAATTAACACTGACAGGTCCACCAAGTAGCTTAACCCCATGCAGCGGTCTAGCAATGTTAGGTGGAAACACACCAACCAATCTACTCCTCGGGTCCTCCTTCGGCCAAAAGACTTCAGTTTTACCGACATAACTGGGTCCTTCCTCAATAATCATTTGTAGAACCTTCCCCATAACCAAGGTATCTCCAACAATAATGCCGTCATCCAAATACCAAGCCTGAAAACACAAATGAAACGTATCCCAGATTTTGCGCACCAACAGATGCAAAACTAAGGCAAAAAGTAGAGGGTCGAGAGGATCCCCTTGTTGCACCCCCTGACAAGAACATAGGGTATGATCCCCATAGTACAACCTAGCAGGATTGGAGTAGCAAAATTCAACCCAACGAGAGATTGCAGGACAATGGGTCTGGACTTCACGGATCATAACTTCCCGCTCAACCATATTGAAAGCATTTTTAAAGTCCATTAACAACATAGTAAGACCCTCGTCATTACCATGCTCTTCAACTAAGCGATTCACAGCATGAAGAATGGCCTCACCCCCACCCGACACACCTACTCCAAACTGGAAATCACCCAAATAACCACTCAAGGAAGGACCAATCAAGGAAGCACTAACCTTGGAAACCAAATGCCTCTAGACCGTACCCACAACAATGGGACGAATACCTCCGCCCGGCTTGACAAGCGGTGTGAGAGGTGCACTAGCAATGTACTCGCCTAAAACCTTTGGGCATTTCCCCTCCAGAAAAAGATTAACCACCTGGGTAATAGCATCGACTAATTCATCAGAGATAGCAATCGCAACCCCACTCAAACAATCCATAAGATGCTGAGCACGCAAACCATCCCTTCCACATGAAGTACCACGTGGAAAACTCTTAACTCTTTCCAAAACAACCTGTTTAGACCAGATTAAAATATGGTGACCAACTGGAGTATTAGGAATGGACGGCGGCTGTGAGAAAGGATGCTTGACCTCTAATTCCTCAAGAGTGGCACTAGAATATGGAGCAATGACAGAGGAAGAAAGGACCCTAACAGCAATGGTGTAGTGTCCATCACAAATCTTCCTCTTACACTGCTTGATATTACGCTCCGCCAAATCAAGATCCTCCTCACCAGCTTCTGACAGGGGAGGAGAGGGTTCGTCAAGAGTATCCGAAACAAGCTGCATAGTGGTGCTCGACTCACTTCAGGCACAAATAGCCTTGACTATACAATCCTCCTGCAACCGCCGCTTGTTAGCATACCTGGATTCTTGGCTACTCCTCGGGGAAAACATTTTAAGGATACATAAAGGCAGCACAAACAATCTAACCCAACCCCCAACGCCATCCGGATTGCTGATAACCTTTTCAAGAGCTCCTTTCAGGACCCGAGAAAACCGAAGGCGGCACTTTGGGGGAATAGATTTCACAGTATGCAACCTTTTGGAAAAGACACGATCGAGTAGATCAACATTGAAAGCACATTGCTGCCCATCTACCATACCAGAATCACCACACCATCACCACAATCAGGGGCAAGAACAAAGTCAAAACCACTCTTATGGCAACATTTAGAACGAAGAGTATGCGTTTTGACAACTATCTCTACTCTTTCCAGGTATCCCCTTAGCGACCCCACACACCCGCTTGAGAAGTCTCATGGCATCATCCCCTAAGTCGCTAATAGTTGAAAAGGAAAACGGTAGGAAATGATATCCTTTTTCTCTACAGACCTCCTCATATTTTTCCTTTTGTTTTCAGCAGCTACCCTAGCCGTCCTACTTGGAATGAAACCTGAAAGACCAGAAGAGCTAAAGATAGAAGTACCTGTAATAATGTCTACACAAGTGTCCTTGCCCTGAAACCAGTTATAGAATAGAATTTCGGTTGGATGTAGCTCACCTCCCTTGCCATCAACCACGTCGGTAGATGCCTCTTTACGAACCGAAATTCCAGCCTTCAGACACTCATCATATAAAACATCACGCACCATAATATGTCGGTGCTTAACACCAATATCCCCAGCACAAGCAAGTTCGTGATCTCCCCACGGATCCAAAATGCCTTTCTCACAAGCAGGACATTTGACTCCCGTCCGGAACAACTCAATCCCAAGACGATACTTAATAATGGACCGAAAGGTAGCAGGGTTCATAACCTGACCAAGGTCGGGTATAGGTGCAACTTTTAGCCATTGTTGGGCCATAGGGAGCTTCACGTTTGCAATTAGAGCTTCATGCCTACTAGTAAGAGCAAAGTCCATCTTGAGATGCTTGTCAACATGATTGTAATAACAGCTAGCCAATTTCTTCATTAGACAGGGGGCCGGTTGTAACGTACTCATGTCCAATTCATCCTTACCAATGACATTACTCCAACTAGAAGTCGCTGATCCAAAAGCAGCCCCATCACCAACTACTCCTGACCCCCTCAAAATACAATCATTCAAACCACGAGACTGAAGCCTCGAAGCGAGAAACGCATAATGAAGTGTGTCGGCCGCGGTGTAACTATATGTTCAAGGGAAAGTCTCAAAGAATCATCAAAAACTCCATGAGCATCAACAAAACATGAAGGTGGGGTTGTACGCGTTGCGAAGTAGAGGCGAGAGACTCCCGAGCAGGCTCGTAGAAGCAATAACTCACACTGGGGATCTTCCAGCCTCTTGATAGCCTCCATCAGATCATTGGTTTTCAGAACCCTTCTCAACATCACCTCATTGATAAAAGAAGGATCCAAGCTAACAGCCCCACCGAGGAGCTTAACTCCCCCCACGGGACATGAAATATGATCAGGAAAAACCTCAATCTTCCTACAACGTGGGTCCTCACTCGGCCAGAATATTTTTGTTTTATCAATATTCAAATGAAGTCCTACGGCCGTACCATCCTCTTGGATAATGGAAAGTGCTCTACTAACCACCAAAGTGTCCCCAATCAGTGTCCCATCATCAAGATACCAAGCATTACGCTTTAGCTCACAATTATCCATAACCTTACGAATCAATGGCTGCAGCGTAAGGGAGAAAAGTAAAGGGCCAAGAGGGTCACCTTGTTGAACTCCTTGACACAAATAGAGGATCTCAACGCCATAATATAAACGAGCAGGGCGCGCGTAGCAAAACTCAACCCAATGGGCGATGGAAGGGCACATACGACGAACATCTTTAATCAAAGCACTGCGATCAACCAGATTAAAAGCATTTTTAAAATCAACCAGAAGCATAGTTAGGCTATTATCATAGCCCTGAGATTCTACTAATCTGTTAACCGCATGTAACACCGCTTCTCCGCCACCAAAAACACCCACCCCAAACTGTGCTTTCTCTAGATAAGGCCTAAGGGTTATTCCGAACAAAGATGCTGCCACTTTAGACACCAAACGTCTCCAAATCGAACCAACAGTAATGGGTCGAATCCCCCCCACCTGGCTTAATGAGAGGCGTGAGAGGGGCACTCGCAACAAATTCACTCAAGGCAGCCAGACACCGACCCTTGAGAAATAAATTAACCACACCAGTAATAGAGTCAGACACCTCATCGGCAATGGCTACAGCTGCACCACTAAGAGCATCCAACAAATGTTGACCACGGAGCCCGTCTTTCCCACACGACGTGCCCTTCGGAAAGCTTTCTAATTCTGTCTAAAACCAACCTCCTAGAAACCTGCAAGGAGTCACCTACAATAGGGTCAGGAGGTATGTAGGGCGCCAGAGAGAAAGGATGTTTGTTAGTAAGCTCTTTAAGAGTATCCTCCGTCTGCGGAGCGACACCTGAAGACGTGAGAATTTAAGGTGTCTGACTCTATTATTATTATTATTATTATTATTATTATTATTATTATTATTATTATTATTATTATTATTATTATTATTATTATTATTATTATTATTATTATTATTATTATTATTATTATTATTATTATTATTATTATTATTATGAAAAAGATTTACATAAAGATAGTTGGAAGCCTCGTTACAAATTGAGCTCCAACCCCTTTTTGAATAGTGAAACCAACTCTATGAAATAAGAAATCACCATTATCAGACCCTCCCCCATGACTTTTTGTAACCAATTGAACCCACTTCATAAAACCAACAACATCATCTCCTAATTCTCCAAAAGTAGAGAACGCAAATGCCATGAAGCAAAAGCCCTTAGCAGCACAAATATCCGCATACTTCTTCTCCTTTCTTTCAGTGGCCTGAGAGACTGCCTTGCCAGGTACAAAGGAATCATTGGCTCTAGTTGTGAACGGTGAAGCCCCAACCACATCAACACAAGTGTATCTACCCTTGTCCCATCCATAAACCAACAAATCTCCTGGCCTCAACTCAACACCATCTTCATTGGTCATACCCGTATGCGCTTCCTTCTAAACTGTGATGCCTGCTTTGTAACAAATGTTAGCCAAAACATCTCGGACCATGTTGTGTCGGTGCTTCGTCCCAATGCCTCGACTACAATGCAGAGCGTGATCTCCAAATGGGTCCATTCTATCAAGCTCACAGCTAGGACAGGTTAGATAGCCACTAAACATAGGGATCGAAAGATGGTATTGGAAGACAGAACGAAATTGGCGAGACGGCATGGTCTGAGCTTGACCCTCAATAGGAGTAGTCAACGAAAAATCATGCGCTCTGACTCCTCTCACCGCTTGCAAAACATGCAGTTGCCTTGGAGTCGGGTTGAGTGTGGACACTAAGTTGTCATCAATGAACTTGAAGTATCGATCCGCCAATACATACATGATTTTTTTGGGGGTGGGGGATACAAACAAGTCATCAATATCCGGACCAACACAGGCAACATACCTCGAGATAGATTGGGTGAGGACGTTGTCAAGGCAACTGTCCGTGCATCCAGAAGGTGAAGACACTGACTTACTCAAAATGGATGTTTGGAGTTCAGCCGTTTGGAGACGAGATGCGATGAAAGCAAAATGACTAACATCCTCCGCTGAAAGCACCCCAAACCCACCAAGTTTTAAAGGAAGAGTCGCCTGACGCCACTGCCACGGACCAAACCCTGGGCCTCCTGCAGTAATAGCCTGCTCAAGGGAGGCCCGAAGCTCATCATCAAAGTACTGTATAGCCTCAGGAAGGGCATGAGGGGGGCACGTTCAAAGAGCAAACATCAATCTGGAGACCCCGATACAGTTTCGCAGAAGGGGCAATTCGCACTGGGGATCTTCTAGCTTCCTAACAGCCTTAAGAGCTTCTATCGATTTGTCAACCCTCTTCATAATCAAGCTATTGCAGAATGTAGCATTGTTACTAGCCGGGCCACCTAACAATTTCACTCCCAATTTGGGTCTAGAAATGTCAGATGGGAACAAACCAACTTCAGAGCTCCTCGGATCTTCAGTTGGCCAGAATAATTCAGTTTTCTGAATATTAATGAATAGCCCCAACTTCGGACCCTCTCTAACCACAATCTCCAGTGCCTTAGCAACCTCCCTGGTGTCACCTGACAAGGTACCATCATCTAAGTACCAAGCGTTAATATCAAGAGCACACGCTGTATTAATTTTGGTGACAAGCGGATGCAACACTAAGGCAAACAAAAGCGGACCTAGCGGATCACCCTGCTGCACACCTTGAGAAGAGCGCAAAGGAAGATCCTGCCAATACAGACGAGCGGCTGGGCATAACAGAATTCAACCCACGGAGCAATGGAGGGGCAATGGATACGAACTTCCCGAATCAAAGCGCCTCTATCAACGAGATTAAAGGCGTTAGAGAAGTCCACGAGAAGCAAGGACATGCCCCTATCCATACCCTTATCTAGCAGAAGCCTGTTAACATAATGGAGGATAGCTTCGCTACCCCCCGACACACCCACACCAAACTGGTGTGTGCCCAAATATCTACTAAGTTCCTTGGTGACGATAGAAGCCGGCGATTTGGAAACCAACCTCCTCCAAATAGAACCTACTGCAATAGGGCGAACACCCCCCGACACACCCACACCAAACTGGTGTTTTTCTCTTTTTTTCCCATTTTCTTTCTTCTTGCTTTGCTTTCTTTCGGCTTTGGTGCATTTCTTACGCGAGTCGCAAACATGGGTGTCATGAATAGCCCCGGTAGATCAACACCTCAACTTACTTGAATGAAGTCCACTCGAACATCTTTTTGATGCGAGTTGCAAATATGGGTGTCATGAAGGAACCCGGTTACTCAATGATCAAGCTTCCTTCCTTAGTGGGTAGCTTTTGACACCGTTTTGCGTGAATCATACACATGGGTGTCATGCGTAGATCCGGTTACTAAGTGTCTCAACCATTGCCACATTATTTCACTCAAAACTCACAAGCAACTAAAGCCAAATTTATAACATAAAAGCATAAATTCCGCAAGCAACAAACATGTGGGTCAGCTATGACAATAGCTAATGAAGTCAATATCAAGAGGTAGAAACATAAGGAGAGTAAATCACACATAAGAGCAAAAGGAATTATATGATTCCAATAAGGCCAAAAACAATCTCACAACTCAAGCTCAATCCTTAAGTATCGGCAAAAAGGTCGCCCAAACTGTCATTACCCTACACAATCAAGATATCCTCACAGAATCTCCCAATTATGCTTGCTACAAATAGGTCTAAATATTCTCGTAAATTAGTTGAAACCCTAGCACGATGCAATTTTACAAAGATGCGAATCAAAGTAAAACTAACGACATAAATCGGCGCAAGGACAATGAAATAAACATGGGAATAATATAGAAATCAAGTCTCACGATTCACCAACCAAGTCTTGAATTGAAGACAACCACAAGCTGCCTAGGTATTCATGACGTACCTTGGATCTTGTTGTAGAAGGAAATCAAGAATTGCAATAAAATATAAATAAGATAAGCAAACCGATTGGATCCCAGCAAATAATGTTCAAGACTCCCTCCCGACGTAGCAAGAGAAAATCAGGTTCGAATCCACGAGGAAGCTTGTCAGCGGATCCTAGGCAGCGGTGGAATCTCACGGACAGAAGTCGACCACATTGCTCGATCTCGACTAGGGTTAGTCGACAAAAGATCGGACAAGTCGAACAAAGCAGCAGCAGCTCTCGGTGGTTACTCGATATCGAGTAAAACTCCGGCCTCGATATCGAGGAGGCCTCTTGTCGATCTCAGGTACCTGCACAGGAGAAGCTACAGCGATCCTCGTCGATCGAATATCAGTACTCGATATCGACCAGATTTAGTCGATATCGAGGAAGAACAGAAAGTAACCGAAATAAAATAAAGAACAATGCTTGTGGGATTCGAAATAAACTATGTATGAAAGACAACTTCTAAGATCGGGGTTTGCAACAACAATAACCAAGCACGCATAAGGTAGGAATAAAATAAATAATCATGTAAATCGCATCGAAGGACCAAGCTTTCGCCTTTTCCAACAATTAGACAACTCTTTCAAGAAACCCTAATTGTATCTACCGATTTTATGTTTACAATCCAAGTTGTTAGCATGGACCTCCATTAGATGGGTAATAAACATATAACAAGTAGTAGATGCTCAAAACATGATAAAAGTCGGATCTTTACCTCAAACACGCATGGCTATCGTCGGGCTCGCCCCAACCCTAGAAGTAGGTGGACTACTCGCGCTTCATCGCAATTGCAGACATTGATGTAAATGAAATAATTTGCATTAAACCAAACAGAGCTTTACAACCGATCGAAGCCAACTTGCTCTCGCTCCTTAACTCTTCTCGGCCACTCACTCTCTCTCCCTCTACCTCTATGTAACTAATTGTGTCTTGAATTGAATGAATCAAAATCAGCCCCTAAGGCCTTATTTATAGGCTTCCAATCCTTGCTAATCAAGGAAGGAAATCTCTATCTATATCTAAAGATAAAACTTTAATAAGGATAAAACATTAATTCTTAAAAGGAAATATATCTAAAAGCTAAATATCTTCATGTGTGGATAAATCCTCTCTCCATGGATGGATCTTGATATACTTGATAGATCTCGGACTCCTTAGCTCTCAAGAAAGCCCAAACCGCATCGAACAACCCAACCGCGTAACGCGGCCCAGGATCCTTCTGCTCGATATCGAGTAAAAGTCCTCGATATCGAGGAAATGTGACGTCGACTTCGGCTGGCTGGCTTGCTCGAGTAGCTGCTCCCCGGCCTGGTTCGGACAGGTAGTCTTGGTCTTGTCGATATCGAGCAAAGTACTCGATATCGAGGAAATACTGCCCGGCATGTCTAGGTCTTCGGCTTCTCGATCAGGTGCTCCTCCTCGACTCCGGGTATGGCTTCAAGTGTTGTCGATATCGAGTAACTTTACTCGATATCGAGTAAGGTTCTGGAGTCAGGTTGGCTTTGTCTTCAGTTCCTCGATCTGGCTTGTCCTCGATCATGCTGTGCCCGGACTCTTTGGTCGATATCGAGGAAGTGTACTCGATATCGAGTAAATCGCAGCCTCCGTCTTTGCTTCTTGGTTTTGTCCCGGAATGGCTCCAAATTCTGTAATATTTAACCAAAACTTATGTAGATCTCCATTTCTTGCAAATAAGCATATATTACATAAATTCAACATATTCCCATCCCGAAATATGCAAAGTGTATAAAATAAGGAGCTGAAATGTGCATTTCAACATGGCTATTTTAGTGGACATCAGATCTCTCAACCTCAAATCCTCTAAAGCCATCTTAATCTGAATTGTCAATGAATTAGATAATCAAAACCTACTGAGAAATATGTCTAATATAGGCCAAAGGTGTCAGCCAAAAAAAACCCTAGGAAAGATAGATAAAAAGTTCCCATAAAGATAGACATGGGCCGCGTATCGCAAATCCGGATCTAACGAGGCGGTGGGCACCATGATAGGGGCAGCGGGCGCCGTCTGTACAGTGCCGATAGCTTCGACAGACTGAACTTGTAACACACTTTCTGGAGTCATCCTTCGTTCGATTGACACATATAAATATGAGTTGGAAAGCTCTTTTCAAACACTACGATTCTCATGAAGATCTTAGAAGCTAATTCCAACTTATCGGAACCTTAAAGATGGGATTTCTCCATGTTCTCCATTTCCGCTCTTGTTCCTTAGCTCTTCTTTCTCTATTTGCTCCCAATTTTCTCCATCTTTCGAGTCCGAATCATAAGACCTACAAATAAACACTAAAAATCGTAGATTCCGAATTTTGAATACCAAATGATCAAGAATATGAATAAGTATATTAAGCATGCAATATGAATACTTAATACACCTAATACCCCCTATAAATGACCATATAAAACATGCATTATCCATCCTCTTGCTATAATCATGATCATTATGTTTCTGAATCGATCAATATGATGTTGAATCGAAGGACTACGCATACCAATAACTCAAGTAAGCATATCGATCGTTTTTGCTGTAGTTTTGGACAATTCTTCAGCAATGTTCTTCAAAATTATGATCATGATGTTGATTAACTATAGATCTATTGTAATCGTTGATTCTACGTTCTTCAAAAATTTTGATTTTGAACTACAGATCTGCTAAAAACAGTTTTTTGATTGCTGCTATGACTATCGTTTATGATTGCTCCTGAAATTACGATTTGTACTATAATTCAATACTTTTTTATGAATTGATTATGATTGTTGATGTGATGGCGCAAACTTTCATGCTAGTTGCTGCTGTGAAAATTTTTGTTTCAACAAATTGTTTCTGAAAATATCATTTTTTATTGCTTCTAAACGTGTTTTATCAGATCTGTGTTTCGATTTCCTGTAGTTCATTAGCATGCTCTCTGATTGCTGAAATGCAATCGAATCTTGATGACCATTAACATTTTTTTAATTGTACAGATTGCTGAATAAATAGATTCCGGTTCATTTTTGCTAAAATGCATTCAAATTAGATTTAAAGTACTATAATACTGTGAAATGCATTGAATTGCAGGGATAAAAATGTCACCAAATATTGTAACAGTTGTATATGGGGGGCAATGGAGAATTGCTGAAACAGGATTATGGTTCGATGGAAACACTACTTCAAAGGCTTTTGTGCTAGAAGATTTAACGACTTTATCAACCTTGAGGGACAAGGTTTGCAGCAGATTCAATGTTGATGAATCTGTTGTTGAATTTGAATTCAGTCATTTGCACCCCTTCAAAACATTGGAAGCACCGCTTAAGGTAGATTCTGACGCTGATTTGAGAGAATTCTTGCTATTGAGTAAATTGGATGGAGTAAATTTTGTTGTTGAGTTGTGTGTTAGCAACCCCTTGTCGTTAAATATTGTTGTCCATGATTTTGTAATTCATGCAGATGCTTTTGCCATAAACACACATCCTCGTGTGCTTGCTGAAACTGAGGATAGAGAGAGTAGGAACAGATTTGGTGATGATCAGTATTTTAATGACATGCATATAACATAAGATATCTCTATTTTTATGACACGCAGGATGTGCCGCAAAATGATATAGATGCTGAAAGATTTTCATATTACTCTAATGTTGAAAACAGTGAAAGATTTTCAGATAACTCTAATGATGGATATTGGAATGAACGCTATGCCATAGTGAAAAGAAAAGGAAACACAGTTGATGAAAGGGGTGTTGGAAGCTCTATCATGGACAGTGTTATCACCCGTGTCACTCGAGACCCAAGGCTTATGTATGTTGGAAAAACCTTCGAATCTAGACAAGCAGTAAAGGATGCTTTGTACATTATGTCGATGATAGACATATTTGGATTTGAGGTTAAAAAATCAATACCAAAATATTATAGAGCAATATGCATAGACAGAAGTTGTGATTGGAAATTGCATACAAAGAGAGTGTCAGCTACTTGTCATGAGGTGATATTGTATAAAGATATAAACACATGCTCATGGGATACAAGAATAAGACACTACAGACAAGCACCATCCAATGTTATTGCCAGCTTCCTACAATCAAGGTGACTACTGTTTCAACAATTGATTTCAGCATATTATTTTTGTTGATCATATCAATTTCAACATTCAATTTCAGTATATTATTGGTAGTTTAAGCAATCAGTTTTAGCATATTGATAGTTTAATCAATTAGTTTCAACATATTAATAGTTTTAGCAATCATTTACTCATTTCTGAAATTGTGATAGTTGATACAACCCAAAATAAATTATTGATAAGATGAGAACGGAACACAAGATCTCAATTACTTATTGGAAAGCATGGAAGGCAGCACAAGTGAGAGAAAAAAGGGACACCGGAATCAAATTTCGCTGCATTACCATCATATTGTCACATGCTAATGGAGAAAAATTCAGGGACATTAGCTCTCATTACAACAGACAACATTGAAAGGTTCAAATACATGTTCCCGTATTTTGGACAATTCATTAGAGCATTCCACATCTTAAAAAAGGTATGTATATGTGCATAATAATTTCTAATTTATCAAGGTTATGAAGATTTCAGCATTTACCTTTTTATTGTAGGTTGTTGTAGATGGCACCTTCTTAACAGGGAAGTATAGGGGTACATTTCTTGGAGCGGTTACAGAAGATGCAAATATGAACTTAAACCCGTTGGCTATTGGGATTGTTGATATAGAAAATAATGCATCTTGGGAATGGTTTTTTCAGCAACTCATTAAAGTTATACCGCCAACAGATGATTTGCTATTTGTTTTTTATAGACATACCATCATTGCTAAAGCTATCGCCAAGATATACCATAATGCTACCCATTGCATATGTATGTGGAATTTGAAGCAGAACATAAAGGCAACTTTCAAGAAAAGGCAACTTGCTGACATGTTCCAACAGGCTGATGAAACCTACACTGTTAGTGATTTTGCCCACCAATTTGACCGTATAAAAGAAGAATGCCCAAGACTTGCAACATATTTGATATCTGCAAGGCTAGAGAGGTGGGAAAGAGCACATGAAAAGGGTGATCAATATAACATGATGACATCAAACAACGTTGAAAGCTTAAACTCTGTTTTGAGTGGTAAAAAAATCTCCCCATTGTTGCACTATTAGAATTTGTTAGAGATAACTTGACAAAGTGGTCTCAAGAGAGAAGACATAGATCAGCACTGAATACACAGAGAGTCACCCTTGCAATAATGAAAATAATTTAAGAATTACAAAAGAATGTTGAGGCATACATTGTAAAGCACTTGAATGAGTCTGTCTTTTAAGTTACTAGAGAAGGTACGCAGACTGTTGTTGATCTTTCACCAAAAAAATGCACCTATAGGGTGTTCGACATTCAAAAAATCCCATGCATACATGCTCTATCAGCAATAGTGCATAAAAAGCTTGATGTGTCACATTTTTTGCAAGTTTCTACACAAACGAAGCTTGGAATTTGGCATATGCTGAAACCATATATCCAGACCTTCCTGATGATGAAATAAACCTTCCCGAATATATTAAACAGATTAAATGCCCCCCCCCCCCCCCCTTGTAAGGAAAAGTTGTGGTCGGCCTCCTTGGAAAAGGAAAATCGCTAAAGCAGAGTTTGTGACAAGGTAAAATATAACAGACAAATAATGATGATTTTGATTTTTAGTTCAATTATCAATTGTTTCAGCAATCAACTATGATTTTATTGTCATGCTTTGTATATTTTTTTGTTATCGGTTGTACTTTGTGTCATTACTATACTTTATCATATTATTTTTAGTTTTTATGTTACCAGTTATCCTTTCTTTTTATTGCTATTCTCAAACTTTAATTTAGTAAATCCTCTCTGTTTCAGCATGAAATTTTTGTGGAAAACAACTTGCTGAACACAAATGCTAAATATAACTTGCTTGGAAACGCAATATGTCCCCTAGTTAGAGCTTATCTTTCTGTGTTTGTCTAAAATATGGCACCTTAACATTGTATATTGGTGTTATCATGAAAAAAAAGCTGAAAATATAACTTGTTGAAACAAAATGATGAAACAAAAACGATAAACCATAGAAGTTGCTGAAAACAGGAATACTGAAAATTTTACATTAAACCATTAACTAAATGTCAATTTCAATGGCTTGAAAAATGTCATTGAAATGCCTTCAAATGCCTAGAATATGCATACCATACACGCATATACAGAAAAGATCTGTTGTCCATAATATTTCCTAAAAATACAGAAATACATCCCAAAAAAAGGGTCAAATTGTCTACTATTAACTGAATGTCTTGAAATTCCTAAATCTGAAAGATGCTATTATCTAGAATTTAAAGCTCCATTTCTATTGAATCAAGTCTGAGACCATAAGTTATCGGCATCGAAATATTCTTTCATTGGTAAACTTATTTACATCTCCCCCAAACACCAGTGCTTCAATTGCTTTGAGTACGAAGACCCTACAAGACGTACTGCAAAAATGCAACAAAACATAGTTATATCAAGCACAACCACAAATGTTTATAAATGACTTTCAAAACATTATAAAGTAGATTTCCATACCCAGTTGTATCATGCACTAGATCAGGGACCTTGTTAATGTGGAATGTAGAGGGTTTAAAGTTTGGTATCACCCCAGCCTTATCCAAATGTATTGGCAACCATTCAGACAGTGGGCGTAGATATTCAACAAGCTTTTCAGCAAACACAATGTAGTGATTGAAATCATAGACATTTATAATCATTTCAGCAAAAACTATATCCAAGGCAACCCAATGCTCGTTGTTTATGTTAAATGGAGTGTAAACCTTTTTTGCAGACTCCCAACTATTTGTATAATCACTAAGATATAAGCCCAGGAAATAGCTAGCAGTGAATTGTTCAACAAGGCTTGATTCTTCATATGATGACGAACTTTCTAGGAGATACTTTTGATGAAAAATAGGATCCATCACAATAATGCCTTCAAAGATGCCAGGATCCTCACTAATTCTCTTCCTCATGTGAACCAATCCCGCTTGAAGGTGCTGAAACAGTAAAGAATGTAAGGTATTTGTTTAAAACAGATCATAATAACAGAAAACATGCATAGTTACATTACTACAAAGGTGCTGAAAAAGAAAATAGTTTCAGCATGCTTACATCGATATCAAGCCATCCATCCTTCCTAGAAATGTTTCTGAAAAATGACTTCTATTTTCTAACTCCCATTAAAAGTACTGAAAAATCCCTACACAAATTATTACAAGAATAACAATTCGGGTCAGCACAATAGATATTACTAAAGCACTCGAAATACATATGACAGTTAAGATGGATATACCTTGAGCCTTTAATACAACCATACATGAAGTCATGATCATCCTTACTGAGCAATGATTTTTTTTCAACATGATTCAGGATCCTTATCTTCTCAACAACATATTGGCTTAGAAGAAAACTACTTGATTTTGGAATACGCTTCGAACGCCTGAAATCTTCAATTTCTTCTATGCATATAGGATCTTTGGCAATTATATCCCACTCAATACGTGCTTCCTTCAACACCTTATCATCATCCCCTTCACCATCACTGACATCTATTATTTTTTCAGGAGGTGGGGTCATTAAAACACCACCATCATCTTTTCTTTCAACATCACCATCACCATCACCTTCTTTACTTTCCAGAGATCCATGTTCATCACCATCGTTGACTACTTGGGCATGAGTTGATGCGGCTTCAGCATCTACCATTTCAGCATCTTCTATTTCAGCATCTTCTGTTTCATCATCTTTTTCTTCAGCGACTTCCAAATCACCAAGTTTCATTTCATCAACTTTGAGTCCAGCAACATCCACCCCACAAACCTTTAGCTTAACACCTTTAACCACCACCCCAGAAATGGCATCTTCTAAACACTGCTCCACACCTTTCAAATCCACATAAGAGTCACACCCTAAGTCAACAGAAAATAGTTGCCCTGAGCATGAATCCAATGACCTCTGCCCTTCAAACAATGTAATAGATATAACCTCATTTGCAGATGTTGAAACATCTGTACAAATCGGTTGACCTAACTTCTCACTAGGTACCTCTTCTTGAATATCCACCATGCCCCCTGCTGGTATCTCTTTCTCAATTACAACCAACACATCATTCACAACCTTTGTAAACACTGGGTCACTAGGTAAAACATTGGATGACTGAGTCCTAGCAAGCATTGACTCTTGCATTGTAAACCTATTTTGTAATGAATGTACCTTCTGCACAAGATCATCAAGAACAACCACCAATTTTAGACATACTGACATGCGTTCCTCAAGCGTGTCCAACCTCCCAGCGAAATCGGTAACTCTTTGAGGCAACTCTTCGAGCTTTTCTAGCCTCATCGGTATTACCTTCAACCAGCAAGGAGATTCCACTTGTTTGCTGAAATCATTAGTCTCAGCCCCCAACACGTCCTTTCCCACTCCTTCTTTGCTGTGATCATCTTTGACAGATCCCTTCAGAACTTTCTTAGTGCCTTCCATGTTTAAGTGCTCATTAGTTTCAGCATTCATCACATCCTCCTTGGTTCCTACATCCTCACCTCCTTCAACCACAACCCTCCCCCCAAAATCATCGGCTACTCTATCATTAGCATCATCATTCCCACCATCATTAAACAACTCATAATCCTTTGCAGGTGCAGCTTCAATGGACGACCTCAATCCAGTTTCAGCAACTCCATCAAAAGATGGGCGTGCAACTTCAATCGGCATAAACAAATCACTAGAATCTTTATAAATTGATTTACCTCTCTTGCAAAATACAAATCTAGGTTTCGCAATCGAATCCTCAGTTGACAATGCGAGTGCTTTCCTTATAGCTGAAATTTTCTTACCCCTCGTCTTCTTTTTTTAGTAGAAGCAATTTCCCATGATGGTTTAGAAATGACATCAGCTTGTTGAGCTGAAACTCGACCAGCATACCGACCCATCCTCACTGTAGTAGGTTTGCTTTCTTGAATTTTCTGTTTCTTCACCGACGACATATCTTTACTCTCAGAATTTTGCTTCTTGGAACATGCAGCACTTGAACCTTCAATACCTTCATGTTGTTCCTCCCCGTGGGTTTCAGCGGAACGTATATCCAATGATAAATCACCTTCCATAAGGCAATTGAACCTCGTACCATATGCTCTTTTCCTCATTCTCCGACAATCATACATGGTATCGCTCTCAAGTTGTGAAAAAGCAGGTTCAGCTATATGATCAAGAATGGGGTGAACAACTTCATCTTTAAAGACCATCCATGGGGCCCTTGCAAACTCGCCAAAATTTGGGAACATGGGCGCTTTACCACAAAAAAAAAACACCATAAAATAGCTGAAATTATAAAAATGAACCTAATAAAAAAAAGATTGAAGTAAGATAGATTTAACACAAAAATAATACCAGGTCACCATCAAAAAGCTCTTGAGCTTCAATATAAGTATGTCGTATCGAACACTCCCACTGAAGAGAATAGGGATCGTTCGGACGTATCTTGAAATTGCAATTAAACTTATCAGAAAGCACAGGGAAAGCTTCCAATATCCAAGCCTATAAATATAACCAAACAATGATTTATATCATACCAAAAAAACACATTGCTAAAACAAACATGTTGAAACCAAGGTGCTGAAACAAATTGCATGAACTTAATTACCTGAAAAGCATAAATATATCCAAATAATTCATATGATGGTCTCGGATCTGATCGATCGCAAATGAGAACCTTCTTTAAAGACTTCAACATCAAAGAATATGACACTCTCCCCCATGGATATAGTTCACATTTCGCCAGCATGATTTATGTTCACACTTTTTGAATGCCTGAATAATAACATGTTCTCGATAATCAACAACTTTGTCATCTCTAACTTCCTTGAAAACGATTTTCTAAAAGTTTTAAATGCCTGCAACAACTCATCGTACGTACACTTTGACTGATTGGTCCCAAGAAAGTAAGACCATAAGAATTGCCTAGATGATTTCACTAAAGTCTCTATAACAGGAAGCCCTGTAATTGCATGAAACTCAATCGAATAGAATCGAGCAACAAGACCATCAACCTTAAACCACAATTCATGGCGCTTATCAATTTTAATCATACGAAGCATCATTTTATGGATCAGCTGAAAATTAAGTTTCATCTTCTTCCTTTGAACAAAAACCCATCCAAAACAACTTCTCCTCATGGCCTCAAGATCAGTTTCAGACAGATGTTTCTCAATAACATCACAGACGTCTGTAACACAGTAAACATTGGATTTTGCACAAAATCTAGCTTTTACGGGAATGCAGTAGTTCAGTCTCTGTTACAAAAACACATTCATAAGCATGCGTAAACTAAACACAATAGACAACAATAAAGTATAAAAAAACATATACTCACATCAAATTGACATTTATATTCTTGAAGATCGCTTCCAGAAGCAATATTATCTAAAAAACACAAAATATACACAACCACTGTGTGAGCATGAATGAAAATTTTTTTTTGCTGAAATAGGTATTTTTAAAGATTATGCTAAAACAGGTATTATTGATACAAATCAAAGAAACATTATCGGGTGCATGCATAGATTTTGAGAGAAAAAAATAAGAAAAAAAGTGGAAAAACATGAAACAAAAACCCTAGAACATAAACCATACACCTCTGCTTGAAGAACCGGTTGAACTGCTTCCTTCATATGAAGGAATCTTCGGTTCCTCATTCTACGAAGAACCTTTGTTCACTGCAAATCATGCACATTCGGTATCAAACACAAGAATAAGGAGAAAAAACGAAAAACAGGGATAACAACATAAACACACAAAACAAACCGTCATTTGAAGGACCGCTTGCAGTTTTAATGTCCATTGCAGCAACATCACCTGCCTCGACCTCGTCAGATGCTTTATTCTCTACCATTCAACAAAAATCAAAGAGAAATTTCGGATAAAATTGCAAAAACGGTATAACACTATAAACACACAAAACACACCCCCATTTGAAGGATCGCTTGCAGTTTTACTGTCGATTGCAGCAACATAAACTGCTTCGATCTCGTCGGAGCCTCTGTTCTCTGCCATTCAACAAAAATCGAAGAGAAATGTCGAATTCAACTACAAAACCGCCTGAAGTTGGAGAGACAGATTGAGAGAGAGAGAATCGTATTGAAGAAGTCAAAGTGAAGAAAAGTGAGGGAGAGAGAAGACCGTACAACCGCATGTATCTATATATAGAAGGGAAATTTTGTCCATAAAATTTTACGTGGATAAAACCCCACTTTGCTACACTTGGTGGACACTTCATTAATTTGGCTGAAAATTTGCGCCTTTGGCGCAAATTTTCTCTTATTATTGTTGTTGTTGTTGTTTTTGTTGTTGTTGGTAAGTGTTTTAACTTGAATTTTTAAACCAACTATTAAATAGGTGTTTTTTTATTTATACAAAAAACCAATAAAATTTTGATGTAATAATATTTTATACAACATTATTAGTTACAAACATATGGCAAAAAATAGATAGTTTTATAATTTGATAGAAATATATCCAAATTTTAAATTATTTTTTTTTATGATTATACGGTCAAATGAATAAGAGTTAAATAAAGAAATCATTATTTAAAAATATATGAAAATGTTTTTATTAAGAAAAATCAAATGACATGAAGCCAAATGAGGTAAGAAGGGTTATTTGTCCCTTAAAGTTTTTTAATATATCAATTTATCCACAAGAGCACTTTTAATATAGATATTTTTCCCTTAAATTTTTTAATATACAATACGTCTTAAGGGTCATTTAATATAGGGAAAATTACAGAAAACCACCCATTAAATATGGGTGTTTTCACTTAACCACCCCTTAAATTCAAAATTACAGAAAACCACCCTTTAAATGTTATTTGTTTACAACTCACCACCCATTCAACTATTTTTGTTACTTTATCATTAAATATATTATATTTTAATATTTTTAAACTCAAATTTGATTGTAAATATATTCAAATTTTGAATTTAAGGATCCAATTATATTTTAGGGAATTTTGTATTTATTTTTAAAAATAATAATCAATAAAGCCTAGAATTATTATCTTAATTTATGTTTGAAAATGTTTATAAATTTTTAAAATATTATGTAAATTACTCTTATTCAAAATATAAATAAATGAGAGTAATTTCCATAATATTTTAAAATTTTATAAACATTTTCAACCATAAATTAAGATAATAATTCTATGCTATATTTATTATTATTATTTAAAAATAAATAAAATAATCCCTAAAATATGACCGAGCCCTTAAATTCAAAATATGAATATATTTACAATCAAATTTGAGTTTAAAAATATTAAAATATAATATATTTAATGATAAATTAAAGAAAATAGTTGAATGGGTGGTGAGTTGTAAACAAATGCCATTTAAAGGGTGGTTTTCTGTAATTTTAAATTTAAGGGGTGGTTAAGTGAAAACACCCATATTTAATGGGTGATTTTCTGTAATTTTGCCTTTAATATATCTATTTATCTTCTCAGTCAAATTCCAATATATATGAACGGATCGTGTATTTTTTTACAACTTACACAAGTATGAACGAAATGGACCCCACCGTATGCACCTATCAAATACGAAAACGTCATCCAATCCCCGTCATAAGATCAACTTTTTAAGCACACCACCAACTCAAAAAGGTCCAATGAAAAAGGGCCTTTTGCACTTCTATTAATTATATCATTGACAATCCGACCTTTTTTTACCTTTTGGGTCAATCCTTGACAATCACACTTGACAATCACACTTCTGCAGTTATTATTATATAAACCTCACTTGAATTACTAGATCTCCTCGTGCTTCTTCATTTCTCTGAAATGGCTTACAAGGGAAGAAGAGCTGCGATAGGGATGGTGATGGCAGTAGTTTTGATGGTGGCTGTGATGGTGCAAATTGAGAAGTGCGATGCAACAATAGGTGGCCGCGGCAGGTGGACTTTTAAGATGGCTAGATGGCCCAGAAGCAAGCATTTCAGGGCTGGTAATGTTATAGGTAACTCCCATCTCTCGGAATTGTGCTTTTGTACCACACCGTTGAGCCTTGACACAAATACTCAAATCACAAATGAAAACAAAGGCACAGTTTCGAACCTGGGGATATTGAGTTTGGTACAAAAATTTCATCCAATCTACAATATCCTGAACTTGTCTGATTCGTAAGCTTCTTGCTGGTTTCTATACATTCGGTTTGAAACTGATGTTATGTACCTGAACTGCTGTTTTCGCAGCGTTCAACTATGACTCAGAATTCCACAACGTGGTGTCAGAGAACAAGGCAGGCTACATAAGGTGCATCATCCCCCGTGGTTCCAGATTGTTTCAGTCCTCCAAGGATCGCAATGGGGGGCTCAGAAGGGCAGCAAATTACTTCATCTGCAGCATCCCCGGCCACTGCCAAGTGGGATGAAGATCGCCGTCACATCCATCTAATGAACGTCAAACATAAATGGTATAAAAACATAGGAGCCATAGGATGTATCATACCGCAATTCTGCCGTCTTTCTCATGTTTTCCCTCTTTGCTTCAGCACATTCGTCTCTCCTTACTTAGCTGTAGTTTCATGAATTTTTTGGAGTTACCTGTTCCCAAAGTTCAACAGGTATGACATGATGCAAGAGCACATCTTGCTACATATATATCAAAATCGAACACTATCAGTGCATCTAAACAAAAACCCACTACTCATAATTCTCGTAAGGTTAAATATAAATCACGGTAAAGAGAGGAAAAAAGCTCACTCCAATTGGATGAGTATAATATTCTCCTTTGCTTAATTCTATAGTACTAGACTATACATCTATCTAGCTGAGTGATGTGTGAAGACGGGGAAGAATGACTGAATGTTTCCCTTCTGTGTATTTATGGATCGAAAAAAACAAAAAGCTTTTAAATTGAACTCTGTTCGCAATATTATTCTATAATCAGACCTCATCTTCTGTAACTATTGTGCCCACAGGGTTCGCCTTTGCCCAGACAGAGGCATCCATGTAACCAAACTCAAAAAGCTTGTCCAGCACATGATCTTCTGCAGGTTCCAGAGCCCAGTTAAAGAGCTGCAAATTTTTTAAACATATTAAATTGTTATTTCTTCAAAACAATGAAAGAGCTGATCTAAATTGAAAATTATTGGGAAATGTTAGCAATGAATTAGTGTTTTTTTAATTGCAAGGGAAACAATGAAAAAGGAAGACAAGATTACCTGCCGAGTGCCAGGCCTATTCTCTGGGTTACAATCAGGACTAATACCGATTCCTTGCATTCTCAATGTAGTTGCAGAAAAGGCACAAATGCGTACCTGCAAAGAGGGAAGAAGAGGGAATAATTTTCTGTAGTTTCCTAACAGACAAATGAGACAATCAACTTCACTAATGGAAACAAGAAATCATCCTCAAGACACATAAAGCTTAATAAATAACTCTATACTGTTATTGGTTTCTGTATTGGAGATAATTCCAGTTAACAAATCAAAGTCAAAATATTTTAATCACCTTGTTACAATTGCAATTATTCACAATCAGTTGAGCATATTATATAAATATATTTTCAGGTGAAATGCCAATAGTATGCGTAGACCATACCGTTTCAGCCGCAGATGTTGGTGGCATGAAAAGAGTCAAACCTCCATCAATACAAAGCCGATTGCGGAACATAGTTGCTGGTCTTGGAGCAAGATAACTAAAATAACACTTTGTTCAGCTAATTTATTGCGACATTTATTGTAGATAATGTTGAGGCAGCATCTCTTACCCTGGAATAAAGGAAGAAGTAAAGACGGCATTGATAAGATCCTCTTTTGAGTCAAACTGATCTACCAGCAGGCCCCTTGGCCTCCAAAGGATTTGAGTTACTGCAACTGTGCGTAGGAAAGGCAAATAACAAGTTAAAGGACAAAATCCGCTTATAAGAGAAATAAATAATAATCAGACTCGCCATAAATATCCCCATCATCAAGGGCTTCCAAAGGAGGACAAAGGATTATCATACGAATCACTTAAGCATCCTGCACTCTTTTGTACGAATATGAATAAAGAATAATAAGGTTAACTTTACAGTTTACACATAAGAGAGGCAAAGGTTTACTTACTCCGAACTCTACCATTGCATCTAGTATGAACATCGTCCGGAAGGAAGTGTTCAAGGATCTCCCTAAGAACAGCCTGCATTCAGAATATCAATCATTCATTCTTATGACAAAGGATGATTTCTCAAAACATATCATTGCCCACTTTCCAACTTAAATTCTTAAATAACTTTTATCCATATTAGGTGGCAGATCTTGACAAAAGCAATGCCTATACCAATAAAAAAAAAGTCCATGTTAACAGCAACCAGGTTCCATAAAGAAATTCAACAGAAAGACAATAAACGAGAAGGCTTTCCACTCTGTTAAAGATAAAATTTTATGTCCTACAAATAGAAAACGAGAAGGGACAAAAGAATTAACATAAACATAAGAATTGACAATGCAGATGTACGAATGTACCTACTATCCTAATTTAAGATTAACATTTCGAGTTGATAGTTCCATTTTCTTTCACTCTTATCTGTTTTTCCAATGAAGGATGGGATGGAACATTATAATTATTAAAAATAAAATGCATTCCTTATTGTTCATCTACAATCAGATCTGTAGCATTTTAAATAGAAGATCAACACTTAATGTACAACCCCACTAAAAGAGAATTTGTTGATTTCCAGCTTTGGTGCTATATATTCCCTTGTCAATATAAAGTAGTAGTAGAAGTGCAAAGCTGGTTATCAATACTAGAACAATATTCACAGCTTAATACATACCCCAAGACGAAATGCAGTCCCTTTTAGGCGGCAATCTTCTGCCAATTTCTTGGTAACTTGCAAGGCCTCCTGCATACTGCTACCAGAGGCAATCACTGCACAAATAATGGCCCCAGCCGAGGAACCAGCTAAAGGTGTAGTTTCCTGCACTAAT
This sequence comes from Persicaria tinctoria, assembly GCA_037127255.1. Taxonomy (NCBI): domain Eukaryota; kingdom Viridiplantae; phylum Streptophyta; class Magnoliopsida; order Caryophyllales; family Polygonaceae; genus Persicaria; species Persicaria tinctoria. The sequence goes on along the minus strand of JBANSL010000002.1, from coordinate 67,468,578 downwards.
AAATATTATAGGGAACAAATATAGTTACTGAAACAAACATTGATGATATTACAAACCCGTAAACTTAAAAAAAAACATAGAAAGAAAGACTTAACAAAAGATCATGAAGCAAGCAAACACACGGAATACTCATGGCTAATGACTAGTTTGAAATTTCAAATACACAGATCATTCCCAGACACATGTAAATTATATAACAAGGAAAAGTTTCGATTATTTTAACAAAACCTAAATACATCCTTTAGCATGACTCGTCAAGCCTCTGTGTTAAGGCAATTTCGAACATGGAAGTTAAAACAATAAACCAGAGTGCAGGGCTGGTAGGCCAAGGAAAACTTCAGCAAGTGTGGTTAACATTACTGCAACAGAAGTAACAATTTTATGAGTAGGAAGTGAAAGTACCTAATCTAGGTAATTGGAAAACTTTTATTCACTCTATCTTGAATACATTAGCTGCTTGTGAGTTGCCAACTACATTCAATCAAGCAACATATATCATCATGTTATCAGTCCGGTCTGGCCATCCCACATAAACAAATAAAAACAGGTTCTTGAAATACATAGAGATGCAGCAAAAGTGCCCTTGTTTATCAGAGATGAGATGGGAATGGGATACCCCTAAACGATACTCCATTAAAGTGCACTTCTTTCTGTGCCACATTACTCACATCCCCCTCAATAACTCAGAACATGGTATAATTAGCAGCAACCCTCACCAAGAGGGTGCAACGATAAAAAATCAGAAAGCGTAAATTATAATTCAACAAGCAATAATCTCAACGGTGACTTTGAAACTCACACAGCAGGAGTACAAAAACTCCACGTCAATGGCAACACCAATTGAAGAAACAACTAACAAAAACGCGAACCTTGATGTATCCCTTCTCAATAAGGCACTGAGCAACACCGAGATGGTAGGGGAACAAGAGTCCAGCGGCGGAGAAGCTAAATCCAGGGCTAGTAACCTTCATCCTGCGCTTCTCAGCCTCCACATCCTTCACCCTCTGCTCCCAAACCACCCCAGGCTCCAACGAATCCTCAACCAAGGCCCCGATTTTGTCTTCATAATCCAAGTCCTTGCGCGCCGAACTCCCCCAAATCGGGGCCGAAACCGAGCTGGAAGCGCCAGGGCGGCCCTTTAGGGTTTTGATGAGGCGAGTGGCGATGCCGAGGAAGACCTCGGCGGTGATGACGGACAACGACTTGCGTTCGGCGGAGGGGAGGGGGGAAGGGGGAGGCTCCAGCGGTGCCGCAGCTTCGGGTTCTTCCTCCGGCTGGGAGGAATTCGTGGATTCCTCGGACTGGCGAGGGTGAGTGGAGGAAGGAGAGAGGTTCCTTTTGGTGGATAGGGTTCGAGTGAGAGAGAGGATGGATCTGGACATTGTGGTGGCTGGTGAGAGAGGTGGAGAATGGAGGAGTAGGCGGTGGGGGTGGTGGAGGAGGAGAGAAGAGAGAGAAAGGGAGAGGAGTCGGCGGTGGGGAATGGAGAGGGAAAAGGCCGTGGACGTAGCCATGGGAGAAAGGCGGGGGAGACGGGAGAGGAAAACGGAAGCTATTTGTGGAAGAAGATGGGTAGCGTGCGCGCGTCTCCAGTCTCCGGCTGCACGTAACGCCACGCTCCCAAACTTTTCGATTTCTCAGCCGTCGAACCTTTTTTTTTTTTTTTCAATCTACCAAATCCATCAATCTATAGAGACGGGACAAGAATCACAACATTACGTGAAATAACTCAAATAAGATACATGGTCTTTTATAATTTTGCACAAGTTTTAATAAAATACTTTACTTTTAAAAAAACATTATCACTACACTAACTTTTATATAAATTTTATTATTTTTTAACATCCACTATACATTTTAATCAATCAAATTATTTTAAAAAGTCAATCGCACACAAACCAATACAAATCATTACAACTTCCTACCTAGAAAACATAAAAGTCCAACTATTGTTGAACAAAATTTTACCTCTAAAAACCCATGTATTGTTGGACAGAATGAGTAATATTTTTCCTAAAAAAAAAAATTGGTACTAAAAAACTTGATTAGGAGATTCTTTATCAAACCTAACTTGATTAGAAAATCTCAGCGTGCATGTAAACAATGAAAGAGAGAAACCAAGAGAGAGTCTCTCTTTCTTACAACTAGACCTTGGTAAACGCGGGTCGGCTCGCCCGACCCGTCACGCCCGCCCGTTTTTTTAGCCTATAACGTAATGCACGGTCGCACTTTTTTTAAAAAAAAAAATTAGTGGATGCGCAGTGCGCATATGCAAAATATATATATATATATATATATATATATATATATATATATATATATATATATATATATATATATATATATATATATATATATATATATAGGGAAGCTTTAAAATGTAAAAACTCCTTAACGTGTAAAATCCGCTTAACGTGTAAAATTTTGTAAAACCGGACGCGGGTCTAATTTTAAACCCAAAAAAAAAAGTGAACCGGCCCAAGTGAACAGCCCTAACCGGCTAACCCTCCCCTCTCTTGTTCCCATCAGATCTGTCTCTCTCCGCTTCAGATCTGTTTCACAATTGCTCTGAATCTCTAGGAAATCTCCGCTCCTCCTTGATTGCTCGCTTCCTTTCCTCTGGGAGATTGCTCGCTTCCTTTTCGGAGCTTCAGATCCATGTCGTTGAAGATGTCGGCAAGGTTTGTGAGGAGTTCGTGTGCGACAACGGCCCTGGCAAGAGCGTCCTTTCGAAGATCAAACTCAGGTCTTCGATTCCCCTTCTGCTGCCCTCGTTGGTGTCTATGATGGCCATGGCGACCCCAAAGCTTATCGCTTTGCCAATTCCAATCTTCGAGGTAATCGTCCTCTCCTTTTTCCCTTTTAATTTCAGATCCAAAATTTCAGATCTCTCATCTCTCTCTTGTCGCTTTTGTTGTTTGTATCCTTCATAGGTAATCGTCCTCTCCTTCACAGGTTTCGATTTGATGTCTTCTTCTTTCTGGAGAGCTGTGTTTGGTATATTTGGTGTTTTACAGTTTCACACTTCCGATCACTCTTCATCTCGAATTCCTGTCGGAGTTGCAGCGCCATTCCATCTGAATTTCTGAAGATATATTGTCAATTTCAACTACTTTGTTAGCTCAGCTGATCCGTCTACCTGACTCTGTGTACGTACCTCTTAATTTCTCTCTTCTACCTTTAGGGTTTTGATTTAAAAGTTACGCTAATGGAATTATGGAAATGCTTCGCGCCTTATTCGGCAATTGTGAAAGGGATGTACAATATTGGTTTCCAATTAATGGATTATAGAATTTATTGATGAAGATAGGCTCATTGTTAGATATTTTCGTTTGTCTGACTGTGTGATTGAGATTGGATCTTTCTTGTTTGGTTTAGTTAAGTTGCTTGCATCTGGATTCTGGTTTGTTGTTTAGTTACATGCCTTCTTAGCTTGTAGCAATATAGAGTTTATAGGCAGTTGAGAGCTAGAAAGAACTTTGTCAATTTCTCAGCTTATCCGTCATGTATTCTCCTACTCATCGCTTCTTTGCGCTTGTACATACTTTGGAGTTGAGAATAGGGGTGATCATGTTCTGGTTTGAACTAGTTTATCTGCAAGAACCAGGATTGGTTAAACTGGAATCAGGCTTGATGCATCCGGTCTTGGTTTAAACTAGAATAAACTGAATTTTTTCCCTTTTTTAAAAAATTAGTGAGTAAACAATTGGTTTTTTTTGTTAGGTTCAGTTTGATTTAATACGGCGATGGTGATTTCCCCCTTTTTTACCCGAAAAGCAAAGTAAATTAACTGGTTGTTTTTTTTATTGTTTGAAGAATGTATCTGTGCCTCTAGATTTAGATGAGCAGGCGTCTAGCAATTCAAGAAAATATTTCTCATAATCTATTGGAGCAGAACTAGTGATTTTATTTGTTTCCCTTCAATTGGCACAAATGCAGTAGGTTTAGATCAGGAGGTGTCCTTGTTGAAGAATGTATCTGTGCCTGTAGATCTAGATCAGGAGGTGTCCTTGTTGCTGGCCTCTTTTACTCTCTTATTTGGCCTTCATTGTTGGATGTGAATGACTGAACAGTGTAGTAGATGATGTCCTATTAGCATCAATTGGTTGTTCTGCCTCAATCATTTTGATTTATGCAGTGTGTGTTGGTGTTTAGCTTTCAGTGGTAGATGATTGAGAGGCCTTTGTGCTAATTTTATAACTTAAATGTGCAATTTTAGCTTGAAAAAGTGCAAGTATAAAACTGAAAAGTGCATTTTCAGAACTCAAATGTTCTTAGCTTGTTCATATTCGGGTTAGCTTGTTACTTGTGTTAAGATCCATAAGCTCAATTAGGAATGAGCGCCTGATGTTCAGGATGTTGGTGGTTCGACTCCACCTGGATCTATAAACTCTATTTCAATGTTCAATTCGGAGTCCAGTGTATGTATGCACTTTATAATCTTTTTTTTTAAGGTGACCTCACTTTATAATCTTATTCATGAATTTCATAATTTTATTTATGCACTTTATATATTATATTGAGGATGAAGTGCTGCACATTTATTAATTCCATTTATGCACTATATAGTCATATTCATGCACTTTATAACCTTATTTGGGCTCTTAAAATTTTAGGTTCCAGCTTTAACTCAATGGCATCAAGATTAATCTTATTCTAAGCTGCATTTTTTATTCTTAGCTATTTCTGTCATATTTGTCAAACTTGAGCAGCTCAATTCTATCAAAACTGTTAAATGAGATTCAAAAAACACTTAAAAGTGGCAATTTTTTTTCTCTGTATCTCAATAGGTGGGAACTTCTCCGAGCATGATTTTTTCTTACTGATTTTCATGTTCTTTAAGGCTACTTATAATCTTAGCTTTAGCTCCAATCATTCTTAGTCCAATTTGAGCTTTCAAGATCTGTTACATGATCAAGTACATTGTGATTCAGTTTCAAGAATGCTACAATGAAATTTCACTACAAAGACATTAACATTATCAAGAATGCAGATTCAAGGTATTGCAACTTGCAAGCCTTCTTTTCTCTTTTCATAAACCTTACATGTTGTGCCCATGTGGGTTCGAATCCCACATAGGTTACATAATAGCTAAGAACACATCAATCCCCAATTGTTGAGCATGCACATTATAATCTTAGGTATGCACTTTTTAACCTTAATTATGCACTTTTTAACCTTAAGTATGCACTTTAATTTGAAATTGTTATACATAAAAAAATCGATTTCAAACTCACATGTATCAACCTAAATTATGCGAGAGGTGAACCCAAACTCTCAAAAGTAAAAAAAAAACAAAATTAAAACATCGATTTCAAAAGCATATCTTTTGTCTTATTCATGCACAGTATGATCTTACTTTTGCACAATTGTATTCTAAATCTGCACAATTATATCTTACTTTTGCACAATTGTAATTTAAATTTGCACAATTGTATCCTACTTTTGCACCCTTGTATTCTAAATGTGAACATTACAATTTTATTTTTGCACTTTATATTCTTATATTTGCACTTTAAAGTTGCACAAATGCACTTCATAGTTGCACAAATGCACTTCATAGTTGCACAAATGCACTTCACAGTTGCACAAATGTACTCACAGTTGCACAAATGTACTCACAGTTGCACAAATGCACTTCACAGTTGCACAAATGCACTTCACAGTTGCACAAATGCACTTCACAGTTGCACAAATGCACTTCACATCTGCACAAATGCACTTCACATCTGCACAAATGCACTTCACAGTTGCACAAATGCACATTATAATTTTATTTTTTCACCTTATACTATTCACGAAGAGAAACATAATAAGAGATACCACATAGATAGCCTATACGGGGTTTGAACCCGCATCTTTGTGCGTAGGCACATTGCTCTCCCATTTTGAGCTAATAGGCTTTAGTGCAAAACTTCAAAAGGCTTAAGTAGGACAATGTGGAAAAGATAAACAAAGACTATTATATAGTTAGATCAAGTATCCCTGAAGAGAAACAAAAGGACCCTGTAGAGCATCTGAAGCCTGAAGCAGAGCTGCTATGGAAGAACCATTGCAGAATGTGGACAATGACAACAACGAAAATGGTACCGGTTGCAACATTGAGCAAAAGCAAGAGGGAAAAAGTTCACTGGATGCCAGCGGCTGGAAGGATGTTGTGGCTACTGAAGCTAAAGAGAGCAGCAACCAGGTTCATGTAGAGTCGAAGGCTTGAATCGTTGTTATATTTACCCTCCTGCCCATGATGTTCTAATATGTCCTGTAAAACACCAGTTACATGTGCTCTTTTGGGTAACCGGTGTTAGTGTTACTGTTAATTGTGAGACTTTGTACACACATGTAGAGTAGTTGCAGTAGCTTGTTCTGTTTGAGACTAGCTGTATTTTACCCTGCATTGTAACACCATTTCACCTTGTGAATGATTATGTAAATGTAACATGTAACTTGCGTGCTACTATGTATACTATTCGATTCAGTCCCTGTTTGTTTGGATGTTGAGGAATTTTATTGCGGTAATGTCTGAAATAAGCATAAACTTTATTCACATTGGCCAAAATCACACATGTATCTTGAAATGTTCAAGTGAAGCTCATGATTTACAGCTTATGTTGGATACATAAGCATCAATTTTCGGCAAAATTTAAAACAACAAAAACTCTTACTGGTTTGCTATAAATCACGCACTAAACAATTTCCATGTTTAATTCTCGTCTCATTAAATCAATGAGCAACAGTTAATTGAAGCAGAAACAGCCCTCAAAGCCCTTTCAGCTGTTCATCTAGACCTGTAAGTTCTGTCCACTTCTCAAGCGCGACTGCTGATGACACAAATACGATCTTTGATGACTCGACATCTTTTTGATCGACTGCAGCATTTAGAAACAGCAACAAATCATACTTCCAACCGTTAGGTTCTGCTTGTATAATAAATCACTTTTGACCTCTTACGAAGGATTAAAGACAAACATGAGTAAAAGATGCTACGTACAAACAACCCTTTGTCTATCTAATGGCGCCTCATTGCTGATGGCATAGCCTTGGCCTATAGTTCCTTTCCCATTCAAACTTCCAAGTACAATAGTTCAATAGAATGATGCAAAGGTGGCATAGAAATTTTGTTTCTTTCATCAAACACCATTAACATATTCAAATAACTCAGGATTTCTTTCATGAAACACCATTAACAGATTCAAATAACATAGATGTAATAATGTCTAGATGCACCTTTTAATTTATTATCTTAATTTTACACTTTTGACAAAGGATAAATCAAATTTTTCTGTCAGTCTCATGTGCCGGTTGAAATTTTGTTCTCATACTATCCAACTCAATTAATTTCTGTTTTCATTTTACTCTCATGGGTATCTCCCCGCTCTCTTTGTGTTTTCTTCCACTTGAACCACCTGTTTAGCATTTCTTTTTTAAGTCACCTCGATCCAATGCAACAACCACACACCTTGATTTAGGAATTCATAAACAACTACACAACTTGAATTTTGAAATCCTAAATCTCTACCCCTAAATCCCTAAATTTAGAAATCGCTAAATCACCATCAAAATATAAAGATGAAGGAACAGATACCAATTTCAGAACACTAATTAGAAGACAAAATCGACGATTGATTGATTGAAGAGGGCCAACAGAGAAGCAACGAACGAACCTGAGACCCTAATTGGTCGAAGAGGGCGAAGAGAGACAATGAACAAAAGCGAAGAGAAGAGGGCGATCTGCTGTGATCTAAGAGGGTAAAGAGGGTCGCCGGGATCGAAGATGCTGATCTCGGCTAGCTGTGGCTCTACATAGCTGCCTCTGCTTCTCCGACTCCATTGATAACAAGAGAGGCGAGCATATTGGCGGTATTGCCTCTACTTCTCCACTGTTAAGAGAAGAGACGGATGTGACGGAGAGACCTAATAAACAGGCCCAACCCGCGCTACACTAATCCGCCCAAAAAACATTATTTAAAGAAATTTTACACGTTAAGCATATTTTACACAATAAGGATTTTTTACATTTGAAGGAATCCCTATATATATATATATATATATATACGGATCACCCATTTCAAGGTGCTTTTCTTGAAGGAAGATCCATCCAAGACAACACTCTTATTAGGGCTAGGCAAAATTTGGATCGGACCGTAATCGGACGAGGACCAGACCAGAATTTACGGTCTTTGGATCGGAACGGGATATTACGGTCTAATTCACGGTCCAAGATTTTTGGATTTTTGGGTTTCGGTCCAAACCCGGGACCAGACCGGAATTTCCGGTCTGGACCGAAATTGGACTGAAATCCACATTATTAAAAAAACGGGGGGAGTAAAGAATAGGCATTCCACTTTCATTTCTTCATCCATTTCCTTCTTTCCCTTGCGCACGATAGCCGCCACTACCAACCTCAGGGCTCAGTCTCTCTTCGTTCACCACCACGGCACCACCTACTAGTCATACTCGTCCATCGGCCCTCGCTCAACGCTCCCTCACCAGAAGCCACACGCTCGTCGGCCCTCGGTTCTCCCAGTAAGTCTTTCCCTCTCTCAATTTCACTGCCGCCACAACCCTCCATCGTTGCCGCCATCGCCACCACCCTCGCCCTTCGCCTCCTCCCTCGCCAGTCGCCACCGCCCTCGCCTGTCGCCACCGCCCTGTCTAGTTCGCCACCGGCCACCCCTAGACCTCTCTCTTCTGGCCATCACCGCGACGCCACTGCCCTTGCCAGTTCGCCACCGGCCACCCCTAAACCTCTCTCTCTCCATTTGTTTTCAAATCTACCTAGGTAGAATTTCAATTTTCAGAATAGAAGGAATTTCAATTTGCATACTTAAACATTCAATTTTAAATTTTCGGATCTAGTTTGTTAAACATTCAATTTGAAATTTTCGGATCTAGTTTTCGGTCAAAACGGTCTTTACGGTCCGCGGACCGGAAAAACCCGGGACCATATATTTCGGTCCCGGTCCGATCCACGGTCCATGTCCTTTGAGATTCCGGTCCGTCGGTCTTGGACCGAACCGGAATTTTCGGTCCGGTCCGATCCAGACCGGAAGCTCAGCCCTAACTCTTATAGCTCATGAAATCTTTCACAACTTTCCTAAACAAAAAGGAAAAAGAGGTTGGATGGCTCTCAAACTAGATATGGAAAAGGCTGACGACATAATCAATTGGAATTATATTAGAGCTGCTATATCCAAATTTGGTTTTGCCCCCCAATGGATCAATTGGGTTATGAACTGTATCACAACGACAACCTTCCAGTGTTAGTTAACAATCACCCTGGGATCCAATTCAAACCAGGTAAAGGTATGAGACTGCTGTAGTTGGTATCAAGCTAACCAAAAATGGCACTCCAATCCCCTTCCTTACCTTCGCAGATGACACAATAATCTTTGCTAGAGCTTCTCACAAATGCCTTCACACGATTAAAAACATTCTGAATAACTTCTCAAACCTCTCTGGCCTAACCATAAATTACAACACGAGCTCCCTTCAAGTCTCAGAAAATATCAATCTGAACCTGGCAAATTCCCTAGCTCGTGATACGAACATCCCCATATCTAAAACTCTTGAGAAATACCTTCGGATCCCATTAGTTAGAGGGAGGGTTAAAAATTAGATCTTTAACGAGGCCATACAAAGCTTGAAAAACAGTTATCCAAATAGAAGGCCACCTCTCTTAGCCAGGCAGGTCGAGCGACCTTAATTCAGGCTAATCTAAGCTCCAAAACGAACTACCTGATGCAAAACTTTCTCCTTCCAAAAGGAATCTTAAACCAAATTGATCAAATCCAAAAAAACTTCTTCTGGAATAAGCTGCACTAGGAAAAATACACCCCTCTAATCAGATGGGACAAGATATGTAAATCAAAAGAGCAAGGAGGGCTTGGACTAAAACTGGCCGAAGAAATGAATATAAGCCTCCAAATGAAGCTTATCTGAGAAATTTGTAATGAGCCTAACAACATTTGGGTGAAAGTTATAAAAGAAAGATATCTCCATCAGGAAGGATTAATGGAAAGATCTTCTCAGAATACTTCTTGGCAATTCGACAGACTCCTTCACCTCTGAGAAAGGTTCAAACAAGGACTGCTCTGGATTGTAGGGAACGGAGAATCTATAAATGTTTGGAGTGACCCCTAGGTCCCCAACCACAATCTTTCAAGCTATCAACAACATTTCGACCCTGATCTCAAAGTTAACAAACTTTTTAATTTTAACAAAGAATGGGATGTACCCCTCCTCCATGAAATCTTCCCTAACAATATTGTTAATCACATTACTAAAATTAGAATTCCACCCTAGAATACCCCGGACAAACTAATTTGGAAATACAACCCTAATGGTCAACAAACAACAACGACAATAACAACAACAACAACAACAACAACAACAACAACAACAACAACAACAACAACAACAACAACAACACAGGGAATCACAAGTGGATTTGGAAACTAAACCTCCCTCCTAGAATTAAAAATATCCTCTAGAAAATAACACCAGACGACCTTGCGACAAAAGACAGATCGAACAAATACTTCAATAGAGTACCAGCTAATTGCTGCTTTTGCAACAATCACAATGAAGACAGTGGCCATCTCTTTCTTCTTTGTCCCTTCACAAGAACTACCATAGCCGCCTATGAGCATTTGGTAAGAAAAAACGCCCTGTTGATACCCAATTACCGTCACAATATCAATGATATCCTAACCACGAATCACAGTAAAAAAGAAGTTGAAGAACTCTGTTTTATATGGAAAAAAATATAGGAATCCAAAAACGATATGATTTTTAGGAACAAAAAACCGGGAACATCTTATCACATAACAATTCGAGCTTTAGCGGACCTTGCTGATTGGCAATCAACAAACAAAAAAACAGCACCTCAAACAACTCAAAATATGAAAAGGAAACGCAACTCGAAATGGACAAAACCGTCTAGGGCTATCTACAAAGTTAACGTAGATGGCTCACTAAATCCCACGGGCGATTTCCAGGTGGGGGTGATTATTAGGGACCACAATGGTTATGTGATTGATATACTTCAATCTGAAATGACAGCCACATCTGCTATCCAAACAGAAGTTGCTGCGTTTTGTGCAGGTGTAAATCTAGCCATAGCTAGAGGTTTAAAGAGAGTCATGGTGGAAGGAGATTGTATGGAAGTTATCAAGACCATTAATGACAGAAGTAATGTTAGATGGGAGATCTTGAGGGGAGCGGAATTTATCAAGAATCTTAGCTTAAGCTTTGACAGCATAGAATTCAGACATTGCTACAGGTAAGCAAACAAGGCAGCTGATTTTATAGCTAAGTCTAGGGATACTTGTACGTTTTGTAATCTCTCTACTGTTAGGGATCTGTGTAACATCATCCGTGAGGATGATCATGGTGGCACCTTACTTCTATAAGGAACACCTGCTTCTTGCTTACTGTAATATATATATATATATATATATATATATATATATATATATATATATATATATATATATATATATATATATATATATATATATATATATATATATATTTGTGCATTGTGCACAAATATTATTCGGTGAAATGTGAAACATTATTCGGTGAAATTTTAAGCATTATTCGGTGAAATGTGAAACATTCTACCGAACACTGTTATGTTTTTTTTTTCGTTCAGTTCAGATGAAAACGTCCCAATTCCACTGAATAATTTATAACATTCTACAAAATAATGTTTAGTTTTTTTATTTATCCATTTCAAATAAAAGAAACTTCAATTCCCTAAACAATAGTTACAATTTATATGGAATGCCTCAAATTTCACCAAATAATGTTTCACATTCCCCTAAACAATACTCACATTTCACCGAATAATGCTTCAAATTTCACTGAATAATGTTTCACATTTCACCGAATAATATTTTTGTGCACAATGCACATCCTAAGCCTTGTGCACAAGTTACCCATTCTCTCTCTCTCTCTCTCTCTCTCTCTCTCTCTCTCTCTCTCTCTATATATATATATATATATATATATATATATATATAGAGAGAGAGAGAGAGAGAGAGAGAGAGAGAGAGGTGAGTTCCCGTGTACTCAGGCCTTAATGTGTATCATGTGAACACACATAGACCGTTGATTTAATAGAATCGGATGGCTGAGACTAGTATTTACTATTGATTAATTAAAAAGAAAAAAAAAGAAAACACATAAAGCATCATATGTATGGAGCGCGTGAACACACACCATCCCCAACCCTACCCCATCGTCAGTTTTTGAAATAGAAGAAAGAGATAGAGCACGAAGAAGGGCGATCGGGCGAAGCGAGTATCAACACCCATCTGAACACCATGTTTAGGAATCCGGCAACTCGACGCTTAGATCTCTGGCAGTTGAAGGCGGAATCCGAGCACAAACCACCTCTGAACAATCGACGCTGAAATCACCGACGATTTGAAGCTAGTGGAGGGGCGAGAACCGATATGGCCAAACATCTTCAACCGAAGCGGTCGATTTCATCAATGGGTAAGTGTGTTTTAGGGTCGAATTTCTATATCTTGTTCTTGGGTGGTTTTATATCGAATTTGGGGTTTCCTATTCGATCGGGTGGTTTTCTATTCGATCGGCGAATTTCAGGCCTTTGTTTCATATTGAATTTGGGATTTTTAGGTCTTGTTCTTGGCTGATCGAATTTGGGGTTTCCTATTCGATCGGGTGGGACTCCGGTAGTCGAAGGCAGTTTCCGATCACCACGAGCAGGCTGCACCATCGAAGCAAACACCAGCGCAGCCCATCGATCTCTCCTTTTCGATTTGAAGCTGACGGAATAGCAAGAAGGTAGCCGACATCTAGAATCTATAATCCCACCGAATCGAATAGGATGAGCCCTTATTCTGGAACTAGGTTCTTTGAGATCATCAATGGGTAAGCTAGTTCATCAATGGGTCAAAATTTGGAATCTTGTAGGATAGAATTTAGGATTTTGTTTAGTATTCGATTGTATCCCTCAATTATTCGACGGTATTATGAGATTATTCAATTATATCGATATATTTATCATGGATATTAAGGGATTTCCATTGGTGTATATATTCTAATCTTTTAGTGAAATGCGGGTTATTCGATTGTATCCCTCAATTATTCGACGATATTATGAGATTATGAGATTGTATCGATAGATTTATCATAGATAATAAGAGATTTTCATTGGTGTATCTATTCTAATCTTCTAGTGAAATGCGGGTTATTCGATTGTATTGCTCGGTTATTCGACGGTATTATGGGATTATTCGATTGCAAATTGATAAATTTATCGATAGATGATGTCCACTAAAATAGCCATATTGAAATGCACATTTTAACTCCATGTTCTATATACTTTGCATATTTCGGGCTGGGAATATGTTGAATTTATGTAATATATGCTTATTTGCAAGAAATAGAGGTCTACATAAGTTTTGGTTTAATATTACAGAATTTGGAGCCATTCTGTGACAAAACCAAGAAGCAAAGACGGAAGCTGAGCCTTACTCGATATCGAGTACTTTTCCTCGATATCGACTAAAGAAGTCTGGGCAAAGCATGATCGAGGAGAAGCCTGATTGAGAAACAGAGTAGAAAAGCCAACTCGAGTTGCATTTTTACTCGATGTCGAGGAATCTCCTCGATATCGACTAAGTCCAGCAGCCACACCTGATCGAGGATCCGAGGAAGAGCTGCTCGAGTTGACCAGACAAGCCGAGACCGACAACACTTCCTCGATATCGACGAAATTGCTCGATATCGACAAGACCAGAACCATCTGTCCAAGCCAAGTCAAGAAGCAGTTACTCGAGCAAGCCAACAACCCAAAGTCGATGACACTTCTCCTCGATATCGAGGAAATTACTCGATATCGAGTAAAACTTTCATGGGCCGCGTTTCGCGGTTGGGCTGTCCGATTCCGAATTGGGCTTGCTTGGGTACAAAGATGTCCGAGTCTATCAAGTTCTATCAAGACCTATCCATGGAGAGAGGATTTATCCACACATGAAGATATTTAGATGTTTTAGATATATTTCCTTTTAAGATAAATGTTCTTTTTATTAAATTTTTATCTTTAGATATAGATAGATATTTCCGTCCTTGATTAGCAAGGATTGGAAGCCTATAAATAAAGCCTATAGGGCTGATTTTTATTCATTCCATCACAGAATTCAATTTCAGAGAGAAGTAGTTCCACATAGAAGTTTAGGAGTTCAAAGGTTTTAGGGTTTTGGCGTTCAATGAAAGTTGGAGTGCCGGGATTGTAAAGACTTTGAATATAGTTTATTGCAAGTTATTTCTTTTCAATCAATGTCTGCGATTGCGATGAGGCACGAGTATTCCACCCACTTCTAAGGTTGAGGCGAGCCCGACGATAGCCCTGCATGCTTGAGGTAAAGATTTGATCTTTGTCGTGTTTTGAGCATCTACTACCCTTTTATGTGTTTATTACCCATTCAATGGAGATCCATGCTAATAACTTGGATTGTAAACCTAAAATCGGTAGATACAATTAGGGTTTCTTGAAAGAGTTGGCTAATTGTTGGAAAAGGTGAAAGTTTGGTCCTTCGATGCAATTCGCATGATTATTGTTATTTCTCTTGCCTAATGCATGCTTGGTTATTGTTGTTGCAAACCCCAATCTTGGAATTTTTCTTTTCATTTCGAAAAAGCCTTGTTCCTTATTTTCTTCCGTTTAAAGTTTCAGTTTTTCCTCGATCTCGACCAATCTTGGTCGATATCGACTACTGACCTTCGATCATCAAGATTGTCGTAGCTTCTGGTGTGCAGGAACTCGACGTCGACGAAAGCTTTACTCGATATCGACCAACCACAGGGAGCTGTTGCTGCTCTGTTCGACTTGTCCGATCTTCTGTCGGTAACGGCTCGGGATTATGATTCCGGAGTTACGTATCGAGGGATAAAACCCCTCGTTAGGATCTTGCGCTCCGAGTACAGGTTGAAGGTTTGAAACCGCAGATTTGTAGTTTAAAGCGGGATTTCTCACCCAAATCCGTAAGGTCCGTCGGAGAGCCCGGGGTAAACACATGTGTCTGTCCTAAGTCTACAACGCGGAAAATCCATTTAGGCATGCAACCAGGATAAGTGAAGTTAAAGCAAAATACAATCTCAAAGGTGTCACGGCAGAGCCGGGACAAAACAAAGTAAAAGAGGGGAAGTCTAGTGGTCTCTCGAGCTCTCAATCTAACGCCAAAAGTCTGTACCCGCCAAGCATCCATATAAGCAAAGATAACGGCTAGCGGTTACCTGAATCTAAAAAAAATGAGGGGGATCTGGGTCAATCATCAGGTCACTCATGCGCGTGTGTAAACACACTCTGAGAGGCATATAATAAGCATCCTATTCCTAAAATGAAATGCGTAATGCAAAGCGGAACTTAAACAGACATGCATACGAATAATTAAGTGTGGACATAAATAAAGAGGCGTGCAATTACAAGAAATGCCAAATAGCATGCCCCTCTAGGCTCATAAGGAATCCTCTAGCAACTCCTTTCAAAGGGAACTACCTCACCCACGGTGCAGGCCGTCCCTACGTAATGAGCCTACTAACAATGAAGGGAAGGCAAACAACAACACCCATATAAGGCCTAATGCTCTAAGAGTCCTATGGCGACTTATTACCAAAAAGCCTACCTCACCCATCAAGTGCAAGCAACTTTCTATAATAAGCCTCACTAAGATGACAAGAATAGAGAAAAAGGTCACATCCAATAAACATCTATAACGACCGTTTTCTAGCAAAGACATATAGCAAGTCATATGGTTTCCATTTTAGATCCTAAGTGTGATTCTAAGTCGTATGGTGCATGAACACTAGCCTACTATATAACACCCAGTGCATAGAGCGCCCATCATGAGTAAGTTCAAAGAACTTACCTGGAGAAGCGCAGAATCCAAACAATGATCAGCAATGGCAAGCAATCCAACATATCAGAGATCACCTAGTAATCCCATAAATAACATAATAAGTCTAAGTCTAATTTACACAAAGCACACAAGTCACATATGAAACATGTAAGATACGCACATATGATAACTCAACCATCTTGTCATTATTAACATCATCATCTCATCTTCAATTCTCATATTGTCTCATCATATCTCATAAATTAACATCTTTCTCAATTCGATCATAACATCATCCTCATCAGCTCATGACAACCTCCATATCATACTTAGCCAGTTTCACATATTACCGTTTCATACTCACATTTGGCATACAGATTTATATCAACATCATAATATCTAATATTTAATCTCATATAGTAAATTACCGCAAGTCATGCTATTAGTCATACATATCATGTCGTTAGTCAAACACTCAATATTATCATGCTAGTTAATCATCGAATAAGTCTTATTTCCAAGTTTAGATTTAAATCTGTGTCAAATCCGCGTTAGAATCCTGACCCTTGAAAGTGTTAACAAAATTCCCTTTTTGTATTATTTACTAAATCATTTTCCAACCGTGAAATTCTTTTCAAAATTCTTTTTAAATCTCCAAGTCCAAATAATGTTATATTTTAAACCCCCAATAATATTATGTTTTATTTAAAATACCATTAATTAATTATATAACCGGATAAACCCGAACCGAACCGAACCAAACCCATTTAAAACCAACCGAACTGAATCGAACCCGTAAAATCTCAACCCAGCTCAACGGAAACAAATTTTGAAAGAATTGAAGCGGGCCCCACGGGTGCTGACTGGGCAGAGGAGGGCCCGCCCCCATCTGCTTCTTCCTTCAAACATCTGAAGGCTCCCGCTCCCGAGTCCCGCCTGCTCGCATGCAATGCTCGATGCCGCCTAGAGAAGAAGTTCGTCAGTGGTTGTTCGTCCCAGCACCTCAGCTCCGCCGTCTCCGCTCGTGCTCGCTGCTCAAGATCTCGCTCAGGCCGGTCCCTCGCAGCTCACTCCCTCGCTCTCGCTGCGCATGGTTACGCTCTCAACCTCACCGCTCTCGAGCTCGCCGGAACTCGACGGAGTTCGACCAAGCTTCCCGCACTCGACCCTCACTACCCCCGACAAGACTAAGTGAACAAGGACACACAGAATCGATCGAGGAAAGAAAGGAAGGCTTGGGAGCTCACCGAGGTGTTCGCGGATGTCGGAGTTTCGACCGGAGTTCTGGGCGTCGTCGGAGGCTCTCGATGGCTCCTCAGACCTGCATCGGACGTGGATGAGCGTGATGGTCAAGTCCGAGAGTTGCTTCGATCGAAGACGGAATAGAATCTCTTACCGGAACATGGCTCGTGATCGAACAGGGGAGGAAGAGCTTCGATGGTGGTGCTGTGAGCTCTCAACGGATCGCTGGCTTCGTCAGACTTCGGCTTCACGATGAGCAGGTGCTGCTGCTGGCGCCGATGGTGATCGATGGAGGGCGATTAAGGTGATGAGTGAAGAAGTGATGGAGATGGTGAGCAAGAGACGGTGATGGCGCTGATGCTTGTGAGTGAAGGAGGGAATCGGTGAAGGTGATGGTGAAGAACGACGATGACGACAGTGATGGTGAGCAAGTGAAAGGGACGGGGTGAAGTAGGCAGGGAATGGGTTCCGGTTGCAGGGTAAGGTAGGAGGGAGTGGGTGAGGGTAGAGTGTGAAATTGGTTAAAACAATACCCATAAATAAATTCCAAAAACGCGAATTTTGAATCCCGCAATTCGTTCTCAAATGTTAGTTTCCCCGAATCTCACTCATCTCGATCCATCAGATATATATTTTTTAATCGACAAGGATATCGCTATCTAATAATTATTTTGAATTTTTGAGGAAAAAATGATGGAATTTATTCGTCAAATTTTTCTATTTCGGTCAGAAACCGTTAAATGAGTTTTAAATTCAACTTAATTTCATTTTTAATCGTCTTTTTCCAAAAGATTAGGACTTGAAAATCCAAGCCCTTACATCATCCACCTCTAAAAACAAGTCTCGTCCCCGAGACTAAAATCATCTTAAAATAGAGGATAAAGTTTGAAATTGGTTAGTCCAAGGATCATGTCGTTGATCCCGTAAGCATCTCATAAGTGCCCCTATGAGATCCTCACAGTACCGTTGTCGTGATCATAATATCCCCAATAGACCATAGCAAAGAATGTAATATGGGCCCCTACCACATCCTTACTCCGACTCTTCAGTCATATCATAGCTCAAAACATCACAACGTTCTCTTTAAAACACTGTTCAAAACTTCAAGTTCGGCATTAGTCAAAAGCATTACTAACCTCTCCATTCATCCTACCATCCACCTCTATATGCTAATTCCATATTCCCTTCATAGGTTCCAAGTCAGAATCAAGGTTCAACAGTTCAATTTCTATTATTTCCATCATCAAGCATCATGTATATATATATCGAATAACAATAGCACCTCACGTCTAATAGCATAACATAATCACCTCAAGAATAGCCACATACCATAGCATGTATAACGTTATATCATATATGGTAGAATTTATCACATCATCTCATGGATGTTACACACCATATCAATCAGATAGCACGCTATATCAATCAGATAAGTACATCATACTCATTCTAACTACCAAACATCATCGCATTAGAGGCAACAATTGCTTTCGTATAGTAGCATTCCATCGAATTCAGGGATAACTATGTCAGTACTAACCAGTTCCCTACTGTCAACGACAACACATCAGAGAATCAACATCGTCTATAGCATAGAATTCGCACAACATTCTTTCCCAAGTAAAGTATACACTACTAGATCACTACCTCAGGAGAATCTGCCTACACTACCAACTCAATCCACTACCAATTCTAGGCACCATTGTATCCTGCTCACATACAACCCTTCTAGCCTCATAACTATTCGCAACCAAGGCCGAATACCCAAACCCACTACTAGGTATCCCAACTCCTATGTCATCAAGCCATCTAAGAGCCAATCCACTTCGACATCCCGATCTTAAGTCCTACCTTCCACTCGACTATTTAAAACTATCTCTCGGAGTTCCCAAATCATAAAATTCCGTCATTCTGACAAGCTGAACAACTCAATCTACTACCAAGATTCCACCTAAACATCATCCCCCAAAGAGATATCTCGAATCACATTGCTAACCTGATCATATTCTACGCACCACTGACCACTCTCACTAACCATCAACCTCTAAGAATGCACTCATACTAATCATCTCACACCTGTCACTCTCGACCAACTCTAATGTAGAAATTCATCTCGTGCTACTCCCAACCACGAATTACCAAGACCCTCACCACCAACTCCTATTCCTCAAAGACCAACCACTAATTTTACCTACTCATCCCATTTCAGAATTCACGAAACCTGAACCGCTCATGACTCCTCAAGCTGACCTACCCTAGATCCTCTTCCCATCATTATCAGAATTTACCTCAAGTTACCACTCTTCACCAACCTTCTAAAATCTCTTATCCTCTAGCGTCCTCAATACCTTCGGCTTTGCCTAGTTCCCAAATCCATACTCATAATCTCCCTATCTCAACCTTAAGCCCACGGCCTTACTAGGAATCTCAACTACATCCTTGTCTAGCTACCAGCCTTTTCTCGAAGACTCATCTCACATCCTCAAACACCTCAATAGCCACAATAACCTCCACTCATAAATTCCCCAAGCATTACCAATCCTATCTAAACAACCCCAAATACTCATCATACGAACAACTCTGATA
This sequence comes from Persicaria tinctoria, assembly GCA_037127255.1. Classification (NCBI taxonomy): domain Eukaryota; kingdom Viridiplantae; phylum Streptophyta; class Magnoliopsida; order Caryophyllales; family Polygonaceae; genus Persicaria; species Persicaria tinctoria. Next base: position 67,448,878 of record JBANSL010000002.1, on the reverse strand, counting down.
TAAACAACCTAATATCACCGATCGATAATTTCCCAAGCAACCTCATACTACTCTTCCTTGGCAATTTCTCAACCTCATCCTTTACCGAAATTGCTCCCACTCACAACACATACAACCTAGTCCCAAGTTCTACAATTCCTTAGACGTTCCTTCATCGATCATCCTCGACACCGCCCACGATCCGCTCATAGACTATCTAGACACCTTCCTGAGCACACCAATCCATCTCACAACACCTCCCCTCAAGAATCCCCCGATCTGCTCCTAGCTCGCCCATCCACCTCTAAAACTATCCTAACTACCTCTACCCACACCCAATCTCAAGATCACCCTAATGAAACTAGTCCAGACCTCAGCCAACCACATTCTTATACTACCCGCACACACTACTTGCATATACTTCCACCTCTAACTAAGACCTACCTAGATGAGAACCCCATTACCTACTACCGCCTACCAGTCCTAACTCACTCAGCTCTACCTAAGTTAATGCATCCATCCTGCACACCCTCTCGCTCATCTCATGACAAAGAACAAAGACTTCAATCCCTCTGCCACTTCCCGACCTAGCTTACCGAAGAATCTCTCGACTCATGCCCAAGAAGAAGCACCACTAGACATGTAACCCATAACCTACTCACCAGCAAGTCAGTATACCAAGCACCAAGGCACATCATCATAGAAACAAGTTAGTCAGGCAATCATTGCTACCATTTCAGCACATCCGTCATCACACAATCAATTATGTCAGTTCTAGGCCTATCACACAACATCAATTTCGATTAGTATAGAAGAATCCACGATTTGAATTAAGAATGCTCTTTCTCATGTCAGCTGGGAGGAACCTGTTCACGATTGTCCTCTTTGAATCGTATTCGTCCTTTTTTTCCATCGGTGACGTTGTTCTTGGGGCCTAGGGTTCATGGACCCATCACACTTCTGTTGCGCCGCTCCGGTGCCACTTAGTCGTCGGTCTTTTCTTGCATATCGGCGCTCATCGAAGGATCATAAGGGTTAGAAGTTACGGAGACAGGGGAAAGACAAGGGCAGACAACACAACTTCCTTAAGAGTTCAGGCATGGACCAAGACTAGGGACGACGAGACCAAGGAGAAGATCCCAACCCGAGAGTTACAACGATGCCGTTATAATTGTGGCACACAAACACATAAAAATCAAGAGATATCATCACATTACTTCACACTAGTATGCACCTATCTCAAGGAATATCGATTTAGGCATTCATAACATGTTCATATAATCATCTTTATATGTGCACAGAACAAGCTAGCAACCTATCATTTCATCCACCAATCATGCTTGATAGACTAAAAACACGTATGCACAGACTGAGATGGGGCATATATGACATAAGCTATGCAAGACCTAGCAAACATCACAGGATATCATATGCACGACTTATCACTCATTTAGATACACAATTAAGCAAGTCATAATGTTACAGGGTTGAGGCAAGCATGCTAATATGCACCCTAAAAATCATGCTAAGGGTATGGTCAGTTCATGCAGGGTTGGTATAGCAACTATCTCATCACATACCTCCATATTCGCATAGTAAGACTAGGACGTCACACAATCATACGAGGGCCTATAACCGGGAGGTATATGTCCTATATGATACTAGCAATACTCATTAAACATGTAAACAATCATGAGGTCCAATTAGGTTAATCTGGCGTGCTAAGTCATCCAATTCGTGTTTTAAAAAGGTAACGAGAGGTGACCACACTATCATGGACCTAGTTCATAGGGAGACATTAATCATGGAAATTCAATACATATGACACATACATCCACTCATAAGTGCAACCATGCAAGGTACCAGACAAGTCATGCTGAATTATACCAATATAGCATGTCATTAAATCACAAGGAGGATATCCCGACAAGACAAGAATTCTGATTACATAGGAACAAGTCTTTCTCCCGCTATCCCGTTTGCACATACAGTCATTTACATGTTCAAGTTAAGGCATTCTGATTAGTTCGCTATCCTAACCACAATATCACTCAAAACGGAAGCAATCAACAAGACTAATATGATTCTCTTCGAGGAGGATCGCCCTCGGGCCCAATTGCATATATGTATATATAACGTAAGCATAGAGACGATCTATGCCGTCCTTCGAGGGACAGCTGACCGGAGGGGCAAGAACCTCACAGCCTTCTAACTCGACACTCCAACCTTCGTGGTGCTCCTTGGAGTCTTCCAGGCTCATCTGTAAATAAAAGCTAGTATTTTGCCTGCCATTTCCCGAGTTCTACATCCATAAGGGATGTCTATCGCTTTGGTATCTACCCACGAGATTGTTTCCCCTTATTCATTTAGGTTTAATTCCAATTAAATTCATTTTGCCCTTTTAAAAACATGTTCCAAAACCATTTGAAAACATTGGGCGATTTTCAAAACCATCTTCAACCTATTGTACTCGGATCGTAAAACCTCAGCTCTGATACCACCTTTGTAACGGCCCGGGATAATGGTTCCTGGGATACGTTTCGAGGGATAAAACCCCTCGTTAGGATCTTGCGCTCCGAGTACAGGTTGAAGGTTTGAAACCGAAGATTTGTAGTTTAAAGCGGGATTTCTCACCCAAATCCGTAAGGTCCGTCGGAGACCCCGGGGTAAACACATGTGCCTTTCCTAAGTCTACAACGCGGAAAATCCATTTAGGCATGCAACCAGCATAAGTGAAGTTAAAGCAAAATACAATTTCAAAGGTGCCACGGCAGAGCCGGGACAAAACAAAGTAAAAGAGAGGAAGTCTAGTGGTCCCTCGAGCTCTCAATCTAACACCAAAAGTCTGAACTTGCCAAGCATCCATATAAGCAAAGATAGCGGCACTAGTAGAAAAAGGGTCTTTGGCTACGGTTGATTTACCACGGTTTCGTGTCTCCTCGTGGTAAATATGTATACTTGGCAATATAACCACAATTATTACAGAACCGTGGTAATTAATCGGTAGATTTACCACGGTTCCGTGTGTCCTTGTGGTAAATATGTATACTTGACAATACAACCACGGTTATTTACAGAACCGTAGTAATTAATCGGTAAATTTACTACGGTTTTGGAGCACACCGTAGTCTTTGTGATCGGAAAAATTACCACGTTATTTTTAAAACCGTTCATTTTAACATGGTTTTTTGTTTAATTCATAAAACCTGGAACCCTAGCTTCATCTCCTCTTTTCAATCTCCGAACAGCATCCTTCCCTCTTCTACCCCTCAGGCGCCGCCGTGCCCGTATCGTCTTCATTCCCATCTCCACCGTACCTCCTATCGATCAATCATGTCTCCGACTCCCTTTCCTTCTTATGTAACCATTGTGTTAAATCCGACCGCTATCGCTCTGGGCATTGATGACGACCTTCATTGACGTCGACATCCCTCCTGTAATTAGTCATAGCCGTTGCCCTCCATTGGTTCCCCGATATCTCTAGCTACAGATTTTCTCTTGGCAAGTGCTAGTTGTCAATTTCAACCTTTCGATTTTTCATTTTCATTTAGCCCCTGTTTGGTATCCATATCCTGATATCAGATATCAGATATGGGTATCAGATATCGATATCAGGGATATGGGTATCAAATCTGATATCCGATATCTCATATCTCCATTTGGTATGAGATGATATCAAAGTAAATAGGGCTCAAGAGTTCACAAGTTCAGCACAAGTAAATCTGAAATTTCACTCATAGATCCAAACGTTCAACACAAGTTAATCTGATATCTGAACAGAAGAATCGATAATCACCGACGATAAAACAGGGGCTTAAAAATCTGATAACTGAACAGAAGGCTCACAAGTAAATCTGAAATTTCACTCATACATCCAACAGTTCAACAATTCAACCCTCAACCTCTGTCAGATTTGCTCAAAAGTTCAGCACTTCAACCCTACCCCCAAATTTGTCCACATTAAAATCTGAAAGAAAAAAAGTACAAAATCTGAAAAAATGGAAACCACACATACAAACCTTGCACTTGCAGTAGCAATCTCTATCAGATTCGCTCAAAATTTGAAAGTGCAGCAGTGGAAGGGGGGGCGGAGAGAGGGAGAGGCGAACTGGAGAGGTGGTCGAGGTCAAGAGGGGGACAACATAGGCGGTGAACTGGAGATGTGGTGAGGGCGTTGAGGCGAGCGAAGAAGATGGGCGAAGAAGACGACCGGAAAAAAAAGACCCAATTTGATATCCCAAGTTTTTGGGGTATATGAGATAGGAGAGATTTACAAAGAAAGGGGTATATGGAGATATCAAGTTGATATCGATATACCCGTATACCAAACAGGGATATGGATATCAGCGATATCCATACCCATATCCCATATCAGGATATCAATACCAAACAGGGGCTTAAATTTCCTCTTTGCTTGGTTGTTTCTCTCAATTGGTGGTTTCTTGAACTCTGACCAATGTTAACTTGCTTGATTGTTTGTTTGGTATGTCAAAATAGGGTTAAATAGCGGGTAAAAAAAATAGAGTTAGATTAAGAAATTTAATTAATTGTCTTCAAACTAGCTAGTTTTTTTTCGTTCCGGCTATATACACCGCAAATCTAAGGACGTGCATGATTAAAAGGCTTGCACGTCCTTAAGGACGTGCAATATTAGACACAAGGCTTGCACGTTCTTAAGGACGTGCAATATTTACCTTGTGATTTGCGGTGTATATAGCAACACCCTTTTTTTTTGGGCGAAGGATACATGTACAGTCTTCTTTGTTGTCAAAATTTATCAATATTTCTTCAGCTTGGCTTGGGTGTGAACTACCAAAGATTTGGGCATATTGGAATTGGCTATGAAGTTGATATCTAGATGCATGTTTGAATGGTTGCTTCTGTTTTGCACAATTTATCTTATGGGTTCTATTGTTTTCTGAGTTCTCTGTCTAAATAAGGATTAGTATTCGGTGTTTGGAAATTAAGTTGTGGGTGTGGATAATAATTATCTTTGAGCACCTTTATCAGTTCAACAAAAAGAGGTGAAATCCCCTCCTTGGGCATGCTCTTAGCTTTCATTATGAGTGAGAGAGGACTTTAATTGTCTGCATTGGTGCAACCCTGAAGCTTATGTCGTACTTGAACACTAAATTGTATGATTTCACCTGTTAAGCATTGGTGTTTCTACATCGTTTTGTGCATAACTCACTATGTAGTTCATTATTCTTTTTTTCTTCTAATGTAATAATCTCTTTCCCTCACATATACTCCATTATAGTTTATTTTCTATCTTGCTATTTATTTGTTCTTCAATTTGTGCCACTTTGTCTACCTGTTTTTGCATTACATATTTGGACGATGCTCGTACGTTAAGAATTATTGTAACAGGTAGACCTGTTTAAAGGCATTACCTTGCCAGATGCTCCACAGTTTGGCAAAGTTTTTGGTGGGCAGTTTATCAGACAGGTATTTATTTTTTCTCCTCATTATCCTATTCCTATTGATATAACTTCACGAGAGTTATGATATGACATTTCGTGCTTAAATAGATTGTAGTGCATCTCAGACTTTGTTCCTCAAGCTATTCAGTTTGTCCGTTTCCAACCCTTTCAAGAATCATAAATTTGTTTGGATCATTTGACATCATGGTCTTGGTATATTTAAAGCATAAAGTTTGAATAATCCACTGTCTCATGGTTTAAATTCTTACTTCAAATATATGCTTCAGAATTTTTTATTCCTTGTAACATTAATTTGTCACTTGAGAATATTTTTGAAAAGAAACGAAAGAAAACTATCATTCTTAAAGAAATGCTTGCCTTTTTCTGTACTGTCTTTTTGTCTAATGTATAGTTTGTTCTCATTCAGGCGCTGGCTGCAGCAACGAAAACTGTTGACTGTCTAGAAAAATTTCACCATTTCCAGGCTTATTTCCTTCTTGTTGGGGATGTAGACAGTGAGTGCACTTTGTCTTGCCTCTCTTTCCCCCTTCCTCTTTACAACCATTTAAAACTCTATAGCCATTTTTTTTGTATGCTCAATAATGTGATTTATTTTAAGAAAGCATTTGTTGTGCTTTCTTTTACCATTTTTGGAGGTAGCTGCCTGATGGGGCTCCAGGATGAACTCTTTCATCTGATTTCTAGTGCTACCTGATGGCCATTTTGGAGCTCAATACTTGTTCTGTTTCTCATCTTTAATGCATTCTTTGGGTTTATCTTCTTTGATGGGAAAAAAACTAGTTCTTCTATCCTCTTTATCTATGTTATAGATCCTACCAAAACAAGATAGCAACAACGAAGTTCATTCCATGGTCAACAGAGATAAGATTCTGTGATCCGAATACTTTAACTAACTAGCAAGACTAAATCACCTCCAAGGTCTTTGGTAACTTCTTGTATATTGTTAAACTGAAGCTTATATTGGAAGGGGTATTTGGTTCTAACATTCATCTCCTTTTGGTTTTAGTTTAAGGTTCTGGTTCAAAGCACAAGGAAAGCTTGCCGATGACCAGACATTGCATAGGTAAGAACTCCTTTATGAAAGTTAATAAACCATCAAAGGCAAAGTATGGGCTTACTCTCTGTTGCATCAGCATATCTGCTTCTATTTATTCATATCTTATCATGTAAGCAGTGCATATTTCTTTTAATCAAGTTATGACTTCTTGATATACATTGAGAACCAATGCCTCGTCCTTCCTTGATGAAAAACAATGGCTTAATATCAAACTTTGAAATTAGGGGGATTTCTGGTTTAGCTAGTTCATTTTTTTCCTATCATGGCAGGTTTTTTTATTTGAACTTGTATCCCAAGATGGCTGCATTACAGACATAACTCAATCCTTGTTTTCAGAGGTCAATTCACCTTGGTCCAGCCACTAGTAGAAAAATGATGTTTGATGGTGTTTAACTCATTGAGGTTTTGGCTGTCCTTTAGGCTTTTGTTTTTTACTGCTTGATTTGTTTTGTTCTCCTCTATATATGGTTGCAGCTTGATTAAATTTAGTCTTAGTTTTAGGTTTCTTATATGATTGGAGAATGGAGAGTACTGCTGCGGACGACCTCCTAATCCAGATGTCCTCTACAATGCAAGAATAAAGTTTGGTAAGCATAAAAAATGATGAAATTGAATAGAATTAAGCTATTTTACTACTATGTATGTTTTCAAGATGCCCTTGTTTTACGGGTATTGATTTGATCGGAACTCCGAAATCTGTCTCTTTGAGATCTTTACAAGCCTCTATCTTCTTCTTGCTTTTAGGTGCATTTATGGACGCTGTCAGCGACATGTAATTTGACTATATTGCTTCAGGGCATTATTCTAGTGTTATTCATCCATCTCTAGATGAAGCATATAAGACATCAACCCTGGAATATATTGTCCAAGGATATGGTAATTATTTGAGAAACAACCATTCATTCTTGTTCTTCCCTTTTAGGATCTCGCTCTCGCCTCCATCTATCTCCTTTGTGGGATCTCGCTCGAGGATCTCCGATGAACCTTCGAGGTAATTGACGGAGGGGAAACCTATCGTTGATTCCGCCAAAGAAAACTCAAACCTATAGCAAGTATAGCAATAAGCAAGAGGTCGATCCACAGGGAAATTTGTAATTCAAGTATGATTCAAGTGTCGATTAAAGTAACCAAAGGGGGGTTTTGAGAGTGTAAAAGTTCCGCCTTTTATCAAAGCGGAGTAAAGAAAGCAAAGTAATTGGATTTGGTTTTAGACAAATTTGAGAAGTAATTCTACCTACAATTTTCCACTTTATTGGATTGAAGCAATCCTTGTAACTTCTTCTCGTCCTATTAAGTTTCCTATGAATGCCCTTGTCCCGACCTAATATAGTTACTAGTCCAATCAGTCCTAGAAATCCTTATCAATCGAACAGTCCCTAAAGAAGGATTTAACCCAATTGATAGCTTTAAGTTCAGAGATTAGCCAAGGTATTTGCAGTCCCTAAAGAAGGATTTAACAACACATTCAACTTCCTACTCATTCAATTAATTCAATCAGCCCAAAAGGAACAAGTTTGCTACTTAGGTTAAGGTTCACAATCAGGAATCTACAAAACCTTAGCAATTGAATTGATTCTAACTAGTTGCGCGGGCTAGATAGAATAAAACAATAGACAATCAAGCACAAAGAAGTCGAAGCATTCAAATATAGGAAATAGGAACGGGAATTAGAAACTCACAATCAATCCAAATAAAGCTTCAAATTGCAGGCAGAATAGATGAGTTTAGTTCTTCAGGGAAGACATTGCTCAAAATCTCTAAATCGTCTAATGAATAGAATGGAATAGAAGTGATTCAAAAATAACTAAAAAGTGGCCTTTTGTATCATCCCAAAGTCGGCCATCAACAAAAACCAAAAAGGCATCTAGGGTTTTTAATCAAAACGGTGTGTTTCCGCGTTGGCGGCAGATGCGGCGGCCGCCGCATGTATGCTGCGGCCGCAGAATCAACATTGTTTTTGCAACGGTCCTGGCGGTGGCCGCTACACACCATGCGGCGGCCGCTGCATTGGTCTTTCACGGAAAATCCGTCTTGAATCAGCCCTCGACGTCAACGTGAAAGTTGTAGCTCTTTGAAAGAGCTTTCCAACGCATGGTCATAGTAGTCGATCGGACAATCGAGGCCTCCAGAAAGTGCAAAACAAGTTCAGCGTGTCTGGCGACAACTTCTGTAGACTTGTTCTTCGTTTAGGTTCGCTTCTTCTTCTCAGGACCTCTTGAGATTTTCATGTAAGCTCATTCGATCAACTAGACATTCTCATCCAATGCGTTATCAACTCATGTCTCCTCCTCGAATCCACCATTACCTGAAATAATCAATAAAAGCGTGTAGATTCCGACTCCGACAACATAGAGAACTAATATGCAAATCATACTTAAACCATGCATGATATGCATCATAACTAAGCTAAATGCAACCTATTATGCTTACCTAAATGGATCCTATCAGTAATCTCTTCCCTGCGACGAACCCTCCATTAAAACTGACGATAAGTCATCTAGTATGGCTTATATTTACACTTTTATGTAGTTCTTGGGTCCTTGTTCTTTCCCCCATCTTCTATAGGTTATGATATTTTTTACTCCATCTCTGACATCCGCATAAACGTTTCATTCTATTGCTTTTCAGGAGCTATGAGTTACAGAGATTCTCATCTGCTCATTGTTCTTTGAAAGTAAGGTACTTTTCCTCTAGTTTATTGTGTTCTTTTCCCACCTCTTCTAGCCTATGTTGTGTAGTTTCTAGCTTTCATTCTAGTGACTGTCTATTTATCCATGTCTGAATTAATCCATGTCTGAATTGCCCTCATTAAGCAAACCTTGTGAAGGGTGTGTTTCTTGGATTCCTTGTTATTGTAGTGGGTCTTTATTCTCTTAAGAACATGCCCTTATATGAAACATAAGGTTGCTAGTCTTGATTTCAAGTTGATCGATGTTTATAGAGGTAATTAGTTTGTAATTGTTGAAAGCTTACTAGGGGCTTCCTGAATTTAATGGGATTCAAGTTGTATGAACAACGTCTTTTTTTTCTACATGATCTTTCAGTTAAACAACTTTGCAGCACAACGTTCGTTTTCTTCAAGAAATTATTCAAAACAAGAGATTCGACATCCTAGAGTAGTCAATCTTATTGATAGATGTGGAGATATCGATTTCTCTTTATAACATTGCTGATAGAACATCCATCACAGGGCTTTGATTATGCTATTTTGGTGATTCTCCTTAATGTAAAATCGGGTACCATAATCTCTATTAACTCTTATCTATATTGAAAAGGTCATCTTGTTTTCTTGGTATTTTACTATGCATATAACTTTGGATACCATATGTATTCAAGTATTGCCTTTATATTCTCAGATCCCATATATATATATACTTTTTTGTTTATTCCCATGTCCCGTATTTCTTATATTTAGTTAATTAATTTTCCATGCCCTGAATTGAAAGTAAAGCTCACAAATTCATGTCGTGATTGATTATCTAAGCCTAGCTTAAAATTTATGAAATATGCTAACCTTCTTAAGTATATGAATCTGGTGCTTTTACTTTAATGCCGGCTTGCTACTATAATAATCATATTATTATTATTTTATTTAAGCCTATTAGCTCAATTGGTAGAGCGATGTGTTTATACACAAAGACGTGGGTTCGAATCCCGCATAGGCTACTATAATAATGAGGTGTACTACAATAAATATTTACTTCGGTTCAACAATTTATCACGGTTCAAAACACAATTACCACATGCATCTTTACTTCGGTTCACACATTTACCACGGTTCAAAACAATTACCACACGACCTATTTACCACGGTTGACACATTTACCACGGTTCACAAGGCCTACAAATACATACAGATTTACCACGGGTGGATAATTTTACCACGGTTCTGTTCACGTGGAAAACAGATTTACCATAGCCACTTTTACCTCGGTTCAGAACCGTGGTAAAGCTTGCACACGGAATCGAGGTAAAACTGCCTTTTTCTACTCGTGCGGCTAGCGGATACCTGAATCTAAAAAAAATGAGGGGGATCTGGGTCAATCATCAGGTCACTCATGCGCGTGTGTAAACACACTCTGAGAGGCATATAATAAGCACCCTATGTTGTTGCAGGAGGATGGTCAAGTAGGAAATAAACATGAAATAAAGATCAGACTGACTTCCCTGTCTCAGCAAATAATTACAAGACTTCCTCCCGTTGTAGTAAGAGAAAAGTCAGGATCGAATCCACGAGGAAGCACGTCAGCAGTTCTCAGGTAGCTATCAGATTCTCACAACCAGCAGTAGAAAAGACAGAAACACCAGCATAAGCAGAAATAAAACAGAAACAAATAATCCCGGCAAGGGCAACTAAGACAAAAGCAAATAACAAATAAAGAAGACAGAAATAAAAGCAAAGCAAATAAAGAACAAAGCAAATCGACAACAGTAAGTAACTCGACCAAAGTACTCGACCGAGTTTTGTCGACACAATCTTGTCGATATCGACAAGTACTCGACACAAACAGCAGATCGACAAGATGTTCTCGACACAACAGCAGATCGACAACAGCAAAAGGGAAGGAACTCGACTCCAACAATCTCCTCGACGTCGAGTAGATAACTCGATGTCGACAAGTTTCTCGAGGTCGATAAGAGCAGAAAATTAAATGCAAAGGCTTTTCGAACACGGAACGCGAATTTCGATGAAATAAATCAATAAACTAAAGACTTCCAAAGCTAGGGTTTCAACACCACAACGATAACCATGCAAAGTAACACATAAAGGCATAAAAGATCATGCTTTCCATCTAAATAACTTTCGTTATTAACAAATAGGAATATAGAGGCTTTCGCATAAACCCTATTTGTTACTAACCCTTTTTCACATAATTAATCCAAGTTGCATTAAGATCACTTTCGCTTCAATAATACAAACAAGGATCACCTTCAACTCTCGCAAAAGAATCATGCTCATAGGGATAGAAGATGAATTGCACAAAAGATCTGACCTTTATCGCATCATCTCACATGGCCACCGTCGGGCTCACCCCAGCCCCAGAAGTGGGTGGACTACTCGCTCTTCATTGCAATAACAGACATCTTCGATCGAAAGGAAATAAATTGCATTAAAACAAAATTCAAAGCCTTTACAATTCCGGCAATCAACTTTCGCAAATCGCCAAAACCCTAAAAACCTCAAACTCCTAAACTACTCTACTTGTATCTCTGAATGGAATTGTGTGTAACTTGGAATGAATAAAAAGTCAGCCCCTAGGGCCTTATTTATAGGCTTCTAATCCTTGCTAATCAAGGATAGAAGATATCTATCTTTATCTAAAACTATATCTAAAACTTAATGATAAATAAATAACATAGTGTAATTAAATAAAATAGATAGACTAGGATTATATCTAATGTGTGGACATCTTCTTTGGTCTTGATAGATCTTGATAGATTCGGATAGAATTCGTCGAATCTTGGCTTGCAAGTAATCTCCTTTCTCTTCGGACTTCTCCTCGATCTCGGCTTCTGGAGTACTCGACATGTCTTCTCGATGTCGACAACTTTCCTCGACATCGACAACCTTTTGGTCTTGAGTTCAGTCAACTCGACTTCGTCTTCCAATGCTCATGTCGAGTTTTGGATACTTGTCGATGTCGACAAGTCTTGTCGACGTCGAGTTCTTTTCTCAGCTTCCAGCTCTGTTCGTAAAACGCACTTTCCCGCTGCCTCGTTCGTCGGATTGACGCATATGACCATGCGTTGGAAAGCTCTTTCCGAGGGCTACAACTCTCATGAAGACATCACAGCCTGATTCAGAACGATGTAAACCGGAAATTGGCCTTCTCTCCAGCTGCACCATTCTTGGCTTCTCCATGGCTTTCCATTAAGCTCCAAAATGCGTCCGATTTCTGCGAAATATGACAAAAACTTGTGTAGACCTCCATAGATTGCAAATAAGTGTAAACTACACAGATTCTGTATTATTCTAACCCAAATGTATGAAATGTATACAGAAATCGATATAAAAGTAAGTGTAAAACATGGCTAATTAGGCTCACAACAAACACCCCATACTTAAGCTTGCTTGTCCTCAAGCAATACTTTTAATTGTCATTCAGGGGAAGAATTCAAACTCTCAACATATTAGATTCATTGCCATATAACCCTGCAATCAATTACCATCCTTGAAAAGGTACTAGTGTCACTGATTCATGCATGTGCAAAATATATAAAAGCAACATCTACTCACAAAAGGAGGGTTATGCAAAAACATTCATAAGTGCCTAAGCATTGATAATCAAGAAGACTTTAATTTAAGCTCATGAAGGAGTAGATTGGTAAAAGGCTAAAAGGTGGGCAATTTTTGGCAATGTGGTGCTTTTGATCCGGGGAAATGGATCACTTTCAAACTTTGAGTTTCATATCACATTCCTTCTTCCATACAATTTATCACCTTTCATATTGCTTTTTTCAATAATGCTTTTACCTCTCTAACCTCAGCACTGCCTTCTCGCGAGTCGCAAACATGGGTGTCATGAATGGCCCCGGATACTCAGTGCTTTGGACTCCTCACAATGTATCCCATCTCTCCAAACTATTATCTCAGAGAGCAGGGTCAATCTACCTTTATCTCCCGAGGTGATTGGATTTTCTTTCACTCATTAAATTTTCCATATATTTCAAACAAATTCCTTCCAAACTCTAATAATGATAATAACAACACAAAACACCATATAACATCTCCATAATGTAACATCATTCTCAACATAATCCCCAGATAAGGTAAGGAATGGAAATATTTAGATCATGTGGAGCAAATATTGAAATAAGGCATATTATGGCTTTTGTGATGCATAAGCATAGGTAAGGCTAGGATTTTAAACAATGAGCATTATATGGAAATATAAAGTCCTCCATCATCTTATCATGCAACATATCAAAAGCAACTTCAAATTTTACCTCCTTTCATGGTTTTCAAGAAAATATGCACTTCATTGTGACTTCCCTTTACTAGGCAATTTAATGCTATATCTCTAATGAATCCAATTTTGCATCGTCGAGTTTAATATAAGCTTCCATGACATTATTCAAACATTTCAATGTTTCAATGGGGGTCATTTTTCTCAAATTTTGGAAAACATGCATATAAACATATAAATCAATAATGCATTCCAAAATAGCCATGTAGCAATTCTAAGAAATAATTCACATATATGTCAAATATGGCAAATATGCATAATGGAAGCCCTTCCCCCACCCCATACTTAAACATTACAGTGTCCCCATTGTATAAAAAAACAATGTAAAGGGTAAAGAAAGAAACTCACAAGACATGAGTGCAGAGCCGCAAAATTTTGAATGGAGCACCTCCTAGTCCGAGTACGCTTTGGTTCTATCCATTGACCTGAAAAGTAGAAGACATATACCCAAAAACAACAAAAACCAAAAAACAATGTTCAAAACCAAAAACTCAAAACAAAGTCTCAAATGTCCTAAAAAGTCTATGTACATGCTCTAGATTTTATAGTCGCTAGGCCGACTTTCATTAATGCTCAAGGTGGTATCTGCAGTGCCCATGTAGCTTGGGCCTCAAATAAGACTCCATTCTTGTCCTTTAGCTGGATCCCTCCTGAATGGATCTTGTTCACCGTGAATGGTCCCATTTTCTTCTTATTGAATTTGTTAGGAAACCAATGATCCTTTGATTTAGAGACATAGACCATGTCTCCTACTTCGTATTCCTTTGGATCGTCATCGGAAATCCTGCATAAGCGCACATACCAAGGCAAACCTCTCCCATGTATAGATAAATCTTTAATTGAAATAGGAGAAGACAGATTCATACCTTGGCTTACCGTTGTGGATTCGGGAACCACTGGATCTTGTCGATCTCGAGTAATGTTACTCGACATCGATGAAGTTGGTTCATCTGGTGGACTGCAAGTCGAGGAAGGAGGTGTCGAAGAAACCCGGATCTTGTCGACATCGACAAGATTTGTCGACATCGAGTTGTTCTCGATTTCCAGTAGATTTCTCGTCGATGAAGGTGGAGTCGAGGAAGGAGGTGTCGAAGAAACCCGGATCTTGTCGACTTCGACAAGAGTTGTCGATGTCGAGGAGTTACTGTCTTCAGTTGGGTTTCTCGTCGAGGGAGGTGGTGTCGAGGAAGCCTCAATTTTGTCGATATCGACAAGTGTTGTCGATGTCGAGTTGTTCTCTGGTTTCAGTGGCTTACTCGACGATGCTGGTGGAGGTTTCTGATCTTTGTCGATGTCGACTAAACTACTCGATCTCGAGGAGTTTTTGTCGACTACGACCCCATACTTAGTTCCTGTGTTCTCCTTGAGGATTGCCATGATCTCCTCCACCTGGGCCTCCATGTCCCTCTTTTCTAGCTCCTCGGGGGTCATATTCCTGACCTTGGGTTCCCCGCAGGTGATGTAGCAAGCTGAGATAGATTTGACCTCTTCCATCGGACCCGTATGCCTTTCAGTTTTGTTGAAGGAATACTCAATGACCTCATCGCTGATGTTGAAGGTGAGCACTCCTTTCCTTACGCTTATGTTGGCATCCACCGTCGCCAAGAATGGTCTCCCTAGAATAATTGGACAAGCAGGATCTTCTTGCATATCAATAATTAAGAAATCAGCAGGGACGAAGAATTTACCTACTTGTACTGGGACATTTTCCACCATGCCTGTTGGAATGACCACCGTGTTGTTGGCCATGTAAAGTCTAGCATCCACAGGCTCCAGGGCACCTATCTTAATCTTGGACCAAATCGTTAAAGGCATAATACTAACACTGGCTCCAAGATCACATAAAGCATTAATTTTGTATGGACCAAATCCAATGTTTATAGCAAACTTACCTGGATCCGGCCGCTTTTCCAGTATGTCCAGCTGGCTGCACTCCTCTGTAATTTCCGCCATTGATCGCTTTTTGCTCAGAATCTCCTTCAGGAATTTGACATAGGACGGCATTTCATTGAGAGCTTCTGTGAAGGGTATGGTGACATTCAGCTTCTGAAGCATCTTGATGAAGCGCTGAAACTTTTTCTCCGCTGGATCCTTTAGAGATTTCGTGGGGAAAGGCAGCTTCTTTCGCTGAGTCGGAGCCAGAACAGACGTCGGAGTTGCTGCAGACTTCTCGACATCGATTTGAGACTTCTCGACATCGACAAGTTCCTCGACATCGACAACTTTCCTCGATGTCGAGTTGCTGTTCAGTGCAGAAGTTGGTCGATCAGGGCTGTCCTCGACATCGAGAAGTTTTTTGTCGACATCGACAAGATTCTTGTCGACATCGAGTTGTTCTTCAGTGCTGTCCTGCTGCTTTCCGACCTCTGGCTCTTGCAGTTGATGCCCACTCCTGAGTTTTACAGAAGCTATGTGTCCAGTCTTTCCCTTAGGATTTGGTTCTGTTTGCCCAGGGAGCTTGCCGGACTGTCGTGGGATCTGCGCAGAAATCTGTCCTATCTGCGTCTCAATTCCCCTTTTCCAGATGTCTAGTTCTCCAAATTTGGTGGTGATGTTCTGGAACTGGTTGTTGATGGTCCCTTGATTTCGTCGCATCTCCTCAAGGACCAGCTGCAGATCATCCTTCCTTTGATCCCTTTCTGGATGTCCTGGAGCTCTGTAGGGTGGAGGATTCCTAGGGGGACCTTGGTTCCATTGCTGTTGATAAGGCCTTTGATCCCCCATATAGCGATTAGGCCCCCCTGCGTAAGCTGCATCCACATGATGTTCTGCCATCCTGACTTGCTCTGTATGTGGGCACTCAGTAGTGGTGTGCCTTTGCGATCCACATTCTATGCAAGGTTGGTTGACAGAGAGATACTTCACTTGTTTGAGGAGCTTCTTATTCTGGTCTCTGTAGTATTGTTCCCTGACATCTGGGTCGATCTCCTTTGCTGGCTCATAGAGAGGCCTGGATGGGGCTGGCCTAGCGTAGGTATTCTCCTCATAGTTTGCAGGAGCTCCATACTTGTTGTCGTAATTGGTGAGCTTATCCAGGATACCCCATTCTTCAATTGGTGGTATTGTTAGGAACTCATATCGAGTATAATTGTTGATTCTGTCCTTAGTGATTTGATCAAGAGAATTGAAGAAAATCTCCTGAACCACATAAGGTGGTTGTCCATGGGTGGGACAGGATCGCAGAAGTTCCTTGTAACCCTAGCTTTCATTCTAGTGACTGTCTATTTATCCATGTCTGAATTAATCCATGTCTGAATTGCCCTCATTAAGCAAACCTTGTGAAGGGTGTGTTTCTTGGATTCCTTGTTATTGTAGTGGGTCTTTATTCTCTTAAGAACATGCCCTTATATGAAACATAAGGTTGCTAGTCTTGATTTCAAGTTGATCGATGTTTATAGAGGTAATTAGTTTGTAATTGTTGAAAGCTTACTAGGGACTTCCTGAATTTAATGGGATTCAAGTTGTATGAACAACGTCTTTTTTTTCTACATGATCTTTCAGTTAAACAACTTTGCAGCACAACGTTCGTTTTCTTCAAGAAATTATTCAAAACAAGAGATTCGACATCCTAGAGTAGTCAATCTTATTGATAGATGTGGAGATATCGATTTCTCTTTATAACATTGCTGATAGAACATCCATCACAGGGCTTTGATTATGCTATTTTGGTGATTCTCCTTAATGTAAAATCGGGTACCATAATCTCTATTAACTCTTATCTATATTGAAAAGGTCATCTTGTTTTCTTGGTATTTTACTATGCATATAACTTTGGATACCATATGTATTCAAGTATTGCCTTTATATTCTCAGATCCCATATATATATATACTTTTTTGTTTATTCCCATGTCCCGTATTTCTTATATTTAGTTAATTAATTTTCCATGCCCTGAATTGAAAGTAAAGCTCACAAATTCATGTCGTGATTGATTATCTAAGCCTAGCTTAAAATTTATGAAATATGCTAACCTTCTTAAGTATATGAATCTGGTGCTTTTACTTTAATGCCGGCTTGCTACTATAATAATCATATTATTATTATTTTATTTAAGCCTATTAGCTCAATTGGTAGAGCGATGTGTTTATACACAAAGACGTGGGTTCGAATCCCGCATAGGCTACTATAATAATGAGGTGTACTACAATAAATATTTACTTCGGTTCAACAATTTATCACGGTTCAAAACACAATTACCACATGCATCTTTACTTCGGTTCACACATTTACCACGGTTCAAAACAATTACCACACGACCTATTTACCACGGTTGACACATTTACCACGGTTCACAAGGCCTACAAATACATACAGATTTACCACGGGTGGATAATTTTACCACGGTTCTGTTCACGTGGAAAACAGATTTACCATAGCCACTTTTACCTCGGTTCAGAACCGTGGTAAAGCTTGCACACGGAATGGAGGTAAAACTGCCTTTTTCTACTAGTGCGGCTAGCGGTTACCTGAATCTAAAAAAAATGAGGGGGATCTGGGTCAATCATCAGGTCACTCATGCGCGTGTGTAAACACACTCTGAGAGGCATATAATAAGCACCCTATGTTGTTGCAGGAGGATGGTCAAGTAGGAAATAAACATGAAATAAAGATCAGACTGACTTCCCTGTCTCAGCAAATAATTACAAGACTTCCTCCCGTTGTAGTAAGAGAAAAGTCAGGATCGAATCCACGAGGAAGCACGTCAGCAGTTCTCAGGTAGCTATCAGATTCTCACAACCAGCAGTAGAAAAGACAGAAACACCAGCATAAGCAGAAATAAAACAGAAACAAATAATCCCGGCAAGGGCAACTAAGACAAAAGCAAATAACAAATAAAGAAGACAGAAATAAAAGCAAAGCAAATAAAGAACAAAGCAAATCGACAACAGTAAGTAACTCGACCAAAGTACTCGACCGAGTTTTGTCGACACAATCTTGTCGATATCGACAAGTACTCGACACAAACAGCAGATCGACAAGATGTTCTCGACACAACAGCAGATCGACAACAGCAAAAGGGAAGGAACTCGACTCCAACAATCTCCTCGACGTCGAGTAGATAACTCGATGTCGACAAGTTTCTCGAGGTCGATAAGAGCAGAAAATTAAATGCAAAGGCTTTTCGAACACGGAACGCGAATTTCGATGAAATAAATCAATAAACTAAAGACTTCCAAAGCTAGGGTTTCAACACCACAACGATAACCATGCAAAGTAACACATAAAGGCATAAAAGATCATGCTTTCCATCTAAATAACTTTCGTTATTAACAAATAGGAATATAGAGGCTTTCGCATAAACCCTATTTGTTACTAACCCTTTTTCACATAATTAATCCAAGTTGCATTAAGATCACTTTCGCTTCAATAATACAAACAAGGATCACCTTCAACTCTCGCAAAAGAATCATGCTCATAGGGATAGAAGATGAATTGCACAAAAGATCTGACCTTTATCGCATCATCTCACATGGCCACCGTCGGGCTCACCCCAGCCCCAGAAGTGGGTGGACTACTCGCTCTTCATTGCAATAACAGACATCTTCGATCGAAAGGAAATAAATTGCATTAAAACAAAATTCAAAGCCTTTACAATTCCGGCAATCAACTTTCGCAAATCGCCAAAACCCTAAAAACCTCAAACTCTTAAACTACTCTACTTGTATCTCTGAATGGAATTGTGTGTAACTTGGAATGAATAAAAAGTCAGCCCCTAGGGCCTTATTTATAGGCTTCTAATCCTTGCTAATCAAGGATAGAAGATATCTATCTTTATCTAAAACTATATCTAAAACTTAATGATAAATAAATAACATAGTGTAATTAAATAAAATAGATAGACTAGGATTATATCTAATGTGTGGACATCTTCTTTGGTCTTGATAGATCTTGATAGATTCGGATAGAATTCATCGAATCTTGGCTTGCAAGTAATCTCCTTTCTCTTTGGACTTCTCCTCGATCTCGGCTTCTGGAGTACTCTACATGTCTTCTCGATGTCGACAACTTTCCTCGACATCGACAACCTTTTGGTCTTGAGTTCAGTCAACTCGACTTCGTCTTCCAGTGCTCATGTCGAGTTTTGGATACTTGTCGACGTCGAGTTCTTTTCTCAGCTTCCAGCTCTATTCGTAAAACGCACTTTCCCGCTGCCTCGTTCGTCGGATTGATGCATATGACCATGCGTTGGAAAGCTCTTTCCGAGGGCTACAACTCTCATGAAGACATCACAGCCTGATTCAGAACGATGTAAACCGGAAATTGGCCTTCTCTCCAGCTGCACCATTCTTGGCTTCTCCATGACTTTCCATTAAGCTCCAAAATGCGTCCGATTCTGCGAAATATGACAAAAACTTGTGTAGACCTCCATAGATTGCAAATAAGTGTAAACTACACAGATTCTGTATTATTCTAACCCAGATGTATGAAATGTATACAGAAATCGATATAAAAGTAAGTGTAAAACATGGCTAATTAGGCTCACAACACCCTATTCCTAAAATGAAATGCATAATGCAAATCGGAACTTAAACAGACAAGCAGCATACGAATAATTACGTGCGGACATAAATAAAGAGGCGCGCAGTTACAAGAAATGCCAAATAGCATTTCCCTCTAGGCTCATAAGGAATCCTCTAGCAACTCCCTTCAAAGGGAACTACCTCACCCACGGTGCAGGCCGTCCCTACGTAAGGAGCCTACTAACTATGAAGGGAAGGCAAACAACGACACCCATATAAGGCATAATGCTCTAAGAGTCCTATGGCGACTTATTACCAAAAAGCCTACCTCACCCATCAAGTGCAAGCAACTTTCTATAATAAGCCTTACTAAGATGACAAGAATAGAGAAAAAGGTCACATCCAATAAACACCTATAACGGCCGTTTTCTAGCAAAGACATATAGCAAGTCATATGGTTTCCATTTTAGATCCTAAGCGTGATTCTAAGTCGTATGGTGCATGAACACTAGCCTACTATATAACACCCAGTGCATAGATCGCCCATCATGAGTAAGTTCAAAGAACTTACCTGGAGAAGCGCAGAATCCAAACAATGATCAGCAATGGCAAGCAATCCAACATATCAGAGATCACCTAGTAATCCCATAAATAACATAATAAGTCTAAGTCTAATTTACACAAAGCACACAAGTCACATATGAAACATGTAAGATACGCACATATGATAACTCAACCATCTTGTCATTATTAACATCATCATCTCATCTTCAATTCTCATATTGTCTCATCATATCTCATAAATTAACATCTTTCTCAATTCGATCATAACATCATCCTCATCAGCTCATGACAACCTCCATATCATACTTAGCCAGTTTCCCATATTACCGTTTCCTACTCACATTTGGCATACAGATATATATCAACATCATAATATCTAATATTTAATCTCATATAGTAAATTACCGCAAGTCATGCTATTAGTCACACATATCATGCCGTTAGTGAAACACTCAATATTATCATGCTAGTTAATCATCGAATAAGTCTTACTTCCAAGTTTAGATTCAAATCTGTGTCAAATCCGCGTTAGAATTCTGACCCTTGAAAGTGTTAACAAAATTCCCTCTTTGGATTATTTATTAAATCATTTTCCAACCGTGAAATTCTTTTCAAAATTCTTTTTAAATCTCCAAGTCCAAATAATGTTATATTTTAAACCCCCAATAATATTATGTTTTATTTAAAATACCATTAATTAATTATATAACCGGATAAACCCGAACCAAACCGAACCAAACCCATTTAAAACCAACCGAACCGAATCGAACCCGTAAAATCTCAACCCAGCTCAACGAAAACAAATTTTGAAAGAATTGAAGCGGGCCCAACGGGTGCTGACTGGGCAGAGGAGGGCCCGCCCCCATCTGCTTCTTCCTTCAAACATCTGAAGGCTCCCGCTCTCGAGTTCCGCCTTCTCCCCTGCAATGCTTGACGCCGCCCAGAGAAGAAGGTCGTCGGCGGCTGTTCGTCCCAGCACCTAAGCTCCGCCGTCTCCGCTCGTGCTCGCTGCTCAAGATCTCGCTCAGGCCGGTCCCTCGCAGCTCACTCCCTCACTCTCGCTTCTCACGGTTACGCTCTCAACCTCACCGCTCTTGAGCTCGCCGGAACTCGACGGAGTTCGACCAAGCTTCCCGCACTCGACCCTCACTACCCCCGACTAGACTAAGTGAACAAGGACACACATAATCGATCGAGGAAAGAAAGGAAGGCTTGGGAGCTCACCGAGGTGTTCGCGGATGTCGGAGCTTCGACCGGAGTTCTGGGCGTCGTCGGAGGGTATCGATGGATCCTCGGACCTGCGTCGGACATGGATGAGCGTGATGGTCAAGTCCAAGAGTGGCTTCGATCGAAGACAGAATAGAATCGCTTATCGGAACCTGGCTCGCGATCGAACAGGGGCGTAAGAGCTTCGATGGTGGTGCTGTGAGCTCTCAACGGATCGCTGGCTTCGTCAGACTTCGGCAGACTTCGGCTTCGCGATGAGGAGGTGCTGCTGCTGGCGCCGATGGTGATCGATGGAGGGCGATTAAGGTGATGAGTGAAGAAGTGATGGAGATGGTGAGCAAGAGACGGTGATGGCGCTGATGCTTGTGAGTGAGGGAGGGAATCGGTGAAGGTGATGGTGAAGAACGACGATGACGACAGTGATGGTGAGCAAGTGAAAGTGACGGGGTGAAGTAGGCAGGGAATGGGTTCGGGTTGCAGGGTAAGGTAGGAGGGAGTGGGTGAGGGTAGAGTGTGAAATTGGTTAAAACAATACCTATAAATAAATTCCAAAAACGCGAATTTTGAATCCCGCAATTAGTTCTCAAATGTTAGTTTCCCCGACTCTCGCTCATCTCGATCCATCAGATACATATTTTTTTTTAATCGACAAGGATATCGCTATCTAATAATTATTTTGAATTTTCGAGGAAAAAATGATGGAATTTATTCGTCAAATTTTTCTATTTCGGTCAGAATCCGTTAAATGAGTTTTAAATTCAACTTAATTTCATTTTTAATCGTCTTTTTCCAAAGGCTAAATTGCATGGATATACCAAAATCTTGGCAACTTTGCAAAAATGACCCCCGCCTAAAAATTTTGCAATGGAATGACATTATGTCATTCTTGCAAATTATTCGGCAAAGGTTACAATGGGTTGCCGGTTACCATTGGAAAAGGAGGGAAAAAAATGGACAGGTGTCGAATGTATAGAGGGAGGGAGGTAATCATTTTGGCCAAAAAAAAAATTAAACAAAAGGAATGGCTGCAGAGGTACAGTGATGTTTGTGAGAGAGGGAGGAGAGAGGGTGTGGTGACAAGCATTAAATGCTAGGAGAGAGGTTGGCACATGTTCACAAAAACAATTCCCGCCAAAACCACATGGAGGGAAAACACAGGGGGAATTTCAGAGGGAGTATAAAAGGAGATGTGGGAGCTCACCAGGTGGACACAAAAAGTGCAAAACATCTGCTTCTTCTCTATGGCTGCCATTAACGTCTAGTTGGAAGGATAAAACCCAGAAATTCTGTTACTAGCCAGGCAAAAGGAATTCCTAGTCATCAACAGAATATATGTAGCCATAGACAGGGATACACGTGACATCTGCAAAATCCAGACCTCAACGAAAATGGGTAAGTACGGTTTATGTTTTGTATTCAAATGTAGTAAATTTTCCCCATCCTTCCCTTACCTCTAACATATACTGAGAGGACCATCTTAACCCCATGATTTCGCAGGGGAGAAAGGGGTGGTATTACTTATTCTCGTTTGCAATGGTCGATGGGAGCATCTCGAAGGAGGATGGGTGTATCAAGGTCAAAACGCCCACAAAATAATGCTCATAGAGGAGACCATGTCGTTTGGGTCCGTCAAGAGTAAGATAATGGAGAAGCTCGCGGTTGACCGAAGGTGCTCTGAGTTGGAGTTGAAATATCTACTCGATTCGAAGACGGATAGATGTTATCCGATTCAAGTGGATGACGAAAGTGATTGGGATGTTTTCAAGTACTGCAACTCAAGGGGTGGCGATGGCACATGGCCCCTTCCTTTGTACGCATCGGTGAACGAAGGTCACATCCATCATGGAAGTCTGTCCATGTGTGGGAACATGGAACAACGCAGCAAATCACCAGGTGGAGACAACAGGACACTCGTGGTGGAAGAGGGTGGTTTGGTTGATATGACAGTCGATGGGTCCAACTCACATCTTCTTCTGAATTCGGATAACGGCTCGGATAGCACCATTGATGGCAAGGAAAATAGTTCAACTGGCAAGGAAAACCAAACTGATCGCAAGGTCATCCAGACAGCTAGGGCAGAACCAACAACCGCGACAGAGGAGACGAGAGGTAAACTGCTGGACGTGAACCGGGGGAAACAAATCGTATGTCTGAGTAGTGATGAGGAGGATAATATAAATGTGGGAGGGCATAAAGGGAGGGTTGTTTCCGTCAACTTGGCGAGCTCGCCAGAGGAGGAGTATGGAAACATCGGAGTACTCAAATTGGAGTCGATAGAGGAAACTTCATCAGTGGGTTGTATATCATCCGATGATGAGATGTACGAGGCCGAACGGTGGGTTTCGAGGAGGAAATCCCCGGGGATGTCGACCGAGGATGTTGAGAAGATGTTGGACAAAGCTTTTCCGAAAGGAGGGGACCCCCGAAAAAAGAACACTGACCTTCATGAGGGTTTGTTGTTGAAGTCCAAGGAGGAAGTCCAAAACCGGGTAAGGTGGTCCGCGTTGGATGGTTTTTTTGACACACATGTGAAGAGGTCGTCGCCGGAAGTGTACTCCGTGGTGAGCATCGATCCCGAGTGCAAGTGGATGTGTCATGCGTCAAAATACCTGAAAACTAGTTTGTGGAAAGTGAGGAAGTACGTTCCGGGGCACACCTGCGGGGTTAATGTTCCACACAACCACGATCGACAGGCAACGTCCGAGCTTATTGGGAAGAGTCTTGTATCCAGGTAAAAATTATTATTACTGACCCCCTACCGTTACCTTCTCCGCAGCCACTGCAGGGGGCTCCTGTTGGGTTACAGCCTCCTCTTGTGTGACAACGCCCTGTGCTGTCGTAGATGGATCGGGATTTTCTGTCCCATTATCCTCCTCCTTGTCCTTGTCCACCTCCATGAAGACAGTCTCCTGCCAAGTGCGCAGGTTAACTAGCCATTAAGTTACTGATCATAGCCAATTTGACATTTTTGACTAAGGGGTGAAAACGGCCTCATGGCATGACTAAGCTCTTGCTTTGTATCTGACCCTGGGCCGGCATTTTTTGCATCCTTGACGTGGCTCTTGATTTCTTCCACTTCTCTCTCGAGGCTCAACAACCGTGTAAGTACCTCTCGGAGCATCGTGATAAGCGTTGCATCCTCAGGGGCTCCATGGCTGGGGGAAGGTGGTGTTTCTTGTGCCTGAATGCCGACGGGTGGGAATGAATCCTCGTACGACTTCGCCACCTTGTCAAAAAAGGCATCGGGTTCCTCGTGGGGGTACCCAGCACCCAGATAACTCTCCCGCTCAGCCGCTTCAGGAATAAGGGTCGTCTGAGCATCATCACACTTGATCCCATCCTCATTCTCTATGTCCAGCATCGTCTTCATCCTCTCATAGGGGAGGTGGGCCTCCGTTATGGTCCACCGGACGCATCGGGGAAAGATAACCCCCCGACTCCTGTTGGCAAAGTGGTTGTCCACACCCGGCACCGCTTCATAGATCCAAATCTACACGCCAAGAATAATAGTACTTTACTAGCCAGTTTAGCAAACACCTTGGCCATACTCAGAATTACCCCAGCCATACAGACAAAAAATCTAGCCAAGTATTGAATAGCATTAAGTTTGAACTCGTACCTGGAACGCTAATGGGAATCCATTAAGCGAGTACCCGGACCTCTCATTCCCACCTTTCAGTCCCTGCTCTACCTTCCTGACCAGTGCCCCATCAAGACTCTCGTGTGTGGCTTCATAACATACCTTACCCCACGAGTAGTCAAAGAATCGGTCGAGGTCTTGAACGAGGGCGACCACCCACCCTTTCACTCCCCTGCCCACGTCCCCTGGCAGCAGGATTCACTCTACAATGATGAGGAGTGCAAGCTTCAACCTCTTCCGCTCACTTCTCTCTTTCGCCTTTGCGACCTCCCACATGACAGGAAGGTCGGACACCTTGACCTTGTCCCTTCCAAAGAAGCTCTGGATTGCGCCTTTGTGATCTTCCGCCTCAAATGCCCGATTCCTTGCACCACATTTGAGGCCCGTGACTAGGCAAAATTCCTTGATGGAGAACCGGAGGAGTCGCCCCTGGATCTCATACCATGTCTCACATCTCTTGAGGGTCTTGAGTTGCCTCTCCAGGAAGTAATGGATAAGGGTTGAGCAGTAGGGCACATTGGCTCCTATCTTTACAATGTCGTCGAGCCGGCTATCCTTCAACATCTACCAATCAGCTGCAGATAGCCCATCATCCATGCCCGTCAGTACACCCATCTTGGAGAACTGGTTGGACCTCCCTCTAAAATACTTCGACGGAGGAAGGGCAAGAGTCGCCTGCACAAATATAAAAAGAGAGTAGCTATGTTCACATCACATACACATAAAAAGTAACGCCCCTAATCTACTGGCTCATAAGATATTACAGTTTATACCTTCTTGCTCGAAGGGGTCGACACCTTTTTTCCTTTGCCTTTTGCCATTGTCCTTAATCTGTCATTAAGATAACACCCATTTCAGCAATGATCCTAGCCAGTACTTACAAATGCATAACCGGTCAAAGTAATTTTCCTGCCAGACGTTTTAACATTTTGCATTTGACAACACCACACAATTGCCAAGTAAATACGGTATGAACTAGGTCTCAAACACTCAACTCCTAGTTTTTGTGCAAATTAAGTAGATACAAAATCAAGCAAAACAAAACAATACCCAATTAGGTACACACTCATGACTTGATAGGAACAACAAACCCATAAACTCACCACCCAAAATTATGACAGAAAAAAAAATAGAAAATCTAACTGCCCAAGAAACATAAATTCCAGGCAAAAAGCTTCATTCAAATGATCTGAGCACGAAATTGGAATTACTTGGCTATTCAACTCAAAAGCTATTAACATGATGACAATGGATATCCTGCAAATTCATGCCATTGTTCCCCAATTTTTCTGAAGTTCGCCTTTCCCACCTCCATGACTAACTACCCAGTACCCACAGTTTCAGACAAAATAACCACCAGCATAGCACAAATTAAACCCTTCCCAGATTTTCCTATACCTAGCCATTCAATCGTTTCCCCTATCCACAAGCAGGACCCCGCTCGCCATTGACGAGTTTTCCCATCCCCAATTTCATTGTTTGATTGGGGTTGTGTAACCTCTTCTACCAATTTTCGACCTTCAATTTCATCCTTAACACCCCTATCCCCATAACCCCGACCACATTTCCAGTTAGGGTTTCCCATTCCTATTTTTCGAACCCCAATCCCCCAATTCTTCCAACCGGCCATAAATTGATTTTACATGCTTTGAATCCCCCGAACTACCATTAAAGGAGATAGCTTCGAGATCTATTACAGGGGTTTACCTCTTCTCAATGGCGAAATCGGCACCAGGGCTTGTCTTTCTCCAATCTCGGGTCGTCCCTCCCTCTGGTTTCCGCCGTCACAGTAAGCGCCTCAACTCTCTCTCTCTCTCTCTCTCTCCAGGCGTCGTCCTCAGTTCCGGCCTCACAGCAACCAGTTCCACCTCTCTCTCTCTCTTTTCCCTCCAATGGCGGTTTCCACTTCGAACTTCTACGGTTTCTTGAAGGTATGATTGTGACTTAAGACGTTGATGTGAGGTTTGCTTTCTTCACTTTTCTCTTTCCATTTTTCAACCGTAATTCTTACCCGCTGCAACAGGTTTGGGTTACCGGTTAGATTTGCAATTTGTTGGATCTAATTGACATTTTTACTATTTGGGCCGGGGGGAGGTTATTTTTGCAATGGCCCGGTCAAAGTGGTATATCCACTACCATTTACTGTTTTCCAAAAGATTAGGACTTGAAAATCCGAGCCTTTACATAAACCCCAGTCGAGATCGAGCAATCTGTTGTCGACTTCTGTCGTGAGATTCATCTGCTGCCTAGGATCCGCTGACACGCTTCCTCGTTGATCGATCCTGACTTCCCACTGCTGCATCGGGAGGAAGTCTTGTAATCATTTGCGCGGGCATAATCTGGTTTGATTTATATTCTTATTTATTGAACTCGATTTCCCCTCTCAACAAATTGGCGCCGTTGCAGGGGATGCTATCATTCGCGCCTTAGGTAGTTAAATCTCACGTTTGCTTTGAGTTACTTCGCAGGTGTATGCGCCGTTCTGGTCAACCACCTGAGTTTGACGGTTTAGACGAACCGGAACGCCTCTTAAAAGTCCACGCTAAACTAAAAAGAGCCATGGCGGCTGCAGAAACACAAGAACAACTGATTGAGAGGCTTCGGAGGGAACTGGCCGCCAACAATGCTGCTCTCGCCACTGAGTGCCCACACACAGAGAAAGTCAGGATGGCAGAGACCCATGAAGAGGTAGCTTATGCAGGGGGTCCCAATCGCTATATGGAGGACCAAAGGTTTCAGCAACCACAATGGAACCAAGGTGCCCCTAAGAACCCCCCACCATACAGAGCTCCAGGACATCCAGAAAGAGATCAACGAAAGGATGATCTACAGATGATCCTTGATGAGATGTGCCGAAATCATGCACAGCAGCAGCAGTCTACAAGCGCCATCAATAATCAACTCCAGAATTTCAACACAAAATTTGGGGAACTGGATATCTAGAAGAGGAGCATAGAGACCCAGATGGGTCAATTCGCAATACAAATCCCACGACCGACCGTGCAACTTCCTGGGCAAACAGAATAAAATCCTAAGGGGAAGACCGGACACGTCGCAGCTATAAAACTCAGGAGCGGGCACCAATTACGCGAGCCAGAGGTCGGAAAACACCAGGACAAAGCAGAGCAGCAACTCGATGTCGATCAACATTTGGTCGATATCGACAAGCCACAACTCGACATGGAGGAGAATCCAAGCCCAGACTCGACTGCGTAGCACAGCAACACAAAATCGACAATTGTTGTCGATATCGAGCAGAACCTCGTCGATGTCGAGGAAAAAGTGGTCGATGTCAACGACTCTGCAACACCTCTGACGTCTGTTCTGGCTCCGAAGCAGAAAAAGACACTGCCTTTCCCTTCCAAGGCGCTAAAAGATCCCACTGCAGGCAAGTTTAAACGTTTTGTTAATATGCTTCGAGAACTGAATGTCTCTATTCCTTTTACAGAAGCTCTTCAAGAGATGCCTGCGTATGTCAAATTCCTGAAGGAGATTCTGAGCAACAAGCGATCCATCTCAGAAATCGCCAGCGAATGCAAAGTGCTCCACTTCCCTGAGAAGAGACCTGACCCCAGTAAGTTTTCTATTACTGTGGGATTTGGACAATATAAATATGAGTCCTTGTGTGATTCAGGAGCAAGTGTGAGCATCATGCCCTTATCAATCTAGCGGAAGGTGAAGATAGGGTCTATAGAGCATGTGGATGCCAAGTTGTACATGGCAAACAATACAGTGGTCATCCCTACAGGTATGGTTGAGAATGTCCCTGTCCAAGTTGGTAAGTTCTTTATTCCCGCTGATTTCCTTATTATATATTGTGTTGAAGATCATACTAGCCTTATTTGGTAGACCATTTCTAGCTACTACAGATGCCAAGATTAGTGTCAAACATCGATTGGTCACCTTCACCATAGGCGACGAGGTCTTAGATTTCTCTTTTGGCCCTGCAAAAGAGGAAATTTCATGGCTGGAGGTGAAGAGCATCAGCAACCACGGAATCAAGCAAACAACGGAAGAATGCACCAAAATTCTGCTCGACATCGACAAAGACTCCTCGATGTCGACCAAAGTGTTACTCGATGTCGACCAAGCTTCCTCGACATCGAATTCCCCTGTTGAGCACCAGGCTTTCCAAGAGCCTAAGTATGGGGTCCCTGTACTCGATGTCGACCAAATTTACTCGGCATCGACCAACCCTACGCTCAAAGATTTCTGTTTTGGGCCCAAAAAGGTAAGTTCAGGTATGAGTTCTACTTCTCCTCAGTCCATTAAGAAACTTATAAATAATTTAAGGGGAGGTAAGGCCCCGTGGGAAGAGAATCTGCGGAGAATGAGAGCTGGAAAGAAAAAGA
This sequence comes from Persicaria tinctoria, assembly GCA_037127255.1. Taxonomy (NCBI): domain Eukaryota; kingdom Viridiplantae; phylum Streptophyta; class Magnoliopsida; order Caryophyllales; family Polygonaceae; genus Persicaria; species Persicaria tinctoria. Next base: position 67,419,186 of record JBANSL010000002.1, on the reverse strand, counting down.
AGGGAGAGAAGGAAGACTATGCAAGCAACCACCTATCAGCCGAGCTTACATACTACAGTCAGGACCTAGATGATCCAGGAGAAGGGTCAAGCACAAGCAGACCCCACATTGACGGTCATTGAGCACAAACAGAAAAGTCGGCCTAGAGACTCTAAAACTTTTGAATTTTGGGACTTTGGAACTTTTGATTATGGTTTTTGGTTTTTGTTCTTTAGTTTAGAATACTTCATGTGGAAAGTCTTGTCTTTGTGTGAAATCTAATACTTTTAGGTCGGCAAGCATAAGAGAATCGCAAAAGGTGGAATAAAGAAGTCCCTGAAATATAGTCGAAATCGACTAGGCCAGTCGAGAGCGACCAAGAGGAGCAGCCCAGTTTTACTCGATATCGAGTAGGCCAACTCGACATCGACCAAGTCAGAAGGCTCATCGACTTCAGCATTCCACTCGACGCTGAACATTTACTCGATATCGACAACATTCCTCGATATCGACCAACCCAGTTCCTCGACAGCTCCTGAGTTTGCCTTCTTCGACACATTATTCGGTGAGTTCCTTCCTTTACTCTTGTTTTTATTTGATTTTATATAGTGGTGACACTGTATATTTTAAGTATGGAGTGGGGGAAGAGCTCATTATCATTATTATATATTTCTTCTTGTTTTTGGTTTTACATGGTGAAATTTTGAGTAAAATTTTAAATTTTAAATTTTTATGCATAAAGGCTAAAACTCAAAACTCTATGAGACATCTCCCATTGCTTGTAAATTGTTCAAAGAAATAGTGTCATGGAAGCTTTATTGAACTCGACGATGCAAAATTGGATTCATTAGAGATATAACATGAAATTGTCTAGTAAAGGGAAGTCACAATGAAGTGCATTATTTTCTTGAAAACCATGAAAGGAGGTAAAATTTGAAGTTGCTTTTGACATGTTGCATGATAAGAGGACGTAGGACTTTATATTTCCATATATGCTCATATGTTTATATTCCTAGCCTTACCTATGCTTATGCATCACAAAAGTAATATTATGCTCCACATGATCTAAATATTTCCATTTTTTACCTTATCCGGGGACTATGTTGAGAATGATGTCATATTATGGAGATTATTATATGGTTGTTGGGTTATTATTATTATTGGAGTTTGGTAGGAAAATGATTGAAATATATGGAAAATTTAATGACTGAGAAAAAATCCGATCACCTCAGGAGATAAAGGTAGATCGACCCTCCTCGTTGAAATAATAGTTTGGCGAGACGGGACACAATGTGAGGAGGCCGCAGCACTAAGTATCCGGGGCCATTCATGAAACTCGTGTTTGCGACTCGCGAGAAGGCAGTGCTGAGGTTAGAGAGGTAAAAACATTATTATTGGAAAAAAGCATTATGTAAGGTGATGAATCTTATGCGAAAAGATGTGGTGTAACGAACCAAATACTTTCCTAAATCCTCTTTTCCCATACTTACTTTCCACCTGAGTCTAGTAAGGAAAAAGGAGATAGAAAATATTCAGGTTACGTTTAGAGGGAGGGCTTACCCCACTTCCCGATCTTAGCAATCCAAATACGAGTTGTATATTGCTTATGTTAATTTATAACCCTATTACATCTTGAGAAGTAAGCAATGAAATTCAAGAAAATGAGATTTTAAACCCTCAAAACGTTCAAATAATCCAAACATGATTTTGTGCTTTCGCACGGGAACCTGTCCTATTCCAACTAGTCAAAACTCACAAAGGAACAAAACGAGTTTAGCTCAAGGAAAATACAAAACATTTCTAAATGACAATCTTAACCAAACCATTTGTAAATCCACTGCAATAGCTGCGAAGTCTTCTTAACACTCTCGTCCCATTAGAAACCCCGCCATAGAAGCGATCAGCAAGCAAAAGGGAGCGGGTACCTGACACTATCCACGAAGTCAGGCCCGATAATCGCCTGCGGGTCCTCTGACCGCGCTAAGGCCATATAACATGTCTATACCTAAATAAAGGATGACTAATGCAGTACAAGATTTAAATCACATAAGCATGCTTTGACAGTTATAATATGCAGAAAAACTGTAAAGGGCCCAAGGCAATGCCAAGTGGCATATCCCTCTCCTACCTCTGCACCCCTTCCCGTTAGTGCAGAGACTAGCCAGTTCGGTGCTATAACATAGCAATTACCTTGTGGTGGTGCACAAACCACATCATCATCATATCATATTATCTCATCACTTGCCCGATGGTGCTGGGCTATCATATCGACTCGATTGACTCAGGGCAACCCGATGGAGCTCGGCTACCCTATGACCCTAGAAAAGACTCTAGGACTATCACAGATAACGACCGTTTTGTTTCAAACACACATAGTAACCATATGCTCAATTCAATGCAATCCTAGCATGATACTACATGGCATGCTTTAATATGCAACAAAACTACACATCACATGACACATCGGGCAGGAGGTCCAGGTTGCTGAGTAAGTCCCGTAGGATACTTACCTGGAGTTTTCATATCCAATTAGCCAGCAAACAAGCCACTCAGAGAGTCATCCATCAGCAAATAAGCCACTCAGAGAGTCATCCAATCACACTAGCAAGTAATAAGCGAGGAATGACTCATCAATACATGTTTAATCAACACACAAACAGGTTTCCAAATCACCACAAGACTGAATAGTATTTTATTCAGAAATCTAACATTCTTATCATGACCATCATTCTCAATTCATCTCAACTGATCTCATAACATATCACAACATCTCGTCATATCTCATTTCAGATCGTTGCATCTCATCTCATCATATTTCAATCCACATATCATCACCCAATGACTCATATAACATCTAATCATGCTTCTATTTACATATATTCATCTCTTATTCACATACTTCACATGTAAATTAAAATTCATCGGTCATTCAATCAAGTCAACCCAAGGGAAACCAAAATTCTTAAATATCTCAAGAAGTCAACAAGTATCTTATTTATCAAATTAATATATCATGTCTCAATGAGAAGAAAAACCATAATTTCTCAATCCCAAGGATCAACAAGTCTTATTTATCAAAGCTCACATAATAATCATGCTCAACGAGTAAACAAGTAAGTTGATGTTTCAAGAAATCCTTCATAGATTCAATTATGAAAACTACTCAGCACAAGCACTACAAGGCTTGTCTAAACATCTAAACAAATCCATTTATAGACGTAGACCATTAATAGGATCAAATTATGCATTATCAAATCTAAGTTAAAAGTTCCTACCTCAATTAAGTAACTTATTAACCACTCATTTATAAACAACTAATTCATCAAAGTCCATAAATTTTCACAACTTACCTCATTTTATAAGTCATAATCGAAGTCAGAGTAGTTCCATGTTTGACGATATAGAATAAGGAGAATAAACAACTAGCCGTGCAATTGAAATCACAGTAACAAAACATCATCAGTTTCAAATCAATTCAATTAAATCGGGAATCAGCCTCTTCAACTCAATTGTTTAATCAATATTAAGGATAAAATCTCAATCTAGACCCACAAGTCCACAACACCAAATGGGGCACGAGGTTAGGGAGCCCAGAATCCATACCCAAATCGAGGTCACATAGTTCGGATTCAAGCCTCGGGATCGAAGGGTTCGGTGCTTCGCACTTCAGTCCGGATCAGCGCCCGATCGTGTCGAATGTTCAGGTCCTGGTGGGGTCGCTGAATGGAAGAAGGTGGCCGGAGAAAATGGAGCTCGGCGTCGGGTGTTCGAGGCGGCTCCGAGTCTGAACAAGAGAGGGAGAGGTGTCGTCTCCGGCGAACTCGGCTCCTCTTCGGTGGTCTACAGGTTTCGGCGAGGTCGGGTGAGAGAGAAGGCCGGACAGAGGGACTCCAACGAGAGGAGAGGAGGACGACGGCTCCAGCTGCAGATCTGGCGTCGTCAGTCACCACGGGAGCAAGGAGAGAGACGAGTGCTTGGGGCATCGGGCTCGGAAGTAACAGGGACGGCGAACAGGGCGAACGAATCAGCCCTACGTCGGTCGGAGTGGCTGGTAGCGGCTCGGAGGCTCGACGAGGCAAGGAGGCTAGCGACGGCGCCTGTTCCGGTCGGCGGCAACTGGTGAGTCCAGGGAGGCGGAATCAGGCAGGAGAGAGAGCGAACCAGGTTCGATAGCAAGGGAGAGAGATGGGATCTGAAGGAGGGAGGGAACAACAAATCAAATATAGGAGTGGAAGAGAGGAATGATGAACGTGGGAAGCCATTGAGGAGGGTGGGAGCTCTCACCCGCTCAGATCTGTGTAAGGAAAGGAACAAGAGGAATGGAGCGGCTAGGGTTTCTAATACGCTTCAAGTAGGGCTAAATTAAGTTACGAGAAATCGCAAAATTAATCCGCTATTTCTTAAGTTATATAAATATTACCACATTAAATACCAAATTTAACCCAATTAGATTATGATATAGGAAAGAGGAACATATCTATTTTTAAATCGAATATAATTTTATGCCGGAATTTGCTCCGAATAAAATAAAATCATTTTGGTCGAGGACGGAGGTTTTCAAAATTGTCGAAGTCCCATACATTTAATATCGAAATTAATTCATAATTATAAAATAATATTTTAAAGCATCGACCATTTACATGTGGTAAAGAAAGTTTGGAAATGCTCCATTCCCCCAGATTATTAGCACCACATTGCCAAAAATTACCCACCTTTAGCCTTTACCAAACTACTACTTATTTGAGCTTAAATTAAAGTCATCTTGATTAATAATGCTTTGTCACATAAATTGTTTTTGCATAACCCTCCTTTTGTGAGAAGATGTTGCTTTTTATTTGCACATGCATGGATTTATGGCACAAGTACCTTTTCGATGATGGTAATTGATTTTAGGGTTATATAAGAATGCATCTATGATGTTGAGAGTTTAAAATTCTTCCCCTGAATGACCATCCAAGTTATTGCTTGGGGACAAGCAAGCTTAAGTATGGGGTGATTTGATGTCCACTAAAATAGCCATATTGAAATGCACATTTTAACTCCATGTTCTATATACTTTGCATATTTCGGGCTGGACATATGTTGAATTTATGTAATATATGCTTATTTGCAAGAAATAGAGGTCTACATAAGTTTTGGTTTAATATTACAGAATTTGGAGCCATTCCGGGACAAAACCAAGAAACAAAGATGGAGCTGAGCCTTACTCGATATCAAGTACTTTTCCTCGATATCGACTAAAGAAGTCCGGGCAAAGCATGATCGAGGAGAAGCCTGATGGAGAAACAGAGTAGAAAAGCCAACTCGAGTTGCAGTTTTACTCGATGTTGAGGAATCTCCTCGATATCGACTAAGTCCAGCAGCCACACCTGATCGAGGATCCGAGGAAGAGCTGCTCGAGTTGACCAGACAAGCCGAGACCGACAACACTTCCTCGATATCGACGAAATTGCTCGATATTGACAAGACCAGAACCATTTGTCCGAGCCAAGTCGAGAAGCAGTTACTCGAGCAAGCTAGCAACCCAAAGTCGATGACACTTCTCCTCGATATCGAGGAAATTACTCGATATCGAGTAAAACTTTCCAGGGCCGCGTTACGCGGTTGGGCTGTCCGATTGCGAATTGGGCTTGCTTGGGTACAAAGATGTCCGAGTCTATCAAGTTCTATCAAGACCTATCCATGGAGAGAGGATTTATCCACACATGAAGATATTTAGATGTTTTAGATATATTTCCTTTTAAGATAAATGTTCCTTTTAGTAAAGTTTTATCTTTAGATATAGATAGATATTTCCTTCCTTGATTAGCAAGGATTGGAAGCCTATAAATAAAACCTATAGGGCTGATTTTTATTCATTCCATCACAGAATTCAATTTCAGAGAGAAGTAGTGCCATAGAGAAGTTTAGGAGTTCAAATGTTTTAGGGTTTTGGCGTTCAACGAAAATTGGAGTGCCGGGATTGTAAAGACTTTGAATATAGTTTATTGCAAGTTATTTCTTTTCAATCAATGTATGCGATTGCGATGAGGAGCGAGTAGTCCACCCACTTCTAGGGTTGGGGCGAGCCCGACGATAGCCCTGCGTGCTTGAGGTAAAGATTTGATCTTTGTCGTGTTTTGAGCATCTACTACCCTTTTATGTGTTTATTACCCATTCAATGGAGATCAATGCTAACAACTTGGATTGTAAACCTAAAATCGGTAGATACAATTAGGGTTTCTTGAAAGAGTTGTCTAATTGTTGGAAAAGGCGAAAGCTTGGTCATTCGATGCAATTTTCATGATTATTGTTATTTCTCTTGCCTTATGCATGCTTGGTTATTGTCGTTGCAAACCCCAACCTTGGATTTTTTCTTTTCATACATAGTTTATTTCGAAAAAGCCTTGTTCTTTATCTTCTTCCGTTTATGATGCGGGACCATCCAAGACACCTTCAGATGATGTCCTTCTCAAGAGGAAGAATAAGGCTCCACCATGGGAGAAGGTCCAAAGGTGGAAGCTTGGCGTTTTACACTCGTTCAGACTTTTGACAGCTTTTCGACGTCTCTGTAAAATGGGTCGTACGGATTCAATATTTATCGGAATGAGGCGTGCCATACCTTGTCGGAAGGAAGACGAAGAGATCTACAACTTTGCTGTTGAAGGTTTTTCCAGATTCGTCCTAGAGTTTGGTTGAAAATCAACATCTTTGCAAGATGTACTGTTTGGAACGAAAATCAGCTCCTTACATTACTATTTTTAGTATTAATTTTACTTAAGTTATTTTAGGAAACTTTAGATGTTATTTTATTAATTTCTCAAGTTATTAGTTTTATTAATTCCTTTAGATAAATCGGCCCATCAGCCTTAGAGGTCTATATAAGCCGATTCCCCCTTTGTATTTAGTGGGATTTCAATGAATAGAATTTAGTACTTCTCAAATTGTGTGAAACACAATGATTGATTATCGATTGAATAGAGCAGTGCTCTTCCATTGCAAATATTGGTATTGATCTAGCTTGGTTTTCTTTGCCGTTCATCAACTTCGCAAGACTTGGTGATCCTATTATCCACAAGCCCCCTCCTTGTGCCTCCAAGTTGTCCGCTTGGTTGTGTAGGGTTGCAGAGGTGGGTTATATAGTCATTGGTATTGGTTCCTACCTTCTACGAAAGCCTGGGGTCTCTATCTTGTTCTATATAGATCACATCAGTCCTTATCAGGTCGTGTCTTTCAATTCTTGCACATCAATTTCGAGTCTTATTTATTTCTTTTGAGTCTTTGATGCGTTCTTGAGATTCTTGATCGATCTTGATTGTTTCTTGGTCGATTTCTTGAAGCTTGCTTGCTGCGTCATTCGATTCTTGTTCAGTTATTTGAGTTTCTTGCTTTTTGTCGAAGATCGGACCATCACACGGCTAACCCCGTATCAGTTTAAAGTTTTTGTTTTTCCTCGATCTCGACCAATCTTGGTCGATATCGACTACTGACCTTCGATCATCAAGATTTCCGTAGCTTCTGGTGTGCAGGAACTCGACGTCGACGAAAGCTTTACTCGATATTGAGTAAAACTCCTCGATATCGACCAACCACCGAGAGCTAGGGGTGATATTCGAGCCGAACGAGGCGAGCTTGACATGTTCAAGCATGGCTCGAACGGGAAACGAGCCGAGCCGAGCTCGAGCCCAAAAATTATTCGAGCTTTTTTTGGCGCTCAAGCTCGGCTCGCGAGCCTAGAGTAAAACTCGGGCTCGGCTTGATTAGGCTCGAACAAGCCGAACGAACAAGCTTAGGCTCGTTCGAGCTCGTCCCTTGGCTCGTTCAAGCTCGTTCGAGCTCGATGCCTAATTGTAAATTTTAGATTTATTGTTTTCAAATTTACAGTACTTTATTCTAGGAACTCCCGCAGCAACATGAACAACAAGAAGATGGAAAAACATGGCAAATTTTTTCAATCTAGGCAAAAATTTCAAGGTCTACTTCTACAAATTTTAGTAGTTCATTCTACAATTTTCATATTACAGTGAGGAACTCACGAAGGAAGATGAACAAGAAGATAAACAACATAGCTAAAAAATTCAATCTAGACAAAATTTCAATTTCAATCTAGGCAAAAGTTTCAGATTTACAGTGGCCTGTTCTAGGAACTCCCGCAGGACAAACCTGGTGGTTCTGCTGGAGAAAGCCGAACAACGATGAATGAAGAACCACGAGGAGCCGAGGAGGGAGTAACGGGTTGAGTTCGCCGGCGCCGCTGTACTAGAGGACTAGAGGAGAGAGTAAGGAAGATGAACAAGGAGGGATTAAGGAACCACGAACAACGACGAAAGAGGACTAGAGGAGGGACGACCGATGTTGCTGCAGGAGTTCGCCAGCGAGCAGTTCGGCCTTTCTACGCGGCCATCGATTGAAGGAATAATTAAAGAGGGACTTAATCTAAGGGAAGGAAGGATTAATTAAAGAGCAACTGAGAGACTAGGAAAGAGAAGAGGGAGGAGCGGCCGCTGAAGCTTGAAGAAGGAGAAGCGGCTTAAGCAGATTGAAGCGCTTTATAACCCTAGGGGCAATATCGTAAATTTACACATCGAGCTTCCGAGCTCGGCTCGGGCTCGGCTCGGGCTCAGTTCGAGCTCAAAACATTGTTCAAGCTCGGCTTGTTTTATGTATTCGAACGAGCCGAGCCCGAGCCGAGCTCATGTTGGTCGGCTCAGATAACACCCCTACTGGGAGCTGCTGCTGCTCTGTTCGACTTGTTCGATCTTCTGTCGACTAAACCCTAGTCGAGATCGAGCAATCTGTTGTCGACTTCTATCGTGAGATTCATCCGCTGCCTAGGATCCGCTGATACGCTTCCTCGTGGATCAATCCTGACATCCCACTGCTGCATCGGGAGGAAGTCTTGTAATCATTTACTTGGGCATAATCCGGTTTGATTTATATTCTTATTTATTGAACTCGATTTCCTCTCTCAACAATATATATGTCCACTAAGGTTTTTTTCAAAAAAAAAAGAAAAGAAAAATAGGGGGCCCACTAACCAAACTACACAATTCATCCAATTCATCACCCCGTCCTCTACAATTACATTACACACGCGCTCCGTTTCGAATAGGAGTGTGCATATCCGGTTACCCGTCACGAACCGGGTAATCGTGTCGGGTACCTGAAACCGTTTAGCTCAAATTGCCCGAACCGTATACGAACCATCTTAACCCGTGTACCCGACACGGTTAAGCTATTCGGTTCCGTGTCGAATACGCGGGTACCCGACACGAACCACTTCAAGCGTGGGAGGGAGAAACTATGGAGGCATCTAGATCTTTCCGACGTCGTTGCCAGAGAAAACCTCACCTGAGATGTCTTCAAATCCTCTCTCTCCTCTTCCTGCCGGATGCCGACGACCTGGAGGAGATCCGCTTCTCTGTAGTACCCATTGTCGGCTTCTATGTAAAACAGAGATCTGAAGCACCCATTGTCGAGATCTAGAGGAGCACACAAGGGGTTTCGGTGTCCCAAAGAGGAGGAAAGAAGGGTGAGAAGAAGGAGATAAAAACGTTTTTGATTCCTTTCTCCTCTAGTCCTCTTGCTGCCGCCGAACGTCGATGAACGCCATAACATGGCAAATCAGGCCCCAGTCAAAGACAGGAAAACGGAGATCAGCCTCTTTGTAAAATCAAACCCTCTAGAAATCTCCTTCTTCTCACCGCTCACTCTTCGATCTAGAGGAGGTTCTTCTCGCTGTTGGCTCTTTGACTAGGAGGAGCAAGCTAGGGTTTTCCGTGTCCCAAAGAGGAGGAAAGAAGAGCGATTGAGAGTTAGAGACTGAATACTGAAATTAATTTTTTTTTAAAAAAAAGCGAGTTTGTACTTTGTAGAGAAAAAAAAATTCGGAAATGAGGTTGCTCAGGCAGGATTCGAACTCGGAGCACTTTGCATTTGCCAAGCCCAACACTTCCCTTCAACCGGCTGCAGTAACGGAGCACATTGGCATTCATGGGATTCTATTTTTACTAATATTAAACCAATATATCTAAAACAAATAAAAAAATATTTATCGGTTCGTGTCGGGTACCCGATAAGGGGATTTTCCCGACCCGAACACGAACCGTTTACAGCCGTGTTTTCTCGGTTCGCGTCATTTTCGTGTCGTGTCTTTTCGGTTTCATGTTTTTTCGTGTCATGTTTTCGTGTCGTGTCTGTCGTGTCGGATATTTCTACACACCTCTAGTTTGGAAGGTAAGGCAATAGAGCATCTGGGCCCCACTCTTTTTATTGTTCAAAAAAGAGAAAAAATGCCTAATTATCACAGCTATCTGTTTCATTCAATCAACGGCCCAGATGTGTTCACATGATACACGTTAAGGCTTGAGTACATGTGATCTATACTCTCTCTCTATATATATATATACACACACTGATCGACTCCGGTGAAAACCTCAAATTATGGTAAAAACCGTGAGGGTTGTTTTGATTGTTGGTTGAAAAAACAAGGGGCATTTTTGTCCGACTATTCGCGTGAGGACCTTCATCCCTCTCCTCTCAGCTCTCGCTGGAGCCGACCTTCATTCATCTCCTCTCAACGAAGCCTCACCTCCAATCGTCGACCAATGTCGACCTTGTCTCCAATCGTCGGCCACCGCCTCGCCTCTCCTTTCCTCTCGCATGTTGGAGAAATGTTTATGTGAGGGTTTTTCAAATGTGCCTTTTAAACTTCTTTAAAGTCCCACATTGATTACTAAAGGGGTTGAGGGGTTGTTTTTAAGGAGGAGTTCTTGAAAGGGTTATTAAGAGTTGAGATAGAAGTCCCACACGCGTGCACCACCACCACCGTCGCCGGTCCGGTCCGTGTTCGTGACACGTGCGCGGTGAGGTGAGGTGCTGGTCACATTTTACGTCGGGTTTTAATTTTATCAATTAAATTGGCATCGGATAGGGTTTTGACTAATTCAACTCCGTCACGCGTTTTTGAAAACCTGTTCAGATTCTTTCCGAGATTTTTGCGTGGTGGAGCGTCTTCTCTTGTTTTGAAAACCGACGTTTTCCTTCCAGTTTTCAACATAGAGCAACACACGATCTCCTCCTTCTGTCTTCTTCTGTAAACCGTTCTGGGTCCTGGGTGGTTCCATTGCTTCGACGACGAGTGCATGCATGAGAAGTCCGCTGTGTATCCTTGGGGAGCGACGCCAGTAGCCGACCTGCACCACGGTGTCTATGCGATTTCGCTTCTATGGCAGTGGTCTCCTTTATACCACGTCACAACTTTCAAACAATTTCAAACACGAATTTTCTGATCGAAAAATTGCATGACTCATGGGCTGGCTACCGCAACCATTTGAAGCACAAGAAGAAGGATCTCACCCTAGAAGAGCTAGTCGATCACATGAAGATCGAAGAGGCTAATCGCCTCAAAGACAAACCTAAGCCTGAATGTTTTGTGAAATCTGATAGGTCCAAGCAGGGAAACAAGTCTGGAGGTTCTAAGCCAAACATGAAACCAAAGAAGGGCCGGAAGTTCAAGAAGTCTAGCAATCAGCCGGACAAGCAGCAGAAACAGGGAGGCACTGGGATCGGCTGCTATGTATGTGGCAAGACAGGCCACAAGGCTTGGCAGTGTCGCAATCGGGCTGATATCCAGAACCAAGGACAGCATCAGAACAAGCCCGTAGCTCCAGCTCTGCAGCAAGCCAACGTTGTCTAGGATAACAACAAACTGATAGCAATGATCACTGAGGTCAACCAGGTCGATTGGCTCTTGGACAACGGAGCTACTCGACACTTCTACGCCAACAAGGACCTATTTGCTGAGTTTGATGATGCTACAAACATCGACCAGGTCTACATGGGCAACTCCAGCATCTCTCGAGTGCTATGTGAAATACCCCAAATTATTTTTGGGTATTTCTTCTATAATTCAAAAAATAATATTTTCTTTATATTATATCCCCAAATTATTTTCGGGACATTTCATTTTGTTTTAGTTATTTATATACATAATAAGTAACTTAATTATTTTATAAGGTAAAATTCCATATATTTCAAAATAAAGAGAGATTCGTTCACATTTAATTCTAAGCTTCTGCTCGTTAACTCTTAGTATCTTTCGTGATCAATGTTAAAACATCTTAGTACCGTACTCTCTTTCCTTTATACCTCTTCTCCCTACTCCTTTTCGTTTTCTAAGTTTCGGGACGAAACTTATTTTTAAGGGTGGATATATGAAATACCCCAAATTATCTTTGGGTATTTCGTTTTATGTAAATATAATTTTCGAAATAAAAGTTATTTTATTTTGGGCTTAGAAATATTTTTTTTCTAATAAATTATATATGTATAAAGTTTTATAACTTGTTTAAAGATATTTCATCTTATAAATAAATTAGTTTTTAAGTTATAGTGTTTTAAGACAAAGTGATATATATTTTCTTAAAAAAAACAAGGAAGGATTCATAATTATAATTTATATTAATTTACGGAAAATATTTAATATAAAGATGGAGAAAAATTATGTTATGCAAAATAAAATGTATTTTAGTAGGTGTATACATATATTTATAAATTGAAAAAGGACTTGAACCGGTTTTCCGTTGGGTTCACTTGAACCGAACCAACCAATAAAATGGAAAAGGCTGAACCGAACCGGACCTTCCCCTACCTCCGGATCCACCGGTTTCAACTGTTGAAATTCGTGATTGTTAGCTCCTCAAATCTCGCACGTATCTCAGCCGAATCAACTCTAAAACATTCCTAAAGTGATACATACATATCTGATTCCATTAACCAATTTTGAGATTAGAGATCCTAATCACCCCCGTTGAGAGCTACGCCAAACCTCGGATTGACCCTAAACAACTCACCCCATCTCATCCTTGAAACGAAGTCGCCGCCGACTCCACCTGCTCCACCACCGTTGTCGACCACCACTGTACCTAGGATTCCCCAGGAGAGGTACCACGCAGCCAGGTCGACCGAAGTGGCTCCGAACGAAGGCCAGCAGTGTTGTCTCTGTGCTTCTCGATGCTCAACACAACCATCTTTCGAGCTCCGTCGATCCCTCCATACTAGACCGTTGTTGCTATCATTAGTGCCGTCGTAAAGCTTGCAGCGCCGTCATGCCAACGCTTTTACTCGCAACCCCTACGGTGTCCTGAAGCCTCCGTGCTAAGTCCCCGAATATACCTTGGTGAGATGTTATCATTCGAACTCGATTTCATATTTCAATCCGTTAGTTAACCGACTATCTCACTATCTCAGATGGTTAATTAACATCAACTGTTTCATTCTATGTCTTGTATGGCAGATCCATTCCCCATAATCAGTAAGAGAACCGGTCCCTAATTCCTTAGTTTCTATTTTGAAGATCGGGGCTCCGATCGAAACTAACCGAGTGAGGATGTTTATGCATCAGACGTTGCGGTTCTAGTCGTCGATTGGGATTGCGACCCAAGGTGTATCAAACATCACATATCCATGTTCAATTGGTAAGTTGAAACGAACTCAATTCGTTGATCCTAAACCGTATCAATTTGGGGTCGAACTTACTTAACCAAGCACGTGTGGGTGTGTGCTGTTTTTATTAACTCGCAGCCTCTGTTCAAGCAATTGTCTGGACATTATCATTTATCTTCCGACAAAAACGAAAATAACCACGCTGAAGTAGAGTTTGCACTCGTCAGTTTGATAGGTCATAAGTATCAAACGGAGCTCTGTGCAAGGAGAACAAGCCGCCAGAACACCACCGAAACTCACTGTTGAATCTGCGCGAAGGGACCTGTCGAGCTGTTGAAGGTGATGGTATAATTACGCCTGACCTCCCAACTTTTCCGTTTTTACAAAGTGTGCCCTTGTTTTAGTTTTTAAAATTTCATAAATTACCCCACAGTTTTAGATGTTGTTCTAACTCGGGTAATCTCTTTTATCCGCAGCGTTATCGTCAAATCCTTACCCCCACCTCAATGATTCAAGATACCAAAGAAGCTCATATTGGTATTATTTCTGACTTTTTAAATTAATTCGACTGTTAGTCGAATTAAATAAGTCGATTCTAATGATTAAATCCTTGTTCTTTTTATGCCTCCTATTTCATACGTGTAGATTAATTCGTAGACTTCGTCAACCTTGTCACCAAGTGCTTTGAAGTCCATAGTTGATACTAGGGGTGGGCACAAATCCCGCAAATCCCGATCCCGTCCCGGTCCCGCCCCGATCCCGTCCCGATCCCGGTGGGATTTAGGAAAAAATAGCGAATCCCGTCCCGCAAAAATTATGTGGGACGAAACGCGGGACGATCCCGGTGGGATCCCGCAAATCCCGTCCCGTCCCGCATATAATAATAATAATAATAATAATAATAATAATAATTTTTATAATAATAATAATAATATTATTATTATAATATTATAGAATAATAATAATATAGTATTAGTATTATTATTTTGAGCAAATATTATAATTATAATCATAATCTTCCATTTATAATAATAATAATATTTGTTTATAATAATAATATTATTATTATATAATATTATAATATAAATTAATAATAATATTACTTTATAATAAAATTATTATTATTATATCATATTATATTATTTTTTTTCTTGTAAAGTATAATTATTTTATAATAATAATAATAAAAATAAGTATTATTATTATTATTATTATTATTATTATTATTATTATTATTATTATTGTTATTATTATTATTATTATTATACCCATTTAGAGCTACAAGAGACAAATAGCTAAATATGGTATTCTTCCCAACTATCAATCGATAATGAGACAGTATCTGGTGAATCTCGTCTCAATCCCTTTCCGTCCCGATCTAGTATGATAATGTAGCCAAGTATGTTGAACATTATAATTAATTATACAATCATTGTATGAATTAATAATAGTATAATAATAATAATAATAATAATAATAATATTGAATAATATAGTTGAGAAGAATACCGTATTCAACATATTATACAAATTAATGAATTATGAAAGCATTTTTTACTTTGCAAATTTATATAATATTTTATTATTTTTATTTGCGGGACAAGGCCCGTCCCGTCCCGATCCCGTCCCGTCCAGACACCATCCCGTCCCGATCCCGTCCCGAAAAAAAAGTGTCAATCCCGTCCCGATCCCGTCCCGTATAAATTTCGCGGGACGAGTCCCGTCCCGGCTCAATCCCGTCCCGTCCCGTCCCGTGCCCACCCCTAGTTGATACCGAAATCCAACAAGATGAATAAGGCAAGTGACTTTCCGAGCCTTTATGCTCATTTGGTGTCTTTCGTGTCTTGTTGTTTTCTTTCCTTCGATTGCTTGCCAAGTTAAATAAAATAAATTACAATTCACATGCTTGTGTGATTTATTTCCCGTAAGTTTGAATTTGGCAAGTATATATAATTGGGTGAACTTAAGATAAGATAATAATATAGTTACCCACCGGTTATTTAAAGCATGATTTATTTTTGTCCTTTCATGCTAATTGGTTAAGAATGGAACATGTCTTATTCTTTGATGTTTCCCTCCTTTTATTTTAGTTGCTTTTATTTCATTTGGCATCCATGTTACCTATAAATAACATGGGTTATCGTGTGTTGTGTGATCACCTAGGTTATCTTGAGTAAAAGTAAATAGTAATAATGTGAGGATTGTGTGTTACGATTGGAACTCAATTGAATCAAGATCAATGAAAGTAAAACGTATCAATCAACGTAAACCAAATGTGAACCGTAATGTGTGAAGTCAAGTGAAAGTGATGTTGTAGAGTCAGGTCGGGGCCGTTACTCCTCGGTCTAAAGGTTTCATGAAACTAACACATTTCCGTAGAGAAATGTTACACTACCTCCGGTAGTAGGCTGCTATCTGCTAGTGAGAGCGGGGCCGGTATCATATTATAACAAATAGTGTGTGTTGTGAAACATTCAATTCATATTAGGAGTAGTAAACGTGTAAAGCATATAAACCTGTGTTTAAGCTACTCAATGTGAGGAAGTGAGTGAAGTGTGTTATATCAATCTGTTTTAAGCTACTCAACGTGAGGAAAGTGAGCGAAGTATGATATATATATATATACATCTTCTTAACATAGTAAGAACAAAGCTTTATAGTGATCGCAATTAATTCAAGCTATATCATATTCCATCTGAAATCGGAGTATGGTTCCTATTAGTGCTTGTCACTCGCATCTTTTGTTACTCAATCCTACTGGATTATCCGTGTCACATGAGTCGTGTCTTAAAATGTTAAGCCTTTACATAAAATATTCTTAATAATCGCATTTGGGTTTAGATTCATACCGTATTATGGTCACTGAGTTTGAGTCCAGAGAAGTCCCATTTTTCGAGCCGTCATTTGCTAGTTCTTGCGAACTAACCGTCCTTTATTTGGATGGCTGGTGTCCTTCATTCCGGACGCCAGACCAGTTTTCGCAGGTTTAGGTCGAGTCTCCGAAGAGAAGGGAAGGGAAGTTGAGAAGACATCTAAACTATTTTTAACGCTGTATTTAAAGTTTAAATTTAGAGATGTATTGTATAGGCGTTTAAATATTTTACTTCCTTTAAAAGTCATCCGCTGTAATATTATCAAATTGTAAAGTTAAATCCTCAATTTTAGAGGAAAGTTTAATAAAGAGTTATTTTTATTTTCCAAGTCTTCCGCTATTTCTATTTATTTTACATATCATTATTCGTTATCATCTTGTTTATGGGAGCATGGTTGCATGTCCCTATAAGCCTAAGGTGGTTACGAAGACATTAAAGTCCGAGTAATCACCGGCGCTTTGACATTCCCTCGTGTTATAAAAGGGGGTGTTACATAAGGTGGTATCAGAGCTAATGGTTTTCGTAAACGAGTTTTCAAATTAATTTTATTAAATCCTTCGTATAAAGTTTGAAATATAATTTTTAATGTTTTATAGTAAAAGTAAACAAATCTCTTTGAAAAATAATGCACATTAAAAAGTTTGTTGATTTATCAAAATGTGTTCATAAAATATAAAGTTTAATAAAATTAAATTCTTGAAATAAATCATAATAAATCTTTAGTTGAAATCCTCTTTTATTTTTTTTTACGTTATTTTAAAAAAAATAAAAATTGCAAGTCTAATATTTTCAACTATAATTCATTATCAAAGATATGTGTTAAGCATCAACGTATTCTTTCATGTATACAAGTGTAAAAAGATTATTTTAAATAAACCCCCATAGTATTCTGGGAAACTATATGATTATTTGTGTATCGTTTCCAACCTTACATCAGAACATTTGAAGATAATCTTATATGTGACAATTTTGTATTCTATGAAAATTTTAAAATGATGAAAGATAGTATTGAATTTCGAAGAGGTTTTGAAAGTAAATTGGGTAAAGTTTGTATAAGATTTAAGTGTGTAAAAATTCAATGTCTCAATTCCAACTTCTCGAGATCGATTATAAACTGCTTCTAACTCCGGCAAGTCATCTATGCTTTGTGTCTTTATTCCTGCTAATGTAAGTGTTTGTGGTGGAGGTCCATTCAATATACTCAATATTCCTACAATAAAGTAGTGAAATCCTCGTGGTGTACTGTGTGTGTGACAATTGATTAATTATCCCATGCGCTTCTCGATTAGTGAGTAAAACTCATTTCTTACTTGTGTCCCATCGTCCGTGCCCTAGTAGTAACTCCTACGGTTCCTTTCTCAATCTTGGTGTAATGTAAATCTTGTCCGAACTATCATGGTCAAACGCTTGAAGTAATAAAAAGTAAAATATGTTAGAATTATATAATAAAAATAAATTTGAAAATCACGTCCGCAATCAAGAGGAAGATGAAACACCGGACAACGTGTTATTCAGCGAACTAGACAAAGATCCCAAGAAGAACCCGTTCCATACGGAGCACTCGTTACACTTGAATAGTATACCTGTTCTGCCTATAGCGGTTGCCTTCGAAACCATCGCGCGACCATTTGGTAACCTGGAAAAGGAAGCTAAGTGGGGTTGAGAAGAAAGCCAAGGGTAAACTGGGATACCATGTTCAATGTGTGATAAGAGTTGACTAACTTGCGTTAAGGTTTAACATATCGTCGAACGTGCGGAAATAAAAATGTGTAAAACAACTCAATCGTTCGTTCTTAGGCCTAAGTTAAGAGGCAGTAGTAAGAGAAATAATCCTTAGACTTTAGCCATGATGAGTTCGGTGAACAACTAATTACAATAGAGGTAATTATGTTGTTTTGCTCTTTAAGCAATTCCATTTCGTAAGGTATTCAGTCAACCATATATATCCAAAAATCAAATCCTTTGAGCTCTCAAGGTTTATCGATAGCCACATTCGTCCCCGTGGATGCTCTTGCATTTGAAGACAAGTATGTCAAATATGTTGATGATATTAGTTCTTCTCATTAAATGGTGTTCCCTCGTGCCCAATCCCTCGTGATTACTTTTTAGCTCTTGGTTGACTAGGCATATTTAAATCGTTTTAACGACAAGAGATATTCTTTTATATCCTTCCTACCCATTTCTTTTGTACCTAAGTTTCGGAGAGAAGTTAGGTACCTCCTATCATTCTCGAAAGTCGAAACTCCTTCGAGTACCCTCTCATCCTTAGTCTAGTGGTGTTATTTCTTTTCTTTAAGTTTCGGGACGAAACTTATTTTAAGTGGAGAGGAATGAAATACCCCAAATTATTTTTGGGTATTTCTTCTATAATTCAAATAATAATATTTTCTTTATATTATATCCCCAAATTATTTTCGGGACATTTCATTTTGTTTTAGTTATTTATATACATAATAAGTAACTTAATTATTTTATAAGGTAAAATTCCATATATTTCAAAATAAAGAGAGATTCGTTCACATTTAATTCTAAGCTTCTGCTCGTTAACTCTTAGTATCTTTCGTGATCAATGTTAAAACATCTTAGTACCGTACTCTCTTTCCTTTATACCTCTTCTCCCTACTCCTTTTCGTTTTCTAAGTTTCGGGACGAAACTTATTTTTAAGGGTGGATATATGAAATACCCCAAATTATCTTTGGGTATTTCGTTTTATGTAAATATAATTTTCGTAATAAAAGTTATTTTATTTTGGGCTTAGAAATATTTTTTTTCTAATAAATTGTATATGTATAAATTTTTATAACTGGTTTAAAGATATTTCATCTTATAAATAAATTAGTTTTTAAGTTATAGTGTTTTAAAACAAAGTGATATATATTTTCTTAAAAAAAAAACAAGGAAGGATTCATAATTATAATTTATATTAATTTACGGAAAATATTTAATATAAAGATGGAGAAAAATTATGTTATGCAAAATAAAATGTATTTTAGTAGGTGTACACATATATTTATAAATTGAAAAAGGACTTGAACCGGTTTTCCGTTGGGTTCACTTGAACCGAACCAACCAATAAAATGGAAAAGGCTGAACCGAACCGGACCTTCCTCTACCTCCGGATCCACCGGTTTCAACTGTTGAAATTCGTGATTGTTAGCTCCTCAAATCTCGCCCGTATCTCAGCCGAATCAACTCTAAGACATTCCTAAAGTGATACATACATATCTGATTCCATTAACCAATTTTGAGATTAGAGATCCTAATCACCCCCGTTGAGAGTACACCTGAGCAGACGTGGGCTAACCCGCCCGGTCCGCCCAGCCCGCCCGGTAAAAAAGGCGGGCTTGGGCAGAACAATAAGCCCAAGCGGGCCGACAGGCCCGGCCCGGCAAGCCCACCGGGCGGGCTTGGGCAGGGTGTGAAGCCCAAGCGGGCCGCAAGGCCCGCCCGGTATATATTAATATAATATATATATATATATATATATATATATATTTATTTATTTATTTATAATCCTACCTATCCTATATATATATATATTATATATACTCCGTATGAATGTAATCAATATATATTATATAGACTCCGGGCTGTCTGGTGTCGCTTGGACTAGTTTCGGCGCCGCTCTGGTTTCCGTTCACTGTGCTTCCCCGGCCGCCTTTGGCCCTGTTCCTGCCGCTCGGCTTGGTTCCGGCCCGCTCGGCCTGGTTCCGGCCTTGCTCCAGCCTGTGGGCTAATCTCCATCCTGCGTGGCTTGCTGTCCGGCCACCGACGGCCTTGCAAGTTGCATCTGCCTCCCAAGCTTCGTTCCGTCTCTTGTTCTCCTAGCCCTATTTGGCAGTGGTCAGCTTCATCAATTGGGTTTGTTCTTTGGGCCCTGGGTTTGGTTTTTGGGCCCCTTGCTTTGCTTGGGCCCAAAGGTTGACCCTTTGTTATTTTTGGAACAAATTAATTGGAATAATAATAATAATAAATTATAATTAAAACAATTATAACTTGCGTAATTATTTTCCGGAGTTTTCTGCGCTCTTCGTACTTTTGCGGTCGTGCTTCACTTTCTCGGGTTGGCTGGAGTTCTGTCTGTTGGATTCGTGGTTAGTTTCGGTTGAGGAGCAGTTCTGCGGCCCTGGTTGATCGAAGTGATTGTGTTGGTGGTGTTCGTGGTCTCCGAAGATCCTTCATCTAGGTGGAGGGAACGTCGTGTGATCCACACTTCCCCAGGAGTCGTCTTTGCCCTACGTGGATTACTGCTTTCCGTCTTTGCGGCGGCGAGACATCGTGTCAGCGTTGCTGTCCCATGCGCTCGCTATCCACTTCTCCTTGCCGGGCCTCCTTCTTCTCGCTCCAGTGTCCGCTTTTGCGCTTAGGGTCTGGGGTTCTCCGGGTTTTTTTGCGTAGTTATTTTGTTGTATTAGGTATCTATATTCTGTTTCCTTATTGTATTTTTGCTTTGTTGTATGTTTAGACGGTTTGCCGTCTGCCGACTTTGTCGGCCTCTCGAGGTCCGGGCTTGTCCGGTCTCGAATTATTTCCTTATCAAAAAAAAAAAAAATAGGCTATTTAATTTTTATTTTTTTTGTCGACAGTGGGCCAAGTTGTAGTGCAAATGTGCAATCTATCTCACTTTCATTTGCACTGTTACCTTGCCCGGCCCGCCTACAAGGGCGGGCTTGGGCAAGGTAACAGGCCCAAAAACCGGGACTGGCCCAAGCCTGGCTCGGTACACTAGGCCACAAAATTGGTGGAGGCCCGGCCCAAGCCCGCCCGGCCCGGCCCATGCTCAGGTCTAGTTGAGAGCTACGCCAAACCTCGGATTGACCCTAAACAACTCACCCCATCTCATCCTTCAAACGAAGTCGCCGCCGACTCCACCTGCTCCACCACCGTTGTCGACCACCACTGTACCTAGGATTCCCCAGGAGAGGTACCACGCAGCCAGGTCGACCGAAGTGGCTCCGAACGAAGGCCAGCAGTGTTGTCTCTGTGCTTCTCGATGCTCAACACAACCACCTTTCGAGCTCCGTCGATGCCTCCATACTGGACCGTTGTTGCTGTCATTAGTGCCGTCGTAAAGCTTGCAGCGCCGTCATGCCAACGCTTTTACTCGCAACCCCTACGGTGTCCTGAAGCCTCCATGCTAAGTCCCCGAATATACCTTGGTGAGATGTTATCATTCGAACTCGATTTCATATTTCAATCTGTTAGTTAACCGACTATCTCACTATCTCAGATGGTTAATTAACATCAACTGTTTCATTCTAGGTCTTGTATGGCAGATCCATTCCCCATAATCAGTAAGAGAACCGGTCCCTAATTCCTTAGTTTCTATTTTGAAGATCGGGGCTCCGATCGAAACTAACCGAGTGAGGATGTTTATGCATCAGACGTTGCGGTTCTAGTCGTCGATTGGGATTGCGACCTAAGGTGTATCAAACATCACATATCCATCTTCAATTGGTAAGTTGAAACGAACTCAATTCGTTGATCCTAAACCGTATCAATTTGGGGTCGAACTTACTTAACCAAGAACGTGTGGGTGTGTGCTGTTTTGTTTAACTCGCAGCCTCTGTTCAAGCAATTGTCTGGACATTATCATTTATCTTCCGACAAAACGAAAATAACCACGCTGAAGTAGAGTTTGCACTCGTCAGTTTGATAGGTCATAAGTATCAAACGGAGCTCTATGCAAGGAGAACAAGCCGCCAGAACATCACCGAAACTCACTGTTGAATCTGCGCGAAGGGACCTGTCGAGCTGTTGAAGGTGATGGTATAATTACGCCTGACCTCCCAACTTTTCCGTTTTTACAAAGTGTGCCCTTGTTTTAGTTTTTAAAATTTCATAAATTACCCCACAGTTTTAGATGTTGTTCTAACTCGGGTAATCTCTTTTATCCGCAGCGTTATCGTCAAATCCTTACCCCCACCTCAATGATTCAAGATACCAAAGAAGCTCATATTGGTATTATTTCTGACTTTTTAAATTAATTCGACTATTAGTCGAATTAAATAAGTCGATTCTAATGATTAAATCCTTGTTCTTTTTATGCCTCCTATTTCATACGTGTAGATTAATTCGTAGACTTCGTCAACCTTGTCACCAAGTGCTTTGAAGTCCATAGTTGATACCGAAATCCAACAAGATGAATAAGGCAAGTGACTTTCCGAGCCTTTCTGCTCATTTGGTGCCTTTCGTGTCTTGTTGTTTTCTTTCCTTCGATTGCTTGCCAAGTTAAATAAAATAAATTACAATTCACCTGCTTGTGTGATTTATTTACCGTAAGTTTGAATTTGGCAAGTATATATAATTGGGTGAACTTAAGATAAGATAATAATATAGTTACCCACCGGTTATTTAAAGCATGATTTATTTTTGTCCTTTCATGCTAATTGGTTAAGAATGGAACATGTCTTATTCTTTGATGTTTCCATCCTTTTATTTTAATTGCTTTTATTTCATTTGGCATCCATGTTACTTATAAATAACATGGGTTATCGTGTGTTGTGTGATCACCTAGGTTATCTTAAGTAAAAGTAAATAGTAATAATGTGAGGATTGTGTGTTACGATTGGAACTTAATTGAATCAAGATCAATGAAAGTAAAACGTATCAATCAACGTAAACCAAATGTGAACCGTAATGTGTGAAGTCAAGTGAAAGTGATGTTGTATAGTCAGGTCGGGGCCGTTACTCCTCGGTCTAAAGGTTTCATGAAACTAACACATTTCCGTAGAGAAATGTTACACTACCTTCGGTAGTAGGCTGCTATCTGCTAGTTAGAGCGGGGCCGGTATCATATTATAACAAATAGTGTTGTGTTGTGAAACATTCAATTCATATTAAGAGTGGTAAACGTGTAAAGCATATAAACCTGTGTTTAAGCTACTCAATGTGAGGAAGTGAGTGAAGTGTGTTATATCAATTTGTTTTAAGCTACTCAACGTGAGGAAAGTGAGAGAAGTGTGATATATATATATATACATCTTTTTAACGTAGTAAGAACAAAGCTTTATAGTGATCGCAATTAATTCAAGCTATATCATATTCCATCGGAAATCGGAGTATGGTTCCTAAGAGTGCTTGTCGCTCGCATCTTTTATTACTCAATCCTACTAGATTATCCGTGTCACATGAGTCGTGTCTTAAAATGTTAAGCCTTCACATAAAATATTCTTAATAATCGCATTTGGGTTTAGATTCATACCGTATTATGGTCACTGAGTTTTAGTCCAGAGAAGTCCCAGTTTTCGAGCCGTCATTTGCTAGTTCTTGCGAACTAACCGTCCTTTATTTGGATGGCTGGTGTCCTTCATTCCAGACGCCAGACCAGTTTTCGCAGGTTTAGGTCGAGTCTCAGAAGAGAAGAGAAGGGAAGTTGAGAAGACATCTAAACTATTTTTAACGTTGTATTTAAAGTTTAAATTTAGAGATGTATTGTATAGGCGTTTAAATATTTTATTTCCTTTAAAAGTCATCCGTTGTAATATTATCAAATTGTAAAGTTAAATCCTCAATTTTAGAGGAAAGTTTAATAAAGAGTTATTTTTATTTTCCAAGTCTTCCGCTATTTCTATTTATTTTACATATCATTATTTGTTATCATCTTGTTTATGGGAGCATGGTTGCATGTCCCTATAAGCCTAAGGTGGTTACGAAGACATTAAAGTCCGAGTAATCACTGGCACTGTGACATTCTCTCGTGTTATAAAAGGTGGTGTTACACTATGCAAAGGGAAGGTTGCACTCAAGCTCACCTCATGGAAGTTTCTTACCCTAGTGAATGTGCTTTATGTTTATTCTCTGCGCCGAAATCTGATTTCATGTGGTTTGCTTCAGATAGCTGGAATTAAGCAAGTGACTGATGCTGGCAAAATGGTTTTAACCAAAAATGAAGAATTTGTAGGAAAACCTTATAGGGCTGATTTTCTATATGTGCTTGAGACCATGATTGAGAATAATGAGAATGCTTCTACTTCTGCTTATATTGCTGAGTCTGTTGATTTATGGCATGCTAGGCTAGGACATGTGAATGCAAAATTTGTATGTCGATTGCATGATATGGGTTTGATTCCTAGCCTTTTCACACATGATCATAGCAAATGTGAAATATGTGTTGAGGCAAAATTTCATAAACAACCTTTTGAAACGGTGTTAGAAAGGATAACTGAATTGTTAGAGTTAGTCCATTCTGATTTGGCTGATTTTAAGAACACTGAGAGTAGAGGTGGCAAGCGCTACTATATCACATTTGTGGATGACCATTCTAGATATACTAAGGTATACTTGCTTAGGTCTAAAGATGAAGCAGAAAGCATGTTTTATGTGTATAAAGCTGAAGTAGAAAACCAATTAAATCGAAAGATTAAAAGGCTTCGATCTGATAGAGGCAGTGAATATGTCACTCATTCTTTGAGAGAATTTTGTGAACAAAATGGCATTATTCATGAATTTACAGCTCCTTATAGCCCACAACAAAATGGTATTGCTAAAAGAAAAAACAGAACTTTAAAGAAAATGATGAATCCTATGCTTTCTAGTTTTGGTTTGCCTGATAATATATGGGGGGAAGATGTATTGTCCACAAATCATATTTTGAATAAGGTACCTCATAAGAAGCTTGACAAAACACCTTGTGAACTTTGGAAAGGGCATCCGCCTAATCTAAAATTCTTGAAAGTGTGGGGGTGTCTAGCTAAGGTGGGGTTACCTTCGTTCAAAGTTGATACTATTGTATCTAAGAATTTTGATGCTATTATGATTGGTTTTGCTGAAAACAGTGTTGCATATCGTTTTATGTGTTTGAGTGATCGTACCTTGTGTGAATATCGTGATGTTGTTTTCTTTGAGCATGTGTTTCCTTTAAAGAAATCTGCATTGCCTACTAATGATTATTCATCTCATGATGCATCTTCATCCATGCCTAATGTTGTTGTGCCTAATGCTCATGCTGGTCATGATGAACCTTGGAAAAGTAAAAGGCGTAGGAAGGAAACTAGTTTTGGTCCTGATTTTGTGACTGCATTTCTAGTTGAACTGAATGATTTAAATGAACTAGATGAGACGTTCATTAGTCTTCATATGATAGAAGATGATCCTAAGACCTATGATGAGGCAATAAGTTCACTAGATGCTAGTTTCTGGAAAGATGCTATTAATAGTGAGATAGAATCCATTATGTCTAATCACACATGGGAACTAGTTGATATGCCTAAAGGTAATAGAGCCATTAGTTGTAAGTGGATCTTTAAGAAGAAGCTTAAAGTGGATGGCTCAGTGGATAGATATAAGGCAAGACTAGTTATAAGAGGATTCACTCAAAGATATGTCATTGACTTCTTTGACATTTATTCTCATGTTATAAAAATTGCTACCATTCGTGCATTGTTTGCTTTGGCTTCTAGCCATAAAATGCTTGTTCATCAGATGGATGTTAAAACTACATTTTTGAATGGTGATCTAAATGAGGAAATTTATATGGAACAACCTCGAGGATGCATTGTTCCAGGATAGGAAAACAAAGTGTGCAAGCTACAGAAGTCACTATATGGACTCTAGCAAGCACCAAAGCAATGGTATGAGAAGTTTCACACAACTATCCTAAGCTTTGGATTTGAGGTAAACGGATTTGATGCCTGTGTCTATTCTAAGAGGTTTGGTGATGATTGTGTGATTATATGTTTATATGTGGATGACATGTTGTTATTTGGATCACACATAAATGCTATAAACACAACCAAACAACTTTTGTCATCCAAGTTTGAGATGAAAGACATGGGTGAAGTTGATGTCATTCTAGGAGTTAAAGTAACTAGAAAATAAAATGGCTTCATTTTATCACAACCTCATTATGTAGAGAAAATGTTGAAAAGGTTTGATAAATTTGATGTTGTGCCAGTTAGAACTCCTTATGATGCTAGCATGCAATTGAAGAAATTTTTTGGAATTAGTGTGTCCCAAAATGAGTATCCTAAAATAATTGGGAGTTTAATGTTTCTGATGAATTATACTCGGTCTGATATTGCATATGCTGTTAGTAGACTCAGTAGATACACCCATAACCCCAGTAGAGAGCATTGGATTGCACTTAATAGATTATTGAGATATCTTAAAGGCACCTTTGATTGGGGTTTACATTATGTGGGTTATCCCCATGCTTTAGAGGGATACTCTGATGCAAACTGGGTCACTGACAATAATGAGGTTAGCTCCACTAGTGTTTATGTGTTCACTTTATGTGGTGGTGCTATATCATGGAAGTCATCAAAATAAACTTGCATTGCTAGATCAACTATGGAATATGAGTTCATAGCATTAGATTTAGCTGGTCAAGAGGATGCGTGGTTGAGAAGCTTAGTGGCTGACTTACCTTTGTGGGGGCATAAGACCCCAACTATTTCTCTACATTATGACTCACAATCTGTTATTTGTGTAGCTAACAACAATACTTACAATGGTAAGAAGAGACACATATGGATTAGACATGAAGTTCTGAGACAGTTGATTGCTACCGGCGTTATTTGCTTGGAGTATGTGAAGTCTGAGAGGAATCTAGCAGATCCGTTGACGAAAGGGTTGAATAAAAGGATGGTCCTTGAATCGTCTAAGGGAATGTGGCTCAAACCCACGTGAGCTGAGACACACCATACCCATTCCCAGGACAGGTGTGTGAGAAAAGATGAGTCTAGAACTCTTAATTGAGTCAATAGCCCAGAGTTGGGTGGTCCTATTGAGAAGGACTTGATGGATTCACCGAAAACTGTAGAGGTTGAGCTTTGTGGTTTTAATGATACCATAACCCTACAAGGGTGGTCCTATTGAGAAGGACTTGATGGAATCACCTACGAGAGTGTGAAGGGTTAGTCACCTTCTATGGAAGACTAGGGTTGTCTTTCTAGAGCACTCTTCAGCACCCAAGGTATGAGATGACTATTACAGTTGACAGTTAGATCGGGGAACCTCCAGGGCAGTGGTGAAGGCATGTGCTGCTGAGGTCAACTCGCGAGTCTGGAAATTCAAGATTCGTTCACTTCTATGACATGCGAGATACTCAGGTTCACTATGTGTTGGTTCAAGATCCGTTCACCAGCATTTAAGTACTTTCTCCACGAAACCAGCTCAGAACGATGTTTTGTTTTAAAAACCCCAGTTCCTTACATTTGTGTGGAACTGTTGGAGAAATGTTCATGTGGGAGTTTTTCAAATATGTCTTTTAAACTTCTTTAAAGTCCCACATTGATTATAAAAGGGGTTGAGGGGTTTTTTTAAGGAGGAGTTCTTGCGAGGGTTATTGAGAGTTAGGATAGAAGTCCCACACACGCGCACCGCCGCCGCCGCCAGTCCGGTCCGTGTTCGTGTGCGGTGGGTTGTTGGTCACATTTTTCGTCGGGTTTTAATTTTATCAATTAAATTGGCCTTGGATAGGGTTTTGACTAATTCAACTCCGTCACACGTTTTTGAAAACTTGTTCAGATTCTTTTTGAGATTTTTGCGTGGTGGAGCGTCTTCTCTTGTTATAAAAACCGACGTTTCCCTTCCAGTTCTCAACACAGAGCAACACACGATCTCCTCCTTTTGTCTTCTTTTGTAAACCGTTCTGGATCCTGGGTGGTTCCATTGCTTCAACGGCGAGTGCACGCCTGAGAAGTCCGTTGTGTATCCTTGGGGGGCGACGCTAGTAGCCGACCTGCACCACGGTGTCGGGGCAATTTCGCTTCTAAGGTAGTTGTCTCCTTTATACCACGTCACAACTTTCAAACAATTTCAAACACGGGTTTTCACTGATCTTTCGAAGCGGTTTTTCACAATCAAATTGAGGCTACATTTGCAAATCGCACCAACATCGCAGTCTCCTCTCCACGCCTCGTTTTGCCGATGCTACGCCTCATTCTGTCAATGCTATTGAATCGTTGGATTAACCCTCTGCAATGCATTATTTTAGATCAGTTTTGGGATTGTTTTCTCCAATCTATACACTAAAAAGGTATTCTCTAATTTTCTGTCCGTAATATCTTCTTATTGCCCAAGGTGATCTTGTTCGATGTTATTTGAATTAGGTCTTTGATGAATTGAATTAGAAATTGATATTTGATTAATTGGATTAGGGAGATTATTTATTGATTAGGAATTTGATGTGGGGATTTGGATAAATTCGGAATTATTCAATTAGATATTTATTTTTGATTGTTGGTTAGATTCATGCTTGGAAGGTGTTTGTAAAAAATGTCAAGAGAGGAAAGTTGTGCACATGCACATGATATAGTAGTTAGAGCAACTTGATACGAGTATTAGTTTTTCATATGGAAAAGTAAGAACAGTGAATGATCTTCTTCACTGGCCCATGAACCTTATTCAGTACAAAATAAATTTATTGCTTACATTTTTTCTTTAAAACAAGGTTAGAGCTTTGGAGTCGCAATAGTTGTATATACTAGTTGATCTAGAGCTTCTGATCAATCTTTGTAGTTTTCCTTTACCAAATACTCTTGGCCACAAGGAGGAACTATTGCAGTTTGCACTTTGTTCTATTTACAAGTTTCTTTTGATAGTATAATTTGCTGAATATAACATCTATCACTTTTGCAGAAAAAGTATGGTTCCAACACCACAATCAAGGAAACTAAGAAATGGGGTGGGCTCTCAAATGCAAAAGAATGGAAGGCGGAAATGGAAGTCGAAAGTAGAGCAGTGAAAAAGTTCTAGTAAAAAAGAAAATTTTGTTAATCAAATCTGATCATTTTTGTTTTGTTTGTTTCCTTATTACTTTGACATCATATAGAAGTGGTTGCTTGTGTTCAACAAATTCGAAATCCAACAATTACGCCGATTGCTCGTGTTTTGTGTAGTAGATGAATACGAAGGATGTGTTCTTGGTGCAGTGTTGTTATTTGCTTTGGGGCCTGCTATTTGATATGAGCCCCTTTGGTTTTTGGCTATTGGTTTTTGTAAACCGATCTCAGTCTCAGGCTTGAATTTCTAACTGAGATATGAATGTAAGTACATGAGTTTTGCTTGTAATTTTCCTGTCATTTCTTGGAAATTTAGAAATAGAGGCATCTTGGGTCGGTTTTTTTTTACTCTAATTCGATCGGTTGCAAACTCTTTTATCAAAAGTTGTCGGGAATTAATCATTACGAGTAAAGCTCTAGTGAATTTGATTTTTTTTAACTCTTTCAACTAATTCGACTAATAAAATGTTAGTAACTCAAAAGAATAGTGAACAAAATCGTTTTGGTTTCGAATGTGCAGGATTGACCCCCCTGTGTACAAGGAAAAAGCAAAGTGAACTCGAGTGGATGACATGGAATGAATTTGAGATTGTTGAATCTGACTAGAGTATGGTTGATCATGACAACTATGAGCAGGAAGAAAAAAAAGATGGGTTACTTGACAATCACATAACAGATCTAGCAGAAAGGAACCCTGAGCCTCCGTTTTATGACCAGGCAGATCGCCAGGAAGCCACATATCTTGAACAAGCAGAGATAAAATGTAAGAAACAAATTTCCCTTTTATCTAATTTTAGTTCGAGCTTAAGACATGTTAAGTACGACAACCTTTGTTTTCATGAATATTATATTCTGTTGTACCTCTTGTTTGTGACAAAATGCAAGATCAGAAATGGAATGAATCAATATTATCTCAATGACCTGAATCCATACTCCATTCAAACTCCATCGCTTTCTTTCATTGTGTTTTGGACTGATGCCCCCCTCTGTCTTTGGCATATTGTTAA
The DNA here is from genome assembly GCA_037127255.1 of Persicaria tinctoria. Taxonomy (NCBI): domain Eukaryota; kingdom Viridiplantae; phylum Streptophyta; class Magnoliopsida; order Caryophyllales; family Polygonaceae; genus Persicaria; species Persicaria tinctoria. Next base: position 67,389,177 of record JBANSL010000002.1, on the reverse strand, counting down.
GAACCGATACTCCAATAGTTGAACTGATCTCGAAGAAAATCAGGTAAGATACATGAGCTGTCATTGGAGAAACCATGGTAAAGCCCTTATTGAACAGAAACATGCTCCCTCATGTTTAAACCTTCATGACTTGACTAAAAAGCATTCGTATGGGAATGATATGGAAGCACGAAAAGATATGATGGTGAAATTTTTCTATTTTGACCATCAACATATTATGTCACAAAAAATTACAATTGAAGCAGAATTTCCCTTGCCTGCAAATTTGAAACTTCTTACTCCCCTCCCCCTCCTTAGCATTTGTTCGTCACGTTCTTTTACTGAAATGGCTAAGCTCACTTTTGGGCACGCTCAGGATATGTATGAAACTTGCATCCGAGAAGAAATAATGTCTAGACAAAATGTTGGCCCTTCAATCGAGAAAAAGGAAACCAATGAAAAGCCTAAAAAATCGAAAAAGGAAATAGAACATGATATCATGAATATAAAAACCAAAAGAACAGATAATGGTGGGAGCAATCTCATTTACAAATCTGAACCCTTTTGTGCGAACCTAACCAATTGCACCACGAACAAATACTTTGATCCAAGAAAAGATTATGGAATTGAAACCCTCAAGTCAAATAGGTTAATATGAGATTATGCTCATGGAATATATGCGGAATAGGCCGCAAAAACCTATGGGTGGAAATAGACACTTTTTGTAAAATTGAGAAAATTCAAGTAATTGCCATACTAGAAACAAAAACTGAGCGACAACCAAAGGAGACAGTTTGGAAAAAAGCTGGGTTCGACCATATGATTTGGGCACCGGCAACAGGAAGAGCTGGTGGATTATGTGTTCTATGGAAGAGTCATAATTGTAAAGACTGAAAATTTTAATTATGATTAATTAAGATTTGATTAATTTCCGAGGGATAATTCGATCAATTATCCTTCTTTTGACGATTTTGAAAACCCGGAAAAATTTAAAATTTTTTTGATAACATATTTTATATGGAAAGAGGATTACAATTCCACTCTATTGGGATTCGTATGATAAAATTCCGAGAAATATTAGTGAGGCAAATGCCTTGTCATCCGTTTACTTCGGTAATTTTCATAACCTGTCACGACTTTTCTTTACGTAATTTTAACACCAAATCCACCTTATTAAACCCAATTCTGCCAGCTTCAAGGAGAGCCACAAAATCCCAACCACCCCATTTGACTAAAATGACCACATCTAGCCTAGCTAGGCCTAGCTAACCTTGTTTGTGTTTCCTATGTGTAAAATGACCACAGCCTTCACAAGAAATAGCATAACTCCCTCCATACTCATCCAAATTGAGCAAACTCGGTGGCCATGGATCCGTCTTGAACCCAGCTTTCCACACATATCTCAAACACAAAAATCCAAGGTCTTTTGCCCAGCCAAAATCGTCCATCTTTGGAGCTGCAGAAAACTGTTTTTTGAAGGGTCTTGAGAGTTTGACTTGATTTCTTGGTAAGAACCCTTACTTTCTTCCAAAACTGAGTTCCAACATGTTTTATATCTCCTTTTCTTCAACTTGAGTAAGAATCTAAATCATGTTTTGGGATTTTGGTGACAAAATGGCAAGGCGTTTGAAAGGTGTTCCGAAGGACTCCCGAGGGTGTTCTTGAGCCGTTTGTGTGGGATTCTTCGAAGGTAATCCCTCATCCGCCTTCCCTCTCTCTAGGAATAGATCTTGTGTGCTTGGAAAGGGCTTAGGAAGTGGAGCCTCTATGTGTTTTTGGTTGCGTTTTGTAGCAAACATCAAGAAACAAAATGGATGTATATGCCTCTGTAATTTGGACTTTATTTCCAATCCAACGGTCTGATTCGGCTGAAATCTTAATAGGATGTTCATGGGAATGTTATCTAACTGTCCTTTAAAAATTAGCGCGATCCAACGGTTGGATCAAGAGTTATTATAATTTTAGTAACCAGTGTTTATAATGACTCGGTTAAAAAACTTGGCTTATGATCCGATAAGAAGAAAATCGATTATGTGACAATACGATATAGATTATAACTGGTTAAGTCCGGATCACTTAACCAAATTGTGTAATCTATAGAATCGTGAACCTCATGTGGATGTATGTTGATTATTAGGTTGGGTACCATGCATTAGAATACCACCTAATGAAAGTTTAATGAAATTAATAGGCTCTTGTTGATAGGATCCTTGGTTGTGCACTTTATTGCTTGCTTATTCTCCGGACTCCAGGTAAGTCCCCTGGACTTACTCATGATGGATTTATGTGATACTCTTTGTCTTATCGAGAGTCATCATGCATCACGCGACCTAGTAACATGTTTAGGAATATAAACCGGTAATATGACGTAGGATGAACTTAGTAAATCCAACGATTCATATGTATGCTATGTGTCTATGGTAGGACGGCCGTCAAAATCTGAATAAATGACTTATACTCGATGGAACACGAATGAAATGATGAAAGGCTTATGATGAGAAAGAATGAGTATGTTTGAGAAGGATGAGTATGTTTGAGAAGGATGAGTACGTTTGAGAAGACATTATGGTGACTATGATGATGATTATGATGATGATACGGGCCCTTGTGTGTTTATTTCGCATTTATATATATCTATACACTTGCTTATGTGTTGCATTTTAACATTCATGTAGTTTAAGTATGCCTCTTTATATGGCACGGAGTGTGCATATTTCCGATGATTGACCCCGATATATTTCTTGTTTTTTAGATTCAGGTACCCCTTACCCGATATGACTTGCTTATGTGGATGGTTTTCGGGACAGACCTTTTGGACGATTAGAGTGAGGGAGGCGCTTGACATTCGCACTCTTTTGCTCATACGTTTTATTGTTTTGACCCGGCGTGGCCGTGACATTTTGTTGTATTTATGATTTCCGCTTTTATCTCTGTTCGAAACGTTTTCGCGATAGTCTAGGACAGGTGAAGCCTCCAACGGGCTTACGAACTTTTCGGGGTTCGCAATCCCCATCTTTTGACAACTAAATCTTCCGCTTAAATGAACCTAATAATAACTTGTGCTCGGTCGTAAGATCCAAAGCTCACGGAAGAAGATCAAACTTCTTCTATAACGTTCCCCGATAATCTAGTATTCCGAACCTTATTTACCTTCTAAGTAGGTTTATGGAGGTTAATTCGGGTACTTAAATTTCGGGTCGTTACAAAGTTAATAATAACTCGTACTCGGTCGTAAGATCCAAAGCTCACGGAAGAAGATCAAAATTCTTCTATAACGTTCCCCGATAATCTAGTATTCCGAACCTTATTTACCTTCTAAGTAGGTTTATGTAGGTTAATTCGGGTACTTAAATTTCGGGTCGTTACAAAGTTGGTATCAGAGCCAGGTTTTTCGACCTGAGTACGCACGAGTTAAAAAATTAATTTTCAAAACCCGCCCACCGTTTTGGAAATTTTGTAGGATTTCGAAGTGTTTAAAGGGCAAAGATGAAAACCCTTTGGAAAATGAAAATGGTTAGGATCTTTATAGATGAGAGATAGGATCGACGGGTAGAGACCAGGCGATAGGACTCCTTAGAGATGTAGAAGGGTCCGGGTAGACTGCCTAGCTTTTCCTTACAGACGGGCCTGGAAGACTCCAAGGGAGCAACCAAGGTGGTTGGAGCAGGATAGGATTTAGAGGTGGATCGCGAGCGACCCAGCCTGACAGATGTCCCCGTTGTTAGTGAGTTTGCTGACGTTTTCCCAGACGAGCTACCAGGACTTCCGCCACAGCGAGATGTTGATTTCGCTATACAGTTGGAGCCGGGCACCAGGCCGATTTCGAGGGTCCCGTACAGGATGGCGCCGACGGAGATGGCCGAGCTGAAGGCACAGTTGGAGGAGCTAGCTGGGAAGGGCTACATTAGGCCGAGTGCTTCGCCGTGGGGAGCACCGGTGTTGTTCGTGAAGAAGAAGGATGGGTCGTTGAGGCTATGCATAGACTACAGAGAGTTGAACCGGGCTACGGTGAAGAACCGTTACCCGTTGCCGAGAATAGACGATTTGATGGATCAGCTGCACGGAGCTGTCGTCTTCTCGAAGATAGATTTGCGTTCGGGTTATCACCAGCTGAGGGTGAAGGCAGAGGACATCCCGAAGACGGCCTTCAGGACTAGATACGGACACTACAAGTTTGTGGTTATGCCGTTCGGGCTAACCAACGCGCCAGCCGCCTTCATGGAGTTGATGAACAGGGTGTTCATCGATTTTCTTGACAGATTTGTGGTGGTATTTATCGATGACATCTTGATCTACTCGAGGAGCAGAGAGGAGCATGCTGAGCACCTGAGGATTGTGCTGAGGATTTTGCAGAAGCATAAACTGTTCGGGAAATTTAGCAAGTGTGAGTTCTGGCTCTCCGAGGTGATGTTTCTTGGTCATGTTATATCCGCAGCAGGGATATCAGTAGATGCATCGAAGGTTGATGCTATCGTTGCTTTGGAGATCCCCAAGAATGTCAGAGACATCAGGTCTTTTCTAGGTTTGGCTAGCTATTACCGACGGTTCGCCGAGGGCTTCTCCAGCATAGCTAGGCCGATGACGCAGCTGACGAAGAAGGGAGTAACCTTCGAGTGGAGCCCGGCGTGCCAGGCCAGTTTTGATCTGCTGAAGAAGAAGTTGACATCCGCACCAGTGTTAGCACTACCAGAGGGGACGGAGGACTTCGTAGTCTACACGGATGCTTCGAGTTCAGGTTTAGGTTGTGTGCTACAACAGAGGGATCGGGTCATCGCTTACGCTTCACGCCAGCTGAAGCCAGGGGAGGAGTCATACCCCACGCACGATCTTGAGCTAGCCGCAGTTGTACATGCGCTCAAGATCTGGAGGCCCTATCTGTATGGCACGTCAGTGAGGATCATGACCGATCACGCGAGGTGGCTGGAGTTGATCAAGGACTACGAGTTGGAGATTGAGTATCACCCGGGGAAGGCCAATGTGGTGGCCGACGCCTTGAGTCGGAAGACTCGTCAGGAGATTGTTTTGTCCAGATTGATGGCTCGACCTGAGTTACAGCGGGATCTGATCAGTTGTGGGATAGAGGTCTGGTCACAGCGAGAGAGTGGACATCTGAGTTTCCTAGAGGTTTAGTCAGAGTTGATGGATGAGATCCGACGAGCGCAGACAGAGTGTCCGCGGATTGCCGATATCCGACAGCGCATGGCCCAGGGCCAATGTAGGTCTTTTACCGTCCGAGATGATGGGATGCTGATGTTGCAGGGACGAGTTGCTGTGCCTGATGTGCACAACCTGAAGCAGAAGATCATGATAGAGGCACATTCCACTCCTTATTCGGTCCATCCGGGATCGAATAAGATGTATCAGGACTTGAGGAGGACGTTCTGGTGGCGCAGGATGAAGACTGATGTCGCTTTGTTTGTAGCGCGATGTCAGGTCTGCCAGCAGGTGCAGATAGAGCACCAGAAGCCCGGAGGGATGACACGATCACTTCCTGACCCTGTGTGGAAGTGGACGGATATCACGATGGACTTCGTGACAGGATTGAGAAGAGATGTACGAGGCTTTGATGCGATTTGGGTGGTGGTCGACAGGTTGACCAAGACCGCCCATTTCATTCCGATTCAGGAGACATGGCCTGTGTCTGAGTTAGTCCGAGCTTTTATACAGCATATAGTGAGGTTGCATGGGGTTCCCGAGAGGATAGTATCTGATAGAGATGGCCGCTTCACTTCGAGATTCTGGAGGCATGTGCACGAGGCTCTGGGGAGCAAGTTGCATTTCAGCACGGCCTATCACCCGCAGACGGACGGGCAGAGCGAGAGGACGATTCAGACACTAGAGGATATGCTGAGGGCTTGTGTTTTGGAGTGGGGAAACCTTTGGGTTCGACATCTTCCCCTAGTAGAGTTCTCGTACAACAACAGCTATCATTCATCGATCAGGATGGCTCCTTTTGAGGCGTTGTACGGGAGGCGATGCAAGTCGCCTATCTGCTGGGATGAGCCTGCAGACCGAGTGGGGACACTACCACAATACGTGCAGGAGACGACAGATCAGGTCAGACGGATCCGAGAGCATCTGAGGGTTGCGCACGACCGACAGAAGAAGTATGCTGATAGGCGCAGGACTGACTTGGCCTTTGAGGTTGGAGATCATGTCTGGTTGCGAGTGTCACCGACGAGAGGGATCCGACGATTCGCGATGAAGGGCAAACTGAGCCCTAGATATGTGGGCCCCTTTGAGATCCTCGAGCGAGTGGGAGAGGTTGCTTACAGAGTTGCTTTACCACCCCGTTTGGCCGGTATACACGATGTCTTCCACGTGTCACAGCTGAGGAAGTACGAGCCAGATCCGAGTCACAGATTGGACTACTCCGGATTAGAGATAGCACCTGACCATACCTTCGTGGAGCATCCGATTGCTGTTCTTGACCGACGGGTCAAGAAGCTGAGGCGCAGAGAGGTACCATTGGTACTTATACAGTGGGCTAGGAGAAGCCCCGAGGAGGCCACTTGGGAGACAGAGGAGAGTATACGGGCGAGCTATGGAGATGTATTAGATGAGTTGCTAGCGTCGTATGTACAGCCACGTGCAGATATAGCTTTGACTGCGTAAGTGGCCGGTGAGTACCTGGGAGGGGGACCCTTAGCCGTACTATGTGTAATTGGGTGTTTACCTCTGTGATTGAGTGCGCATTTTCTGTGATTGATATGCGTGGTGGGGCCCATGAGCGGTCCTACATGATGTGATTATCATTGATGTGTGATACTTTATGATATATGACTGATATGATATCGTTATGATTATGTGATTGTCGTGAGTATGGTCGATAAATGATGGTATGTCGGAATATTGAACCTAGGAAAAGGAATAAGGCTTAGCCTTAGAGGTGGATGTTAATCCACCCTCTATTTTGATTGAGTCGTAATGAGATCATATGTTTGATCCTTAGAGGTGGATTTTTGATCCACCCTCCTGTTGGGAGAATAGAATGTCGAGAAGCGGGTTTGAACTTTAGAGGTGGATGACCACCTCCCGAGAGAGAAAGTCGAGCGGAGTCTATAGACCAAGTCGTGTCGGGACGCCAACACCTTTTAATTGTAATTGATTCGAAAATGATTTGAGTTAAAGCTTCCATGATCCGGGTAAGCTCATTGTGCTTCGCAAAGTGGATACGGGCTTTCCGCGACGGCCATCGTGGAATTTCCGCTAAGACCTAGCGGTAGGATGATGATATCTCTCGAGTTGTGATACTCTTGGAGGTTGAGGCGAGATGTGATGGGGGCGCCCATTCACATGCTCGACGACGCCGTTCGAGACTATTACGGTCGTGACAAAAGCATCATCAGATTCTTGGACGACGCATCCGAGATGATCGCGTGCCTTTTGTTCCGATCCAAGGACTCAAGGTTTAACACCTTCTCCACCGGTTTGAATCTTTTTGGTCTCGGGGACGAGACTTGTTTTTAGAGATGGATGATTGTAAAGACTGAAAATTTTAATTATGATTAATTAAGATTTGATTAATTTCCGAGGGATAATTCGATCAATTATCCTTCTTTAGAGGTGGATCGCGAGCGACCTAGCCTGGCAGATGTCCTCGTTGTTAGTGAGTTTGCTGACGTTTTCCCAGACGAGCTACCAGGACTTCCGCCACAGCGAGATGTTGATTTCGCTATATAGTTAGAGCCGGGCACCAGGCCGATTTCGAGGGTCCCGTACAGGATGGCGCAGACGGAGATGGCCGAGCTGAAGGCACAGTTGAAGGAGCTAGCTGGGAAGGGCTACATTAGGCCGAGTGCTTCGCCGTGGGGAGCACCGGTGTTGTTCGTGAAGAAGAAGGATGGGTCGTTGAGGCTATGCATAGATTACAGAGAGTTGAACCGGGCTACGGTGAAGAACCGTTAGACGTTGTCGAGAATAGACGATTTGATGGATCAGCTGCAGGGAGCTGTCGTCTTCTCGAAGATAGATTTGCGTTCGGGTTATCACCAGCTGAGGGTGAAGGCAGAGGACATCCCGAAGACGGCCTTCAGGACTAGATACGGACACTACGAGTTTGTGGTTATGCCGTTCGGGCTAACCAACGCGCCAGCCGCCTTCATGGAGTTGATGAACAGGGTGTTCATCGATTTTCTTGACAGATTTGTGGTGGTATTTATCGATGACATCTTGATCTACTCGAGGAGCAGAGAGGAGCATGCTGAGCACCTGAGGATTGTGCTGAGGATTCTGCAGAAGCATATACTATTCGGGAAGTTTAGCAAGTGTCAGTTCTGGCTCTCCGAGGTGATGTTTCTTGGTCATGTTATATCCGCAGCAGGGATATCAGTAGATGCATCGAAGGTTGATGCTATCGTTGCTTGGGAGATCCCCAAGAACGTCAGAGACATCAGGTCTTTTCTAGGTTTGGCTAGCTATTACCGACGGTTCGTCGAGGGCTTCTCCAGCATAGCTAGGCCGATGACGCAGCTGACGAAGAAGGGAGTAACCTTCGAGTGGAGCCCGGCGTGCCAGGCCAGTTTTGATCTGCTGAAGAAGAAGTTGACATCCGCACCAGTGTTAGCACTACCAGAGGGGACGGAGGACTTCGTAGTCTACACGGATGCTTCGAGTTCAGGTTTAGGTTATGTGCTACAACAGAGGGATCGGGTCATCGCTTACGCTTCACGCCAGCTGAAGCCAGGGGAGGAGTCATACCCCACGCACGATCTTGAGCTAGCCGCAGTTGTACATGCGCTCAAGATCTGGAGGCACTATCTGTATGGCACGTTAGTGAGGATCATGACCGATCACAAAAATCTGAAGTACATTTTCACGCAGAAAGAGCTGAACATGCGTCAGAGGAGGTGGCTGGAGTTGATCAAGGACTACGAGTTGGAGATTGAGTATCACCCGGGGAAGGCCAATGTGGTGGCCGACGCCTTGAGTCGGAAGACTCGTCAGGAGATTGTTTTGTCCAGATTGATGGCTCGACCTGAGTTACAGCGGGATCTGATCAGTTGTGGGATAGAGGTCTGGTCACAGCGAGAGAGTGGACAGCTGAGTTTCCTAGAGGTTCAGTCAGAGTTGATGGATGAGATCCGACGAGCGCAGACAGAGTGTCCGCGGATTGCCGATATCCGACAGCGCATGGCCCAGGGCCAATGTAGGTCTTTTACCGTCCGAGATGATGGGATACTGATGTTGCAGGGACGAGTTGCTGTGCCTGATGTGCACAACCTGAAGCAGAAGATCATGATAGAGGCACATTCCACTCCTTATTCGGTCCATCCGGGATCGAATAAGATGTATCAGGACTTGAGGAGGACGTTCTGGTGGCGCAGGATGAAGACTGATGTCGCTTTATTTGTAGCGCGATGTCAGGTCTGCCAGCAGGTGCGGATAGAGCACCAGAAGCCCGGAGGGATGACACGATCACTTCCTGACCCTGTGTGGAAGTGGACGGATATCACGATGGACTTCGTGACAGGATTGAGAAGAGATGTACGAGGCTTTGATGCGATTTGGGTGGTGGCTGAAATTTTAATATGATGTTCAAGGGAATGTTATCTAACTGTCCTTCAAAAATTAGGGCGATCTAACGGTTGGATCAAGAGTTATTATAGTTTTAGTAACCAGTGTTTATAATGACTCGGTTAAAAAACTTGGCTTATGATCCGATAAGAAGGAAATCGATTATGTGACAATACGATATAGATTATAACTGGTTAAGTCCGGATCACTTAACCAAATTGTGTAATCTATAGAATCGTGAACCTCATGTGGATGTATGTTGATTATTAGGTTGGGTACCATGCATTAGAATACCACCTAATGAAAGTTTAATGAAATTAATAGGCTCTTGTTGATTGGATCCTTGGTTGTGCACTTTATTGCTTGCTTATTCTCCGGACTCCAGGTAAGTCCCCTAGACTTACTCATGATGGATTTATGTGATACTCTTTGTCTTATCGAGAGTCTTCATGCATCACGCGACCTAGTAACATGTTAGGAATATAAACTGGTAATATGACGTAGGATGAACTTAGTAATCCAATAATTCATATGTATGCTATGTGTCTATGGTAGGACGGCCGTCAAAATCTGAATAAATGACTTATATTCGATGGAACACGAATGAAATGATGAAAGACTTATGATGAGAAAGAATGAGTATGTTTGAGAAGGATGAGTACGTTTGAGAAGGATGAGTACGTTTGAAAAGATATTATGATATGACGGTGATGATGATGATGATTATGATGATGATACGGGCCCTTGTGTGTTTATTTCGCATTTATATATATCTATACACTTGCTTATGTGTTGCATTTTAACATTCATGTAGTTTAAGTATGCCTCTTTATATGGCACGGAGTGTGCATATTTCCGATGATTGACCCCGATTTATTTCTTGTTTTTAGATTCAGGTACTCCTTACCCGATATGACTTACTAATGTGGATGGTTGTCGGGACAGACCTTTTGGACGATTAGAGTGAGGGAGGCGCTTGACATTCGCACTCTTTTGCTCATACGTTTTATTGTTTTGACCCGGCGTGGCCGTGGCATTTTGTTGTATTTATGATTTCCGCTTTTACCTCTGTTCGAAACGTTTTCGCGATAGTCTAGGACAGGTGAAGCCTCCAACGGGCTTACGATCTTTTCGGGGTTCGCAATCCTCATCTTTTGACAACTAAATCTTCCGCTTAAATGAACCTAATAATAACTCGTACTCGGTCGTAAGATCCAAAGCTCACGGAAGAAGATCAAACTTCTTCTATAACGTTCCCCGATAATCTAGTACTCCGAACCTTATTTACCTTCTAAGTAGGTTTATGGAGGTTAATTCGGGTACTGAAATTGTGGGTTATGGCCTCTTTCCGCCAGATGGAGTGCGGAAAGCTGAAGACGTGGCATCTGTCAGACGTAGCTGCTGGTCATATCGGAGGATCATCTCTAGAAATCTGTCATATGTCCTTCCCTCCATGCTGGTAGAGATCAGAAGAACGTCTGGCGGAAGCCTCATAGAAAGCATGCGGATGCGCATCTCGTCGGTGTTACAGACCTTTCCACAATAGACGAGCTCCTTCTTGAACTGGCAGACAATCTCGGAAATAGATAGTCGTGGGTCATAGCGGGTGCTGAAGAACGCAACCTCTCGTGCTGCTTGTGTCCCAGATGGACAGTACTCTCTCAGAATCAACTTCTTGAACTCCTCGTAGGTCCATGCAGTACGATCATCACAGTAGACAAGCCATCTGTCATAAGCATCTCCTTTAAGCTGCCCAGCCGCAAGCCTCTGTCTCTCCTAATCGGGTACCCCAATCAAGCTGAAAACTCCCTCGAGTCCTCTGAAGAACTGCTCGATATCCTCTCCGGGTCCGGCCTGAAAGATAGGCGGGCTACTCTGTGATAGTCTCTTCACCCAGTCGGTGACGCCAACTGATCTATCTCGCTCTAGCAACGCAAGTAATGCCCTCTCTATCGCTGATCCCTGCTGCTGCCTATCAGCCTCTCCCTCGTGCTGCCTGGGGATCTCGACCTCAACATCGGTCTCAGTCTCTGTCTCTGTCTCGGGAATGCGGCCACGACCTCGGCCACGTGGTCTCCCGTGTCCTCTAGTAATCTGGGTGTCGACCATGCTGACAACTGGACATTTAACTGTACTCAATATACAATTAAATAAAACGTCTTCTTCAAGGAAGACGGCCCTCACGCTTCCGCTGCGCCTCGGAAGCGTGGATAAGATTTAGAGACGGGCTCGCCAAGCTATCCCTCGAAGGATAGCTATCTAGTTAGCTTCTGTGCGATATAAAACTGTGCATGCGGGCCACCCCCTTGAAGGGATGTAATTATGTGAGATGAATGGGCCCAATAGTTTTGATGGGAGGGGTGCTGCCCTAACATCTCCCTATAATGGGAGAGTGTACGTCATAATTTGTGGTAGTGGGGGCCAGCGTTCGCGCGGCCCTCTCCCATACAGTGCAAGTTTTGGTTTGAGCATCTCCCTAATAACAGATTCCATTTCTTATGCAGTTGTATATAAAGGCTACTCTGTTGCCGAGAGTCCATACAATACAACCATATAGGAGGGGTAATCGGGTTGTCAGTGAATAATTTGTCTAGCCACTTCATGGCTTGACTAAATGATCCCCTTGCCTCCTCCTCCTCTTTATAAACTGATCCCAACAGCTCAAGGAACCCATCCACACAAACCCTAGCCGAAACTCCCCTTGAAAACTCAAAGAAAACCCAATCCTCCTTATTCATAACCTGAATAATCAAAACTATTGGTTACCCAACTATTATTATTATTATTATTATTATTATTATTATTATGTACCTACGAGAGGAGAACCAAAAGGACGGTCAGTTTCCAGTCTGGGCTCCGTTCCGTTTGGGGTCGTCCCCCCACACCTCGTGCTCAGTCCCATCCTCCGCGAGGATGGAAACTGTACGGGTCCTCAGGTTGAGGATTGCCCCATAGAAGTTCATAAAATCCATCCCCAGGATCATCTCGTCTGTCCGCAGTGGCATGACTATCAAGTCAGTGGGCCACTCTCGCTCTCCTATCCGAATGGGGCATCCTAGAATCTCACGCCCCGTCCTAACCCTAGCCCCATCCGCCATACGCACTACTAATGCGGGACATACCGAACATACAAGTTTAAATCTAGCTACGCATGAATCTGCTATAAAGCAGTGGGTTGCCCCGGTATCGAACAGAATGCGAAGAGTAGAGCCACAAAACGATATCGTACCTATGGAAGTCGGAGCTGTCGAATCACCGTTCCACATCGGGAACACGCGGGGCGGCGGGGGTCGTAAGAAATCAGTGTCTACAGCTATCGCTGCCAGCTGTGCAGAACCTCTGCCCTGGCCGGGTCCTACCGACCCTGCCGACGACTGTGTCTGCTGATGCTGGTAAGATCCTCGGCCTATCGCCTGGTCTCTACCCGTCGATCCTATCTCTCGTCTATAAAGATCCTAACCATTTTCATTTTCCAAAGGGTTTTCATCTTTGCCCTTTAAACACTTCGAGCGATCCACCTCTAAAAACACAAACAAGGTTCCAAAGGGTTTTGAGGCGATAGGCATCCTTCTTGAACTGGCAGACAATCTCGAAGATAGATAGATTCAGGTACCCCTTACCCGATATGACTTGCTTATGTGGATGGTTTTCGGGACAGACCTTTTGGACGATTAGAGTGAGGGAGGCGCTTGACATTCGCACTCTTTTGCTCATACGTTTTATTGTTTTGACCCGGCGTGGCCGTGGCATTTTGTTGTATTTATGATTTCCGCTTTTACCTCTGTTCGAAACGTTTTCGCGATAGTCTAGGACAGGTGAAGCCTCCAACGGGCTTACGATCTTTTCGGGGTTCGCAATCCTCATCTTTTGACAACTAAATCTTCCGCTTAAATGAACCTAATAATAACTCGTACTCGGTCGTAAGATCCAAAGCTCACGGAAGAAGATCAAACTTCTTCTATAACGTTCCCCGATAATCTAGTACTCCGAACCTTATTTACCTTCTAAGTAGGTTTATGGAGGTTAATTCGGGTACTGAAATTGTGGGTTATGGCCTCTTTCCGCCAGATGGAGTGCGGAAAGCTGAAGACGTGGCATCTGTCAGACGTAGCTGCTGGTCATATCGGAGGATCATCTCTAGAAATCTGTCATATGTCCTTCCCTCCATGCTGGTAGAGATCAGAAGAACGTCTGGCGGAAGCCTCATAGAAAGCATGCGGATACGCATCTCGTCGGTGTTACAGACCTTTCCACAATAGACGAGCTCCTTCTTGAACTGGCAGACAATCTCGGAAATAGATAGCCGTGGGTCATAGCGGGTGCTGAAGAACGCAACCTCTCGTGCTGCTTGTGTCCCAGATGGACAGTACTCTCTCAGCATCAACTTCTTGAACTCCTCGTAGGTCCATGCAGTACGATCATCACAGTAGACAAGCCATCTGTCATAAGCATCTCCTTTAAGTTGCCCAGCCGCAAGCCTCTGTCTCTCCTAATCGGGTACCCCAATCAAGCTGAAAACTCCCTCGAGTCCTCTGAAGAACTGCTCGATATCCTCTCCGGGTCCGGCCTGAAAGATAGGCGGGCTACTCTGTGATAGTCTCTTCACCCAGTCGGTGACGCCAACTGATCTATCTCGCTCTAGCAACGCAAGTAATGCCCTCTCTATCGTTGATCCCTGCTGCTGCCTATCAACCTCTCCCTCGTGCTGCCTGGGGATCTCGACCTCAACATCGGTCTCAGTCTCTGTCTCTGTCTCGGGAATGCGGCCACGACCTCGGCCACGTGGTCTCCCGTGTCCTCTAGTAATCTGGGTGTCGACCATGCTGACAACTGGACATTTAACTGTACTCAATATACAATTAAATAAAACGTCTTCTTCAAGGAAGACGGCCCTCACGCTTCCGCTGCGCCTCGGAAGCGTGGATAAGATTTAGAGGCGGGCTCGCCAAGCTATCCCTCGAAGGATAGCTATCTAGTTAGCTTCCGTGCGATATAAAACTGTGCATGCGGGCCACCCCCTTGAAGGGATGTAATTATGTGAGATGAATGGGCCCAATAGTTTTGATGGGAGGGGTGCTGCCCTAACATCTCCCTATAATGGGAGAGTGTACGTCATAATTTGTGGTAGTGGGGGCCAGCGTTCGCGCGGCCCTCTCCCATACAGTGCAAGTTTTGGTTTGAGCATCTCCCTAATAACAGATTCCATTTCTTATGCAGTTGTATATAAAGGCTACTCTGTTGCCGAGAGTCCATACAATACAACCATATAGGAGGGGTAATCGGGTTGTCAGTGAATAATTTGTCTAGCCACTTGATGGCTTGACTAAATGATCCCCTTGCCTCCTCCTCCTCTTTATAAACTGATCCCAACAGCTCAAGGAACCCATCCACACAAACCCTAGCCGACACTCCCCTTGAAAACTCAAAGAAAACCCAATCCTCCTTATTCATAACCTGAATAATCAAAACTATTGGTTACCCAACTATTATTATTATTATTATTATTATTATGTACCTACGAGAGGAGAACCAAAAGGACGGTCAGTTTCCAGTCTGGGCTCCGTTCCGTTTGGGGTCGTCCCCCCACACCTCGTGCTCAGTCCCATCCTCCGCGAGGATGGAAACTGTACGGGTCCTCAGGTTGAGGATTGCCCCATAGAAGTTCATAAAATCCATCCCCAGGATCATCTCGTCTGTCCGCAGTGGCATGACTATCAAGTCAGTGGGCCACTCTCGCTCTCCTATCCGAATGGGGCATCCTAGAATCTCACGCCCCGTCCTAACCCTAGCCCCATCCGCCATACGCACTACTAATGCGGGACATACCGAACATACAAGTTTAAATCTAGCTACGCATGAATCTGCTATAAAGCAGTGGGTTGCCCCGCTATCGAACAGAATGCGAAGAGTAGAGCCACAAAACGATATCGTACCTATGGAAGTCGGAGCTGTCGAATCACCGTTCCGCATCGGGAACACGCGGGGCGGCGGGGGTCGTAAGAAATCAGTGTCTACAGCTATCGCTGCCAGCTGTGCAGAACCTCTGCCCTGGCCGGGTCCTACCGACCCTGCCGACGACTGTGTCTGCTGATGCTGGTAAGATCCTCGGCCTATCGCCTGGTCTCTACCCGTCGATCCTATCTCTCGTCTATAAAGATCCTAACCATTTTCATTTTCCAAAGGGTTTTCATCTTTGCCCTTTAAACACTTCGAGCGATCCACCTCTAAAAACACAAACAAGGTTCCAAAGGGTTTTGAGGCGATAGGCATCCTTCTTGAACTGGCAGACAATCTCGAAGATAGATAGATTCAGGTACCCCTTACCCGATATGACTTGCTTATGTGGATGGTTTTCGGGACAGACCTTTTGGACGATTAGAGTGAGGGAGGCGCTTGACATTCGCACTCTTTTGCTCATACGTTTTATTGTTTTGACCCGGCGTGGCCGTGTCATTTTGTTGTATTTATGATTTCCGCTTTTATCTCTGTTCGAAACGTTTTCGCGATAGTCTAGGACAGGTGAAGCCTCCAACGGGCTTACGATCTTTTCGGGGTTCGCAATCCCCATCTTTTGACAACTAAATCTTCCGATTAAATGAACCTAATAATAACTCGTACTCGGTCGTAAGATCCAAAGCTCACGGAAGAAGATCAAACTTCTTCTATAACGTTCCCCGATAATCTAGTATTCCGAACCTTATTTACCTTCTAAGTAGGTTTATGGAGGTTAATTCGGGTAGTTAAATTTCGGGTCGTTACAAAGTTGGTATCAGAGCCAAGGTTGTTCGACCTGAGTACGCACGAGTTAAAAAATTAATTTTCAAAACCCGCCCACCGTTTTGGAAATTTTCAAGGATTTCGAAGTGTTTAAAGGGCAAAGATGAAAACCCTTTGGAAAATGAAAATGGTTAGGATCTTTATAGACGAGAGATAGGATCGACGGGTAGAGACCAGGCGATAGGCATCCTTAGAGATGTAGAAGGGTTCGGGTAGACTGCCTAGCTTTTCCTTACAGACGGGCCTGGAACACTCCAAGGGAGCAACCAAGGTGGTTGGAGCAGGATAGGATTTAGAGGCGGGCTCGCCAAGCTATCCCTCGAAGGATAGCTATCTAGTTAGCTTCCGTGCGATATAAAACTGTGCCTGCGGGCCACCCCCTTGAAGGGATGTAATTATGTGAGATGAATGTGCCTGAGGGCCGTCTTCCTTGAAGAAGACGTTTTATTTAATTGTATATTGAGTACATTTGAATGTCCAGTTATCAGCACGGTCGACGCCCAGATTATTAGAGAACGCGGGAGACCACGTGGCCGAGGTCGTGGCCGCATTCCCGAGACAGAGACAGAGACTGAGACCGATATTGAGGTCGAGATCCCCGGGCAGCACGAGGGAGAGGCTGATAGGCAGCAGCAGGGATCAGCGATAGAGAGGGCATTACTTGCGTTGCTAGAGCGAGAGAGATCAGCTGGCGTCACCGACTGGGTGAAGAGACTATCACAGAGTAGCCCGCCTATCTTTCAGGCCGGACCCGGAGAGGATATCGAGCAGTTCTTCAGAGGACTCGAGGGAGTTTTCAGCTTGATTGGAGTACCCGATGAGGAGAGACAGAGGCTTGCGGCTGGGCAGCTTAAAGGAGATGCTTATGACGGATGGCTTGTCTACTGTGATGATCGTACTGCATGGACCTACGAGGAGTTCAAGAAGTGGATGCTGAGAGAGTACTGTCCATCTGGGACACAAGCAGCACGAGAGGTTGCGTTCTTCAGCACCCGCTATGACCCACGACTATCTATTTCCGATGATTGACCCCGATATATTTCTTGTTTTTTAGATTCAGGTACCCCTTACCCGATATGACTTGCTTATGTGGATGGTTTTCGGGACAGACCTTTTGGACGATTAGAGTGAGGGAGGCGCTTGACATTCGCACTCTTTTGCTCATACGTTTTATTGTTTTGACCCGGCTTGGCCGTGGCATTTTGTTGTATTTATGATTTCCGCTTTTATCTCTGTTCGAAACGTTTTCGCGATAGTCTAGGACAGGTGAAGCCTCCAACGGGCTTACGATCTTTTCGGGGTTCGCAATCCCCATCTTTTGACAACTAAATCTTCCGCTTAAATGAACCTAATAATAACTCGTACTCGGTCGTAAGATCCAAAGCCCACGGAAGAAGATCAAACTTCTTCTATAACGTTCCCCGATAATCTAGTATTCCGAACCTTATTTACCTTCTAAGTAGGTTTATGGAGGTTAATTCGGGTACTTAAATTTCGGGTCGTTACAATAATCTTCGGCACGAAGTACTAGAAATGGTGCATATAGATCAAAGATTCACAGTGATCAGGTATGAAAATAAACAGAGAAACATTACTATCAACATCGTCTTCGTCTATGGACAACCTCATGAGAATGAAAAATCAAACTTCTGGAACAGACTACAACTGTACATCCAAACCTTGGATTACCCAGTCATGATCATGGGTGATCTAAATGAAATCCAAAGTATTTCCGAAAAAGAAGGAGGGATAAAACCACACCCGAACAGATATAGAATACTAACAGAATTCAAAGACAATTGCTTCCTACAGGAAGTCCCTACCACTGGGAACATTTATACGTGGAGGAAAAATAAATCCAATGACAACAACATCAAGGAAAAACTTGATAGAACCTTAACACAAGAGCAAATACTCACTTGGTTCCCCAATATGTCCACAAAAAATCATGCATTTACATCATCAGATCACTACCCAATTGTAACAGAATTAGATAACCAAGAACAATATAAAGCCCAACCATTTAAATTTGAAAAAATATGGACTACGCGAAAAGATTACCGATATGTGGTCCAACAGGCTTGAAGATCAAATGTTGGAGGATCACATATGTACAATCTGGTGAAAAAAACATAAATACTTAAGCGATTGACTAAAGAATGGAATAAGAAAACATTTGGAAATATATTCCGTCAACTAAAAGAAATCGATGATTCACTTATCGATTTACAAAATAGTAACGAAATATCCCAGAATGGAAACAATAACCTAAAGCAGAACAGACTTATAAATAAACGAGAGAAAATATTATCATGCCATAAAATGTATTGGAGCCAACGAGCCAAAACAAAGCACTTTAAATTGACTGACACAAATTCAGGTTATTTCCACCGAATGACATCGGGAAGGAGAAATAGAAAAATCATAAAGGAAATTCAAGCTATAGATGGCACACTAGCCTCAGGAGAAGAGAATATTACAAGAGAAATAAAAAATGATATCGAAAAAAGGTTTAGGATGCAACCCATCAACCACACCTTCTAAATGATTATCTCTCACTCATCAACACAGACATCACTAATGATGACAATTCGAAGCTAATTGAAAAGATATCAAACCAGGAAATAAAAAATGCGTTCTTCTCGATTGGAAAGGAAAAATTCCCAAGACCTAATGGAATGACAGCGGAATTTTACCAGGAATACTGGGATATTGTAAGCCCATCAGTCATAAAGGCAATTAAAGGATTTTTCCACTCTGGTCGAATCCTTAAACAAATCAATCACACCTTTATCACTTTGATCCCGAAATGTGACAACCCGACAACTACAAACCACTTCATACCAATTAGCCTCTGCTCAACGATTTACAAAGCTATAGCCAAAATCATTGCAGAAAGGATGAAACCGATTTTAAAGAAAATTATTCACCCCCTCCAATGGGCCTTTGTATTTGACAGGGCTATCCAAGACAATCTCTTAATAGCCCCTGAAATCTTCTATTCATTTAAAAATAGACGCCGGAAAGAAGGATGGATTGCCGTCAAACAAGATATGGAAAAGGCATATGATAAAGTAGAATGGGACTTCCTATTCAAAGTTCTAGAAAAATTCGGATTCTGCCAAAAATTCCGAACATGGATAGAGCAGTGTATCCAAACCGTCTCCTTCTCAGTATTGGTTAATGACAGCCCCACGGACCCCTTCATACCAAGGAGATGGATCAGACAAGGAGACCCACTCTCACCCTACCTATTCATCATAGGAGCAGAAATTATTGCTAGGAAATTACAAGCAGTTTCTAACCAGTCAGACAAATCTATCGGATTCAAAATATCTAGATCAGGCATGAAAATCCCCTTCTTATCCTTCGCGGATGATATGATGATATTCGCCAAGGCAAACCAAGACTCGTGTCGAGTGGTGAAGAATATTATTGACGACTACTGTGCCATATCGGGATAAAAGGTCAATTTCCACAAATCGGCCTTTCAAACTACCCCAAAAGTCCTGAACAGTACAAAACAACTGATTCAAAGTATGATCCATATCACAAACCATATAGCACTTGATACATACCTCGGCTGTCCCATTATCAATGGTTGAGTCAACCAAACCACATTTCAAGAAACAGTAACCAAAACCAGGCAACAACTCACGAAATGGAAAGCCAACTCCCTTTCACAAGAAGGAAGGGCGACCCTAATAAGATCAAACCTGGCAACTAAGCCAAATTATATTATGCAAAATTTTTTGCTCCCCACAACAATCCATAAAGAACTTGACCAAATAAACATATGTTTTTTCTGGAACAAAGATCAATCATTCTCCCCTTTTATTGGTTGGGACAAGGTGTGTAAGCAGAAACGATTGGGAGACGCAGGAATACAAAAAACAAAAGATATGAACAAAGCACTACAATTAAATTGCTTTGGAAAATCATACATGTAACCCATGGGTTCAAGTGATTAAAGGAAAATATTTGAAAGAAACCCCCATCCTAGAATACCAGCGAAAAGGTAATTCATCCTGGCAAAGGGCCAAATTAATGGAACTAAAAGAAGAATTCTCAAAAGGACTAATATGGAAAATAGGAAATGGAAAGACGATCTATTTTTGGAAAGACATCTGGCTAGACGGAAAACCATTACAAGGTCGACAACATCCAAACATCACAATCAACGAAAATGACAAGGCGGAAAAATACATCGACACCAACAAGAAATGGAATATTGATGAACTTTCCAACATCCTTCTGGTGGATGTGGTCAACAGCATCGATGACATCTACATACCAAAACATGAAATAAAAGACAGACTATACTGGAAACCAAGTAAAAATGGTTGGTTTAGCATGGCAAGTGCCCTAGCACACATCACAAAGCAAAACACAGAAGAAACTTGTGACACGACATGGATATGGAACCTAGACACATTCCCGAAAGTCAAAAACTTCATCTGAAAACTTACACTAGATGGAATCCCGACGAGAACTACACTAGCAAACAAATGCGTTTATGTTCCACTATCTTGTGCTTTGTGTGACCGGACGGATGAAAGCCCAATCCATCTCTTTACTGAATGCTACAACACCCTACAACTGATTCACAAAATTGAACCAAATACTGAAAAAATGATTCGAGAAATTGACACTAGAAACAAATGAATCAAAAACATTGTATGTAAATTTTTTACTAAACTTAACCACGAGCAAAAAGAAAGACTTGCGACGACATGGTGGAGCCTATGGACAAGCAGGAATCGACAAGTATTTGAAAACCTCAATACAACATCCATCCATACTATGGAAAATTATATCAAACAACAAATACAGAACCGGGTTGCATCTAAATGGACTTTTGAAGAGAAGAAGAAATTTGAGATGGAGCAAACCAGATAAGGAATCTTTCAAAATTAATTTCGATGGATACAAACTATCTTCGGGTGAAGCTTCTGCAGGTTTCATCATTAGGGATCATAGTGGGGCAGTCTTCGAGAGTGGTGGCTTCAAATGTGGACACATCTTAACATTAGCTGCGGAGGCTCTGGCGATCAGAGGAGGTATCGCCAAGGCAAAGGAGCTTCGGCTACCGAGCATCATGATTGAAGGAGACAGCCTGACGGTCGTCAATTGTTTACGAGGCTTGTGGTGCTGCCCGTGGGAGATCGAGATGCTGATTTCTGACACCCTACTCCTACTCCAACACTTTTCTAGGGTGCAATTCAGCCATGTCTTTCGGGAGGTCAACTCGACCGCCGACATGATCGCGCGTCTAGTCGACACAACGCCCACACGGGACCTCCTCGTAGATCATCCTCTGCGCGTACTCATCCGCAAGGATGCCCTTGGATGGTGGTCCAGTAGGGCCTGACCTCGTCCAAATCCTTACCTTATAAAAAAAAAGTATCATAATGAATTAACAAAGTTTAACTCTTTAAAATATATAGGGCAATCTCTTACCTGCCTCATTTTATTAGGTAGGAGCTTGAACCCATAACTATAAAATAATATGTTGAAAATTTTATACCTATAAATTCACGATTTTTTATAATTATAGGTTTAAGATCTTATAATTTTATATTTTATTAAGTAGATTCAAAATCTTGAATCCATAATTATAACAAATAATAGGTTCAAAATAAATTTTATTAGGTAGGTCAAGATTTTAAAATCTTGAACATACTTTAAATGGAGACAATACATCATAATAAAAACTTGAACCTACTTAATAAACTGTCAAGAAATGTAAGACAACAAGATGTCACTTTAGTGTTATATATAACTATGGGTTCAAGATTTTAAAATCTTGAACCTACGTTGAATGAAGGCAATACACCATGAAAAATAGCGTGAACCTAGTTAATAAGTCAACATGAAAGGTAAGGTAGCAAAATGTAACTTTAGGGCTAGATATAACTATTGGTTCAAGATTTAAAAATCTTGAACCTACTTTAAATGGAGGCAATACACCATGACAAATTAAAGCTTGAACCTACTTAATAAATAAACTAACATGGAATGTAAGGAGTCAATAAGTCACTTTAGGGCTATATATAAATATGAGTTCAATATATAAAAATCTTGAACCTAGTTTATATGGAGGCAATACACCATGATAAAAAACACTACTACATATCAAGCCCTAGTGTAACATTTTTTATGGAACATTTGTATAAAGTGTTACCATTAGTATCTATTGTAACATGTTTTAAACTTTATTAAGAAACTGTTACATTAACACAAAATACGTTACATTGGATGTAACATTATTTAAAATGATGTAACAATTTTGCATATGCAACACATTTTACATTCTATTGTAACATTATTTAAATTGATGATTTTTTTTTATTATTAGTTGAAAAATAATTTAATTACAATTTAAATCATAGAAAATGAAAGACTACATGTTGAAAAAAAAAGTATAAGATAACTTAAATTCAATTACAAGGGCACAACTAAATAATGCATCAAAAGTTAAATTTTATAACATTTTTAATCCTAAATAATAATTAAAAACATGTTTAAATTTATTTTTTTAAAATTAGGGGTTTGCTATAAAAAAATATCATCTTATAAGATGTATGTTTTTATAATAATTTTATTTTTTAAATTAATTTAGTAAGTAGGTAAGGGTATTTATTTACTAAAATATCATTAGAAAATTATAATATATATGGCCTAGGGAAAAAAATGGCGATTGGTGCACTTTCCTGTAAAAAAATAAATCAAAAAAACCTTTTTAAATAAAAGAAAGAGAAGGAAACATATTATAGTATTCACTTTTTTTAGCAAATTGTTAGTGAGTACACATTAGTACCTTACTAGAATTTTATTATTTAACATCATAGGATTAATACTATTGGTAAAAAAAATGCTATGCTAAATAATTTTTTAACATTGAGTTTTAAATTTGAGATGCAAAAATAAAATAGACGCCAAATAATTCTTTTAAACAATGTTAAATGATTTTTTTTCAAAATTTTTAAAAAGCGCCCAATTCAAAATAAGCGGTAATTATAACCTTGAAACAAAAAAAGGCCGCGTATCTCCCCATTTTCAGATCTGCTTTTCACTTTCCTCTCTCTCGCCTTGTTTCCTCACTCTCCACGACTCCAACGAACCCTTCCTTCTCTTATTTGCCATCGATGCCTGTAACGACCGGAAATTTAAGTACCCGAATTAACCTCCATAAACCTACTTAGAAGGTAAATAAGGTTCGGAATACTACATTATCGGGGAATGTTATAGGAGAAGTTTGATCTTCTCCCGTAAGCTTTGGATCCTACGATCGAGTACGAGTTATTATTAGGTTCATTTAAGCGGAAGATTTAGTTGTCAAAAGATGGGGATTGCGAACCCCGAAAAGATCGTAAGCCCGTTGGGGGCTTTACCTGTCCTAGACTATCGCGAAAACGTTTCGAACATAAATAAAAGCGAAAATCATAAATACAACAAAACGCCACGGCCGCGCCGGGTCAAAACGATAAAACGTATGAGCAAAAGAGTACGAATGTCAAGCGCCTCCCTCACTCTAATCGTCCAAAAGGTCTGTCCCGACAACCATCCACATAAGTAAGTCATATCGTGTAAGGGGTACCTGAATCTAAAAATAAGAAATAAATCGGGGTCAATCATCGGAAATATGCACACTCAATGCCATATAAAGAGGCATACTTAAACTACACGAATGTTAAAATGTAACAGATAAGCAAGTGTATAAATATATATATATATATATATAAATGCGAAATAAGCACACAAGGGCCCGTATCATCATCATAATCATCATCATCATGATCATCATCACCATAATATCATAATATCTTCTCAAACGTACTCATCCTTCTCAAACATACTCATTCTTTCTCATCATAAGTCTTTCATCATTTCATCTGTGTTCCATCGAGTATAAGTCATTTATTCAGATTTTGACGGCCGTCCTACCATAGACACATAGCATACATATGAATTATTGGATTTACTAAGTTCATCCTACGTCATAATCCTATTACCAGTTTATATTCCTAAACATGTTACTAGGTCGCGTGATGCATGAAGACTCTCGATAAGACAAAGAGTATCACACAAATCCATCATGAGTAAGTCCAGGGGACTTACCTAGAGTCCGGAGAATAAGCAGGCAATAAAGTGCACAACCAAGGATCCAATCAACAAGAGCCTATTTGTTTCATTAAGCTATCATTAGGTGGTATTCTAATTCATGGTACCCAACCTAATAATCAACATACATCCACATGAGGTTCACGATTCTATAGATTACGCACTTTGGTTAAGTGATCCGGACTTAACCAGTTATAATCTATATCATATTATCACATAATCGATTTTCTTCTTATCGGATCATAAGCCAAGTCATGGGTATACTTCATTTCTTTATTTTATATGCTCTAAGTTTCGGTTATGCCATCATATATTTAACCATATTCTTAACATTCCCTTAACCATGTTTTTTAATGACTAAAATTATAATAAATATTGATCCAACCATTGTATTGCCGTAAGTTTTTAAGGGAATTCAGATAACATTTCCATGAACATCATATTAAGATTTCAGACAAATCAGACCGTTGGATTGGAAATAATGTCCAAATTACTGAGGCACATATATCCTTTTTTTTATGTTTGCTACAAAACGCAACTAAAAACACATAGAGGCTCCATTTCCTAAGCCCTAATTTACACATAAGGCTTCTAATCTACATAGGGAAAGGTGGATGAGAGATTACCCTCGAAGCCTCTCTCAAAAAAGACCAAATTACCCCTCCAAGCTTCCCGGGACCTTACGCCAAACACCTGACATTTTTGACAAATCCAAACCAAAAAAGAAAAGGAAGTCTTAGACAAAAACCTTCAAAATTAGTTGTACAACAAGTATAAAATCAGATTTTAAGGGGAGGAAACCAATTCAAGACTCACCCAAACACACTTGAAAACCTCAAGAACACAAAGGGCTCGGCACAACTGGCTCGGAAACGGGGCTCAACGGGTGACTTACTGGAACTGGATCTTTGTGTGGTTACTATGGCTGGAAAGGCCTCTCTTTTGTGGTGATTTGGCTTCGAGAATCAGCCAATTTGGTTTAGGGAGGAGTGAGTTATGTGTGTTTGAAGGTGGCAAGGTTGCTAGGGCAAACTTGCTCTCTCTTTCTTTCTCTCTTTCTTTTTCTTTCTTTCCTTATTCTTTCATCTCTGATTTTTGGCGTGTGGAGTGGCTGAATGAGGCCAGAAATGTGTCTTTAAGAGAGCCAAAAGGTGAAGCCAAAGTTGGTCAAGGAGTTGGTAAGGCTTAGGTAGAATAGTGGCCAAATAGGAACAAGTCATTCATCCAACATGGCTTCTACTTGTTTAATGCAAAAACATATGGCTCATATTTGATCATATAAAGGGCTGAAATTGGGTGGTTTGGGAGGCAATTTAATGTTAAAACAATGTCCCAAAATATCGCGACAAGTTACTGAAATTACCGAAATAAACGGATGACAAGGCTTTTGCCTCACTAATATTTCTCGGAAAATTATCATACTAATTCTAATAGATTGGCATTGTAATCCTCTTTCCATATAAAATATGTCATCAAAAAAAATTTAAATTTTTCTGGGTTTTCAAAATCGTCAAAAGAAGGATAATTGATCGAATTATCCTTCGGAAATTAATTAAATCTTAATTAATCATAATTAAAATTTTCGGTCTTTACAATGCCATGGCGACCGAAGGAGAGGAAGAAGAAGACTTCATTCATGTTGTGTGGGAGCTATTGCCAACGCATCTCCTTGCCAGATCTATCATCGTAGAGTCTTATCGGCTAGCAGACTACTCACACTACGTCTGGCTTCCTCCATGGGTTGAAAGAGACGTCAAGACTCAAGAGTCCCACCGCCACCAAGTCCACCCACTGTGTTGTTGTGAATCCTTATATATATGTATACCGAGTTTTGTTCTTCTTTATATTTCTTTAATCCCTACTCTTCTTTTCATTTGGACCTAGGGTTTTGTTTTCTTGCTTGTTTCAGCTTCTATTGTACTCTACCTTCCATTTTTCTATTTATGAGTTTTCTTCTGGCTACCATTTGCGAATTGATTCTCAATTTTCGAGCTTCTTTTGACCTAATCTTTCAGTTGTTCTGGCTTATAATTTCTTTCAATTTTGGAGCTTCTTTTGACCTGATGGGCACTTCAAGGCTTTGAATTCAGGTTTCAGGTATAATACTCTAGCTTTAATATATATTTGAATTATGTTTTTTTTAATCGATGTTGTATTATGAAATTAAGGTTTTTCCATTTGAGATTAATTGTATATTGCTAGCAGTTAGGATTTTTTGGAATTAGGATTCTTCAATTTAGGCTAAAATAATTGTAGATATATTGTTGGAATTAGGGTTCTTCTATTTGAGATTGATAATGTGCTAAGTGCTAAGGCATGTGAATCATTTGATTTCGCATCGATAAATTTTGAACTAGATCATACACTTGTATGAGTGCGGGATGGTGAGAATCCAATTGAAGTGTCTGAGTCCAAATTAAAGAATCCCCAAGTGAAATCATCCTCTGCTTGTTGTGAAGATGGGTTTCTTGGCTTCAATCACATAAACCCATTTTTCTTCATTCGGTTAACCTCTTTTCACTCCTTTCTTTTGTATGCTTTGATATATGCACAACTATTTTGCACCTTGACATGATTCTGTCATTTTTCACCTTATGATGTACCATGGGCAGCCCTAATTGATATTATTCAAGTGTGTGTGTTTGGATTTGATACATTCTTTGTGATTTAGGGTTTTTGTTAAGTGGTTGTGATTTAGTCCTAGTTATCCGTTTATTGGTTGTTGGTGAATTAAGCTTTACCAACCTATTTTCTCCATATGATGCATAAAGCATTTGATAACTCCCTCTCTTGATGAAAATTAGAATAAGTTCCAAAGGCTTTGACAGTCAGTTTGTGTCAAAGGTCTTGAAGCTACAACTGTGTTGATGAAATTCAAAATCTGTATTTTATGTTATTATTATCTTATATTATTTATGTATGGTTTCCGAATATTATTATATACATTATATACTAACCATACAGCAAGGTTTTCGAAGATATCTCCTTCCTTAAGCCAAAAGACGTGAAGATCAAATCTGGTGGATCATGGCTTCGGAGTTTCCCAGAATAGAAGATTGTGAAGATTGCCATGATCTCTAATATCCGTTGGAGAAGATTCCTTCCTCGAGTGGCGCTGATGATCTTCACTATATAAAGGAGATGAAGAGGAGAGAGAGGAATGACGTACATTCACGAATATCATTGCACAATCAGTCTTCAAGCATACTTCTCTCTTCAGCGTGTTCTCTCTGCTTGTTCTTAAGAGTCTTATATTTTGTTTCAAAGCATTTGAGAGTTACACAGTGAGCTTATAGGATATATTCAGAGAGAGTGTTATACTCGAGAGTTTATAACTCAGGAAGGGAACATTAGGCGATTGATTCACTAAGTGTAAGAGGATTGTACTAGATAGCATAGAGAGGTGGGGCTCTTCTAGATTGGTATAGGACCCCAAGGGAACGTGAGTTGACTAGATTGCAATTGTATAGGAGAGAGGCTTCTCGGTGAGCTACTAGGATCCTAAGTCTTGTGAATCAATAAAAGCCGGTTGAATCCTAGGGTTGTGGAAGAACCCTAGGCGGGGACGTAGGCCAAGTTCGTGCCGAACCTCGATAACAATTTGTTGCGTCCTTTACTTATTGTTTTACCTTATTTCCGCACTTGGTTCGATTGTTTAACTTTGTGATTCAGGTTTTCAGAGAAAAGACTAAGTCTAATCTCAAAGGGTTTTGCACGAGCTTCAAAAGTCTTGAGACTATCTGCGAAAAACCGGCATACTCTATTCAACCCCCCTTCTAGAGTATTTCTATATTACTTTGTTTTACTTTATCGAACCTTCAATTGGTATCAGAGATTTACTCACTGCTTTTGATCTAACAATCTTGTGAGTTTTTTATCATGTCTGGTGAAGCAAACGGAGGATTTGCACAAGGGAGGTCTACCATTAGACCACCACTCTTTGTAGGAAACAACTTCGTCCACTGGAGATCCTTGATGAAAATGTTCATTATAGATCAAGATCTAGAACTTTGGAACATTATAGAGAATGGTCCGAAGATTCCAGTGAAAGACGGACCAAATGGAACCAAAGTCGCGAAGACCGAGGCTGAATTCATCCAAGCGGATCTTGAACTCGTCTCCAAAAACTACAGGGCCATTAACTTCCTATATTTTGGTCTTAGTACTGATGAGTTTAACCGTATTTCATCTTGTAGGTCAGCTAAAGAGATTTGGGACAAGCTGATTGTCACCTACGAAGGAACCAGTCAAGTGAAGGACACCAAGATCAACATTTTCCTTCGAAAGTATGAACTCTTCAAAATGAAGCCAGATGAGTCTATTAAGGCTATATTCACACGGTTCACGGAAATCACAAACAACCTTGACTCTCTCGGCAAGACCTTTGAGAATGTTGAGAAAGTGAGGAAGATATTGAGGTACCTCCCAAAAGACAAATGGGGTTCGAAAGTGACAGCCATAGAAGAAGCCTAGAATCTCACCACTCTACCCCTTGATGACTTTCTTGGGAAGCTGATCACACATGAGATGATTCTCAATGTAGACGATGGAGAATTTCCACAAGCACTAAGAACATGGCACTCAAGTCTAAGAAGAATGAGCCGAAAGATGTGTCTGATTCTGAAGATGAGGATGACGATGAGGATGATCCATTTGATCTCATTACAAGGGGTCTTTCTCGAATCCTCAAGATGAATAAGCAATTCAACAACAAAGATGGATCAGAGTCTTCTAAATTTCGAGGTAAGTCTCAATGCAACAAATATGACAAGAAGACTAAACCTTTGTCTTGTTTTGAATGTGGTGAAACAGACCATCTAGTGAAATATTGCCCTCAAAAGACGAAGAGCCAGTTCAAGAAAGGTGATAGATGGAAAAAGAAAGCAATGGTGGCAGCTTGGAGTGATTCTGACTCAGGTGAATCAAATTCCGATGATGAAAAGGCCAACCTTTGTCTCATGGCCATAGGAGATGAATCCCATGATGAGCAACTCGAGGTAATTGTAAGAGAGCTCATGGCAAGTCCAAAAGAGGTACTATTGAAATTTCTTTCTAAAATGATTGCCAATGAAGAGAAACTTATTGCCCAAACTAACACTCTTATCAAGAAAACCGTGGACCAGGAAAGAACTATTGAGGAACTGCCTAGGCGGGTCAAAAGTCTTAAAACTTCTTATTCAGGTCTTGACATTAAAGTGAAGACTCTTGACTCAGAGAAATCTGAACTCAAGCAAGATCTTTCATAGGGGGAGCTTTCCTTTTACAAAAGAAAACTTTTACTCAATGTCAAGATCCTTGAACCTCATTTCAAAGATTGTGAACACAGTAGAGCACATTTAACGAATCAGATATTTGGTTGATATCTTATTAGATATTTGATCAAATATGGTTTTAATGGATTTTAACCTTCTTTATATGTTACCTATTTTATTTTTGGAAAAATCCTTTTATTTTATCCGAGTATGGTTTATTTGTGGAAATTATTTTAAAATTGGATAAATCTTTTCTTGCCTTTAAGAATTGAAAGGATCTTTTTAAAATTTGAACTTTTGGTTACTGGAATACCCTCCTCCCTTTGTTGAAAGACAAAAAGGGGGAGATGGTTTGTTGTTTTAGACTTTAAAACTGCTGTGAACCAAGGGTCTTGGAAGACCTTGTTTTGTTTTACCTTGTTGGATGTTTCTCGATGACTTTGAAAACTTATGATCCAACATTTGTCTAACCCATGCAGGTACTTAGTCCGATTGTGCTTATGATATATCTGTTTGACTAAGTTGCAGGGATGTACAGGTTTTTTCTTTCATCAAAGGGGAGATTGATAACTCCCTCCCTTGATGAAAATCAGAATAAGTTTCAAAGGCTTTGACAGTCAGTTTGTGTCAAAGGTCTTGAAGCTACAACTGTGTTGATGAAATTCAAAACCTGTATTTTATGTTATTATTATCTTATATTATTTATGTATGGTTTCCGAATATTATTATATACATTATATACTAACCATACAGCAAGGTTTTCGAAGATATCTCCTTCCTTAAGCTAAAAGACGTGAAGATCAAATTTGGTGGATCATGGCTTCGGAGTTTCCCAAAATAGAAGATTTTGAAGATTGCAATGATCTCTAATAGCCCTTGGAGAAGATTCCTTCCTCAAGTGGCGCCGATGATCTTCACTATATAAAGGAGATGAAGAAAAGAGAGAGGACTGACGTAAATTCACGAATATCATTGCACAATCAGTCTTCAAGCATACTTCTCTCTTCGGCGTGTTCTCTCTGCTTGTTCTTAAGAGTCTTATATTTTGTTTCAAAGCATTTGAGAGTTACATAGTGAGCTTATAGGATATATTCAGAGAGAGTGTTATACTCGAGAGTTTATAACTCAGGAAGTGAACACTAGGCGATTGATTCACTAAGTGTAAGAGGATTGTACTAGATAGCATTCAGAGGTGGGGCAATTCTATATTGGTCTAGGACTCCAAGGGAACGTGAGTTGACTAGATTGTAATTGTATAGGAAAGAGGCTTCTCGGTGAGCTACTAGGATCCTAAGTCTTGTGAATCAATAAAAGTCGGTTGAATCCTAGGGTTGTGGAAGAACCCTAGGCGGGGACGTAGGCCAAGTTCGTGCCGAACCTCGTTAACAATTTGTTGCGTCCTTTACTTATTGCTTTACCTTATTTTCGCACTTGGTTCGATTGTTTAACTTTGTGATTCAGGTTTTTAGAGAAAAGACTAAGTCTAATCTCAAAGGGTTTTGCACGAGCTTCAAAAGTGTTGAGTCTATCTGCGAAAAACCGGCATACTCTATTCAACCCCCCTTCTAGAGTATTTCTATATTACTTTGTTTTACTTTGTCGAACCTTCAGCATTGTTTGTCTGAACTGATTTGGCTCTAAACTGAGATAGTCACAATGTTGAAAAGTTTGTTCTCTCTTGTCACATGCCGATTGGATTGAAACTTATGAATGATTTGACAATGATATGTCTGTCCTAGATCTAATTATAAGTTAGGGGATGGTTCATGCAAGTTAATTTATATTTGTTTCTTAACATGACCATCCAATTTCTGTTTTTTGCAATCCCTGAATCAAGGACGACTATAAAGACACTTGACAATGGTTGTCATATTCATAATTGGTGTGATGCGATGGATGTTGTATCTGCCCTATATTTCTATGCATATTGTAGGTGCTTTTATCCTCAAGATCCAAGTGTCAGATGACGATGAATGTTTTTTATACTAGATTGGGTGAAACTGGCAAGGACTGGCACTATCTCTACAAACTCTTCCCCTCTAATATCTGTTTTGTTGTTGGATGATCAACCAGAATATTCTGTTAGCTAAACTTGATAATAAGTGTGCATGTTTTTGCTTGCATTTGTTTTAACTGTTCGGATAGCAAGTCTGCATGCTACACCATACTAACGTTAGTTACCTTTTTGTGCACTTCATAGATTCTTATATTGAAATATATGTTTTTAGTTTTATACTAGTTGGTTTCGATAGATAGATTAAATAGCCTTCTGTCATATAACCGAATCTTGATAAATTTATACAGGGAAGATAGTTATTACCAATGATCATGGATTGAAACAGGAGTCTGTGCTTGACTGATCAGCTTTGCAGGGAGTGGCTATAAGGGATATCTACACTGCACTTGGAAGTGAGGTGTCATTTTGATCCTTTATTTTTCATATTTTATCTTCAATTTTAGTATATACTACATTATTGTATTAATTAATGTCTTAAAATTTTGTATTGCATATAAAAATAACATCTATTTAGAAGCCAAAAAAACTTATTTTCCTAGTGTGATTACAATGACCATCTTGCATTGGCCAATTATGAATAACCTAGCAGTGATCTTTGAATATCATATACTTGCTAGTCGATTTATACAGGAATCAATTATATATTTCTTTTGAAGTCTTTTTAATTCCCATGCAACCTAATTATACATGGAAAGAAACACAAACCATTTCTATACATTTTTTCAAAAAAAAGGTTAAATTGGAGCACTGTTCTTTGGGTGCTAGCATCATATGAATTTTTTTATCCGTCTCACTTCCCTTAATCTCCTTCTTGGTAGCATTTGGGCATCTTTCAAGAACATGGTTATAGTAGGCAATGGCGCCCTTATCAGGAGTTGTTTGTTCGTTTTCAATCTGCTGCTGGTCATATTCTTTTCTACGTCAAAACTAAAATCGTGTTTGCAAGGAACATTCTTCGCTTTTAGCAACAACTTCACTTAATACCCTTTCTCCTGGGAATGTATCCGGATATTACGAACTTTGCCTGTTGGAATATGACAAGCAAACTGAGTTTCTTGCCTTGATAGCTGCTGAAATTTGCCTTCTTACTTAAATTCTTGGTGTCTTTTGGGTGAAATTTACCTTCTTACTTAAATTCTTGGTGTCTTTTTGCTGAAATTTGTCTTAACAGGTGTATTCTGAACACACCAAACAATCTTCGAGTTATCATCAGTTGGCTAAAGCCCTATCTATCCCTCATCTGAATGTCTGAAACAACTCGTTGGAAGCTAATTTGAGTGTGAAAGGTCTGTGTGAGGCAAGTTTTATTCTCTTTTTATATGCTTGCATTGCCCTATGGCACTTAATACCCTTTCTATCATGTTTTACGGTTTCCTAGAGTTTCAAGTATGATACTGCTACTTTTTTTTTTTATTAAAATGATGCTGCTATTTCGGAAACACGTTAGTTTGGAAAATTTGATCATCCTTTGTCATGGGAGTTTCTCTTCAAAAATCGTCCTCATACTTACAGATCAAATGATAGGATATATACCTAAAGTTGGAATTGTAAGACTTACATGCTTACATGTTCAATGAGAAATTATTATTGACATTCTTACTATGGTGCTTATATCCAAATAACTTATCTACACGGTGCTTATCTTTTTCATCATTTTTTGGATTATAATGGTTTGTCTGCAGTTTCTTGGGTTTTGCTGCCTAACTCAGTTTATTCATGGGGTCTGATTCTTTGATCTCTCGGGCGATGCATTAATTTGGTACTGATACAGGATTAACTTTAGTTCTTTTCACTCCCTATTTTATGATCATGTGCTCGGATGTTTAGGTACTGGTCTCTCAGGTGAGGCCTTACTCTCTCTTGGTCTGATTCTTTGATCTCTTAGGTGAGGTCTTAGTTTGGTACGGACAGAGAGCAGGATTAACTTCAGTTCTTTTCACTCCCTATTTTCTGATCATGTGCTCGGCTGTTTAGCCATTTAGGTATTGATCTCTCATGTGAGGCCTTAGTCTCTCTTTTATTTTTATGGACTATCTTGTAGTTATTTAGGATACCAGAAGTTAAGTTGTAGGATCTGTTTTTTACTTAAATTATCATGATCTTCGGTTTTCTTTTGTTAAGAGTTAAGATTCAATTCTTCAGCTCTCCATTATGAAGTGCTGGATATCCTGGAGTTCACTTCTGACAAGAGGAGAATGTCTGTGGTAACTGCATTAAGGAGTTCAATTCTCATGATCTCTTATTCGATTGATAGCTTGGCGGTGAGATTGCTCTGGTAGACCGTGCTAACTGTAGTTTCACTGCAAAGACAAAATATACAGAAGTTGTTGGTGCTTCAGTTGTTCTTATTGTTCAGGATGACACACGTATGCTCCATTTCTCTCTTGATCCATGTATTTTTATTTATTTATGTGCGCATTCAAAATCCCTTGGCTTTACTTTGTTCTAAAGGCTAGTTACAAGGTTCTTTACGAACTGGACAACAAGTAGATGTAAAGAGGTTGCTCTAAAGCTTTGGCCAAGAAGCACATGAATTCAAGAACGAGGTTTCTTTAGTAGCTTAGCTTCATCACATAAATCATTTTGCATAGTGAGTAGAATAGAAATCAATTTTTGTATTTAGAAAAGGTCTTTACTTTTGTATGTATTTAGCCTAGCTTCAGGTAGGACTTGTTAATTAGGAGATCTCTTGATCAGATATTGTATATACACATGTTACTTTAAATATTTATTCTGTGTTATTCTGATATTTATTCCATGTTATTCTTAATAAATCAATATATGTATGTTATTGCAATATAATTAATATGTACATTTCTTTTGTAACAAATTTAATTCAAATATAATAGTTGAAATTAAGAGTAACATTATTCTTTAAATGTAACATTATTCGTTATATGTAACATATTTAGTTAAAGGTAACAAACCTTACAAAGGTAACATTTGTACTAAAATGTAACATTTAAATCAAATGTAATAGTTTTGTTATCAAATGTAACACTTAGTTTCACTAATGAAACAATAGTACCTTAGCAAATAAAAAATGTTACATTAGATCAAATGCAACGGCCGCAAATGTAATCCTTAAAATGTGTTACCTTTTTCCTTAATGTAACATATTTTAGTGATAATGTAACGTTTTTGGGTGATACATTAGAGGCTTATATGTAGTAGTGAAGCTTGAACCTACTGAATAAATCAACATGAAATATAAGACAGAAAGATATCACTTTAGGGCTATAATCACTATGGGTTCAAGATTTAAAAATCTTAAACCTACTTTACATGGAGGCAATACACCATGAGAAAAACTTGAACCTACTTAATAAATCAACATGAGATGTACGGCAGCAAGATGTCACTTTAGGGCTATATGTAACAAAAATCTTGAACCTACTTTATAAGGAGAAAATACACCATGAAAAAAACATGAACCTACTTAATAAACACACATGAAATAGAAGGCATCTAGATGTCAGTTTAGGCCCATATATAACCATGGATTCAAGATTTAAAAATATTGAACCTACTTTAAATGGAGGCAATACACCATGAAAAAAACTTGAACCTACTCAATAAATCAACATGAAATGTAAGGCATCAAGATGTCACGTTAGGATTATATATAACACTGAGTTCAATATTTAAAAATCTTGAGCTTACTTTAAATGGAAGCAATACAACGTAGGTTCAAGATTTTAAATTCTTGAACCCATAATTATATAAAAAAAAATATAGGTTAAAATGTTTATTAAGTAGGTTTAAGAATTTAAAATATTGAACCCATAATTTTGTACCAATAATTTTGAATCCATGTTATAAAAAGTGTAATTTATAAACTAAATTGAACCTATAGTTATCACTATTAATTTCTATTTCTGTTTTTTTATAAACTATATTGTTTTGTATTTTCGTTTATTAAATCGAAAAGTGTGATATATATAAAATCAACACTTCAAATCGATCATATAATATTTAGAGGGAATTGTACAAACTAACCCAAAAAACATAAAGTATTGCAAGGTTAACCCGACCCGGTTTATAATTGGGTGAAACCGGTTATCCGGGAAACCTGGGCAGGCGGTAACAGGTATGGAAGGTGGGGGGCAGCTGTGCATTGTATGGGGACCAGCTGTGACACCTCAGAGAGGGAGAGAAAAGAAAGGGGGGAGAGAGAGAGAGAGAGAGAGAGAGAGAGAGAGAGAGATGGGTGAAAAAGAAAAGTGAAGTATGAGAGGAGAGAGAAATCAGTAGAGTGTTAGTGAGGGGGCATAAAAAGATAATGTTACTCTTTCACTTCGAAGAAACAATTGGGCGGGGGTTTATTTGCAGGTTGACGTGTCAGCAGTTAGTTTTAACTGGACACCCAAAGCAAAATGACATGACACATATTGGAATCGACTGGACAAGATTTATCGGAGAAACAGATTCTCCATCGACTTAGGATAGAAAATGGGCAAGTTTGCTTTCGATAAAGGTTATGTGAGAGGTGTCTCCCTCAAATCTGAAGCAAATTTACCCATTTTCTATATGAAGTCGATGGTGAATTTGTTTCTCAAATAACTCATGTCCAGTCGATTCCAATATGTGTCATGTCATTTTGCTTTGGGTGTCCAGTTAAAACTAACTGCTTACATGTCAACCTGCAAATAAACACACACCCAATTGCTTCTTCTTCGAAGTGAAACAGCAACAGTAAAGTTGCAGAGGAGAGAGGACCCTTCCATCTCTCTCTGTTATATCCCCACTGATCTCTCTCTCCTCTGCAACTTTACTTTTCTTTTTTCACACACACACTCTCTCTCTCTCCTCTGCATGCTTTCTCTCTCCACTGCAGACTTTCTTTTACTTTTCTCTCTCTGTCTTATCCTCACTAATCTCTCTCTCTCTCATCTGCAACTTTACTTTTCTTTTTCACACCTCTCTCTCTCTCTCTCATGTCCTATATCTCCTCTGCACTCTCTCTCTCTCTCTCTCTCTCTCTCTCTATCTCTCTATCTCTCTATCTCTCTCTCTATCTCTCTCTCTCTCTGATTTTTTTTAACGAAAGGAAACTTACCCATTTTCTATCCGAAGTCGATGGTGAACCTGTTTCTCCGATAACTCTTGTCCAGTCGGTTCCAATAGGTGGCATGTTGTTTTGCTTTTGGTGTCCAGTTAAAACTAACTGCAAATAAATCCCAGCTCGATCACTTGCTTCTCATTCGATGGTTTTTCTCTGAAACTTAAGATTTAATTCAAATTATATTAATGGTTCGATGGTTTTTCTCTTAAACTTAAGATTTAATTCAAATTATATTAGGGGGGAGGGCCACACTAGAACCAGGAAAACATTAAGGTGAAGGACGAAGACACCAAAGAGGTGCTCCGGCGATGATTCACACCAGCGGCGCAGGCCGAATTCGAGCTCCCATGGAGATCCCGTCACCCTTGAAGGTAGAGAGATATAAGACAGAAATCAAAGAATAAAAAAGCTCTTCAATGGAGAGAGGTGGAGATTGGCACAAAGAGAAAGGGTTTTAGATGGGTGATAGTCATGGACAATAAATGTCATGTTGCTTTTCTCTCTCTCTCCAATTCTGCAAAATAAATGGCCTGCACAAGGGGGTGAAAAAGTCAGTCGCGCATCGACAATACGAAATTCCGTTGATCAAAACTACGCAAACCATACCTCGCCCGACTACTACAAACATGACAGGTTGAGTTATAAACATGACATCTGACTACTAAAAATATGACAGAAATCAAAGTGTCGGCAAATCCATTAAATGTTCAAAGGCATCGCAAGATTAAATATATCCAAGTCGCCCTACTCCTGGTATTTCATATTCCACATAGCCGTTCCCCAATTTCACCAATTCCCCCAAAATCCTCAATTCCTCCAATTTCGCCAATCCCCCCATTCCCCCAATTTCCCCATCTAACTACAACCAATATATCCATTTTCGGGGTGTGTGGCCTGTTTGATGTCCGCCTCTTCTTCCCCCCCCCCCCCCCCTACAGACTTGCTCTTGTTCTTCTTCGAACTCCTTCATCTTCTTCCTTCCGTTTTTGATTTTCTGAGAGAGAGAGAGAGAGAGAGAGAGAGAGAGAGAGAGAGATAGATAGATGGAGCAACCATCGACAGTTGAGTTGACAGGCTTTTGTCAATTAACTCCCCCCACACGTCTCCCTCTCTCTCCTCCATCAATGCAACTGGTCTCTCCCCCTATTGTAACCGGATGGGCTGCAAATTTTAAAGGGTTTGGGCTAACTTTTTGCAAATAATATGGATACGGGATAGGGAGTGCAACCCAACCGGGTTTTTAGATTAGTTTTGCAAATACCCCTAATATTTAAGCCCATTGTTATGATAATTAGAAATGTGATAAGGAATATTAAAAAAAATATGAGAATAAAAGACTTATAATAATGATTTAAAAAAGGTTAATTCAAATGGCCGTTCCCATTCACAGTTATTTCAAATCATACAATAGCGCATAGCTTCCGGGAGGTCTGTGGTGCTGCCCGTGAGAGATCGAGATGCTGATTTCTGACACACTACTCCTACTCTAACATTTTGCCAGCGTACAGTTCGGTAATGTCTTCTGGGAGGTCAACTCGATCGCCGATAGGATCGCGTGTCTAATCCACACAATGCCAACGCATGACCTCCTCGCCGATCCTGCTTTGCGTGTATTCATCCGCAAGAATGCCCTGGGATGGTGGTCCAACAGGGTCTGGCCTCATCCAAATCTTTACCTTATCACAAAAAATAAAAATAAAAATTACAATAGCGCATAACATTAATTGTCCAACTAGTAAGACTCAAATGGTTGTTTTTACGTACAACCAAAGGGTCACATGATCAACTCCCAGTGCTCCGAGTCAGAAGCGCTTTATTTTTATTTTGTTTGCAATTCTTTTCCCAAGTTGACCACGCGCTAGGAGATGTGGGAGACGCGCATGCGATACACTTAACACGATCCAATGGCTCATACATATTTGTCCTCACAGTTTTTATCATAATATTGGTTTTCACTGGAGCGTGCCCCTATATATATAGTAATGTAAATGAAGCCATAATTCCGTTTGGAGGTTGCCGGAGAAGGTGGAAGCAAAAGCCGTACCGGAGAAGCCATAGTTTCGTTTGAGAGAGGAGACCCTTTCTCCCATAAACCCACCTCGCTACTTCTCCCGTATAAATTTGATACAGAATTCAGAAATCTTTTTTTTCTTGTGCTCTGTTTGAATAAATCCAAGATATCATGTGCTCTCCTTCAAGGACGACAATGGTGTGCTACTCTTCTCACCAGCAAAGCAGGAATT
Source organism: Persicaria tinctoria (assembly GCA_037127255.1). Taxonomy (NCBI): domain Eukaryota; kingdom Viridiplantae; phylum Streptophyta; class Magnoliopsida; order Caryophyllales; family Polygonaceae; genus Persicaria; species Persicaria tinctoria. The sequence goes on along the minus strand of JBANSL010000002.1, from coordinate 67,350,204 downwards.
GCAGAACGAAGCAAATACAAGGAAGACGACGAAGTGTGAAGGTGGAGTGCAAAGGCGGAGTGCAGCGAGGCCTCTCCATTTTATAGGCGAGAAGCCAACCACGCACGCGTCATGCGCAGCTGCAAAAACCCAGGCGGTACACGTCCCATCCGCTCATTCGCACTCCGCGACCGCCTCTGTATCCGCGCACTCGCACTCCGCAACCGAGTTTCCTTCCGTGCATTTGTCGAGAAATTCACCGTGTGGATAGCAATTCCGTTTCAAGAAACAATGGCAACCGAATTTGCCACACAAATTGCCAATCCTCACGAACCCACAAAACCTTTCACGATTGTCATCCAATCCAATATTATCAGGCTTGAATACTCTCCTTCGTAAACACGTCCATCTGCGTGGCTTGTGAGGGTCCGATTTCACGTGTTCAGGGGTGGTTGGTCATGGCTTCTTCTCCTTCGCCTTGGCCTGCGCTCTTCTGTCTTCCCGATTTTGGGCTCGTCGCTGTTGGTTGTTGTCGTCGATGGCTTGTCGTCTCTCTCCTTCGCTGTTGTTTGAGTCGCCACTATCTATCGTCGGGGGCTGGCCTTTCGGCGTCGGGCGTGGTGGTCGTCTTGGCTGCTGTAGTGGACTATCGATTAGGCCCTTTGGGGCTATGAAAAACTAGGCTTTGACCTTTGATTACTAGTCCTTCGGGATCTTCTATCCAACAATGTGTGTGACTATTTATTTACAGTTATAAACCCACCCGTCAAAAGGGTTAAAACTAAATTCCGAAAAGGCTTGATAAAAATCTCGTAAGGACCTCAATAAAATCTTGAAAGGGATTTTCAAGTATTTTTTACTAGGGTGGTTCTCGGCAGCATCTCTAGGCGTTCGTGGTGTTCCTATCTTTACTTACACCTCCAAATCGAAAGGCCGAATCCAATCCCAAAAATCGCTCCAATTTCAACACCAGAATGCCAAAATCTTATGTGGATCGAGGAAGGGAAAACCGCACAAAAATCGCTCCAATTTCAACACCAGAATGCCAAAATCTTATGTGGATCGAGGAAGGGAAAACCGCAAACAATAAAGGAAGACAAAGAAGAGAAAGGCGAACAACAAGGATTAGATAAGAAACAGGAAAATGCGGGAGAACCAGGCCATGAGGTCCAATTAGAAAGCAGCAGTAAACCTATCTCGGTGTCAACCAAGCAAGGGCGGTGAAAGATGCCTTGACGACGAACCAGGATAGACGCTCTCTCCGTCCATTCTCCGACATTGATCTCTGATAGTAAAGAAGAAGATGAAGATGAACACATGAGAAGCAAAGAAAGAAATGACGAAGAAAGAGAATGGAAGGCAAGCGATGGAGACAAAGGCTGCACAGACCAAAAGAGAGAAGCGATGAAGAGGAACGGTGGAGAAGGAAAGCGGCTGTATATTTAGGGTAAAGACCAATACGCCCATCAAAAGAAAAAAATAAATCATTTTAAATTCAAACTTTTGAGGGTAAATCAGATAATTCATTTTGCTTTTGATCTGGACCCTCGAAATCTATACTAAACTCCTCACGAAAGGCTGAGATTAATTTAAGGAAAATTCCGTTTGGTGTCCCTGAGGTTTTGACAATTCCACTTGGTGCTCTAATTTGTTCGGATGGTGCCCCTGAGTTTTGTCAAAAGTTCGACTCATGCCCAAAACTCATATTTTCACTTTTTTAAATCAATAAAATGGCCCATTATTTTTCCTTATTTTACAAGACCCCCTTTATGTTTAACAATGAATAAAATTCTCTATTATTTAACTAAATTCAACATAAAAGTGAAAAACAAATACCTTATATATTTTTTTTTCAATAAAATCACACATAATTTCCAAAATTTTAGCAAAAACTCACCCAACAACAACAACAACTCAGTATATCCCGCGATAAAGCAGGGTTTGGGGGGTCAGGATGTACGCACTCATTCCCCGAACAAGTCGAGAGAGTGTTTCCGATAGACCCAAAACAATAGGACGCATAAATCCTAAGGAGAGAAGACAAATAGTAGAAAAGTAAGCTTTAGCAAGCAGGAAGGAAGGCTGAAAAGCATGGACAATAAGACTCAACGCCTACTAAACATCAGAAACCCGAATTTGCCTCCTCCAGTGATCTCTATCAAGCGTCATATCTTCCGAAAGGTTCAGCAACTTGAGATCCTGGCGGATCACCTCCATCCAGCTCTTCTTCGGTCTACCTCTCCCCCTACGGAAAGGACCAAGATCTAAGCCCTCACACCTCCGCATAGGGGTTGAAATAGGTCTCCTACGCACGTGCCCAAACCACCGCAATCTGGACTCCCGTAGTTTGTCAACAATACTAGCAACTCCAACCTTGCTCCTAATGTCTTCATTTCTGATTCTGTCTAGTCTCGTGTGCCCACTCATCCATCGCAGCATTCTCTTCTCAGCCACAAACAACTTCTGTAATTGAGCTTTAGTAGTAGGCCAGCACTCTGAGCCATACAGTAAGGTCGGCCTAACAACCACTTTGTAGAATTTTCCTTTTAATTTTGCTGGAACTTTCCTGTCACATAACACCCCTGACGCCCTTCTTCATCTCAACCACCCTGCCTGGATTCTATGCTCGATATCCTTGTCAACACCACCATCGCTTTGCACGTACGAACCAAGGTACTTGAAATACTCTTTCACTGGGACAAGATCATCTCCCAAAATAACTGCCACCTCAATGTCCCTGCTCTCTCCAAAACGAAACTGAACATACTCGGTCTTCGTCCTACTCATCCTGAAACCCTTAGACTCCAATACCCCTCTCCAGTTTTCGAGCCTGCGAGCCAAACCCGAACTCGAGTTGTCCACTAGGACAATGTCGTCAGCAAACAGTATGCACCACGGGACCTCTTCTTGGAGAGGAGCATAGAGTGAGTCTAAGCCTAGAGTGAATAAAAGCGGACTGAGCGTCGAACCTTGATGGAGTCCCACTCGAACATCAAAATACTCCGAATCACCACTCGGCGTTCTAATACTCGTCAGCGAACCCTCGTACATATCCCTGATAACTCTGATATACGACCCCGACACTCCCTTCTCCACCAAACATCTCTAAAGTAGCTCTCTAGGAACCTTGTCGTATGCCTTTTCTAAATCAATAAAGGCCATATGTAGGTTCTTCTTCATGTCTCTGTGCATCTCGATCAGTCGCCTTAACAAGTGGATAGCTTCCACTGCTGATCTGCCAGGCATGAAGCCAAACTGATTCTCTGAAACGTGAACTAGTCTTTGAATTCTCATCCCTATAGCTCTCTCCCATAACTTCATCCTGTGACTCAGCAGCTTGATTCCTCTGTAGTTATTGCAGCATTGTACATCTCCCTTGTTCTTGTAGACCGGGACCAATTTACTTAGTCTCCATTCCAAAGGCATCTTAGCTGACATAAGGATAGCATTGAAGAGCGATGTTAGCCAAACAAAACCTTTGACCCCTAACCATTTCCAAACATCTCCCGGAATATCGTCTGGGTCCGATGCTCTGTTGTTCTTCATTCTACAGACAGCTACCTTAACCTCTTCTAAAGATATGCGCCGGTGGAATCCCAAGTCGATACGGTCCGAAAGACTGGGACTCCATTTTGGAGAGTCGAAATCCTCATTAAGCAATTCTGAGAAGTACCTCTGCCACCTTCCCCTGATCTGTTGATCCTCAACCAACACTTGACCGCTCTCATCTTTGACACATTTGACGCTATCGATATCTCTACTCATCCTCTCTCTATGTTGAGCAAGGCGATAAAGAACCTGGTCTCCTCCCTTCTCGTCACAGACTCTCAAAGGACTTGTCTCTAGCTTTAGTAACTACACGCTTAGCCTCCCCTTTGGCCACATTGTATCTGGACCTGAGCTTCACACCATCTTCTCCACTGCCTCTGTGTAACCATCTCTGGAACGCTAACTGTTTCGCCTTTACCTTTGCCTTCACCTCCTCATTCCACCAGGCTGCGCGCCGACTGGGCCCCTGCCCCCCTCGAGACATCCCCAACACCTCTCTCCCCACTCGGCGAATACAACCTGCCATACAGCTCTGCCGCTTGCCAAACTTTATCTTTTAAAAGACGCCCAGTCGACTCATTCAGACGCCACCGCCTTATTTTTGAAGGTAAGTTGTGGCTTCTCTTTCGAATGCGACCACGCACTTCAAAGTCCAGGACCAGTAGGTGGTGATGCGTAGAAAGACCTCCAAAGGGGATCACCTTGCAATCCCTGCAACGTCGTCTATCTTCCTTTCTGACCAGAAGGTAGTCGATTTGCGAACTGCCAACCGGGCTGGTAAAAGTAATCAAATGTGCATCTCTCTTACGAAACCAGGAGTTGCAGATTACACTTCCGAACGCAGAAGAGAACTCCGTCAACGCAATACCACCATCATTTCTATCGCCGAAGCCAAAACCCCCATGAACCTCTTCAAAACCATCGTTGACCTTGCCTATATGAGCATTGAAATCACCTCCAATCACATACTGTTCAGATGCCGGAAAAGTCCCAACCAGAGCATCCAAAGCCTCCCAGAATATCCTTTTCTCCTCTACACGTCGACCTACTTGATGAGCGTAAGCACTAATCACATGCAGAACAGAATCCTCCCAAACAAGCTTAATCACCATCAGGCGGTCATTCACTCTCTCGACTTGCACAACCCGATCCTTCCAAAGCTCCCCGACCAAGTTGTAGCAAAAACTCACCCATTGTTACAAATTTTTTTAGAAGAAAATCAACCTTTATTTTTAACATTACACAAAAGATTCATTATTTTTAATATTTTGCAAAAAAAAATCTCATTATCTGTTAAACATTGTACATACATAACATGCCACCCATTATTTATAAAAAATTTGCATCAATCCACCCTCACATTTTTTGAAAAAAAAATTGACCTATAAATTACAAAAAGGAAAAAATCATAAAACCATACTTTTGATAAAAAAAAAATCTCCTTTATTCTAATTGAGTATTGGGTAAAAAAAATCCACCCTCTTATTCATCAATCCACCCTTTATTTTTTACATTACTTTTTTTAATAAAATTCTAATCGGGTATTGGGTTAGATTGATCAATTAGGATGGTTCATGCTGGGTCAACTCGATCCGATCCGACATTTTCGGGTCAGGTGAAACCCAAAGACCCGATTTTAAAAGAAAATGATAATTATAGTGTATTTCTTTCTTATACAATGAACTATTGTGGCTGAATATTAAATTAAAAAAAATAATAATTCCGGGTTTACATATTGAACCGGAAAAAAAAATATACTACCAAAATATTGAGCCACCATATGATCAACCGTATTTACAATTGTTAAAATTTAGTGAATTATAGGTTAAATATTATTTTGAAAAATAATAGGTGTTAAATATTGTTTTGGAAAATAACGAGTGTTTTTGTTTTATTTTTTCAAAGTATGGAAACTAATATGTCTTTTGCATAATTTTAAAAACCGTAATGATTTTGCTTTAAATTTTTTGGAAGAAGGGTGATTTTTTGATAAAAGTTTTGGAAATAATATGTGATTTTGTTGAATTTTAGAAATAAAGGTGATTTTTTCAATTTTATCTTGAATTTAGATAAATAATAGGTAATTTTGTTCATTGTTAAAAGTAAAAGAAGTTTTGTGAAATAAGGAAAAATAATGGGTCATTTTATTGATTTAAAAAGGTGAAAATATGAGTTTTGGGCATGAGGTGGACTTTTGACAAAACTCAGGGGTACCATCCGAACAAAATAAAACCTTAGGGCACCAAGCGAAATTGTCAAAACCTTAGGGTCACCTAACAGAATTCTGGCCGTAGATAAATTTTAAGTTTTAGCAATCAACTGTCCGGATTGCAAGTTCTTTCCCATAAATTTTAAGTTTTAGCAATCAACGGCCGTTGCAAGTTCTCTCCCATAAATTTTAAGTTTTAGCAATCAACGGCCGTAGATAAATTTTATGCTTGCTTCTGTAGGAAAGATCTACATTCCACACACTTACAGGGTACAGGTTCGTACAACATCATTCTGAATGTTTTTTCAATAGTTTAATTTGATTTGTTTTGTGTTACTTAGGCCACTACTTTGAAAGCACATGAATAATCTTATTTTTTTCAATAGTTTAATTTGTTTTCGGTTGCTTAGGCCACTACGTTGGGCCTGTCGCGATTTTAAGTTTAACCTACCCACACACTTTTTTTTTTTTTTTTAATCCACTTTGATTGGATTCAACTTGCTCTACATCTAGATTCCATTTAATTTATTTGAACTTAAATTAATACAATAAAAGACGTAATTTCTTTGTTTATATTGTATACACATGTATCAATATTTTAATAATTTTTTATCATAAAAAATCAAGTTTTACAATATCCAAGTAACTAAAAGATCGATAATTTTATTTTTTGGAGTGACGAATCCTCTAAAATAAACTCAAATTACAACTGATAATGATATCATGACAAAGTTTGATATATCAATAACTAAAACTCGTGTCTATATTGTATACACATGTATCAATATTTTAATAATTTTTTTATCATAAAAAATCAAGTTTTACAATATACAAGTAACTAAAAGATCGATGATTTTATTTAAACTTAAATTAATAATAAAAGACGTAATTTCTTTGTTTATATTGTATACACATGTATCAATATTTTAATATTTTTTTATCATAAAAAATCAAGTTTTACAATATACAAGTAACTAAAAGATTGATGATTTTATTTTTTGGAGTTACGAATCCTCTAAAATAAACTCAAATTACAACTGATAATGATATCATGACAAAGTTTGATATATCAATAACTAAAACTCGTGTCTAAAATCCATATACACATTTTTATCGTGTGTGTGCGTGTGTGCGTGCGTGCGTGCGTGCGTGCAGTGTGCGTGTGTGTGCAGTGTGCGTGTGTGCGTGTGTGTGTGTCCGGCTAAAACTCTCTTCGGAGAGTCCAAATCTCTCCTCGGAGAGCCCAAATCTCTCATCGGAGAGCCCCAGCTCCTCACTTCCGTGAGTCTCGGTTTCATAAGTTGCTCCTCCTCGGCGCCGTCGGCTCGGCCGATGCCCCTCATCCCTCGATTTGTCCACCTCCGTCTCGCCTCCGATGGTTGCGGTGATGGTCACGATATCACTCTCGTCGGAATCCATTCAAAACCTATTCAATTTGGGGCTTTTTTGGATCTTTGGTTTTTGTCCCAAAATCCTTTTCCCCCGTCCCTTTGGTTCTCTGACCTTTTTCCGATCCCGATCTCCCTCTTTCTGTCGTGGTCGGCCTCCAAATTAGATCGGCTTTTGCTGATTTCCATAATCCCTTGGTCTCTTCCCAAGTCTCAACTGTGTCAGTTTGTGTCTTGGTGGAGTCGCTAGTTCAGCTCTGCGCCATCGTCTTGCTGCTGGACTCCGCCGTTTGGTGGTGGCGGCGCCTCTCCTTCCGGCGTGGCTCCATCCCGACCCTAGCACTGGTGGTCACCTCCGCGGCTCTGACCGTCTCGTGCTATACTTCCTCTCCGTCCCGGCGTTGGTGCATCCTCTGCATTTCACGTTGGTGACCTACAAGGCTACAAATTAGGCCCAATTTTTTGTTTCTTTGGGCCCAAGGCTGGCCCGAAACAAGTGAAAAATTATCTATTAATTATTTGATTTTTAATAGATTATAAAACGTTTTATTTTATATAAATGATAAAATAAATATATTTACATAGAGTTAAATAAATCAGGATTCTTCCCGCGCTCTTCGTCCTCTTTGCGGCTGTGCTTCATTTGCTCGTGTGGTTTGATGTCCGTCTTTGATTCGTGGTTAGTTTCGGTTGAGGAGCAGTTCTGCGGCCCTGGTTGATCGACGTGATCGTGTTGGCGGTGTTTGTGGTCTCCGAAGATCCCTCATCCAGGTGGGGGGAACGTCGTGTGATCCACACTTCCCTAGGTGTCACCTTTGCCTTACGAGGATTTCTGCTTTCCGTCTTTCCGGCGGCGAGACATCGTTTCAGCTAGTACTGTCCCATGCGCTCGCTATCCATTGCTCCGCGACGACTTCCTTCCTCTCGATGTTGTGTCCGCTATCTTGCTTAGGTCTAGGGTTTTTTCCGGGTTTCTTTGGGTGCTCTTTTGATGTATTTTATGTTATATTTTCTATTTCGTTGTTGTATGTTTAGACGGCTTACCTTCTGCCGACTTTGTCGGCCTCTCGAGGTCTGGGCCTGTCCGGCCTCGAATTATTTCCTTATCAAATATATATATATATAAAATTATATTACATATATTAAATCATTATAAAAAGATTTAATTTTCAATTTCTTTCTCATATGACTTTATTTTTTATTTGGAAATTTCACGAGTTACCCCTAAGATAAGAGTTAATTAACGCGGTATCCAACTGTTTGATATATTTCATGTGGTACCCTTATGGTTTTGAATTTTTTCGCAGCGTGCCCTTTATTTTCGCAGCGTGCCCTTTAACGTTAGTTTTAAGTAAGTTCTGTTAGTTTCTTTTAAAAAAAAGAAATTGATTTAAATTAAAGAAAGAAGAACATAACACTTGGGAGAAGATGCTCCTCTAAAGGGAAGAGGGCGATCAGGCGCGGCCACCCATCGACAACGAGGAAGACCCTCAATTTCCGACTTCAATGGGCGACCAAGGGTGTGACGTGATTCCGGGTACAATGGGCTCGACGTTCGGCGAGAACAGGTAACTATCAAACTCAATTTCTAGATTTTTTGAAAATTAGGGTTTAGGTCATGTTATTCTACTGCGAAAATTTGTGACTATAAGAACTATATTGATGATCTGGTATGGTTTAAGGGAGATTTTGGCTTTTTTTGGGCTTAATTTGAGTTATGTTACCACAAATTGGGTTTGTGAGAAATCCACCCCTTATACTTATTATTTTAGAAGCAGACTCTTTGTAAAAGAATGAGCCACGTGTCCTCCTTCTCTGAGCAAAAATAAAAAGCAGTTTTCCACTTTCTCTCACCCACGTTCTTTTGGTTACCAATACTAAAAACTGAAATTGTTTCTCAAATTACTTTCTCAACCCACGTTCTCTTCAAGTCCTCAAATCCCCTTTCTGAAATTCAAGTCACCATGGATTTCACCTCTTGCAATTGGTTTCGGCTGTCGATCACCGAAACCTTGAGGAACAGCGAGAGCGCGACCATCACGATGGGTGCGGCGATCACGCGGCGGCTGAGATTCTTCCCCGACGTCATGAAGCAGTCGGCGATCGTCACCGTGCACCATGCCATTCCCTCGGCTTTGGCCGCCCAGCTCTCCGGCATCCACTGCATCTTCTTCCTCTGGTACCGCCCCGTCGCCGCCGTCGCGTGGTGTTCGTCGGGCGCCGCGGCGGAGTGCGTGGCCGGGGATTCCTCGCCGCTATCGTCCTCCGACGATTCATTCGGCCGCTTGCACTGATCGGCGTCGGTTTCCACCGTTCTGGGCTCCACCACCCGCCACCGGGTGGCTGTGGGCAACGCCGTCAGAAACCTGGGGCTCCCGCCGGCAGAGTTTGGCACTCCGCCGCCTGTCATCATCTCCCCTGGTCGCGAAACCCGAAGATTGAGATTGAACAAAAAAGAGGAGAAATTGAGAGAGGAATTGGGATTGGAATTCGGGAGTAATGCTTATTAATGGGTTGGGGGAGGAGAAGATATTGGAATCTAAGATCATATATCCTAGATTATTTTTTTTTAATTTTAATTTCTCCATTTTAAAAAAAAAAATTACTATCTTTTTTTTGGTGTAAAAAAATATTACTATCTAATGGGAGATTATAGGATGAGATTGTTAGAAGATGAAGTTAGGTTGTTTTGCTAACTCTATCTTTTTGTAACCACGGCTAATTACTTAATCCACCCCTTATCCTCCCTTTATTTCATGGCGTATCTGTTAGATCTGTTTAACACATGTCATTGCTGTTGTTATGGCCATATGTTTTTTCATGCCCGTATTGTGAAATGTGCTGAGTAAAAGTCTTTAGTTTGTTGTGAAGGACGGAATTGTTATGGATTGGATCCGGATTGTGTTTTAAAAGGAATTTGGGCCGGGTCTGTTTTAATGAATTTTGGGCCTATTCTTACAAAAGGTATTTCATATTTGATTTTGGGTCTATTTTTACAAGATAGGTTTGGTTTTGACAAATTAATAAAGGGTTGATTTTATAAATATTAAATAGACGGAATATAATATAGAATATTATTATTGAGATTTAAAAGTATAATATTTGGACTTGGATTTAGAAAAAGGGTTTTAAGGTTGAAAATTGTTTTGATGAATGGAGAATTGATTTAATAAAACTAAAAAGAGGATTTTGGAAATATACCTTAAATGATTTATTGTTTGAAAACCAAAATGCCGGAATTATCTCTATAATAATGATTTTGAGAGCTTAGTTATAAGGTTTACATGTTTAATGTCGGGATTTGACTAAGTATGATTTCAAAATAATTGTTCGGAAATGAGTTGATTTAACTTGAGATTTAAGAGTTGGAAAGTTTTGAGAAGAATGATTTTGGTTGATGTTGATCGTATCGGAAAGGTTTTGGAAAATTGTTTTACTATCGACTGGTTTTGTATGGATAAATGTTGGTCCGGTAGCTTATGGAAATGATTTGATGATAGGTGTGTATTGCCTTTGGATCACTTTGGACTTGCACTTGGGCCCTTGCTTGTGTTATATTGTTGTTCTGCATCTTCAGGTAAGTCTCTTCGGAGCTTACTCAGATTGAATAGAGCTATTCCCTGCCTTAGGTGCATGATATATTATGTGCTTGCATTCATGATCAGCATGCCATGTAGTACCATGCTAGGTTGCATCAATCGTTGAGCATTCTATTTCTTTGTGCGTATGTAAACAGAACGGCCGTTATCTGTGATAGTCCTAGAAGTCTTTGCTAGGGTCATAGGGTAGCCCAACCTCATCGGGTACCCTGAGTCAATCGAGTACTTCCTTATATTATGATATGCCTACGGGCTTTATTGCGGAGCGGGTTAGGCATGCGTGCCGCCCTATTATGAATGAATGCATTCACGAGCTGGCCAGTCTCCGCCTGTCGGAAGGGGTGGAGGTAGGAGAGGGATATGCCACTTGGCATTGTCTTGGGCCCTTTACAGTATTTCTGCACATTATTATGAACTAGGAGCATGCTAGTGTGTTTGAATTTCTTACTGCATTAGAGCATCTTTATTAGGTATAGCGTATATGTGTGCTTATGGTTGGGATGCAAAGTTAAGTGGGCATCGATCTGATCCCGCTCCAAATCAATTTTTTTTAGGAATTATTTATGTTCATCCTATCGGTGCTGTTTGCTTATTGCGCGGGTCATTTTGTCGGCGGAGAGTGAGCGCTGGGGTTATAGACTTCACCAGACTCTGATTATATTGTTTTGGATTTATACTTTTGACTCCGTTTTGACCCGGCTCCGCCGTGGCACTTGTATCTGTACTTTACTTCCGCTTACTTCCGTTTGAAATGGTTTCTGCGACATAGTCTTAGGACAGGTTAAGGGTACCCAACGGCCCTACGATACTTTAGGGTTTGAAACCCCTCTTTATTACTGACCTTTGAAATGAGTTTGAAACCTCGACCCGTACCTGGATTGCAAGATCCGAACAAGGGTTTTCATCCCTTGAAACGTAACCCGGAAATCATAATTCTGGGCCGTTACAACTCGTCCATACATGATCTCGGGCACCACCAAAAGCACCAGGAAAGGAACTGCCACAATGGCTAGCCTCCATAAGAGTATGAATGCTGTCACGTAGCAGCCGATGAACATGCTCACATTCATAAGGAAATCAGGTACCTACATTAATCCAAATTGGAAGATCGATCAGAGCTCTATATATGGCTATCCAAATCCGTAGCAATTCAACCAAGGTTCTCGAATGCGATGGTTACCTTTTCACCTATGCACTCCTGGATGAGGAGGGTATCACTAGACACACTTGTGACTACTTCTGACACGCTGATTTGGCTCATCTCGAAGTAGCTCACGTCTTGCCTCAGTACCGCTTTCATGTACCTAGCTCGCATTCGAGCTGTTCGCCTCTCTGCCGTTCTGGTCCAACAATAGCCCTCTATAAATTCACAAATGCAGGCATTGATTAAGTCATTCTCATTTGATAACAAAAACTATAATTAATTTCAGCACAATGAAACAAAGATCCATCACCTAGAAAGGCAAATATCCAACCAGCATCCGCTACTTGACACATAATCAATGCATTCTGTGACCCAAAAATTAACCACATCCGATCCGAAATCAATTTGAAATCAAGCAATAAAAAAGAACAAAAAAAAAAAAAACTAGTATAAATTATACCTTGTTGAGATTATGAATCACGATAGCGGGATTGGATAAGTGGCCAGAGATGATACTGCCAAGATTATTTATGAGGATTCCCTTCACTATGAGCGTGGCCGGATAGGCCAACCCGTCCCCTATGGAACCAATAAATCCCACGAGCAACAAGACGATGTCGACCCAGTCCACATGTCCAAATGCCTTGTATAATCCTACGGCCATAACTGAAGAAATCACTGTAAAACTATCGATCAGGGTATTAATTGGTTGGAATGAGATTGCGTATTTTTTCAGGCAAATTTCTGATAAATAAATCCCAACAAACTTGAGATTTATACTGTAGAAAATACAAACAACTGATTCCTAAATGCACGCGGACCGCACTTGATGTGGATTTTCGTGTTCTAAATTTAAGCAAAAAAGAATCATACGTACTACACCGGCCCACTGGGTGTCACCCAGCTATTAATCTGCTGAATAAGAAAGATATGCGTCCTTTGAAAGTAATTTGTTGGGGGATCGGAAAATGGATATGTGTTGTGTGACAGTGTGAGTGGGTGTAGTTTAGAACGATTGTACTATTACTTGTTACTCGTTAATCTTTCAAGTTATTGGAAACAAATACAGATATTATATAGTCAGACTAAGACATCTATATCTATATCTATATCTTCTATATATATATAAAATACTAAAACAGAGGCCGCTGGCGCGACCTCGCTGGCACGGAATTTTCTAGATTAAACGGGATTATTTTTGCCTGCGTGACATTTTCTGGATTAAAGAGGTATTTTTTTTTTGGGCCACATCAATTAATAAAGAAGTATAGTTGGGTAAAAACTTATCTTTTTACATAATCTATTCAATATAACCTTATAGATTATATTTTAATTTATTATAATTTGAAATTACCTTAAAGTTGTTTATTTTGAAAATATTTTATCCACGGATAAAACTTATCTTTTTACATAATTTATTCAATATAACCTTATAACTTAATAACCCATTATTCCAAACAAAAAAATCCACTACTCAATTAATGTTTCTACGGAATTGGATTATCTTTTTTTTTTTTAATGAAAGAGTTTGATTAACTTAGGATGCAGTACGTGTGACAGATTTAGGAGGAACTCGGGTGGGGTGGTTAGTCTCTCAAATCTCAATCAACAATTAATTGAAATAATATTGTTCACCAAAAAAAAATGAATTGAAATAATATTTTTTTATCATATATTGATTAGTTACATTTTGATAGCTGTTTATGACTTATTTATATTTTGAATATTTAATGAGAAGAATTTTGCATGAACGGATGAAAGCCAATATATTTAGATCAACAATACATTTAGATCTACGTTTTGAGGATATTTAACTTCTTCTTTTTTTAATCTTTGGAACGGATGAAAGCCAATATATTTGCAAGAACAGGTATAACATGTGTCTAAAAGATTTTAAAGAATAAACCTTTAAAGGGGATAATATTAATTCATTTTTAAAAATACAAAAGATAAAATACACAAATTTGTTGTATATTGATCCGAACTAAACATATTCTTAATTTAGTTTATTGTTATTAAAAGATCCAAAGATATCAACCAAATTATTATAACCTTTAATTTTTTTAAAAAAAATGTATAAATTAAACATTATTTTCTTTATTAACAAACCGCACAACGGGCGGGTACCGAATACTAGTAAAATACTAAAACAGAGACCGCTGAAGCGACCTCGCTGCCACGGAATTTTCTTGATTAAACGGGATTATTTTTGCCTACGTGGCATTTTCTGGATTAAAGTGGTATTATATGCCACTTGGCATTGTCTTGGTCCCTTTACAGTATTTCTGCACATTATTATGAACTAGGAGCATGCTAGTGTGTTTGAATTTCGTACTGCATTAGAGCATCTTTATTAGGTATAGCGTATATGTGTGCTTATGGTTGGGATGCAGAGTTAAGTGGGCATCGATCTGATCCCGCTCCAAATCAATTTTTTTTAGGAATTATTTATGTTCATCCTATCGGTGCTGTTTGCTTATTGCGCGGGTCATTTTGTCGGCGGAGAGTGAGCGCTGGGGTTATAGACTTCACCAGACTCTGATTATATTGTTTTGGATTTATACTTTTGACTCCGTTTTGACCCGACTCCGTCGTGGCACTTGTATCTGTACTTTACTTCCGCTTACTTCCGTTTGAAATGGTTTCTGCGACATAGTCTTAGGACAGGTTAAGGGTACCCAACGACCCTACGATACTTTAGGGTTTGAAATCCCTCTTTATTACTGACCTTTGAAATGAGTTTGAAACCTCGACCCGTACCTGGATTGCAAGATCCGAACAAGGGTTTTCATCCCTTGAAACGTAACCCGGAAATCATAATTCTGGGCCGTTACAAAGATGGTATCAGAGCTGAGGTTGTGCAATTCGGGTACAAAAGGGTCGAGTGTATGTTTTGGAAAACCGTCCATGAATTTCAAATGATTTGAAAGTGTTTTAAAGGGGCAAAATGAATTTAAGATGTCTAACCTAAATTGGATTAAGTAATGAACTCGACTTGTAATAAAAGAGGAAAACCGACCAAACGGGGACACGAGTGGGTAGTAAAGGCGCTACACCACCCCTATTGGGTGTAGTTGGGAACGGTAGGGAAAATACTAGTTTGCTCTTTACAGATGGGTTGGGAAACTCCAAGAAGATCATTATGAGTGTCACTAACTGATTCTGTGTTGAGTGCTTGCTATGCTAGATATCTGATTGGTATGCCTAACAGTTAAATGTGTATTGACTGCTCTGTGAAAACGGGATAGTGGGAGTACCTTTGTTTCTGTGTGGTCAAACCCAACTTGTGTGGAACAACCCCTTCCACTATGTTAAACCTTTTATTGTTCTATCTAGCCTTTTCCTGGATGTCAGTGTCTTCCACGGGAAATTGGGTTGGTAAACAATTGTGTTGGAATCATGTATGGCTATGAAGGTTCTCTGAGTGAGTATTAGAAGGTGGTTCTTGATGGCATTTTGAGTCAAAAGTAAGGTGTCATGGGGTTGTTCTTCTTGATTCATATGATGGTCAACCTTTATTTTCTTACCACAAAGAGTCGTACCAAAGTCCCACGGGAAAGAGGGGTGATAAGTGAGCCGGGAAAAGTCAATGGTTGCCCTTAAGGATCTTTGTCCGGTTGAAATGGTGACTCTCTCTGAATTTCATGACATAATATGATTAGTTATATTGCTTAGGTCTAGTGTTATGTCTTACTTTCAATCATGATTACGTGTTGTCATAACATGTCTACTTGGCCTATTGTGTTGACTTGATTAATGATTGATTAGGAACATAAACCACATTATATGAACCTACATGATAGTTGTTTTCTCCTGGGTTAGGTCCATGATAGTGTGATAAAATCTTCTTCATATGAATTGCCTGTAAATGACCTCTTTATCATACTAGCTAATGACGCGTCGATGCTCCTTATTCCTTTTGTGACAAGAACCTATAGCATGCATATCTATTTTGTAATTGTCAGATTAACTGTTGCTGATTATTTTGCACTTGATATTGTTGTGTGTTACTTGTGTTGAAGAGAGAATATTTCGTATAATTGAGTCTTGAGAAATGCATGTTTTATCCTAGTATGTGTTGATTTGAGCTCATGCCCCGTATTCCAATCATATTGCCATTACTTAAACTCGTGTTATACATCGTAAAACCTCCCTCATGTTTCTAGATTGCTTGAATGTGATTGAATTGATTTCTTACGTGCCACCATGATTAGTTGCATGTATGTATCGCGTGTTATGTTGAGATATTAGTATCATGTAGGACCTTTGATCATGGCTTGTGTGAATTATACCTTGCCTACGCTACTGTTGATTTTCTCTTGAGCTAGGTCCCTGATAGTGTGTTTCGTCCCTCTTGTTGTCCTCTTAAAATGCTTTACTCATCCTGATTGGATTAATGTTGAATTCGATGACTGTCTTGCTTAATTTATGTGATGCTTGATCCTAGCATGCTTACATGTTATCGCTTGGTAGTATTTCCCCTATTACTCTGTGATATCATATCGTGCTTGCACGAACGTATGACCTGACACTTCGCGTGACCACACACCACACTATATCATGATTTCGCATACGCATGATGAATAAATATTAGAATGGATCTTGTTGAATTGCCTTGATTGTATTCATACTTGATATGTACTAATAGTATCATGTAGGGATTATGATTTCCAATATGACTCGCTAGATGATCACGTGTTGTACTTGTTCTATGATGTGATGACTATTGTACCATATACGTGCTCTATGATGGTTCGTTCTTGGCACGATTATAAATTATCGCCCGTGATGTTATCTTGTTTACTCTGTGGTGATCCTTCTGCTTTCACGTACATCATATTGAACTCATTTAATCACTCTTGTCTATGCTCATGCCTTGCCATGTATCGCTAGCGTCGTATAGGACCTATGCTTCCTAAGTGTATCTCATTGTATGATTACATGCCATTCTGAACCTACAATATGATTCTTGTTATTAGTTGTGATGATTACTATGCCGCCTTATGTATTTTCGTATGGTGCTTAGTTTGATCGTTATGATGTACATCGCCATGCTATATTTGACCTCATCTTGTGTTGCATGTACCATTCTTGTACGTTTGTTCATACTCATGATGCCTGTTATCTTCATTAAATCCCGCATGACTTCGAATCTTGTATGATAATTACTGGTTCCACATATCCTGCTTGAAGTTGCTAGGCATATCTGGTCCCATGAAATAACAGACTGCTAGTTATCTCACATGCATCCGTGTAGGACTTGATTGTGTCTTTTGGAATGAATACGCATGTTCTTTTCCCTTGAGACAGGTACATGTTAGTGTGGGTTAGTGAAATTGATATGCCCTATGATGAATTCTTGTTACTTGTCGCGATTATAACCTTATAGACTTCCATAAGGGCATTGTTGTTATTCTCGGGTCAGAGCCTAGTCCCTAGCCTTGTCATCCTTAGCGTTATTCGTGGTTGTTTCCGAAAGGAACATCGGGTTGTTCACTCTTGTCACTCCCCTATCTCCGCTAACTTGGACTCACCCGCGATAGCGACCGCATGGGAAGGAGAAAGGAAGTTGGATAGCAATAGAGCCGTGTGGCGGAAGCGTGGGCCCATAACCCACGGGCCTCAGGATCAACGATTTCGGAAAGACAAACACGTTTCGAGAATGGCGGTTACTGATTTCGATATGATTTGCAAGCGGGATTGTTCTCCGTTCGAATTACTAACCCTTCTGAATCTGTTGATGATATTGCACTGACCTGGCGATGAGAATTACGTGTTGATGTGCTGATTTGGTGATGAATTGTTGTCTGATTGTCTATGATGATATGATTTGATGCTTTATAGTTCTAATGTGCCTTATGCCTTGATGTGTTGACACTCTGAGTTGCAAAACATGATCAAAATTCCTTGCCTATAAAATGTGAGCTGCAATTGCTGAGAACCTGAATTGTTATCTGATAAGGTCATGATGAAACTTGCTAGATTGGATTGACTGTGCTCGTATATGATGTTTTACAATAATTATTAAGCATGCCGGCACATTGAGACTGTTGATATAGTTGCAATAATTGATGATGAACCCGTGATGCTATAAATGCTAGTTGATATGATGTAGACCTTATGTTCGATGATTTCCATGATTTCTTTTTCTTTAAACCCGTGGGTGAGGTCATTTGGTAGAGTGGTGAAAGAATTTAAGCGGTTAGGATGAACGATGATATTATGAGGTAAGTCGCGAGAGAGGGATGTTGACTGAGGTAAGATTAAGTGAGTTTTGGGATGTACATGAGACAATACTTGGTGGTTTCTGATGAGCTTTTGGGTGATATTTGTGATGTATTGGGTAGTAAGAGAAGTGTAAGAAATGACTTTTGAGAGCATTGAGAACATCGAACGAGAGGGTACTTGGGTGTGCAGTTAGAGATAGGAGTTGGGTTCTTAGAGGTGGATGGTGTGGTATTGATTGGCGGAAGGAGGGGTAAGATTTGAGCATCGAGATGAATTGGGATTTCTCCGGAGAATTTTTGTTGGAGTTGACGCTAGCGAGTCTAGAAGATGATTAGTCTTGTCTTGAGAGTGGAGATGGGCGAGTGGGGATTCTGTTTTATTTTGACTGGTATGATGTGAGGATTTTCTTGATGATGTGATTTATTTATATTTGTTGGCATGATGTTAGATAATAACCATGATGCATCTGATATGGAATGATATTACATGTTGTTATGCAATACTGAAATCTAATTGGTAGTGACTAGTGTTATCATGATATATTGATGTTTTGCTATCCTGTTAAGTTGTTTTAGAAGCATGTTAGGATGTGTTGTGATATGATAATATATGAGATCATGATGTGTTATTATGTGAAAGCATGGTGTTATATTATGTGGTGGTAAACATGATGTTATATTATGTTGTAGTAATCATGATGTTGTATTATATGGTTGACAAGCATGACTATTGAGATGTTAAATGATGAGTATGATTTGGAATGTGAATATGATTTGTATATGTATATGAGATAATGGTTCATGATTACTAAATGATCGTTATATGACATTGTGATGAGTAAGATGATTTCTAGAAGAGCATGTTGACATTTTGATGGTGATATACTTCTTGATCTTCCCTTTTTATTGAATCTTAATGGCATGACCTTGGCTGTATTGATGTGTTGATAAGTAGTTTTGTCCCGTTGACTTATGATGAAATTTCGCTATGGCTAACTTTGCAAGTACCAATGATTGACGTGATAAAAACGTTATGCTAATGCTAGATAGAAATGGATAGGATGACTGTGTGAATTTATGCGTTAAATGATATTCCTTGTTGTGACTGACCCTACTATGATTGCGATGCTGATATGCGATAGTGAGATATCCTTTATGACTTTTGGTGTGAAATCGAGCCATGTGTTATGATGTTGCCATATTGTTGAGATGTGTATCATGGCCTTTAGCATGGCGTGGAGACATTGATGTGACCTTGTGACACCGTGTTGGCATATGTTTGAGACTTGTTGTATGATGTACTAGTTGAAGATTGGTTGGTTATGTGGTTATGCATTTCTTATAGCTTGTGGTTCTTGCGTGGATTGAGATTGATAGATGGATTTGATTTTGGAAACTAGGGAGAGAATATGGGATTAGCCCTTAGAGGTGGATGATTCCACCTCCGAGCTTCCGAATTTGATTGATTGTTATGCGGGGAAACTGATTGGGTTGTTGGAAGATTTTTACGAAATCTTGATTTGAAATGATTTGACTGGTTTGGTGTAAAGTTGCGTGATTAAACGTCGAAATTGAAGATTTTGAACGATATAGAAGGGAAATAACTGGGTTTTTGTTTAAGGAATAAACGCTATCGAGGGTTTCAACGATTTTGAGGCCGATCTTTTTCAACTGTGGAATCCCCTTTCAAAACTTTTCAAACCCGGGCAACTCTATGATACTTCACGAAGTGGATACAAGCATTTTATGAGGGCGCTTGTAGGATGCTTGCTAAGACCTAGTGATGATATTGTAGAACCTTTAGAGTTGTGGTACTTCCGAAAAGTCAAAGCGAGGATGTGATAGGGGCGCTTATTGCATACTTGTCAAGGCCAATTGGAGATGCCACGATCGTGACTAGGATTTTGTGACAATCCCGGAAGACGCAACCGAGATGATTACAAGATCCTTGCACATGGTCCTTGGACTCAGCTATTCAAACTCCATCTCCTGCCTTGTTTTGGTTTTAGTCTCGGGGACGAGACTTGCTTTTAGAGGTGGATGATGTAAAGGCCCGGATTTTTTAATATAATAATTTAAAAATAAATAAAATAAAATGAATTTAATTTGGATATTTTAAGGAAAACTCGTCCTTAAATTAATAAATCAAACTAGATACTCTTAAAGTGGATTCCGGCCAAATTTTGAAATTATGCAAAATAGATTTTACTTCGCTTTTATATGCTGAGAATTTGAAATGATGTCCGGATTTCATTATTAAATTCGAATTGAAAATTTTAAATTTTATTTGAAACGAGTCGAGATAAGACCGAGAGAGCGGGATTCAGGTTTTACCGTTCGGTATTCATAATTTTTGGTTTGGGGACCACTCCTCTTTGTCTTCTTTCCCTTTTTCCTTCCCCATTTCTATTAGCTGCACTCTCTTTCCCCGTTCTAAATTCAGACAGATGAAGACTCCCCCATTTTTAGACAACACCCACCTTTCTTCCTCCCCTTCCTCACAACTTATGCCTCACTATTTTGGCAAAATGCCAAGGGAGAATCCTTACCTTTGCTCAGACAAATCCCACGCCTACTGCAGCATAACCCACCCCATTTCAAATCTGAAGACCAAACCTTGTCCCAATTCAAAGATGTTTATCTTAAAGCCCACACAAATCCACGCACCTCCCTCCATCCTCCATCTCTTTCCCCTTTTTCCTCCCTGTTTTCACCTCTGAACACCACCACTTCTCCGCTCCGTCGAAACCAGCAGACCCCGTTTCGAGCACCATCGAGCAGCCGAGCTTCTCCGCCTTCTCATTCTTCGGCACCGGCAGCAGCTCCCTCGACGCCATCCTCGGCATTCCCGGGCAAGCCCAGGAGCAACCCGGAGTCACCGACGCCGTCTCTCGCGCCTCCTCCTTCCCTGTTTGGTTCGAGTACCCCGTGAGCCTCCCTTTTTCTCTTTCCAATCTAAACTCAGTAAATCTCCTACTTTAATCCTTCTACCATCATCCTAGGCCAAGAGCCCCATCGTCCCGACTCCGACGAAGCCAAACCGAGTCTCCGGCGAAAGCTAATCGAGGCTCCGAGCACCTCCGGCGAGCCCTCGCATCCACATCTAATCCCTTCGGTGAGCGCCTCTCTCCCTTCCCTTTAATTGTTCAATTTCTGGTCTCTCGTGTCGGGCTGGGTGGTCGGAGTTAGGTATCGTCGCTGGCGAGCTCCAAAGCCCCCTCCTTTCCTTCTTCTTTCGAACGCAGGTGATATGTGAGGGATGGTGAACAGTGGGGGGATTGGGTCGGTTCTCCTTGTTTCTAAAAGGGGGTTTGGTTCAGTTTTTTTTCTTTATAAAAGGGAACCGGTTCGGTTTGGTTCAGGAAAACAAAATCAGATTTTAAAGGGGGACAATGGGCTTGAGTTTATGGGCCTTGGATCCGGATTGTGTTTTAAAAGGAATTTGGGCCGGGTCTGTTTTAATGAATTTTGGGCCTATTCTTACAAAAGGTATTTCATATTTGATTTTGGGTCTATTTTTACAAGATAGGTTTGGTTTTGACAAATTAATAAAGGGTTGATTTTATAAATATTAAATAGACGGAATATAATATAGAATATTATTATTGAGATTTAAAAGTATAATATTTGGACTTGGATTTAGAAAAAGGGTTTTAAGGTTGAAAATTGTTTTGATGAATGGAGAATTGATTTAATAAAACTAAAAAGAGGATTTTGGAAATATACCTTAAATGATTTATTGTTTGAAAACCAAAATGCCGGAATTATCTCTATAATAATGATTTTGAGAGCTTAGTTATAAGGTTTACATGTTTAATGTCGGGATTTGACTAAGTATGATTTCAAAATAATTGTTCGAAAATGAGTTGATTTAACTTGAGATTTAAGAGTTGGAAAGTTTTGAGAAGAATGATTTTGGTTGATGTTGATCGTATCGGAAAGGTTTTGGAAAATGGTTTTACTATCGACTGGTTTTGTATGGATAAATGTTGGTCCGGTAGCTTATGGAAATGATTTGATGATAGGTGTGTATTGCCTTTGGATCACTTTGGACTTGCACTTGGGCCCTTGCTTGTGTTATATTGTTGTTCTGCATCTTCAGGTAAGTCTCTTCGGAGCTTACTCAGATTGAATAGAGCTATTCCCTGCCTTAGGTGCATGATATATTATGTGCTTGCATTCATGATCAGCATGCCATGTAGTACCATGCTAGGTTGCATCAATCGTTGAGCATTCTATTTCTTTGTGCGTATGTAAACAGAACGGCCGTTATCTGTGATAGTCCTAGAAGTCTTTGCTAGGGTCATAGGGTAGCCCAACCTCATCGGGTACCCTGAGTCAATCGAGTACTTCCTTATATTATGATATGCCTACGGGCTTTATTGCGGAGCGGGTTAGGCATGCGTGCCGCCCTATTATGAATGAATGCATTCACGAGCTGGCCAGTCTCCGCCTGTCGGAAGGGGTGGAGGTAGGAGAGGGATATGCCACTTGGCATTGTCTTGGGCCCTTTACAGTATTTCTGCACATTATTATGAACTAGGAGCATGCTAGTGTGTTTGAATTTCTTACTGCATTAGAGCATCTTTATTAGGTATAGCGTATATGTGTGCTTATGGTTGGGATGCAAAGTTAAGTGGGCATCGATCTGATCCCGCTCCAAATCAATTTTTTTTAGGAATTATTTATGTTCATCCTATCGGTGCTGTTTGCTTATTGCGCGGGTCATTTTGTCGGCGGAGAGTGAGCGCTGGGGTTATAGACTTCACCAGACTCTGATTATATTGTTTTGGATTTATACTTTTGACTCCATTTTGACCCGGCTCCGCCGTGGCACTTGTATCTGTACTTTACTTCCGCTTACTTCCGTTTGAAATGGTTTCTGCGACATAGTCTTAGGACAGGTTAAGGGTACCCAACGGCCCTACGATACTTTAGGGTTTGAAACCCCTCTTTATTACTGACCTTTGAAATGAGTTTGAAACCTCGACCCGTACCTGGATTGCAAGATCCGAACAAGGGTTTTCATCCCTTGAAACGTAACCCGGAAATCATAATTCTGGGCCGTTACAACTCGTCCATACATGATCTCGGGCACCACCAAAAGCACCAGGAAAGGAACTGCCACAATGGCTAGCCTCCATAAGAGTATGAATGCTGTCACGTAGCAGCCGATGAACATGCTCACATTCATAAGGAAATCAGGTACCTACATTAATCCAAATTGGAAGATCGATCAGAGCTCTATATATGGCTATCCAAATCCGTAGCAATTCAACCAAGGTTCTCGAATGCGATGGTTACCTTTTCACCTATGCACTCCTGGATGAGGAGGGTATCACTAGACACACTTGTGACTACTTCTGACACGCTGATTTGGCTCATCTCGAAGTAGCTCACGTCTTGCCTCAGTACCGCTTTCATGTACCTAGCTCGCATTCGAGCTGTTCGCCTCTCTGCCGTTCTGGTCCAACAATAGCCCTCTATAAATTCACAAATGCAGGCATTGATTAAGTCATTCTCATTTGATAACAAAAACTATAATTAATTTCAGCACAATGAAACAAAGATCCATCACCTAGAAAGGCAAATATCCAACCAGCATCCGCTACTTGACACATAATCAATGCATTCTGTGACCCAAAAATTAACCACATCCGATCCGAAATCAATTTGAAATCAAGCAATCAAAAAGAACAAAAAAAAAAAAACTAGTATAAATTATACCTTGTTGAGATTATGAATCACGATAGCGGGATTGGATAAGTGGCCAGAGATGATACTGCCAAGATTATTTATGAGGATTCCCTTCACTATGAGCGTGGCCGGATAGGCCAACCCGTCCCCTATGGAACCAATAAATCCCACGAGCAACAAGACGATGTCGACCCAGTCCACATGTCCAAATGCCTTGTATAATCCTACGGCCATAACTGAAGAAATCACTGTAAAACTATCGATCAGGGTATTAATTGGTTGGAATGAGATTGCGTATTTTTTCAGGCAAATTTCTGATAAATAAATCCCAACAAACTTGAGATTTATACTGTAGAAAATACAAACAACTGATTCCTAAATGCACGCGGACCGCACTTGATGTGGATTTTCGTGTTCTAAATTTAAGCAAAAAAGAATCATACGTACTACACCGGCCCACTGGGTGTCACCCAGCTATTAATCTGCTGAATAAGAAAGATATGCGTCCTTTGAAAGTAATTTGTTGGGGGATCGGAAAATGGATATGTGTTGTGTGACAGTGTGAGTGGGTGTAGTTTAGAACGATTGTACTATTACTTGTTACTCGTTAATCTTTCAAGTTATTGGAAACAAATACAGATATTATATAGTCAGACTAAGACATCTATATCTATATCTATATCTTCTATATATATATAAAATACTAAAACAGAGGCCGCTGGCGCGACCTCGCTGGCACGGAATTTTCTAGATTAAACGGGATTATTTTTGCCTGCGTGACATTTTCTGGATTAAAGAGGTATTTTTTTTTTGGGCCACATCAATTAATAAAGAAGTATAGTTGGGTAAAAACTTATCTTTTTACATAATCTATTCAATATAACCTTATAGATTATATTTTAATTTATTATAATTTGAAATTACCTTAAAGTTGTTTATTTTGAAAATATTTTATCCACGGATAAAACTTATCTTTTTACATAATTTATTCAATATAACCTTATAACTTAATAACCCATTATTCCAAACAAAAAAATCCACTACTCAATTAATGTTTCTACGGAATTGGATTATCTTTTTTTTTTTAATGAAAGAGTTTGATTAACTTAGGATGCAGTACGTGTGACAGATTTAGGAGGAACTCGGGTGGGGTGGTTAGTCTCTCAAATCTCAATCAACAATTAATTGAAATAATATTGTTCACCAAAAAAAAATGAATTGAAATAATATTTTTTTTATCATATATTGATTAGTTACATTTTGATAGCTGTTTATGACTTATTTATATTTTGAATATTTAATGAGAAGAATTTTGCATGAACGGATGAAAGCCAATATATTTAGATCAACAATACATTTAGATCTACGTTTTGAGGATATTTAACTTCTTCTTTTTTTAATCTTTGGAACGGATGAAAGCCAATATATTTGCAAGAACAGGTATAACATGTGTCTAAAAGATTTTAAAGAATAAACCTTTAAAGGGGATAATATTAATTCATTTTTAAAAATACAAAAGATAAAATACACAAATATGTTGTATATTGATCCGAACTAAACATATTCTTAATTTAGTTTATTGTTATTAAAAGATCCAAAGATATCAACCAAATTATTATAACCTTTAATTTTTTTAAAAAAAATGTATAAATTAAACATTATTTTCTTTATTAACAAACCGCACAACGGGCGGGTACCGAATACTAGTAAAATACTAAAACAGAGACCGCTGAAGCGACCTCGCTGCCACGGAATTTTCTTGATTAAACGGGATTATTTTTGCCTGCGTGGCATTTTCTGGATTAAAGTGGTATTATATGCCACTTGGCATTGTCTTGGGCCCTTTACAGTATTTCTGCACATTATTATGAACTAGGAGCATGCTAGTGTGTTTGAATTTCGTACTGCATTAGAGCATCTTTATTAGGTATAGCGTATATGTGTGCTTATGGTTGGGATGCAGAGTTAAGTGGGCATCGATCTGATCCCGCTCCAAATCAATTTTTTTTAGGAATTATTTATGTTCAACCTATCGGTGCTGTTTGCTTATTGCGCGGGTCATTTTGTCGGCGGAGAGTGAGCGCTGGGGTTATAGACTTCACCAGACTCTGATTATATTGTTTTGGATTTATACTTTTGACTCCGTTTTGACCCGGCTCCGTCGTGGCACTTGTATCTGTACTTTACTTCCGCTTACTTCCGTTTGAAATGGTTTCTGCGACATAGTCTTAGGACAGGTTAAGGGTACCCAACGACCCTACGATACTTTAGGGTTTGAAATCCCTCTTTATTACTGACCTTTGAAATGAGTTTGAAACCTCGACCCGTACCTGGATTGCAAGATCCGAACAAGGGTTTTCATCCCTTGAAACGTAACCCGGAAATCATAATTCTGGGCCGTTACAAAGATGGTATCAGAGCTGAGGTTGTGCAATTCGGGTACAAAAGGGTCGAGTGTATGTTTTGGAAAACCGTCCATGAATTTCAAATGATTTGAAAGTGTTTTAAAGGGGCAAAATGAATTTAAGATGTCTAACCTAAATTGGATTAAGTAATGAACTCGACTTGTAATAAAAGAGGAAAACCGACCAAACGGGGACACGAGTGGGTAGTAAAGGCGCTACACCACCCCTATTGGGTGTAGTTGGGAACGGTAGGGAAAATACTAGTTTGCTCTTTACAGATGGGTTGGGAAACTCCAAGAAGATCATTATGAGTGTCACTAACTGATTCTGTGTTGAGTGCTTGCTATGCTAAATATCTGATTGGTATGCCTAACAGTTAAATGTGTATTGACTGCTCTGTGAAAACGGGATAGTGGGAGTACCTTTGTTTCTGTGTGGTCAAACCCAACTTGTGTGGAACAACCCCTTCCACTATGTTAAACCTTTGATTGTTCTATCTAGCCTTTTCCTGGATGTCAGTGTCTTCCACGGGAAATTGGGTTGGTAAACAATTGTGTTGGAATCATGTATGGCTATGAAGGTTCTCTGAGTGAGTATTAGAAGGTGGTTCTTGATGGCATTTTGAGTCAAAAGTAAGGTGTCATGGGGTTGTTCTTCTTGATTCATATGATGGTCAACCTTTATTTTCTTACCACAAAGAGTCGTACCAAAGTCCCACGGGAAAGAGGGGTGATAAGTGAGCCGGGAAAAGTCAATGGTTGCCCTTAAGGATCTTTGTCCGGTTGAAATGGTGACTCTCTCTGAATTTCATGACATAATATGATTAGTTATATTGCTTAGGTCTAGTGTTATGTCTTACTTTCAATCATGATTACGTGTTGTCATAACATGTCTACTTGGCCTATTGTGTTGACTTGATTAATGATTGATTAGAAACATAAACCACATTATATGAACCTACATGATAGTTGTTTTCTCCTAGGTTAGGTCCATGATAGTGTGATAAAATCTTCTTCGTATGAATTGCCTGTAAATGACCTCTTTATCATACTAGCTAATGACGCGTCGATGCTCCTTATTCCTTTTGTGACAAGAACCTATAGCATGCATATCTATTTTGTAATTGTCAGATTAACTGTTGCTGATTATTTTGCACTTGATATTGTTGTGTGTTACTTGTGTTGAAGAGAGAATATTTCGTATAATTGAGTCTTGAGAAATGCATGTTTTATCCTAGTATGTGTTGATTTGAGCTCATGCCCCGTATTCCAATCATATTGCCATTACTTAAACTCGTGTTATACATCGTAAAACCTCCCTCATGTTTCTAGATTGCTTGAATGTGATTGAATTGATTTCTTACGTGCCACCATGATTAGTTGCATGTATGTATCGCGTGTTATGTTGAGATATTAGTATCATGTAGGACCTTTGATCATGGCTTGTGTGAATTATACCTTGCCTACGCTACTGTTGATTTTCTCTTGAGCTAGGTCCCTGATAGTGTGTTTCGTCCCTCTTGTTGTCCTCTTAAAATGCTTTACTCATCCTGATTGGATTAATGTTGAATTCGATGACTGTCTTGCTTAATTTCTGTGATGCTTGATCCTAGCATGCTTACATGTTATCGCTTGGTAGTATTTCCCCTATTACTCTGTGATATCATATCGTGCTTGCACGAACGTATGACCTGCCACTTCGCGTGACCACACACCACACTATATCATGATTTCGCATACGCATGATGAATAAATATTAGAATGGATCTTGTTGAATTGCCTTGATTGTATTCATACTTGATATGTACTAATAGTATCATGTAGGGATTATGATTCCCAATATGACTCGCTAGATGATCACGTGTTGTACTTGTTCTATGATGTGATGACTATTGTACCATATACGTGCTCTATGATGGTTCGTTCTTGGCCCGATTATAAATCTATACCATCGATCAAAAAGATTATATGTGTGTCCATATTATTTACGATCGACTTTGTTTAATCAATGTACAGATGTGTCCATATTAATTTTTGAAATTAAAGCAGATCGATGTTCGTTACTTGGTTAGGGATATATGTACCATCTTAATGATAAAATTTGAGAAAGAGAAATTTATCTATAATGATATCTTATGTTTTGGTATTTGGCTTGCCTTCAAACCGATATGAGATATACTTTTTATTCCCAAACAAAGTGGTATTTGAAAAGATATAAGTATATAATAATATATGTCCAAAAATATATGTTAGAAAATTTGCTAAATTTTTTCATAACTAATCGATGGCATAAGAACATATATTTAATTAACAAAATCACATTTTATATAATTATCCATTAAAACTTACCTTTTTAAATCAAATAATCTATCCAATATTTGATTCATTATTAATAAGCCAATATAATTTTGCCTTCTCAATTAATGGTCTCACTTATTTTATTTTTTTAATATTCGACCTTATATCTTAATTAGGTAAAAAACTTATATGTCAACATTATAAAATAAAATCCATGCGGTCAAATATGATGAATTTTTTTTAATTTATTTATTAATACAACCTATCATTTTTGTTTATTGTGATTAAAATTATGGGGCGTTTTGCGAAATGGCCACGAAATTGGACCTAATTTGCGAAATAGCCGCGTTTTGGGACAAATTAGGGAAATAGATGCAAAATCGGGGCCGGATCAATTCGACACCTTCGGAGGCGGTTGCGGAGGTGGTGAGCTCGCCGGATCCAAGATCTGGACTCAAATCGCCGGCGTCGAGGAGGAGAGGCCGAGCTCGGAGATTGATTACTCTGGCTCGCCGGATCCATGGAGATCGAGGAAGGTCGAGTGAGGCGCGGATCTCAGATCTGAGCCGAGGTCGAGCGAGGCGGAGCGAGCAAGCGAGGGAGGGATGCGGTGGTGAGCAAGCGACGGAGCGAGGGAGGGATGCGGTGGTGAGCGAGGGAGGCCGGAGTGAGGGAGGGATGCGGTGGTGAGCGAGGGAGGCCGGAGCGACGCCGGAGCGACGAAGGGCCGGCGTGCGCGCATCTCTTCTTCGCAGAATCGGGAGGAAGAAGAAGATGTTTTGATGAAATTACAAAAATTACCCTACAAATATGAGAAATTAAAAAAACTAGCTATATTTTATGATGTGATCCATAGTTTATATTTTTGTTTTTATTTTTGCACAACAAAATGTTATATTTGCACAATATACAATTATATTTACACAATTTACGGTTATATTTGCACAACAAAATGTAAAATAAAATTAAAAAAAAAAACTAAACTCGGGTCATATTTGCATAAAATAAGATCATGTTGAGAATAATTTCACAAGTCTCGATTGTCGTGCAACTCTTAAAACAGAGTCGTGCAACTCTTAAAACAGAGTCGTGCAACTCTTAAAACAGAGTCGTGCAACTCTTACAACAGAGTCGTGCAACTCTTAAAATAGAGTCGTGCAACTCTTACAACAGAGGCGTGCAACTCTTACAACAGAGTCGTGCAACTCTTAAATCAGAGTCGGGCACATCTTGCAAGAGAGTCGTGCAACTCTTAAAACAAGAGTCGTGCAATTCTTACACCAAGAGTCGTGCAACTCTCAAACAGAGTCGTGCAACTCTTAAAACAGAGTCGTGCAACTCTCAAACAGAGTCGTGCAACTCTTAAAACAGAGTCGTGCAACTTTTAAAACAGAGTCGTCCAAAAATAACATATATAGTTGAGCAAAAATAAGAGCAGTTGAGACACAACTTCACAAGTCTCAAATGTTGTGCAAAAATAAAGTATTGATGAGCAAAAATGAGAGCATGTTGAGCAATAATTTATTGACAAAGTATGAAATTATATTGAGATAAAATAAGATCATGTTGAGAATAAATTCACAAGTCTCGATTGTTGTGCAAAAAATAACAAATAGTTGAGCAAAAATAAGATGATCGATGTTGAGCAAAAATAAGAGCAATAATTTTTTTTAACATTTTATCGTGCAAAATGTTATATTTGCACAACATTTTATTATTATTATTATTTATATTCGAACGATGGCGATCGATTTCGAGATTCGAAGTTGGAGACATGAATCGATTTCGAGATCTTTTTACTTTCTCATATTCATTAATCACATATTTTATAGTTTTTTTTTTACTTTCTCATATTCATAGGGTGATTTTTATAATAAAATATAGATGTTTTTTTATAATTTCTATATTTATAGGGTCAGTTTTGTAATTTAACAAAAACTTCATCTTCTATCTTGAGAAATCGCCGAACACAACGTTCGGACTTCGGAGGAGATCTAGCTACGGTCATCGGCTCGCTCGCTCGCGCCGCCGCCTCCCTCGACCTCGCTCGGACCGCCGCCTCGCTCGCTCGCGCCGCCGCCTCGCTCGGACTCGCTTGCTCGAGCCACTTTAGATCTGGACTCGCTCGCTCGAGCCACTTCAGATCTGGAGGAAGACGATCGGAGGAAGACCAACACACCGCAATCCTCGATCGGAGGAACGATCGGAGTTGAAGAGACAGCGGAGGAACGATCCGGAATCTCGCCGATTGAGGAATCTCGCCGGATCTCGCCAGATCTGTCAAATTCGCACCGGATCTCGCCGAATCTTGCCGGATGAGGAAGAGAGACGCTGCACTGTCTAGCTTCGCCGCCATAGATCGAGACCACCAATCCGGCGCAATCTCAGATCTGTCGAAGAAGGAACTCCAATTCGGACGCCGCACTGTATCGAAAAATCTGGAAAGAGAGGCACTACAAAAAAAAAGATATTAGCAACGGCTATTTGCCGTGGCTAAAAGTCCATTTGCCGTGGCCAAAGGGTATTAGCCACGGCTGTAGCCACGGGAAACAAGCCGTGGGGAAACATGGGGTGGCAAAAGAGATTAGCGACGGCTATAGCCGTGGCTAAAGTGCTAGCCACGGCAAGTTGCCGTTGCTAAATGATTTCTGGGAAATAAAAAAAAACAATACTTTTTAGCCCGGATTCTTCAGACCCGGGCTAAAAAGTCCCATATTTATAAAAAAAATAATACACCAAAAATTCTATTTTAAATACATTCCTCCAGCAGCTGAATAGTAAAATTGTAAATGTAAAATTACACAATTAAGCTAATCTACTAGAGAATGAAATCATATTAAGCTAATTTATTCTAAATACATCTCCGATGTCGTGATTACCCTGCAGCAGCATTGCTCGAAGCAGATGAGCTATTTAAGCAACTTTGCAGCTACAGCAGCCAGCACCCTGCAGCCAGAACCTCTGATCTACTGTCTTTGGAAAAGCAGCTATACAGACCAAAAGTTTATATTGAAATGTATAAAGGTTCAAAAGTTCTATCTCATAATGAAATTGAGCTATATATGCTACAATGTAGAGTGTGGAGAGCAAAACATTTCCTGATTTTGAGATATTATACACTAAAGGTGCGTGATAAGCACATATGATATGTATGGAATTTTGTGAAGCAAAAAGAAGCTCCTCTACTGTTGTTTGATAGGCAAAATGAGGAGATACCTAAACTGTAAAATTATATGGCATCACTTGGTGGTGGGCGAGGAGGATGTCCTATCTTGATCTTAATCCGATTGTGCAATCTTTCATTAGTACCAATTGGGGAAGATTCTGTCATCTTTTGCTGCTTGTTAAGAGGAGTAACAGGAGTTTATGGGGAATAGACATCTGAGAGCCCCAGGGCCACCAAGCCTCAAAACAGAGCGTCAATTGGACCGGCTAAGGGCAATGGAGTTACTGCAAGAAAGATGTCAAAAATAACTTACATCTTTTCAATTGTAAAAGGAATTCACCAATACAGCTGACGACCTTTGAAGCATCGCCAATAGATATCTAAAGTCACGAGTTCAGTGTGTGTATATCGACTGTCTACTCAGTCAACAACATAGCATGAAAAAAAAATAAGTCCATGAGAACTCTAAACTATCACTTGAATTAAAACACTGAAGAAATCTAACAGATAATGACCAGCAAGGCATCAGCAGTTACATAATTTTTTCGACAATGACACAAAAATTTTCCCAAGACTATATATTTCAATATTTCTGCTTTCAGATGTTAAGCTGATAGCTAGCAGAACAAAGAAAACAGGCAATACTTTAAGCAGATCTTATTGAGTTCTATCCACCTCAAAATGAATTGCAAATCAGATATTCAACACAACATGCACCTCCGCTCCTCCCCAAATGAATATGGCTGTAGGATGTAGCTAGAGCAGTTCTGGCACTTGTAAATTTAACCACATCATATATCTATATATACACAGTATATTATTAATTTATTTACCGCAATTTTCTCATTTATATATTGATAGAATTATTAGATATAGTTTAGGCATTATAGTTTCCAGTTTCCACCCAAAGGAAAAAAAGAAGCTAAATTATTTAATTAACTAGGAAAATAATTTTGATTTGTTAAAGAATATTAGAATAAATAGGTTATACTTTTCTCTCCTAATCTACTTGGCGCTACTTGAAAGTTCAGTTAGATATGTTATCAATGCTCAAGAAATCACCACTTGTGTCACAAATTACAATCAAGCAGTTTCCACTTTCAATTTAAACATACAAGCACCTCATAAGATTCAAATCCCACCCTCTCAAACAAAGACAAAAGAAAAGTATAATCTGAAATTAATGAATATACGTATAATCTGAAATTAGATATGTTATTAATGAATATAAAAGCTTTTATCTTTCACAAGCTATTCAATAAAACAACCGGCATTGGTACCTTGCATTCGCATGTATTCAGACCTTGAACCCCATAATGACACTTAAATGTTTAATTATTAGATGGACTAATTCTAACTTCTAATTCTAACTGACCACGTGATCAATTCAGTCTTCTTCAACTATTTGAGAAATGCTTTTTAGATCATCCTAAGAGTAAAGAAAACCCCCACAACAACCATTAACCGAACAACTCCAACAAACCATGGTATCCTAGATTGGATTTTATTTATTCATTTTTGCATTGTCTTATCAGAAAATATCACTAGTGTTTCATCACATTATCATGAAACGACAAATATGCCTCAAAACTCACATAAGCCAAATATTACAAATAAATCAA
Source organism: Persicaria tinctoria (assembly GCA_037127255.1). Classification (NCBI taxonomy): domain Eukaryota; kingdom Viridiplantae; phylum Streptophyta; class Magnoliopsida; order Caryophyllales; family Polygonaceae; genus Persicaria; species Persicaria tinctoria. The sequence continues at coordinate 67,316,922 of JBANSL010000002.1, read as the reverse complement.
TAACAAATGAAGGAATTTAATAATTATTATATGAGAGCTAGGCTCACCTTCAAACTAGTTTATTAGTACTAAACTAGATAGAAATAGAGTTCAGTGAAGAATGAATAAACTTCATTTTTAATTAAGACTGTTTTGACAGAAATGAAGACCTAGTTTATTAGTCTGCAACCTCTATTGTACGGGTATTATACTCCCACTAGCACGAGCAGCAAAATGAAGACTGTTTTGACAGAAATAAAACGTAATTTTTGTATTGTCAGTAGGAATTGAATAGAGTTTACAAGTCTTAAGTTGGTTAGATAGTGAAATGTAACTCACTGGATAAGTAGCTAGGTGCCAAGTCCAAGAGCAGCTTCCGCAATTATTTGCTCTACGGATACTTGAATACATCTCCATGGATCTATTTCCTTCTAGTCTCTTCTTGGTCCTCAGCTGCTGATCATCTTGTTAATACCTATAAATGAACAAGTAAAGCATAAATGGAAGATATACATATTGTTGATCAAGACAACTCAAGACACTCAATAAATCAAAAAAGAGAAAACGTATATACTTCGCAAAATCATTCTCAAGGAATAGCTAGGTGGCATATCCAAAATATTTGCTCCATTTTGTGTTTTGCAAAATGAACAACAATACAAAATAAAAGAATAGTTATCAACCTCCCAAATAAAAGCACTGATGTAGCTGAACATGGTAGTGGCACAATCGACTTTCATGTCGTTTATTTTCTCCGAACAGGGGCAGGTGAGGTCCTCGAGGGCGTTGCAGTAGGTATCTGCATCTGTTTATCTTGGCCCCTTGCATCCATTTGTGAGGATAGTGTAGCTCTAGTTCTCGAAATCTATAACACAGCATGTAGATCACATGAAATTGCTCGAGTTTCATGTTTGACATATGTATATCTTTCTTCATTCAACAATTATATACTAACAAGAAAGGTGCATAAAGATCAACCATGGCTATGAGAATCAATTACATTACATAAGTTAAGAACACAAGAAAGGAAAATGACATCTTGATTCTTGAAACCCCCAAAACAACTTGATGGACCCCAGAAATTGAAAACTTGATCCTCTCGATTACTCAACAGCTAAAAATCACCTTTTACCATTTATCAATTATCAAATATTCAGATTGAGTCGGTGGAAATCAACCGATTTGGATAATAGAGTCAAAACTAGGGATCTGTTAATATAATGTCATTTTCTGGCATTACCTCATCTGCTAAGCTAAGAAACATAAAACGGGGATAAATTATGAGTCTATGTAACGAAAAGGCACAAAACTTGACAATGTCACTGATAATTAGAAGATAAGAAACATACTCTTTTGATTTTGAAGCAATGAGTGCTCGGTAGATCCATGAGATTCAAATACGGAAACTGCATAAACAAGTACAAATTAATAATCAATTTCATCGCGACAATCAACAAAACCCAACATCCAAAATCAACTAATTACAAAACATTCATTGGGGTATCAATTGGAAAAGAACATACCAGAAATGTGAGAGAACTAGATTTAGAGGAAAATACAATCGATTAAAGGCAACTAGATTTAGAGGAAAATACTCAAACACAAGACACAATTCATTTTCTTAAAAATTGTTCATACTAAGGAGTGAAAACCCACAAATGAAACCCTTCAAAGTCCATAATCGAAATAATTCAGTGCAAACTCAATAATTAGCATCAAAGTATACGAATACGAGACTCGGAGATGAGCCACATACTGCTATCCTAACCGTCTGAGGGCAAACTAGGAGACATAGGGCAAAGTGGAGTAAAATCATCGCTCGACACCTAATTTGAAGAAACCAAAACTATACCTTTCAATAGTAGCGACGAACAAGGTCGAGATATATTCGACGACGGGAGATCTGAAGACACCGGAGGTTGAGTGATTTCGAGGCTGTAGCGGCAAGGTGTCGGCCTCCTGGTGTCAAAATCGGAAGGCAACAAGTAATAGGTTTAGCCTCGGGAGATCTCGAGATCTGAGATCCAATTTGGGAGATCTACAACCTGCAAGAGAAATATCGAGATGAAAAAGAGAGAGAGCGGGATTTTGAGAGGTCGGACGAGGGAGATGGAGATCGGGTCACCATGTGGGAGGCGGAGGAAGCTGGTGGAAAGAATAGGTTATTAGGGTTAGATAGATCCGCTTCTCTGTTTTATGTTTGGAAAAATGGGTTTTCTTTTTTGTTTCTTTTTTAAAACAACAAAAAGTACAAGTTTTTGCCACGGGAATCTATTGCCGTTGCTACATCCTATGGCTAAGTTGTTTTTTCAGACCCAATAGCCACGGCAAATCACAGCCGTTGCTACCACCCCGTGGCTAATATGTTTTTTTTTTGTAGTGAGGAGAGGAGGCGAGAAATTAATCTGGAAAGAGAGGGGAGGAGCGAGATATTAGGGTTATATAGTGGGCATTTTGCAAAATTGTCCAAACACGCGACCATTTCGCAAAAACGTCCAAATAATGTGCCTATTCCGCAAATTTTTTCAAAAATTATTTTACCTTGATTATTTTTAATATAAATATTCAATTTCATATCTTAAATCATTACAAAATCTATTATTTTACCTTTAATTATTTTATCCTTAGTAATCAAGATTTATTATATTAGTTGATTATATGATAAGATTTTAATTTTGAATAAATATATATTTAATAAAAAAAATCCCATATATTATAATATGCTACAAATCGAATTATTATATCATAATAATCCGATCATACATACATATCTACAGATATAAATACATCTTTTTTGTTTGCTATTTCAATCTAACCATAAATAATTTGATAAGATTAGATAGAGTTTAAATTCATTTGTTCATATATAATACTACCTCCGTCCAAAAATACATTGCCTTTACTATTCACGCACGCTTTTTTAAGAAAGTAAAAACTATAATAAGTTTGCAATTATTAAAAAAATTAATAAAAAAAGTTAATACTTTATATAGTTTTTAACTCCTAAAAAAGTGTGCATGAATAGTAAAAGTCCATGTATTTTTGGACGGAGGGAGTAGTACGTTAATTTGCTTACCTTTTATAACATTTTTATGATTTATTTGAATAAATATAATTTATATACTATATAAAATAAAAACAATTACAAATAAACCATAAAATCATATATATTATAAAATTAAAGATAATATAAGTATACACTATAAACTTCTTTTCAATCACAAAACATTAATTTAATTATCGATCTAAATATAATTTCAATCAAACATATGATGTGCATAATTTGATAAGATTTGATAGAGTTTTAAATTTTTAATAAATATAATTATATGCATCATTTTTCTCCTTATTCAAAACATTAAAGGAAATCAATTTGAGATAATCCTAGTAGCTATATTAAATTGAATTCAATGTTTTGAATTAAGCCCAATTGTTAAAAAATATGTTGGAAATAAAATAAAGAATATGATTGATTTAAAAAGATGAAGGGAAGAATAAAATTAATAATTAAAGGAAATAATAATTAAATATAGGAGAGAGTAAAAAATAAAAAAGTAGAAAATAGGGAATTGGTTAAATTACCTAAAATCAAGGAGAAGATGACACGTCATCAAAGTTTTCTGATTTAAAGTATTATATAGATCAGCATATTTCACTTTTTGCCCTAATTAAATACTTTTAACTTAATTCACTTAGTATGAAAGAAAATTGGGCGATTTTGGTAGAGGGCCTATTTTGAATATTCAATTAGCCACATAGCCCATAAATCAATTTAATTAGTTTTGCCCTAGCCCCTTCCCAATATGGTAGGTTGGTCAATGGTCAACCGTTTGACCATTGACCGGTCAACGTTGACCGTTGACCGGTCAACCCATTTTGATGCCAACTTTTTTTTTTTTTTTTTGATGCCAACTTTTTTTTTTTTTTTTTTGATTCCAAAATTTTACTTTATTTTATTTTCACTTTGATGCCACTTTTTTATGTCAATTTTTTGATAATATTTTTTTACCGTGATGCCATATTTTTGATGATATTTTTTCAAAGTAGTATTTTTGATGACATTTTTTTCTTTAATGTGATACAAATTTTTCAAAATGGCATCAATGGTCAACGTGACATTAGAGTAAACAAAAAATGTCATCAAAGTTTAAAAAGTGTCATCAAATAATTTAATTAGAAAAGTGGCATCAGAGTGAAAATAAAATGTAATAAAATTTTGGCATCAAAACGGTAAAATATGACATCACAAAAAATGTCATCAATGTTTTAAAAAAGTGGCATTAAAAAAAAGTCATCCAATCATTTCATTAGAAAAGTGACAATAAGGTGACAATATTTTGATTCCACGTTTTAAGCTCTTATGCCATCAATTATATAAAATTGTCACCACAAAATGTTGGCATCAAAACGGTAAAATATGGCATCACTAAAAAAAAAAAAAAAGTTGGCATCAAAAAAAAAAAAAAAAAAAGTTGGCATAAAAAAAAAAAAAAAGTTGGCATCAAAATGGGTTGACCGGTAAAATATGACATCACTAAAAAAAAAAAAGTTGGCATCAAAAAAAAAAATTGGCATCAAAATGGGTTGACCGGTCAACGGTCGATCAACGGCCGGTCAACGTTGACGGTTGACCGGTTAAGAGGGCTAAGCAAGCTAAAAAAAACAATTAATAGGCTAAGCATGTTAAAAAAACAATTAATGGGCCTATCTAGCTAACCAACTATGCTTAAAGGGCTTTTTCAACAGATTTCCTTAAGAAAATTAATGCAAGAGTTTAATATTAATCCAATAATTAAGAGAAATGAAATAAACCCGAACCCACAGAATAGAAGTTACAAACGAAATCCTAAGAGTCGAGTCGGTATTCTATGAATAGCAACTGGAATGGAACACAAATATCAGAGAAATACCCTATCCTGCAGCTAGCTAGATACAGAATTAATATGACCAACGCACATCAATTCCACTACGTATCTAAAATTGAATTGGTTAATTATTAGCTAGCTCTGTTGGTTAATAGGTATAGCAGTATTAATATGAACATTTCTAAATAGTAACATACTTTGTGTGGAAAATCAGAGATCGAGCTTTCAACCTTCAGATGAAGAACAACACGGAGAACTTTGGGAGAAATTAAATCACTTTCTCATTTTCTGATATGAAATGTTATGTATACCTCAAGCTATTTAGATTGAAGAAGAAAGAAATTACCAAAAGGACTAAGCTACCCCTGCAGCTACTGAACACGTAACAAACTCCTAACACCCTAAAACATCACCCAAATAACAATTAGCTTGCTTAATTATACCGAACTGAATTGCAGCTAATAGGCACGGAACCATGATTGAAAATCCGGATGGGCTGAATTTGCATATAATTTAAAATATTTTTTCAAAGCTTAGAGAATTGTTTAAGAAGATAAATTAATGAACTAGTCAAATTTAAGTAATTAGTAATAAAAATGAAATATAAAAGAGAATAATGTGTTTCTAATTGATAAAAGAAAATAAAAATGTAAAGAAAAGAAAGCTAGTACGCCTAGACATGAGCACGGGTCGGACCCGCCGGGTCAAGGGTCGGGATATCTCTGACCCTAACCCTGACCCTTCCTAGCCACGGGTCAACGGGTTGTGGTGACCCGCCGGGTCAAGGGTTGACCCTTTGACCCGTCGGGTCAAGACATGTCATTTTGTTAAAAAGTTTTTTAAGTTTAAAAAAATAAAAATAAAAAGGAAGAAGCGTATGGACCGGTTTTCTAGTTGTGTACGTATCTCTCAGGGAAGAGGAATGAAAGCTCATGTAGTTCTTTACATTCGTTTTGATCCCTACTTACCTTATCTCATGCTAAGACTCCTCTCCTTGCTTTGCATCTGAGCTCTTGACCATTGGGTCATCGTCGAGTTCTTCATCCGAGTCTGACTCGATTAAGTGGTCATTATTTTGAATTCGCATATCCACCCTCTTCCAATTGTGTAGGCAAACTTGACCTTCCAGAGTCTCGGGCAAGAGTCTTGATCTCTTCTCGCTTAATATTTGACCAAATTGGTTAAAACGTTGCTCCACCGCTAGAGTTGATCCCCTAGAGTGTTAATATTTGACCAAATTCAACATATTCCCGCTAGAGTCAAAACCCGTCGGCGGGTTCGGGTCGACCCTTGACCAAATTGACTAAAACGTTGCTCCACCGCTATTGTCGATGTCTCAAAATACATGTTGTGAGAAAAAAAAAAAAAGGAAAGAAAGCCACTAAAGTGAAAGCATTGATAAAAAAGAGTAAAATGAAACAAGGGGAATCGAACCTGGGCTTTTTAAGCCTTCCCTCCCCTTACCCAAAACCCACTAGGGTCTCCCTATATACACCGCAAATCCGCGTTTAGCGCTGCTAATGAAACGTCGAATGTGACGTTTTAGCAACGTTGGATTTAACGTTTTAGCAACGTCGGATCTAACGTTGTAATATGTGAAGTGAAGGATCGGATCGGGCCGAACCGGGCTAACAACGTCGGATTCGACGTTGATAGGGTAAAAAATAAAATTTCCCACCCACACACACTCACAAAAAAAAAAAAAAAAAAACTTATATTAGGCCCGATCTGACCCGTATTATAGCAACGTTCAATTTGACGTTGTAAAACGTCAAATTCAACGTTGTTATAAAATCCGATAAGTGAAATTAGCAACGTCTAATCCAACGTTCCTACAACGTTGGATCCGACGAAGTATTTGCGGTGTATATAGGAAACGCGAACCCACTATCATCTAGGCTACTGCATCAATATGCTTACTACTACTAACCTTATATTTTTAAAATGGCCTACCCCTCACTCCGTCCCTGGCAGCTAATTAACGAGCTAACTCCCACACTTTGTATGTCTCATCTTCATGTACGTTTAAGAATGGTCTACTATGTGTTCAAGAAGCAAAATAATGTACGTATATTTAAGTAATGGAGTCTAAATTAAAAGATGGGTAAAGAAAGACGTACAGTGATCCGCGGCGGAGGGAGTGACGAGAGGATCCTGAAAGAGCTGAAATTGTCAACAGAATATAGAGCTGAGACCTAGATAGATTTATTGAATTGGTGAGTGGTGACAGAAAAAAATTAAGAAAGCTAGTAGTACCTGAACTGAACTCCTTCCTAAGGGTTTAAGCTAGCGCAAATTAAAGAAGCAAAAATCCATATAGAAAAGACCGAATGAAAGACCTAAAGTGAACGTACGACACCCAAATTGAATAGAAGAAGAAGCTCAATTCAAGCACTGCTAGTATAAATAATAAACATAAATTATTATTTTTTTTGGTGAGAATAATAAACATAAATTAATATACATACATAACGCTTGATAATCGAGTACGTGGTGAGGAAGAATAAAAGCGAATCTGCAACACACCTGGGCTGGGAGAAGCTCGTGAAGTGAAAATGAATTCCGATCAAGAACGAGATCAAAAGCTACCAAGGAGAAACAAAGGAAGAAGGAAGTTGGTTAGGGATTCTTAGAATTTCATTTCTCTCTCGCTCTCTCTCTTGCTTTCTGTTACACGTACGAATTGAATTCCTTGTTTTAATTTATACAATGTCCGAGCTAGATACAAAGACCATATTGCCCTTCTATATTTTCACAAACTAGCTAATTTCGTATATTATACTCCCTCCGTCTCGAAATAGATGTCGTTTTAGACTAGTTGGGTTATATCAAAATAGATGTCGTTTTAGGTTTTCTAGGTAGGGGATAGTTAATGATTTGTATTGATTTTTGTGTTGTTGATTTTTTAAAAGATTCTGATTGGTTAAAAAATGTAGTGGTTATTTAAAAATAATAAAATTTATTAAAAAGGTTAGTGGAATGATGATGTTGATTGATGGATGAGTGTTTTATTAAAAATTGTGTAGAATGCTAAAATGACTTAAATTTTGAGACGGAAGGAGTACAATGTTACGTCTCGATCTTTATACAAAGGAAACCAAAAAAATGGAATTAAGGACTGTTGGGATAAATAGTCATCCCACATTGATTGTGGTTTGGTATAACAAATCAAAATATAAGGTTGGGAGAAACCCCTACACATTGGCTTAAGCTTTTGTGTAAAGTGGTCGGGATTCTCGGAATCTCACATGGCATCAGAGCAGGTCCGAGTCGGGGTCGGTTTTCCTGGCTTCGGGATAGGCTAAAAGAGAATGAGATGCCGAATCCCGTTGTAAAAAACCGGGCAAGCTATAGAGAGATTGAGAGTCTCGACCCGGGATAAGATTTAAAAAGAAAAAAAAAAGGATTTCAAGTGTCAACCCGATCCAGGCGGGTTGCACTTGAGGGGGCGTGTTGGGATAAAACACTTTCCACATCGGTGGTGGAGTGAAAAACAACCCAAAATATAAGGGAGGGAGAAACCCCTACACAATGGCTTAAGCTTTTGTGTAAAGTGGTGAATCACGACCTTATAAAACAAAAATAAAAATAAACCCGACATGACTCCCGATTTGATACGACCTGACCGGGATTCTCGGATTCTCACATGGTATCAGAGCAGGTCGGAGTCGGGGTCGGTTTTCCTGGCTTCGGGATAGGCTAAAAGAGAATGAGATGCCGAATCCCGTTGTAAAAAAACCGGGCGAGCTATAGAGAGATTGAGAGTCTCGACCCTGGAGAAGATTTAAAAAGAAAAAAAAATGGTTCAAGTGTCAACCCGATCCAGGCGGGTTGCACTTGAGGGGGCGTGTTGGGATAAATAGCCATCCCACATTGATTGTGGTTTGGTATAACAAACCAAAATATAAGGTTGGGAGAAACCCCTACACATTGGCTTAAGCTTTTGTGTAAAGTGGTGGATCCCGACCTTATAACCAAAAAAAATAAAATAAACCCGACACGACTCCCGATTTGATACGACCCGGCTCGGGATTCTCGGATTCTCCACAAAGACTAAGAAATGAGATTGAGAAGGTGGAAATTGCGAACATCGTGGAAGGGAGTTGATAAGGGGAGAGCGAACTCAACTCAAGTAACTCCTCGGCCTGCTTTAAAGACCTGTACATGTGTCAACTCAAGTAACTCCTTGGCTGGATCTGACCCATTGAGCTTTACTTCTACCTTAAGTTGGTCGACTCCTAAAGGTCTCCTAAGCCAATAAATACAACCCTCCTCTCAACTATTCAACATACAACTCAAGACAATTCACCACAATTTGACACAACTCAACACACACATATCACTTCTCTCTATTTCTCTCTTTTCGTCGTTTTCAGTAAGCCATGCCCGCCTAAACTTTCTATATAGTTTTCCTTATATTCTATGCATTGGTTAGATAAATTTGAGGGTTGTTTGAATACTATTTTATAGTTATATTTGGTTTATGCATATTTGGTTATTCACTACTCTTGTTCTTTACATTTATACTGTTTATTCGTCTTACTTGGCCGTTAAGATAGATAAACAACGTGCTAAGTAATTATAGCTAAATCCACTATTGTGGGCCTTAATCCGACATAGTAGCAAAAGTATCTTGATGAACAGGTTGGGATTCACGAATATGAAAGGGTAATGCCAGATAGTTTAGTGTTATTATTAGCGGATGCGATAGCTGGGTTGAGATTCTTAGTTCCCTTTTGGGTATACGGTTCTTTTTTACACGAGACTTTTGGTTTAGTCTCATCTTTTGTATCTATGGTGTTTTCACCACATCTCTATATTTATCTTTTCAAGCGATAACTGGGTTGACAACCAGGTGACAAGTCGAATATGCGAGAATTAAATGAATTATATGTTTATGTGATTAGGCACTTATTGCTTCTCCCCGTGCAAGAGTTTAGGGAGTTAATAATGATCGAATCAGGAAGCTATACAACTCTTTGCACAAACCGATACTAATTAAGATAGTCAAGCATAACCAAATAGCCCGATGATCATGGAATTACCAATGTTGTGATTATAAGCAAAACTATATTCTCATCATACTATTATCTCTTATTTCAGTCATTGTTATTACTAGTACTCCTTTCTCTTATATTATTGCTATTATTACGAACTACTTGCTTACTTACTACTTCTAGCCAAAGTCACACAAACTCTCTGTGGGATCGACCTGTATTTGCTGCTAATACTCGTTATTAGTTGAAGGTATAGATAATTACTATTTGGGGTGTTAGAACACATGACATTCTAGCACACTTTTACTTCATGTTGGACTCAACAAGGTTTGATCGATGCCTTGTGCCACATTAGGTTTTAGGCTCCTTTGACCAACTATTTGTATGTAACCACACTTTTACTTTATCGGATCACTGCGCTATCCCGGTGGATTTCCGACAAAATAAACATTTCACCTGCCGACCTTTTCGATTTGAAATGGCCTAGACTAAACGAAAAGACTTCCACAACATAGTCCGTTAAGCTTGGATGTTGGATCTTCCTGGATCATATATGTTTAACGTACTTAAAAAGACTAAACTATTAAAATCCTTAGCCAAGAAATGGCATAAAACAACGTTTGGGAATGTCATCAAGCAGTTTAAGGAATCTAAGGTTCTGCTTCTAGGGGTGCAGAATCGCCTCTTTCTTGGCTATTCTGATAGGGATGCATATCTGCAACAATGACTTCTTAACAAAAGAGAGCGTCTTCTAGACTTTCAACGTTCTTATTGGAGTCAAAGGGAGAAAGTACTAACTCTGGTTACTTTCACCGGGTCGCTACCATCAAGAGAAATCGAAAAAACATCAAATCCGTTAGCTTACATAAAGGATTACATGTTACCGATCTAGAGATCATTCGGCTAGAACTATAAAGTGAGTATGAAACGTTTCAAATCTAACCACCAAATGTCTAAAAATCGATGTGGATCTCCAAGTCATAGAATCCGAAGTTTATGTGTGTGTGGGTCTTATAGCCCCAATCACCAATTCGGGACAATTTTGGGGCCTTCGATTACTAAAGCCGTTAAAGGCTTTTTCGCATCGAGCAAGATTTTGAAGCAAATAAATCACATGTTCATCACCTTCTTGCCTAAAATTGATAACCCCTCAAAGGTTACTCATTTTTTACCAATTAGCTTATGCTCTACGGTATACAAAATCATAGCAAAAATACTTATAGCTAGGCTAGCCCAGGTAATGGATAAAATGATTCATCCGCTACAAGGGGTGTTTGCTAAAGGACGATTCATTCATGATAACATCCTTATTGCTCACGAAACGTTCCATTCCTTCAGTGCTAAGAAAGGAAGGGTAGAATTGATGGCCATCAAGTTAGATATGGAAAAGGCCTACGATCGTATTAAATGGCCTTATATCTCCTCCATGCTCACTAAGTTTGGTTTCCATCATCAATTTGTTAACTGGATTATGGAGTGTATCTCTTAAGTCTCATATTTAATCTTGGTCAATGATGGCCCAACAAAACAATTCTTTCCTGGAAGAGGGTTATGGCAGGGTGATCATGTCTTTCTCCGCTTTTGTTTATTTTGGCCTTTGAAGTACTTGCCATGACCTTACACCAGGAGTCTTTGACAAATTCGGACATGGGCTTCCGTTTCCCCAATAAAGGAGTTAAAATTCTTTTCCCGATTTTCACGAATGACATCTTCATTTTCACCAAAGCTAAAGCTTTAGCTAGCACTAAAATAACCAATATTCTTGACGTTACTACATCATTTCGGGTGAAAAAAAAAATCTAATTTCCAAGTCTAAAAAAACACTACAAATTATGCCATATTCTCAACCATTCAATCCCACTTGGGTATTGCAAGCTCTACTAGCATGGAATAATATTTAGGTTGCCCGATCATCAATGATCGGGAGAACAAGAACACTTCCATCGACGTTGTTCTTAAAATCAAGATTCAACTTTCCAAGTGGAAAGCTTCTAACCTATCAGTAGAAGGGCGTAAAGTTCTAATTCAAGCTAATCTCAGTCCTCAACCGCTCTATCTAATGCAGTCATTCATGTTACCAGCTTTTACTTTACAAGAAATAGATAGGATTTACTGGTCATTCTTCTGGAATAAAAATCAAAACTACACACCTCGTATTAGCTGGGATAAGATCTGCTCAAACAAACTATCAGGTGGGCTTGGTATTTATAAAGCAGAAACCATTAACTTAGCGCTTCAAATTAATGAAGCTGTTTTGGAAGATATTGGATGAACCAAATAATATTTAGGTCCAGGTTATCACCGATAAATACTTGAAAGGGCAGAGTATTCTACAATGTCGTAAAAAAGGCACTACTTCGTGGCAATGGTCTAAACTAATGTATATACGCCCTTTGTTCGCTACTGGGCTTAGATGGTCGATAGGTAAAAACCGAGACATTAACTTCTGGACAGATAATTGGACATTTGAAACTCTCCTACATGGTAAGGCGCTCGTCGATCTCCCCCTCGATATTTTTACCTGGAAGGTCAGTAGGTTTCTAACTTCCAATTACCAATGCACTAGTAGAAAATAAGCTTTTAAGCCCGGGCGTTTTCAGTAATAGAGCCCGGATATGGAGCAAATAGGGTCTGGGCATCAAGTTGATGTGATATTAGGTAAAGAGCCCGGACCAAAAAGATACATGCCCGGGCTATTTGAGTGAGGCTAAAATTCGCTTCAAATTTGAATAGGCAAAATAACCCGGATGTCAGATATACGCCCGGGCTATATACAATACAAATAGCCCGGATATATCAGATCCGGGACATTATGTCCCTTCAAAATTTGAAAAAAAAACAGTCTTTTAGCCCGGATATGAATAGGTCCGGGCTAAAAAGTAACTTTTTTTTCAAAAACAAAATACATTCGTGGTGCTCCCCACCAGCATCCATTAGGGTCAATGAACAAATTTCCAATTACATCACATGCCTTAAAATTATATACATAACCATAATTCTACTCCAATTCACATGTTCATATTCATACATCATAAACAATCTCTACTGGCACCCAATAAAACTAAAGATAGTAATATCATATTGATTATACTCGTCTATTCTCATCTAAAGATGAAGAGAAGTTGAACAAAACATCTAGACTATGAACTGAATATACTCATCTATTCTCTGCTCACTGATCTTTGTAGGCCTCACGATCCTGCAGAACATATGAAAATAGAAACAAGCTGCTGCACCACCTAGGTAATTTTGAGAAAGGAGAGGAGAATTGAAATCATTGAGTTGTCACAGTGATCAATTTCATTTACTCTTTTCAGACAATTTGAGGGGAAAAGATAATCTATATCTATATAAACCTTAAAAGTTGTGTTCATGGGCAATTTATTGCTCTTATTAAGGGTATGAAAATTTACACTATTTTTTCTTATTTATTCAATTTGTATCAACATGTCATCTTTAGCCAAATGGTTGTGGGTGTTATTGATAGCCCAATCATCCAAGGTTCAAACCACAATAACTACATCTTTTATTTTATTTTTTGGTTCATTTCATAGAGTGTATATAATATATCTATTTATTTATATACTAAGATTGACTTTTTGGTCACTAAATGCTAATTATAAGTTCATATCTATTTAAATGTTTTATTTACTTCGTTGTCTTTTCAATTCTTATTAAGTTTTTTATCAACATTTTTATATATTGAGTATTTTTATATATTGAGTGTTTTTTTTTTGTGATAAAAATATATTGAGTTTTTACCTAAGATTAAATTATATTAAAATGCTTTCTACATATTTCCGTAAAAATATAAGTTAATTAGGTGATGAAAAGAGTTACAAATTAGCTATTTAATTATATTTAATGCGTTTACCTTGGGTAAATGAAAAGACTTACAATTTAGAGCAAAGTCTTTTCACTTATTTTAAAAATAATTAAAATGAATTGTTTAGATTTAATTGTATCAATCAAAGTTTATTAATACATATCTAATTAACAAACCTAAAAATCTTTATCTTCTAACTCCATATTTCCCACTCTTTGTATTTAAACAATTTAGTTAATCTCACACATTGTAACGGAAACCCAAAGAAAATACAAATATATGGTTTTTATGTTCCCTTTTCAGAATTAAACATAAATAAAATTATTTTAACATAAAAAAAAGGAGAAAATATAAAAATTTAAGAAGAAAAATATAAAATTTATATTATTTTTTGCAAAATTAAAAATAAGTAAAATTATTAGTGGATGTTTAATATTTAATTGGCTCAATCAAAATTGATTAATATATACTAATATAATCAACACTAATATATACTAATATAATCAACACACATTTTTCAACTCTCTATCTTCTAATATATAGTTTAACAATTATGAAATATACTCTTATTTTAAAAAAAAATTGTAACAGAAACAAAAGAATACAATTATGTAACACCTCTTTTATTATTTTTTGCCATTAAATTTATATAGGTCTATATTCTATATCTATATTTATATCTAAATATCTAAATAAAACTGACTTTTATATATTTATGGTTATTTTTGGTAATTTGTTTATGCAAATTATTTAATTACTTTTTATAATTGAAAGTCGGCAAGGATTTAATTACTAAATAGTAGGCATTGCTTCATTGTCCTATAGGCTATAGCTCATATTATTAATTAATTACTAAATCGATATATATTCCATTGACCGTTACTTTCAAGTAAATAAATTCTAATAATAATGATAAAATCAGTTAAATATATTTTCATATTCCATCCAAGGTTTTCCATTCAGTTTAAGTGTATAAATAGGCTTCAGAAGGAGAAAGTGGATAATTGATCAAGCTTAGTTAACCTACCTAAAAAAATTTGAAAAGTTAGAGTTCCCTGTAGTTCTTGAATCTTCCTGTCGCAACCCATTCACCTTTTTAATTTTTTGTTGTTTGCATGTTGAAAAAAAAAACTAATCCATCTTTGTTTTCGTTCAATTTCTCAAAAATTTTCACATATTGTTAAAAGATAATCCAATCTCCTATATACTCATTTTTTGCAGTGTAAAAGGAGAAAAGTGGCAGGGAAATCACGAGAGATACAAGCTAGCAATAATATTAATGAGACGTATCGCTTCGAGCTTCACTTGAGTTGCCATGATGAGCCTGATAAGTAGCTCGATCCGATTTTACTCTTTCTTGGAGGTGAAAGCCTTATTTAAAATGGATATATGGAGTTTGATGGATAAGAAACACTATTTTCATTGAGTTCTTATTAGTTGTTTGTGTGAATTTTTTTCAATCGCAATATGTTAAGTTAAGAGAGTTTGTTAAGGATCACGATTTTATTAATCCTTCTTTTGATGCGATTTTTCTATGTATCGGTAGGTGTATTCACACTTAACCTATTAAGTTGCTTACTCCGATCCCGTAACTAAGTATACAAGATTTTTCATAATTTAGTCGGAGAAAAGGACATCTTTCGAGGTTACGGATTCAATCCTTCTCTTCCAATATAATGGCATACGACCACCTATTTAATACACTACGGAGTATATTATAATATGTTAATATGCATCTACCATTATATATATATATATGAAGTATTATTTCATTAATTCACTATATTAATATTTTATTAGTTCTTCATTTTATGATACTTCTTAATTTATGGTTCATTTTAGGTTATGTAATTTGTGTTTGTAATTATTCCGTTGTTCATCATATTATAGTACACAAAAATTAATCACACTATTGGCCGGTTCTTGACTATAATAAAGGTATTGCATGTTGAGTTGTATTATTCAATTGTATTGTAATATATATCTTATATACTGATTTTTAACAAAAATAGAGTCAAGATGTGACTAATATAATTTAATTTTTTGTATTATAAAATAAAGTCACTGATTTTGTATCTCTCATAGGGTTTAATATTTTTCATATACAATTTATTAATAGTACTATTTTCATTGACAATTTTCTTAGGATTTTCTCAAAAGAAATATTAATTATTGGATTTCAAGTAACAAATTGATAATAACAAATAAAACTCATATAATGTCATAAAACATACAAATTATAATAGGATGCAAAAAGAACTACCATCTTACAAATTATAATTTTAAAATTATAATAGGATACTACATGACATTGTAGTACACCCAAGAGATTAACTTATTTGTTTTGTCTTGATGATGACTATAACATCTAATGTTAGACGTTGTGTTTCTTCATATATATTTCATTAGTAACTACTTTAATTATCGTCAAGTGGATTTTTCCATGATAAATAATTACAAACACATACTTTAAATCTCGCATATTATTTCTTCACTTATTTATGAACTCAGTCCGTCAAACTTTACAAATTGCATAGAAATAATGACCCATGCGTAGCACGGGTCTGCCACCCTAGTTAAGCATGAAAAATGTTAAACGATGGACTAATTCAATTTTTTTATTAGAAAGATAGACTCATTAATTTCTTTGGATAGAAATGTATCGAATTAAGATATACTCCATATATTTCTTTTACCCTCCATTCATCCATTAAGTTTTGAATGATGTCAAATAAAAAACGAGAAGTATAGTCTAATCTCATATTCTCTTCTCTTTCTTCCTTCTCATTCTCACTATCCAAATTGCTAGGCAACAAGTACCAAAGATCGAATTTCAAACCTGCTTCAAAATTCTCTTTTAAGTTCAATGCCTATAATAATAGTAAATTATATATACTTCAGTATTAAAGAAAGCCAGAACATTTGATCTAATCAAGTCCATACTGAGGGTGAAAGGATGCAATACCATTTCTTACCTCATATAAAAATATTTTCTATATACCTTTTTCTTAATTTCCTACAATAAGGATATACCTCCTATATTCATGCAAGTCACAGGATTTACTACTTAAGTTAAATGAGACATCCTAAATAGAAGCAAAAAAGTGAAAGCTAAAATATTGTACTAGATCTTAAAAAAAATCATTCAAGGGAAGCATGCAATAATGAAAATAACTTGGCTTATATAAATCAATACTCACTCTCAACAGTTGTCACATATGGCATAGGCCCATTGACCATCTTCCCCGTCTGGAGTCATAGGGATGAACTTTTCTATTATATATTGACCAACTGTCCCTGGTGGAATACGAAATGCCTACACACAAATAATAATTAAAAAAGAACAAAAAAAAAAGTATTTTGGACATGAGATCGTGAGAAGAAACCTCAATAAACAAGCTACCAATCACATAAAACCAATTTTCTCAAACATTGATGACCTTTGCAATTTTCAGTGTGCTCCACTCAAAGCTTCAAGATCATCCTCCCCATCAACAGTAGCACAACTTCATTTGAACCACTGATTTTCAAGTTAGCCACTTTTGGAGGTGCTAATGTTCATACAAACCAAAAGAGAGATTGGTCCACCAGTATGCATTATGTAAAGGAGTCCACAAAAGGAAAATATTAGCAACCAAACTAGTACAAGTAGGAATGATAAAAAAGAAAATAGGTTTGCACATTATAAAGGCACCTAATAACATAATCCCCATAAGCACTTTCAAATGCTTGTGATCAAGTTAGCACAATTTCTATGTATAAAAACTAATAAGGACATTTGCCAAAAGTACAGAACTGGCCAAAACCCTTAGAAAAATCAGGAAGCCATATGAGGTAGGTCTTTTTAACATAAACACATTTTTCCAGAAAAGGTTGGTTCAGCTTCATCATTAATTAGCAAAGGCCTGTCTGAACCTGAGAGTTACGTTGCTTTACAACATCAGAGACGACTAATGCAGATTCACCTTCCTTCCCTGTAAAAGAAAAACAAGGATCTCTATGATCTTTTTAAGATATAAATGTGTCTTAAGAGTTTCTTCAAATGCTAGCAGCAAACATACCCTCAATATTGCTAGGTATATATACAACGACAATGCGTCGTCCCACATGTTCCCTGGTTAAATTATACTTAGTAGCACCAACAAGAACCGGTACAAATTCTCTGCCAAGATAAAGCCAAATGCAATAACAACGGTAGATGGACTCAAGATTTGAGGCAAAAAAACAACGGTTGGACTCGAGATTTGAGGCAAAATAAAAAATTTGCATTCAGAATCCATAACTGGACAAATTTAATAATTGTGAAATAGTATCAACCAATATTTCGGACTACGATTTGAATATCATGCAAAATCTGCACACTAATTCATAAAGTTTGAAGTTGGGAAAATAGAATCGGTAGTGGACAATGTTATTGTGACATAAGATTAAGAATATATGAAACATACTCCATTTTGAACTTAAAGGATAATGCACTCACTTACCCTGTGTCCATATTTTCACGTAGCCACTCAAACTTGCTAGGGCCTTCTCTCCCTCCAAAGTAAGTTCCAAATCCTTTAATTATGTTAGCTTCAACAAGGTCTCCAATTATCTGCACAATGGATACTGATAGAGGAGCTGCACATAAAATATTGGTTGTTTCAGCCAAAATAAAACAGAAAAAAAGAATATAACATAAAAGGTATACAGAGAATTAAAAGAGGGAGTAGAGGGGAAAACACTAGTATCAATGATTCTATTCCCAGAAGTTGCAACGCTTATCCTCGACAATGATTTAAACAACACAGAATGATCACACCCGGGGATGGACAGACACAGCCTTACACGGGAGATGAAACATTTAAAATTCATCCACCTGCTTTTATAAACCCTGTAGTTGCATTTAGGAGCAAAGACAAAGAATCAATTAACAAACATTAGGATCAAAGGTTAACGTCCCACACAACAGACAAGTTATTATGTAAGAAAAGAAGAATTCAGAGTGGAAGCAAGTAATGTACCTTAATGCCAGTTTCATTGCAAAACTCAAAAATAGGAAATTCATTACTATGGAACCAATACAACCAACAAACATGCTGCAACAACTGTCATCTACATAATTGAATCGAAAAAAAAAATAGCAAGAAATTTGTATCATAAGTGGTTGAAGAACAGATTTAGAGATCTGCAAAACACACATTTGAGAGAGAGTTGCTCAGAGATACGAGGTTGTGGAAGAATAAGGAGATCTCCATTGGCGAGCATGATGCCCCAAAATCAAATAAAAAAATGCTCAATTTTTTGTAGGTTTTTGTCAATCCAAGGACAAGGTTCTCAAATTGCTCAATCTCTGTCCCAAATCAAGCAACACGAAGCCCTAATTTCGGATTCAAGGGTCGAACATTCACGAAGAACCACAAAACAATCCATAATAATCGAAGAATCACAAACCCTAAAACCCAATTAAAAAAAACAATCCATATTAATCGAAGAACCACAAACCCTTACCTCGTTGAGATAGCGGGAGGTGAAGACGGCGACAGGCGAGAGGGTGAACGGCGAAGACGGCGAGGTGCCAAAGACGGAGAGACAACGGGAGGTGGATAGAGGCAGAAGCTCCCTTCTCTGAGCAAGCTAGCTTTGGCAGCTGCAGGCGAAGAATAGATGGCGAAAGCTTCGAACGACGAAGAAGGTGAAGACGGTGATTTCAGTTTCGATGGCTTTGGACGGCTGCAGGCGGAGATGGTGAAGAGTGAAGACGGTGAAGATGGCGAAGCTGGAGAGAGGTGGAAACTCTCCCTCCTCTATGGACGGAAAAGTCTCAATTTCTATCTGGGATTACGGTAAATTCACGCCACTATTTTATATCCCGGACCTTATTATGGGTTTTTTTTTGGACTCGTGGAGTGGGTATAAAAAAGCCCGAAGGAAAGGGAGTGATGACATGCCCGGGTTATTAGAATGGCATAATAACCCGGATTTTTGAGCTCCGGGTTATTTGATTTGTGTTAAAGGGAAACTCTCACCACATAATAGCCCGGGCGTGCTTCATATCCGGGTTATATAATGTAGATATATTTTTTTTAAAATAAAATTAATACCTTTGAAGCATATTAAACCCCGGATATATCACATCCGGGCTCTTATATAGCGTGCTAAATTCACATTTTTCTACTAGTGATGGAATGTGACCCAAATTGAGAACCAGTTGGGGTCATTTCTTAGAAGAAATGTTATCAAAACACATTAAAAATACGTACAAGGTTGTTTGATTGCTTGTATTAGGGTGCTAGCCCCTCATATCCCTCCTAAGATACTCCATTTCCTTTGGAAATATTATCAAAACACTCCGGGTTATTTGATTTACTACTAAGTTGACAACTTTTATCGTGTCAAATGGTTAGAAGGATGTGAACTTCTCTTGCCAATTGATTTGGAAGCTCGATATCCCTCCTAAGATACTCCATTTCCTTTGGAAATTTTCATGAGACGGTCAACCATCTAAAGAACGATTGCAACACTCACATATCGGGGTCCTGATGTCTTGTGTTTTATGTAATTCGTCACATCGAATCTACCAATCATGTTCTGCTTGACTGCAGTACGACTAAGTGTTTGGTAAATCACTACAAGGATCTCTTTTCATAGGTCAGGACCTGGCTATTTCCCCTACAAGCATTAAAGACTCCATATGGATTTCTCGTATGAATGATTTATCCTTTTGTTAGTGGACGGTTTGGTTTTATCGAAATCAATTATGTTTCAACAGTATTCCAACAATTCATTTCGCCTCAATGAAATTCTTTCTCCTAGCGTCAGAACAATCATGTAGCCTCTTTAAGAGGCTATGTGTGGAGTCTGACTCCTTTACACCGGTTGTTTTAAGGCCATAGAAAGTCAGAGATTCTGCTAAACACGAAACTATTACTAATGAGACCAGAGGACTGGGATCAACCAAGGCTCGAGCTTTCGAACACTCTTTTTGTGTGGCTAATTTTTGTTATTTTTTGGAAACTGAAAAAAGGGATATGTGGAACAAGATTCGCAGGCCTCTCACCCTTGAATCCTCTACACTCAATCTCAATCCTCTCGGAATCTCACTCTGAGGATCTCAACCCTTTGACATCTTCGCCTCTTACTAGGGTGTCATCCTAGGCCTCTCACCAAAGGGTTCGCTCTTAGCCTCTCACCAAGACTTCGACCCTTAACCCGGAATCATATGAAGCTATTAGTGCCTTAACCTTTACCTCAACTCAACTTGACTTCATTTAAAATGAAGGTTTTACAAGCAATATGTAGGATGAAGATATAAGCCCCAAACATCTCTAAGCGATGTGGGATTATTAGAATAGAAAATTTCAAGGAAAATTCATCTAGACTTGTGCTGCTGAAATGAACGTCAAATTCGAGCATCTTTATGGCTGATTCGGAATAAATGTTCTACATCGAAGTCGTATCCATTTAAAATAGCTTTCCAACAAGTGCTCACCGGCTTCAATCAGAATTTTATACACCCCGAAAGAGCCGAAATACTACGGTGTCGCCATGTTGTTTTCTCAAACCAGAGTTGATATTCGTCTCCAGCGACAAAGCTCTGTATGATAAATGAGTCGAGCTCATTGAAAACTAGGATCACATCATCCTCCTCCCCTTGAAAAGGAGTCGTCCTCAAATCGGTGATGGAAATGAGAGACTTCTTCGAACATGCTTCTTCTTCCTTGAATGGATCTTGAATCCCCTCTTCTTCTTGAATCGTGAAAGGCAAGCAAGACAAAATGAATGGGGTCGCATCCAACCACATAGTTGACATGGAATTCAGAAAGATAAGTACCTAGGTTGGCGTCCATTTCTCCTTCATGTAAAGCGCAACATTAGGAAGTTGGATGATTTCCTCGGCTTTCTTAAGCTCATGGATGACCTTTGCAGTCTTAATCAGAATATCCTTGGACTTGCCTTTTTTAATCTCAAGTGTTTCACCCATGATGGTAGAGGATGCAGTCTTTGAAGAGAGAGGTGGTGGTGTTGTGGGCTTCGATGGCATGGACCCCAATGAGATGACGAGTTTTCGAATTTCTTGTACTTGTTGCATTGAGTCTTCGACGTGCTTGCGGATCTCTTGCTAAGATGGTTCAACCTTCTTCTTACGCCGAGCCTCATCCTCTTGAGCCATTCTCTTACGATATCTCCTCCGGAGCTCTTGATCAACTACATCATATGTAGCACCATCCACGTCACTCCAACGAAGATACCCAACATCTTACGCTCGAATAGCCCATCAGATGTACTCTTCGGACAAAGGCTTGTAACTCGTTTTCTTGAACATTTTGACTAAGAAGAAACAACTAGTTTATCGAATGCATAATGGACTTGAGTCGATTAGCTCTGATACCACTTGATGAGACCCGAGGACCGGGATCGACCAAGACTCGAGCTTTCAAACACTCTTTTTGTGTGGCTAATTTTTGGTATTTTTGAAAATTGAAAAAAGGGATATGTGGAGCAAGATTCGCATGCCTCTCACTCTTGAATCCCCTACACTCGATCTCAATCCTCTCGAAATCTCACTCTGAGGATCTCGACCCTTTGACACCTTCGCCTCTTGTTAGGGTGTCACCCTCGGCCTCTCACCAAGAACTCGATCCTTAACCCGGAATCATAGGAAGCTATTAGTGGCTTAACCTTTAACTCAACTCAATTTGACTTCATTTAAAATGAAGGTTTTAAAATCAATATGTAGGATGAAGATATAAGCCACAAACATCGCTAAGCGATGTGGGATTATTAGAATAGAAAAATTCAAGGAAAAATCGTCTAGACTTGTGCTCCTGAAATGAACGTCA
Source organism: Persicaria tinctoria (assembly GCA_037127255.1). Classification (NCBI taxonomy): domain Eukaryota; kingdom Viridiplantae; phylum Streptophyta; class Magnoliopsida; order Caryophyllales; family Polygonaceae; genus Persicaria; species Persicaria tinctoria. Next base: position 67,294,433 of record JBANSL010000002.1, on the reverse strand, counting down.
AATTTGAGTGGTTTAACCCACCTTGCCAACCTTCGTCGATCAATAACTGATGTGATCCTAGTGTTCAATGAGCTTGACTCATTTAACATACAAAGCTTTGTCGCTTGAGCAGAATATCAACTCTGGCTTGAGAATATAGCATGATGACACCGTGGTATTTTGGCTCTTTTGGGCTGTATAAAATTCCGATTGATGCCGATGAGCACTTGTTGGAAAGCTATTTTAAGTGGCTACGACTTCGATGCAGAAAATTTATTCTGAATTGTTCTGTAAATTGAACTTTGACGGGTCTGTGTGTTCATCAAATGCAGCTTCTTTCAGTTATGTTATCAAGGACCAGACAGGTCGGGGGCTATCGGTTGGAGGTGGTACTTGTGACAACACATCGTTTGTTTTTGCGGAAGCTCTAGGTCTTTGAAATGGGGTACGGTGTTAAGTGCCAATGATATGGGGATCACGAAATTCCTCATCGAATGAGACAACTTGACTATCATCAACACTATTATCGAGTACTGGGCCTTCCCTTGGGGTATTTATCTTATCGTGGCTTCCACCCTTTCTATTCTAATGACTTTTTCTTCTATGTCTATACGTCATATTTTCAAGGAAGCAAATGTTGTAGCAGATCAGATTGCGCATCTAGCTTATATCCGTCCTGCTACTGTGGACTGACGTGATTTTATAAGACTTCGGGTTCTCGTTCGAAATGACGCTCTAGGATGAAGATCGTTTTTCTCTTCTTTTTTTTTGTCAAGGTAGTTTTTCTCTTGTTTTAACTTGGTTCTAAATATTTCATTGTATAAAAAAAATTAATTTTTTTCTATCTAAAATTTCAACCAAATTTTGAGGTTTTGATTTTACCCGCATAAGCTCAATATACCCAATTTTAATTCAAAGCTCAAATATAACTCACCCATGTTTCCCTTTTTCTTTAGTAATTCATAAACGGTGAGAGGGACTCAAAGGCCAACGGAGACTCGTAGGCAACTAGTATGAGGGTGGCACATGGTTGTAATAGAGGAGATGATGGCTACAACTTCGTGGCGATGTGGCGAGTCTAACAATAGGTGTTGCTGGCGGAGGCGGTGGTGATGTTGCTGGCGGCGATCGATCACTTTTCAATGAAGATCCGAATTTGTATGATTTTCTGAGATATTTTTTAATAAAAACGTTGCTCGGGGTATAAGAAACATGATGGGAGGCTTGGAACTAGACCTGTCAAACGGGTCATTCGAGTCCGGTCACTTCGGGTCCCGGTTAATACGGATCTTGGGTAATACGGGTTTCGGGTATTTTCGGGTCCCAGGTAATACGGGTTTGACCGGGTTTTCGGGTCATTTCGGGTCGATTTCGGGTTGGTCAATTTTTTCTTTTTTAAATTAAAAAAAATCACGATTTGATAATTTTGTGATAAATTTAAAATTCTAAAGTTAAAGACGTTGTTCTAAAATATTTGATTTTTCGGGTCGATTTCTGGTGCTTGTAATTATATACTATATTTGATCTAAAATATTTGATTTTTATTATTTCTCGTAATTTTTAATAAAATGTAATAATATATAAAATATCAAATTTTCAAATAATTTTTTAAAAATAATTTCATGCAATTAGTAAAATAATTTCATGCAAACAATTTTTTAAAAATATCAAATTTTCAAATAATTGTTTTAATATTTTAATATTTTTTAGAATTTTTATCTTTTTAAAAAAGTCCGGTAAAAAATAAAAAATCAAATACTATCGATCGGACGGAGTATTACACAATACAAATAAATATAAAAGTTGATTTGAAAATGAAAGATCAAGTGATTGTAATTATAAAATGTAATAAATTGGAATCTCTAGGGGTGGGCACAAATCCCGCAAATCCCGGACCCGTCCCGGAAAAATGATGCGGGACGGGACGCGGGACCACCCGGAGGGATCCCGCAAATCCCGTCCCGCACACATATAATAATAAAAATAATATTTTATTATAATAATAATAAATAATAATAATATTTTATAATAATAATAATAATATTTTGTTACGAGGCTTTCAACCAACTTTATGTAAGCCATCTTTATAATAATAATATTTTATTATAATAATAATAATAATAAAATGTAATACTATATATATAATATTAGGATATAGAGTATGTATTATAGTATATATATATAGTTTGTATATATATTACATACGTACACACTATAATATATATTTCATACACACTGTAATACTATATAGTGTGTATATACATACTACATACTGTAATTTAGTCATATATAGATATGCACTACATCCTCCAATGTAAGACCATATATATACACACTGCATCGGTGTTTATATACATATACACACGTATATATGCTTACGCATATATGGGAACCTGCAAAATATAAAAAATTATACATATATATGTATTACGCATTTGAGAATCGCAATATATTTATAAAAAAATGGAGTTTTTTTAATAATTTTTTTATTTGAGGGACAAGGCCCGTCCCGTCCCGGACCCGTCCCGGTCCCGGTCCTGTCCCGCAAAAATTATGCGGGACGACCTCCGTCCCGTCCCGTCCCGGTCCCGTCCCGTCCCGTCCCGTCCCGTCCCGTCCCGTCCCGTCCCGTACCGGGTCAAATGGGTAAATCGGGTCAAAATTACCGGGCCAATCGGGTCACCGGGTCGAAACCTAGATTACCCAGAAAATTTCCGGGTATTTCGGGTTCGGGTCGAAAAAAATTCCCGAGTTTGATTCGAAATTTTTTCGGGCGTTCGGGTCGGGTCGACCGGGTCAGATAGGTAGACCTGGAACACCTACATATTGAGAGAGGAAAGGTGACTTGGAACAAAACTTTGGAATTTACCCGTTCATTACATAGTTATCTTATAGGTTATGTGTTTAGTATTTGTGTGATTTTTATCAATATAAATCTATTCCTGTTTAAAAACTTTTAAAATGATATATAATTTATTTATTATTTATTAGTCAGATCTAGATTTGTCAAATAGGTTGGGCATGTCGAGTTTTGTCTCGTGTTCGAATTCATTACAGATCAGGTCATTTCGAGTTACGGGTCATGAAATGTTCAACCCAGACCCATATTCAACGAGTTCATGTCGATCCAATGGGTTAAGAGCGTTACTAATCCATAATTTTTTAAATGTCATTTACTATTAATACATGTTATTTAAGGATGATAAAAATATGTAAAAATATCAATTTTTTATTTGTTATAATTTCATTCTTTTTAGTTTGACGTATGAAATTATATATAATATATAAATTGGTATTTTATAGGAGTATAATTTAAATCATCCTGAAAAACATACATTAACATTAAATGACATTTAAAATTAAATAGATGGAGTATTTTTAATGACTAATATAATGCCTAAACCTAAAATGGTTATATTACCCTAATAATAGTTATATTATTGAAAAGAAGTAATTAATTTTGCTACAATAGTAATATATATTTTTATATACATAATAATTTGCAATGTTAAATTATAAAGTAAAGTTGATGATAAAAAAAGATAATATTCAATCCTAATTATTATTAGTAATAAATTTTAATATTACATTAAATTGTAATTTATTTATGTTTTTATTATCTTAGAGTTTGATCAGTTGACCCAACACCCATGAGTTGACCCAGCCCGACTCATAAATTTACGGGTTGAACAGGTTAGGATTGCTTCAGGTTTTGGGTTAAAATATTTGCATCAAACCCATATTTTACGGATCGAGTTAGGTCGGGTCCTCGGATCGGATCACGTTTTGACCGGTGTAATCAAATCCATGTTAGTATCCGTAGTACACATTGGCGGATCCAGGAATTTTAGTAAGGGGGGGCTCAATTTTTTTTCCCCTTAAATGACAGTTTGAAATTTTCGAGTTTAAAATTGTACTTATATACACCCTTGACACCTTCAGTCCTGCTTATATGTTCAATGGCACTAAAAACGCCACTATACTGTTTTGTGGATTCAGGAACCTACATCACCAACTGCAATCTAACATCGAACTTTAAAATTTTACAGCTAAACTACAATATCATTTAATTAATTTTTTGAAATATGCAGAACCACTGCTCCCACGAGCACAAGTTTCTGACTGACCAACTCTGAAACTATGTGCAAAATTCTAATGGTGGTTATTCATAGGAAAGTAACAAATTCATTCTCACAACTACAATCACAGACCACAATTCTGAATCACAAACAACCGCGGATTCACAAATCTATTTCTCATCACAACCACAAACCACAATTCCGAATCACAAACAATAAATTCACAAATCTATTTCTCACCACAACCACAAACCACATTTTCAATTTTCAAATCACAAATCACAAATTTATTTCTCACAAATCACAAACCCTAATCGAAAATCCCCAAATTGATTCTCATATCTCAAATCTCAACTCCACAAATTCTAATCAAAGTTGATTCACATTCAATCAATTCAACTTAAAAACAATCAAATTAAAAGAGAGAGGAAGAAAAATAACACAAAGCCACACAATTATTTCTCACAAATCACAAACCCTAATCGAAAATCCCCAAATTGATTCTCATTTCTCAAATCTCAACTCCACAAATTATAATTAAAATTGATTCACACTCAATCAATTCAATTTAAAAACCATCAAATTAAATGGAAGAGGAAGAAAAACAAATTACCTTTTGAAGTTTATATTCAAGGATTGTTTCGGCCGGAGGTGGGAGATGACAGCGGCGCCGGCGGGTCGGCCGGAGGGAGAGGTGGTGGCGGCGGCGGCCGGCGGCTCGGATAGCTCTCATGCTCGCTCGCTTTGTCGCTGTTCTGTCATGGTCGACTGTAACGATATAAAAATAAAGAGGCTGGTGTTTTGTTTTTTTTTTAAAAGAGGCAACAAAGGCAAAAAGAAAATGCGTAGAGCTGGGAATCGAACCGCGGATGTCCCACTACTCCATCAGCCACATCCTGAGTCTTATCCGCTGAGCTAACTTGACTTTGTGATTCTATTTTTGCTCCACTTCTATATATTACAATATTAACAGATAAATAAAACCATATACCCTTATTTTGGCCAGTGGGGGGCTTCAGCCACCCCGAGCCACCCTACAGATCCGCCACTGGTAGTACATAGCAAAAACCAATAGAGAAAGAAACGAACACTTTGTTTGTTAAGAACAATGTTTGGAGTATCAAGTGTACGAAGAAAGCACATTGCACACATAGCCGACCTAGCCAGGCCAATTTGAAAGTGAACCCGGTTGACTTGGAAAACTAATTCCTGAATCAAAATTTCTTCATCTTGACCTAAAATTTCCTAAGTTATTTGGGTTGGATCGGCTTGGCCGAGTCGCGTTTTGCCAACTCTAGCTAAAACGCTTTGATAAGAGTGGAAATGTTGTTAAATTGAGAGAGAGAACTAACCATTTCGGAATGGCTCACCGGAAAGGACTTGTGGGTAGTACCCATAGGTCTTCGGTTCGAACCCCGGAATGACCGCTCTTTATTTACCAATTCATGGGAGAGAGAACTCCGCTTTAGTGTTTTTACTGTTATGTGAAGTGATTATAGTTGCGGTTATATTTGGGCATTTAAAGGGCGGATCATGTGATAGGAACAAGAGTGGATTGAATAGCTCACCACACTTTTCCTACTAATGAAAAAATACTTTGTTGAAGTAGTAACGGACCAACGGTTTGCTTTAGGGTTGTTTAGATATGAAGCTACAGTTGCGTGTTTCTTTTTGCTATAGTTCCTTGTGTTTTTTTGGAGTACCTGAATCAGGTGTGCAGAAAGGTGTTCGGGTCTGTCCCGGTCCCGTTCCGCAAAAATTATGCGGGATGGGACGCAGGACGAGGATTCCTTATCCCGCAAATCCCGTCCCATCCCGCATATATATACATATATATTAGATATAAATAAATAAATAAATATTGTTATGTATATATCTTACTGTTTTGTATTTTTAAAAAAATCATCCTCGTATATATACAAAATGATCCTGTACTTCAAAGGGAAACTTGGGAATATATACTCTTTTTTTTTACTTATACAAACACACACTATATACTTGTGTTTGTGAATATTTAGACCATCAGCAACAAAGAGTCACACGAATCAAAACTCATTTCAACCACATCAGCAACTATTCCTGACACGTCAGCTTTCCACTAACTTTTCAGCTTTTTATATTTTTCATCCACAACAAAGAGTCGCACGAATCAAAACTCACTCTACACTTTTTTATATTTATTAAGTTAAATGTTGATTTATTTTACATAAAAAAATTGGTTAATGATATTATTAATATTAACATTAACATTAATACGAATCATTAAAATAAAAAGGCATACAATTAAATTTATGGGTATGTATAATTTCATGTTTAAGGTGTAATTTCATGTGTGTTTTTATGTTCCGGGTGTAGTGGGTGTTGTTATTTAATGTTCAAATTTATGTATTTTGATGGTGTAAGCAGTAAGTTTATGTTAATTTAAATTAATGTTGTTTATGTGACTATAAATCTTTAATATTTGGTAAACTTAGCCAAAAAAAAAATTCTCAAAAATATACAAAGTGGGTGTCATTGGATAGAGAAAAATAAATTGTATTCAAAAATAATTTTTGTTTTTTTTAAAAATAATTTATTTAACAAATAAATGGAGTTTTAATTTAATTTAAACTCTCCTGCCATGTGGCGTACAACCATTGGCCAACAAAAAAAAAGAAAAAAGAAAAAAAAAGAGATGATTCGGTTCAACCACCCATGGCGCCTTTCCCCCGAATCAATATTTTCTCTCTCCTCCAAATTGCCAAAAGTGATGAGCTGACCTAGTATTTAATCCGCAGGGAGCTTTGTTGCTGATGGTTTTAGTGTATATAGTATATATGTATATGTATATACACTGTATATAGTATATATGTATATCGATGTTTTTTTTGTAGTGTATGTATATCGATCAATATATAGTATATCTACACTTCTACATCTACATCTACATCTACATCTACACTACTATAAATCTACATCTACACTACTATAAAGATGGTGGAAGGTTAGAACAATCCTGGACGTTGATTCCTATATGTATAATTATCTATGGCTCTAATTCATTCTCCTCTCCACCTGCTCTCCTATCTTCTTTTTCCTAATGAATCACCGCCATTAACTATGGATTTCGGCTGAGTTCGACGGTCCACATTAAAAGTACAGTGTAATGTCCGATTTACCCCCAAAAGCTTGAATTTAAAATGATTTATTTTTTCCTTTAGAGGGACATTTCCGTCTTTACCCTATAATTACAGCCGCTTTCCACTGCTTCCTCTTCAATCTTCATCCTCTTTCTTCGTCTCTCTTTGTCATCAGGCTTCTACTGCTGCATCTCTTGCTTCGTCTCTCTATGGCTAGCATTAGCCCAAATTCTCACAGCCTAATAGCCTATTTCACCTTCTTCCCTCGTGTTGCCTTTGTCTTCCACCTCTTCGACGGTCTGTTCAACTAGCTTGATTGCCGCCTTCCTCTTCTCCAGGGTTTTATCTGATCTCTTTCTTCTTTCTTCTCGATCTACTCTCCTCTATGACTGTCTCTCCATTTTCTTTCGGTTCAATTGAATGCTTTCTAGTACTTAGAGGGTTAGAATTGGATAGGCATAGAGAGCGATTAGGGATTGTTGTTGCAAGTGAATAGAATCTCCCCTCCCTCTGATTTTGTGTGATGGTCGACTGGGATGGAATTTTGGGTTTAGGGTTCGAATTGGGCCTCAATTAGGGTTCGAATTGTGAGATAGCGATTTCAGACCCCCTCTCTCGAATTCGTTGGGGTGGTCGACTGGGCTAAGAATCTCTCTCGATCTCTATGCATCCTCAGGTATTCCAAGATCCTCTCCTTGTTCTGAGTTTCTCTTCACAATGACCTATACTTAAGCACTTTGCAATGATAACCCATTTAAAAAAAAAATATTTGTATAAATAAGCCTTTTGATGATGAAATGTTCATTTCACCCTTTACCAGTTTGCCCTTTGCTTTGCACAATATATTGATAAATATTCATGCCATGTAGCATATATATTTGCTTCATTTGTCATTGCACTTCTGGCCACTCTCATTTATTTATCATGTCATGTGCATCGTAGATGACACGAAACTCAAGCTACCCTTTTCTTTTTGTGTTATATGGCGTACATGATAAATAAGTAAGAGTGCCCAAAAGGTAAATTGAACCTTTACAACATGATCAATTGCGACACAAACTTTTTTTCTCATATGGCCTGAAAATGTATTCATGTCGAGTGAAGTGTTAAAAGGTCAAACGAACCTTTACTACTCATAAAGAGTTCATTTTTACAGAAGTTACTTTTGAAAAATAATTTTAAATGGATTAGTTAATCATACAAATGTAAATGTAATACCCTTAGATTTGAGGAAGTGGATGTTTCTAGCTCATTTGTTTTGTCATTTCCATTCACTCGAATCCCTTCCGTTTCATCGATTTTTTCTTCCATGAATTATGAGAGCAAGTCAAGACATGTTGATGAGGTTGAGGATTGTTACCATGTTATTCAGGGTATATGCTTAGTGTGACTTGCAAATGAGTTACTTTAGGTTATAAACAACCGGGAAACCGACAAAATGTAAGAGCAAGTTCAATTTGATTTACCACCACTTAATTGCCTCTCATTTTCATGCCTGTTTGCAAGCTCTTGGCTCTCAAACTTGACTCTTTTTTTTAAAGCACTGGAAGTTGGACTTTTGGTGAATTGAATTTACAGTTGGTGGGTTTTATTGTTTTCGCCTTTTAGTGAAGTGGGTATTTAAGCAATCTTGGTTTGGCGCGGGCTAAATTTTGAAATCTTGAGCTTTTAGGTTTGTGTTTCTGGGGGAATTTCAAGTTTTTGCTTGATCGAATTGATCAATTTTCTATTATCAAGAGCATATAGAGAATCTTTTGATGTTTTGGGTTGAGTTTCTACTGTAATGTCAATTTTGCGCTCCATGTTAGGCCGGATCTTATCCATTTTTAGCTTATTAAATTGAGAAAATTTGCGTTTTTTACTATCTAGAATGTTCTAATTAGGTTAGTAGGTAATTAAAAAGTTTTTTTAGTAATTATAACCGGGATTGAAACTTTATTCCGCTAGCAACCCTTTCCCTTTCCCGTGGCTTATTCAAGAGGCTTCTCTTCATCTCCTTGGGGATTCCTTCCGGCCGATATGTGATCTGTGCTCATTCTCTGCATTCGATTTTCGTTCTCCTCCGTTTCGTTTCCTTTGTCCTCCTTCCATCCTCTCCGTTTAAATCCTTTTCTCATCCTTCATTCTATTGCTTCATCCTCCGCGGTTATCAAACTTTCTTCCTGTTCTTCGTGGTTTCGTACGAATCGTCTCCAATGGCTGCTTCTTCAAGTATTTATTTCATATTTCCAGTTTATTTTCGTTATAATCTGTTACCTCTTTTCCTTGTTAGCTTCCGATTGTGTTGCGTGATTTTGTTGTTTTTGAAACTGTGGTTACTTTGTGAATCTGGCTAGGGTTTCGAAATTAGGGGTCCTATGTTGCTAAATCGTTTGTTAGATGTTGGAATTTGTTTACATTTGGTGTTGATGACATTCTCGCTTCAAGTTTTTCTTTGTGGTTACGGTTAGGGTTTCGAAATTAGGGGTTTTTTGTGGCTAAACTGATGGTTAGGGGTTGGACTATGTGTTCATTTGCTTTTGATGCCATTTATTTTCTTCTTTTGGTTGGTGATACACTTGGTTTGATTCCAATTTGTCTCCATTGATGTCATCCCTCACTGTTCTTGTAGTTGTCCTCATTTGCTATTGATGAAATCCAGTTGCTTCCACTCTCTTTGTTCCTATTTAATTGTTCTCATTCAGTTTCCGTTGTTGTCTTTTTTGTTTGTGAAATGTTCTACATTCTATTGTCCCATTTTTTGTGCTTGCTTTAGTGATGAACTGTTTTTCTGTTTTTTTATGTTAATTATATTGTCCTCATTTTGTATAATATATTCTGTTTACTTTGTGTGCCTGTATACAACTTTCCTTCTTTCTGGTAGTGATGCCTCTCAGGACTTGTCTTATCCGGTTTGTACCCTTATTTGCCTTTGCCTTTTGGTTTTATTTTATGTTATCTATACTGCTTATTCTTTTCATTATTTATATTTTTTTTTGTTTGGTTCTGTCTAGGTGTTTGATTACATTTGTGAAGATCGGAGCAAGTATAATGGGAAGTATAATCTATACTCCCGCATTGATGTGATTCCGGTTATTGAAAAGGGATTGTCTGCTGCTGATTGGTCATCTATGTGTTCTTCTTTCCTGCGTCGTGTTTTGTGGTTTGGTGCCAATTTGAAATTGCATCAACAAATTTACAACCATTTCTTGCTTCATGAATTGAAAACATCCAAAACTAGAGAAATGTGGTTTCAGCTAAAATCTTCTCACCCTACCAGGTTTTCAATGGCTGAATTTGCTGCTGTCACTGGGCTAAAATGTGTGTTTGATCACTCTGTTGATGTACCTGAGATTGATGTTAAATCTGTAATTGGGGTAGATAATATCATGTATGATGACTTGGTTGATCTTTTTTGTAAGACACCAAAGAATTCGCCCAAGAAACTCATTCTTGCTTATGTTTTGGTAATTGATGGGATTCTGTTACCTCATCGCTGTGGATTTGTTAAGAATGAAATTGTGTGTCTAGCTACTGATGTTAGTCGTTTATCTGAATATCCATGGGGTAGATTAGTGTATGTAGAAACTATTACCTTGCTAATGAAGGTGAATCGTGCATCTGATCGTAAATTGGCCAAGCTTGTGAAGGAAAGTAAAAAAAGGAGTTCTGAGAAGTTGTCTAAGAAGTCTCTGCGAAAGGGCTTAGAGGCGAAAGTCCCAAAGGCGAGGAGCGGTTTTAACTTGCTAGGCTTTCCGCTTGCTTTAGAGGTTATCCTTCTTTATTATATGTGTTACATGTGTGTGTGTGTGTTTACTTTGTCTTTTATATTATGTGTTTTTTGTTATTTTTGTCTTGTTTCCTTCTGTTTGTTCTAAGATTCCAGATCTGGATGTTGGAGGCTTTTCTTAAGATTGCACCAATTATTTATTGCACATCTACAGCTGATGACAACAACCATCCTTTCACTAAATGGGCGAGTATAAACTCTAAATGTCATGTGACGGCTCGCCATATTCATACTGAATTGGCTAAGACTCTGATGGTATTGTGTATTTTCATTTTTTGTTTCAAATTTTGTTCCGTTTTTTGAATAATAACTATATTTGTGTTTATTCTATATCTATCTCTTTGTGTTTTTAGTTATGTGGTTAGTTTCATTGATGACTATGTTTTTTTTTTTGAAGGACACAATGTATCCTACTTATGGGGAATATCTGGATTCCCCTTTGATGGCTTTTCAAACTGAACCGAAGGATTCCAATGTTGATGGGTATCTTCTATGGCTGAAACAGAAAGCTCCTTCAAGGGCACCCACACCAGTTGACGGACTCACGACTAATTTGTCCTCACCGATATTGCCTTCTGCTGGCCTTCTTGATCAAGTTGTGCCGTCTTCAAGCACTAAATTGGTGGTCTTTTCTCTTTCGTCCATAGCTGCCAGGACACGGTCTAAGGTTGCATCCCCTGCCTTATCTATTGCACTGGTGGAGTCACCTTCTAAGAGGAAGCGTGGTGTGTCTCCTTCTTCTGTGTCGGATAGACATCGCAAAAAATATGCTACTTGTAAAGGCTAGGATTTTTAAATCCTAATTATTTTCGGAAAAAGAGAATTAAAAATGAAATTAAAATCGGTTTTTAAAACTCGTTTAGCGGATTCCGACCGGAAAGTAAAATTTGGCAAACAATTTCCGTCCTTGACCTCGAAAATTCAAAATAATTATCGGATGGCGATATCCTTTTCAATTTAAAAAAATCTAATTGATCGAGAAAGCGAGAGTCGGGAGAACTAACATTCGGGAACTAATTGCGGGATTCGAAATTCGCGTATTCGGGATTTATATCCGGGTATTGGTTTACCCAATTTCACACTTAATCCCTCGCCCATACCTCCTTCAAATCACCCCCTTACCCCCGTCATTCTTCATTCACCATCATCAACCACTCCTACCCATCACCATTCCATTCACCATCACTTCCTCCTGCCCCATCGGTTCACCATTTCAAACGCCACCTCTCGCTCCCCGTTGCTCCATCAACCACCGCCGATCACCACCTCTAGCCGCCGTTCCATTGTTGCCGGACAACCACCACCATCGCCAGCATCTGCCAAGGCACCACCAGCAGCCCCGGAGCCACCAGCGCCGTCGACGGGCTGCCGAACAGCCTCCTTGCTCTGTTTCGCAAGGCCTCGTTCCGGTAAGCCGTTCTCCTTCGTTTCCGATCGAAATCGCCTTCGGTCTTTACCAATACACTCACCCATGTCCGGTACAGATCCGACGAGCTATCGCAAGCCACCGGCGAAGCCCAGAACTCCGATCGAGAGCTCCAAAGTCGCGAAAAATCCATCTCGGTGAGCTCCGAATTCATCCTCGTTTCAATTCGTTTTTAGTCTTTTTCGGTGCTTAGGCTAGTCGGGAGTGAGCGTGGGCTGAGTGTGGGGCATTCGGGTGGGCTCGAGATCTCCGGCGAGCTCGAGAGAGGTACGAGCGAGCAACGTCGAGAGCAGCGCGAGCAGAGCGAGAATGAGGCGAGCGAGGGAGCTGGGGCCTGTGTGAGAGTGTGAGCTCGAGGAGCCTGTGATTCCGAGGCGCCGTCGAGCAGGCGGAGGAAGCCGGAGGTTGGTCGAGCTCCGTCGGGCGCCATGGTCGCGAGCGAGGAAGCGCAGGCGAGAGTTGCTTCATCGGGAAGGAGATGAGCTGACTTGGCTCGTGTGGCCCCCACTTTTCCAATTGCATTTTGTTTAGTAATTAGACCGGGTGGAATTATTTATATCGGTTCGGTTCGGGTTTATCCGTATTTAATTAATAAATTAATGATATTTAACATAAAATATAATATTATTGGGGGTTTAATTATAACATTATTTGGACTTGAAGATTTAAAAAGAATTTGGAAAAGAATTTCAAGGTTGAAAAGTGATTTAATAATTAAATTGAAAAAGGAATTTTTTTAGTATTTTCAAGGGGTCAGAACCCTTAACTGGTTAATTCGGATTTGAAGCTAACTTGGGAATAAGACGATGATTAATAGCGGGATATTGTGGTGAATTTCATAAGAAATTAAATGTTTGATATTTATGATGATGATATAATATGCAAATTTGGCTAAGTATGATATATATATATAGGGACTATATTTTTTTAAAACTGATGAGTTGACAAGTTATGATGAATGGTATGAGATAAGAGATGGTTGAGCGAGTAATATATGTGTTTAGAAAGGCTATAGAAGTATACTTAGTATATTCTCGTTATGTGATTAGGTGATATTCTGTGATCGTGACTACTATGTGCTGGATTCTTCTTTTGGTGATCTTCTAGCCAAGTAAGTACCTCCGGGGCTTACTCAGTAACCAGTACCTCCTGCCTGATGTGTCATATAGTATGTAGGTGTTGCATATACATAAGAGCATGTCATATAGTATCATGCTTAGGAATTGCATTTACGAATGAGCATCCTTATTTTGTATGCGTTTGAATACAGAACGGCCGTTATCTGTATCGTTTTCAGAACTTTCGCCCTTTGCATGATAAAGGTTTTCGCGCGTTGTAGACTTAGGACAGGTACAGGGGTTTACCCCGGGGTCTCCAACGGACCTTTCGGGTTTGGGTGCAAAATCCCACTTTAAACTGCGCATCTTCGATTTCAAACCTTCGACCTGTACTCGGGGCGCAAGATCCCAACGAGGGGTTTCATCCCTCGAAACGTAACTCGGGAATCATAATCCCGGGCCGTTACAAAGGTGGTATCAGAGCCTTGTTTTGCAATCCGAGTACAACAGGTTGAAGATGGTTTTGAAAATCGCCCAATGTTTTCAAATGGGTTTGAGAAATGCTTTCAAAAGGGCAAAATGAATTTAATTGGAATTAAAACATAAAATGAATAAAGGGAAAACAATCTCGTGGGTAGAGACCAAAGCGATAGACCTCCCTTATGGATGTAGAACTCGGGGAACGGTAGGCAAAATACTAGCTTTGATTTACAGATGGGCCTAGATAACTCCAAGGAACCCCATGGAGGTTGGAGTGTCGAGTTAGGTGACCGTGAGGTTTTGCCTCTCCGGTCAGCCGTCCCTCGAAGGACGGCATAGATCGTCTCTATGCTTAATTTATACATATATGCAATTATGCCTGAGGGCGATCCTCCTTGAAGGGGATCATATTAATCGTCGAGTGCTTATGTGCTGAGTGTTTAAATTAACCGTTCATGTAGTACTCATGGTCGATACTAGACGCGGTTCTGTTGGGCGTGGGGGTAGGGCACGTCGTGGTCGGGGACGCCCCCGTCGGATTGCTGTTGAGAGCGTCGAGGAGCGCGCTGCTGATAATTACGTTGAGGAGCGAGCTTCACCTCCGCCGGCTGACGATCAGATTCCGATTCCCACAGAGACTAGACTTGGACAGCTAGAGGCGACACTTCACGACATTCTGAGCGAGTTACGGGGAGGAGCCAGATCTACAACACCGACACCCGAGGTCCCTGTTCAGCCAGCCGAGCCCGTAGCTGATGCACGCCCGGAGAAGCGCGTCGACTGGGTCAAGACATTAGCTCAGTGCTGTCCTCCGGCTTTTACTGGAGAGGTTGGGGGGGATATTGAGAGATGGTTCCGTGAGATGGAGGGGTTGTTCGACCATGTTGATGTCCCCGCTTCCGAGAGACAGAGACTTGCCGCAGGTCGTCTACAGGGAGACGCTTTTGACCGCTGGTCTTTATTTAAGATAGATCAGGCGGAGTGGACCTACGAGGAGTTTAGGGATCTGATGCTGAGAGAGTACCGCCCTCCCGGGATTGAGATAGCCCGACAGGTATCCTTTATGCGAGGCTACTACGACCGATCAGCTTCTGTCTCTACCATCGTTCGCCAGTTCAAGAAGGAACTGGTCTACTGTGCTCACTTGTGCCCTTCCGATGAGAGCCGGATTCGCATGTTATCGATGAGACTGCCGCCTCCAGTACTTCTGCATGCCTCTAGCTTGGGAGCTGTCAGCTTTGATCGATTCTTGGAGGTCATCCTCCTGTACGACCAGCAGCGGATCTTGTCCGAGACTGCATACACCACTTCTCGCCCTGAGGCGAAGAGAGCGAGACCAGCGGATGGTCGCGGAGACGACAGATCCAGGAGGGGAGGTTATGGAGGAGGATTTAGAGGGGGAAATCACGGAGTTACACCGAGGGCACCCCAGCCGCCCGGTCCAGCTGTTTATGGAGGAGATGCACGAGTGAGGAGTGTCACTTGCCATGGATGCTTCGAGAGAGGTCATTATGTCGCTTCCTGCCCAGATCGTTCGATTGTCTGCTTCACTTGCGGCACCATGGGGCACAGAGCTGCCCGTTGTCCCCAGGACGGTAGAGCCCCGCCGACTGCACAGTCACCGAGACTTCCTGCGGTTCCTCAGCCGCCACTGCTGACTTATCCCCAGGGTCAGGGGCGAGGAGATGCTTCTGGTAGAGGTCGAGGAGGAGGTAGAGGAGGTAGAGGTTACGATCGGGGAGGCAGAGGGCCGTCAGGGCCAGGTCAGGGTAGAGGTTCGTCATCTGCAGGACCATCTGGGTCCGGGTATGATCGTGGCAAGAGTTCCGGAGGCCGAGGACCAGCATTACCCCCACCGCCCCGCGTGTTCCAGATGAGAGCCGATGACCGTACTGCCCCTACTTCCGCAGGTACTATACATTTCCATGATGCGTGCTTGTCTATATTGTTTGACACTGGTGCTACTCACTGCTTCATAGCAGAGGCGTGCATTGCTAGGCTGAGCCTGAGCTGCACGAGTGGTTTACCCCTTACTATTGGCCTAGCGGACGGGGCAAAGGTTAGGACGAGTCGGGAGATTTTAGGTTGCCCCATCCATATAGGTGAGCGTGAGTGGCCAACCGACCTTATTGTCATGCCATTGAGGATGGATGATCTCATTCTGGGTATGGATTTCATGGACCACTATGGAGCGATCATCAATCTGAGGACGAGGACGGTGTCTATCTTGGCGGATAACGGGACTGAGCACCAGGTTTGGGGGAGCGACCCCAAGAGGAACGGAGCGCTCATTAGCGCAGTCAGAGCCGCCAGACTTCTAGACCAGGGATGCGTGGGGTATTGGTGTTACGCTTTAGAGGTGGATCGCACACATCCCAGCTTGTCAGATGTCCCTGTTGTCAGAGACTTCGCAAATGTTTTTCCAGATGAGCTACCGGGACTTCCCCCGCCGAGAGAGGTTGACTTTGGGATCGAGCTAGACCCAGGCACCAGACCTATTTCACGAGTCCCTTACCGCATGGCACCGACGGAGATGGCGGAGCTGAAGGCTCAGTTGGAGGAGCTAGCCGAGAAGGGTTACATCAGGCCTAGTGCATCACCTTGGGGAGCACCAGTGTTGATCGTCAAGAAGAAGGACGGGTCATTGAGGCTATGCATCGATTATAGGGAGCTGAACCGTGCGACGGTGAAGAACCGTTATCCCCTTCCCAGGATTGACGACCTGTTGGATCAGCTGCAGGGTGCCGTTGTCTTCTCGAAGATTGATTTGAGGTCCGGTTATCACCAGCTGAGAGTAAAGCCAGAGGATGTCCAGAAGACCGCTTTTAGGACCCGCTATGGTCACTACGAGTTCGTGGTCATGCCGTTTGGGCTGACCAATGCACCAGCTGCTTTCATGGAGCTCATGAACCGCGTGTTCATTGACTACCTGGACAGATTCGTTGTCGTGTTCATAGATGACATTTTAGTCTACTCGAGGAGTAGAGAGGAGCACGAGGAGCATTTGAGGGCCGTCCTCGAGACGCTGAGGAAGCATCAGTTGTATGGGAAATACAGCAAGTGCGAGTTCTGGCTCACAGAGGTGGCTTTCTTAGGCCATGTGATTTCAGCTGAGGGAGTCGCCGTGGATCCGGCGAAGATTGATGCTATCGTTGCTTGGGAGGTGCCCAAGAACGTCAAGGACATCCGCTCATTTCTAGGATTGGCCAGCTACTATAGGAGATTCGTCCAGGGTTTCTCGAGCATTGCTAGGCCGATGACGCAGCTGCTGAAGAAGGATGTTCCTTTTGAGTGGAGTGTGGAATGTCAAGCCAGCTTCGAGCTTCTGAAGGAGAAGCTGACGACCGCCCCAGTGCTAGCGTTGCCAGAAGGGACAGAGGACTTCGTCGTCTACACAGACGCTTCGCGTTCCAGCTTGGGATGTGTTCTGCATCAGAGAGGTCGAGTCATCGTTTATGCTTCGCGCCAGTTGAAGCCTGCAGAGGTGTCCTATCCTGTTCATGACTTAGAGTTGGCAGCTGTAGTTCATGCTCTGAAGATTTGGAGGCATTACCTGTACGGCACTTCATGCAAGGTAATGACAGATCACAAGAGCTTGAAGTATATTTTCACTCAGAAGGAGCTCAACATGCGACAGAGACGGTGGCTAGAGCTTCTAAAGGACTATGACTTGGACATAGTTTATCACCCAGGAAAGGCCAATGTGGTGGCAGATGCGCTCAGTAGGAAGACTCACCAGGAGACATCAGTTGCGAGGCTTACAACTCAGAGGGATTTGCAGACAGATTTGATGAGGTGTTGCTTCGAGGTGTGGGTTCAACGGGAGAATGGACAGTTATCATTCTTGGAGGTTCAGGCTGAGTTGACCGAGGAGATTCGACGAGGTCAGGCAGACTGTCCAGAGATTGCAGTTCTGAGGGATCGGATGGCCCAGGGTCGATTCAGAGAGCTTGTAGAGAGAGCAGATGGGATGCTGACCTTTCAGGGAAGAGTTGTAGTTCCGTCGACGTCAGGTCTGAGGCAGAGGATCATGCAGGAGGCTCACTCCACTCCTTATTCTGTCCATCCAGGGACGAATAAGATGTATCAGGATTTGAGGAGATATTATTGGTGGCAGAGGATGCGAGCAAACATCACAGATTTTGTAGCCAGATGTCAGGTTTGCCAGCAGGTTCGGATTGAGCACCAGAGACCGGGAGGACTTGTCAGGTCGCTTCCAGTTCCCGCGTGGAAGTGGACAGATATCTCGATGGACTTCGTCACTGGGCTGAGGCGAGATGTCAGAGGATTCGACGCCATTTGGGTCGTGGTCGATAGGTTGACCAAGTCGGCTCACTTCATTCCGATTCAGGAGACATGGCCAGCATCGCGGTTAGCTGAGGAGTTCATTTGCCTGATCGTGAGACTTCATGGAGTACCTAAGAGGATCGTATCTGACAGAGATGGACGTTTTACCTCGAGGTTTTGGCACCAGGTTCAGGAGAGCCTAGGTACCAGACTGCATTTCAGTACAGCTTTTCATCCTCAGACAGATGGCCAGAGTGAGAGGACGATTCAGACCTTGGAGGATATGTTGCGATCATGTGTTTTGGAGTAGGGAGACCGTTGGGTTAGACACCTACCATTGGTGGAGTTTTCATACAACAACAGCTACCATGCGTCGATTGAGATGGCTCCATATGAGGCTCTGTATGGGAGGCGATGCAAGTCGCCAGTTTGTTGGGATGAGCCTGCGGACACGGTTTCATCTTTACCGGACCTAGTTAGAGAGACCATTGATAAGGTGGGACGTATCCGTGAGCACATGAGAGTCGCCCAAGATCGCCAGAAGAAGTATGCAGACAGGCGGAGGATAGAGATTGAGTTCGAGGTAGGTTCGCATGTGTGGCTTCGAGTTTCGCCTACCAGAGGAGTCCGACGGTTTGGGATCAAAGGGAAGTTGAGTCCAAGGTATATTGGCCCGTTTGAGATTTTGGATAGAGTTGGCGAGGTGGCCTATCGCTTAGCATTGCCCCCATCCTTGGCCGGTGTTCATGACGTCTTTCACGTTTCACAGCTTCGCCAGTATATCCTTGACCCTAGCCATGTCCTAGACTATTCAGACCTTCAGGTTGAGCCTGACCACACCTTTGTAGAGCGTCCTGTGAGAGTTCTTGACCGTCGAGTCAAGAGGCTTAGGAACAGGGAGGTTCCTTTGCTTCTAGTTCAGTGGTCTAGGAGGAGCCCTGAGGAGGCCACGTGGGAGACTGAGGAGAGTATTCGGGCTAGTTATGGGGATGTCCTAGACGAGTTGCTCGCATCCTATGTCGAACCGAGCGTAGATATTTCCCTGACCTCGCGAGTGCGGTGAGTTGTCTTGTTGGATTGGGGTTGGTTGGTAGTATCTCTTTGCTTGTGTACTTATGAGTGGTAGTTGTGTGCAGATCCTTGGTGATATGATGAGTTGTGATGATGTGATGACGTGCTAGATATTTTATGGTATGCGACTATACTTGACGTGTTTAGGTCATGCTATTAATATGTGATATGAGTGTCACTCTATATATATATGAGGCGTGATGATAGAAATGATGGAAGTAGAAGTATTGGAATTTGATCATAACATGGAACCTAGGAAGAGAATGTGGGGTTAGCCCTTAGAGGTGGATGGTAAGATGAACTGAGAAGGTAGAAATGAACTTGACTAACGTCGAACATGAAATTTTGAATCGTGTTTCAAAAGAGACTAACTTGGAAAAAAAAAATATATATATAAAATAAAATAAAATAAAATTACCACACTAGTTTCATTATAACGCCCCACGAAGTGGGTAAGTATTTGAGTTATGATATGGCCTAGAAGTCGGAGTAAGGGTGTGGTAGGGGCCCATATTACATCCTTACTACGGTCTATTTGGGAATATTATGATCACGACAACGGTACTGTGAGGACCTCATAGGGGCACTTATGAGGTATTTATGGGATCAACGACATGATCTATGGACTCACCGATTTCAAACTCCATCTCCTGTTTTAAAAATGATTTCAGTCTCGAGGACGAGACTTGTTTTTAGAGGTGGATGATGTAAAGGCTAGGATTTTTAAATCCTAATTATTTTCGGAAAAAGAGAATTAAAAATGAAATTAAAATCGGTTTTTAAAACTCGTTTAGCGGATTCCGACCGGAAAGTAAAATTTGGCAAACAATTTCCGTCCTTGACCTCGAAAATTCAAAATAATTATCGGATGGCGATATCCTTTTCAATTTAAAAAAATCTAATTGATCGAGAAAGCGAGAGTCGGGAGAACTAACATTCGGGAACTAATTGCGGGATTCGAAATTCGCGTATTCGGGATTTATATCCGGGTATTGGTTTACCCAATTTCACACTTAATCCCTCGCCCATACCTCCTTCAAATCACCCCCTTACCCCCGTCATTCTTCATTCACCATCATCAACCACTCCTACCCATCACCATTCCATTCACCATCACTTCCTCTTGCCCCATCGGTTCACCATTTCAAACGCCACCTCTCGCTCCCCGTTGCTCCATCAACCACCGCCGATCACCACCTCTAGCCGCCGTTCCATTGTTGCCGGACAACCACCACCATCGCCAGCATCTGCCAAGGCACCACCAGCAGCCCCGGAGCCACCAGCGCCGTCGACGGGCTGCCGAACAGCCTCCTTGCTCTGTTTCGCAAGGCCTCGTTCCGGTAAGCCGTTCTCCTTCGTTTCCGATCGAAATCGCCTTCGGTCTTTACCAATACACTCACCCATGTCCGGTACAGATCCGACGAGCTATCGCAAGCCACCGGCGAAGCCCAGAACTCCGATCGAGAGCTCCAAAGTCGCGAAAAATCCATCTCGGTGAGCTCCGAATTCATCCTCGTTTCAATTCGTTTTTAGTCTTTTTCGGTGCTTAGGCTAGTCGGGAGTGAGCGTGGGCTGAGTGTGGGGCGTTCGGGTGGGCTCGAGATCTCCGGCGAGCTCGAGAGAGGTACGAGCGAGCAACGTCGAGAGCAGCGCGAGCAGAGCGAGAATGAGGCGAGCGAGGGAGCTGGGGCCTGTGTGAGAGTGTGAGCTCGAGGAGCCTGTGATTCCGAGGCGCCGTCGAGCAGGCGGAGGAAGCCGGAGGTTGGTCGAGCTCCGTCGGGCGCCATGGTCGCGAGCGAGGAAGCGCAGGCGAGAGTTGCTTCATCGGGAAGGAGATGAGCTGACTTGGCTCGTGTGGCCCCCACTTTTCCAATTGCATTTTGTTTAGTAATTAGACCGGGTGGAATTATTTATATCGGTTCGGTTCGGGTTTATCCGTATTTAATTAATAAATTAATGATATTTAACATAAAATATAATATTATTGGGGGTTTAATTATAACATTATTTGGACTTGAAGATTTAAAAAGAATTTGGAAAAGAATTTCAAGGTTGAAAAGTGATTTAATAATTAAATTGAAAAAGGAATTTTTTGAGTATTTTCAAGGGGTCAGAACCCTTAACTGGTTAATTCGGATTTGAAGCTAACTTGGGAATAAGACGATGATTAATAGCGGGATATTGTGGTGAATTTCATAAGAAATTAAATGTTTGATATTTATGATGATGATATAATATGCAAATTTGGCTAAGTATGATATATATATATAGGGAGTATATTTTTTTAAAACTGATGAGTTGACAAGTTATGATGAATGGTATGAGATAAGAGATGGTTGAGCGAGTAATATATGTGTTTAGAAAGGCTATAGAAGTATACTTAGTATATTCTCGTTATGTGATTAGGTGATATTCTGTGATCGTGACTACTATGTGCTGGATTCTTCTTTTGGTGATCTTCTAGCCAGGTAAGTACCTCCGGGGCTTACTCAGTAACCAGTACCTCCTGCCTGATGTGTCATATAGTATGTAGGTGTTGCATATACATAAGAGCATGTCATATAGTATCATGCTTAGGAATTGCATTTACGAATGAGCATCCTTATTTTGTATGCGTTTGAATACAGAACGGCCGTTATCTGTGAGTCCTAGAGTCCTTGCTAGGGTCATAGGGCCGCCCAGCTTCATCGGGTGTTGTCCTCCTCGAGTCATTTATATATATCACGAGATACGAGATGGGCATGAGATATGATATGATGATGAGATTTGATATGATTATAGCATCGAACTGGCCAGTCTCCACCTTGTCTGGAAGAGGGGTGGTGGTAAAAGAGGGATATACCGCTTGGTATTCTTTGTTAAGGCCTTCCTCAATATCCTGCACATATGAATTAGGAGCATGATAGTGTGGTTTTATTTCAGTACTGCATGAAGGCATCCTTTATTCTAGGTATAGGCGTATTATATGTCCTCAGCGCGGTCAGAGGACCCGCAGGCGGACTCTTGGCCTGACTTGGTGGTATAGTTTCAGGTACCCGATCTACTACTTGATTTTGTGCTGATATGACGGGGTCCATTCATATGGCGGAGAGTGAGTGTATGAACCCTGACTTCACCAAACTCATGCTTTTTGGATTTCTTCCTACTATACTCCGTTTTGACCCGGCTCTCCTGTGGCACTGATTGTATCGTTTTCAGAACTTTCGCCCTTTGCATGATAAAGGTTTTCGCGCGTTGTAGACTTAGGACAGGTACAGGGGTTTACCCCGGGGTCTCCAACGGACCTTTCGGGTTTGGGTGCAAAATCCCACTTTAAACTGCGCATCTTCGATTTCAAACCTTCGACCTGTACTCGGGGCGCAAGATCCCAACGAGGGGTTTCATCCCTCAAAACGTAACTCGGGAATCATAATCCCGGGCCGTTACACTACTGATGCCAGAGCTTCAGCACATGCGACTGATCCTGTGAAGCCTTCCCCACACTTGTGTCCTCCTAAGTTGTCTTGCCTTAGTGGGAAATTCAGTCTGTCGCATGCAAGGGATAAGTCTCGTAGTGAATTTAGTGTTCCGCCTGAACCTGTCCCAGTGGGAGATACTCGATGTGGTGTTCATTCTGAAGCGGTGCCATTTGTAGATACTGGATATTCATCAAAAAAAGAGGCTGGGGGTTTGAAAGGTGATGGGGTTGAAGCAGCGTCTAATGAGGACCCGCTTGGTGATAATGAACGACTCACTCCAGCTGATACAACTTGTCTGACACGCATTAGGCAGCATTTGGCCCTGATTGCTGACTCGGTTTTACGGTGCGAAGCAAGAGTTATGAAAATGACTCCAGTTCTCAGATCTTTGTCTTCTATTTCTGGGTCCCTCCAATCAAATTACGAATCAGTCACACTGAAGGTTGATTCCCTCCCTCCGAAGGTTGATTCCATCCGTTCAGACTATGAATCCTTGAAAGATATTGTGACTTCCCTCCTTCTGATGCATGATGCCATGAATTCGAATTATGAATCTCTCAAATCTAGTGTTGATTCACTCCATATGAAGGCTGATTCCTTACATCAAAAGACTGATGCCAATCCTGCTAACCCAGTAAGTTCTTCTTTCCATGTTGATTATGAGTTGTTCATTCAATTTTATAATATGGTCACTGATGAACTTTATTCTTCAATTCAGGATGCCATAAGAGGTACTTGTGTCCCCACTCCTGCACCTACTCCCAAGAAGTCTCCTTGTTCAATGCCATCTGATAAGCAGTTGAGTGAGCCTACAACTAAGAATCTCCCTTCTCCCTCAGTCCAGAATTCTCCCAATTCTTTGGCTATAGTTGATGCACCTAGGAAATCAACTCGTGTTGCTAAAGCTGCTCCTGCTTTGGAGACTCCATACACTCAAGGTTTGAAGAAGAAGCCTACACTTCCTAGGAGGCCTAAGTATTCACATTTTGAACTTGATGATCGAAAACAATTTTATGATTGGCTTCATTCTGGTGAGTACGTTGTGTTCTTTCCTTTCCTTTTTCATAGTTTTTCTGTTTTCTTTTCTTTTATATTCTATTTTTTCATTCTTTCTTTCATCGTTTACTGTTTTTTTTGTTATATGATTGCTTTTATATGTGTTTTGCATTCCTTTATTTATGTTATGCATTTTATTTTTTGTTTGTAGCGAGCATAATTCTCAGATTGTAGACAATGAGGGCCTGCTTGATAAGAAGTTCTTTTCTGACCTTGTAGGGAAGTGCCACTGACTTCGTGATGAGGTGAGTCCACTATATTACATCCTGCATCATCTCTTTATGTTCCAATTTTTGGTGTGTGCTCAATTTTAATTCCCTTTTGTTTATCTGTTTTAGCATATTGGAGAGGCCTTGTCCCACTTTAGGAAGCATATTGCTGACAACAGTGAGAAATTCAGTGATATTGTGACATTGGATTGGGTTTGGGCTGGGAAATTCACTGAAAGTTACTTGAGGAAGTTTCAGGTGAGGAAAGTTGCTTTTGGCAAGGGATTTATGAATTATTTTGATGGTCTAGTGCCCATGTTCTATGGGAAATCATGGGTTGGTGCAAAAAAAAAGGTCTACATGCCCTTCAACATCAGAAATATGCATTGGGTTGCACTGGAGGTTGACTTAGTTGAAAGAAAAGTGAATGTATGGGATTCCAATATCCATCTAACCACCAATGAGCAGTTGCAGCTACTTTTGGATCCTATTTGAATTATGTTACCGGTTCTATTGAAGAAATCAGGTCGTTTTTCACACTTGGGGCAACTCACTGATTTGGAGTTTACGGTGGAAAGATCTCGTGACGTTCTTCAGAATAGTGATGGGTATGTGTATTATTTAAGCACATACAAATGTTTTGTGTGTATTCATAATCTGATAATCTGATTGCATTCCTTCATTCTCTTGTTTTTTTGTGTGTTTGCTTATTTGGTTGTAGGGGTAGTTGTGGTGTCTACACCATCAAAGCAATTGAAGAGCTGACATTTGGCGGTGATATACATGCTTTCGACGATAACCATGTTCAAGCCTACCATGACAAGATGGCAATTGAGCTCTTCCGCAAGTGTTTTACTGTCAAGACTGTTGTCTGATGTCTGTTTCTTAGGACTTGTGTTAAGACTTTTCTTATGTTGATTCCAGTATAGAGCTTGCATGCTCTCATTTTGTCACTATGGTTGTTATGTTTAGTTTGCTTGTAAGTACTACTTGTTTAACCCTTAACAATTAGGCCATAGAGCTTGCATGCTCTCCTTTTGGTTGTGACTTTGACGTATCTATAACGTTCAGACATATATATGCTGGGATCTTCCTATAAGTTGCGAAATGAACTTTGTGTTTTGACTTTAATGTTTATATTTCATGGAAAGAAGAGTATACTTGCGATGACCA
This sequence comes from Persicaria tinctoria, assembly GCA_037127255.1. Taxonomy (NCBI): domain Eukaryota; kingdom Viridiplantae; phylum Streptophyta; class Magnoliopsida; order Caryophyllales; family Polygonaceae; genus Persicaria; species Persicaria tinctoria. The sequence continues at coordinate 67,269,269 of JBANSL010000002.1, read as the reverse complement.
ATTCGTTTGTCAACCTAACCCTTAACAAATCAGTCGTATTAAATGAGTGGCATCACCCTAAGTACATCATCAAACTTAATACTTTTGTCCATCTAATTGTTAATGAGATTCAACATACATTCGATGAGTCCTTCCTCTTGTAATCACACTCATATAAGCAGTACATTGTTCTATGACATGTCATGCAAACTGACATACAGTAGATGCCACCCTCCTCTGATTTTTTATGTCTTGACATAGTATGTGCTGCTACACACTCATCCTTATGAGTCCTTCGTCTTGGAATCACACTCATATAGGGATGCAATGTATATATGGTTTCATTTATATAATGAAGTTGTTAAACCATGGAAATGCACTGTATATATGATCAAAAAAACATAGAGATTCTATCTATTTGCTTAACTTCATTATCTTTTCCCTATATGTAAAAATAAAAATAAAAATAAAAAATAGACATAAACAGTTTCTGGATCTCTTTGCTTTATGCTTCTGAATGTGTATGTACTGCTTGAAGCTTTGTTTGGACAGGTAAGCTTGTTGTGTCCTTTCCTCCCGCAAGTGCTACATGTGTATGTGAATGTTCTTTTCTTCGGTTGCCCTTCACCAATAGATGGAATCCTGCACTTCCTTGGTCTTCCACTCTTCTTCCGCACAACAGGAGGCCGACATTTGGTTGTTCTAATATCCTCTGGTACATACCATGTATCTTCACTAGGGACTGGGTATATTGTTTCTTTGTATGCCATGTACCAAGCCTGTATTTTGTAGTAGTCACTCACAAAATCAATGATATTGAGCTTCATTCTCTGAATGGTAGCAACAACATGGACACATGGCATATGGTCCAAATCAAACACCCTACAGCTGCATGTCTTTTGTGCCAAATCAACTACACCCGTAAACTTCCCACCAACTACGTGAAATTGTGTATTATTTAACACATTTACCTCATATCTTCCTGACCTATCATATCTTGTTTGCAAAATTTCCTTCACCGTAGACTGTACATCACTGATTTTTGCCGCCTTTTCTCTACGGTCAGTGAACCAATAAGCCAGTTTAGCCCTTATATGCTCAAACAGTGCAATAATTGGGTATCCTCTAGCATCTTTCAAAATTGCATTTATACACTCTGCATTATTTGTTGTCATAATGTTGTACCTGTCGCCTTTGAAGTGCGCCCTTGTTATGTAGCAAAAAGAAAATGTACACAGTTTCCAAAAATCAATTGTAAGGAAACAAGCTGCTTTGTTATGTAGAAAAAACACATGAAAAATAAGCTTCTACACCGTGCATTTCTATGTCATAGATTTCCCATTTCATGTAGCCGACTGCTGCAATATTGATGATTGGTCTTCATCTCGCTCAATCTGTCTGCAAGCACAGGACCACCGTTAATTGTACTCTCACTCAATTTTGATTGAAAGTGCATGCATAATGCATTTTAATTTCAGGGTTTTAGCCTCCTTATTTCGTAACAATTTTTATTCTATCTTGTAAGAGGTGTCAATGTGATTTAAGTTGAATGATCTTTAGCCTTCAGGGTTATCTTAGTTGTTTTATGCCTGGACAGATAAAGATATTGACTAATATCAAGGTCAACACTTGTGTAGTTATGTTTTATACAACTTGTACCGAAAAGAATGAAATGTATACTAAAGGTTATTGTTCAGGTACAAGCTTGCTTTGACGTTCTCCTTGAACAATCTGGATGATAACAGGGTAACTCTCATCTAACTTACCATCATTTTTTTTCAGCCTTTCTTGGAAAACATGAATCTTATCTTATTAATTTTGGCTACAGTGGCCAAATTGATAATGTGTATGTCCAATTTAGAGAAGAGGAACATGCTACAAATGCACTTCAAAAACTTAACCGGGAGGTTTTATGCATGTATGTTTTCTTGAACTGTTTTAGTTATAATGCACTTTATGTAGCTGAATAAGGTGTGGGCAAATCACATTACATTTGCAAAGGGTTGGCCTTCAGAAATAGAAAGGTATTCCTATAGTCTCAACAACAATCAAAAGAAAAAGAAGCAAATAAGTCTAGAGCCTCTATTTGTTGTTAATAAAATCTTCATAACTGACTTCTTGTATTCTCTTTATGGAATAAAAGTTGTGTCTAAACTTGAATGGAGGTTATGAAGTAGTGACATATATATGGTTGTTGGTTTCCCCCAATTAATTCTAATTTAACTTGTTGGTTTGAATAATTATGGCTTTGGTGTCTTAGTTGCCTAAAATTTGGAGGTTCTGCCTCTCTTCAACAATTTCTGCTGCTTTGTACAATGCCACCCCAATCCTTCGGTTCTAGATTGATGTTGTCCTATCTATTTCTGTTTTCTCCTACATATTTCTTTCTTTACCCTTAATCTAGGTTTGCCCTATATTCACAATAGGCAGATGATTGAGTGACTTCATTTCTCCAAAATAGGTGTGATTAAATAAAGTACCGGTGATCAATGGGTTGATTTTATTCAACCAACTGTTTCTTTGTGCCATATTGTTTTTTTCAAATTGATACTTTCAGTCAATTTTATTCTTATTTTCCGATCAGTCGAGTCCATGAACTTTCTCACATGCTTTCCCTTGGATTGCATCAATCATATTTGTCCATCTTATTGTCTTATTTATCCTTAACTCGATCAGAATATGATGGGTTGGTGTATTAAGAGGTGGTGTTCATATGGTGCGATCTTGGTTATTATTGGGTTAGCTTTGAGCAATCCCCTTAGAGGATTCTAATGTGGTTATACACAGAGTTATTACGAGGGAGAGTCCCAAAAAATCCAGTCTTTCATTGCTATAACTTATAAATAATCTACAGTTTCGTTTGGCTCTTTCCTCTAATGTTGTCCCTCATGGTATCCTTTTATCGCCGGCTTTCGGTTGCTGTTTCCTTCTTCCCTTCTCCACTGTCCATCTTCACCGTATCCCTCTGAGCTTCTATATGCTTTCTCTGTCCATCTTCATCCATTTTCATCTTCGTGTTTGGTTTATTTATGGGTCATGGCTCTTGGTCACCCAATTTGTTCTTTGGCTTATTCTTAGTTTCTGCCACCTTCTTCCTTTTAGGGTTTCTTTATTCTTTATTTATTGTGTTCATTGTTTATCCTTTTGTTTATTTGTCATCATAATTGCCCAATTGTCTATATGAAGCCTTGTTTACACCGCCTTCTTGTCATGTGCCTTTTTCCCTTTTTGTCTTCCAGGTTCTATCTCCCGGCTGCTGGCAGACTTGTACAACCCTAGAAGAACCGAGGAAGGCTTCAAGTTATGAACCTAGAAGAATCAAGAATGAAGTTATCATTCTGTACATGTCAGTCTTTGTCACTTCTCCATTGAATTGGATTCATTTTGTCAAGGTTCAGAGGAAGACATGCGAGAGAGGGTGAACCAGTGGAATCAACCAGCATCTGAGTACTTCGAATTTTGCCGAGGGGTAATTAGGGTTTCAGCTGTGAGTCTGTTTACGGCTTCTCTGGTGCTGGTAATGACCTCTTTACATCCCTTTTTAAGTCTTTTTTCTTTAATTTTCAAGATTTTGTTCTTTTGATCATATTATCCTGTTAAAAAACAAGCAATAGAAAAAACCGATCAAGAAGTAAGGCGAAATAATACAATTGCAGTACCTGATACTGAGTTGGACGCTGGCATTGGATAAATGAAGAGAGGTTCTATCACAAATCATAACTTCCACAGCTCAAGAACATGAGTGTTGTTTTTAAGCCTCTATTGGATATTTTGCATGTCTTATTTGCTTTCTCATATGAGGTACTTCTCTATTTTGCAGTAAAACTCGGAGTCGGGGGCTTTAGTATGGGAGCAACAACTTCTCTTTACTCTGGCACTTGCTTTGCATCAGGAAATATGGATATCAAAATCCATACCCTACGTAATCCTAGATCTATAAATTTTTATCTTCCAATTTGTCTTTTTTTTTTGTTCTTTTTGCTTGGATAGTTAGTTTGACTCTTTGTCTATTTTATTATTTCCTTTCTCATTAACAAAGTCTAATTATTACTTAGTATACTTAGGTGTATTCCTTTGCTGACTACTCCATTTAAAAATGGCTTTGATGCCTCATTTATACCGATAAATACATTCTTGATGTCTAATGAGAAGATAAATTCAGTGTTTTCTCATAATATGAAGTCAAGGGTGTGTAATGGATTTGAAATTATATAATCTCTGTGGCTGGCTTCCTTCTGCAAAGTATATTTATTGTTCAACATGGTTGTTTGATGACGGTAACTTATTTCTCATTTGTACTGTTCCCAGGGGCTTGAATGAAAAGGTAGCTAATGATGAGGCTGCAGGTCGTGCCTATCTTTGTCGATTTTACTTTGTCATGGGATTGGTGAGAATATCAAACCATATTTGTATCATTTGCAGTTACTCTTGCTCTCGGGTTTTATAATCTCGAGGATATAAAATGTTAAGAAAATAGAAATGAGAAATCCTGATTTAGATGTGTTCACATTCCACTGATGGAGGGTAGTTTGCACATACAGAATTCACTCACAAACTTAGGAGACCTGGACAAACCAAAGAGCAATTTTCACTAGCCCATGAAGAGAGGCAAATATATTGTCTGGTTGGCCAAGAAGGCACACACATTTACAATGATAATCAGTAGAGGGCTTATCGCTCGCTTATATTAGAGTTATATGTCAGTTACTAACTAATTCCATCACAACCTCTAAACCTTTGAGCTCTGATGCTAATCACACCAAGAATTTTTACTTTTGCAGTTGAATGTTCCCTTCAAGCAGGTCGGAATGTTTTCACACTTATGCTCGCGGCAACTATGATCTATCCTTTTTCATTAATATTAAAGATTATGGTTAGAGCAGTCTCTCGAATGGTCATTTTGGACGTGCTTTTCCCTTCTTTCGGAGGAAGAAGGAAGATCCCGCTGATTCTGCTTCAAGGGATCCAAATTCAAGCGAGTAATCTGGTAACCTGAATGTTGAGATATATTTATTCCTATATACCTTGTCTTATAACTTCGCAATTGCATTGTAATGAACCAAAAATTTCGCATTTATATAATTTCTGTAATGTAACATTTCCTATAGAATTTAGATTGTTTATTGTCACATCTGGATTATTTCTAATTACTTCATTCCTTTCTTATAATGCTTGAGTTTCTGCAAGTAAATAGGTAAGAATTTTTGCTTGAGACACGTACCTAAAGTTCGATGAGACACCCGCCTCAAAGTCCAGCGAGTCACCCTCCTCAAAGTCGAAGGATGCAACCTCCACCAAGTCAGTACAACAAGGGAAATGAAACAAAACAATGGAGTTACTTGACAGAGAAAATGGCTCATGTTATACATTCTTGCTACATTAGCTTCTCTTTTGAGTGAATTCCTGCATTCAACTGAGTTCAACAATGAAATTCAAGTTCCGATGAAAAAATTGATCGATCGTCTTTATTTGTTTCTGTAACTTTTTTACCATCCGATTTATGGGGAGTATAGGTTGCCATGAATAAATTATAACATCATAATAGGGATGTTGAATGCAGGATTAAAAAACAGTACAACAAGGGAAATGAAACAATGACCGTGCAAAGCACGGTTTCATACATGTATGTATAAGTATGCTTGGTATGTATACACTGTAAAGACCGGGAAATTTTAGGATATTAAATTATTAAAATAGTGATTTATAATCATCCCGAACTTCTAAGATTTGTGAGGTTTAAAATTTCCGTCCTCGGGCTATTGGTTTACTCTAAATTCTTCGAAACGAGTTCCGGCATTATTTAGTTGAAGATTTAAAACATGCTTTATTACACTTCCATATGCGAAAATTTAAAATAATATTTGGGGTAATTTATTAAATTCGGAACTTAAAATTTGAAATCTGTTGAGTTGAGTCGGATAACGTCGAGAGAGGGGGGGTTTCGATATTCGTTTCCGGGTAATTTTGGATTTGGGATTTATGGGGCCATTTTACTTCTTTTCTTCTCCCTCCCTACTTCAAATTGGAAGCAGCGTGCCCCTCTCCCCCACTTCTGAATCCCTGCAGTAGCCTCACCTCCTTTTGACTCCCTTCCTCTGATGAACAATTGCAGTTTGTCCTCTTGCCTGTAAAATGCACAGCTAGCAACACCTCTCCTTTCTTCTTTTTTCTTTCTTCCACCCATTCTTTATTCAAATGGAAAAGTCACACAGGAGCACTCCCTCCTCTCTCCCTCTTTCACTCGCTGCCATCTGCAACCCCTCCACCAAATCACTATTACAGCTCCTCTCCCTCATAATCTCGCATCTACAGGTCTCCCTTCCTCCTCCTCGTGTTCGTCTTCGTCAGCAGCACCACCGACGGGAGCCTGTTCTTCCCCGTCGTCATCCTCGCCGCGCGAGCCGTGGAGAGCCCCGTTTCGAAGTCGCCAGAGCCGCACCCGAGTGTCTCCAACCTCGTCCACTTCCTCGAGCAGCCTCCATCCCTTCCTCGGCTTCCTCCGACTACGATGAGCTCCCGAGGTTTCCCAGGAGGGGCTTGGAGCCACCCAGGAGTGAAGCTGACGCCGTTCTCGCCCCATCTCCCCTGTTTCCGATCCCAGCCGTGGTAAGGCTTCGATTCTCCGTTTTCCAACTCCAAATCGCATAAAGGTGGACACTTAACCCCTCTACATCCGTCCTAGGCCAATATCGGCTCGAATCCATCTCCATTGAAGCCGATTGCGCCTCCGGCGAGAATTTATGGCGAAGAGCTTCGATCTCGGTGAGCACCCGTATCTTCCCCTTCTCGTTGCTTCTGTTTCGTTTTCCTTCCTTGCGTTGGGTTAATGGTCGGGATCCGGGGAGGGAGTGAGAGCGAGAGAGCTCAGGCGACCCTGCCCCCTTTCTCTTCTTTCCGTTCTCGCACAGGAGTTTGCGTGAGTTTGGAGAGGGCGGGTTCAGCCTTTCTTTTTCTTTCTCAGACCGGCCGGTTCGGCCTAATTTGTCCGGTTCACCTACTCAGTTGCGGGTTGGGCTTCAGTGGGCTCGGGTCCGGGTTTCATTCGGGTTTTGGGCTGGGCTTTTTCTCTGGGTTATTTGTTTTATGTAGTTGATTGTTATTATGCCTTGTTACGTTATATATGGGATGTACATTATATATTACGCATAATATTTAATCGTTTTAGTTATTGTTAAGATTTTTATTATTATACTGTCAGATTTTATGAAAATATATTCTCTGAAATTATTATATATTATAAGTGGTTTTTAAAAGAAAATAATAGTATTAATTGGAATATGTATTTTGTGGTGTTTTAATATGAGATTTTAGAAAGGGTAAAGTGATCTATTGAGGATGATTTATCAAATAAACTATTTATTGAGTTAGAAATGAGGCTTTGTAAAATGGATTGATTTGTTGGTGTTTATTTTAACATGGATTGATTATTTACTGAAAAAGTTTTTGAAATAAAATGCCGGAATTATTTTTATAATATGATTTGGAAAGATTGGTTTTAAGGCTTAAATGTTTAAGGTCGGGATTCTTAGTCTTGATTTGACGATGTTGGTTTTGAGAAGGAAGTTTGAAAATATGTTTGGTATGATTTTATCTATGGGTTGATTGGAAGAATGATTTTGGTTGATGTTGATCGTGTCGGAAAGGTTTTGGAAAATGGTTTACTATCGATTGGTTTTAAGGATGTTGAGAACTCGGGTTCGTGTGTGTGAGAATATTGGTTCAGTAGCTTATGGAAATGGCTTGATGATAGGTGTGTATTGCGGTTGGATTGCTTTTGGACTTGCATTTGGGCCCTTGATTGCGTTAATTGTTGTTCTGCATTCTCAGGTAAGTTCCCTAGGGGGCTTACTCAGGTTGGACATTCATGCCTGTTGTTGCATTTTATGTTAGGTGTTGCATATGCATAAAAGCATGCCATGTAGTATCATGTTTAGGTTGCACTAATTGATTGAGCATCTGTTTACTTTATGCGTTTGAAACAGAACGGCCGTTATCTGTGATAGTCCTAGAGTCTTTTCTAGGGTCATAGGGTAGCCCAGCCTCATCGGGTACCCTGAGTCAATCGAGTCATGAACTTCCTTATATTATGATATGCCTGCGGGCTTTATTGTGGAGCGGGTTAGGCATGCGTGCCCCCCGATTATGATGGAATGCATTCACGAGCTGGCCAGTCTCCACCTATCAGGAGGGGTGGAGGTAGGAGAGGGATATGCCACTTGGCATTGTCTTGGGCCCTTTACAGTATTTCTGCACATTATTATGAACTAGGAGCATGCTAGTGTGTTTGAATTTCGTACTGCATTAGAGCATCTTTATTAGGTATAGCACATATTATGTGGCCTCAGCGAGGACTGCCGGTCCCGCATGAGTGGCTCGATCTGATTCCTTTCCCCGTTCTTTTTTTAAAGGTATCCTCTGCAGATTTGAGTTCTCGATGTCTATATGACGGGGTTTCCTTTTGACGAATCGAAGAATCTAGCTAATATCCTAATTTAGTAAAATGGTAATTACCCACTCATGATTTGGTTTTGGCCGGCTTTGCCGTGACACTTGTATATTTACCTTGCTTCCGCTTTACTTCCATTTGAAATTGATTCCGCGACATAGTTGTAGGACAGGTTAAGGGTGCCCGACGGCCCTTCGAGGTTTTTAGGGTTTGAAATCCCTCTTTATACTGATCTTAAAGGAGTTGAAACCTCGACCCGTACCTGGATTGCAAGACCCGAACAAGGGTTTTCATCCCTTGAAACGTAACCCGGAAATTATAATTCTGGGCCGTTACAAAGATGGTATCAGAGCTGAGGTTGTGCAATTCGGGTACAAAAGGGTCGAGTGTATGTTTTGGAAAACCGCCCATGGATTTCAAATGATTTGAAAGTGTTTTAAAAAGGGCAAAATGAACTTAAGATGCCTAACTGAAATTGGACTAAGTAATGAACTCGGCTTGTAATAAAAGTGGAAAACCGACCAAACAGGGACACGAGTGGGTAGTAAAGGCGCTAGACCACCCCTATTGGGTGTAGTTGGGAACGGTATGCACAATATCAGCTTATTCTTTACAGATGGGTTGAGATCTGATTTGGATGCCTTAACTATTGAGTGTTATTAACTGATTATGTGCTCAGTGTTTGCTATGCTAGAGATTTGATTTGGATGCCCTAACTATGAAATGTGTATTGACTTACCTGTGCAAACGGGATAGCGGGAGTACCTTTATTTCTATATGGTCAAGTCCAGCTTGTGTGAAACAGCCCCTTCAACTATGTTCTATCGAGTCTTCCTCCCAGATGTCAGTGTCTTCCACGGGGAAATTGGGTCGGTAAACACATTGTGTCGGAAACATGTGTGGATGTGAAGGTGGTTTGAGTGAGTATTGGGAGATAGTTCTTGATGTCATTTTGAGTGTAGAGTAAGGTGTTACTGAGGCTGTCTTTCTTGATTTTTATGACGATCAACCAGTGTTTTCTTGCCACTAAAAGTTGTACCAGAGTCACACAGGAAAGAGGAGTGATGAGTCGGTTGGGAAAAGTCAGTGGATGCCCATAGGGATCTCTGTCCGGTTGTAATGGTGACTCTCTCTTATTGCATGACATGATTTTATAATCTCCCGCATGTACCTTGTCAATGATCATTAGTAAGAAGCTTTTCATGTTATGCCTTGCCTTCTATCATGGTTTTATTGTTTAAGTTCATGTTGTGGTTAATTAGTTACCTTGCTCAAGTCTCATGTTGTGGCTTGCCTTATATCATGTTGTATGATTACGTGTTTGTTGTTATAGCATGTTTACTTGGCCTACTGATCGTATGATTCTACATGTACTACTCTTTGACCTACAGATTAATCTTTAATGTGAAATTGTGCTTACATGTTTGATGTTCATGATGACCACTTTATGGGTCCGAGTTACAATTGTTACATTCCTATCAATCCAGCATGTTTTACTTAGTATGCGGCATCGTCATACAAGTGCATGAATGTAAATGTCATATGTTGGAAAGCTGGATAATTGATGTCCTCCATGTGAATAGGTTTATGATAGTGTGATCGTTCAGTTTTGATATCATGATAGAGTGAGCTCCTTACTTGATGGATACGTGTTACCGTTGGATGTCAACATGCCTTATGCGATATGTAATTCCCAGTACATGCTAGATAATGACGCGTCGATGCTTATTATTCCTTTTGTGACAAGAATCTGTAGCATGCCCATCTATTTTGTATTCGTTAAATTAACTACTATTGATGATCTTGCAAGTTAATATTGTTGTATGATTACGTGCTTTGGATGGAGAGTATGTGGTAAAATTGAGTCTTGATTAATGCATGCTTTATCATATTATGTGTTGATTTGAACTCATTCCCCGTATTATAGCTATATTGTCCCATTACTAGGTTCGTATTATACACCGCTACACTTGCCCCCATGCTTCTGTATTGTTGGAATATGAGTGATTGATTTCTTGCGTACCATTGTAATTATCAAATAAATGTTGATCTGTATAGCATGTTATGTTGATCCATTAGTGTCGTGTAGGACCCTTGGTTGTGACTTGTGTGAATTTATATCTTGCCTACAATATTGCTAATTCTCTCTCGGGCTAGGTCCTTGATAGTGTGATTCTTCCCTCTTCTTAAAGTGTTTTACTCATCCTGATTAGACTGATGCTGAAATCGATGATCGACTTGCTTTTCGTGATGGTAAATCATAGCATGCTTAAATGTCGTCGCTCGGTAGTGTTCCCCTATTGCTCTATGATATCCTCTTGTGCTTGCATGGATGTATGCTTTGGCACCTCGCATGGTCACTTACCACGTTACATCGTAATTTCGCATACACATGACGCATGAATGTTAGAATGAATCTAGTCGAATTGCCTTGGTTGTAGTCACGTTTTGATATGTGCTAGTAGTATCTTGTAGGGCTTCTACTTTCCAATATGAGTCGTTAAATGATTACATGTTGTACTTGTTCCATAATGTGATAGTTATCGTTTTATATGCCTTACGATGGTTCATTCCTAGCATGATTATAATATGTCACCCATGATGCACTTCTCATTACTTTTGATAATGCCTCATGTTCTTAAATATTATGTGAACCCCTTTTAATGACTCATGACCCTGTTTGTATCACATCATGTGTCGTTAGTATCATGTAGGACTATGCCTTCCAAATACATCTCGTCGTATGATTACATGCCATCCTTGAACTATCACATGATCATTGTTGACATAGGTGATAGTTACTATAGTGTTCTTATGTGTTCTCGTACAACGCGTAATCTGGTTATACCTCGCCAGGCTATATTTGACCCCACTTGTTAGTGTCTATATCTTGCTCATGCATTGTCCGTATATGTGATACTTGCTCTGTTTGCTAAATCCTGCATATCTCGCTTAGGGATACTAGACGTCATGGCATTCATGGAATAATAGATTGCTATTTTGCTTCACAAGCATCGGTGTAGGACTCAATCGTGTCTTTAGGAATGTGCATGTATGTCGTTGTTCCTTGAGATAGGTACATGTTAGTGTGGATTGATATGGTTGATTTACTTGTGATGAACTCTTGCTACTTGTCACAAATTATAACCTCACCGACTTCCATAAGGGCATCGTTGCTATTCTCGGGTCAGAGTCTTGTCTCCAGTCTTATCATCCTTTTAGCTTGGTCTGTATTTCCGAAGTCAACATTGGGTATCCCGTCCCTGTCACTCCCCTATCTCTGCTAACTTGGACTCCTCTGCGATACTTGGACAAGCGACCGCGTGAAAAAGGAAACAAGAAGTTAGTTAGCGATGGAGAGCGCAAAGGAAGCGTGGGCCCATAACCCACGAACCTCAGGATCAACAATGTCGGGAGTGTTCTTCGTTCGAATTGCTAATCCTTCTGAAATTGTTGATGATGATATTGCACTGACCTGACGATGAGATTTTCGTGTTGATATGTTGACTTGGTGATGACTGTTGCCAGATTGTTTGTTGTCTGTGATGATATGATTCGATGCCTTATAGTTTTAATGTGTTATGATGCCTTGATGTGTTGATATTCTGATTTGTTAAGCATGATCTAAATTCGTTACCTATAAAATGTGAACTGCAAATGCTGAGAAACCTGAACTGTCTATTAGATAAGGTTATAATGAAACTTGCTAGCTTGACTTGATTATGTGCATATATGATGATTTGTAATAATGATTGAGCATAACGGTAAATTGAGATTTATCGACGCAGTTGCAATGTTAATGCTGAACTAATGATGCTATTGATATAAATGCTAGTTGATATGATGTGGTCCTTATGTGTAATAATGTCCATGATTGCTTCTCCTTTGAACTTGTGGGTGAGGGTTATCTTGTGGAGTGGTTGATGAGTGGTAAAAGACTTCTAGGCGGTTAAGATGATCGATGGTATTACGAGATAAGTCATGAAGAGAGGGATGTTGGGTTAGGTAAGACCGGTTGAGTTGGGATCTATAGGAGGAAATCCTTGGTGTTCCCGATGAACTTCTAGGTGAATCCTAGGTGGAGGTATGTTTAGGAATAGGCTGGCTAAGTGGTGATCGAGGAATTTCTAGAGGAGATGTGTGATTAGCAGGGCAAGATGCTTGTGAAACCTTGGAAAGTGTGAGAAGTGTAAGAAATGGCCTTTGTGGATGTTGAGGACATAGTGTGAGCAGGTACTCGGGCGTGAGGTTAGACATAGGAGTGAGTTCTTAGAGGTGGATGGTGTGGTAGTGATCGGCAGAAGGAGGGGTAAGATTCGAGCATCGAGATGAATTGGGATTTCTTTGGGGAATTTTTGTCCGCGTTGGCGTTGGAGAGTCTAGAAGAGGATTAGTCTTGACTTGAGAGCGGAGATGGGCGAGTGGGGATTTTGTTTTATTTTGACTGGTATGATGTGAGAATTTTCTTGATTTTATGATTTGTTTATATCTGCTGGCATGATGTTAGATAACGACCATGATGAACTTGATATGGAATTACATGTTGATATGCAATATTAAAAACCTAATTGGTAGTGACTAGTGTTATCATGCTATATTGATGTTTGCTATCCTGTTATGTTGTTTTAGAAGCGTGATAGGATGTGTTGTGATATGATAGCATATGAGATCATAATGTGTTATTATGTGGAGGCATGATGTCTTATTATGAAGTAGTAAGCATGATATTATATTATATGGTCGGTAAGCATGATTATGAAAATGTAAATGATGAATATGACTTGGGGCATGAATGTGATTGGTTTATATATGGAATAATGGTGTCTGGTTGTTGAATGATCATTATATGGTGTTGTGATGAGTTAAGGTGGTGTCTTTTGGGGCATATTGACATTTTGATGATTTATGTACTACTTGATCTTTCTTTTTCTGAATCTTAATAGCATGCCCTTATTGTGTTGATATGTTAACGTGATGAATATGTCCTACTTGTGTTGCAATATCGATAGGTGATTGTGGGATTTGATGTGGACTGACGTACTAACCCCATAACACCTAACCCGTTGATTTTTGAACATGTGTACTAACGTGATAAATAATGAACATTTGATTATTCACTTGTGATGCCTTCGGTATGATATAGATTTACCTTATGATTCTTAGTATGTCGAGGCTTGTTGTTTCTTTGGTACTTAAGACTTGTTGGCACGTTTATGTTTATGTTAGACAGTTATGTGATGGTTTGTGACTATGATATGATGTGTGACTTACCATGTATGAGATGACTTATGGTATTATGCTTATATAAGAGTTGATGAAACTTTTGGTTATGGTACTTGTTGAGTTGTGAATGATGTTGCATGATCTGGAAATTAGGAAGAGAATATGGGATTAGCCCTTAGAGGTGGATGATTTCACCTCCGAGCTTCTGAATTTGACTGCTTGTTATGCGGGAAACTGATTTGGTTTGGAAGATTTTGACGAAATTTTGATCGAAAAGATTTTGCTGTTTTAGTGTAAGTTGCTTGGTTAAACGTCTTATTTGAAGATTTTGAGAGGTTTGAAAAGGAATTACTTGGAATTTTAAAGAATAAACATTACCGAGAATTTCAACGATTTTGAGGCTAACCTTTTCCAATTGCGAAATCCCTTTTTGAGAATTTTCACACCCCGGCTTATATTATAACGCCTCACGAAGTGGATACAAACATTTTATAGGGGCGCATATAGAATGCTTGCTAAGACCCAGTAGAGGCGCTATGATTGCTTTTCGAGTTATGATGTGACCGAAAGGTCGGGGCGAGGGTGTGATAGGGGCCCATATCACATACTTGCTACGACCAATTGGGAATGTTATGATCACGTCAAGGGTGATGTGAGGATCTCATACGGCCCCCTATGAGATGCTTACAGAATCAATGGCATGATCCTTGGACTCACCAATTTAAAACTTCATCCCCTTGTTTTAGAATGATTTTAGTCTCGGGGACGAGACTTGTTTTTAGAGGTGGATGATGTAAAGACGGGGAAATTTTAGGATATTAAATTATTAAAATAGTGATTTATAATCATCCCGAACTTCTAAGATTTGTGAGGTTTGAAATTTCCGTCCTCGGGCTATTGGTTTACTCTAAATTCTTCGAAACGAGTTCCGACATTATTTAGTTGAAGATTTAAAACATGCTTTATTACACTTCCATATGCGAAAATTTAAAATAATATTTGGGGTACTTTATTAAATTCGGAACTTAAAATTTGAAATCTTTTGAGTTGAGTCGGATAACGTCGAGAGAGGGGGGGTTTCGATATTCGTTTCCGGGTAATTTTGGATTTGGGATTTATGGGGCCATTTTACTTCTTTTCTTCTCCCTCCCTACTTCAAATTGGAAGCAGCGTGCCCTTCTCCCCCACTTCTGAATCCCTGCAGTGGCCTCACCTCCTTTTGACTCCCTTCCTCTGATGAACAATTGCAGTTTGTCCTCTTGCCTGTAAAATGCACAGCTAGCAACACCTCTCCTTTCTTCTTTCTTCATTCTTCTTTCTTCTTTCTTCCACCCATTCTTTATTCAAATGGAAAAGTCACACAGGAGCACTCCCTCCTCTCTCCCTCTTTCACTCGCTGCCATCTGCAACCCCTCCACCAAATCACCATTACAGCTCCTCTCCCTTATAATCACGCATCTACAGGTCTCCCTTCCTCCTCCTCGTGTTCGTCTTCGTCAGCAGCACCACCGTCGGGAGCCTGTTCTTCCCCGTCGTCATCCTCGGCGCGCGAGCCGTGGAGAGCCCCGTTTCGAAGTCGCCAGAGCCGCACCCGAGTGTCTCCAACCTCGTCCACTTTCTCGAGCAGCCTCCAGCCCTTCCTCGGCTTCCTCCGACTACGATGAGCTCCCGAGGTTTCCCAGGAGGAGCTCGGAGCCACCTAGGAGCGAAGCCGACGCCGTTCTCGCCCCATCTCCCCTGTTTCCGATCCCAGCCGTGGTAAGCCTTCGATTCTCCGTTTTCCAACTCCAAATCGCATAAAGGTGGACACTTAACCCCTCTACATCCGTCCTAGGCCAATATCGGCTCGAATCCATCTCCATTGAAGCCGATTGCGCCTCCGGCGAGAATTTCCGGCGAAGAGCTTCGATCTCGGTGAGCACTCGTATCTTCCCCTTCTCGTTGCTTCTGTTTCGTTTTTCTTCCTTGCATTGGGTTAATGGTCGGGATCCGGGGAGGGAGTGAGAGCGAGAGAGCTCAGGCGACCCTGCCCCCTTTCTCTTCTTTCCGTTCTCGCACAGGAGTTTGCGTGAGTTTGGAGAGGGCGGGTTCAGCCTTTCTTTTTCTTTCTCAGACCGGCCGGTTCGGCCTAATTTGTCCGGTTCACCTACTCAGTTGCGGGTTGGGCTTTAGTGGGCTCGGGTCCGGGTTTCATCTACTACGTTTAGAAGCTATTGAAATGGTTCATTGAAACAGTTAATATAATGAAACGGTTGAATGCATCGGTTAGACTTAATGAAACGGTTTGAGCATCGGTTTTAAAAAGTCTGATTGATGCAACAGTTCATTGAAACGGTTTTCTATAATGAAGCGGGCTCTTGAAACGGTTTTTGGGTATTGAATCGGTTTATGGACCGCTTCACAAAACCGGTTCAATATAGACTTAGGCGCGCGCGGCCCATTTTAATTATTTCGTTTACCGCCTCCCAAATTTAACCCAGGAAATAAGCGGTAAAACCCTAATTTGGCCTAATGAATTCAGCGTCTCCCCCAATTTTGTTTACCACTTCACAAACCCGCTTCACAGTTCCTTCCAGCTTCTCCTCTCATTTTCGCCTTTAGAAATCGTCCAGCGCTTAATTCCTTGTGGTTCTCAAGTTGTTGGGGTTCAAAAGAAGTCCCCTAGAAAGATTCAAGGTGAAATTTTAACCATTATTTTTTCTTTCGGTTTAGATTGATGTTTTTTTTTGTTTTTGTTTCTATCCTCTTTATCAATTGCAAGCTTTGATAAGGGTTTCATTATTAACATTGTAAAATCATATATTTTTTCCCTAATTTGATGCCACATAAATTAGGTTTTTGAGTTAGGACCTTCGAAGGTTTTGCCTACGTTCTCTCTCGGCACATCTATGCGGGTTTTTTTTTTTTGCCTATGGTTTAGTTTTGTTTCTCAGTATTTAATTCTGGATTTGCCTATGAAATAGTCCCTAAGTGCAGGCAGCAGTTGCGGTAGAGAGGATTTGCCTATGGTTTAGCTTTCATTGACTTTTAAGATTGAAATGCATGTAATTGTTACTGCTGTAATTTAGGTTTTAAAGCTTGTCTAAAGTTTTTTTTTTGATAATCGCTTGTCTAAAGTTAAAGCTTGTCTAAAGTTAAATACACTTCCATATTAAGAATTAGGGAGTTCACTGCTTTTTCTCTAAATATATAATGCACTTAGCTTTTGCTTTCCTTTTCTTAACGTTCTTTCCATATTTTGTTGCAACAATCTATTCATTGCAATGTGATCAAGATTAGCTTTGCTCTGTTTAAAATTTCAATAGAATATATATTAAATTCATTACTGTTTCTGTTTTTAACTATGCTATAAAACAATTTAGCTTTCAGTTTGACAAAATTCTAGTCACTCTATAGTCTAAACAGAATTTTTTTTTTCTATGCTAAAAGCTTCATGTGTTAATCCTTCTTTGATACTAGAAGCCTAACATGACTGATATCTTTTGTGTTATTTTCACCCTTCTTTTTATGACTGCAGAGTGATATCTTTTTGTTGTTATTTGGTTATCTAAGTTGCTTTTCCATTTTTTGTGTTGGATTAGTTCAGCCTCTCAATTCATCTTTAGCTTACCACTTTCATGTTTCCTTTCCACAATATAGGTAAAGCAAATAGTAAGAAGTGCCAAGTTGTATGTTCTTCACCATTCTTCGTTGTAACTTTAGGATTTACATACTCTCTTGGACCTCAAAGTGTTTGTCTGCAGTTTTGCTTCCTAGTCTTTGTACCAAAAGGTTTGCATGTTTTGCTTTCTAGGCTTTGTACCAAAATGTTTGTCATTTTAGAGTCTTGACACAAAGTTTCTGTTGGTTTATATAGTGACTTTCATTCATATGCAAATGTCATTTGCATATTTTATAAAGCCATTTTGCTATGAGTTATGTGTACATGGTTAAGGTAAGGTAAAATCTAATATATCTAGTTTGCTTTCATAATTGTTATAAACAGATGGGGAAAAAAGATATAGTAGACCAGCAAGGGAATGACATTCCAGAATATGAAAAGCTAAGACAAAAGAGATTAGCATCTAATGCAGCAAGGTTGGAAGCTATTGGGGTTAAAAATTTTGTAAGTAAGTCTTTGCAAGAAAAATGCGATCGGGTTGCAAGCTACGCTGTCCGTGCAACTAATGTGTCAATAGAAGATACGGAAGGGCAATGTGAGGTAAAATGTGATGAATAAAATACACTAAAATGGTTTGATTTATTTTTGTTAATATGAATCCATCTAATGTGGTATACTTTTTTAACTTATCGTTTTATGGTTATTATTTACAGTACTTAGATGGAATGAAAATGCATTTTTTAATATATATATATATATATATATACTTTTTATTATACTTCACAGGTTGTAGCTAATAGAAAATGCTTAAAAGAGAAGGAAGCAACAAAATCATTGGATCAAACTTTACCTATGGCTGAATTTTTAAAGTTGAAATCTCGAAAGCGATCAAAGCCAGAACCATCAGCTTTTGATAGTGGACGGAAGCAACTACAACCACAAAAGCAACACAAAGTTGTTCATCATCAAGTGAGGCAACCTCAAGTCCAAGGTAAACTGAACTAGAAACCACTACCACAAGAAAAATCAAACCAAAATAAGTATTGTGCTCCAGGTTCTATTTCTGCTTACTTGAAGATGAGAAAAATGCAAGAAGAAAAAAGACAAGCTGACAACGATGTGAATCTTGATGACGTCGAGTCTGATGACTTGAATGGTATCAATGAATTGCCTCTTGAGCATGAAGATATGAGTCCACTACAATCAAGTGACCTTGGGAATGATATGATTCCTTTTCAAGAAGAACATGCAACCAATTGCCAACTTGAAGTTGCTGAAGAACATGAGATAATTATGGAAAAACAAAGTTCGGTAGGAGGTAACTACTTAAATGTCATTTAGTTAAATTTTTTTTTCTTACAATTTGTAAATGAATTAAGCTTCCATTTGTTATATGATTCAGTGAACGCATCTCAAGCAAAGAAGCATCATGGAAGAACAGTTTTGGCTAATTTACATGCACGTACTAGAGAAGAACGAGATGTCATTGTGTTGAATTATAAATATCAGCCGGTTGGGTCTTCTGATGATGTTGTTAGAAAATTTAGTAGTTTCTTAGGTACCTTGGCAAAAAATCCCACCCTTGCACCACTAAATTACATTAGCTGGAAATATATGCCTACAAAGGATAAGCTTTGGGAATATGTGAAGGTATATATTAAAAAAAAATTCTTTAACTAATTATTATATTTAATGCATTCACTAATCAATCAATTGTATCTATCATTTTGGCAGCAAAAATTCATAGTTCCAGAAGAAGGTAAAAAGTATGTGTTGCAAACAATTAATGATGCTTGGCGCCTTTACAAAGCTCGATTGAAGTCAAAATAATACTATCCCTATGAAACTTTGAAGGAGCGTTTAGCTAATCGACCTTCTGATATACCGCTAAGACAATTCAATGAGCTTTTGGAATTTTGGGATTCAGAAGTGGCCAAGGTAAGTATTGTTTCTGTACAATGATGTTTGGAAGGATGTGAACACACTACCATTATATACAACTTCATTGTGTTCTAAACTTATTACTATTTACACTATGCATGCATAGGAAATGAGCATGAAAAACAAGCAGAATCAAGAGATGCATCATGATTATCATACAATGGGTCGATGTTCATTTGCTATGTTGGCTCACAAAATGGTAATTTATTATATTTTCTTTCATTTTATTTAGAATTTCATTATTAAATTAAACTCATTGTCCATTTTCTTTTGATTTTGCTTGATAGCAAAAAAATAACTCGGAAAAGAAATTGCCAACAAAAGGAGAGCTTTACATAGAATCTAGGAAACGAGCCCCGGGACGTACATACAAGACAAACAATGAAGTGTCTCTACAAAATATTGTGAGTTGAATTAACTTTCATCTATTTGTTTTTTTTAAGGAAATCATCTATTTGGTTTTTGTTAATATATTAACTATTCCATTCTTATTTTTTGATATAATACTTGCTGGTGGTGAATAAATATTGTTGTTTGGACATTTTGTGAAATAAATTTCATTGTGGATTCTAGATGAGTTTGATGAGTATAATATGAATTAGTGAAGATTATTTGATCTTGGTCAGCTGCTGCAATTTAGAAAGTAAAAGTTATACAATGTTTATTTTCTGTTTTTTATTTGGTATAGGAAAAAATTAAAGTTGTACAGTCCTCAACCAATAGAAATGGAAAGATTGATCCCTATTATGAAGTTATCACTAAGAAAGAACATAGTGGACGCTTACGCCTCCAAGGACGAGGAGTGACAATGAGCAATTTGAGGGAAAAGGATGGCAAGACACCTTTTATACTTCCTTCAATGTATATGGAGACTATCAAAGAAAATTTGGAGCAAACCATTACTTCAAAGATCCTAGCACAACTCCAATCAGCCAACCCTGGGATAAATCTTGTGATTCCAAATATGTCATCCATGTCGAGAAGTGAATGCAATGTTGAAGCTGGTGGATCAAATGGACTTTCACATTCTATTGAACATCATTCAGATGAGGTATTCAACTCTTATAAAAGAATTATTAGAAGATTGTAGACTTTTCTATACATTTAATTTTTGTATCTGCTTTTTATGCAGGATCATGAATAGGTGGGGAGATCACATTAGTTTGGGGCAAAGTAGGATTGACTCTCTTTTGGATGGAACATTGCTGATTTTTTGTGTAGTTGATCCCATTTTTGGAAGCCGATTTGTATGTATGCAGATTAGTTTGACTCTAACTGGATGACTGGATGAGCTTGGCTCGTTATATGTAGTATAACAATATAGCTTTTAACATATTTTGATGATGTGGCTATAAATTTATTTGACTTTTATAAATTTTTGCAAGTTCATATTTACTTTTTAAACAGATTATAGGTGAATTCTAAACACGATGGTGTTTTAGATCTAAGAACCACTTCATCAGTGGTAAACCACTTGTTTATAGGAAACTGTTTCATTAAATAAAACAAGTGTTGCGTTAGGGTAAGAAAAACCATTTCAATATCTATTAAAAAATATTGCATTAGGTTATCCCAATTGTATCGGTTTTATAGTCTATTGCAACAGTTATTTATCAAACTATGAAACCGTTGCAATAGATGAAAAAACCGTATCTGTATATCTAACGCAACGGCAACAAGTGAAATGACTCTCTAACCGTTTCATTAGATATTAGGAAACGGTTTTGAGGCTTTAGGAAACGGTTTTTGACCGTATCATTAAGCTTTTAATGTAGTAGTGTTCATTCGGGTTTTGGGCTGGGCTTTTTCTCCGGGTTATTTGTTTTATATAGTTGATTGTTATTATGCCTTGTTACGTTATATATGGGATGTACATTATATATTACGCATAATATTTAATCGTTGTTAGTTATTGTTAAGATTTTTATTATTATACTGTCAGATTTTATGAAAATATATTCTCTGAAATTATTATATATTATAAGTGGTTTTTAAACGAAAATAATAGTATTAATTGGAATATGTATTTTTTGGTGTTTTAATATGAGATTTTAGAAAGGGTAAAGTGATCTATTGAGGATGATTTATCAAATAAACTATTTATTGAGTTAGAAATGAGGCTTTGTAAAATGGATTGATTTGTTGGTGTTTATTTTAACATGGATTGATTATTTACTTAAAAAGGTTTTGAAATAAAATGCCGGAATTACTTGATTTGACGATGTTGGTTTTGAGAAGGAAGTTTGAAAATATGTTTGGTATGATTTTATCTATGGGTTGATTGGAAGAATGATTTTGGTTGATGATGATCGTGTCGGAAAGGTTTTGGAAAATGGTTTACTATCGATTGGTTTTAAGGATGTTGAGAACTCGGGTTCGTGTGTGTGAGAATATTGGTTCAGTAGCTTATGGAAATGGCTTGATGATAGGTGTGTATTGCGGTTGGATTGCTTTTGGACATGCATTTGGGCCCTTGATTGCGTTAATTGCTGTTCTGCATTCTTAGGTAAGTTCCCTAGGGGGCTTACTCAGGTTGGACATTCATGCCTGTTGTTACATTTTATGTTAGGTGTTGCATATGCATAAAAGCATGCCATGTAGTATCATGTTTAGGTTGCACTAATTGATTGAGCATCTGTTTACTTTATGCGTTTGAAACAGAACGGCCGTTATCTGTGATAGTCCTAGAGTCTTTGCTAGGGTCATAGGGTAGCCCAGCCTCATCGGGTACCCTGAGTCAATCGAGTCATGAACTTCCTTATATTATGATATGCCTGCGGGCTTTATTGTGGAGCGGGTTAGGCATGCGTGCCCCCCGATTTTGATGGAATGCATTCACGAGCTGGCTAGTCTCCACCTATCGGGAGGGGTGGAGGTAGGAGAGGGATATGCCACTTGGCATTGTCTTGGGCCCTTTACAGTATTTCTGCACATTATTATGAACTAGGAGCATGCTAGTGTGTTTGAATTTCGTACTGCATTAGAGCATCTTTATTAGGTATAGCACATACTATGTGGCCTCAGCGAGGACTGCCGGTCCCGCATGAGTGGCTCGATCTGATTCCTTTCCCCGTTCTTTTTTTAAAGGTATCCTCTGCAGATTTAAGTTCTCAATGTCTATATGACGGGGTTTCCTTTTGACGAATCGAAGAATCTAGCTAATATCCTAATTTAGTAAAATGGTAATTACCCACTCATGATTTGGTTTTGGCCGGCTTTGCCGTGACACTTGTATATTTACCTTGCTTCCGCTTTACTTCCATTTGAAATGGATTCCGCGACATAGTTGTAGGACAGGTTAAGGGTGCCCAACGACCCTTCGAGGTTTTTAGGGTTTGAAATCCCTCTTTATACTGATCTTAAAGGAGTTGAAACCTCGACCCGTACCTGGATTGCAAGATCCGAACAAGGGTTTTCATCCCTTGAAACGTAACCCGGAAATTATAATTCTGGGTCGTTACATACACTGTATATAGTATATATGTATAAGTTTGCTTAGTGTATATAGTGTATATATGTATATCAATATATATGTACAGTGAATACTTCTATATATCTATATATATATATACACACACACACACAGAGATATTTTGTATAATTATATGTACTATGGCTAGTGTTTATATATATAATAAAAACTGTAAAATATAAAAAAGGCCGATTTGCAGAAATACACCAAATCAGTGTTCGGTTTGCATAAGTATACCCGTTTTCTGAGAATAGCAAAAATAGGATAGTTGAGTCATTTGTGCTAAAAAATAGGTCATTTGTGCTAAAAAATAATGACTGATTTTACCTTTAAATTTAAATGTAAAAATCATTAAAAGAATAATTATGAATTAAAAGAAAAGTAAAAAAATATATAAAAAAAATGAAATATATATTAAAATAATGTTTTTAATATTTTTTTCTCGGAAATTTAAAAATAATAAAACTAGCGGGATGAAAATTAATAGTGACATGAATAAAATTTCGTTTTGACAGGATGTACGTTCTTTATGACAAAGCTGGTAATTAATAATGACAGGATGAAGTCTATAATATGGAAGAGAATAAAGATACGATTTTATTCATGTCATAACTAGAAATTAAAGGTCTGTCCAAGATGACAAAGTTATTTGTTCATAATGACAGGAGTAATGTTCATAGTGACAAGACTGTAGGTTTACTTTGACAGTATGGAAGTTATAAACCGGGAGAGAATCACTTAAGATACGACAAATCATATCTTCAGGATTATTAACCATATTTACAAAATGATTGTCAATATATATATCTTCAAACCATAATATTATCACATTGACATGTTGAATATTGTCCTTGACATCCTAAATATAAACATTGACAGGATATAATAAAAAAATCGGTGGGAATCACAACCACTAGATTATTAACCCTAATATGTCGCCTCACCAATAGTGCAGTCGTGCAGAAGTTGTGGTAATGGGCTTCAAAGATGTTGTACAGAAATGAAAATGACTATGAATCAAAGGGGTGCCACTCAAGCAATTTGAATGGAATCAACAAGAACTGAACTTTAAGACCTTCCAAAGCTGAAGATGTTCAAAACAAAGTTTAGCTAATGGACACACATCACTTCTGAATTTCACTATAACAAAAAAACTGACAATACATCAAAAGGGGGCATCACATCCCTAAGGCCAAAGCTGAATTGATTCTAACCGAATCATAAACTCCATCTCCCACTTCAGTTAGATTACAACAACAAATTTATATGTGTTCCCTATGAATGTGCAATAGAAACAGACTTGTGCAGTGAAGGTTCATGGACTAAACTTGGAAGTTATGAATCTTTAGCCACTGCTTCATGCTCTTTTTACCTCTGAAACACCATTCTTCACTTGGGGCCTTTTCGAAGTTGTATGTGGAAATAAAGATCAAGTTAAAAACAAATTTTAAGCTAGTGAAAAAACCATCAATGTTCTTTAGTGTAAGCATAAAACTACCAAACATCGGAAAAACTGAATAGTTTTATGCTGAAGAGGATTACTTACACTTGAGATTGAGAGTAGAACCAGCAAGGCAAAGTAAGCCTTGATTTTGTGTTAACTTCAGCTAAAGGTGTTGAGATCTCTTTGGCGGCAGAACAAACATCCCAGACACGTATAGACCCATCTGAAGACGCAGACGCCACCATATATGAATATTCAGCATTAGCTTCCGTAGAAAGTCTAACTAAATAGCTTACAAAAATGATTTGAACTATACTAAAGATGAGTTGTACTAACTTTCACCTCTGTTTGAGGAGTAGATGTTTTAGGTTTCAAATTGCTTCTACTAGTACCCACATCTTCCATGCCATTTGAGTCATCTCACTCAACAATCCTCTTCCTTTTACCCTTTGCCCCTGAAGAACTTGCTTTCGCCTGCTTCCTTCCTCTTGTAATAGTCATAGAAGTTAGCCGGGATTGTCACCTGTAATCAAACCATCCACCATTAACATCTTCCATGCCATTTTTTGGAGCAGGAGTCTTGCTTTGGGTTCCCTTATTTTTATTTTTTATAGAGTCTGCCACCAGGATCAGCAAATGTGTTCATAGAGGCAGAACCGCAGAAATCAGAAATCAGGAAGCAATATAATCAGACATCGGAAGAAAAGGAAGGATTTCAGAGATATGTTCCATTTTCCAGGATCAATTTCCTTCAAATAGACAGTCGCAAATTCATACCTCGTCATCAAAGGCAAACAACAATCATTCAAGAACATAAAGACATTTTCCAGAGGAAATAATTCTCCATGGCTATGCCTATATTCAATATCTCCATTATTAATTCTAGAGATCAAGGTTTCATTTAAGCTAATCTGATTCAGAGAGAGAATATTGAGAGGTTCAGAGGATAATTGGTAGAATGAGCAAGAGTATAAATCCTTGTCAAGAGTCATAATTGAGATGTAAATATAATTCCAATTCAGCAGATGAGTTTTTATCAACTCATCAGAATCAAAAAAGGGAGAAGAAAACCTGGAATTACCGAAGAGACAGGCGCCTGGAACCCAAGAGCAACTCGCCACCAGCTCAATCTTCTCCAAAGAACATCTCTTCTCAATTTCTCGTTCTCCTGCTTCTAGCATCTTCCTCATCCAGCTCGGTTTGCATCTCCCAATCACTTGCACACAAAGGGAGACGGAAGACTTGCTCCCTCTTTTCTCGGCTCCTTTTCCTTTCATCTAATCTTCTTTGTTCCTCGATTTTCCGGACTTCAGTAGGATTAGCATCTTTTTTTCCAAATCTGAAATTCACTTGGCTTGGACTGAGAGCTGGCAGCAACAGCAACAAGGAAGGCAAAAGTTCCCTTGTCCCCTTTGCAAAACCGTCAGATCTGAGAGCAGAGTGTGAAATCGAATGTGAAGATGGCTTGGCTTCTTGATTCGAATCCGACCCCTTCTTTCATCACATGTACTATCCTTGAAACGGTATGTTCTTTCAACTTCATGGTGGCCTTGGGTCTTTGATTCAGGTGAGGATCCGGGCTGATTTGGGCGTTTTCTCCGATGGACGGCGGCGGCGATGGGATGCTGTTCTAGGGTTCCTCTTTTGATAGGGCAATACGAGGCCAATGAATCGACACAACGCCGGATGACGAGGGCGATGGGCCGATGGCCCTGGAGTGTGAGGGCGACAAGCCCGAGAGTGAGGACGACGAGCTGGAACCGGCGGAGAGTGAGGGCGGGCTAGGACCGCCCGGAGGTTCGGGTGTTGGGGATTGGGGGTGGGTTAGGGATTGTAGTGCTTTGGTTGAGATTTTTGTTCGTTTTACAATTTTAATTCTTTTAATTTATTTTTATTATTTAATAATATTTTAATATAAAAGAAAAAAGATAAATACCAAATATATTTTATTTTTGTATTTTCTGATATTTTGGGTGTTGGGCAGCTTTGCTAATTGAATAGGGTATTTTTGCACAGTTTTATATATGAGTGCAATTATTTTCAAAAGGAAGTATTTTTGCAACATGATTATGAAAGTAGGGTATTTACTACTAATTCCCCTATAAAAAATATTATATATTGTGTGTGTGTTACGCCTTTAAAATCCGAAAAATATATTGGAATTTTATATTTTTTGTATAATGTTTTTTATTTGAGGGACATGTCCCGTCTCGGACCCGATCCATCCCGCAAAAAATAAGCGGGACGGGACGCGGGACGGCCCTATCATGTCCTGTCCCGTCCCGCGCCTACCCCTATAAAAAAAAAACATGTTGATGATTCAGATGATGTGCACTTTGATGAAACGAGCTGATAAGAGTGGAAATAAATCGAACGATGAATGGATCTATTTTTTCACTCAACTTGTCATGACAATAAAAGAAAAAAGTTCATCCAACTCATCACTCAATCCTCTAATGATGGACCCATTTGAATCGAGTGAATTGTCATCCCTGATCTGCGCTTTCATCCACTCTATTGGTGTTGGAATTGGAGAATCAAGAAACGAAAATGGAGAACGAAAGGAAGAAGATTAAAATAATTTTTTTATTCAATTGAACTGTATAAAGAGCAACGACTCTTCATTTATACATGAGAAGGCGAGAGAGTTGGTTGTAACAAACCAAACAACATCGTTTCAATTACAATTCAGATAGGAGATAAAATGCAATATGATGTCATTCTGTTCGTTTCTATTTTACATGATGAGAGAAATATATACGACGTCGTTTTCTTTCTTCATCTTCAACGTTCTGGCTTCATTCTGTCATAGATCCAACACCCCCTCAAGTAGTAGGTGGAGAAACCAGCTGCAACTTGGGAATCATGGAGTGATGGCGAGGACCAGGTAGACACTTGGTGAAAATATCGACCAATTAACTGATCGTTGGTCGGAAGATATGACAAACTGATCAAACCTTCACAAAGTTAGTGACGAACGAAGTGACAATATCAATCAACGTGCTTTGTTCTCTCATGATACAGGGTTGCGAGCAATGTGAATAGCTGTTTGGTTATCACATGTGACAGGAATGGGCAATATATTGGAGACACCACACTCATGGAGGAGACAAGAAAGCCAAGCAAGCTCTGTAGTAAGATGACACAGAGAAAGATACTTTACTGCAACAGAGGAAAGAGATACAATAGGTTGTTTCTTGGCATTCCAGAAGATCGGACATCCGTCAAAGAAGATTATGAAACCACTAATTGAACAACAAATGTGGGAACGTGAAGCTCAATCAAAATCGTTGTAACCAATAAGGTCCATAGTACTTTAAAAATGGAAAAGAATTCCCAGATCAGGCTTCGTATGAAGATACTTAAGAGCACGAAATGCAACATTTAAGTGATCAGAGGAAGAAGATTGCATGAACTGGCTCAAATACTAGATTGCAAAGGCAAGATCAAGGTGAGTCTGAGTTAGAAAGTTCAACTTGTCCACCAGTCGTCTATATCTAGTAGGATCGGAAAGCAAAGGACCTCGAGTCTTATGCAAATCAATGCCCACTTCTTCAATTTGAAATCTGTAGATTTTGGTGTACTTTCATAAGTTTACTAGCTTATATAATCTCTTATGTATACAATATGCAGATCTCAAACTTTGGGCTTTAGTCTATAGGGTAACCGGACCCATTTGCTGGTCTATCTGAGTTTGGACCATGTCCAAACTCTAATGGGCTCAAATTGGATCCGTGTAGGCCCAATAGAAAACGAGCCCAGAGGATCTGACCTCTAAACCCTAACGGCTCTCTTTGGCTTCCATTCCTGACCTATTTCTGGACGCTGCGTTTTGGCCTTGGTGGTTGTATTATATATACTCCTCTTCAGAGCTAACCCTAGCCAAGAGCTCACACTGTACACTCTCTCTTTCCAAAATTGAGAGCGCCGCTTCTCCTCTGCTAGGGTTTCTACTCCTTGGCTTCGAATCCGAGTTCCTCTTGGTGCGACGTCAAAGCTCCTGGTAGATTCGCGACCCGTTTAGGCGTAGAAGAAGAAGCTGAAGTGGATCTTCGCCTTCAAAGCTCATCTCTGAAGGCTTCGTCGTTTGGAAATGGAGTTCCTCTTTCTTTCCTTTAGGGTTTTCTGAGTGTTGTTGCAGAGATTGTATGCTTGCTTATGATTGTTTACCTCTATGTGTTGCCCCTTGCTTGTAACTCCTAATTATCTAGTGGATTGGGCCTGACTCTTGAGGTACCGCAGATGTAGGTCTTTGACCGAACTGCGTAAACAAATCCACTTGCATCTCTTTACTTTCTGCACAACTTGCTCGCTTGAATCCATTATCATTGCTCAACTCTGAACTCTATCTTCGATTATCGCTTTAGTCTTCCGCTGTAAAATCGATCCAACCTCTACAATTGGTATCAGAGCCACAGGTTGCTCTAGATCGAATATTTGAGTTCTCTCTGTGAGTTTGTGAAATGATTTTTTTTGCTCTGACCTAGGTTAAGAGCAAAAACCCCTTTGTGTTTACTGGTTTCAGTTTTCTTATCTTGCTGTCTCTTAAATTGTGTTTTTTCTTTTTACTCTTGATTCTAAAAATTAGCTACTGTTGCTATAACCATGTCTGAATCTTCATTTCGTATTAAGTCATACGATGGGTGTACTGATTTTGCTATGTGGCAGGTGAAAATGAAGGCCATCCTCATAAAGGAAAAATGCTGGGCTGCTGTGGCTAACAGTTATTCTGAAAAGCTGAACAAGGCAGGGCAAGAGGAAATGGACCAAATAGCACACAGTGAGATAATGATACGTCTCACAGATGAGGTAGCCAGGCAAGTGCTTACTAAAAAGACATCCAAAGAACTTTGGGATGCTTTGGAAGCTACATATTTGGTAAAATCTCTTCCTAGCCGCATAAACTTGTTGTGTCGTCTCTTTAACTTCAAAATGGATGCTCATATGTCTTTGCATGACAATCTTGACAAGTTTCTGTCTATGATACAAGATCTTGAACGCTGTGGTGATAAAATTACTGAATTACATCAAGCTGTCTTGATTCTAAATTCTCTTCCTAGTCAGTTTGACACATTTAAAGATGTGATACAGTACAGTAGGGAGGATTTGGATAAGACTAAGATAATAGAAGCTGTCATACAGAAAAATGATGTCATGAAAGTTTTTAAGACTATGCAAGAAGTTAAAACAGAGGCTTTGATGGCTAGAGCAAAATTCAGAAACCAAAAGAAGAATCAGAATAAGAACAAGAAAAGTGAAAACACTGATGGCATGAAATCTGAATCTTCTGAAAAACAATCCTCTGATAAGAGCTCCCTTAAATGCAAATATTGTTCCAAAGATGGTCACCTTGAGAAAGATTGCTATAAAAGGAAGAAAGATGAGGCTAAGAAAAACAAAGTTGTTACTGTTGTGCTTGAATCCCATTCTAACTGTTCTCATGAGCTTCTGTGTGTTTATCCTAATATCTTTGCATCTGATGTTTGGATCATTGACTCTGGTTGTACAATTCATGCTACCCCTCACAAGCATTTTTTCTCTGATATTGACTTTATTGATGAAGGCACTGTCATGTTAGGAGATCATTCTGTGCTTGATATAAAGGGTATTGGATCTGTTCCTATAAAATTGCATGATGATAAAATTAGAGTTATTCAGAATGTTAGATGGGTTTCTGAACTGAGAAGAAACTTATTGTCTGAAAGTGTGTTTGATGACTTGAATTGTGATATAAATGTTCATCAGGGCATAAAAACTGTGTCTAAAAATGGTAGAATTCTTATCAAGTGTGTTAAGAAAAAGGGCCTTTATCATGTTATTGGTGAATCTGTTAAAACTCATTCTGCAAATGTCACTGTTAAGAAGAATTCTAAACCCATGACTCTTGAACAAACCTTGTTGTGGCATAACAGACTGGGTCATGTGGGAAACAAGGGTCTTCTTGAATTATATAAGCAATGGATTCTTACTGCTAAGCCTGCTCATATTGATTTATGTGAAAATTGCATCATGGGAAAACATACTAGACTTGCTTTTAAGTACTCTTCATATGCTGCTAAACTTCCTCTTGAGTATGTACATGCAGACCTTTGGGGTCCAGCACAGGTTGATACTGTGGGAGGCAAGAGATATTTCTTATCTCTTGTTGACCACTATAGCAGAAAGGTTTGGATATTCTTGCAAATGACTAAGAATGAAGCATTTGAGCACTTCAAAAGCTGGAAAGCTAAGGTTGAGAAAGAATCTGGAAACTTGCTTAAGTGTCTCAAGACAGACAATGGGCTAGAATTCTGCAACACAGAGTTTGATACATTCTGCAGACAACATGGTATAAAGAGGCATCTTACCATCCCTGGGACTCCCCAGCAAAATGGCACAACAGAAAGGATGAACAGAACACTTCTAAACAAGGCCAGATGTATGCTGATAGGTGCTGGCATGAAACATTCTCTCTGGGGAGAAGCTGTCACCACTGCAGCCTACTTTATCAATAGGACTCCCTCTTCTGCTATAGACTTCAAAACCCCTCAGGAGAAATGGAGTGGGAAACCAACTAACCTTGCCTTCCTGAAACCCTTTGGATGTTTAGCCTACAGTCACAAGTCTGATGGCAAGCTCAACCCGAGAGCCCAGAAATGTGTACTGTTAGGCTTCCCAGAGGGTGTTAAGGGGTATAAATTGTTGGTCCTCCAGCCTGGGGGGTATAAGGTCATAGTAAGTAGGGATGTCTTGTTCAAAGAAAATGTGTTTCACTTCAAGGAACTACAACACACTTCTCCTGAGTTTGAGGATCTACCTTCTGATTCTTCTCACAGCAGCACCACACACTTCTATACTCCAACTATGCCTGATGACATTGAAGATGAGTTTGACAATGGTCTCACTCCTTGCACTCCCACTGCACAGACTGAAGAAGTTCCCCAAGAAGAGAATCAACAAGAAGAAACACATGATCAGGGAGTTTCCTCTTCCTCTCAATCTTCTTCTGCCTCCTCTTCATCTGAATCTTCTTCTTCCTCTCATAATATTCCTGCTATGCTTGATAATGATGTGTCTAATTCTCCTGAAATTGTTGAACATGACCTTACTCATTACCAACTGACTAGGGATAGATCTCCTAGGGTTAAGAAACCTAACAAGAAATATGAGAGTAATATTGTGGATTTTGCCTTGCTTGTTTCTGATGCTGTGAATGCTTATGTTCCTGATGTCTATGAACAAGCTGTTAAGTGTCATCATGCTAAGTTTTGGAGACTTGCTATGCAAGAAGAAATTGAATCCATGCATGTTAATAAAACCAGGACTCTTGTTGAAAAACCTGCTAAGGCCAGAACCATTGACTGCAAATGGATTTATAAACTGAAAGACAGCCCTAAACCTAATGAACCTCCTAGGTATAAAGCTAGACTAGTAGCTAAAGGTTTCACTCAAAAACAAGGTGAAGATTATCATGACATTTTTGCACCTGTTGTGAAGTACAAAACCATGAGGCTATTACTTGCTATGACTGCAGTTTATGATTATGAATTAGAACAAATGGATGTCAAAACTGCATTCTTACATGGTGATTTGCATGAGACTATTTACATGAGACAACCTAAAGGTTTTATTGATCATGCTAATCCTAATCTTGTTTGCCTACTGCATAAATCCATCTATGGACTTAAACAGTCCCCTAGACAATGGAACAAGAAATTCGATTCTTGCATGACTTGCCTTGGTTTCTCTAGAAGTTCATATGATCCTTGTCTCTATTTTAAGGATGTAAAGACTAATGATCCTATTTTTGTCTTGTTATATGTAGATGACCTTCTTCTCATCTCCAAATCCATCTCTAAGGTGGATAGACTCAAGACAAGCTTGAAGAAGAGTTTTGACATGAAAGACTTAGGATCTGCACAAAAGATTCTTGGGATCAGCATTAAAAGGGACAGGTTGAAAAGACAGATATGGTTAACACAATCTGATTATCTGCTTAAGGTGCTTGACAGGTTTAACATGAAAGGTGGAGCACCCAACACCATACCTCTGGGAGCTCACCTTGACCTGTCTAAACTCAAAACCCCCATGTCAGCTGCTGAAGAAGCTAAGATGAAACTGATCCCCTATGATGCTGCTGTAGGATCTCTCATGTTTGCAATGATCTGCTCCAGGCCAGATCTTTCCTTTGCCATGAGTGCACTTAGTCGACACATGTCTAATCCTGCTGAAAGGCATTGGTTAGCCATGAAATACCTCCTTAAATATGTCTCTGGATCTATAAACCTTGGTCTCTTATATGCTAACCATGATTCTAGATATGGTCTGTCTGGCTATTTTGATGCTGATTATGCAGGAAACAAGGACAATAGGAAGTCTACTACTTCCTATGTCTTCACTTGGGCAGGTAACTGCATCTCTTGGAAATCACAACAACAGCCAATAGTTGCCTTATCTTCAACGGAGGCTGAATACATTGCTGCTACTGAGGCTTGCAAAGAGGCCATTTGGTTGCAGGGAATCCTAAAAGAGATTGAAAATAAGCACTACAAAACTGTTCTTCATATAGACAGTCAGAGTGCCATTTATCTCTGTAAGGATCCTATGTACCATGAAAGGACAAAGCACATAGATGTTCGCTACCACTTCATCAGGAAGAAAGTAGAGAAGAAAATCATCCTCCTAAAGAAGATTGCTGGTGATCTCAACCCAGCTGACTATAGCACTAAAATTGTCTCTGCTAACAAGTTCTTGTTTTTGCAGAGACTATCTTCATATCCATGATATGACTTAAGCCCTCATGGGCTAGGACCGAGGACGGACCCAGTGCTAAATCCACACACAGATAATGTTTGCATTTTATGTAAACTTAGGAAATTACAGAGGGGCAATTGTAGATTTTGGTGTACTTTCATAAGTTTACTAGCCTATATAATCTCTTATGTATACAATATGCAGATCTCAAACTTTGGGCTTTAGTCTATAGGATAACCGGACCCATTTGCTGGTCTATCTGAGTTTGGACCATGTCCAAACTCTAATGGGCTCAAATTGGATCCGTGTAGGCCCAATAGAAAACGAGCCCAGAGGATCTGGCCTCTAAACCCTAACGGCTCTCTTTGGCTTCCATTCCTGACCTATTTCTGGACGCTGCGTTTTGGCCTTGGTGGTTGTATTATATATACTCCTCTTCAGAGCTAACCCTAGCCAAGAGCTCACACTGTACACTCTCTCTTTCCAAAATTGAGAGCGTCGCTTCTCCTCTGCTAGGGTTTCTACTGCTTGGCTTCGAATCCGAGTTCCTCTTGGTGCGACGTCAAAGCTCCTGGTAGATTCGCGACCCCTTTAGGCGTAGAAGAAGAAGCTGAAGTGGATCTTCGCCTTCAAAGCTCATCTCTGAAGGCTTCGTCGTTTGGAAAGGGAGTTCCTCTTTCTTTCCTTTAGGGTTTTCTGAGTGTTGTTGCAGAGATTGTATGCTTGTTTATTATTGTTTACCTCTATGTGTTGCCCCTTGCTTGTAACTCCTAATTATCTAGTGGATTGGGCCTGACTCTTGAGGTCCCGCAGATGTAGGTCTTTGACCGAACTGCGTAAACAAATCCTCTTACATCTCTTTACTTTCTGCACAACTTGCTCGCTTGAATCCATTATCATTGCTCAACTCTGAACTCTATCTTCGATTATCGTTTTAGTCTTCCGCTGTAAAATCGATCCAACCTCTACAAAATCAATTTGTAATCAATGAATCAAGCAATTAAAAAGCAAAAAAAAAAAAAGGAAAAAGCTAGTATTATACCTTGTTGAGCTTACGAATCACGATATCGGGATTGTATGAATTGCCGGAGATGATACTTCCAAGATTATTAATGAGCATGCCCTTCACTATAAGCATGGCCGGATATGCCAAACTGTCCCCTATGGAACCTATAAATCCCACCAGCATCAACATGATGTCCACCCAGTTGACATGTCCAAATACCTTGTATAATCCTCTGCTTGTACCAACATTCCGATCTCCCATCATCAACACCATAAATGAAGAAAGGACTTGAGATACCCACCCTACAAAACAAGTCAATTATGATATTGGTTGGAAAGAAGATTGTGCATTTTTTCAAGCAAATTAATCCTGAAATGAAAATAAATAAATCCCAATTAACAAACTTGATTTATACCAAAATTCCATAACCAACTGATTTCTTAATGTACTGGACAACACTTGAACTTGATTTATACCAAAATTCCATAACCAACAGATTTCTAAATGTACTGGACAACACTTGATGTGGATTTTCGTGTACACAATGTGGCCATTGGGAACACAACCTACCTAATTCCTAAATTTAAACAAAAAAATAATCTTACGTATTTTACACCTATTTGTAGTTTAGAATGATTCTACTATGACCGACTTGTTGCTCGTTAATCGTTCAAGGTATTGGAAACAAATATGGACATTTTTCAAATATTTTTCCCATTTTTAAACGATAAAAAAAAATAGAATTGTTTTATAAGGTTTTTCTAATTCTAAATCTTATAGGCATAAACTTCTTCAGAGAGGGCAACCAAGTGGCGGATCGACTGGCGCATCTGAATCTCTCCTCACATTTCGTTGTTGATCGTGTTTCGGCTGAGATCGTCGATCTCGTTCGTTGGGATGCCACTGGGTGGTGGGTTAACCGCGGTTGACCACCCCAAAACTTCATCTTGTATAAAAAAAAAAATATTATAGGCATATACAATCCAAACTTTCTTAATTCTTCACTCTTATTGGGTTTCAAATATTAAAATGTTTATGTCTATTTATCTTTTTTTTTTCAAGCAAGATAAGAATTAGAAGAGACGCCAGCTGCCCGGCTTCTTTCCTAGCGCGTCTGAGCGGACGAGAACACAGAGTTCTGGATCATCTGTGAAGCTATCATCGGCAGGGGAACAACTAGCCAGACGAGCAATCTTGTCTGCCACCGCGTTCGAATCCCTGAAAATATGACGAATAATAACATTAGAGAAGGACCGAAGAAAGGTCAAAGTATCTGCCATTAACATCTCAATATTCCATGGGCATGACCAGTCTCCCAAAATAGTCTTAATAACGACTAAACAGTCCCCTTCTATGAGGAGATTATCTAGACCCAACTCAAGGGCCTTAATCACCCCATATGGAGTCCCATTGCCTCGGAAAATACAGCTGACGTGTTGTCGCAAGAGCTAGAGCCAAGGGACACAACCGTTCCATTACAGTCGCGTATGGCGAATCCAAAAGATCCCCTTTGAGATGAGAAATAAGACCCATCGAAATTGAGCTTGTAATGGCCTATTGGTGGTTTATTCCAAAGCTCATATCGCCGATTTGTAGATGTCGAAGGGCCTTGTTGGTTTGGTGTTGTTCGTATTTTTGCGGATGTCCGTTGGCTTTTGGATGTCATCCTGTGTGTTCTTCCTAGTGGTCCATGTATGTGAATTCGTTTTGTAAAAAGGGGCAATAGTTTGAGCATTGACCGAATCTGTATGCTGGAAAGAAAGTTGGTTGCGAAAGTATCAAATTGGCCACTAAGCAGTGGCTAGCTTGGCGAATTCGGTTTTCCCTTGTTTGTAGTAGATGTCATTTAGTAGTCGGTTTGGTTTGATGTCATTGTAACTACCTTGTGTCTGAGGTTGTCTGATGCTCGTAACATAAAAGACATCCAAGGTCATTTTACAGTCTAAAAGCAGATGAGTTGTGGATTCAGTTGTTGAACCGTAGAAATGACATCCCGAGGGAACGGAAACATGAGATCGTTGTAATCTTTCCGTCGTTGGTAAACCATCGCTTGCAACTTTCCAAAGAAAATGACGGATTTTGTATGGGATGTCTAACTTTCAAATCCAATGGAAACTGAGATGTGGAGAGCTACTTTGGTTTGTACCCATCTTCGTAGCCGAAGAGGTCGTAAACCAACCGTTTCTACTGCCCCCCAGAAGAGACGGTCCTGAAACTGATGAGTAGGTAAATGGGTTTCTTGTATTTTCGCGATCGTATCACTATCGAGCAAGCCTTGTAGGTCCGTTGTAGGTTGTGGGCGTCCCACTTCTTATCCGGGGTGATGAAACGAGCAACATACCAAGCTAGAACCGAGTCCTGAGGAGGCTGTAGAGCCAATTTTTTTAGTGGATTTGGGGACACCCAGTTGGCAGTCCATAAATTAACCGATTGGCCGTTTTCGATCGACCAATTCAGGCCTTTCAAGAAATCCATTCTAATAGACATTATTTTAGTCCACTGCCAGGAAGTGTTTCCCTTCCTAACATATTTTTGTATATTAACATTTTTTAAATACTTTTTTTTGTGACCAGTTGGACCCAAATGTTATCTGGTTGAGAAATGATTTTCCACAACATTTTCATCTGAAGTGCAATGTTCATTGTCTCAGCTTTGTGTATACCAAGACCTCCCGAAGGAGAATCAGTGCAGATTTTGTCCCAACTGATAAGCAGTGTATGATTTCCCTGTTTGTTCCAAAAGAACTGCCTGTATAATTTGTCCAACTCATGAAGAATTGACGAAGGTAGCAAAAACGGTTGCATGATGAATAATGGTTGGGCACTGAGGTTTGACATGATGAATAATGGTTGGACACTAGATTTATGCATGTGTACTTTTTGTCCAGATATGGAGCAGAAACGTTGGATGATGCTCGACAGTTGAGTACAAGTGGCTTGGTTAGCCTCACAGAACAACATAATATAATCTACAAAAGCTAGAAAAGGAACTTTGACTCCCCTTGACCGACAGTATAT
Organism: Persicaria tinctoria; assembly: GCA_037127255.1. Taxonomy (NCBI): domain Eukaryota; kingdom Viridiplantae; phylum Streptophyta; class Magnoliopsida; order Caryophyllales; family Polygonaceae; genus Persicaria; species Persicaria tinctoria. Next base: position 67,232,407 of record JBANSL010000002.1, on the reverse strand, counting down.
CCCGCATCTTTTGTAATAGCCGCATTTTGGTGTAAAGTTCTAGCTAGCACTTCAGCGGTAAAGATGAAGAGGAAGGGTGTAATGGGTCCCCTTGTCTAAGCCCCCGCGAAGGAACAAAGGGAATGGAAGGTTCATCGTTAACAAGAACTGAGTATGAAACCGTCTGCACAAATTCCTTGATCCAAATGATGAATTGTTCCGAGAAACCGAACCGTGGGAGGACCGAAAAGAGAAAGGGCAATTCCACCCTGTCATATACTTTTTCCATATCCAGCTTAATTGCAATGTATCCTTGTTTGGCTTTAGATAGCCTGAAAGGAAGGAAAATCTCATGAGCAATTAAGATGTTGTCCTGAATGCATCTTCCCTTTGTGAAAGCTTTGTAATGGATGAATTAGTGTATCGAATACTTTGGAGGGTCTAGAAGTTAAGATTTTGGGAATAATCTTATAAACTGTAGAACATAGGTTGATATGCCTAAAATGGTTTACTGTCTGCGGATTATCCCGCTTCTGTATTAGTGTAATAAATGTGCGGTTTACTTGTTTGAGCATTTTACCATTCGTGAATAAAGCCTTTACAGCTTTAATTACTGAAGGGCCAACAATATGCTAGTAAGTTTGATAGAAACCAGCCGGCATACCGTCAGGGCCGGGGGCTTTGTCCGGTTTGATCAAGAAGACTGCTTGTTTGACCTCATTGTTTGTGACTGGAGCTGTGAGCATATCGTTTTGCTGTGCAGAAATTTCATTGTCTATAAAAGTCAGATCTGCCCGGAAATCTATATCATGGTTATAAGATGACTTAAAACGGGTTGTGAAACTACTAGCGAACTCATGCCTGATGAGTTTTTGTTGTCGTTTAGCCGAGGCGACCCAGTGGAAATAAGTCGAATTTGTATCATTAAGAGTAATATGCTTCGCTTTTGCTCTTTGGCTCCAGTAACGTCGCTAATAGTCCAGCATCCTTTCTCGTTTATTCAATAATCTTATGTGCAGAGCAAGGTCCGTGGTGCTGGGGTTATTTAGCAAGGAATGTTGTAGTAACAGAATCTTAGAATCCGTTTCAAAGATTTGTTTGTGGATGTTGTGGAATGTTACTTTGTGCCACTGTTTAGCAAGAGTTTTAAGTAGAGATGTTTTCTTAACTAGCTTGAACATGAGCGAACCCGTCAGATTGAGACGCCATGCTTGGCGTACAATGTTTGTGAATTCAGATTTTTTTGTCCAAGCCAATTCAAAACGGAAAGGGTTCTTATTTATATGTGTTGGTGATTGAAAATCGATTGATATTGGCGCATGGTCAGACGTAGTGAAAGGATGGATCTTAACTCGAATACCGTCAAAGGTAGAAATGACCTCATTTTGGGCTAACATTTGATGGAGCTTCGCTAATTTGTTGTCAGGTGAACCTGTTTTTTTTCCGTTTCCAAGTGTAGGAGCCACCATAGGTTGGGACCTCAAGAAGAGAGAGATTGTTTTTTATGTCGTGGAGTCGAATAAAACGTCTAGGCCTTGGTATAATGCCACCCAGTTTGTGATCAGGGATTGCAATCTCATTTAGATCACCTATCAAACAGTAGGGGATGAGTAGCGTGGAAGCATACTGTACAAGGAATTCCCAAAAAGCGTCTTTTGAGTTGTAATTCGGAGGTGCATAAACCACCAGTATAGCTATAGTCTTGTTAGTTCTACGGTCGTAGTAATCAATATGAATTAATCTGTGGTGAACAAAAACAATCGTTAAAACACCCTCTGAACCAGGAAGATCTTTCCATAGCAAACAGATACCCCAGAGAACCCGATAGCCGGGTCTATAGCAAAATTGTTGAAACCACACTTTTTCCATACACTTTCGTGAGGAACAGTATTTGTTTTTGTCTCAAGCAAGGCCAAAATGTTGATTTAGTTATTTCGACAGAAAATTTCCGTGTCCGTCCAGAAATTCCTTCTCTTAATCCCCTTTCAGTTTTGGGAGCATATATTCATGGAAAACCTTGTTTGTCGGGACCCGTTTGTAACTGTAGGCTACTGTGTTGTTGTAGCCTAATGTGGTCATAGTTATTCGGTTTTATGTATATCGTTGTAGTGATTTTGATGTTAGTGTCTTTGTTTCTCGCTAGTCCATCGTTTTGAAGCTTATAGTAAACACTGATTATGTAGTTATTATGAGATTTGAAAATATGTGTTAATACATATATATCCAATTGAGTAAATGTGGTAGGGAGCCTGTATAGCTGGTAGATGTGTTTCATATGATCGGAGAGCAAGTTCAAGCTAAAGTGAGTTCGGACAAGAGTTTGAATGTTGTTAATTGAAAGATATTACCGAGTAAAGAACAACACATGATCGACGGAGTAATATTTAACGTAAGTCGAGCAAAACAAGTGAGAGTGTCATAATTAAGCAAACGTGTGGGAATTAAGTTCAAGTCTTGACAAAGATGTAGATTAATTTGCAAATGGTATATATGAATAATTAAAAAGAATTTGGTAATGCATGTATTCACTGTTGTAATGTAGAACTTGAGTGTGTTATTACATTTGATCTCTTTGAACATAATTTGATCAGCCTTGTATGGCGTTTAGTGATTTGTAGCCCGGGGTGGGATTTTGGCCTTGTAAGGCTTGAAGGCCGCTAGAAGTAATAATTTTAAGGCTGGTGAGTCGAAATGCATAGCAGTAGCGAGGGTATGCAGTCTAGCTAGTTAAGGCACGAGCAACGGACTGCCACGACCAAGCCCAACCATCCGTGAGTAGCAAGGAACCCCGCCGCCCAGCACAAGAGTGGGCCATGGGAAAAGACCTGCACAACGAAAGCAAACAACGACGAAAGGAGAGAGTGTGGCAGCAAAAACCAAGGCAAAACACAAGGGAGTAAAAACGGTAATACAGAGACATATCATTGATCATAACAACAGAAAAACGGAATTTAAAGCCGTAGTAGAGCAAGCACAATAAACAGGGGGAGATCAGAAGCTTGCCCAACATGGCTATTATCCATGGAAGCCGGAGGAGTATTTGGTGCTTGTGTTTCTTTGAGAGCATCGAGAAAGGTTTTGGAAGAATCCAAGATCAGTGAAAGCAGAATAACAGTAAACCAACACAGAGAGAAATTACAGCAAGAATTAGGTTGAGAGGTCAGATTGGGGTGGATAACCCAAACGCATATAGTAAATCTGCTTAAATAGGGTGGTTGCTGGTGAGCAAAGTAGCCTTGGGTTGGTAGAGGAGTGGGGAGAGAGAGACTTACAGAGCATAGCACATAATTACTGGAGATAAAGGAGATCGGCGGACAAGACCCCGAAGAAAATAGCCAGGCCAACCACATCAGAGGAGAGATCCAACTGTCAGGCCTTCCCCAATCCCCGTCAAATCTCATAAGTGCCCGGTTGCAGAACCAGGGAAGCTTGCAAGTGGACCGCCGTTGAGCCTGTGGGGGCCAAACCGGAGGCACCGCCTCCTCTTTGCTTGCCGAGATAGGGCTGACTCTAGTGGGAGTAGTTTGGTATGCGGTGAAGATGAAATTGGTTGGCCACACTGGCAAGAACCCAGATGGTTCCAAGGCTAATGGGTACGATGAGAGGGAGATCGGGTGCTGGGGCATATTGACAGAGACGGGGAGCTTGGTTAAGCCATGGCGGCGGCTATAGACTCCAGGGTTGAGGAAAAGGGGGCGCGTATAGGCGCGTAGATTAGGGTAAAATTGGGTTTTTAGTTGGGCCATCTTTCTATTTATCTTATTTTGACTTTTAACATTTCTTACATCCTAAACAATACTAAAGTAGAACCTATTTAGGACACGTGTCACGCTCTCCTTGCATTTTTCCCGCCTTTTTTAACTCTTAATAATAGTGTGCCACGTTTCAAATTTTTTTCCAACTATTTTTCCTTTATTTCTTTTCATATTTAAATTTAAAAATAATTGTTATTTATGGTAACCATCCGAATCGCCTGTATATATAGATTTTCCTATTTAGGATATAATATATCTACATTCTACATTTGGTATAGTATGGAGTATATCTTATTTATTATATATATAGATATTTGTTTTCAACTCATTGTAGTAGTAGCTCAACTTGCCTATATATCTCATATATTATATTACATATATTTGTTATCCTATACACTTACCTATTATTTTTGTATACATATCTTCGTCCCTATTTTTTCCAACTCAAATAACACTTTATACCGTATCTCTTCAATCCTACTTTATTTTTTATTTTCTATATTTTACTTACCTATTTTCTTTGTGTATTATATCTTCTTCCTTTTTTTCCAAATCAAATCACACACGTATCACCTCAATCCTATACTTTTTTTTTAATTTTCTGTATTTTTCCTATATATATACTGTGACATTCATTTTTCCTTTCATCTTCAACTTCAGTTGTATTTTCATGTAATTTACACCTATTATGTTTTTATAAAGAATCCTCTTTGAATTGTCTATTTATCTCACTCGATTTTTCTTTTCTAATTTTTTTATATAGATTTAAGATGGCCGGTTCCTTTACAGATTTAATATTTTCCCACCTTTTTTTAATGACTAATATTGTGCCACATGTTATGTTTTTGTAACCTATTTTTAATTTATTTATTTTAATAATTATTTTGTTATATAAGGTAATAATATTATTTGTGTACTATTATATACATGTGTATATTTTTTTTTTGTGTGTGTGTATATATATATATATATATGTATGTATGTGCGTGTGTGTATATATCTTTATATGCTTTTACAAGATTTACGTATATATTTGTTTTGCCAAATCAAAAAATATTTACACCGATCATTTTGCCTTTGTTTTGGCCAATCCAATCACCGGTTGTATTTGGTAGGCAACTATCATCTCAATCCTATACAATACCATATCATTTACAACTTAACAAAAATAAAATAGATCGAATTCTATGCGATATCAATTGAGCCATTTTTATATCATGACAAATAAAGTTTTTATATTTCCTTTTGAAATGGTAATTAGTTGAACGACTAATAGATTAATTAAGTAGTTCAATTTGAAGTCATTATATTTTGCTATGCGACTTCATATTTCGTTAATTTTAGATGTTGAGTGAGATAAATAAAGTATCGTATATAAAAATAGGGAAATTTATAACAAAAAAATCACCCGTTAAATATAGACTTAATTTCACACTTAACCATCCGATAAATATCAAATTCCAAAAAACCACCCATTAAATGGTTTTGTTCACATATCACCATCCACCTCATATTTCCATTAGAATTCCATTAAATATAGTATATTTTAATATTTTATACTTAAAATTTAATGTTTAAACTTGAATATATTTAAATTAAATTTATCGTATGGATAAAAAAATTATATTAATATATTAGGGGAAAATGTGTAAAAATTTTAACTTCTATATTTATTTGGAAGGTTTCTAACTGTGGAAAATATTATTGAATTTTATTTAAAAATTAAATCAAACTTTCATAAAAACACTTTTAATAAAAAAAAAAACTTTTGAGCCTGAATTTAAAAAAACATTTTGGTAAAATAATTAAATCTATTTGGAGATTCTAATTAAATATAAAGCATAAAATATTATAATATCATATATATATATATATATATATATATATATATATTTTACATAATCCCAATAGAAATAGACAATAGGCGGTGATTTGTTAACAAAAAATATTTAATGGATGTTCTTTTCTCGAATTTCGTTCATAGCATGTGGTTAAGTGTAAAAGTCTCTATTTAACGGGTAGTTTTCAGTAAATTTTCCTAAAAAATATCTTTATCTTTAACAGTGGGTATGTTGCTTGATTTTTCATAACATTAATCTTTAAAATTTTAAATAAGTGTGTATTAGAAGTTGTTTAGTACAAGTTAAAGTCTGGAATTTTAGGTTGATTTGGAGTGGTGGTTGACATGAATATATATGTCATTTGTCGAGTTGAGCCAATTCTTTTTATTGAGTTATTTAATTTCAGAATCATTTAATATTGGATATGATTATTACTGACTCAAGGGAGGTTAGATATCGTGAAAAATACATTTATATAAGTTTTAAGTTTCAAGTACAAATTTGGTCAATATATTTTTTAAAATATTTTTTCTATTAAAATAGGTTAATAAAACTTAATGTATTTTATTTATTAACCAACACTTATATAATATTTTTGTAATCTACGACCCGTGCAAGGCACGGGTAATGAACTAGTAGTTATCTATTTGTGTGATTTTTTATCAATATAAATCTATTCTTTTTTCAAAACTTCTAAAATGATATAGTATAATTTATTTATTACTCCCTCCGTCTCAAATTAAATGTCTTTTTACTTTTCGGCACGCTTTTTAAGGAGCGAAAAACTCTATAAAATATTTTTTTTTAAATAATTTTTTTTATATAATTTGATACTTAGTAGTAATAAGTATAACATTATATAAAAAAGAGGGAATTATAGGGAATGACCTTTTCCCCGAAAAACTTTGCTAGACTAACCCCTGCAAATTTTTTTTTGCAAATGGTCATCACCTCTGCCGGTTAGAGACGGATGGTAGCCGGTGGAGAGAGAAAAAGTAGCAAGCATGTATTGCCCGTCTCTTCCAATCTCTGAAAACCCAAACAGTCGACCTTCCCCCATCTAGAGAGAAAGAAGACGATGGAAGAAGGACAATAAGGGGGCAGAATTAAAGAACAACAGCGGATCTCATGCCTTCTGCTGTCTCCGGCGAGGCTACAGGGGCGGAATTGAAGGACAAGAGAGGAAGAAATCGAAAGAACAAGGCGACATGGAGGTGGGCGGCGATGGCTCCGGTGGGCGGAATTGATGTTGATCCCTTCAATTGAGTTTCTTTAATATGATCGATGCCGATGTCCCTTTCACCCAAGTTTAATCGATCGGCGCAGTGGTGAAGATATATCGGTTTCGAAATCAAAGACGGTGAATTTTGTGGGTATTTCTCTCTTTTTTCGTTTCTTCGATCTACATCTTCAGTTTCCGATTTTTTTTCTAGGGTTTATGGCCTTGATCGGTGTCAAGAGATTTGGGATGAAAATTTGTTTGCATCTTTTATTAATGCCCTGCATAATCTTTTCGTTTGATGTAGATCCGCAAGTCGGTGGAGGTGGGAAGATGGCACCCACTGGGACCAATCGCCAGTGCGAGGAGGGTGATGGTGCCTGGAAGCGGGCCACTTGGGTGCGTACCAGCGGAGCTGTACTCGTCCAACAGCCAGAAGGGGGAGTGCGCCGCTGAGCCCATGAAAGCTGCAACCATTTACAACCCGTTGCTGGTGCAGATGCTGCAACAGCTTAACAACAAACTGGGGTCTGATGTTTTCATTGCGGCCGACACCACCAAGATGCACAAGGACTTCATATCCGACCCCCAAGCTTTCGGTACTCAATTAATCAATCGTCACTTATCACTGAATCATTTTACAATGTCAGATTAAAGTACTCTTTGTAACGTACCGGAATGTGCCACTGAAAATTTCAAACAGGGTTCGAAACATCTAAGATGGCGTGCTGCGGACAAGGTCCCTACAATGGGCTAGGAGTTTGCAATCCGACCTCGAGTTTGTGTCCAAACAGGAACGCCTACACATTCTGGGATGCGTTTCATCCAACAGAGAAGGCAAACCGGATTATAGTTCAGCAAATGATGCCAGCTTCTACCGAGTATATGAACCCGATGAACCTCAGCACTATCATGGCAATGGATTACAGGGTTTAAGATAGCAACCCAGCTTATGCATCTTTTCTACCCTACAAACCATTTGACAGATATCATTCCACCGTCCTCCCGCTTTCCAGAAATCTTCATTAGGGTAAATATCCTGAACCTTAATTTGCTTTTGTTCATTTCTATTTTGAGAATTGGTGAAACTTTAAAGGGTAACTGATACATGATTGGTTTTGTGGATTGTCTTGCTTGCACTTAGAAACGATGGAATACTTGATAAGAACCTACCCATTCTCGTTCATCGACCCGTTACTAGGTTTGTTTCGAGATGTATTTCGTACTCATCTTCTCATCCATTGTCAAGATTTATGCATTTTTTTTAATCTTGGTAAGCTAATGGGTAAGGATCAAAAGTTAAAAACGATCGATTCATTCTTCAGAAGAAAAGAATCTAAAATTTTTGATGATGATGTTGTTGCACCTGAAAGAAAATAACATGACAGGTAATGCTATTAACATGACAGGTTATACTGTTTAACATGACTAGTCATAACCTTTAACATGACAGGTAATGCGAATCGATCATCTTCTCCTTTATGAAAGAAAATAACATGACAGGTAATGCTATTAACATGACAGGTTATACTGTTTAACATGACTGGTCATATCCTTTAACATGACAGGTAATGCGAATCGATCATCTTCTCCTTAATGAAAGAAAATAACATTACAGGCAATGCTATCAACTTGACAGCTTATACCCTTTAACATGACAGGTTATTTGCTGATCTGCAATCTATAAGCTTAATCGGTAAAACAAAGACATTGTCCGAGTTAAAGTAGACAATGATTAAGATGGAAAGCAAGTCTCATTTGAAGAGGGTTTTTAACCTGGAATTCATCTTCCATGTGTGTTGAATTCATCATAAGCGTTTGTTTGACGACACTAATTTAATTATAAGCTTATTTTTTTGCTGTTGGTTTATTTATAATATAATCACTTAATTATTATTATACCACACTTTTTGTCTATGAATGACAAGTTCGAATTTGCCATAATTACAAAATGTGCGAACCACATACTCAAAATGTGCGAACCACATACTCAAAATGTGCGAACCACTTGACTAAAAAAAAAATATGTGCGAACCACATACTTAATTCCTCGCTATGTACCATAAGCGTTTCCAAGTGCATCATAAGTGACACAAAAACGCACCGGTCAGTCGACCAAGATGCACATAGAGCACCGCCATGTCAAAACTATTAACTATCATGTCAAAGGTATTACTTGACAAGTTAAAAGCATTATTTGTCATGTACATCGTCTTTGAATGACATGTTCGAATTTTCCATAAGTACAAAATTCGTTAACTATATATTGAATTACAAAAGCCGGAGCATAAGCGTCTCCAGGTGCATCATACTTGACACCAAAAGACACCGGTCATTCGACCAACACTGACATGGGTCGTGAAGAACACACAAGGGTAGATGAAGAGCTATTCACGCTGCACTTACCATTTTTTAGAGAGAAATTGATGGAGCGTATTTGCCCATTACACTAGCAAAGTAGCAAGATTGACAAAGATTATTCAATGGCACACACACAGGATTCATGGGAAAGCCTAATTACACTAGCAACGTAGCAAGATTGGCAAGTAAATATTAACTAGTGTCATGTACAAACGCTGAGGCTGGAATGTTGACATAAACGGGTGACATGTATAAAAGCTGATGGCAAAACGTGAATTGTTTTTTCTGAAAAAGTGAGTTGATTTTTCTCTCTCTTTCTCTCAGCACTTTCTGAAAAAGTGTGTTGCTTTTTCTCTCTCCTCCTCTTAGCACTCTCTCTCCTCTCATTAATTCCCTCTCTCACATGCTTTTCTTTTTCCCTTTTTCCTTTCCTCTCTCATCTTTCTCTCCCTGTCAGCTTTTTGTCCAGTTGTCTTCCACAATCTCACCTGTTACCGGCTACACTTGTAAGCGGATATCCGCTTTTAGCAAATTTTTTCCGGATGGGGTTAGTTGTGCAAGGGTCATCACCCAAGAGGGTCATTTTAGCAAATTTGCCTATAAAAAATTTATTTAAAGTAATAATATTTTATAGAGTTTTTCGCACCTTAAAAAACGTGCACAAAAAACAAACGAAAATTAATACTCCCTCCGTTCCAAAATACATGAGTTTTTAGTTTTCGGCACGCTTTTTAAGGAGCGGAAAACTCTATGAAATATTATTTTTTTAATTAAATTTTTTATATAATTTGATACTTATTAGTAATAAGTATCAAATGATATAAAAAATTTGATTGAAAAAAATAATATTTTATAGAGTTTTTCGCTCCTTAAAAAATGTGTCAAAAAAGAAAAGCCCATATATTTTAGAACGGAGGTAGTATGAGACAGAGGGAGTAATTATCAGGTCCATGTTAGTGTCTGTAGTACAAATCAAAAACCAAATAATAATATAAACCTTTATCAAAACACAGATGCAAAACACAACAATCTTCAACTAGGATCACCAACAGCTGAGGATTGCTACAGAATCAGAAAGCTCTCATCTTCTACCTCTATACAGCTATCCTCTCCAGGTAAAATTTCAACCTGTCCTATAATGTATTCAGTTGTTATTGAACTGCTCCTGGATTATTGGCTTTTCTGTACTTTTTACATAACTAGAAACTATCTCAAAATCCAGCAAATTGACACGAAAATGTATGACACTAGTGCTGGTAAGCTATGTAGCATAGCTCAAAAGAATATGAATGATTAGAGCAGCCTATTGGAATATTAGAGGTTCTAAGAGGCCTCTATTGTGGCAAGAAATAAATCTGATTAGCTACAATAATAAGATTGATATTCTTGCTCTAGCTGAAACTAAATCAACAGTTCCACCTTCTGATTACCAAATCCACTCTGCTGGCTTCAATAAAGCTATAACTATTCCTTCAATTGGAACCAAAGGTGGCCTTTGGATCCTGTTTAAAAAACACAAAACTCTGGATGAGTCTGTAATCCTTGAAACAAATCAAAGATTCTGTATGTTAAAGATTATCATTGATCAAAAGAAGTTTATTATTACTTTTGTATATGCCCCATCCATAGAACATGAGAAAGAAGCTTTCTGGTTTGAGTTAACTAAAAATGCCTACAAATATAATCTTCCTATCTTAATCTTAGGTGATTTAAATGATTTGGAAAATGATACAGAGAAGATTGGAGGCTGCCCTCCAACTTTAGCCAGATTTCGTAGACTGAAGGAAATTAAACAAAACCTTAATCTTCATACAATTCCTTTCATTGGTTCTCCCTTTACTTGGAGGAAAAATATAAGAAACATTGCCAATAACACCTTTGAAAGACTCGACAGAGTCCTAGCACACCAAGACCTGATTCTACACTTCAAAACTCTTAGCACTCATCACCTACCTTTCTACTCCTCAGATCACTGCCCTATCACCATCCAAATAGGCCTAGCTGAGAATTCTAAAGGTACACCTTTCCGGTTTGAAATGGCCTGGACGTCAAATCCTGCCATTAACTCTATTGTTGCTAGAACATGGAGTAACAAACTCACTGGTTCTTTTGCATACTCCTTCATGCAAAAACAGAAGCTTCTAAAAAAACATTAAAGACTGGTTCAAAAGGAATACTAAAAACAATATCCAAAGACAACTAAAAGCTATTGAAAATGAGATCCACAATTTCCAGCTTCAACTACCTTGGGGTACCCTCTCAGCTAGCGACAACAGGAAACTTACAAGACTTGAACAGAAGAGATCGGCTCTCCTTGACTTCAATCTTATGTTCTGGAAGCAAAGGGCTAAAGCCAAGCATCTCCTCTTAGGAGATAGAAACTTTAAATACTATCAAACTATGGCAAAAATCAAATCTTCAAGGAACTATACAAATAATTTTATTACCAAGGATGGGATTCAACTCTCTAACACACAGGACATAGCCAACCAAATCTCCATTGAAATGGCAGAAAGATTCAAAACACAGAATAGGATTCCGATTTCTAGTAGTGACATCTCACACATCCACAGCCAAATAACCCTACGAACAAGGAGATTAAGGATACCCTTATGAAAATGGCAGATGATAAAACCCCGGGTCTTGATGGGTACCCGCCAGAATTTTACATTAACTACTGGAGCACCATAGGCACCTCCCTTTGTAAAACTGTCAAAGCTTTCTTCCATTCTGGAAGCTTGCTATCTCAAATCAACCAAACTTTCATAGCCCTCATCCCCAAGATTGAAAACCCGACTAATATTAATCACTACAGACCTATCAGTCTTTGCAACACCATCTACAAATTAATCTCCAAAATTATTGCAAATAGGCTCAAACCAATCTTGCCCAAGCTAATTAATCCCTTTCAAGGAGCTTTTGTTGAAGGTCGATCGATTCAAGATAATACTCTTCTAGCTCATGAAGTTTTTCATACCTTCCACAGACAGAAAGGTAGAAATGGTTGGATGGCCATAAAACTAGATTTGGAAAAAGCATATGACAGAATCAGCTGGGACTACATTAAGGCTACCCTGACAAAGTTTGGGTTTGACTCACAATGGATTAAGTGGGCTATGAACTGCATCACCACCACTACCTTTTCAGTACTAGTTAATAATAGACCTGGCAATGCCTTTAAACCAGGAAGAGGAATCAGACAAGGTGATCCCTTAGCCCCCTATATTTTTATCCTAGTCATGGAAAACTTAGCTAGAGAACTTATTGAGGAATCCAATCATGATGATGCCTTAGTTGGAATCAAATTAACTAAAAATGGTATGACAATTCCCTTCCTTACTTTTGCTGATGATACTCTAATTTTTGCTAGAGCCTCTCATAAAAGCCTTGATACGATAAAAAATATGCTTAATAAATTTGCGAACCTCTCTGGATTAACTATAAACTATTACAAAAGCTCCTTACAGGTGTCTGAAAACACTAACCAAAATATGGCTAGCTCTCTAGCCCGACAGATGAATATCCCCATTTCCAGAACACTTGAGAAGTATCTAGGAATCCCGATTGTCAGAGGAAGGGTTAAAAATGAAATTTTTAACGATGCCATTCAAAATCTCAAAAAACAACTTTCCAAGTGGAAAGCCACTTCGCTTAGTCAGGCAGGCAGAGTAACTCTTATCCAGGCAAATCTTAGTTCAAAAACAAATTATTTAATGCAAAATTTCCTTCTCCCAAAAGGAATCCTAAATCAGATAGACCAAATCCAAAAGAACTTCTTCTGGAATAAGCTGCAATCTGAAAGATATACGCCCTTGATCAGTTGGGATAAAATCTGCAAGCCCAAAGAACAAGGCGGATTGGGACTAAAACTAGCTGAAGAAATGAACATAAGTCTTCAAATGAAACTTCTTTGGAAGATTTGCAAGGAACCAAACAATATCTGGGTCAAAATTATCAAAGAAAAGTATCTACAAAAGGAAGGTTTAATGGAAAGGTCTACTCAAAACGCCTCCTGGCAATTTGGTAGACTTCTTAACTTACGCGACGACTTTATCAAGGGCCTTCACTGGGTTGTAGGGAATGGCGAGAAGATAAGTGTCTGGCATGATCCCTGGCTTTGGGGGCACAACCTCTCAGTCTACAAACAACATTTTGACTCCAATCTCAAGATTAAACATCTTTTTAATAGCAATAAAGAGTGGGATGTAGATCTGCTTCAAGATATCTTTCCTACCAACATTGTAGATCAAATCACCAAAGTCAAAATTCCAAATTGGGAGGTGGAGGATGAATTAATCTGGAAATATAATTCGAACGGCCAATTCTCTACCAGATCGGTGAGACAAATCCCTATCCACCATAACCAAAACAATCACCTAAATCTAAGTTGGATTTGGAAACTTAATCTCCCGCCTAGGATAAAGAATCTGTTATGGAAAATTATGTCTGACAGTCTTTCGACAAAGGAGCGATTAAACAGATACTTCAATAGAGTTCCTCCCAATTGTTGCTTTTGCGATATGCAACATGAAAACTCTGACCATCTGTTTATTCTTTGCCCTTTCACTAGGGGCACGGTGGCGACTTATGAGCATTTAAAGGGCAAAAGAAACCAATTGCTCCCAACCAACTGTAATAACATTGAAGACATCATTAACAAAATTAACAGCAAGAAATAACTTGAGGAACTTTGCTTCATTTGGCAAAAAATTTGGGAAGCTAGAAATGAACGAATCTTTAGAAATAATAAAGTAACTCAACGAATAATTGCTGGACATGCTTCAGCAGACTATGCTGACTGGATGGCAGTTAAGGATAACATAACCCCAAAGCCCAACTATACTACTAGAAGGAAATGCAACTCAAAATGGACAAAGTCGCCTAGTGCTACCTACAAAATAAATGTGGATGGCTCACCAAAGCACACGAATGTGTGTCAGGTGGGGGTGATCATTAGGGATCACATGGGATCGGTGATTGATATTTTTCAGTCAAAACTAGCAGCTTCATCCCCTATACAGGCCGAAGCTGCTGCTTTCTGTGCAGGGGTAAAATTAGCATCTTTCAGAGGCTTCAAGAGAGTCATAGTGGAAGGAGATTGCCTAGAAGTGATCAACAACATTAATGACAGAAGTCAACTCAGATGAGAAGTGTTGAGGGAAGTGGAGTTTATCAAGAACCTTAGCTTGAGCTTTGACAGCATAGAGTTCAGACATTGCTACAGGGAAGCAAACAAGGCAGCGGATTTCATAGCTAAGTCTAATAGTACTTGTACGATTAGTAATTTCTCTAGCCTTATGGAGCTTTATAACATTATCCGTGAGGATGATCATGGTGGTACTTTACTTCTGTAAAGTCTGCCTATTTCTTGCATACTGTAAAAAAAAATAATAATAATAAACATAGAAATGAACAATTTGATTAGTTCATATCATACGTTTCATAATTATTTTACATGTGTCAAATTTCACGTTTCTTATCCCATTATTGAGAGGATCAAGTGTCCAGCTGGTCCTTTGTTTGTTAAGAACAATGTTTGGAGTACATATGCCGAATTATAGCATCAAGTGTATGAAGAAAGCACATTACACGTATAGCCGACCCAGCCAGACCATTTTGAAACTCAACCCGGTTGACTTAGAAAAGTACTGGTTGTTGGTTGTTCGAGTTCAGGTTAAAAAATTCCCGAGTCGAAATTTCTTGGTCTTGACCCAAAATTTCCTAAGTATTCGGGTTGGGTCGGCCTGATCGGGTCGAGTTTTGACAAGTCTAGCTCAAACGCTTTGTAGTGGAAATGGATCGAACGATGAATGGATTTATTTTTTCACTCAGCATGTCACAACAACACAAGAAAAAAGTTCACCCGACACATCACTCAATCCTCTAATGATGAACCCATTTGAATCGAGTGAATTGGCATCCCAGATATGTGCTTTCATCCACTCTAGTAGTCTGGTGGTGTTGGAATTCGAGAATCGAGAAACGGAAATGGAGAATGAAAGGAAGAAGATCGAGATCATTTTTCATTCAATTGAATGGTATAGAGATGGAGAATGAAAGGAAGAAGATCGAGATCATTTTGCATTCAATTGAATGGTATAGAGAGCAATAACTCTTCATTTATACGTGAGAAGGCGAGAGAGTTGGTTGTAACTGATAACGAATCTCACGCCTAAGGGTGCCTGATCGCCTCGATTATGTAGTCGAATTGGATATGTAAAAGAACTCGAATCTCACGAATCCTCCTTATGATTGATGAGATCTCAATCTACTTGAATTTCACTAGTAAATCGATCTCTCAGCACCCCTTCTCATGGTCCTTAGTTCTTCGAATCTCACGAAGAAGATGAACGCTTTTCATATCCGGTAAGGTTTCTCAAGAAAATTGTTTTGGGGGAAATAATAATTGAGTGTGCTTTCATTGATGATTGAATAACTATTTAAACAAAGTATTAATTTGCTGATGTTAAAAGCTAAATAAAGAAATAAAATCCTAAAAATAATAACATAAAATGAGTGCCTCAAATCCGGAACTTCGAGTGCAAAATCATAGTTGTGCGCATCCGCATAGTAGGGGTACACGTCCGCACGCTTTTCTTCTATAATTGCAACTTGCTGGCTTGACATACACACGCCCGCGCGCCCACTTGCACATCCGTGCGTCAACCTGTTGTAAGTGTATGTTGTTCTGAGACCTCGTGGACTAGTAATGTCACTAATCTAGGGTCTTTCATAGCTAGCTCATGTGTCGACCTCGTGGTAGTGTGCCTTAGGATGAAATAGAGTGCACTCGATATCTTCTTAGCCTTAGCTCTCGTGATAGGACCATCTCTATGAAGCGTGATGTTAGATTGAAGCTCCTTAGATCTATTCTGGTTCACATCTTTCTCCCTTTCTTCATGTTGATTCGTCACCAAATCATGGACTAGAGGCTCAAAATCATAATCAACATACGGGAGACAAATCAGCCACATTGAAAGTAACGTGCACACCATAATCACTGGGGAGATCGATCTCATGAGCATTGTTGTTGATCCGGCGGAGCACTCTAAACGGACCATCACCTCGCAGATCCAGCTTAGACATGTGCCGGGTAGAAAAGCGCTCCTTCCAAAGGTGAACCCATACAAGATCACCCCGTTGGAACACGAGCTCACGACGCCCTTTGTTGTGCTGCCAGATGTACTGCTCGGCGCGACGCTGAAGTTGTTCGGACATTCGCTAATGTAGCGCTCCTTCTAATAGGCAATGAATAATACTCTAGAAGTGGTGGGGGGGGGGGGGGGAGGGGGAGGGTGAATAGAGTATGCACGATTTTTGCAAAACAAAAACCTTTTCACAGTTTTTCCAAAACCGTTTGTCAAGGCCTTGATATGACTATCAAAACTTAACAAAGTGAAAACCAAGATAATAAAATAAATGCAAAATAAATAAATAAATAAATAAATGAACACACGAATTGTTAACGATGTTCGACAGGAACTTGGCCTACGTCCCCACCTAGCGTTATCCAACCCGTAGGATTCAAATGCTTATAATTTCATTTCGTTAGAGCCTAGAATATCCTAGAAGACCTTTCCTTTTTCTATACAAAGCCCCATTGATGAAGAATGAGAACTTTGAGAGAGAACCATTGATGAAGAATGCTATGAAGACGTTGATCACTTTGGACTTGTACTACAATGATGTGTGTTGATCATCTTCTTGCATTCCTCTATATATAGCCGTGAGCCAAGCTCCAGTATTTTAGGGACTTATAAACTCTTCTCCGAGAGACTGTTGCTTCGATCGGAAGCCCGAAGCGGAGCAAAGCTCCAGCGTCTCAGGGACTTAAAAACTCTTCTCCGATAGACTGTTGCTTCGATCGGAGGCCCGACACGGAGTCAAGTTCTAGCGTCTCAAGGGCTTATAAACTCTTCTTCGAGAGACCGTTGCTTCGATCAAAGGCCCTGACGCGGAGCCAAGCTCCAGCATCTCAGGGACTTATAAACTCTTCTCCGAGAGACCGTGGCTTCGATCGGAGGCCCTGACGCAGAGCCAAGCTCTAGCGTCTTAGGGACTAATAAACTCTGCTCCGACAGACCGTTGCTTCGATCGGAGGCCTGACGCGGAGACAAGCTCTAGCGTCTTAGGGACTTATAATGTCTTCACCGAGATACCATTGCTTCGATCGGAGGCCCTGACGTGGAGCCATGCTCCAGCGTCTTAGGGACTTATAAACTCTTCTCCGAGAGACCGATTCTTCGATCGAAGGCCTGACGCGGAGCAAAGCTCTAGTATCTCAAGGACATATCAACTCTTCTCCGAGAGATCGTTGCTTCGATCGGAGGCCTGACGCGGAGCCAAGCTCCTGCGTCTCAAGGACTTATAAACTTTTCTCCGAGAGACCGATGCTTCGATCGGAGGCCCTGATGTGGAGCCATGCTCCAGCGTCTTAGGGACATATAAACTCTTCTCCGAGAGACTGTTTCTTTGATCGGAGGCCTGACGCGGAGAAAAGCTCCAGCATCTCATGGACTTATCAACTCTTCTCCGAGAGATCGTTGCTTCGATGGGAGGCCCGACGCGGAGCCAAGCTCCAGGGTCTCAGGGAATTATAAACTCTTATCCGAGAGACCATTGCTTCGATTAGAGGCCCTAACGTAGAGCCAAGCTCCAACGTCTTAGGGACTTATAAACTCTTCTCCGAGTGACCGTTGCTTCGATCGGAGGCTTGATGCGTAGACAAGCTCCAACATCTTAGAGACTTATAAAGTCTTCTCCGAGAGACCGTTCCTTCTATCAGAGGTCTGACGCGGAGCAAATCTCCACCGTCTCAGGGACTTACAAACTCTTCTCCGAGAGATCGTTGCTTCGATCGGAGGCCCTGACGCAGAGCCAAGCTCTAGCGTCTCAAGGACTTATAAACTCTTCTCCGAGAGACCATTGCTTCGATTGGAGGCCCTTGCGTAGAGCAAAGCTCCAACGTCTTAGGGACTTATAAACCTTTCTCCGAGAGACCGTTGCTTCAATCGGAGGCTTGACGCAGAGACAAGCTCAAGCAACTTAGGGACTTATAAAGTCTTCTCCGAGAGACCGGTATTGCTTCGATCGGGGGCCATGACGTTGAGCCAAGCTCCATCATCTTAGGGACTTATAAACTCTTCTCTGAGAGACGGTTGCTTTGATCGGAGGCCCGACGCGGAGCAAAGCTTCAGCGTCTCAAGGACTTGTAAACTCTTCTTTGAGAGACCGTTGCTTCGATCGAAGGCCCGACGCGGAGTCAAGTTCTAGCGTCTCAAGGACTTATAAACTCTTCTCCGGGAAACCGTTGCTACAATCTGAGGCCTTGACGCGGAGCGAAGCTTCAACATCTCAGGGACTTATAAACTCTAATCCGAGAGACCGTGGCTTTGATCGGAGGCCCTAACGCAGAGCCAAGCTCCAGCATCATAGGGACTTATAAACACTTCTCTGAGAAACCGTTTCTTGGATCGGAGGCCTGACACGGAACAAAGCTCCAGGGTCTCAAGGACTTATCAACTTTTCTCCGAAAGATCGTTGCTTCGATAAGAGGCCCGACGCGGAGTCAAGCTCCAACGTCTCAGGGACTTATAAACTCTTCTCCGAGAGACCGTTGCTTCGATCCGAGTCCCTGACGCGGAGCCAAGCTCCAGCGTCTCAAGGACTAATAAACTCTTCTCCGAGAGCCATTGCTTCGATCGGAGGCCCTGACGTAGAGCCAAGCTTCAACGTCTTAGGGACTTATAAACTCTTCTCTAAGAGACTGTTTATTCGATCGGAGGCTTGACGTGGAGACAAGCTTCAGCGTCTTAGGGACTTGTAGAGTCTTCTCCGAGAGACCGTTGCTTCGATCGGAGGCCCAAACATTGAGCCAAACTCATGCATATTAGGGACTTATAAACTCTTCTCCGAGAAACCGTTACTTCGATCGGAGGCCCGATGCGGAGCCAAGCTCCAGCGTCTCAGGGACTTATAAACTCTTCTCCGAGAGCCATTGGTTCGATCAGATGCCCTGATGTAAAGCTAAGCTCCAGCGTCTTAGGGACTTCTAAACTCTTCTCCGAGAGATCGTTGCTTCGATCGGAGCCCTGACGCGGAGACAAGCTCCAACGTCATAAGGACTTATAAAGTCTTTTAAGAGAGACCGTTGCTTCGATCGGAGGCACTGACGTGGAGTCAAGCTCCAGTGTCTTGGGGACTTGTAAACTCTTCTCCGAGAGACCGTTTCTTCGATCGAAGGCTCGACGCGGAGCAAAGCTCCAGCGTCTCAGGGACTTGTAAACTTTTCTCCGAGAGACCGTTGCTTCGATCAGAGGCCCGACGCGGATCCAAGTTCTAGCGTCTCAAGGACTTATAAACTCTTCTCCTAGAGACCATTGCTTCGATCGGAGGCCCTGACACGGAGCCAAGCTCTAGCATCTCAGGAACTTATAAACTCTTCTCCGAGAGACCGTGGCTTCGATCGGAGGCCCTGACGTAGAGCCAAGCTCCATCGTCTTAGGTACTTATAAACCCTTCTCCGAGAGACCGCTGCTTTGATCGGAGGCCTGACGCGGAGACAAGCTTTAGCGTGTTAGGGACTTATAATGTCTTTGCAGAGAGACCGTTGCTTCGATCGGAGGCCCTGACGTGGAGCCATGCTCCAACGTCTTAGGGACTTAAAACTCTTCTCCGAGAGACCGTTTCTTCCATCGGAGTCCTGACGCGGAGTAAAGCTCCAGCGTCTCGGGGACTTATCAACTCTTCTCCGAGAGATCGTTGCTTCGATCGGAGGCCCAACGCGGAGTCAAGTTCGAACGTCTCAGGGACTTATAAACTCTTCTCCGAGAGAACGTTGCTTCGATCGGAGGCCCTGACGTGGAGCCATGCTCCACCGTCTTAGGACTTATAAACTCCTCTCCGAAAGACCGTTTCTTCGATCGGAGGCCTGACGCGGAGAAAAGCTCCAGCGTCTCAGGGACTTATCAACTCTTCTCCGAGAGACCGTTGTTTCGATCGGAGGCCCGACTTGGAGCCAAGCTCCAGCGTCTCAGGGACTTATAAACTCTTCTCCGAGAGACCGTTTCTTCAATCGGAGGCCTGATGCGGAACAAACCTCCAGCGCCTCAGGGACTTATCAACTCTTCTCCGGGAGACCGTTGCTTCGATCGGAGGCCCGACCCGGAGCCAAGCTCCAGCGTCTCAGGGACTTATAAACACTTCTCTGAGAGACCGTTGCTTCGATCGGAGGCCTTGACGTGGAGCCAAGCTCCAGCGTCTTAGGGACTTATAAACTCTTCTCCAAGAGACCGTTGCTTCGATCGGAAGCCAGAAGCGGAGCAAAGCTCTAGCGTGTCAGGGACTTATAAACTCTTCTCCGAGAGACCGTTGCTTCGATCGGAGGCCTTGACGCGGAGCCAAGTTCCAGCGTCTCAGGGACTTATAAACTTTTCTCCGAGAGACCGGTGCTTCTATTGGAGGTCCTAACGTAGAGCCAAGCTCCAACGTCTTAGGGACTTATAAACTCTTCTCCAAGAGACCGTTGCTTCGATCGGAGGCTTGACCTGGAGACAAGCTTAAGCGTCTTAGGTAGTTATAAATTCTTCTCCGAGAGACCGTTGCTTTGATCGGAGCCCCTACGTGGAGCCAAGCTCCAGCATCTTATGGATTTATAAACTCTTCTCCGAGAGACCGTTGCTTCGATTAAAGACCCGATTTGGAGAAAAGCTCCAGGGTCTCGGTGACTTACAAACTCTTCTCCGAGAGACCGTTGCTTCGATCGAAGGCCCGACACGGAGCCAAGTTCTAGCGTCTCAAGGACTTATAAAATCTACTCCGAGAGACTGTTGCTTCGATCAGAGGCCCTGACGCGGAGCCAAGCTCCAGCATCTCAGGGACTTATAAATGCTTCTTCGAGAGACCCTGACTTCGATCGGAGGCCCTGACGCAGAGCCAAGCTCCAGGGTCTTAGGGACTTATAAACTCTTCTCCGAGAGACCGTTGCTTCGATCGGAGGACTGACGCGGAGACAAGCTCCAGCGCCTTAGGGACTTATAAACTCTTCTCCGAGAGACCGTTGCGTCGATCGGAGGCCCGACGCGGAGCCAAGCTCTAGCGTCTTAGGGGCTTACAAACTCTTCTCCGAGAGACCGTTGATTCGATCGGTGGCCCGATGCGAAGCTATGCTCTAGCGTCTCAGGGACTTATAAAGTCTTCTCCGAGATACCGTTGCTTCGATCGGAGGCCTTGGTGCGGAGCCAAGCTCTAGCATCTCATGGACTTATAAATTTATATGGTGACAATTAAGAAAGCGTCCACTAACTTCTTATTACAGCTGTTGTGGGGGCGACTTCGATAGTTTACATTCTTGTGATCTTAACTTATTACACAGTATTTCTTCAAGCTCTCTACATTCCAAGTCTTGTTTAAAGTCACGCCTTCCGGTGTGCCGAGTTAATAGGCCCCCTCCTAGATCACATCGATGATGACGTAAGGTCCCTCCCAGTTGGCGTCAAGCTCTCTACATTCCAATTGTTGCGGGGGCCTTTTTGGAATCGTCGCGAGTGCACTCGCCTGTCAGGATATCTGGACAGTTGTCTCTTGTATTCTTGTTCTTTTAATGCCACTATCATCCGGCGCTCTTCCCTGAGGTGCATCTCTATTTCAAGGGCCTCGTCATTCGCCCCCTCTTCGTATGCGAGGATGCACGTCGATTGGACCAATCTCTTGATTGGTATAACCGCGTTTATTCCATAGACCAAGACGAATGGGGTCTCCCCTGTTGGAGTTTTTGCCGAGGTCCTATAAGACCACAGAACCAATGGTAGGAGCTCGGCCCAGCGTCCCTTTGCCGTGCTTCCTAGCTTTTTTTGTATTCCGTGTAGTATCTGCCGGTTTGTTGTGTCTGCTTGACCATTCATTTGGGGATGGGCCATAGATGAGAACTTGAGATTGATGGCAAGGCATGTGCAAAAATCTCTGATAGATTCACAATCAAGTTGTGGGCCATGATCAGTGATTATTGTATCCGACACTCCACAGCGGCAGACTATATTCTTCCATAGAAACCTCCTTACCTTCTCCACGGTTATGAGCCCCATGGCTTCGGCTTCCACCCACTTAGTGAAGTAGTCCACCAGGACAAGCACATATTTCAACTATCCTGGGGCTGTTGGGAAAGGGCCCAAAATGTCCAATCCCCACACGGAAAAGGGGTATGCCCCGAATATGCCTTTCATTGGTTCCGCGGGCTGATGTCTCAGATCTCCATATCGTTGGCACGCGTCGCATTTCTGGATGAACGCTTGGACGTCCTGCTTCATTGTGGGCCAATAGTAACCAAGCCTCATGGCTTTTGCAGTTAACGCTCGCCACCCCTAGTGGTGGGCACAGACGCCCGCGTGCAATTTTTTCACCACGATTGTACCATCTTCCGTCGAGACACATAACAAATCTGGAAGACAGTAGCCTCTTTTATAGAGCCTTCCTTCTCAAATGGTGAATTGAGCAGCCTTTGTGATGACTTGTTTCGCCGCGTCTTTTCCAGGTGGAAGGGTCCCCTTTCATAAGTAGTCTGCGAGCAGGGTTCTCCAGTCTTTTTCTTCACCTGTTTGGATGTGGTACACCTCTTGGATAAGCCTTTGATTGCTCCTTTTTTCGAAGAAAACTTCTTCTCCTACTTCTGTAGGCATGATTGCTCCTAATTGAGCTAGCACATCTGCCCGACGGTTATCATCCCTTGGGACCGCAGTCAAGCTGAAACCCGTGAATGCTCTTGTTAAAGCATGTACCTTTCTCAAGTAATCAGGCATCAAACCAGTTCTTGCTTCATACTCTTCTACAACTTGCCGCGCCATAACTTCTGAGTCTGTGTAAACTGCCACTTGTCTTGCGCCTCGGACCAACTTTTAAGCCACATGCTCAGCTTCATTGTTCGTAGCTTGGAAGTCACATGCTCAGCTTCATTGTTCGTAGCTTGGAAGTCCAACTTTTAAGCATAGTTGAGTTGTTGCCCATCGGGTGTGGTGAGGGTGACCCCGGTTCCACATCCGTTTTTGTTCGCAGCCCCATCGACCCTGAGTACCCACTCATTCTTTTCCGCTTGGTCTCCTTGTTCAAAACTCGTTTCACAGATAAAGTCTGCCAAGGTTTGAGCTAGTGCTGCGTGACGCGGAACATATTCAATCTCAAATTCCATTAACTCCACCGCCCATTTCGCCATTCTTCTTAATAAGCAAGGTGAATAGAGAATTTGCCTCAGCGGAAAATCCGTCACCACCCTGATGACATGGTCTTGGAAGTATGGCCGCAACCTTCGAGCTGCAAAAACTAAGCACATGATCATTTTCTCAACCGGTTCGTACCGCGTTTCGTCGCGGGTGAGAACCACGCGGATAGTGACGCTTTTCACTGCCAGGTATAGATGTAGAGCTTCATGCTTTTCCTGCTATTGTATAGTGGGCAGCGTCGACAAGAAACATTTCAGCCCTTCAAACTCGTCTCGTAGCTCCGGGGTCCGTTGTATTGGTCCATTCTTTTTGAGCAATGAGAAGAAAGGCAGGGACCTATCCGCGAGAGATGAGCAGAATCTGCTAAAATAATTTACCGCCCCATTTAGAGATTGTACCTCCTTTATGGTTCGCGGCGGCTGAAGATTCTGAGCTGTTGTGATTTTCTCGGGGTTGACATCTATCCCTCGACGACTGACCATGAAACCAAGAAACATACCAGAGTCTACCCAAAAAATGCACTTTTCTGCGTTAAGGTTCAAACCTACTCGTGGAAGCGAGTCAAATGTCTTCGGTAGATCTGCCGCGTGATCTTCCATCTTTTTGCTCTTGACAACAATATCATCAACATATATGGATACGTTTGTTCCAATATGTCCGCAGAAGATTCGATCTACTACTCTTTCAAATGTCTCCCCAACATTCTTGAGTCTGAAGGGCATAACTCGATAGCAGAATATTCCCTGGCTGGTTATGAAAGTCGTGGCCTTTTAACAAGCGAATCTAGACGTATTTGATTACACCCTGAATCTGCGTCCAGAAAACTGAGGACTTTATTCCCTGCGGTTCCATCAACCAGTTCGTCTATAGATGGAAGCGAATAACTGTCCTTGGGGCAAGACTTGTTGAGGTCTGAGAAGTCAACACACATTCTTCATTTTCCGTTGGACTTTTTCACTAGAACTATGTTCAACGGCCAGTCAGAATCTTCTACTTCCTCAATGAAGCCCGCGTCTAACAGTTTATCAGTTTCTTCTTTCGTGGTTGCTGCTTTTTCAGGGGCCATCTTCCTTTTCTTTTGTGCAATGGGCCTTGCGTCTTGGCGAATCCTTATAGTGTGCATTGCGATTGCAGGTGGTGCCCCTAGGAGGTCTCACGGAGTCCATGCGAAGACATCCCTCGATCTCGTTACGATTTCCAACACTCGTTCCTTCTCTTTTGGCCCCAGTGCCTGTCCCAAGTAAACCTTTTCCTCAGGATTGGGGAAAGGTAGACATAACTATCTTTCATCCGCGGTTGGCACTTTCAAGGCTGCTGGTCTGATTTCGAGCTCTACTTCTGATGTTTTGGTCGGGGAATTGTCTTCAACCATGGACTCACATTGCTCGTCGATGTACATTACTTCTTTCTTCTTTTTAATAGAGGTTAGATAACAACTTTGACTTTCAGGTTGTTGGCCGCGGACTTCTCCTACTCCACCTCCTGGTAGTGGGAATTTTCCGACAAAGTGGTAGATAGACACTACCATCTAGAATTTGTAAAGTGAGACGCGTCCCAAAAGTGCGTTGTAAACAGTCGGGATCCTCACCACCATAAAGACGATACTCTCCACGCATCTCCAAGGAACGGCCCCAAGTACCAGTGTCAACTCTATGGTTGCAGCTACTTGCACTTCACCTCCGGAGAAAGTGACTAGGGTGCCCACGTAGGGTTTTAGTGCCATTGCGGAGATTCCCAGCTGAGTGAATACATCCCAGGACAGGATATCCACTGAGGATCCGGTGTCTATAAACACTATTTTCACAGTCTTGGTGGCTATTTGGGCATGGATGACCAATGGGTCTGAGTGCGGCATCCTTACTTCTTTTGCATCCTTCGCGGAAAATGTGATTTCCATGTGTGGTAATAAGGATATCCTCCCGCTCAAAGCGGATGGTGGTTGCTTTCCCTCTCGCTCGTAGTTCTTTCTTTCCTGTCTGCTAGTTCCTGATTTTAAAAGCCCACCAGCGAGGGTATTAATTAATCCTTCAGGTTCTGGTATCCGGTCTCCATCTGGCCTCCTGGCTTCTTCTGGATTCCTCGACGCCTGGTTGACAGACCCTTGCATGGTAGGAAACTTGTTGTGTCGCCCTCCACGCCACCTACATCCTCTGCCCCTTCCTCGATTGAAAGGAGGGACCCCCTCTGTTGATCCCGGGGTTCTTGATTCTGGTCTCGTTGGCGTGGAGGGTCTCCTGCTTGTGGGCCGTAATTTTCCCAGGTTGGCCCTCTATCCACTTGTTGTTCTCGTCGCGGTTGATACCCCCACTCAGAATCTCGGTAATTATTCCTCTGCGGGTGATGTGACCGCGGTTGGTCCATCTCTTGTCTTCGGTCATTGTCTCTTTGACGGGACCCTTGATCTCTTTCGGAATTCATATGTACTTCATCGCGTCGAGAGTGGATTGCTCCCTCTGCCGACTGATGTTTTGGAGGTTTAGCTCCCCTCTTTTCTTTTTTGAATTTGTCGGCGATCTTCCCGAAGAATCCCTGGTTGCCGGTGTTTGCTCTTGAGCTCGACACGACTACTTCTTCGGCTTCAATTTGTCTTGACACCCGATCCCGTAGGTCATCATAGCTTGATGGCTTCTTCCGAAACAAGTAAGTCTTGAAGTCCCCCTCCGCAAGGTTTCCCATGAGAATGATGGTTACAGATTCATGATTGAAGTTGGGAATCTGTACCACCACACTGGTAAACCGTGCGAAGAAATGTCCCAAGGTTTCTCCTGCTCCTTGCTTGATCGAGTTTAAGTCAAGCATTGTTTTCTTTCGTGAGCGAGCACTCCCGAAGTGAGACTTGAAGATGTGAGTTAACTGAGCAAAGCTGGCTATTGAGTTTTTCGGTAGGTTGGTGAACCAGGTGAGAGCTATCTTTGTCAGCGTCGAAGGGAAAGTTCGACACATCATGGGATCGTTGTACTCATTTATTCCCATCGCTGTTATAAATTGGTGTAGATGGTCTTCCGGGTCGGTCGTTCTATCATACTTTATTAGGCCTACATCCTTCCATCTTTTCGGGACTGACGTGGAGCAAACTTCCTTGGTGAAGACGGAGGGCAAGGTTTCTAAATCGCCCGTCTTCATATTAGCCGAATCTGATTTGGTGAAAGTAGATATGTCTAACGATTGCTCCCCCGCCAGTGCTTGCTCACATGATGCCCTTCCTCATTTGGCCAAGGTCGATGCGGCATTGCGCGGCCTTGGCCCTGGAATCCATAATTCAGATTGCCAAAAGCATTGGCTGGGTTGTCGTACGCGGTATATCAGCGTCCGTAAGCGTCATACTGGCCACCCCGATAAGCTGTTCCTTGTTGATGCAGATATAGACCACCATAATCATAGTAATAGTAATGCACATGTCCAGGTTGTTGGGGGTAGAGTTATTCGTCAGGAACTTCGTGGTGCCAGAAGTTTTGGGGAATGTAGACTTCCCCATACTGATTGTAATAATGATGGAAGGGCGTATCCCGTGGTTGCTCCCATGCCTCATCCTTCATGTCGGGTTGAGAGGACGGTGGGGCGTACATGCTCGAGACTTCCTGCTCGTGATGGATGCTCTGGCTCATTCCGTCGGACGTGTCATCCTGGAAGACACTCATTTTTTCCTGCTGCACAATTGTTTTGACGAGTTAAAACTCTATTGGCTCAATCTTTTCGGCAAGCCTTTGTTCACGTCTTGATGCGGACTCCCTTCTGCATGTTGGTGTCGGGAGTCTATTCATTCTTTTGTTTTTAGTTCATTGGGAACCCCTTAATGTGAGAGGGTTCCTGAAAATGCATATTTTAGATAGGCATTATAGATATATTTAGTTTAGTTAGGTTGCATTTCTTGCTTACTTTGTTGTTAAATTGCATCTTGTGTTTATTTTAGAAAAGTTCGGATTCTGCGCAATTTTGTGTTTATCTCGCAGATTGAATCGGAACATATTTGGGAGATGCAATATCTCGAAGAGGAACACAAGATACATGGGAAGGAACAAGGAAGAAAAGAAGCAAGACAAGAAGAGAGCCCGCAATGGGAGCTACAAGGCCACGGCAAAGCAACATGCCGCGGGCGCAGCAGACAAGCGGCGGCCGCAGCAGTGCCCGCCGCAGCAGGTTGTGAAGAAAACACTCGCGGCGGGCGCCGCAACCCTTGCGGCGGCCGGCGCACGGACAGTCAGCGCGCAAGCGCCGTTTTGAGGAAAAACCCTAAATTCTATTTTGTTTCTTTGAGGCCGACTTGGATGTTTTTATTAAACCCTTTTATGTTATTTTTCATTACCTTTCATTCTATTCTTTCAACCATTAGACTTTTTAGAGATTTTGAGCTATGTCTTCCATGAGGAACTAAACTCATCTATTCTGCCTGCAATTTGAAGCTTTATTCGGATTGATTGTGAGTTTCTAATTCTCGCTCCTAGTTTCCTATTTGTGAATGCTTCAACTTCTTTGTGCTTAGTTAATTATTGATTTGTTCTATCTCGTCTGGCCAACTCGTTAGATCAATTCAATCGCTAAGGTTTTGTAGATTCCTGATTGTGAACCTTAACCTAAGTGGCAAACTTGTTCCTTTAGGGCTGATTGAACTAATTGAATGAGTAGGAAGTTAAATGTGTTGTTAAATCCTTCTTTAGGGACTGCAAATACCTTGGCTAATCTCTGAACTTAAAGCTATCAATTGGGTTAAATCCTTCTTTAGGGACTGTTCGATTGATAAGGGTTTCTAGGACTGATTGGACTAGTAACTATATTAGGTCGGGACAAGGGCATTCATAGGAAACATAATAGGACGAGAAGAAGTTACAACGATCGCTTCAATCCGATAAAGTGGAAAATTGTAGGTGGAATTGCTTCTCTCATCTGTCTAAAACAAAATCACTTACTCTGCGTTCGTTACTTTGCTTCAAAACTTTCACACAAAAACCCCCCAATCTGGTTACTCTTATTGACACTCGAATCACACTTGAATCATAAATTTCCCTGTGGGATCGACCTCTTGCTTATTACTATACTAGTTATAGGTTTGAGTTTTCTTTGGCGAAATCAACGGCAGGTTTGCCCTCCGTCAAATTTGGCGCCGTTGCCGGGGAATCAAAGTTTATTTCTTTGTTTTGTGTGTTTGCCGATTATTGTATATAACTTAACTTTGTTGTGAACCTATCTTACGGTTCACGACACCCTTACTACTAACATCTTAAGATGAGATTAATGAAGTATCAAGGCGAAAATTTTCACCATTATTTCACAAGAGTGAATAATTTATTGGACGCCCGTTATGCAAGGGGTTACCAAGATAGTTTGCAAGATATGGTTGTTTGTGTACTTGAGGGCATGACTCCTGAGACGAAAGAACTTGCCGAGTCTATGAGTAACGGAGGCTTGGCAAGTTTCAACTTATCAGAGATGTGGGATTTTTTCTGCTACATGGGTCACCGGGTGGAGCAGGAAGAAGCTTTCACACGTCAGGTTAAGTTGGAGCAGGTGCTTAAAAGGATGGAGCGAATTGAGGAACAATTGAACCAACTTAATCAACCGGTGAGTGAGTTGGTAGTAGAACAATGCTTTATTTCTCAAGTTGATGAAAGCCAAGACACAAACAATGATGGTTTGATCGATGAGAGCCCGATGCTCCCTTACATTGAGTCTCATGAGTGCACGCATGAGGATCCATGTGTTTTGGCTCCTATTTCATCTGAAGAAATCTTCCCTGACTTGTCTATCAAAGAATCATTTACCGAGCCGATTGTTGTGGCTCTCAAAGAAGGTATTGATATTTCTTACACTTTTGTGAATTTTGGTGAATATATAGACCCTTGGGAGCATTACTTTGAGAAGCCACCAGCGGAACTGTGTTGGTGGTATCACATTCCCTCGGTAGAGAGTCATGATAAATTGAAAAGGATTTTAACTTTTATAGTATATAATTTCATTTTATCATTATATTATATATGCTTAATTGATATATATGCACAAGAGTTTGACAAATTGCTGAGGGCATTAACAATGTCCGATCTTATAGAGGTTGGGTGGAAATCAAGGTATGTTTTTTTTTCTTTTATTTTTAGTTAGGATTAATTTATAATTTTTTTTTCTTTCCGTAAAAATAAAAAAGAAAAAAAAAACGAGCCTTTCATCATCTGTATCCCGTCTTTCCCATACCGTTCCATGTCCTCCCGCACTCCGCCGGCGCATCACCAGCCCCGCCAGATCTCGCCATCCACGTCGCAGCGACGGTAGCGGCTCCCCCTCTGGCCCTTCTCTCCTTCCCTCGCCCATCGCCGATGTCGCCAATCACCATCAGCAATCCACTGCTCGTCCCGATGCTCTCGCTCCTGGTCGGGATCTCCTCGCCAACAACCACCACTCCACCGGCGCAGCCCATCGGTCCCTCTCGGATCTATTGTTGCTATCGCTCCGGCCGCCACCACCGTCCCCTTCGCCCTTGTCCCGACGGAGCCCTAACCTAAGGGCCGCCTGATTCCCTCTCCTGGTTGCATCTTCGACCGCCAGCAGTCACGCCAGCGTCAATCCACATCGCAGCGTCTCTTTCTCAGCCCCTGTTCTTCTCGACCCTTTCTGCTGCTGCTGCCATGGGCACCTTTCCCAATTTCCGAGCGCAGCTGATCCAAATTTCCGCCAATTCCGCAACTGCGTCCATCAAATTTGGCGCCGTTGCCGGGGAATTTTATTAAATTCTTGTGTGTTTTTAGTGCTGATCTTGGTGTGGACCGTCTTATATGGTCCATACCCGTGCTACTAATTCATCTTTGTTACCGTTTGATTCAGAGATTGAAAGGACCCTTGCCGCTCTAAGGCGAGAAGCTCGTGATCGCTTTTGTGAACTCCCTTTTGATCAAGAAGAACCTACAACAGAGATGGCTAACGAGGCAAACCGCACTCTTAAGGAGCTTTCTGCTCCTGATCTGGTACAGCAACCCCTGGCAATCCAATTTCCTGCGCTAGCAGCAGGAGTCAGCTTTGAGCTGAAGTCAGGGGTAGTTCATCTTCTACCCAAATTCCATGGGTTGAGTGGGGAGGACCCCCACAAGCATCTGTCTGAATTCCATAGGGTGGTTGTTGGGATGAAACCAGAGAATGTAACTGATGAGCAAATCAAGCTGAGAGCCTTTCCCTTCTCGTTGAAGGATGATGCAAATGAATGGTTCTTCTATCTACCACCTGACTCTATTTCTACCTGGGCTGAGATGAAAAGAGTCTTCCTAGAGATGTACTTCCCTGCAACAAAGCTCAATGCTTTGAAAAGATCAATCAACAGCATTGAGCAGTACGCGACAGAGTCTATACATGAGTATTTTGAGCGCTTCAAGAAACTCTACGCCAGCTGCCCATGCCATGGGTACTCTCAAAAGGATCTGGTTCTCTTTCTATTTAATGGGTTGACTGATATAGAGCGAAAGACAGTGAATTCTGCTTGTGGAGGAAACATGCTGAACAAGACGCCTACCGCAGCTTGGGAGGTGTTTAAGGAGCTATCTGAGGGCTCCAGACAGTTCAATAAAAGTCCTCGTGCTAGGGGTGTACTCGCTGTTGATGCTCCTGTGGCTGCACTTCAGACGGATATGGCAGAGGTGAAGGAGATGATGAAACAATTGGTCCTTGATAGAAATCCTCAACAAGTAAAGGCATGTGGTATTTGCAGTCAATTCACTCATCCTATGGACATGTGCCCGCTCCTACAAGATCCTAACGTTGATTTGAATGCCATTTGGAATTTCGCTCAACAAAGGCCTAGACAAGGCAATTATGGAAATCCTGGGTATTTCAACAACAATAACTACAATAGGGGCTATCAGCAAGGCTATGGGAACTATCAAGCCTCTTTCAATCAACAAGGGGGGCAACAGGAAAGGCCTCAACAACAATATGAACCTCGACAGGGAGGTCAGCAGCAATCGAATAAGGATAATGAGGGTTCGTTGCAGAAACTGACAGAGCGGATGGCGAACCTAGAAAAGCAGCAATCCGATCGGATGACAAATCTTGAGAATCAAATGAGTCAACTCTTTCAAATCTTAAGTGCTAAAGATGCAAATAATTCGGGTAAGCTTCCGTCACAGACCATTGACAATCCGACAAAGGAGAATGTCAGTGCTGTAACACTTAGGAGTGGCAAGGAACTGGTTGTCACAAATCAAAAGGACGATGAGGAGATAATGGACGAGGAAATAGAAATTATTGAAGACGAAAACGGCCAAACAGTAGTGCGGCGCCCGCGGCAACCCTTGCGGCGCCCGCCGCAACCTCCTGCGGTGCCCGCCGCCAGAGAGGGATTTCATGCGGTGCCCGCCGCATGTGAAGCCCAGCGAGCAGCGGCGCCCGCCGCACCCTCAGCTGCGCCCGCCGCAACGGTGCCCACCGCCGATTCTCCTTCTGATACTGTTTCTCCCTTACCTCTTTCCTCCTCTCTCCCTCTTTCTCCTTCTTCTTCTTCTTCTTCTTCTACTCCTTCTTCTCCCTTACCTATGGAGACTCCAAAGCCCGTTCCGCCTTTCCCAGAAGCTTTGAAGGATACAAGAAGATATGAGAATGACAAGGAAATCTTCGAGACATTCAGTAAGTGTGAGGTAAATATTCCTTTGCTTAATTTGATCAAAAGCATTCCTCGATATGCTAAATTTTTGAAGGAACTTTGCACTATCAAGTGGAACCAGAAGCTAAAAGGTAAGCAAAACGTGAAGGTAAGCGAACATGTCACTGCTGTCTTTCAAAAGCGTATGCCTGAAAAGTGTAGTGATCCTGGTATGTTTGCTATTCCATGTGTGATAGGTGATACTAAATTTGACAAAGCCATGTTAGATTTAGGAGCATCTATTAATGTTTTGCCTTCTAGTGTTTATCATGCTTTGGGGTTGGGACCTCTGAATGACACTTGGGTAGTAATTCAACTTGCTGATCAATCTACTATCTACCCGAAAGGGATTGTTGAAGATGTCTTGGTTATGGTTGACAATTTGATATTCCCTGCTGATTTCTTTGTGATTGACATGGGTCCTGGTAACAATGAAGGCCCTATTCAGTTGGGCAGACCTTTCTTGAAAACTGCTAGGACCAAGATAGATGTCTATTCAGGATCTCTCACTATGGAATTTGATGGTCAAAGAGTTGAATATAATATTTATGATTCCATGAAATTCCCATCTGATGATCCTTCTCTGTGCTTTATGGATGCTATTGATACGATGGCACAAGATTGCTTTGAATTGGAGTGTGTTGATGAGATGGAAATTGCTTTAGATGAAATTGCTAGAGATTATGTATTGTCATCTGACTTGCAGGAGGCTATAGTAGCTTTAGACCATCGATCTCCCACATATGTGCCACCAAGGGGAGACCGCATCGAGCTGACCATTCCTACCGAAAAGCTTCTTCCATCCATTATCCAAGCGCCGGATGTTGAATTGAAACAACTTCCTAATCACCTTAAATATGCTTTTCTTGGTGAAAATGATACTCTACCTGTCATTATTTCTAACAAATTGACATTTGGACAAGAGGAGCGATTGGTGAATGTCCTAAAGGAGAACAAGGAGGCGCTAGGATGGACGATAGCAGACATTAAGGGCATCAGTCCTACCCTCTGCATGCACAAGATACTATTAGAGGATGATGCCAAGCCATCTAGACAACCTCAGCGAAGACTCAACCCACCAATGATGGAAGTGGTAAAGAAGGAGGTGCTCAAACTCCTTCAGGCAGGTATGATTTTTCCCATATCTGATAGCAAATGGGTGAGTCCTACTCAGGTTGTCCCTAAGAAGGGAGGTATTACTGTTGTTGAAAATCAGGATGGTGAATTGGTCCCTAGCAGGGTTCAAACTGGATGGAGAGTCTGTATTGATTATAGAAAATTGAATGCAGTTACTCGCAAGGACCATTTCCCCCTTCCCTTTATTGATCAGATGCTTGAGCGCCTTGCCGGCCGCTCCTTTTATTGCTTTTTAGATGGCTACTCAGGATATTTTCATGTACCCATAGCACCGGAGGACCAAGAAAAAACGACTTTTACATGCCCCTTCGGCACTTTTGCATATCGCAGAATGCCTTTTGGGCTATGTAACGCACCTGGGACTTTCCAACGGTGTATGGTGAGCATATTTTCTGAGTATGTGGAGCATTTTATTGAAGTATTTATGGATGACTTCACTGTGCATGGAGATGATTTTGATACTTGCTTGCATCATTTGTCACTTGTGCTTAAGCGGTGTGTAGACACCAATTTGGTTCTTAATTCTGAAAAGTGTCATTTTATGGTTGAGCAAGGCATTGTGTTGGGTCATATTGTGTCTAGCAGGGGTCTTGAGGTAGACAAGGCTAAGATTGATGTTATTCAGTCTCTACCTTACCCCACCAATGTGCGTGAGATTCGCTCCTTTTTAGGCCATGCAGGGTTCTATCGCAGGTTTATTAAGGATTTTTCTAAGATTTCTGCACCTCTTTGTGATTTATTGAAAAAGGAAGTAGCTTTTGAGTTTGATGACAGGTGTAGAGCATCCTTTGATGAGCTTAAAGGTCGCCTAACTAGCGCTCCTATAATTCAAGCACCCATATGGTCGCAACCTTTTGAGATTATGTGTGATGCTAGCGATTATGCTGTGGGGGCTGTTTTGGGACAAAAGGAAGGAATGAGCTCTCATGTCATCTACTATGCCTCCATGACTCTAAATGGAGCGCAAAGGAACTACTCCACCACTGAGAAAGAGCTCCTGGCTGTGGTCTTTGCACTGGAGAAATTTCGCTCCTACCTCCTAGGAGCTAAGGTAATTGTCTTCACTGATCACGCTGCTCTTCGCTATTTATTAACTATGAAAGAGGCGAAACCAAGATTGATTCGTTGGATTTTACTTTTGAGTGAATTTGACATTGAAATCAAAGATAAGAAAGGTGCAGAAAACTTAGTAGCGGATCACCTCAGCAGACTTGTCCAAGGAGAGGACAAGCCGGAAGATCAAAGACCTATTCACGGTGAGTTCCCTGACGATACACTATTCTATATCACTCACAACCTCTCTTCACAACTGAAGGAAGAGACGGAAACGGAGGTTGCCGCGCCCACCGCACTTGTGCTGCGCCCGCCGCTCGATGTTCCATCCGACGAGGTAAGTTCCAATATTCCTGAACTTTTGATGGGTGTCCATACTCCTTGGCCTTGGTTTGCCAATATGGTGAATTTCTTGGTCACGGGAGAATTTCCACCAAACTTTACAAAAGCTCAGAAGGACAAGATTCGACATGACTCTCGCTTCTACGTTTGGGATGACCCCTACCTTTGGAAACATTGTGCTGATCAGGTAATTAGGAGGTGTCTGCCGGACAATGAGGTACAATTTGTCCTTACTTTTTGTCATGCTCATGAATGTGGAGGTCACTTTGGTCCTCAAAAGACTGCTAGGAAAGTATTAGAAGCAGGTTTCTTTTGGCCTCACTTATTTAGAGATGCTAATGCTTTTTGTAAATCTTGTGATAGATGCCAAAGGATTGGGAACATATCAGCTAGAAATGAAATGCCACAAACTAAGATTATATTTTGTGAAATTTTTTATGTTTGGGGTATTGATTTTATGGGTCCCTTTCCTAGTTCTTTTGGGAATATCTATATTTTGCTTGCGGTGGACTATGTCTCCAAGTGGGTGGAGGCAAAGGCCACCAGAACTGATGATTCTAAGGTAGTTGCAGAATTCCTAAAAGACACAATATTCGCAAGATTTGGGGTACCTAAAGCTCTAGTAAGTGACAGGGGGACACATTTTTGCAATAGGACCATCACTGCTCTGCTAAAAAGGTATCATGTCACGCATAGAGTGTCCACTGCTTATCACCCGCAGACCAATGGTCAGGCAGAAGTATCGAATATGGAGATTAAGAGCATTCTGGAGAAAACAGTGACTCCTAATAGGAAGGATTGGAGTCTAAGGCTGAATGATGCTCTTTGGGCCTATCGAACGGCCTATAAAACCCCCATTGGTATGTCTCCCTATCGAATTGTGTTTGGTAAGGCTTATCATCTTCCGGTGGAACTTCAGCATAGGGCATACTGGGCTGTCAAGAACTGCAATATGGCAATGAATGAAGTAGGAGAATTCAGGAAACTGCAAATGCAGGAGCTAGAGGAATTACGCTTGGATGCCTATGATAATGCAATGATCTATAAGGAGAAGACAAGAGCTTGGCATGACAAACATATCCTGCGGAAGGAACTTAATGTGGGAGACAAGGTCCTCCTATACCAATCCCGTCTAAAACTCTTCCCAGGAAAGCTTAGATCAAGGTGGGAAGGACCATACACCATCTTAAAGATATTCCCTCATGGAGCAATTGAACTCTATGATCTTAAGTCTCATGAGCTCTTTAAGGTCAATGGTCATAGAGTCAAGCCATATCTTGAGAACATTAATTCCTCTTGAAGAAGAAGAAGAGTTGGTGCTTGCTGAACCAACCGACTAGGCCACTCAAGGGCCATCACGTCGAGCCAACGACTTGAAACAAAGGCGCTTCTCGGGAGGCAACCCGAGGTAAGTTCCCCTTTCTTTCTCATTTTTTTTTATTATTGTCTTAGGTAAGTTCCATTAGCTACTTTAGGATTAATCATATAGGTAGTTAATTAAAAAAATATAAAAAAATATATATATATACCGCATACAGGCCACCCCACTTGCGGTGGCCGCGGCAACCATGCGGTGCCCGCCGCAGTCCCCTGCGGTGCCCGCCGCCAGAGAGGCAAATCACGCGGCGCCCGCCGCATGTGAAGCCCAGCGAGCAGCGGCGCCCGCCGCACCCTCTGCGGCGCCCGCCGCAACGATACCCAACACCATCTCGTAAAAAAAAAAAAAAAAAAAAAAGAAAATTAAAATACATATGTCACGGGATGTTTTAACCTACCTCACCTCTTTCTTCAACCTGCCGCCTCATTCACAAACCAAACACCTCCATTGTCTCCTTTCTTCCTCATCCTCCAAGCTCTTTTTCTTCTCTCCATATCCACCCAAGAACCTTCTCCTTCCCTTCCCCATCACCGGATCCGCCACCCTTCTCCACCGATCTCTTACCGAAGCCGTCAGCCACAGCCCCCATCGCCGGATCTGCGTGCTGCGCCCGCCGCCGCCATCTTCAACCAGATCCGGAGCCGCGATCCCCCAATCTCCTAGCTTTTCAAGATTTCCCACATCCTTTAAACTCTCAAGGTATGATTTTCTTCCCCCTTCTCTCCAAATTTGAGATTTTTAAATGTGGTTGAGAACTAGGTAGAGATTTGATCTTTGAGTGTTTGTTCATTGTTAAAAGGTGGAAATTTGTGTTGAATAAATTGTTTTGTGGGGACTGATTTTCTTATATATGGGGCTGATTTTATTGAGTTTATGAGATTTGATGGTGGAGGTTTGGTTTGAAAGTGATATTTTGAGTAATGTGGGATATTATTGTTGTTCTCTTAAGGGTGAATTTGTGAAAGCATGAAATATGGGGCTGATTTTTCAATTCTTCTGGAGCTGATTTTTCATTGCTAATGGGGCTGATTTTTGGTTGTTAATATTAAAGTTAGAGCTTTGGTGTGAATTGGAAATTTGAGGTGTGATTGTTGATAACTTGTGAAGTATTCTTGAGTTGGGGCTTTCAATTGTGATTCTTGATTCCTTGTGGTGTGCTTAGTTTATGTGTGTTATTGATTGGCTTGGGTTGTGTTTGAGTTGTGCTTGTTCGTGTTGAATTCTGAATCTGTTTGGGGTTGTCGATATATACTGCTGGAATTTGTTACAGATGGTGCGCCGACTAAGGAATGCATCCGATGAGCAGAGGCGAATTTTTAAGAATTTTGATGCTCGGCGCTTCGTTCAGACGAAGTTCTTTCACACCCCAGCCCTTCAGACGCTGGGGATGTTGGATGTTACCCACCGGATGCTCACCCATGGCGGGTTGGGGGGATTTCTGAATCGTGGTGCCCCAACATACCCCGAGCTAGCATGGGAATTCATATCTACATTTGAGAGGGTGGACGATTCGAGGATTCGGTTCAACTTGTTGGACCAACCTCAGGTTTGCACACTTGACAACCTCCGACAGCAGTTTGGGATATCACAAGCGCCCACCCCAAACTGGTCTTCTATGACTACTGAGCAGCAACGCCACGACGTGTGGTTCAAAGCAACTGGAACCGCTTTCAATAGCCACAAGGGGGAGTACAACTACAGTTTTGTCCACCCCTGCTTTCGTCTGGTGCATAAGGTCCTGGCGATGTCCTTTAGCGGCCGGGGCGACGTTAACAAGGTCTATGCTGCTGATCTGGCCTAGTTATGGAGCTTTGCTCCCCAGTCTCGTGGTACACCAGACTGGGTTGAGATATTTATAGAGGCCTGTTTGAGGATCCAGGGGACGACTTCCGGAAGATTTGGCTTGGGAGGCATGATTAGCCTCATTGCCTACCAGTTCTTATTGCCTGACCAGTGCGGTGCACCCATGTCTGGTAGCTACACCTACACCACAGAGCAGCTTCGGAGGGCGTTCGTGCTTGAGTATACTGATGCAGGTGGCTGGCTTTGGAAGTCAGGAAACCGTGGGGAGCACCGCTTGCGTCTTCCTAGGACCTTACCTTATGGACCTTCAGACAACACCCTCTACATCGCAGGCGATCAGGAGCAGGCTGAGGAGGCGGTCCCTGAGGATGATGAGGAGGAGGATGCCCCTGCACCGACAGATCATCATATGGGGGATGCACAGCATGATGCTGGCCCGTCTGCGGGACATCGCTTCTCGCCTGATGAGGACGACTACTTGCGGGACTACCTGGCCAATGAGTTCCATCGTCTATCCTTACGCCAGGATGCAGTTGAGTTCGCCCTTAGCGACATCAGTCGCACTGCGAGGGAGACGGACTCCAACGTGGCGGCTATGCGGAGTGAGACGACCTACCAGCTAGAGGAGATGCGGAGAGAGCAGCAGTACTACTTCCGCCAGCAGTTCCCTCACATTCCGCCATACGAGTCACCGCCCTACCAGCCTCCGCATCAGTGATGGTTAGTTTTACCCTCCTTCACTCTGAGTTTTTATGATTATTTTGGTTGTCTGTACTGTTTCAGTGAGGACGCTGAAAATTTTAAGTGTGGGGGAGGAGACGTATATGTATTTTATGTGATTTCTATTAATTTTTAGGACATGTTTAAGTTTATGCACTTGTTTAATTCTGTAATAGTTAGTTATTTTAATTCTGTTAAGTTTAGTTATTTTAATTATTTTAATTTCTGCATTTAATTAGTTTATTTTCTGCATTTTCGAAATAAAAAAAAATTTATTTGGAAAATATTTAAAATTAGAGCATGCATTGCATATATATGTGTTATTCAAATACCCATCTTGCTTAGTTTGTCCTCTATTTTAAATTTCAAACATGATTCATAAAAATCCCATGGAGTTCTGGATGTTTTGATTATTATTTCTATTTGATTTTGTGGAACATGAGCTAGCAAATATAATTGAGCATGTATGATTGAGCTAACGTATGATTGAAGTCCTAAAAACATGACCCTGTGAGAATGTTTGGCCTTATTTGAATTCTTTTGCTCAATTGTGTGAATTACTCGCCTAGTGTTGCTACCTCTTGGCATTGACTGCAGTATCTATTTTTAAAGGCCGATGCACATGTTTTATTGCTTGCGGAGTTTATGTTTATATTTTGAGTCTTTTGTGTGAATTTGTACATATCTAGTAAATAAGGTGGCAATGGTTGATGCACTTAGTAACCGGATCTACGCATGAGACCCATGGGTATGATTCGCGCAAAAAGGTGTTGAAAACTATCCACTAGGAAGGAAGCTTGATCATTGAGTAACCAGGTTCATTCATGACACCCATGTTTGCAACTTGCGTCAAAAGGTGTTCAAGTGAATTTCATATTAGTAGTTGAGGTGTTGATAGACCGGGGCCATTCATGACACCCATGTTTGTGCTTCGCGTAAGGAAAGCACCAAGACAAGAAAAAGAAAAAAAAAGAAAAAAAAAGAAAAAAAAAGAAAAAAAAAAGAAAAAAAAAGAAAAAAAAAAAAAGAAAAAAAAGAAGTGTTGCATTTTATTTTCTTTAGTTTGTCCCGCAAGTAATGACATTTCGGTAGAGAATTGGTGATATGGTGGTCAATGTCTATGAGCTTAGTGCATTATTGGTTTGAGTTGAGAGTTGTACCTAAAAGCCTAAACACATGAGTGAAACACATAATTCTGGTGAGGTTGGATAATGTCTACTTCTAAGCTTTGATCACTAGAATACATGCTATGACATTTGTTTGCTTGGTTTATGTTTTCATCTGCTATGATGTTGCTTTTTGGTAATGTTGAAACTCGAAGGGATTTCCTGTGGGATACATTGATTCATGTTCATTCTATCATTGCTTGAGGACAAGCAAATGTTAAGTGTGGGGGAATTTGATAATGCATATTTTAGATAGGCATTATAGATATATTTAGTTTAGTTAGGTTGCATTTCTTGCTTACTTTGTTGTTAAATTGCATCTTGTGTTTATTTTAGAAAAGTTCGGATTCTGCGCAATTTTGTGTTTATCTCGCAGATTGAATCGGAACATATTTGGGAGATGCAATATCTCGAAGAGGAACACAAGATACATGGGAAGGAACAAGGAAGAAAAGAAGCAAGACAAGAAGAGAGCCCGCAATGGGAGCTACAAGGCCACGGCAAAGCAACATGCCGCGGGCGCAGCAGACAAGCGGCGGCCGCAGCAGTGCCCGCCGCAGCAGGCTGTGAGGAAAACACTTGCGGCGGGCGCCGCAACCCTTGCGGCGGCCGCCGCACGGACAGTCAGTGCGCAAGCGCCGTTTTGAGGAAAAACCCTAAATTCTATTTTGTTTCTTTGAGGCCGACTTGGATGTTTTTATTAAACCCTTTTATGTTATTTTTCATTACCTTTCATTCTATTCTTTCAACCATTAGACTTTTTAGAGATTTTGAGCTATGTCTTCCATGAGGAACTAAACTCATCTATTCTGCCTGCAATTTGAAGCTTTATTCGGATTGATTGTGAGTTTCTAATTCTCGCTCCTAGTTTCCTATTTGTGAATGCTTCAACTTCTTTGTGCTTAATTAATTATTGATTTGTTCTATCTCGTCTGGCCAACTCGTTAGATCAATTCAATCGCTAAGGTTTTGTAGATTCCTGATTGTGAACCTTAACCTAAGTGGCAAACTTGTTCCTTTAGGGCTGATTGAACTAATTGAATGAGTAGGAAGTTGAATGTGTTGTTAAATCCTTCTTTAGGGACTGCAAATACCTTGGCTAATCTCTGAACTTAAAGCTATCAATTGGGTTAAATATTTCTTTAGGGACTGTTCGATTGATAAGGGTTTCTAGGACTGATTGGACTAGTAACTATATTAGGTCGGGACAAGGGCATTCATAGGAAACATAATAGGACGAGAAGAAGTTACAAGGATCGCTTCAATCCGATAAAGTGGAAAATTGTAGGTGGAATTGCTTCTCTCATCTGTCTAAAACAAAATCACTTACTCTGCGTTCGTTACTTTGCTTCAAAACTTTCACACAAAAACCCCCCAATCTGGTTACTCTTATTGACACTCGAATCACACTTGAATCATAAATTTCCCTGTGGGATCGACCTCTTGCTTATTACTATACTAGTTATAGGTTTGAGTTTTCTTTGGCGGAATCAACGACAGGTTTCCCCTCCGTCAGTTCCCACATACGACGCTAGTGATGAAACTCGATTTTCAGGTTTCCACTTTCGGTGGGACCCGGGGGTGAACCCCGTGGGACCCAAGGCGCTCTCAACGGGCTTACCTGACCCGCATCGATAATTTCGACACGGCCCAATCTGTGCCGCGAGTAAGGCGATTCCTTTGGGGCCTCCCCTATTGTGGAGTTTCATTGACATGATGGAGATTCATCATGTACCGGTTGTTCGCTGCTTGACTCGAAGAATTTGGCCGCGGACTAATGAATTTCTCCCTCCGACTGATGGCTTTTAGATGGTACGTACCTTCTTAATTGGATGAGGTTGTGGCCTTATTTCACCCGTGGAATGGAGTTCTCTATCTTATGACGGGTTTCTTCTTGGTATTCTTTAGAGAACATCTCTATTTCTCCGTTTTTATCCGCTCTCTGTCCTTTTTGCCAAAAGTTCACTCTTACTGTTCAGATTTCCGCTTTTATAGTAGATGGGGGGTCTCCTGCTCCTAGACACGCGTTGCTTTTGAAGTGACACCTGTACCCCTCGTGGTATAAGGGCATGTAAGACACGTGGATGCCTTTTCTATCCACGGACGAAGTGCTGGTGACTAAACCAATATTAAAAACATCTGTAAAGATATAAAAATAGTAGAGTAAAGAACACCAATCAATTAATGAAAAAGGAAATAACATCATCCCAAATTCTGTCCGCGGATAATTATCCAAGAGCTGACTCATGAACAATCATCTGCGGATAGCAGAGAATGGGTACGTGGCGGTCATGCCCACCCCCCACGAGTAGAACACGTGTCGAATGGCGAACACCACGTGGCACAACGTAACAGACCACCCAAGACCTATAAAAGCGAGAAACCTCACCAAATAAGGGGGTCTTTTTGGGGAGAAAAGGGGAGAAGAAGTCGGATCTAGGCCTAGTGAACTCGAGAAGAAAGAAGAATCAAGAGAAGAATTCGTACGCGTGACAAAGAATCTATTTCGTAGTAAAATCAAAACCGTTCACTGGACCTACTCCGCGGATATAGACCTTGTTTGTCCTTAGTGTAATTTTATATTAAGGAAAAAGACTGTTGTTGTTGATCCTCACAATAGTCAACATCGACAGGTAAGCGAACCAATTTTCCGAATTGTCCAGAAAAGACATGATAAGGGAATCACATTTCAGAATAACATTCAGGTTACTTCCCGCGACACAGGTTGGGCCGCGTCGATTATTTCGATGCGGGTCAGGTAAGCCCGTTGGGAATATTGATCACTTCACCAGATAAATTCCCGGGCCCCACTAAAAATGGTGGCCTTTAGAGATCGGGACTTTTCACTGGCGCCGTCTGTGGGAACCCCCTCACACTAAGGGGTTTCCTTTTTGATAGAGTTTGACAAAGACCCTCAAACCTTTGAAAGAGTTAGGGTCCGCGTCTGAACTTAGAAATACAAATTTTTATATGTAAAATTAAACCTTTGATAAACGACAGATTCACGACGTTAAGAAGATGAGTGATAGCCAGAATAATCCAACTCAGGACATGAGCCAAGGGATTCACCAGGATCAGGAGGCCTCCAATATGTATATCCCATTGACACCACCACCAAATCCAGATGGTGAAATGGGAGATCAGCACCTCGGTACCCCTCCACATCATTATGGCAATCAG
Source organism: Persicaria tinctoria (assembly GCA_037127255.1). Lineage (NCBI taxonomy): Eukaryota > Viridiplantae > Streptophyta > Magnoliopsida > Caryophyllales > Polygonaceae > Persicaria > Persicaria tinctoria. Next base: position 67,189,652 of record JBANSL010000002.1, on the reverse strand, counting down.
TATGGACTGGAAGGAGGATTCATACCACAAAACTTCTGGTATTATGAAGCACGACATGAGCAGCCTAACCCCTTTCAGCAGGAGCAGTCTCAGTACTTTTATTATGATCAGTGGGGGCAGAATCCGCGTCAACAAGGGAACTATCGACAGGAAGAGCAGTATGGAAATTTTGATAGACATAACACTTCATACAATAATCCAGCAACCGGAACTATGGTTTTCAGAATCAGGAAATACCGCGCCAGACATGGCATAATGATCACTGGCACCGAGAGAATAAACATCGACGCGGGGAAAGGTCAACAGATGTTTCCACCAATACAAAATCCGATTCAGTGGAAAAAAGAAACGAAAAGGCACCAGCGGGTTTTCCATCGGTGTTTACCCAGGAAATTTGTTCCGCGACAGTACCAAAACGATGGAGAGATGTGAACCTCATGAAATTTGATGGAACGACTGATCCTGAAGATCATCTTTTCCACTTTGCAACTGCTATGGGAATAAACGAATATAATGATGCCATGTTGTGTAGAACATTCCCCTCAACCTTAACAAAAATCGCGCTCACCTGGTTCACAAACCTTCAAAAAGGATTTGTAACCAATTTTACTCAGATGTCCCATATCTTCACGTCCCATTTCGGAAGTGCGTGGTCGAGAAAGAAGACCATGCTCGACCTGAATTCCATTAGGCAAGTAGCTGGGGAATCCTTGGGACACTTATTCACTCGATTTACCAGCATGGTAGTTCAGATCCCCAACTTTAATCATGATCGGCAATTCCATTAGCAGAGGGAGACTTCAAGACATATCTGTTTCGAAAAAAGCCAACTAGTTACGATGACTTAAGAGAGCGGGTGTCAAGGCATATTGAGGCAGAAGAAGCAGTCGCGTCCAGCTCTAAGGCGAATATAGGGAATCCAGGTCTCTTTGGGAAGATTACTGGAAAATTCAGAAAAGAAAACGCTAAGCCGCCCAGACATCATTCAGAAGCGATAGATTTTCATCCCCACCGCGATGAAGTGCATATGAATTTAGAAAAAGGACAGGGATCTCGCCATAGGGAAGATCACCCGCGATCCTATCATCCGAGAGAAAACCGATATGGAAATCGTGAAATGAGGTCTCCACCAAGAAAGGAGAATCGACCTGACCAGAGGCCACGTTGGAAGGATCGAAACCCCAGGTTTGACGAGTCTCGCAATCCACAGGAACGATTTTTCAGGCAACCGAATCAACATAGAGATCTCCCTTTCCACAATCGGGGAAGAGGGAGAGGAAGAAGGGGACGCGGAGGTAGACACAAATATACGCCTGCAGTCCAGAGATCTGTCAATCAAATAAAAGCTCAAAAGTCAGAGGCAGGCCAAATACCAGAACCTGAGGGCTTCATCAATACCCTCGCATGGGGTTTTTCCATGGCTGGGTCCAGTAGACAGGAAAAAAGAAATTACGAGAGAGAATGAAGGCAGCCACCGTCCGGGTCAAGTAGAAGAATTTCTCTTGCACAACATGAAAACATTTCCTTTTCTCCAAAGGACGCTGAGGAAGTAAGGATGCCGCACTTAGACCCCTAGTCATTCATGCTCAGATAGCCGCCAAGACAGTCAAAAGAGTATTTATTGATACGGGGTCATCAGTTGATATCCTATCATGGGAGGCATTTTCTCAGATGGGAATATCTGCAGCATCATTGAAACCATATTCAGGAACGCTAATCACGTTCTCGGGAGAAGAGGTACAAGTAGCAGGCATGATTGAGCTTACAGTTGTTTTGGGGACATCCCCAAAAAGACGCGTGGAAAATATTGTATTCACAGTAGTAAAGATTCCTACTATATACAATGCTTTGCTGGGCCGCGTCTCACTCTATAAGTTCCAGATGGTAGTTTCAATCTACCACTTTGTGGGAAAGTTCCCTTTACCCGGAGGAGGAATTGGTGAGGTTCGCAGACAGCAACCAGAAAGTAGAAGCTGTTACCTAACTTCTATCAAAAAGAATAAAGAAGTGATGTGTATTAGTGAAAATTGTGAATCCGTGGTCGGGGACAACGACTCGACAGAGCTTTCAGAAGCTGAGTTAGAGGTGAGACCTTCAGAAGCAAAAATATCTACCGCGGATGAAAGAGTTACGTACACACCTTTCCCAAACCCTTAGGAGAAGATCTACTTGGGACAGGCACTGGAGACAATAGAAAGAGTTCGAGTCTAAGAAATCATAACGAAGTCAAGAGACATTTTCGCATGGACTCCTCGAGGTCTGCTGGGAGTCCCACCCGTAATAGCTTTGCATACCTTGAGAATTCGTCCAGGAACAAAACCCATTGTGCAAAAGAAGAGGAAGATGGCTCCGGCGAAAGCTGCCGCGGCAAAAGAGGAAACTGATAAACCTTTAGAAGCAGGTTTCATAGAGGAAGTAGAAGACTCAGATTGGCTCTCAAATGTGGTTTTAGTGAAGAAGTCTAATGGGAAATGGGGATGTGCATCGACTTCACTGATCTTAACAAATTCGGCCCAAAGGATAGTTACCCATTACCGTCCATAGATGAACTCCTTGATGGAACGGCGGGTAACAAGGTCCTTAGTTTTCTTGATGCTTACTCAGGATACAATCAGATAAACCTGAACCCTTCAGACAAAAAAGCTACTACTTTCATCACCAACCAGGGGATATTTTGCTACCGCGTCATGCCTTTCGGACTCAGGAATGCCGGAGCAATATTTCAGAGAGCAGTAGACCGGATCTTCCGTAATTAGATGGGCAGGAATGTATCAATTTATGTTGACGATATCGTGGTCAAGAGCGAGAGAGCAGAGGATCACGCGGCAGATCTGCAGGAGACTTTTGATTCTCTTCGAAGAGGAGGTTTGAACTTGAACGCGGAAAAGTGTGTCTTTGGGGTTGATTCCGAAAAATTCCTTGGTTTTTTGGTTAGCCATAGAGGAATCGATGTGAATCCCGTAAAAGTCACAGCGATTCAGAATCTTCAACCACCGCGGACGATTAAAGAGTTACAGTCTTTAAATGGAGTAGTAAATTATTTAAGCCGTTTTTGCTCCTGCCTGGCAGACAGGTCATTACCTTTCTTTGCTCTTCTGAAGAAAAAGGGACCGATACGATGGACTCCCGAGTTACAGGAAGCATTCGGAAGTTTGAAAGTTTTCCTGTCATCACTTCCCACTCTTCATCAACCCGAGAAACAAGAGGTCCTTCATCTATACCTGTCAATAAAAAGCGTCATTATCAGTGCAGTCTTGACGCGATAAGAGAAATTCCCAGTTTATTACATCAGTCGTGTGCTGCAAGATGCTGAAACACGATATGAACTAGTGGAAAAAATGATTTTGTGCTTAGTATTCGCGGCGAGGAGGTTGAGGCCATATTTCCAGGACCACCTTATCCGAGTTATGACGGACTTACCAATGCGTCAAATCCTCCACTCACCATGCCTGTCAGGAAGAATGATGAAGTGGGCGGTAGAACTCACAGAATTTGAAATAGAATATACCCCGCGGAAAGTAGCCCTCGCTCTGGTTTTAGTCAATTTTATTGGCGAAACAAGTTTTGAATTAAATGCTCAAACAGAGAAAAGTGAGTGGACGCTCAGGGTAGATGGTGCGGCCAACAAAGATGGATGCGGAGCAGGGGTTACACTAACAGCCCCTGATGAACGGAAGTACAATTACGCTTATAAATTAGACTTCCAAGCTACAAATAACGAGGTTGAATATGAATCTCTGCTCACTGGACTAGAGATAGCTTTGGTCAAATGTGCCAGGCAGGTATCAGTCTACACCGATTCGGAAGTGGTGACACGGCAAATAACAGAAAAATATGAAGCAAAAACTGGTTTAATGCCTGATTATCAGAGAAAGGCATGGGCATTGTCGAAAGCTTTCTCAAGTTTTTGCCTAACTGTTGTTCCCAGAAGTGACAATCAGCGGGCGGACGCGTTAGCTCGGTTGGGAGCTGTTATGCATGAGGAAGTAGGAAAAGAGGTGATCCTCGAAAGAATGAACAATCGAAGACTTATTCAGGAAGTCTACCAAGTGCAGGAAATTGAGGTGGAAGATTGGAGGGCACCAATCGCGGACTATCTGGGCAAGGGCGTCCTACCCCAAGAAAGAAATGCTGCTAAGAAGATAATTGCAAAATCCTCTCGATTCACCATCAGGGAGGGGAAGCTGTACAAGAGAGGATATTGCCTCCCAAATTTTTTGTGCATATCAACAAAAGAAGGAAGTCTCGTAGTAGAAGAGTTGCATGATGGAGTTTGTGCGCATCACCAAGGATGGAGGGCTGTTGTGGGCAAAGCAACCAGGCTAAGATATTATTGGCCAACTATGAAGCGAGATGTTCAAGATTATATCCAGAAATGTGACGCGTGTCAATGGTTTGGAAACTTGATCCACCGCCCTTCTGACGTACGAAAAAGTATAACTGGTGCTTGCCCTTTTTCTGTCTGGGGAATGGACATTCTAGGTCGATTTCCTACTGCTCCCGGTCAGTTAAGATATGTTTTAGTCTTGGTTGATTATTTCACAAAGTGGGTGGAGGCCGAAGCAATGGGATTAATCACCGCGGAGAAGGTGAGGAGATTCCTATGGAAGAATATTGTCTGCCGTTTCGGAGTGCCCGACTCGATAATTACAGAACATGGTCCTCAATTTGATTGTGAAACGATTAGAGATTTCTGCGTCGGTCTGGGCATCAACCTCAAAATCTCGTCCGTGGCTCACCCGCAGACGAACGGGCAGGCAGAAACAACCAATCGACAACTGTTATATGGGATACAAAAGAAACTCGGCAACACGGCAAAGAGACGGTGGGTAGAACTTCTACCTTTAGTGCTCTGGTCCTACCGCACGTCAGCAAAGACTCCGACCGGAGAAACCCCGTTTTCCTTAGTCTTTGGTATGGACGCGGTCATCCGAATTGAAAAATTGGTTCCTTCGGCGCGAATAATGGCATACGACCAAGACACCAACGATGAAGCATTGGAATTCGAACTCCATCTCATACAAGAACGCAGGATGACGACAGCCTTGAACGAGCAAGAATATAAGAGGAGGCTCTCTAAATATCGGGATAGACGAATTCACCCGCGGCATCTCAAGAAGGGGGATTTGGTGCTACGCTAGCTACCTCTGGAAGGAAACTAGACCCCAACTGGGAAGGACCTTATGTGATCATCAAAGAGGTTCAAGAAGGTGCGTACAAGCTCAGCACCCCTGAAGGTATCGTTCTGAACAAGACTTGAAATGCAGATAATCTAACAAAGTACTATGTGTAATCATCAGATAGTTGTATGAACAGAAAACTTAGCCGCCCCCGCAAAAATTAAATAAAGCGGTTAGAGGGCGCTTTTTACTATGATTAGCACTTAAAGAATTTCATAATAAGTCCTAGGACGCTGGAGCTTAGCTCTGCGTCAGGACTCTGATCGAATCCGCATTCTCAGTAACGATATTTTATAAATCCTAGGACGCTGGAGCTTGGCTCCGCGTCAGGACTCTGATCGAATCCGCATTCTCAGGGATGATATTTTATAATAAGTCCTAGGACGCTGGAGCTTGGCTCCGCGTCAGGCCTCTGATCGATTCCGCATTCTCAGAGATGATATTTTATATATCCTAGGACGCTGGAGCTTGGCTCCGCGTCACGCCTTTGATCGAATCCGCATTCTCAGAGATAATATTTTATAATAAGTCCTAGGACGCTGGAGCTTGGCTCCGCGTCAGGCCTCTGATCGAATCCGCATTCTCAGAGATGATATTTTATAATAATAAGTCCCGGGACGCTGGAGCTTGGCTCTGCGTCAGGCCTCTGATCAAATCCGCATTCTCAGAAATGATATTTTATAATAAGTTCTGGGACGCTAGAGCTTGGCTCCGCATCAGGCCTCTGATCGAATCCGCATTCTCAGAGATGATATTTTATAATGTTTAAAGCAATCTAGAAATGAGACATATGGTTTTCGTAAACCCTCCTGGAACACCCAAAGTTTTCTAATTTTCGAAAGGAAATTGTAGCTACAAATCCACCATTAAAAGTAAAATAAAAACAACCAAGGATAAAATATGACAACACATTCGAAAGGGTTGACAACTTAGGATGAAAAAACAAGCACCCATCAGCTCACGTCCGCGGAGCCCAAGCCTGGATAAGACGAGTTCTGCCCTGACTTAAGCGAAATCCATTTGAAGGAGGACCTTCTAACTCCGGAGAAGACCACTCCGCATCTACCTCATCCCCCACAACATCTAAGATCTGGACATCAAAGCGATTTCCCCCTTTATGGATAAAGGTTACAGAGGAACCAATGTTGATGTTGTGTGACTCGGCAAAATCATTCCAACCTCCCCTTAAAAATGGAACCCTATAATCTCCGCATATAACCTCCACCGGGAAGTCCCGAAGAATCTTGGTTGACAAAAGAACGCTCCTAGGGAGATCTGGCCCAAGTCTATCTTCAAAACATAGTGGCAAAGACTAACAAGGGACAAATTTTAAGGAGTGTTAAAAGATAAACCAACCTAATAAAAGAAAATTTTAGCAATTAAGGAACTTACCAAGCGGAGAAGTTGCTCAGGAAAACTAATTCTCTCAAAAAAGGACCAAGGTAAACCAACAGAGGAAGGCATAACGAAAGCATACAACGAGTCTAGTTGTCCATTCCCCCATACTCTCTTTTATAGAGCACATAAACAATACTGGACATGTGTCAAAAACATAAATATGGGGTAAATGAATTCGAAAGGTCAAATCGTTGAGACAAAAAACCACAGGCGCCATGCATGAGGTAAACAGTAAACACTATTACTGAACTTCTTAGAAATCCCGTGAGAAGTATGTCATAACAAATAAACCTCGAAAGACTAAAACAGTCACACCATTAGCATACATGACTGAAAATTCTCCAGAAACAATTATCAAAGGCTTGACAATCAACAAAGTTATAACCAATCTAACAAAGAAGCTTAAAGCCTTATTTCATTGTGAAAATACAGTTTAAAATCCATTCGAAGCTACGTCGCGGAAGGAAGGATCATCATGATGAACTTCATGATTTCCCCCGCGTAGATCCACCACCCGAACCTCGAAAAGAGCCTCACCCATATGAGTAAAAATCATGGAAACCCCCCGTTCAAAACCATGCGATTCCACGAAATCTTTCCATCCGCTGCCAAGGTAGAGAAGACCACCGTTACGCCGCTCTATACAAACAAGGAAATTGCGCAGCAGATGAGAAGAAAGTAAAACCTGGCTAGGAACGGCATCCGCATACTCCTCCTCAAACCTAAGTGGAAGAAACTAAAAAATAGAAGGAAAATATAAGCCAAAAGGAAATTCTCTAAAAGAAGTTAAAATTTAGTATAAATTAGCTCACCAACTACAAGAACTGTTCGGGATAATCGATCGCTTGGAAAAAAGCCCATCGTGGTTCTGGCCCAAAAACCCCGTCCGCCCGAAATGATAGAGGAGGGATTATAATGGATCCCCGCATCTCGATGAAATTAGAGGAAAACATTAAAGACCCTCTTGCTTGTATTGTCAATCACGGGGGAACAGTTGAACAGGAAAAAGAAGAATTGCATGCATGACATGCAATGGGTGACACAGCCACCAAGGGCACGCGTCTCCCTTTCTCTAAAAACAAAGTTAACCAGAGAAGAGTCTCTTCCCAAAACCAGTAAAAGTAAATTACAAATAGGAAAATTGAAATTACTTTTTGAAAAAAAGCGATAAAACCAACGGCATGAAAGTCTCACACAACGAGTATAAAATACGCTTGGGTATCCATAAGTGATGAACAATCCTAAAACAAGATGGATCCAAATCCACACCCTAGGGCTTTTTATAGAGTCATTATGAGGGAGGAACAACTTTAAACACTTCGACTCCCCCTCATGTATGTTCTAATCGACGAAGATGCTCACACTCAAGCTAGGCTCTGGTCCCGCTCCAACCAGGAACACGAAGTGAAGGTGGATAAGGATGAAGATGGCCTATTCTTGCTGACTCAAGGATGGCACGACTTTACACAAGCAAATCGAGTCAATGTAGGGTCGGCTTTGATTTTTACCTACATGGGCGATTCCATCTTTGAAGTCGACGTTGTCAACCCAGACAGTGAGGAAAATGGAGAGGTAGGCCATCCTTAGATTCCTACCAGGTTCTTCGCGTCAATAACTCTAAAATGATGTAACAAGCTTAGAGGGATCTAACCCTTGAGAAAGGTTTCTGTACGCTGTTTCGTATTATTAATAATAAAAGATCCCTCCTTCTATTTCATTTCTAAAAACACAAGGGTACAATAAGGAGAATCATGGATTCCCTTTTTTCTTTATTTTACGAAAGCTTATAACGAAAGATCGGTTTACAAACTCTTAAAGCATGACGCGGAAATAACTTAATTAGAACTGCATGATGAAGAAATCGAGTCCAAGGTAGCCTCGTGATCATCCTCGATTTCACGACGCGGACAGACTTGGAAGGAAACGTTACCCTTATGGAAAAACATCATAGCACTTCCTATTCCTAGGTGGTGAAGCATAAGGAACTCATCCCAACCATTATCAATCTGAAAAAGACCATTCTCACTCCAGGATACAGCCACTGGAAAATCACAGACGAGATACGTTGAAAGAAAAGCCCACCGAGGTGGAAGAGGCCCATATTCAGCCTCAAACTGGGGAGGCATAACCTACATATCAATAAAATCAAGACCTAATATAGGAAGCCCAAACTCTGATTGAAGTAAAATTAAAGGAAACTCACTAGCCGAGAAAGTTGTTCCACATTCTCAATCTTTTGAAAAAAGGCCCAAGGATGAAAGCTTCCTGGAGACATGATACTTGCAATGGCACGATCGGTTGACACAACAGGAGAGGCAGCAAAAAGGATAAAGACTAAGGCTTTAAAAAGGAAAAATCCATCCTGAAGAATGAAGACAAGTGGTAAAAGATTTCAAACATCCGGACCAACCCATTCAACACTTGGAGAGTTCGGAATATAAATATGTAAATATTTACTACAATCAAAACATACGATCAATGCCAATATTTCGACCAAATAGATCTTCAACCCATATTCAAAACAAAAGAAGTATCTCGATGATATACCAAAAAACAGGAAACCACATATAGGTTCCCAAATCCATAAAAGTTTCATCCCACATAAAACCAAAGATCAAAGTCTACTAGGGGGTGGCTGCCTTCTCAACTTCTTCCTCCGCGTCCTCAGCGTCGTCATCTTTAGAATAAGAATCTTCCGCGGCCATCTCCTCCTTTGAAAGTCCCCAGTCAGCACTCTCCAGGCTAGGCTGAAACTTTTCCAGAGGAACACTCGGGTTGTTTGACGAACGTGTAACGCTTTGGTTGATCCTTGCAACCATTCCCTTCCGAAAATAGCTAAAGCACCAATCCTTTAAAATATTAGAGCCTTTCGAAGTCTGGAGGCAAGCTTTAGCCACGGAGGACAGGAAGGAAATACCAACCTCAGTTCTTATCCACTCGGAAGATAGGTAATTCAAACCTTCAGGACTTTGAAGCCATTGGAGGGCCACATCTTGATCTGAACGCGCCTTGATTGTGTCAAGTTCTTGTTTAGTGATGGACAGTTCTTCACGAAGGATAGAGAAATCCTCTTCCATTTTATCAATAATGGCCTGTCTAGTTTGAAGGAGCTCCCGCGAAGCCCCTTTAGCAGCTTCCAGCTCTTTGACGCGAGAGATGGCAGAGCTCGAAGAAACTTTTAAATCATCATATTTCTTCTGTAAAACTACCATAGCTTCTTTCCGAGCTTGCACCTCCTCATGAAGGTCAGCTGACCTTTTCTTAAACTTCTCCACTGAGGCCGGGTCTCCCACTGTATTCCCCAATATTCGAAGCTGATGGTTCAGTTTTTTAATTTCTTCTTCTTTCTTTCTAAGATCCTCCTCTTCACATACCATACGTCTCTCGACATCCGGTTGAATCACCCTCAACTATAAAAAGCGAGGTAAAAGTAAGAAAGATTGAAAATAAACCGCGTCAAAAAAGTGAGAAAGGAATAATAACCTACCCATTGAATAATACGATCCTGGTTAGTTGAAAGAGTGACGGGATCCAATCGTCTGATATATCCTTGCTTTGGGAGACAACGCTTCTTAGCTGGAAAAGCAAGACCTTGTAAGTCAATCGGATCGAAGCCCGGGATAGGGAATTCACGAAGAGTCGCTACACCCTCCAAAAAGAGCCCCCTTTTGTCTGTAGCCGATGGCCCAACAGCAATGGCAACCTTTCTCCTTTTTGATTTAGAAGTCTCAGGTGCTGATGGACAAACACGCTTCTCTCGAGATACAGGAACCAATGAAGAAGATTCAACTAAAGCCCCGGTCTCATCCGCGACACTCACGTCAACATTCGACGCCATTTCCAGGGCCTGGGGAGGAACAGGAGGATCATTGGCTACCAAACTCGATTTCTTCTTCTTCCCAGATCTGGCCTTATGACGTTTCAAAAGTGCATCCAAATCCATTTTGTCTAAACACAAAATACATTCCACGATAAGTCATCCATCGAAGAAAGACAAAACATGAAGACACAAATTTATATACCGAAAGAAACAAATAAACAAAGAAGCCACCTAGTTGCGGATGAGGCATACTCAAGCCAGCCATCTCAAGACGAAACGCGGATAACATTTTATCCCACGGAAATCTAGGAGTATGAGAAAACGATAGCTTGAACTGAGAAAGATTAGAAATGTTTGGTTTCATCACAGAGCAAAAAGGCCCCGGAACAGTTCGATAGTTAAAGCCTTGCCCAGATCTATCGCGGACCAAAAACCACTTGTACTTCCAATTCGGTTTGTTAGACAATCTTTCCATATACCCACAACTTGAGTTGCACTGATAAAATCTTGAATCTTGAGTTCCCTTTTTTAAGGAAAAGATGCTGAACATTAACTTCAAAGAAGGAGCAACACCAATCTCCTTGCACCTCATAATAAAACTGGTAAAAAACATCCAACCATTAGGGACGATCTGAGCAGGACTCAAATTATACTCCTCCAAAAACTTCGAGAAAAAAGGATGTAAAGGAAGTCGGAAGCCTTGAGATAAGCTGGCTGCATATACAACGAAAAAATCTTCGTAACCGTCCAGACAACCACCCCCTTCCTCAGGAAGACAGAATTCTACACCTGCTGGCCAGGGGAAGACTTGCGAAAGAGCGTCAAGATCTTCTAAGTTCAAAAGAGTAGTACAACCCCTCAACTTACTCACAGGAGACCTCCACGGATGAATCCTATCGAGCACAACTGGTGGACGACTGGTTGGAGGGGGAAGAGGTTTAAAATCTCCTAAGAAAAGACAAGTATCTAGATCCCTTAAGTTATACACTAGGGTGTCTAAATCGCTCAAGTTCTCCTTAGAACGGATCTTCTTCGGATTTTCTGCTAAACCAATTGGGGGAAGCTCATAAGGAATCCAAACCTCCTCTGACTCTTGATCCGCAGACTAAGAAATAGATGAAGCCCCCGCGTCCATTGAAGAACTAGCACCCGATTCATCCACGTCCGTTGGATTTTCATCTTTCCGCGCATCCCTTCGAAGAAGAAGAAACTGTGTAAGGAGAAGAATAGTAATCAGGGTCCGAACGCTTCCGGCGCCTTCTCACCTTAATAGGACTACCAGTAGGACCAACTCGATCCAGAGTAGATGCGGATGTGGAAGAAGATGACTCCGACAAAGAATCATCAGAGTTGGAAGAAGAACTCCCAAAAGAGGAAATCGCGTGAAATTTCACTATCCTTCACCTCTCTCAAAATCTTCTAACAAATCACGCTCCTCGCTGAAACTAGCCATTTCCAAAGAAACTAGACGAAAATCGCGTGAAATTTCACTTATACAAAGCAAAATCTCATCCAAATAACACATTCAGAGACAAACTTGCACCCAAGCTTACGATCTAAACGTCAAAAAGTTAAAAAACTTAACAAGGAAAAATCAAGAACAGTTTAGAACAAAGAGAAATACCTTGAAAAGTTGAAGAAAATCGCCGGAAATTTCAAGCAAACAACCGAAAACCTAGAAAACTGCCGCCGGAAAACCTAGAGATGGATAAGGATAAAATCTCTGAAAAAGCAGAAGAAGACAAGTGTGGAGTAAAAAAGAAACGGGACGGGGTAACTTATAGGAAATTACTGACGTTTGAACTTCCGATCCTAAATGGGCCTGATGGGCCCAAATTGGGCCAAAAACCTATAAAGAAAAGGCCCACCACCTCTAAATCAGAATTATACTAGTAACGAAACTACAGATGTTTACTTGAGAAATCTGTATCGATCCGCGTCAATCCCAGGTTGGAATCGACTCGGCCCGAGGAGCTGTGACTAAACCAATATTAAAAACATCTGTAAAGATATAAAAATAGTAGAGTAAAGAACACCAATCAATTAATTAAAAAGGAAATAACATCATCCCAAATTCTGTCAGCGAATAATTATCCAAGAGCTAACTCATGAACAATCATCCGCGGATAGCAGAGAATGGGCACGTGGCGGCCATGCCCACCCCCACGAGTAGAACACGTGTCGAATGGCGAACACCACGTGGCACAACGTACCAGACCACCCAAGACCTATAAAAGCAATAAACCTCAGCAAATAAAGGGGACTTTTTGGGTAGAAAAGGGGAGAAGAAGGCGGATCTAGGCCTAGTGAACTCGAGAAGAAAGAAGAATCAGGAGAAGAATTCGTACGCGTGACAAAGAATCTATTTCGTAGTAAAATCAAAACCGTTCACTGGACCTACTCCGCGGATATAGACCTGGTTTGTCCTTAGTGTAATTTTCTATTAAGGAAAAAGACTGTTGTTGTTGATCCTCACAATAGTCAACATCGACAGGTAAGCGAACCAATTTTCCGAATTGTCCAGAAAAGACTTGATAAGGGAATCACATTTCAGAATAACAGTCATGTTACTTCCCGCGGCACAGGTTGGGCCGCGTCGATTATTTCGATGCGGGTCAGGTAAGCCCGTTGGGAATATTGATCATTTCACCCGATAGATTCCCGGGCCCCACTAAAAATGGTGGCCTTGAGAGATCGGGACTTTTCAGCTAGGAAGGTAATCGGTCATCTTATGCCGCGGGCGACTATTTGGCGTTTTCCTCCTCTTCTTATTATTATTATTATTTTTGTGTTTTCATTGTTCTTAGATATTTTTGGTCGGTTTCGTCACATCCGAGTTTCTGCAACTATGCAAGTCCCGTTTTACCTAGAACCTATCTTACCCAAAATATGTAATGACTTGATTCAAACCCGACTCAAATGTCCGAGAGCATACCATTTTAATTTTAATCGAGTATAAAATAACAACCATTTCGAAATGGCTCACTCGAAAGGACTTGCGGGTAGTATCAAAGGTCCCGGATATGGCCATTTTTTATTTACAAATTCTAAGCGGGTCAATGGGGGGCACCCGCAAACGCATCCTGGATGTGCGGCACCCGCATACACATCCAGGATGCGCACCCGGTGGCATGCGCGCGGATAAATTCCGCGTCTTGCCACACGTGTGGAGTGAATTATTTTTTTAAAAAAAATAAAAACGTAATAATAAAAAAACAAATAAAATAATAATAATAATAATTTTATTTTATTTTAATTTATTTACAAAAAAACAAATAAAATAACAATAATTGAGTTTGATTTTAATTTATTTACAAAAAAAATTATAGTGTAATAAAAACATAAATTACAAAATTGAGTTTTATTTTAATTTATTTATAAATAAAAAATAAATTTATAGAAAAAATAAATAAATAAAATAAAATAATTTAGTTATATCAAATAAATAACATTAATACTTTAAACAAAAAAATTTGAGTTTGATTTTAATTTATTTATAAAAAAATTATAAGAGAGTACAAACATACATTACACAATCCTATAAAAAAAATACTAAATGAAATATATGAATTAATTTATTAAAAAAATCAAAACATTAAAAAATAAATAATAAATACAATTCATTGACTTTATAAAATAAATGAAATAAACATAAATAAGAAATAAAATAAAATCATTTATTTCTAAATAAATAAGTTTATAAATAAATATACAATAAATAAATTTATTTTTAAATTTATTTATAGAACAAATAAACACATAAATAATAAATAAAAGAAAATAATTTAGTTATATAAAATAAATAACATTAATATTTTAAACAAACAAAATTGAGTTTGATTTTAATTTATTTATAAAAAAATTAAAAGGGAGTACAAACACACATTACACAATCCTAAACACATATTAAATGAAATATATTAATTAATTTATAACAAAAAAATCAAAACATTAAACAATAAATAAACAAATAATTGGAACAAAGTATTTATGCAGGGAACTACATAGAGCGCCCAAAAAATCAACAAATAATTGGAGACTTGACTACTCCACAAAGTACCGAATTTGAAGAAGATTAGAACTCGAAGAGAAATCGCGTACCGGCGTAAAGCTATCGGAGATTTAAGTTACAAGTTTTAGGGAAAAATAATAAAATTTCATATAATTTATAAAAAAATCAATATATATAAAAAATTATTTATTTATTCTATTTCATTTAATAGAATTGTATTTAAAAAATATTACTAAAGATTGTAAAATAATAAAATTTAATATTATTTAAGTTATGAGAGTGTACACAACTAGGATGTGTGTGAACATTATGCGCATTTAGGATGTGCACATACTGTATGCGCATTCTAGATGTGCAGGGTTTAGGGTTAGGGTTAGAGTTTAGGGTTTAGGGTTTAGGGTTAGGGTTTATGATCGATCACATAATATATTTTCCGATGTACGTCCCAACCACCCCCTTTCCGAGGTATGAACTGTAAAGGCTCGGATTTTTTAAATTCTAATTTCTAGGGAAAAAAAATCAAAATAATTTTGAAAGTGGAATTTAACGGAAAAATCCTCTAACTTGGAATTTGAACTCTTAAAACGAATTTCGGCCCAATTTTAAACTTTTGAACAACCATTTCGTCATCTTTCACCAATTGTTATCGAATTCCAACTCATCTCAAGATTTTACAATTATGACAAATTTTACAAATCTTACCCCTTCCTTTTGAAGCTTTGCTCCCATTTTAGACAAAGTGGTCAAAGCTACTCTTCCCCCCTTTTTGTTCGGTAGTAGCAATGGAGCCCCTCACCTATGTTTAAATCAGACCCTAAACCAACCTGCAATGAAAAGCTGCAGACGTTGCTTCCCGAAACCACGCCAAAACCATTATGCAAAACCCAATTTCCCCCTTCTGCCATTCTGATATAAAAAAGACAACCTCCCCTCACTTTTCTTCACCTTCCAATTCTTGTTATCTTTCAAACACCAGCTCACAAATCAACATCAATCTCCTTCTCGCATCCATCTGACCAGCCTGAGCGCCACCCCGGCTAAGCACCACCATCGCCACCGTATCCGCGCACCCTCCTGAGCGCCTCCCTGAGCACGCAGCCCCGTTCCTCTATTTACCGAGAGCCCAGCAGCAACTCTGTTTCCTTTCCTCCGCCTTCTCCGGCGTTCGAAGCGAACTCGAGCAGCCGCCAGGAGCTCAGCCACCGAACCCGACGCCGAGCAGCTCCGTCCCTCCTCTCCTCCTCCTTTGTTTTCTGTCCAAAAGCCGAGGTAAGGCTCCTCTCCTCCCTTCCGATCGAAAATGTTGCAAAGTTTCACCTTTAAGCCTCCTACCTTCTCTCTAGGCCGAGAAACGCAGCCTTGAGCCTCCGGCGAGCTCAATCGCGCACCGACGAGATTTTTCCGGCGAGTCGAGACCCCTCGGTGAGCGCTCCTAAGCAAGCCTCTTCAACTCTCATTTTACTTTCGGATCCTTGTGTCTCCTTCGTTCCTTCATGCTTGAACTGACGACGGTGAGGTTGCGAGAGAGCGAGAGCGCCGGGGAGCGGGAGAGTGTCGGCGAGATCGAGCGGGGACGCGAGCAAGCGAGAGGGGAGAGAGAGCGAGAATGGGCAGCGAGGGAGTACTGGGAAGGGCGAGGCGAGTTCGATAAGGGACGATCGGGTGCGAGGAGGGAAGCAGGCAATCGAGGGAGGAGAAGCCGTCGCCGGAAATCGTCTCCGGCAGCCCTCATTTTCTCTCCCTCTTTCCCACGCCAGGCTCGTTTTTGAAGATGGATGAACAGTGCTGATTTTGGTTCGGTTTTTCTTTTGTTTTAGAAGGGATGGGTTCGGTTCGGTTTTCTTTAAATAAAAATGAAACCGGTTCAGTTAAAAGGGAATGGGTTGGGTTTGTGGACCTGAAATTTAAAGGATAGAATTTGGGCCTAATCCTTTGGGCCGAAATTGTATTTAAAAGGAAGACAAAGATGTTTTGGGCCTGTTGTAAAATGGGATCCGATTTTGGGGGAGTTTTACAAAAAGGCTGGATTTTTGAAGTCTCCAAAATAAGGGTGGTTTTGGCAATTTCATAAAGGGGCCGGATTTTTATAAACTAAAATGGTTGGGAATTTTAAGGGATTTAAAAATACTTTATCAAAGTGTTTAATAAATGGTATTAAAAATATTATGTAATATCATTGGGATTTAAAATATAAGATATTATCTTGAGATTAAGATATAAAATGTGATTTTGAGAATTAAAGATATAATATTATTATTTGTGATTTAAAAACATAATATTACGAGACTTGGATTTTAGAAAAAGGAATTTGATGAACATTTTCCAATGACGGAATTTCTAACTAGTCAACTCGGTTTTCAAAACGGGTTTCGGGACTAACTCGGAAATTATGTGCTCGATGACTAACTAGCATGACTGGTGTGATGATTGTCTAATATCATGATTTGTGCGGACTAATGGCATGATTGGTTGACTAATAGCATGATGAAATATTAAGATTATTTATCGTTAACTTATGCGTTGAGATATGATGAATATGATGTACTTGAGCTATATGATATGCAAATATATGGTTATGGATATATATGAATGTGGTTTAATGGAATGATGAGAACGATATGGTATTGTGGAATGTGGCATCATGATGAGTGGCTGAACTTGATGTGATGATTGTTGTGAGCGGAATCTGCCATGTTTTATAGTAACTTTTATATTGATTTCTGTATACATTGCATGCATTTGGGTTAAGATAGTACAGAATCTGTGTAGTTTATGTTTATTTGCCAAAATTATGGAATCTACACCAGTTTCTGTTTAAATCGCAGAAATCGAGGCATTTACAGCAATTCTACAGAAGGTCGGAAATGCTCGGAAAATCACTACAGAAGTCCAAGGTCAAAACAGCGGAACAAGTCAGAAAGCCAAGTCTACTCGACATCGAGTAGGTCTACTCGACCTAGACGAGCATGTCCAGGCACCAACTTGTCGAGCATACCTTGGTCGAGAAACCAAGCTCCCCGAGCTCCGGAACCCTACTCGACCTAGACAAGCACTAGTCGAGGTCGACGAAGCCCAGACACCCATGCCCGGAGTCGACGAGGAGAGCTAGCCGAGGACGACCAAGGAGACTCGCTGCCGCGGAAACGAGCACTCGCTGCAGCGGAAAAGGAAAGTCGCTGCCGCGGACGAGGTCACCCGCTGCCAGCGGAAGAGCCAGCTCGCGGGAGCGGAAGCGAAGACCCAACTCGATCTCGACGAACTCTTGTCGAGATCGACGAGCGCCAGCGAGCATGTCCGAGCAGTCCGAGCTACCCGAGGAGATCTACCCGAGGAGGCTAGTCGACAGAGCCACCCTTGTCGAGGTCGACGAGGCCAACTCGAGGTCGACGAGCGCCAGTGAACCCAGTCCGAGCCACATCGAGCAGAAGTCACTCGAGGAGCCCAACCCGGGCCACTGTACTCGAGGTCGACGAGACCTTGTCGAAATCGAGTAAGGCCGTGTCCAGAAACGCGTCGACGAAGCCTTGTCCGAGTAGAGTTGGAGTTGCTTGGTCGCAAAGCCGTAAAATTCTATCCGATCTATCAAGTTCTTTCATGGAAGGAGCAAGATCTATCAACATGAAGACTTACCACATTAGTTTTATCCTTTCCTTATGGATTTATTTCCCTTAAAACATTTATTTATCTTTAAAGCAAGTAGATATAATTTTAGATAGAGATAGATATCTTCTTTCCTAGATTAGCTAGGGAATGAAGGCTATAAATAAGGCCCTAGGGGCTCAGTTTTATTCATTGAATTTCAGAGAGAAGTAAGTAGGAGAAGTAGAGAGAGAGAGAGAGTGAGCAGCCGGTTGGAGTTGCGAAGCGAGAGCGGAGTTGGCTACGAGCGGTTGTAAAGTCTTGGAATTTAGTTTAATGCAAGTTAGTTCTTTTCATCAATCAATGTCTGCAATTGCGATGAGGCGTGAGTAGTCCACCCACTTCTGGGGCTGGGGTGAGCCCAACGGTGGCCATGTGAGGCGATGCACTAAAGGTCAGATTTTTATGTGATTCATCTTCTATCCCTATGAGCATGATTCTTTTGCGAGAGTTGAAGGTGATCCTTGTTTGTGTTATTGAAGCGAAAGTGATCTTAATGCAACTTGGATTAATTATGTGAAAAAGGGTTAGTAACAATTAGGGTTTATGCGAGAGCCTCTATATGCATAGTTGTTAATGACGAAAGTTATTTGATGGAAAGCATGATCTTTTGTGCCTTTATGTGTTGTTTTGCATGGTTATCGTTGTGGTGTTGAAACCCTAGCCTTGGAGGTCTTTTTATATACTGAAGTAAATTTCTGTTAAATTTCTGCATTCTGTCGAAAATCTGCGATTTTGTCTTTTGCTGTTTCTTGTCGACATAGACTAACTGTTTGTCGATCTCGAGTTGTTCTTTGTCGAAGTCGAGTAGTGCTAGTCTAAGTCGAGTTGAGTTCTTTCTGTTTTCGTCGATTTCAAGTTTCTGTGTTTACCTGTCTTGTCGATCTCGAGGAGAGGTGGTCGAGATCGAGTTGGCTTGTTTTGTCGAGTTGCTTTGTTTTTTAGTTTCTGAGTTACTGTTGTCGACTTGCCTTAGTCGACCTAGAGGACAGCTTGTCGAGATCGACCAGCTTCTGTGTCCTCGAGTTACTTTCTGTCTTTGCTTTCGTTCTTGCTTTGCTTTATTTGCTTTTATTTCTGTCTTTTATTTGCTTTTGTCTTAGTTGCCCTTGCCGGGATTATTTGTTTCTGCTTCTGTGTTTGTTTCTGTGTTTTTCTGCTGCTGTTGTGAGAATCTGATAGCTACCTGAGAACTGCTGACGTGCTTCCTCGTGGATTCGATCCTGACTTTTCTCTTACTACAACGGGAGGAGTCTTGTATTTATTTGTTGAGACAGGGGAGTCTATCTGAACTTTATTTGATATCTATTTCAATACCTGATTACCTCCTGCAACAACAAATTGGCGCCGTTGCTGGGGAAGCAATCATTCGCGCCTTAGGTAGTCAGATCTCACTGTTTCTTTGAGTTACTTTTCAGGTGTATGCGCCGTTCTGGTATCCCACCTGAATATTACGGTTTAGACGAACCAGAGCGCCTTCTACACATCAGAAATAGACTTCAAAGAGCCATGGAGGACGCTGAAACACAGGAGCAGCTGATCCAGAGGCTTAGGGCGGAAATAGAAGCCAACAATGCCGCTCTCGCCGCTGAGAGAGCAAGAAGGGAACAAGAAGCTGAACGCGCAAGGCAAGCAGAAGCTGAGCTTGCCCAATATCCGACCACAGCAGAGGATTATATGCATCCAACACTCGTCGTGCTTGAATCGACGATTCTAATCCCTGAAAACTCTTTTGAAATTCGCACTCAATTTCTTATAGAGCTTAAAAATAATGCCTTTTACGGCAGATTTAATGAGTGCCCTCTTGAACATATTACTAATTTTCATGATATGTGTCGTACTCTTGCAGAAGGCACAACCTTGGAATATGTCAAAATGAAATCTTTTCGCTGGTCTCTCGCTGGGCCTGCACTGAAATGGCTGGAAGGGCTGAAAGCAAGATCACTCACAACCTGGGCCCAAGTAGAGCAAGAATTTCTGAACAAATTCTTCCCACCTGCCAAAACAGCATATCTCCGCCAGAAAATCACCGCCTTTAAACAGCAGAAAGGGGAACCGCTGGCAAGGGCATGGGAGCGCTACAAGGAACTTCTGCGATCTTGCCCTACTCATGGACAGCCACCCTACATCATTCAGGAGATCTTCTTCAACTCTCTTGACCAAGTCACTAAGGACAGAATCAACAATTATACTCACTACGAGTATCTGACGATGCCGCCAAGTGACGCATGGGGTGTGCTAGAGAAACTCACCAACTACGACAACAAATATGGGTCTACTGCAACTTATGAAGAGAACCCATACACCAGGCCAGCACCATCCATGCCCCTTTATGAGCCATCAAAGGAGATTGATCCAGATGTCAGGGAGCAATACTACAGAGACCAGAATAAGAAGCTCCTCAAACAAGTGAAGTATCTCTCTGTCAATCAGCCTTGCATAGAATGCGGATCGCAAAGGCACACCACTACTAAGTGCCCACACACAGAGCAAGTCAGGATGGCAGAACATCATGAGGATGCAGCTTACGCAGGGGGGCCTAATCGCTATATGGGGGATCAAAGGCCTTATCAACAGCAATGGAACCAAGGTCCCCCTAGGAATCCTCCACCCTACAGAGCTCCAGGACATCTAGAAAGGGATCAAAGGAAGGATGATCTGCACCTGATCCTTGAGGAGATGCGACGAAATCAAGGGACCATCAACAACCAGTTCCAGAATATCACCACCAAATTTGGAGAACTGGACATCTGGAAAAGGGGAATTGAGACGCAGATAGGACAGATTTCTGCACAGATCCCACGACAGCCCGGCAAACTCCCTGGGCAAACAGAACCAAATCCTAAGGGAAAGACTGGACACATAGCGGCTGTAAAACTCAGAAGCGGCCATCAATTTCAAGAGCCAGAAGTTGGAAAGCAGCAGAACAGCGAGGAACAGCAAGTCGAGGTCGACAAACCCGTCGTCGATCTCGACCAGAGCCTAGTCGACCTCGACAAAGGTCTACTCGAGGTCGAGGAGAAATCTCCAGAATCGTCGTCTGCGCCGAACAGCAACTCGACTGGGCCCAACCTGGTCGATGTCGACAAGCCTGTAGTCGACATCGAGGAGCCCCTGGTCGAGAAATCTGCAGCAACTCCGACGTCTGTTCTGGATCCGACTCAGAAAAAGAAGCTGCCTTTCCCAACAAAATCTCTAAAGGACCCGGCGGAGAAAAAGTTTCAGCGCTTCATCAAGATGCTTCAAAAGCTCAACGTCACCATCCCCTTCACAGAAGCTCTCAATTAAATGCCGTCCTATGTCAAGTTCCTGAAAGAGATTCTGAGCAAAAAGCGATCGATGGCAGAAATCACAGAGGAGTGCAGCCATCTGGACATACTGGAGAAGAGGCCGGATCCAGGTAAGTTTGCTATAACTATTGGATTTGGTCCATACAAAATTAATGCCCTATGTGATCTTGGAGCCAGTGTTAGTATTATGCCTTTAACAATTTGGTCCAAGATTAAGATAGGTGCCCTGGAGCCTGTGGATGCTAGACTTTACATGGCCAACAACACGGTGGTCATTCCAACAGGCATGGTGGAAAATGTCCCAGTACAAGTAGGTAAATTCTTCGTCCCTGCTGATTTCTTAATTGTTGATATGCAAGAAGATCCTGCTTGTCCAATTATTCTAGGGAGACCATTCTTGGCGACGGTGGATGCCAACATAAGCGTAAGGAAAGGAGTGCTCACCTTCAACATCAGCGACGAAGTGATTGAGTATTCCTTCAACAAAACTGAAAGATATACGGGTCCGATGGAAGAGGTCAAATCTATCTCAGCTGGCTACATCACCTGCGGGGAACCCAAGGTCAGGAATATGACCCCTGAGGAGCTGGAAAAGAGGGACATGGAGGCCCAGGTGGAGGAGATCATGGCAATCCTTAAAGAGAACAAAGGAGCTAAGTATGGGGTCAAGATCGACCAGGGCTCCTCGACATCGAGCAGAACTCTAGTCGATCTCGACCAGACCACGGAGACTCTACCAGCGCCAGCTTCGTCGAGCAGCGAACCAGACAAGCCGAATCTACTCGAGGTCGACAACACTCTCGTCGATCTCGACCACCCCTCGGAGAGCCCAGCGCCGCCTTCCTCGACGAGCAAGCCACCAGGAGGAGAAGGCTACTCGACCTCGAGTAGCCTTGTCGAGGTCGACCAACACTCAGCACCACCAGAGCCATCTTCCTCGACGACGGTGACTCCAGGACCAAAGCCCTCGTCGACCTCGAGTAGCCTTGTCGAGGTCGACCACCGCCAGGCGCCACCAGATCCTGTGTTCTCGAGGAGCAACCCACCAGAGCCAGAGTCTTCGTCGAGGTCGACCAGTCTTGTCGATGTCGACAAACCCCCTTCCTCGACTTCTTCTTCCTCGATGAAGCCACCACCACCAGGACCAGCAGACTCGTCGATCTCGAGGAGCCCTAGTCGAGATCGACCAAATACAGTAGTGCCCGATTCCGTTTCTGCGAAGGTAAGCCAAGGTATGGATCTTTCTTCTCCTATTTCCATTAAAGATTTATCTATACATGGGAGAGGTTTGCCTTGGTATGTGCGATTGTGCAGGATTTCCAATGATGAGCCTAAGGAATATGAAGTTGGAGACAAGCTCTATGTCTCTAAATCAAAGGATCATTGGTTTCCTAACAAATTCAACAAGAAGCGGATGGGACCGTTCGTGGTGAACAAGATCCATTCTGGAGGATTACAGCTGATGGACAAGAATGGAGTCTTATTTGAGGCCCAAGCTACATGGGCCCTGCAGATGCCGCCTTGAGCATTAATGGAAGTCGGCCTAGCGACTCTAAAATCTAGAGCATGTACATAGACTTTTTAGGATATTTGAGACTTTGTTTTTTGTTTTTGGTTTTTGTTGTTTCTATTGTTGGTATATGTCTTCTACTTTTCAGGTCCATGGATAGAACCAAGCTACATTCATGCTCGGCCCAAGAGGTGCTTTCATTCAAAATTTTGCAGCTCTGCACATCTCTCTTGTGAGTTTCTTTCTTTACCCTTGTTTTTATACAGTGAGGACACTGTAATGTTTAAGTATGGGGTGGGGGAAGGGCTTACTTTATGCATATTTTCCATATTTGACATTATTTGTGCATATTTGGAATTTATTTCTTTGAATTGCTACATGGCTATTTTGGAATACATTATTGATTTATGTGCTTATATGCATGTTTTCCAAAAATTTGAGAAAAATGACCCCCATTAAAAAAATTTGAATAATGTCATGGAAGCTTATATTGAACTCGACGATGCAAAATTGGATTCATTAGAGATATAGCATGAAATTGCCTAGTAAAGGGAAGTCACAATGAAGTGCATTATTTATTGAAAACCATGAAAGGAGGTAAAATTTGAAGTTGCTTTTGACATGTTGCATGATAAGATGATGGAGGACTTTATATTTCCATATAATGCTCATTGTTAATTCCTAGCCTTACCTATGCTTACGCATCACAAAAGCCATAATATGCCTTATTTCATATATTGCTCCACATGATCTAAATATTTGCCATTCTTTACCTTATCCGGGGATTATGTTGAGAATGGTGTTACATTATGGAGATGTTATATGGTTGTTGTGATTATTATCATATTTGGAGTTTGGAAGGAAATTTGTTTGAAATATATGGAAAATCTAATGAGTGAAAGAAAATCCAATCACCTCAGGAGATAAAGGTAGATTGACCCTGCTCTCTGAGATAATAGTTTAGAGAGATGGGACACATTGTGAGGAGTCCAAAGTACTAAGTATCCGGGGCCATTCATGACACCCATGTTTGCGACTCGCGAGAAGGCAGTGCTGAGGTCAGAGAGGTAAAAGCATTATTATTGAAAGAAGCATTATGAAAGGTGATGGAGAAGGAATGTGGTATGAAATTCAGTTTGGAAAATACTCCATTTCCCCGGATCAAAAGCTCCACATTGCCAAAATTGCCCACCTTTTAGCCTTTTACCAATCTACTCCTTCATGAGCTTAAATTAAAGTCTTCTTCATTATCAAATGCTTTGTCACTTATATTGTTTTTGCATAACCCTCCTTTTGTGAGTAGATGTTGCTTTGATATATTTGCACATGCATGAATTTGAGACACTAGTACCTTTTCGAGGATGGTAGTTGATTGCAGGGTTATATGAAAATGAATCTAAGATGTTGAGAGTTTTAATTACTTCCCCTGAATGACAAGTAAAAGTATTGCTTGAGGACAAGCAAACTTAAGTATGGGGTGTTTGTTGTGAGCGGAATCTGCCATGTTTTACAGTAACTTTTATATCGATTTCTGTATACATTGCATGCATTTGGGTTAAGATAGTACAGAATCTGTGTAGTTTATGTTTATTTGCCAAAATTATGGAATCTACACCAGTTTCTGTTTAAATCGCAGAAATCGAGGCATTTACAGCAATTCTACAGAAGGTCGGAAATGCTCGGAAAATCACTACAGAAGTCCAAGGTCAAAACAGCGGAACAAGTCAGAAAGCCAAGTCTACTCGACATCGAGTAGGTCTACTCGACCTAGACGAGCATGTCCAGGCACCAACTTGTCGAGCATACCTTGGTCGAGAAACCAAGCTCCCCGAGCTCCGGAACCCTACTCGACCTAGACAAGCACTAGTCGAGGTCGACGAAGCCCAGACACCCATGCCCGGAGTCGACGAGGAGAGCTAGCCGAGGACGACCAAGGAGACTCGCTGCCGCGGAAAGGAGCACTCGCTGCAGCGGAAAAGGAAAGTCGCTGCCGCGGACGAGGTCACCCGCTGCCAGCGGAAGAGCCAGCTCGCGGGAGCGGAAGCGAAGACCCAACTCGATCTCGACGAACTCTTGTCGAGATCGACGAGCGCCAGCGAGCATGTCCGAGCAGTCCGAGCTACCCGAGGAGATCTACCCGAGGAGGCTAGTCGACAGAGCCACCCTTGTCGAGGTCGACGAGGCCAACTCGAGGTCGACGAGCGCCAGTGAACCCAGTCCGAGCCACATCGAGCAGAAGTCACTCGAGGATCCCAACCCGGGCCACTGTACTCGAGGTCGACGAGACCTTGTCGAAATCGAGTAAGGCCGTGTCCAGAAACGCGTCGACGAAGCCTTGTCCGAGTAGAGTTGGAGTTGCTTGGTCGCAAAGCCGTAAAATTCTATCCGATCTATCAAGTTCTTTCATGGAAGGAGCAAGATCTATCAACATGAAGACTTACCACATTAGTTTTATCCTTTCCTTATGGATTTATTTCCCTTAAAACATTTATTTATCTTTAAAGCAAGTAGATATAATTTTAGATAGAGATAGATATCTTCTTTCCTAGATTAGCTAGGGAATGAAGGCTATAAATAAGGCCCTAGGGGCTCAGTTTTATTCATTGAATTTCAGAGAGAAGTAAGTAGGAGAAGTAGAGAGAGAGAGAGAGAGTGAGCAGCCGGTTGGAGTTGCGAAGCGAGAGCGGAGTTGGCTTCGAGCGGTTGTAAAGTCTTGGAATTTAGTTTAATGCAAGTTAGTTCTTTTCATCAATCAATGTCTGCAATTGCGATGAGGCGTGAGTAGTCCACCCACTTCTGGGGCTGGGGTGAGCCCAACGGTGGCCATGTGAGGCGATGCAATAAAGGTCAGATTTTTATGTGATTCATCTTCTATCCCAATGAGCATGATTCTTTTGCGAGAGTTGAAGGTGATCCTTGTTTGTGTTATTGAAGCGAAAGTGATCTTAATGCAACTTGGATTAATTATGTGAAAAAGGGTTAGTAACAATTAGGGTTTATGCGAGAGCCTCTATATGCCTAGTTGTTAATGACGAAAGTTATTTGATGGAAAGCATGATCTTTTGTGCCTTTATGTGTTGTTTTGCATGGTTATCGTTGTGGTGTTGAAACCCTAGCCTTGGAGGTCTTTTTATATATTGAAGTAAATTTCTGTTAAATTTCTGCATTCTGTCGAAAATCTGTGATTTTGTCTTTTGCTGTTTCTTGTCGACATAGACTAACTGTTTGTCGATCTCGAGTTGTTCTTTGTCGAAGTCGAGTAGTGCTAGTCTAAGTCGAGTTGAGTTCTTTCTGTTTTCGTCGATTTCAAGTTTCTGTGTTTACCTGTCTTGTCGATCTCGAGGAGAGGTGGTCGAGATCGAGTTGGCTTGTTTTGTCGAGTTGCTTTGTTTTTTAGTTTCTGAGTTACTGTTGTCGACTTGCCTTAGTCGACCTAGAGGACAGCTTGTCGAGATCGACCAGCTTCTGTGTCCTCGAGTTACTTTCTGTCTTTGCTTTCGTTCTTGCTTTGCTTTATTTGCTTTTATTTCTGTCTTTTATTTGCTTTTGTCTTAGTTGCCCTTGTCGGGATTATTTGTTTCTGCTTCTGTGTTTGTTTCTGTGTTTTTCTGCTGCTGTTGTGAGAATCTGATAGCTACCTGAGAACTGCTGACGTGCTTCCTCGTGGATTCGATCCTGACTTTTCTCTTACTACAACGGGAGGAGTCTTGTATTTATTTGTTGAGACAGGGGAGTCTATCTGAACTTTATTTGATATCTATTTCAATACCTGATTACCTCCTGCAACAACAATGATGAATGATGATTGCGATATGTTTGTTATTCTCCTTGAATGATGTATGCTTGCGTGCTTGAACGATTAGGCGTAGACTTATATGTATTTTGATATGTATCTAGGTGATCTTTAATCTATCGTAATGCTTGCCTTGCTGTTCTGCACTGCCAAGTAAGTCTCTTCGGAGCTTACTCAGATTGAATAGAGCTATTCCCTGCTTTAGGTGCATGATATACTAGGTGTTGCATTCATGATCAGCATGCCATGTAGTACCATGCTAGGTTGCATCTACGTTGAGCATCCCATTTCTTTATGCGTATGTAAACAGAACGGCCGTTATCTGTGAAGTAACTAGAGTCATTGCTAGGGTCATAGGGTAGCCCAGCCTCATCGGGTACCTTGAGTCAATCGAGTCATGCACTTCCTTATATTATGAGATGCCTGCGGGCTTTATTGTGGAGCGGGTTAGGCATGCGTGCCGCCCTATTATGAATGAATGCATTCACGAGCTGGCCAGTCTCCACCTATCGGAAGGGGTGGAGGTAGGAGAGGGATATACCACTTGGTATTCTGTGCTAAGGCCTTATTATTATTATGTACTTGATCTTAGGAGCATGTTAGTGTGTTAATATTCCGCCATGCATCTAGAAGCATCTTTATTAGGTATAGCGTATATGTGTGCTTATGGTTGGGATGCAGAGTTAAGTGGGCATCGATCTGATCCCGCCCCATATCAATTTTTTTAGGTATTATTTATGTTCATCCTATCGGTGCTGATTGCTTATTGCGCGGGTCATTTTGTCGGCGGAGAGTGAGCGCTGGGGTATAGACTTCACCAGACTCTGATTATATTTTTGGATTTACACTTTAGACTCCGTTTTGACCCGGCTCTGCCGTGGCACACTCTTGTACAGGGGACTTCCGAAAGGTACAGGGGACTTCCCCGGGGATTCCAACGATCCCTTCGATTTTGGGTATGAAATCCCCCTTTGAAAACATTAAAGTAAGTTTTGAAACCTTCAACCTGTACTCGGAGCGCAAGGTCCTAACGAGGGGTTTAATCCCTCGAAACGTAACTCGGGAATCATAATCCCGGGCCGTTACAAAGGGGTATTAGAGCTGAGGTTATGCAAACCGAGTATGATAGGTTGAAGTGGTTTCGAAATGGCCCAAGGTTTTCAAATGGTTTTTCAAAATGTTTTAGAAAGGGCAAAATGAATTTAATATGGCTAACTCAACTAAATATGAACTTGACTCAATGAATTCGGTAATCAAACAAAGGGAAATGACGGGGTAATAAAGGCGCTAGACCATCCCTATTGGATGTAGTTGGGAATGGGTAGGAAAAATACTAGATTTCTTTTACAGATAGGGTTTGAAGACTCCAAGGAGCCCGAGGGTTGGAGTAGCTTGGGTTAGGAGGCCGTGAGGTATTTGCCCCTCCGGTCAGCCGTCCCTCGAAGGACGGCATAGATCGTCTCTATTATTATATGCATTATATCCAACTGGGCCTGAGGGCGATCCTCCTCGAAGAGGATCATATTAACCCCGTTGATTGCTTAAATGTTGAGTGCTGTTTTGCTTAAGATACAGAACTAATCAGTACGTCTTGACTTGAATCATGTATGGAATAACTGTGCAAACGGAATAGCGGGAGAGTACCTGGTTCTTATGTCATTGGAATTCCTGTGTTGTCGGAATGGAACTCCCTTAATTCAAACCCTTTGATGATTCTGACTTTGTCATCCATCACACCAAAATATTTAGCCATGTTAGCAAGGGTCAAAGAGCACCCGCTCACCCCGTTTCGAGTCCTGTCTGGTATCCCACCATCTATGCTTCTACCGAGTCTTGTACTAGAGGTTGGTGTCTCCCACGGGAAATTTGGGTTGGTCATCTAATTACCTTCAAAAATCATGTCGGATGTGAGGATTACTTGAGTATGTTAGTGTGAGTGATGACTGAAGTAGTTTCGAGTTAGGAGTGAGTTGTCTAATGGAGTCACCCCTTTGATCCTCGTAATGGTCAACCATGTCTTCTTTCCATAGGAGTCTAAACACGAGTTTATCCTCATCTCTCGGGAACAACGTGAACGTCATTGTGTCCTACCGAGCGAGTCATACTAGTGTCCCACGAGAAACGGGGTGATGAGTAAGTGATTGCCCTTAGGGAATTCTGTCTGATTATAATGATAGCCTCCTTTATGACTTCATGACATGGAATGTCGGGGTATTTTAGCATGACTTGGTTGATAACTTGCATGGTTGCTTCTATGAGGAGATATTTGTACCATATGTATGAAACTTCCAGAATTATTATCTTTCCATGAATTAGGTTCATGATAGTATGATCAACCCTTGTTGTATGATTAATATGAGGAATGAATGTCTTAGCATGCTAAATTGACTTAATTGGACCTCGTTGACTATGTATATGGTTAACGAGTATTGCTAGTATCATGTAGGACATATACCTCCCAAATTTGGACCCTCGTATGATTAATTGTCGTACTCGTCTTACTATGTGAATATGAATGTATGTGATATGATAGTTGTTGTACCGCCCCCTGTAGGACTTGACTATACTTGTAGTAGGATTATTGGAATGCATTTTAACATGCTGCATTGGCCCCATATCATCTTGATATGCTTATGTGTGTACCTAAGGTGAGTGATTAATCATACATGTTATATTATGTGATGCTCGCTAGATCTTGCATAACTTGTGTTGCATATGTCCATTGTCGGTCCATGTATAAATTATCTTAATATGTCAGGCATGACTGGTAAATGAAGTGATAGGGTACTTACTTGTCCGCGTGCATGAAGGAATTGATTAGATGAACGTGTTGTGAACTCATAAATCGTTATTCTTGAGATAGGTACATGCTAGTGTGGAATAATGTTGTTGAGATACTTCGTGATTGCTATGTGTTCCTTGCGGCAAATATAACCTCATAGAATGACCTAAGGGCATCGTTGTAACTCTCGGGTTGAGATCTTATCTCTAGTCTCACCGTCTAGTCCTGGTCCATGTCTGAATCATTGAAGAAGTCGTGTTGTCCGCCCTTATCTCTCCCCTATCTCCGTAACTCCTAATCCTTGCAATCCTTCGATGAGCGCCGACATGAAAGGAGGAAGCGACGACCAAGTGGCACCGAGACGGCGAAGCGGAAGCATGGTGGGTCCATGGCCCATAGACTCCAAGGACGACGTCACCGATGGAAAAAAGAACGGATATGCTTCAAGGATGGCAGACGTGAGCAGGATCCTCCCAACTGACTCGAGGAAGAGCATTCTTAATTCGAACCGTGGATTCTCTTATTAGTCGGAATTGATGGTGTGTGATAGGCCTAGAACTGACATGATGAGATTGGTAGTGACGAATATGCTGAACCAGTAGTGAATAGTGACCGGCTAACTTGTGCTTGCGATGATGTATCTTGATGCTTGAGTGTACTGACCTGCTAGTAAATCGATTATGAGTTATATATGTAGTGGTGTTTCGTCTTGGGCATGAGTCGAGTGATTCCTTGGTGAAATGGGTCGAAAAATGGCAGGTAGATTGAGGTCTTCGAGTGGGTCATTGGTTGTGTGAGATGAGGTGTAGGAAGGGTGCATCAGCTTGAGAAGAGCCGAGTGAGTTAGGACTTGTCAGATATTGAGTGTAATTGAGCTTCCAAGTAGGTCTTCGGTGAGGAATAGAGTAGTATGGCAAGATTTCAAGGGAAAGGTCTTCGTTAGAGGTAGTGTGGGACAATAGCGTGTGCGGGTAGTGTAGTTCTAGAGGTGGATAAGTGACTTAAGGGTGGTTTGGAGGGATTCTTGAGGGGATGTGTTGATATACGGGTTAGTATACTGGGAGAGAGTGTCTAAGTAGTCTTGGAGAGAATTGTGGGTGGCATTGAGGATGGTCGGTTAACGAATGTCTAAGGAATCGTAGAATTGGGACTAGGTTGTATGTGTGGTGATTGGGAGCGAACTTGGTAAAAGCTGAGGTTGAGGAATCGCTAAGGAAAAGTAGTATAAGGTTGTTTGGGAAGTTATCGATCTTGGGTATTAGGTTGTTCATATCAAGAATGTGCGCGTGATGAGTAATTGGGACTAGGATGTACGATTGGTAGTGCTTGGAGAATTCGTTAGTGAAGGAATTTCTAGATGCGTTGTTGGAGGATTTTAGGATAGGGAATGAATCGAGAGTTGTGAGTGGATGTTATTGTGGCTAGTGAGGTATTTGAGGGCGTGAGATGAATCTCGAAGAAGGGCTGGTAGTTAGGCAAGAATGTCGTTGAGATTTCTCGTAAGATTGTGGGTTTGAGGTCAAGATAGGGAGATTTTGAGCATGAAGTTTGGAAATTGGCAAATCATAAAAGTATTGAGAACACTAGGGGAAGAATGTTTTAGAGAGTTGGCTAAGTTGCGATAATTGGGAAACTCGGATGAGGATGATATAGGGACTCTACGGAAATGATGATCGGTAAAAGAGAGCTTTGGACCGACGGTAAGGTGTCATGGTTAAGAAGTAGGAGCTTGAGGAAATTCCGAAATATGAAGAGATGAGGAACTGGAGTAGGACGACTTGAGGTTTTCGAATGGTTAAGGTTAGTAAGGGTTGGAATTAGGAAATCTGGAAATATACTGAGACGAGAATCTAGAATAGGTCGGCTGAGGAGTCATGGATGTTTAGGTTTTGTGAGATTCGGAATGGGACGAGTAGGTAGAATCTGTGTTTGGTCATTGAGGATGGACGTGGGTGATGAGGAACTCGGGGATTCGTTGTTATGAGTTAGCACTAGTTGAGTTTCGGCGTTGGAGTTGGTCGAGAGTGACAGGTGTGAGATGGTTAGTATGAGTTGGGTTCTTAGAGGTGGATGGTTAGTGGGAGTGATTAGTGGTCCGGGAAGTGTGATCATGTTAACAAGAGTATTCGAGATGTCTCTTTGGGGAGATAATGGTCAGGCAGAGTCTTGAGAACCTAGGGAGAGTAAGCGAGATTGTTAAGGAGCACCTAGATCGACCGTGAGTGTGATTGAGTCGAGAGCTTGAGATTTCTCTTAGAAGGCGAGATGGGACTGGTAGAGGACTCCTAGGATGAGGGTGTGCTTTATAGAGAGTCTTGGTTGTTGGTCGAGTTGTTAGGCTTGTCGGAATAAGGGAATTGTGCGATTGGGAACTCCGAGATATGGTTTTAGGTGGTCAGGTAGGATTTGAGGTCAGGATGTCGAAGTGGGATGGTTTTTAGATGGCTTGATGGCATGGGAATTGGGACCCCTAGTAGTTGGTTTGGGTAATTGGCCTTGAATTGCGGATAGTTGTGAGACTAGAGAGATTGTACGCTAGGCGGAATGCAATGGTATTTAGAACTAGTATTGGATTGAGTTGGTAGACCTAAGTAAGGTTGATCTTGATGCAAGTGATGATGAGTAGTGGTCGTGTCTTGTCGTGATTGGTAGTTGTAAGACAAGGTCTCTTGAGGATTTGATCTAGTGTATGCTTTACTTGGGGTCGAGTGTGGTGCAAATTATATGCTTAGGCGATGTTGATTCCCTGATGAATTACCATAGGCGATATTGAATTGTTAGTACTAACATAGTTAGCCCCTGAACTCGATAAAATGCTAGTACAGAAGTAATTGTTTGCCTCTAATGCGATGACGCTTGGTAGTTAACATGAGTATGATATGGTTATGTGATTGATATGATGTGCTCATCCGACGGATATGACGTGCTTATCTGATTGATACGATGGGTAGTTTTGTGAGATGATGTGATAAATCCTACCTTGTACGATAAGATGCTAAATATGCTATGGTATGTAACTGTCCGTGACATGAGTATGACCTGGTTATGAATGAGTGATACGATTGCTATGTTAGACAATTGCTATGATATATGATGCCTTGAATTGGAATTGCTAGGATGCTAGAATTGAATTTATGAAATGCGATTCTAACTTGGAACCTAGGAAGGAAATATTGGATTAGCCCTTAGAGGTGGATGATTCCACCTCATGAGATTGAAACTTGCTTGACTAACATTGGTTTAAGGGATTTTGAATAATGTTTAAAAATGACTAACTTGGATTTTGAGAAATTGAACGCGATCAAGCACTTCAATGATTTTGAGACTAATCCTTTTCAAACTAAAGAACCCCTTTTGAAAATTTCTAAACGAGCTTGCATTATGACACCCCACGAAGTGGATACAAGCATTTTATAGGGGCCCTTATAGATTGCTTGTTAAGACCTAGTGGAGATGCTATGATGCTTTTCGAGTTATGATATAACTTAGAAGTTGGGGTAAGGATGTGGTAAGGGCCCATATCACATTCTCGCCACGACCCATCGGGGATATTGTGATCATGACAACGATGCTGTGAGGATCTCATAGGGGCACTTATGAGGCACTTACGGGATCAATGGAATGGTCCTTGGACTCACCTTCTTCCAACTTCATCCCCTGCCTTGTTTTGGTTTTAGTCTCGGGGACGAGACTTGTTTTTAGAGGTGGATGATGTAAAGGCTCGGATTTTTTAAATTCTAATTTCTAGGAAGAAAAAAAAATCAAAATAATTTTGAAAGTGGAATTTAACGGAAAAATCCTCTAACTTGGAATTTGAACTCTTAAAACGAATTTCGGCCCAATTTTAAACTTTTGAACAACCATTTCGTCATCTTTCACCAATTGTTATCGAATTCCAACTCATCTCAAGATTTTACAATTATGACAAATTTTACAAATCTTACCCCTTCCTTTTGAAGCTTTGCTCCCATTTTAGACAAAGTGGTCAAAGCTACTCTTCCCCCCTTTTTGTTCGGTAGTAGCAATGGAGCCCCTCACCTATGTTTAAATCAGACCCTAAACCAACCTGCAATGAAAAGCTGCAGACGTTGCTTCCCGAAACCACGCCAAAACCATTATGCAAAACCCAATTTCCCCCTTCTGCCATTCTGATATCAAAAAGACAACCTCCCCTCACTTTTCTTCACCTTCCAATTCTTGTTATCTTTCAAACACCAGCTCACAAATCAACATCAATCTCCTTCTCGCATCCATCTGACCAGCCTGAGCGCCACCCCGGCTAAGCACCACCATCGCCACCGTATCCGCGCACCCTCCTGAGCGCCTCCCTGAGCACGCAGCCCCGTTCCTCTATTTACCGAGAGCCCAGCAGCAACTCTGTTTCCTTTCCTCCGCCTTCTCCGGCGTTCGAAGCGAACTCGAGCAGCCGCCAGGAGCTCAGCCACCGAACCCGACGCCGAGCAGCTCCGTCCCTCCTCTCCTCCTCCTTTGTTTTCTGTCCAAAAGCCGAGGTAAGGCTCCTCTCCTCCCTTCCGATCGAAAATGTTGCAAAGTTTCACCTTTAAGCCTCCTACCTTCTCTCTAGGCCGAGAAACGCAGCCTTGAGCCTCCGGCGAGCTCAATCGCGCACCGACGAGATTTTTCCGGCGAGTCGAGACCCCTCGGTGAGCGCTCCTAAGCCTCTTCAACTCTCATTTTACTTTCGGATCCTTGTGTCTCCTTCATTCCTTCATGCTTGAACTGACGACGGTGAGGTTGCGAGAGAGCGAGAGCGCCGGGGAGCGGGAGAGTGCCGGCGAGATCGAGCGGAGACGTGAGCAAGCGAGAGGGGAGAGAGAGCGAGAATGGGAAGCGAGGGAGTACTGGGAAGGGCGAGGCGAGTTCGATAAGGGACGATCGGGTGCGAGGAGGGAAGCAGGCAATCGAGGGAGGAGAAGCCGTCGCCGAAAATCGTCTTCGGCAGCCCTCATTTTCTCTCCCTCTTTCCCACGCTAGGCTCGTTTTTGAAGATGGATGAACAGTGCTGATTTTGGTTCGGTTTTTCTTTTGTTTTAGAAGGGATGGGTTCGGTTCGGTTTTCTTTAAATAAAAATAAAACCGGTTCAGTTAAAAGGGAATGGGTTGGGTTTGTGGACCTGAAATTTAAAGGATAGAATTTGGGCCTAATCCTTTGGGCCGAAATTGTATTTAAAAGGAAGACAAAGATGTTTTGGGCCTGTTGTAAAATGGGATCCGATTTTGGGGGAGTTTTACAAAAAGGCTGGATTTTTCAAGTCTCTCCAAAATAAGGGTGGTTTTGGCAATTTCATAAAGGGGCCGGATTTTTATAAACTAAAATGGTTGGGATTTTTAAGGGATTTAAAAATACTTTATGAAAGTGTTTAATAAATGGTATTAAAAATATTATGTAATATCATTGGGATTTAAAATATAAGATATTATCTTGAGATTAAGATATAAAATGTGATTTTGAGAATTAAAGATATAATATTATTATTTGTGATTTAAAAACATAATATTACGAGACTTGGATTTTAGAAAAAGGAATTTGATGAACATTTTCCAATGACGGAATTTCTAACTAGTCAACTCGGTTTTCAAAACGGGTTTCGGGACTAACTCGGAAATTATGTGCTCGATGACTAACTAGCATGATTGGTGTGATGATTGTCTAATATCCTGATTTGTGCGGACTAATGGCATGATTGGTTGACTAATAGCATGATGAAATATTAAGATTATTTATCGTTAACTTATGCGTTGAGATATGATGAATATGATGTACTTGAGCTATATGATATGCAAATATATGGTTATGGATATATGAATGTGGTTTAATGGAATGATGAGAACGATATGGTATTGTGGAATGTGGCATCATGATGAGTGGTTGAACTTGATGTGATGATGATTGCGATATGTTTGTTATTCTCCTTGAATGATGTATGTGTTGTTGCAGGAGGATGGTCAAGTATTGAAATAAATATAGAATAAAGATCAGACTGACTTCCCTGTCTCAGCAAATAAATACAAGACTTCCTCCCGTTGTAGTAAGAGAAAAGTCAGGATCGAATCCACGAGAAAGCACGTCAGCAGTTCTCAGGTAGCTGTAGATTCTCACAGAAGCAGCAGAAAGACAGAAACACAGAAAGGAAAGAAACAAATAAACCCGGCAAGGGCAACTCAAACAAAAGCAAAGAACAAAGCAAGAAATAAAGCAAAGCAAAGCAAAAACGAAAAGCAAAGACAAAACAGAAAGTAACTCGAGGACACAGAAGCTACTCGAAGTCGAGTAACTGTCCTCTAGATCGACTAAGGTGGTCGACAGCAGAAATTCAGAAACAGAAAACAAACAACTCGACGAACAAAAGTGTACTCGACCTCGACTACCACCAACTCGATCTCGACAAGAGAAGCAAAAGCATAAACTTGAAAGCAGAAAATCGACAAAGACAGAAGAACACTCTACTCGACTAAGACAAGTCCTACTCGAGATCAACCAGATCTCCTCTATGTCGACAAGAAACAGAAAAATATAAAATTTCAGAATTAAAGACAAACACAGATTTTCGTCATTAACAAATAGGCATATAGAGGCTTTCGCATAAACCCTAATTGTTACTAACCCTTTTTCACATAATTAATCCAAGTTGCATTAAGATCACTTTCGCTTCAATAACACAAACAAGGATCACCTTCAACTCTCGCAAAAGAATCATGCTCATAGGGATAGAAGATGAATTGCACAAAAGATCTGACCTTTATCGCATCGCCTCACATGGCCACCGTCGGGCTCACCCCAGCCCCAGAAGTGGGTGGACTACTCACGCCTCATCGCAATAACAGACATTGATTGAAAAGAAATAACTTGCATAAACTATATTCAAAAGCCTTTACAATTTCGGCAATCAACTTTTGCAGAAAGCCAAAACCCTAAAAAACCTTAGAACTCCTAAACTTCTCTACTGGAACTAACTAATTGTCTCTGAAATTGAATGATTAAAACTGAGCCCCATGGGCTTTATTTATAGCCTTCATTCCCTAGCTATTCTAGGAAAGAAGATATCTATCTCTATCTAAAATTATATCTAAAACTTGAAAGGATAAATAAATTGTTTTAGGGAAATAAATCTAAAAGGAAAAGATAAAACTAAATAGGTAAGTCTTCATGATGTGATAGATCTTGTCTCCTTGATGATAGAACTTGATGGAATCGGATAGAATTTCGCCCAAATCGACTCCTTCGCGCCCAATGAATCTCAATTCTACTCGGACAGGTCTTACTGGGCTCTCGTCGACCTCGACAAGCTCTTGTCGATGTCGAGTAGGACTGATCATCGACTAGGTCTCCTCGGGTGGCTCTACTCGACAAGGCTCGGACAAGGCTCCTCAGGCGCTCGTCGATCTCGACAAGCCCTAGTCGACCTCGAATAAGGTGGCTTGCCGACTAGGTCTTCTCGAGTGACTCTGCTCGATGGACTCCGGATCTGGACTCAAGCGCTCGTCGACCTCGACAAAGGGTCCTCGAGATCGACTAGAGCGGTGTCCTTCCTTTCCGCTTCCGCGAGTTGCCTCTTTCGCTGGCAGCGAGTTTTTCCGCGGCAGCGAGTGGTCCGCTGCAGCGAGTCGAGTCGCTGGCAGCGAGTGCTCCTGGTCGTCCTCGGCTTCGTCCTCGGCTTGTCGACTCCGGGTGTGGCGTCTGGGCTTTGTCGATCTCGACTAGGCGTCCTCGAGATCGAGTACACTTCCGGAGCTCGGGTTGGTCTGGCTCTCGATCAGGCTCTGCTCGACCAAGGTTGCTTGGACAGGCTCGTCTATGTCGAGTAAGGCCTACTGGAGATCGAGTAGCCTTGACTCTCAGACTGGTTCCGCTGCTTTGACCTTGGACTTCTGTAGTGGTTTTCCGAGCTTTTCCGACCTTCTGTAGAATTGCTGTAAAACGCCTTGATTTCTGCGAATTAAACAGAAACTAGTGTAGATTCCATAATTTGGCAAATAAACATAAACTACATAGGTTTTGTACTATCTAAGCCCAAATGAATACAATGTATACAGAAATCGATATAAAAGTTACTGTAAAACATGGCAGATTCAGCTCACAACAAACACCCCATACTTAAGATTGCTTGTCCTCAAGCAATAATTTTATTTGTCATTCAGGGGAAGAATTCAAACTCTCACCATCTTAGATTCATTCTCATATGTCCCTACAATCAATTACCATCCTCGAAAAGGTACTAGTGTCACAGATTCATGCACGTGCAAATATGTAAAAGCAATATCTACTCACAAAAGGAGGGTTATGCAAAAACATAATTCATAAGACAAAGCATTGATAATCAAGAAGACTTTAATTTAAGCTCATGAAGGAGTAGATTGGTAAAAGGCTAAAGGTGGGCAAATTTTGGCAATGTGGTGCTTTTGATCCGGGGAAATGGAGTACTTTCCAATTTGAATTTCCACATTCCTTCTCCATTTGATTCATCACCTTTCATAATGCTTTTATTCATAATAATGCTTTTACCTCTCTATCCTCAGCACTGCCTTCTCGCGAGTCGCAAACATGGGTGTCATGAATGGACCCGGATACTTAGTGTTTTGGACTCCTCACAATGTGTCCCATCTCTCCCAACTATTATCTCAGAGAGCAGGGTCAATCTACCTTTATCTCCTGAGGTGATTGGATTTTCTTTCACTCATTAAATTTTCCATATATTTCAAATAAATTCCTTCTAAACTCCAATAATGATAATAACAACACAAAAACCATACAATATCTCCATAATGTAACATCATTCTCAACATAATCCCCGGATAAGGTAAAGAATGACAAATATTTAGATCATGTGGAGCAAATATATGAAATAAGGCATATTATGGCTTTTGTGATGCATAAGCATAGGTAAGGCTAGGAATTTAAACAATGAGCATTATATGGAAATCTAAAGTCCTCCATCATCTTATCATGCAACATGTCAAAAGCAACTTCAAATTTTACCTTCTTTCATGGTTTTCATCAAAATATGCACTTCATTGTGACTTCCCTTTACTAGGCAATTTCATGCTATATCTCTAATGAATCCAATTTTGCATCGTCGAGTCCAATATTACACTTCCATGACATTTATTAAAAATTTCAAATTTCAATGGGGGTCATTTTTCTCAAACTTTGGAAAACATGCATATAAGCATATAAATCAATAATGAATTCCAAAATAGCCATGTAGCAATTCTAAGAACTAATGCACAAATAATGTCAAATATGTCAAATATGCATAAAGTAAGCTCTTCCCCCACCCCATACTTAAATATTACAGTGTCCTCACTGTATAAAAAACAAGGTAAGGGTAAAGAAAGAAACTCACAAGACAGGTGTGCATGGCCTCAAAATTTCGAATGGAGCACCTCCTAGGCCGAGTATTAATGTAGCTTGGTTCCATCCATGGACCTGAAAAGTAGAAGACATATACCCATAATAGCAAAACTAAAAGTGTTCAAAACCAAAAACAAAAAACAAAGTCTCAAATGTCCTAAAAAGTCTATGTACATGCTCTAGATTTTATAGTCGCTAGGCCGACTTTCCATTGACGCTCAAGGTGGCATCTGCAGGGCCCATGTAGCTTGGGCTTCAAATAGGACTCCATTCTTGTCTATCAGCTGTAATCCTCCAGAATGGATCTTGTTCACCACGAACGGTCCCATCCGCTTCTTGTTGAATTTGTTGGGAAACCAATGATCCTTTGATTTAGAGACATAGAGCTTGTCTCCAACTTCATATTCCTTAGGCTCATCATTGGATATCCTGCACAATCTCACACACCAAGGCAGACCTTTCCCATGTATAGATAAATCTTTAATGGAAATAGGCGAAGAAAGATCCATACCTTGGCTTACCTTCGCAGAGACGGAATCGGAGACTACTCTATTTGGTCGATCTCGACTAGGGCTAGTCGATCTCGACAAGACTGCTGGCTCTGGTGATGGCCTGGTCGAAGAGGTAGAAGTCGACGAAGACAGGGGCTTGTCGACCTCGACAAAGCTGGTCGACCTCGACGAGGACTCCGCTCCTGGTGGTGGTCTGGTCGAAGAGGCAGAAGTCGACGAAGACAGGGGCTTGTCGACCTCGACAAGGCTAGTCGACCTCGACGAGGACTCCGCTCCTGGTGGTTGGCTCATCGAGGAAGGCGGGGCTGGGCTCTCCGAGTGGTGGTCGATCTCGACAAGCTTAGTCGAGATCGACGAGGGCTCTCCTCCTGGTTGCTGCAGCGCCGATGAAGCAGGCTCTGGTGGCGCCGGGTGGTGGTCGATCTCGACAAGCTTAGTCGAGATCGACGAGGCTGGTTCGTCAGGCGGCTTCTGTGTCGAGGAGGATGGAGTCGAGTTAGGGCACTGGTGGTCGACCTCGACAAGTCTACTCGAGGTCGAGTAGGGTGGCTCCCCTGGTTTGCTGCTCGACGAAGCTGGTGCTGGTGGAGGCTCCTTGGTCTGGTCGAGATCGACTAGGGCTCTACTCGATGTCGAGGAGCCCTGGTCGATCTTGACCCCATACTTAGTCCCTGTCAAGGCATCCGAAAAATAATGAATCCACAACGACTTACCTTGGTCCGTGTCGATTGGATTCTCTGTGTTTTCCTTGAGGATTGCCATGATCTCCTCCACCTGGGCCTCCATGTCCCTCTTTTCCAGCTCCTCAGGGGTCATATTTCTGACCTTGGGTTCCCCGCAGGTGATATAGCCAGCTGAGATAGATTTGACCTCTTCCATTGCACCTGTATGCCTTTCAGTTTTATTAAAGGAATACTCAATTACCTCATCGCTGATGTTGAAGGTGAGCACTCCTTTTCTTACGCTTATGTTGGCATCCACCGTCGCCAAGAATGGTCTTCCTAAGATAATTGGACAAGCAGGATCTTCTTGCATATCAACTATTAAGAAATCAGCAGGGACGAAGAATTTACCTACTTGTACTGGGACATTTTCCACCATGCCTGTGGGGATGACCACCGTGTTGTTGGCCATGTAAAGTCTAGCATCCACAGGCTCCAAGGCACCTATCTTAATCTTGGACCAAATTGTTAAAGGCATTATACTCACACTAGCTCCAAGATCACATAGGGCATTAATTTTGTATGGACCAAATCCAATAGTTATAGCAAACTTACCTAGATCCGGCCTCTTCTCTAGTATGTCCAGATGGCTGCACTCCTCTGTGATTTCAGCCATCGATCGCTTTTTACTCATAATCTCCTTCAGGAACTTGACATAAGATGGCATTTCATTGAGAGCTTCTGTGAAGGGGATGGTGACGTTGAGCTTCTGAAGCATCTTGATGAAGCGCTGACACTTTTTCTCCGCCGGGTCCTTTAGAGATTTTGTGGGGAAAGGCAGCTTCTTTTTCTGATTCGGAGCCGGAACAGATGTCGGAGATGCTGCAGACTTCTCTATATCGACTAGGGGCTCCTCGACATCGACAAGGCCTTTGTCGACATCGACCAGATTGGGCCCAGTCGAGTTGTTGTGTGGTGCAGACGAAGATTCTGGAATTTTCTCCTCGAGGTCGACGAAGGTCTTGTCGAGATCGACCACGGCTTTGTCGAGATCGACTTGTTGTTCCTCATCGTTCTGCTGCTTTCCGACCTCTGGCTCTTGCAGTTGATGGCCGCTTCTGAGTTTTATAGCAGCGATGTGTCCAGTCTTTCCCTTAGGATTTGGTTCTGAAGATCTTGGAAGTGACCCTGACTGTCTGGGGATTCCCGCTGCTAGCTGACCAATCTGTGTATCAACTGTTTTCCGCCAGATATCAATTCCCCCAAGTCTAGAATTGACACCTTGCATCTGAGTATAGACGGAGTTGAAAGATTGCCTAGTTTCTGAGTGGTTCCTCCGTATTTCGTCCAGGACTGTCTGTATATCATTCTTTTTCTGCTCCCTTTCCGGATGTCCTGGAGCTCTGTAGGGCGGGGGATTCCTAGGGACACCTTGGTTCCATTGTGGTTGCTGAAACCTTTGGTCCCCCATGTAGCGATTTGGACCCCCTGCGTAAGCTGTATCCTCATGGTGCTCTGTCAGCCTGACTTGCTCTGTGTGTGGGCACTCAGGAGTGGTGTGCCTTTGCGATCCGCATTCTATGCAAGGCTGGTTGACAGAGAGATACTTTACTTGCTTGA
This sequence comes from Persicaria tinctoria, assembly GCA_037127255.1. NCBI lineage: Eukaryota > Viridiplantae > Streptophyta > Magnoliopsida > Caryophyllales > Polygonaceae > Persicaria > Persicaria tinctoria. The sequence continues at coordinate 67,148,061 of JBANSL010000002.1, read as the reverse complement.
TGAGCTTCTTATTCTGGTCCCTGTAGTATTGCTCCCTGACATCTGGGTCAATCTCCTTTGCTGGCTCATAGAGAGGCATAGATGGTGCTGGTCTGGCGTATGGGTTCTCTTCATAGGTTACAGTAGACCCATACTTGTTATCGTAGGTAGTGAGCTTCTCTAGCACACCCCATGCGTCACTTGGCGGCATCGTCAGATACTCATAGCGAGTATAATTGTTGATTCTGTCCTTAGTGACTTGATCAAGAGAGTTGAAGAAGATCTCCTGAATGATGTAGGGTGGTTGTCCATGAGTAGGGCAGGATCGTAGTAGTTCCTTGTAGCGTTCCCATGCCCTTGCCAGCGGTTCCCCTTTCTGCTGTTTAAAGGCGGTGATTTTCTGGCGGAGAAGTGCTGTCTTGGCAGGTGGGAAGAATTTGTTGAGAAACTCTTGCTCTACTTGGGCCCATGTGGTTAGTGATCTTGGTTTCAGCCCTTCTAGCCACTTTAGTGCAGGTCCAGCGAGCGACCAACGGAAAGCTTTCATCTTGACATATTCTAGAGTTGTACCTTCTGCAAGAGTACGACACATATCATGAAAATTAGTAATATGTTCAAGAGGACACTCATTAAATCTGCCGTAAAAGGCATTATTTTTAAGCTCTATAAGAAACTGAGTGCGAATTTCAAAAGAGTTTTCAGGGATTAGAATCGCCGATTCAGGCACGACAAGAGTTGGGTGCATGTAGTCCTCTGCCGTGGTTGGATACTGGGCAAGCTCAGCCTGTGCTTGTTCCCTTGCTGCTCTCTCAGCGGCGATAGCAGCATCCTTTGCGGCCAATTCCCTGGTAAGCCTAGCGACCAGTTGCTCCTGTGTTTCAGCAGCTGCCATGATCCTTGTGAGTTTATAGTGGATGTGTAGGTAGCGCTCCGGTTCGTCTAAGCTGTCAAACTCAGGTGTTTGACCAGAACGACGCATACACCTGAAAAGTAACTCAAAGAAACAGTGAGAACTAACTACCTAAGGCGCGAATGATTGCTTCCCCGGCAACGGCGCCAATTTGTTGTTGCAGGAGGATGGTCGAGTATTGAAATAAATATAGAATAAAGATCAGACTGACTTCCCTGTCTCAGCAAATAAATACAAGACTTCCTCCCGTTGTAGTAAGAGAAAAGTCAGGATCGAATCCACGAGAAAGCACGTCAGCAGTTCTCAGGTAGCTGTAGATTCTCACAGAAGCAGCAGAAAGACAGAAACACAGAAAGGAAAGAAACAAATAAACCCGGCAAGGGCAACTCAAACAAAAGCAAAGAACAAAGCAAGAAATAAAGCAAAGCAAAGCAAAAACGAAAAGCAAAGACAAAACAGAAAGTAACTCGAGGACACAGAAGCTACTCGAAGTCGAGTAACTGTCCTCTAGATCGACTAAGGTGGTCGACAGCAGAAATTCAGAAACAGAAAACAAACAACTCGACGAACAAAAGTGTACTCGACCTCGACTACCACCAACTCGATCTCGACAAGAGAAGCAAAAGCATAAACTTGAAAGCAGAAAATCGACAAAGACAGAAGAACACTCTACTCGACTAAGACAAGTCCTACTCGAGATCAACCAGATCTCCTCTATGTCGACAAGAAACAGAAAAATATAAAATTTCAGAATTAAAGACAAACACAGATTTTCGTCATTAACAAATAGGCATATAGAGGCTTTCGCATAAACCCTAATTGTTACTAACCCTTTTTCACATAATTAATCCAAGTTGCATTAAGATCACTTTCGCTTCAATAACACAAACAAGGATCACCTTCAACTCTCGCAAAAGAATCATGCTCATAGGGATAGAAGATGAATTGCACAAAAGATCTGACCTTTATCGCATCGCCTCACATGGCCACCGTCGGGCTCACCCCAGCCCCAGAAGTGGGTGGACTACTCACGCCTCATCGCAATAACAGACATTGATTGAAAAGAAATAACTTGCATAAACTATATTCAAAAGCCTTTACAATTTCGGCAATCAACTTTCGCAGAAAGCCAAAACCCTAAAAAACCTTAGAACTCCTAAACTTCTCTACTGGAACTAACTAATTGTCTCTGAAATTGAATGATTAAAACTGAGCCCCATGGGCTTTATTTATAGCCTTCATTCCCTAGCTATTCTAGGAAAGAAGATATCTATCTCTATCTAAAATTATATCTAAAACTTGAAAGGATAAATAAATTGTTTTAGGGAAATAAATCTAAAAGGAAAAGATAAAACTAAATAGGTAAGTCTTCATGATGTGATAGATCTTGTCTCCTTGATGATAGAACTTGATGGAATCGGATAGAATTTCGGCCAAATCGACTCCTTCGCGCCCAAGGAATCTCAATTCTACTCGGACAGGTCTTACTGGGCTCTCGTCGACCTCGACAAGCTCTTGTCGATGTCGAGTAGGACTGATCATCGACTAGGTCTCCTCGGGTGGCTCTACTCGACAAGGCTCGGACAAGGCTCCTCAGGCGCTCGTCGATCTCGACAAGCCCTAGTCGACCTCGAGTAAGGTGGCTTGCCGACTAGGTCTTCTCGAGTGACTCTGCTCGATGGACTCCGGATCTGGACTCAGGCGCTCATCGACCTCGACAAAGGGTCCTCGAGATCGACTAGAGCGGTGTCCTTCCTTTCCGCTTCCGCGAGTTGCCTCTTCCGCTGGCAGCGAGTTTTTCCGCGGCAGCGAGTGGTCCGCTGTAACGAGTCGAGTCGCTCGCAGCGAGTGCTCCTGGTCGTCCTCGGCTTGTCGACTCCGGGTGTGGCGTCTGGGCTTTGTCGATCTCGACTAGGCGTCCTCGAGATCGAGTACACTTCCGGAGCTCGGGTTGGTCTGGCTCTCGATCAGGCTCTGCTCGACCAAGGTTGCTCGGACAGGCTCGTCTATGTCGAGTAAGGCCTACTCGAGATCGAGTAGCCTTGACTCTCAGACTGGTTCCGCTGCTTTGACCTTGGACTTCTGTAGTGGTTTTCCGAGCTTTTCCGACCTTTTGTAGAATTGCTGTAAAACGCCTCGATTTCTGCGAATTAAACAGAAACTGGTGTAGATTCCATAATTTGGCAAATAAATATAAACTACATAGGTTTTGTACTATCTAAGCCCAAATGAATGCAATGTATACAGAAATCGATATAAAAGCTACTGTAAAACATGGCAGATTCAGCTCACAACAGTATGCTTGCGTGCTTGAACGATTAGGCGTAGACTTATATGTGTTTTGATATGTATCTAGGTGATATTTAATCTATCTTAATGCTTGCCTTGTTGTTCTGCACTGCCAGGTAAGTCTCTTCGGAGCTTACTCAGATTGAATAGAGCTATTCCCTGCTTTAGGTGCATGATATACTAGGTGTTGCATTCATGATCAGCATGCCATGTAGTACCATGCAAGGTTGCATCTACGTTGAGCATCCCATTTCTTTATGCGTATGTAAACAGAACGGCCGTTATCTGTGAAGTAACTAGAGTCATTGCTAGGGTCATAGGGTAGCCCAGCCTCATCGGGTACCCTGAGTCCATCCAGTCATGCACTTCCTTATATTATGAGATGCCTGCGGGCTTTATTGTGGAGCGGGTTAGGCATGCGTGCCGCCCTATTATGAATGAATGCATTCACGAGCTGGCCAGTCTCCACCTATCGGAAGGGGTGGAGGTAGGAGAGGGATATACCACTTGGTATTCTGTGCTAAGGCCTTATTATTATTATGTACTTGATCTTAGGAGCATGTTAGTGTGTTAATATTCCGCCATGCATCTAGAAGCATCTTTATTAGGTATAGCGTATATGTGTGCTTATGGTTGGGATGCAGAGTTAAGTGGGCATCGATCTGATCCCGCCCCATATCAATTTTTTTAGGTATTATTTATGTTCATCCTATCGGTGCTGATTGCTTATTGCGCGGGTCATTTTGTCGGCGGAGAGTGAGCGCTGGGGTATAGACTTCACCAGACTCTGATTATATTTTTGGATTTACACTTTAGACTCCGTTTTGACCCGGCTCTGCCGTGGCACACTCTTGTATTACACTTGTTTTCGCTAGTCGCATGATTTCTGATTTCCACGCTTAGACTTACGAAAGGTACAGGGGACTTCCCCGGGGATTCCAACGATCCCTTCGATTTTGGGTATGAAATCCCCCTTTGAAAACATTAAAGTAAGTTTTAAAACCTTCAACCTGTACTCGGGGCGCAAGGTCCTAACGAGGGGTTTAATCCCTCGAAACGTAACTCGGGAATCATAATCCCGGGCCGTTACATGAAGAGTCGACTAACGCAAACCAGCACGACTATATATTATCAGCATCGAAGATTCTGTTGATTATTAATAAAAGAAAATTTGAAGCTCGGATGCAATCGCGTACCATTATAGACCATCAGTTGTGGACTAAACACTAACTGAATAACATAAACCTCCCCACCGAAATCAGCAAATAATTGGAGACTTGACTACTCTACAAAGTACCGAATTTGAAGAATATTAGACCTCGAAGAGCCATCGCGTACCGACGTAAAGCTATCGGAGATTTAAGTTACAAGTTTTAGGGAAAAATAATAAAATTTCATATAATTTATAAAAAAAAATCAATATATAAAAAATGATTTATTTATTCTATTTCAATTAATAGAATTGTATTTAAAAAAATATTACTAAAGATTGTAAAATAATACAATTTAATATTATTTAAGTTATGAGAGAGTACAGAACCAGGATGTGTGTGAACTTATGCGCATTTAGAATGTGCACAGACTGTATGCACATTCGGGATGTGTAGAGTTTGGGGTTAGGGTTAGGGTTTAGGGTTTAGGGTTAGGGTTTAGGATTAGGGTTTATGATCGATCACATAATATATTTTCCGATGTACGTCTCAACCACCCCGTTTTCGAGGTATGAAGAGTCGATTAACTCAAAGCAGCACTACTATATATTATCAGCAGCGAGGATTCTGTTGATTATTAATAAAAGAAGATTTGAAGCTCGAATGCAATCGCGTACCATTATGGATCATTAGTTGTGGACTAAACACTAACTGAAGAACATAAACCTCCCCACCGAAATCAGCAAATAATTGGAGACTTGACTACTCTACAAAGTACCGAATTTGAAGAAGATTAGAACTCGAATAGCCATCGCGTACCGACGTAAAGCTATCGGAGATTTAAGTTACTAGTTATAGGGAAAAATAATACAATTTCATATAATTTATAAAAAAAATCAATATATAAAAAAATGATTTATTTACTCTATTTCATTTAATAGAATTGTATGTAAAAAATATTATTAAAGATTGTAAAATAATACAATTTAATATTATTTAAGTTATGAGAGTGTACACAACCAGGATGTGTGTGAACTTTATGCGCATTTAGAATGTGCACAGACTGTATACGCATGCAGGATGTGTAGGGTATAGGGTTAGGGTTAGGGTTTAGGGTTTAGGGTTTAGGGTTAGGGTTTGTGATCGATCACATAATATATTTTCCGATGTACTTCCCAACCACCCCGTTTCCGAGGTATGAAGAGTCGAATAACTCAAACCAGCACGACTATATATTATCAGAATCGAGGATTTTGTTGATTATTAATAAAAGAAGATTTGAAGCTTGAATGCAATCGCGTACCATTATGGATCATTAGTTGTGAACTAAACACTAACTGAAGAACATAAACCTCCCCACCGAAATCAGCAAAAAATTGGAGACTTGAATACTCTACAAAGTACCGAATTTGAAGAAGATTAGAACTCGAAGAGCCATCGCGTACCGACGTAAAGCTATCGGAGATTTAAGTTACTAGTTGTAGGGAAAAATAATACAATTTCATATAATTTATAAAAAAAAAATCAATATATATATAAAATGATTTATTTATTCTATTTTATTTAATAGAATTGTATTTAAAAAATATTACTAAAGATTGTAAAATAATATAATTTAACTTATGAGAGAGTACACAACCAGGATGTGTGTGATGCGCATTTAGGATGTGCACACACTGTATGCGCATTCAGGATGTGTAGGGTTTAGGGTTAAGGTTATAGTTTAGGGTTTAGGGTTAGGGTTTATGATCGATCACATAAATATTTTCCGATGTACGTCCCAACCACTCCGTTTCCGAGGTATGAAGAGTCGATTAACTCAAACCAGCGCGACTATATATTATCAGCATCGAGGATTCTGTTGATTATTAATAAAAAAATATTTGAAGCTCAAATGTAATCGCGTACCATTATGGATCATTAGTTGTGGACTAAACACTAACTGAAGAACATAAACCTCCCCACCGAAATCAGCAAATAATTGGAGACTTGGCTGCTCTACAAAGTACCAAATTTGAAGAAGATTAGAACTCGAAGAGCCATCGCGTACCGACGTAAAGCTATCGGAGATTTAAGTTATTAGTTTTAAGGAAAAATAATACAATTTCATATAATTTATAAAAAAAATCAATATATATAAAAAATGATTTATTTATTCTATTTCATTTAATAGAATTGTATTTAAAAAATATTACTAAAGATTGTAAAATAATACGATTTAATATTATTTAAGTTATGAGAGAGTACACAACTAGGATGTGTGTGAACTTTATGCGCATTTAGGATGTGTACAGACTCTCTGCGCATTCAGGATGTGTAGGGTTTAGGGTTAGGGTTTAGGTTTTAGGGTTTAGTGTTAGGGTTTAGGATCGATCAATGAGTACATAATATATTTTCCGATCCAGGCCCCAACCACCCCGTTTCCGAGCTATGCAGACCCAAGTCGATTAACTCAAACCAGCACGACTATATATTATCAACATCGAGAATTCTGTTGATTATTAATAAAAGAAGATTTGAATCTCGAATGCAAGCGCGTACCATTATGGAACATCAGTTGTGGACTAAACCCTAACTGAAGAACATAAACATCCCCACCGAAATCAGCAAAAAATTGGAGACTTGACTACTCTACAAAGTACCGAATTTGAAGAAGATTAGAACTCGAAAGGGTTTAGGGTTTAGGATCGATCAATGAGTACATAATATATTTTCCGATGTACGTCCAAACCACCCCGTTTCCGAGATATGCAGACCCAAGTCGATTAACTCAAACCAGCACGACTATATATTATCATCATCGAGGATTCTGTTGATTATTAAAGTCTAGCTTGAAATATTTTGTATACAGAACTATTTACAAACGTCAAAAATATGTTATTTCTCTGTAAATCTAATGAGAAGAAATAAACACAATGAATAAGTGTGAATATTGACTTAGATAAGTCGTCGATCGATCAATGAATACATAATATATTTTCCGATATACATCCCAACCACCCTGTTTCCGATGTGCTGTAGATTTTGGATTCTCTATGCTGAAGTAAGTTTCAAATTTGATGTGTTGAGATGAGGACTATCCGATATTAGCTAGATGGAGCAATGTGAAGATTCTGAAAGACAAATACTTGAGGTATGCTATAGCCTGTGGCGAACAGAATTGGATGTGTTGAGATGAGGACTATCCGAGATTAGCTAGATGGAGCAATGCGAAGATTCTGAAAGAAAAAGATTTGAGGTCTGTTATAGCCTATGGCGGAAAGTTTGTATTATGCTTACAACACTATTTAAAAATGCGAGCAACATGTTATTTATTTGTAAATGTAATAGAACAATGTGAAAAAGTATCGACTATTCCATTGATTAAAAAAAAAAGATTTGAAGCTCGTTCTCAATCGCGCACTATTATGCACCATTAGTTGTGGACTAAACCCTAACTGAAGAACATAAACCTCCCCACCGAAATTAGCAAAAAATTAGAGACTGGACTAGCCTATAAAGAGCACATAAAACATCATCCCCTCAAACTTTTACCCTACACGAGGATATGAAGGCAAGTTCTGGCCTCCCCTAAGCATCCGTACGTGGAATTGAAGAAGTTGCAGTTCGATCTCATGAGTGTGAGGAGATTCATGGAAGGTGGCGGTGAGAATGGTGCAATTGTTGTGTTTGAGCGGAATAATGAGGCTTTAGAGTAGGAGAAGAGGTAGATGAAAAAAGATCTAACATGTTTAACTGAAAACGATCATAAAAAATAAAATAAAATATTTAATTTATAAAATTAAAAAATGTATAAAACAATAAATAATAAATAGAATAAATTTATTTATTTACGGAAAAACAAATACAATTATAATAAAGTAGAAAAAAATATAACAAATAAGAATAAGAATAAGAATAGTAAAATAAAATAAAATAAATTTATTTGTGAATAAAAAACAAAAAACATATAAAAAAATAAATAATAAATAAAATAAATTTATTTATTTACAAAAAAATCAAATTTATTAAATATAAATAATTTATTTATTTATTTATGTTTTATTATTTTTTACCAATTTATTAATTATACATATGTTTAACTGAAAAAGATCATACAAAATAAAATAAATTTTTTAATTGATAAAATTAAAAGATATATAAAAACAAAAATAATAAAGAGAATAAATTTATTTATTTACATAAAAAATACAATTATAATAAAGTAGAAAAAAATATAACAAATAAAAATAAGAATAAGAATAGAAAAATTAAATAAAATAAATTTAATTATTACTAAAAAGGAAAAAACATATAAAACAATAAATAATAAATATAATAAATTAATTTATTTACAAAAACCATCAAAAAATTATATAACAATAAAAATTCAATGTAATAAATAAATAAATAAATAAATAATTTATTTATTTATTATTTTTTACCAATTTATTAATTATACATATATTTTTGTATATTAATTAATTATATATATACATATTTATTCATTATTCATTTTTTTACTATTTTTATTTATGTATTAATTATGTATATTTTTATTTACATAAATAACCAATAAAATTTACTTTAATTTTCATTATTTTTTTGTTATTACCTAATTTCAAGATTTAATTGATTTTTTAATTCATATATGTTTATTTGTTTTATTATTTTTAATTGAGTTTTATATTAAAATAATCTTACTAAAGATTTTAAATTAATAAAATTTACTAATAATTCATTTATCAATGAATAAATTTAATTTATTTATCTATGTTTGTGATTATATTATTTATATATGCATATATATATAGTAATTATAGTAATTATATAAATAGATTTTTTATTCAATGTTTATTAAATATATTTTTTTTATTAATTATTCATTTATTTATTTATATAAACAAATTATTTTTATTTTATGTATCTATATATAATTCCGGGTATTTGCAAAACTAACCTAACTACCCGGTTGCATTGCGGGGGTTAACCCCTAAAAAAAAAATTTGCATTTACCCGGTTTCTCACAGGTTGCAGCCGGTTGGAGAGAGAAAAGCGTGCAACTGTGAGAGAGGAAGAGAAGGATGAGGGGTTCGATGAAGTAGGGAAGACGCCGTCGTCGGAGGCGAGGTTCGCGGCTCTAGGCGACAGGCCTCCGGGCTCGACAGGAGGGCTTGAGCGCAGTCATCTTGGTCCTTCTTCCTCCCATTCGTCTTCTTCGGGCTCGACGGGGCCGGAGGAGGAAGAAGACGCCTCATTCGGCGAGCTCGGGTGCCATGGTTGAGGCAACCACAAGAAGGGAGAAGGAAGGGGGTCGGGGGCTCGGGGGCCAAGCCTCATGCCCTTCTTCCCTCACGCAGGTCCTTCCACTCTCTCTTTCTTCAAGCGATTTCGAGCCTCGTCGAGGATAATCTCCACAATTGGCTTCGATTCTGCGATTCCAGGTACAATCCTTCACCCTTCTTCTTCTCTGCTCTATCTTCCAAGCCTTTAAATTGGAATTTTTAGTTTAGGGTTGGAGACTAAAATTTCGAATTTCGGAATTGAAATGGTTTGGTTTGAAATTTCCCATTCGGTTAGGGTTGGGGTTTGTTGTCTGTCATGTCTGAATAAACAGGTGACATGTTGATTGGTGTAGGTGTCATGTAGTAAGTGATGTTGCCAAATAGGGGGTTGAGTTTGTCCGTGGGATTTTCTAGTGGAGTGGGGCAGGGGGTAATGTCAAGGGTAGGAGTCAGTAAAGAGGAAGATGATGATGATGAGTTAGGATTGGTTGGAGAAAGGTCAATGTCAGGAGTAGGAGATTCTGAAACAATACCTCATATGGAGTACTCCAATTCTCACTCATTATGCACATATGTCCATTTTGTATGAGCTGAATCTCCTTAATGAGAGATAGAAAGAGTATAAAACACAACCTCGTGATTTTGTTTACCTGTGTTTTTTTTTTCTATGACTGTTTATTTTAATCTTGAAATTTTTTTATCATTCAAGTTGAGATTAAGATACTAAGATGCCATTTATATATAGATTATTATAGAGCTTAGGTTTACCTTTTCTTCAATTTTCATGGTCTTTTACTGAACTTTATTTTCATTCTTTTTCTTATTGGTACTTTGCAATATGCATCCTTGCAATCTTGCATTTTCTTCGTGGGATCGAAGACACAGAGGATTTGGGTACATCTCCTTTCACATAAATATTCTTCACATGTAGCCTATTAGCTCAATGGGAGAGCATTGTGGTCATACACAAAGATGTGGGTTCAATTCCCACGTAGGCTTATTATTCATTAATCAATGTCGATTATCAACTTATGTTTAGAACAAGTCAAGCTTGCTACATCACCAAATTATAAGCGGTTTCATATCAAAATAAATCAAAAGCCAAGACACTTCATCTTCCTGTTGAATTCATCATAAGATGGATTTTTAACATGACAAGTAATAGGTTTGACATGTCACATACGTCACTTAACATGACAGTCAGAGTGAGCGGACTTACCCCGGAAATCATATTGATTGTGAAAAGCTTGCCTTAATGAAAGAAAATAACATGACAGATGATGCTATTAACATGACATGTTATACTATTTAACATGACAGGTAATGCGAATAACATGACAGGTAATGCGAATCGAGCCTCTTCTCCTTAATGAATGAAAATAACATGACATGTAATGGTATTAACATGACAGTTTATATCCTTTAACATAAAGAAAAAGGTAGTTGTTGGGCAACAACAATCTTCCTCTTCCTACATTTCAAGTGTGGGATAAGCCGAACGACTGGTGGAACTCACTCTATTGGAATGACTGCGAAACTAAAGTGGCCTTCCAACAGCTTTATTAATTTCAACAATAAGAAGACATGCTAATCCAAGCAAAGAAACTAAAGTGGCCTTCGTTTGATGTTTTATTAATAATGAACTCACTTCTGCGTTGCGAGTCCCTCAAACAAAGAAACATGTTAATCCAAGCACTTATGCCACTAAATTATGTGATAGAAGCACCAAAAATAACTCATAACCCATACTGAATTTACATGTCACTCATACCGGATTTACATGACATATAATGTGTTTTACTTGACATATGAATTGTTTTTACTTGACACATGAATTTGGTGATGTAGCAAGTTTGACTTGTTCTAAACATAAGTTGATAGTCGGTGTTGATTAATGAATAATAAGCCTACGTGGGAATTGTACCCACATCTTTGTGTATGACCACAATGCTCTCCCATTGAGCTAATAGGCTACATGGGAAGAATATTTATGTCAAAGAAACTTGATATGTGAGGGTCTATCCATTTACCTTGGCCATTATCAATATTTGCTCTGCACACAAAACACACTAGTGCATAATACACAACCCTAAAATGAATCAAGTCAGCAACATACCTACATTAAAGGTTTCTTCATTCATTTAGATGTCCCACTTCTCATGAGAGAACAAATAGCACACAGGAAAGCCAAATAACAAATCCTAATTCATGTGAATGCTGCATTCATGGAGTACTCCATATGAGGTATTGTTTCAGAATCTCCAAGCCACGAATCAACATGTTACCTGTTTATTTGGCAACATCACTTACTACATGACACCTACACTAATCAACATGTCACCTGTTTATTCAGACATGACAGACAGCAAACCCCAACCCTAACCGAATGGGAAATTTCAAACCAAACCATTTCAATTCTGAAATTCGAAATTTCAATCTCTAGCCCTAAACTAAAAATTCCAATTCAAAGGCTTGAAAGATAGAGCAGAGAAGAAGAAGGGTGAAGGATTGTACCTAGAATCGCAGAATGGAAGCCAATTGTGGAGATTATCCTCGACGAGGCTCGAAATCGCCTGAAGAAAAAGAGAGTGGAAGTACTCGCCGCCTGCGCCTCCAAGCCACGGATCTCCGACGATAATAGCCAACAACAGAAGGAACTAACCCCGTTGCCTTCAATCAACTACAGAGATCGAAGGAGATGCCTCCGCCTGCGCCTCGCCTCAAGCAATCCACCGTCGAGGGAGATGCTTTCGCCTGTGCCTTCCCTCGATCCCCCTCCTTCTCCCTCCTTTCTCGCCCGCCTCCGATCCCCTTCTAGTCGTCTGCGCCTCGCCTCGAGGGAGATGCCTCCGCCTGTCCCCGTCTCCGATCCCCTTCCTTCTCTCTTCCCTTTCTCTCCTTTGGAATGGGCTACCGGGTACAAGGGTTACCGGATATGCAATTTTTTTCCGGATCGGGTTAACCTTGCAAGGTTTTTGGGTTTTTGGGTTACCTTGTGCAATTCCCTCATATAATTTTTATAATAAGTAATTATGAAATATATTATCTTTATTAATTATTCATTTATTTTTTATTATTTTTATATATGTATTGATTATATATTTATATTTATATTTTTATTAATTTATTAAATAGTTATTTGTTTATTATATATTTATATATATATATCCATTATTTATTATACTATTTTTTTCATTAATTCTTGATTTATTTATGTATATAATCAAGAGGGAATTGCACAAGGTAACCCAAAAACCTTGCAAGGTTAACCCGATCCGGAAAAAAATTGCATATCCGGTATCCCTTGTACCCGGTAGCCCGTTCCAAAGGAGAGAAAGGGAAGAGAGAAGGAAGGGGATCGGAGACGGGGACAGGCGGAGGCATCTCCCTCGAGGCGAGGCGCAGATGACTAGAAGGGGATCGGAGGCGGGCGAGAAAGGAGGGAGAAGGAGGGGGATCGAGGGAAGGCGCAGGCGGAAGCATCTCCCTCGACGGTGGATTGCTTGAGGCGAGGCGCAGGCGGAGGCATCTCCTTCGATCTCTGTAGTTGATTGAAGGCAACGGGGTTAGTTCCTTCTGTTCTTGGCTATTATCGTCGGAGATTCGTGGCTTGGAGGCGCAGGCGGCGAGTACTTCCACTCTCTCTTTCTTCAGGCGATTTCGAGCCTCGTCGAGGATAATCTCCACAATTGGCTTCCATTCTGCGATTCCAGGTACAATCCTTCACCCTTCTTCTTCTCTGCTCTATCTTTCAAGCCTTTGAATTGGAATTTTTAGTTTAGGGCTAGAGATTGAAATTTCGAATTTCAGAATTGAAATGGTTTGGCTTGAAATTTCCCATTCGGTTAGGGTTGGGGTTTGCTGTCTGTCATGTCTGAATAAACAGGTGACATGTTGATTAGTGTAGGTGTCATGTAGTAAGTGATGTTGCCAAATAAACAGGTGACATGTTGATTCGTGGCTTGGAGATTCTGAAACAATACCTCATATGGAGTACTCCATGAATGCAGCATTCACATGAATTAGGATTTGTTATTTGGCTTTCCTGTGTGCTATTTGTTCTCTCATGAGAAGTGGGACATCTAAATGAATGAAGAAACCTTTAATGTAGGTATGTTGTTGACTTGATTCATTTTAGGGTTGTGTATTATGCACTAGTGTGTTTTGTGTGCAGAGCAAATATTGATAATGGCCAAGGTAAATGGATAGACCCTCACATATCAAGTTTCTTTGACATAAATATTCTTCCCATGTAGCCTATTAGCTCAATGGGAGAGCATTGTGGTCATACATAAAGATGTGGGTTCAATTCCCACGTAGGCTTATTATTCATTAATCAACACCGACTATCAACTTATGTTTAGAACAAGTCAAGCTTGCTACATCACCAAATTCAAGTGTCAAGTAAAAACAATTCATATGTCAAGTAAAACACATTATATGTCATGTAAATCCGGTATGAGTGACATGTAAATTCAGTATGGGTTATTTTTGGCGCTGCTATCACCTAATTTAGTGGCATAAGTGCTTGGATTAGCATGTTTCTTTGTTTGAGGGACTCGCAACGCAGAAGTGAGTTCATTATTAATAAAACATCAAACGAAGGCCACTTTAGTTTCTTTGCTTGGATTAGCATGTTTCTTTGCTTGGATTAGCATGTCTTCTTATTGTTGAAATTAATAAAGCGGTTTTGGTTCGTGCTTCTTGATGGTCTTGGATTTCAATTTTCAGTCACAATTTTGATTTCTTGCTTTGGGATGACAGGATGCACGTAGCATAGGCTTGAGGCAAGATCATGGAGTTGCTAGCAAGGCACAACATCGGATGAACAAGGGGGGTTGCAATGTGATAGCAGCTGCTGTTTATGCTAGCGCTGCAATGATTGATCAGTGCTTTATCTATTTGCCTTATATATATATAATCTTCATTTAAAACAATATTGATTGTGAAAAGCTTGCCTTAATGAAGGAAAATAACACGACAGGTGATGCTATTAACATGACATGTAATACTATTTAACATGACAGGTAATGCGAATAACATGACAGGTAATGCGAATCGAGCCTCTTCTCCTTAATGAATGAAAATAACATGACATGTAATGGTATTAACATGACAGTTTATATCCTTTAACATAAAAAAAAATGTTGTTGTTGGGCAAAAACAATCTTCCTCTTCCTACATTTCAAGTGTGGGATAAGACGAACGACTGGTGGAACTCACTCTACGGGAATGACTGTGAAACTAAAGTGGCCTTCCAACAACTTTATTAATTTCAACAATAAAAAGACATGCTAATCCAAGCAAAGAAACATGTTAATCCAAGCAAAGAAACTAAAGTGGCCTTCGTTTGATGTTTTATTAATAATGAACTCACTTCTGCGTTGCGAGTCCCTCAAACAAAGAAACATGCTAATCCAAGCACTTATGCCACTAAATTAGGTGATAGCAGCACAAAAAATAACCCATACTGAATTTACATGTCACTCATACCGGATTTACATGACATATAATGTGTTTTACTTGACATATGAATTGTTTTTACTTGACACTTGAATTTGGTGATGTAGCAAGCTTGACTTGTTCCAAACATAAGTTGATAGTCGGTGTTGATTAATGAATAATAAGCCTACGTGGGAATTGAACCCACATCTTTGTGTATGACCACAATGCTCTCCCATTGAGCTAATAGGCTACATGGGAAGAATATTTATGTCAAAGAAACTTGATATGTGAGGGTCTATCCATTTACCTTGGCCATTATCAATATTTGCTCTGCACACAAAACACACTAGTGCATAATACACAACCCTAAAATGAATCAACTCAGCAACATACCTACATTAAAGGTTTCTTCATTCATTTAGATGTCCCACTTCTCATGAGAGAACAAATAGCACGCCGAGGTGCAAATCAAGATGCACACTTCATAGCAAGCATTTAGCCTGACTTGTTTTACTTGACACATGGATTGTTTTACTGGACATGTGAATTATGTTACTTGACACGTCAATTGTTTTACATGACAAGTGAATTGTTTTACTTGATACGATCATACATGTGGTTCGTGTTTGAAATTTCCCATTCAAGGTTCAAGGGCAATAATTGACAGCCATTACAATAAAACGCAGCATAGTTTGTACACATCAAAACATAGCTTTGGTACATCAGATCGATCAAAGGAAATCCTGCATACATGACATGAACTTATATTAACATGTCATTCAAATCCTGGATACATGACATGAACTTATATTAACATAGCTTTGGTAGCAATTGAAACGAAATTGGACAAATCTGATGAGCGATTAAGTAGTACCTGCGGCTTTAAGAAGGAGAACTGATGCTGGGGGAGTTTTGAGTATGAAAGTAAAGCACTAAAGCTCTTATCCTGTCATCCCAAAGCAAGCAATCAAAATTGTGACTGAAAATTGAAATCCAGGACCATGAGGAAGCACGAATCAAAACCCTAATTTACACTATAGAAATCAAAACCCCAAATCAACAATTTCTATCTATGTATCCCTAAATTAGGTTTAATAGATGGAAAATCAGGGAGATGCCAAAACCTTAACCCTAGAATTTTCACTTACAATCGATCAGCAACTACCTTCGACTCATAGCTGTCTCTATCGACCTTAGCAATTGCCTTCAATTTCGTAGGAGTCGTGCACCACTAGCCTCAAAATCTGCCAGATCTGGAGAAATTTCCTAGCGACAGGATCGACCGCAACAATGGCATCCGGGTTTGGGGCCGCCATTGGAGACGAATGGGAGGAAGAAGGACCAAGATGACTGCGCTCAAGCCCTCCCGTCGAGCCCGGAGGCCTATCGCCTAGAGTCGCGAACTCCGCCTCCAACGACGGCGTCTTCCCTCATCCTTCCCTTCCTCTCTCACTGTTGCGCGCTTTTCTCTCTCCAACCGGTTGTAGGCTGTGAGAAACCGGTTACTTTGCAATTTTTTTTTTTGGGTTAACCCCCGCAATCCAACCGGGTATTTGGATTAGTTTTGCAAATAACCCTATAATCAAATTATTTTTATCTTATTTACTTATTAAGTATTTTTTTATTTATTTTATATAACTAAATTATTTTATTTTATTTATTATTTACGTTTTAATTTTTTTTTTAAATCCTTCACTTCCCACGTGTGCCAACACGTACAATTCATGAGCGCGCATGCCAATCTGTGCACATCCTGGATGTGTACGCGGGTGCCGCACATCCGGGATGCGTTTTAGGGTGCCCATTCTAAGGTATAAAAAAACGATCTCTCTTGTCAGTCTCTTTCCATAACACCAAAACAATGTTGGAGTCTCCAGGTCTCAAAACCCTGGCTCTCCTCTTCGACCACGCTCGCTCCTCCAACGACCTCCCATGGCTTCCACCTCGGCGTTCTCCTCCGATTCCTCTTCTTCCTCCTTTCTTCTCCGAATTCGCTCCTTCCGCCGCATCTCCTCTTCCGCCACCACCAGTCCGTTCACTCCTCTCTTCTCTTCTTCCTCAGGTAATGTGAATCTGTTACGGGTATACAAGCCTGCAACAGAATCGTTTCTATATGGTTTTTGTTGAGTTGTGTTTTATAGATTTGTGTAGGCTTTTAGCTCCGGATTTTGTATGATTATCAGGGATTTGGATTCGGTCTTACTTGG
This sequence comes from Persicaria tinctoria, assembly GCA_037127255.1. Classification (NCBI taxonomy): domain Eukaryota; kingdom Viridiplantae; phylum Streptophyta; class Magnoliopsida; order Caryophyllales; family Polygonaceae; genus Persicaria; species Persicaria tinctoria. The sequence continues at coordinate 67,130,816 of JBANSL010000002.1, read as the reverse complement.
AAATTTTGATTTTGAATTTTCCTTTTTTTCTCGAATAACCCTAAATTTATCTGTCTTTCGTTGCATTATATCTTTTCATCTTGATTCTGCTTCGTACTTCTGGTGAATTAATTCTGAAATGATTGGTAAACAGCCTGTTGAATGCTGTCCTGGCTTGATTAAGCCAATTGCACAGGAAAAGTAGAACGAGAGGCTTGATATGATACTCGAGTGTCAACTTACTTGGTGATGGTGTGCATCATTCTCCTGAACGGATCTATGGAGCTTTCCAGTGCTGATTGTCTTTTGATTATCACTATGTATGCTTTAGCTGTTTCGATTAATTTTTGTGTCTAGTCATTGGTTGGTTATCTGTTGTGAATGGCTGTTAGATCATGAATTATCAGAATCTTGAATGATAGATATTATACTGCTTTGGAGTCTTGGATCTCATGTTGATGATTGTTTCCGTTCCTTTTGCTACATTGTTGATTTAAATTTGAAGGATGTTTGGAGTGGAAGGGCTTTCAACTTGAAAGGATTATATTCTATTACATGGCCAAATGTAACCTTATCAGTGTCATCATTTTTCTTTAATGATAAACAAACTGGACATGAGACTGGAAGTGGAGGAAGCTCAATTTCAAGAAGATCTCCCATCGCTATATCCTGGACTAATGTCCTCCTCACATCTAATGTGTTGTGAGTATCATTTGCATTTAGTTTACATACTCGGCTACTCTAGTAATAGTAGACCTGATTTCCTTCAGAGACAAGCTTGCTTTAAACAACTAAATTTGCAAAGTGGAACTTATGCAGGGTTTATGGTGCACAAATTGCAACACAAGGGAAATTATTGTCATGGGGATCTAAGGTTAGAGTATGGCCGAAGATGTACCTTCATAGAAGTTTTTGAAGATCCTATTGCATCATCTGATTGCTTAAAATTTCAACTGTGGACAGAATAATTATCAAATTGCCCGAGGGCAATTATGGAGGCTGGTCACACCAGTTTTCTTACATGCAGATATTGGGCACCTCTTGGTCTGATTTCAATCATTTCATTGAATCATAACAAATTCATTTAAACACAGCCTTTTTTTTTAGTTGTTTTGTGGTCTGAAGGATATACTACTTCCCAGGTTAATTGCTATTCTTTACATTGTATTGGTCCTGCTATGGAGACCCTGTCTGGTCCTGGAAGATTCTTAACAATTTACTTCACCTCTGCAGTTGCAAGTAAAAGCCTCGTTACTCCCTTGTATAGGCCACAATTGTTTTCCATTCCTGGCCTTGAAATATATCCCGCATTATTTGCATTATTATCTAGTGGATTTCTCCCTATTCAGGTTTTGCAATGAGTTACTGGTTTGTGAAAGCGTCTTCTATAGGGGCGTCAGGGGCAATTGCTGGATTGGTGAGTTTTTCCAATCTCTTTTTTTTTTAAGCTTGCAGTTAAGGAAATGCTTGAATCTGATATTCTCATACAACCAGCTGACATGTAAACAAGTTTATAGTAGATTCACTTTTCACAGTTTTAACTAAACTATATTGGAGATTTGAACTTTTAATGAAATGGGACGAGAATATAGTGAATTAGTGATGATACCTGCTAAAAAGGGGTGGATCTTGTTACATCCATCCTTAGAGATATATGTGCGCATTTGAAGATGTTGAGAAGTCTACATCTGTCATAAGTTGATTTCAGAATATGAGAGTTTGTGCTGTTGACATTGAGGTAATTATCTATGATTTAACTCTTATTTGGTTGCTTATTCTCTTTTCAATTTATCAGCTTGGAGCGTATGCTGTTTATGTTATGCGGCATAGAGATATGATGAATGATGGAGGCAGAAAAGCCTTGCAGAACATTGCACAAGTCATTGCCATAAACCTGGTACTTTCTGGAGTTTGTAGACTCTTGGTGCTTCTCTTTAGAATTTTGGGTTCTGTATAAAAACTTGCCTATATATTGTACTTGCTCATACTGTTGTATCACTAAAGCTACATGGTTACTCGATCACTTTCTGAGTCTATTGCAGAAGTATTAGCCTGGGAACGATCCTTGATTCCCCCAACCCAGGAAAACTGGAAGAGGAATATTGATGCTTGCTTTTTTTCCCATCTAATTTGGGTATTGTTTGAGACAATGGTTTTAAATTTTATTCCATCTATGCAGGCATTTGGGATTGCGATAAAGGGCATTGACAATTGGGGACATGTAAGTATACAGTGCTTGGTTTGTTGATAGTATACCATATGTTTGGTGTTGCGTTGATTGCCTAAATTTAATGCTAGAAAATATGTAAGAACTATCATGCCCATAACGAAAACATGGTTGAGTTTTCACTTTTTATGATTCTTTGGCACACTGGAGACGCACATATCAAACTCTGTTGGTTTTATTCATTTAACGCTCACATTTTGCTTTGTTAACACACTTCTATTTTTAGCTGGGAGGCTTTCTAGGGGGAGCTGCAATGGCATGGCTTATTGGTCCTGCATTGAAGTTTGAAACTAGATCGATAGATGGGCGAAGAGTATTGGCTGATAGAGCTCCTATTTCCTACATCCTGAACTTGGGAAGGCGAGAACGTTAGACTGATACATGGTTCTACAGGACAACCCCTTGAAATCTCAACACCATGAAGCTCGCTTAGAGTGAGCTTTGTTACTAATCCTAACTGGTTGTATTGTTTTTCGGTAAGGCAAGGACGTTAACCTTGGGAAGGCGAGAAATGTACTGTATTGTTTTTGTACATAAATCTCATGTGACATTAATGCATATGGGAAGTAGGAGATTCTGATTATTGCTTCGCAACTGGTTGTGCTCAACATCTTGATTAAGTTCCTTTCCTGAAAAGGTGATTAAGTTCCTTTCCCACCTGAAGGAAGTTGACCTTGAATGTTAACAATGTTACGCACAGAATGTTGAACCTGTTCAAGAGAAAGCGCGAGCTCTGATTCTGATAGCAAATTCTTAGAAATGGGTTCTGTTACGCTCCTTGATTTTGTTCCCCCCCACCCCCCAAATTAAAATAACATACTCAGTGCACCCCTTGATGTCTTTTCCCATGACGGGTTTTTGCTCATGTCTCTAGGCGTCGAGAAGTGCATCGTTAGTCTCAAGAATCACTCGTATTCTGAACATTCTCTTTCTGCCCCTTCATCGTCCCTTGCTTCCACACGGATCCCCGTCTTTGGTGCCTTGTGAGTGGTGCCATAATCCTTCTTGTTTTGTGCGAGGTTGTAGTTTGTTTCTTGATTTTAGTCCGTCACCCGTTTGCCTTTTGACCTCTCGATTTCTCAGATAATCGTGTAATCTAAAATTTCAAATTATTACCTTGATGAAAAAAAATATTGTAGTTTTTTTTCGATACAAGTAAAAATTCGAGAGATCAAGCAACAAGCTTGATCCTCGAGATGCCAACGGATCAGCAAACAGGCTAACCACTATGATACATAACAATTGAAAAACATAATAGAAAAGAAAGGTGCAACAAACAGACTATACGCACTATTCATATATTAGGCAAAATAAAGACCGTTAAGTTGAGGATGCAGACGAAGAACAAAGTCAAAGTCAAGCACTACCAAGTTTTTTCAATTAGCAATTTGAATGACAACATAATCTTTAGTTGGGAAATTTTATTAGAAATTATAAACTTTTTGAGTTTTTTTTGGCCAACAAAGAGGATTAGAGTCCAATATTATAAAGTTATAGAATAGCGGTCATAATAACATAGAAAACATCAATTGCAAGTAAGTCCAACAAAGATGAAGGTGTATCGAAAAAGTCATAAAGGCACTAGATTGAACAAATGTCATATTCGCTAACTTGTCTACTACTTAATTGGCCTAGTACGGGACGTGTGAGATCTTGAGTTAGTTTTGGTGTTGACTATGAGATAATCAAAGAAGGTTTCGAATTTCCCAAAAGTCTTTTAGTAGGATGAAAATATGTTTAAATGCAAAATAACTCTTATTAAATTACACACAAGTCCTTAAATAATTTAGAAAATATTTACAATTTGGACCGAAAGCATTTTATCGATGCTTCAACCTAGGGCTGGGTAAAAGTTGGATCGGACCGGAATCGGACCGGGACCAGACCGAAAATTACGGTCTTTAGATCGGACCGGGATATTACGGTCTGGTCCGCGGTACAAGAAAATTTGATTTCCGGTTTTCGGTCCAAACCCAGGAACATACCGAAATTTCCGGTCTGGACCGGAATTGGACTGGTTTCTAATTTTTTTTTAAAATAAGAGAATATAGCATTGAATATACCAAAAATTTAGCCCATTTGCAAAATTAACCCCCTCCTTCAAATTTTGCAAAACTATCAATTAGGCCTAAAAAATTGCAGAAGTAACAAGTGCTCCCAACTTGCCATTCCAGGTAATTGTAATCATCACACAGTACGGTGCCCTTGCAAGGAAGTTCAGGTGATGGAGAGGGATTGAAGATGATTGAGAGAGAAGCATATGAACCCCCTTTCGACTGCGAGAGAGTTTTGCAGAGAGAGACATAGAAGGAGGACTTTCAAAACGAAGAAGACGACAAGAGAAGAGATATTGGAGGCGTTTGAAGAAGAAAAATCCTCCACCCACGTAGAAATCAAGTAAGTACTCAACCTCCCTCTCTTGAACCCGAAAACGTTGTAGATTGTCCCATTGTAAATCGTCAGCCAAGTTAGGGAGAAATCGGGTTGAATTTTTTTTAAAACCCTAACTTTGTGGGAATTGGAAGGTTTGGGAGAATTAACTATTGGGAAATTTAGGAAGTTGTGATGTGCAAATGGTGATGGAAGTCATCGAAGATGGGAAGACGAAGTTGAAATTGAAGGTCTGAACGTGTGTGAATTGAACTGAAAATCTCGATTAATTGGTGGATTTTGGAATGAGAGAAATTGTTACTGTCACGCAAATTTTAATGTCATACATTTTTTTGTCACACAATTTTTCTTTACTGCACGCATTTTTTCTTTATTGGCACGGATTTTGCAGTTACTGAAACTTGTTTTAGCAACCTGTAACCTTTAATGTACACACTTGTATCTCAGGTATAGAAACAAGTGACCTATAGTTAGAATCAAAGGAGGGAAGGTCGTGTCGACGCCGTCGAGCAAGATTGGCAGGACCAACCGTTTCTCTAAGATTGGGAGGGCCAACCATTTCTTCAAGATGGTGCTCCTTCGCTGTATGGACGACGCCCTTGCCGCTACAGATTGGAAGAGGCTTCTGGATAGCCCCCTTGGGGGAATGTGCTTGTTTGTTGATTGTTGTAAGTCTGCAGGTTTTTGGTTTTGTTAGGACTCGTACATTTGCTCACTTTTGATGATTTTAGGACTCGTAAGAAACTCCCTATTGTTGTTTTTATACCTATAGGAGTATGTTGGCTTTAGTTGATTTTATGACTCATAAAGATCTGACCTTGATTGTTCTATTTGGACTTTGCTCGCTTTTGTTGTTTTAGGACTACACTTTGATGTTGGTTGTAGACATCGAAACATCTTTTTTTTTTTTACTGTCATGCATTTTTGGAATGGGGGAAATTGTTAGTGTCACGCAACTTTTAATGTCATACATTATTTTTGTCACACATTTTTTCTTTACTGGCACGCATTTTTTCTTTACTGGCACATATTTTTTCTTTATTGGCACAAATTTTGCAGTTACTGAAACTTATTTTAGCAACATGTAACCTTTAGTGTACACACTTGTATCTCACGTATAAAAAAACAAGTGACCCATAGTTAGAACTAAAGGAGGGAAGGTCGTGTCGACACCGTCGAGCAAGATTGGAAGGATCAACCATTTTTCACTCTTGTCCACGTTCCCACCGACCATCAGACACGAGAGTGACAAAGACCAGCCCTTTCTCCCCTGCAAAAGTAAGAGAAGAAGATAGTCTCCTCATTATCAGTTCGGTATATGAAGAGGATAGGGGGTTGTCATGGCTATAAAACGAATATGATAAGCATACTTACCCATATTCGTTACTATATATTGTCTGAAGTTGGCACGTGGTCCCATTTGTATGGCACGGAATATTCAATTGTTGTCCTGTATTTCTTTTTGGTTGGGATGCAGCCGAGGTACTGGTTTGTCTCCCCCCTGAGTTGTATTATACTTGAGAGCTACGTTTGATGCTTTTATAATCCCTCCCCAAACCCCTCCAATCTCAAATACAGATTTCTCTCCCTTTATTTGGGTGAGACCCTGAGCATTAAATGCACTCCCCTTGTATTTAATACAAATCATGTCACCTCCTCTCTCATCTGTACATTTCATGCTTCTTCATTTATTTTATTTTTTTTAATAGGAAATGGTAGTAGATAGCACAAAAAAAAAATGTTTGCAAATCGAGCACTACCCCTTGAAATTTTGCACAACTACCATATTTTGCCCAAAAATTGCACAAAAGTGTAGGTCAAAAACTCCCCCCGTAACCTGATTTTCCCCTTATTTACAAAAAAAAAAGGAAAATAAAAGGAGGGAGTGGAGGCATAATTCAACTGACGGCGGGAAGGACAGAAAAAGGGGGAGTTATTAAATGCCAATCCAATCACACTTCTCCTCTCCATTTTGGTGGTGTCAAAATCTGAAAAGCAAAGAGAGAGAGAGATGACAACGAGCAGTTACAGAGAAACCGAGAGAGAGAGAGAGAGAGAGAGAGACGAAAAGAAAAGGAGAGAGTGCACCCACGTCCACCATCGTCGGATTTGGAAGAGGTGAGGTCGGAGATTACACAACACCCACGAATGCCGACGACAGAGTACACAAGTACGCCCCTCAGTCTTCCTTTTCTTCCTTTGCTTGTACTGTGCGCGGGTGTGGGCCGCAGAAGTAGTTGGTAAAGGGGTTAGGGCAATGTTGTCAATGGTGGCCTGAATGGTGGGTCGTGGTGGCATGGGTGGTTTTTGGGTATGGAGAATGGTGGGTCGTGGTGGCATGGGTGGTTTTCGGGTATGGAAAGGGGAAATCGGTGGTTAGGGTTTCCAATTGGGTGACAGGGGTTTTAAATTGGGTGACAGAGGTTTCCAATTAGGAGAGAAGGTGTTAGGGCAATGGTCGGGGAACTATGGAAAGGGGAAATCGGTGGTTAGGGTTTCGAATTGGGTGACAGGGGGTTCGAATTGGGTGAAAGGGGTTTCCAATTCGGAGAGAAGGGTTTCGAATTTTGTTGTGGTAGTAGGTGGAAAAGGGAAAATGACGAAATGTGGAAATTGGGATATGTGGATGTCGTAGGTGGGCGATTGAAAGAGGATAGAGGTATTAGTTGTGTTTGATTTCACATTTGATAGTATGAAATTCATAAGGGGTGACATGGGTTTCGATTTGAGTGACAGGGGGTATCCAATTGAATGAGAAGGGATTGAATATTTGTTTTTGTACTTCGATAAGGGGAAGTTTTTGGTGGTCGGTTTAAGAAGGATAGGGGGAATTGGCATGAGATTTGAATTAAGGTATTGCATGTGTTTGATTTGGAAATTGTTTAGTGACAGGGGTGTAATGACATGGGTTTGTTTGTCTATTGACTGAGGATCTAGAATTATGTGACAAGGGGAGATAAATATAAGTGGAAAACTGATTTTGTTCGTCTGACCGAAATTGTAGGAAACAAATGGTGAGGACAAGGAATCTGAGTCCCAATAAGTGGGAGCCCCAATAATTAGTCCCGGAAGATAAGAACTTCTGGGCACGGGTCAACCAGGGATCAAGATTGTCGATGCTAACCAACATCGACGACTATGTCGACCCCGTTGAATGAGAGAAGCTCCTTGACAACCAGCTGAGTGGGGTTGTCCAGTTGGCGCACCGCGTCAAATTCTCATCACAACTGGTGCATTATGTACTCCAGCGCCAGGTTGAGACCGAGAAGAAGTGGGAGACCTGGTACATGATAAAGGGGAAGCTCCGGAGGTTCTCGATCAAGAAGTTCGCCTTAGTTACAGGGCTACGGTGCAATCGACCAAGAGGGGCTGAGATGGTGGACGACGACAAAGCTATAAAGGACTTTTTATCAAACGAAAGGATGACGATGGATGAGTTGGAGAACGAAGTGAAGAACTTACTGTTGGCGGAGCGGAGCCCGTGAAAAAGATTTAAGCTCGTACTTCTCTTCATTGTGGAAGGAGTGTGGTTGGTGGAGAATGTCGATCGGTTCTTGGCATTCCCATGAGGGAGGGTCATTTATGAGGCGACACATGCATCGCTGAACGGCGCTGTAAAGCATCGGGTGGCTGACTTGAAGGCAGAAGATCGCAAGAAGCGCAATGGTTATGGGCTGATGGGTTATCCGCTTTCTTTTCAGGTAACATTCTCGACCACACCCATATTATTGTACAACGATAAGTTTGTAATTCATATGCTGAAAAGTTTATAATTTGAGTGCAGATGCCTTGTAGATTTGGTTGTTCGAATCCATGTTGAGATGGGGGCTCCAATTTGCGTCGAATGTGTCGCACACGGCTTTCCCTCGTTGCTTGAGATGGACCCTCAAAGATGGAAACCTCTCTTACGCGGAGATACCCGGTCGCAATGTAGTTGAGGGAGAGGCCATTGAGATTGAGGAGAACCCAGTACTCATACCGGAGGAGGTTGAGCTGGAGTTGATTGATGGATGTGTCTACCGAGATGAGGAGTCCGCCCCCCTGTTCGACGACATAGTGGCACCCTTGCTGAGCCATTTTCAAGCCCCTGGTGGGAGCTCCCCAACTACGTGAAAAGGAGCCGATGAGAAGGACGAATGGGTGGACCACGTGGCCAAGACACTTGAAGTAGTTATGGAGAGGCTGGGGACAATGTCAAGCTGGATGGAGAAGATGGAGGGAAAGTTACGTAATTTAATCCCATATATTCATTTTGTGGAGACTTTGGAGAACTACGGTGACAAAGGTAAATGGACTCCTGGCACGTGAAATTTGACAGGTGACACGTAGTTTTTGATATTGAACGAATATTCTATGAATTTTAGTAGGGCCTGGTCTGATATGAATTAAATGTGTAAGTTGTGAAGTGAATTTGGTGACCTTAGTCTGATATGAAGTTGTTGGTATGGAACTTAGTTTGAAAGAATCGTATTTGTATATGTTGGGTATTGATTCCATTTGAAAGATGTCACGTAATAAAATGCTATTGTTGACCTGCAGCTGAAATTGTTGGAGGTGGACGTGACTGAACTACGGGTTGGTAAAGGGAAGGGGACGGCCGGGCAAGAAACAACCCAGGGTGTGAGCACTTCATTTGAAATTCCTGCAGATAAGGAACGGGATGGGATGGGTGAAAAGGACGACAGACAGAAAGAACACGCTGTCAATCAGAATGAACAGGATGAGTTGGATGAAAGCTATGACAATGTAAGTTTGTTTTTTCGTGACATGCATTACGATGTTGAGTCCGACTGGACATCAGGGATCCAGTTTCACACGTGAATTTATTTTTCAGGTCGTACTTGACGATTTGGTTAAGTCAATCGCACCTAAAGGCGGTGAGAAGACCCTTAGGGGACAAGGTGGTAAGGTAAGCTGCTGGTAACCGTCACATGAATTTATCAATTCAGGGTGACATGGAGAATTTAGTTGTGTCACATGATTTATTATGTTAAGTGACACGGGATAGTTTCAGCCCAATTTGAAGTTTGATTTGATTTGTAGTTGGGAGATGCTGTTGGGAAGGGATCTTGTGCTAATGACGGGGACAAGCACGCTGAAGGTGAATCTGTCAAGGCAGGGGATGGGGGACATGAAAGAGCAAGGAGGTAAGTTTTTTTTTTTTTTATCAATTCTCGGTGACAGGGAGAATTTTGTTGTAGGACATGAATTTTTATGTTAAGTGACACGGGATAGTTTCAGCTCAATTTTAGGTTTGATTTGATTTGTAGTTGGGAGATGCTGTTGGCAAGGGGTTTGGTGCTGATGACGGGGACAAGCAAGCTAAGGTGAATCTGTCAAGGCAGGGGATGGGGGGGGGGGGGGGGCAGGAAAGAGCAAGGAGGTAAGTTTTTTTTGGGGGGTGACATACTTATTGGTGATGAGTGACACAGAAAATTGGGGATCCACTCTCAATCTTCATCATGTGTTTCAAGTCGTTACATCAAATGTATCTATAGGCGGGGAGAAGCCCCTAGAAGGATAAGTTGGCCAGGTAAGTTGTGGTTATCCCTGTGGATTTGGTCAACAATTACAGTAATGACTTCATGATGACAGGGTGAACTTAGTTGGCTGACATGGGATATCTGTGTTTACATCCCACGTTTGCCTTTGTTTCCTAGGTGGCAGGTGGTGATGATACGGGGAAGCCCCGGATATCCTAGGTGTATGCATCTAAGGGGGCAAAGAAGACGAGGAAGGGTGACGGAGAGGAGTTGGCTCCCCCGGCAAAAAAACTGCGTGCTCGGAAGGTAGCCGCAGTTCCCGCTGATGCTGTTGCGCTAGGAATTATTTCCGTGACCAACAACGACGGCCTGACAAGTTGGCTCACAAGGTACTTAACTTTTGTGCCTTACTCTTCAATAGACGACAAAGATAGAGAGGTGAGTGTCCACTAAACTTGGCATAAATTTACCGTGTAGTGAGGACGTAGAGATGTGCAAGTCAACTTGTGGTGCGGACGTGACGAAGGTCTTCCTCACCTCCCTAAAGATGCCCCGAGCTTGGTTTGGCACAGTGTTATGAATACGTGTCACCTTTGAAATTTCACGTGTCAGGAGTCTGGATTTTCATTACGGTACATTCACTTCATGCAGGAGATGGAGGAGTGTTGCTACCTTTTGTATAAGCGGTCTCGGACAGGGCGGATGACATTGGCAGTCGAGCCATCGTTGTTGATACGTGCTTGACGGGACTATATCTACTGCGGGAATCGAAGGAGTATAGTGCCAGCCCCGAAGCATACGAGCCAACTAATGTTGTGCTGGCGTACTTAGACGGCTAGTCCCCGAAGACGATGAGGCGTCCGTGGTGAGGTGCGGACCTCATCCTCCTTCCCTTGAACGTGAAGAACAAACATTGGGTTGCGCTTGCTATTGATCTGAAGGAGTGGGAGGTGAGGGTGTATGACTGTGATGTGCACCTCGTGACGGACCGCCAGCTCCGACCCCTCCTAATACCTGTGACCCACCTAATCCCTGTCGTCATGCGTGCACACCCCAAGCTGAAGGTCATGTATGAGGATAAGCTCCCCAAGCCGTTGCCATTCGTCGGGACAATAGCCTTCCACATAACAAGCTAAGGTAAGTTGAGTCACATGCTTCAATTTCATTTCAATCCATGTGGTATCGGCGTCCGAGTTCTGACGGATGGTTCCCCGTTGCGGCGGTGATTGTGCCCGTACACCATTAGATTCATGCAGCTCCTGCTAGAGACCGCCCCCACATTCGATGGATTGGACGACGGTTTTATTGGGGCATACCGACCGATGCTAGTTGTTGGCGTCTTCCACGATCGACTCGGATGCTAGCCTTTGGAGTGACAATTGAATATTTTTTGTGAACACTCGATTCCAATCGAAAGACGCAGTTTTAATAGTTGCAGTAGGACTTTGGATATTTTGCTAAACTTGGTAGTTGTTGATTGTGTACATGAACATGTATCGCGCTTACATGTTCATGTCCAATCGATCCTAATGTGGTACTTTATGTATGTGGACATGAACATGTATTTTGTGAAACTTGGTAGTGTAGGTATGAACATGGTTGTACTTGGTACATAAAACATATCGATCCAAATAGGACAAAACGAAAATCTGACAAGGAATCTTTCCAAGTGGGAGTTGGTTGCACAATTACTTTGACTCACTTGAAAAAATAGAAAAAAAAAAAGAAAACCAAATATTCTCCCTGAAAAAAAAGGTAAAGAAAACAAAGTAACTTTCACCAACTTGCATTCATTACAGTTGGGGAAAACAAACCACCACCACAAGGGAAAGGGAGTGACTTTTAATAGTTGAAGAGAAAGGAAAAGATAGAAGTGAATTGACATTGGAAAAGGCCGACCACTGTGAATAGAGTGCATAGGAGAAGGGAGGAACACGCCGGAGAAGAGCCTACTGGAGAGGAGCGCGCCAGAAAAGAGGTACAACACATAAATTCTTCTTGAAATCCCTCTCCCTTCTCTGCTACTCTGAATCTCGACTTATTTTGCAATGTTCCATTGTTTCGTTCAAAGCCATGCATTGGGGGAAAGGAGAAATTTGGGAAATTGGGGATTCGGGTAAACGGGGATCTGGGGAATTGGTGGGTAAGGGGAAATATGGATATGGGGAAATAGGGCTATGGGGATCTAGGGAATTGAGATTGAAGAGCGAGGGAGGTTAAAGAAGAGCGAGGGAGGGTTGCGGGTCATTTCACGCAGAATGTCGGCGTTGACAGGAACACATGTCAGAAACGGGAATTCCAGGAGTTTTGGGAGATCCTAACTGACATGCATGACAAGGGTTTTGTTGTTGGGTGACAGGTGTTTTGACTAAGGTGACATGGGCAGTTGCTCGTAAATTTAGGAGAAACTCGCAGACAGATTTAATAGTTGGGGGATGATTTTGTTTGGATATTTGATTATGTTCATGTCCACCTAATTGCAGGAAGGAGATGGTTCGGTCCCAAAACTTGAGGAGGAAGGGTGTCCCGCTAACGAAGAAGGTGGAGCCACGACTCGCAGTCTAGGAGGAGAAGCATTTCCGGGGGCGGGTCAACTTGGACGACTGGGTCGACCCCGTCGATATGGAGAAGCTGCAGCGAAGTCAGTTTGGGGGGAGGGGGGGTTGTGCAATTGGAAAACCGGGTACAATTCTCGTCGCAACTGCTATATTACGTTTTACAACAACAACTTGTGACGGAGAAGAAGGTGAAGACTTGGTACATGCTACAAGAAAAGCTCTGACGCTTCTCGATCAAGGAGGTTGCACTTGTTATTAGGATGCGGCGTGGTCGAGGTCATGGGGAAGAGACGGAGGATGACAAGAAGACAAAGAAGTCTCTCAAAGACTTATTTGGAACTGATAGCATGGCGGTGGGTGAGCTAGAGAACGCGTTCAAGAACTCCATCTTGATGGAGCCGAGTGCGAGAAGACGTTTTAAGATCGCTCTCCTCCTCATCGTCAAAGGAGTTCTGCTGGGGGGAGAACCCTGGAAACCCATACGAGGGTGGATTGTCAAGCTTGTGGAGAACGTGGATCGGTTCCTGGATTACCCATGGGGCCGAATTGTGTACGAGGCCACCCATGCGTCCCTGTCGGGTGTCATAGAACGACGTGTTGCCGACTTGAAGCCGAAGGCCAAGGACGACAAACATGGTTATGGCCTAATGGGTTATCCGTATGCGTTCCAGGTTACCTACTCGACCCAAGTTATATTTTCATTATTAAGTGCAATTGATGAACTCGAGTGTCATGTGTGTGTTGTAGATTTGGCTGTACGAAGCGGTACCAGACATTGGGGAGGAGTTTGCGAACAGGGTGTTGAAGACGACGTTGCCTCACATGTTGAGGTGGACAACCGATGACGACAATCTAAGCTATGAGAAGATCCAAACCCGCATGAACCCGGAGGAGTCGGAGAGCATACAGGTTGAAGACAACCTCATACTAGTCCCGAAGGCCGGCGAGTTTGAAGTGATACTCGGGTGCTTCTACAAGCATTAGGAACCTGACCTCTACTACGATGACATTGAGGCCGCGTTGACACCCTGTTATTACGGTGACGGCTCTGGCAAGGCCAGCCCGAGTTCGGAGCAACGAGATGGGACCAGGGACTCCTAGGAAGATAAGGTGGGGAGGACACTTGAACTGATGTTGGAGAGGTTGTGAACTATGTCAACATGGATGCGGAGAATGGATGACAAGGTACGTGTAACTTTTCCCCCATTGATGAACACCATTGATGAGAAGAGGAAATAGACCGGCGACACGGTATATTTTGATAGTGACACGGGTAACTTTTCCCCCAATTACGAATAATCTTTTCGAACCACACCTCATTTATGTACTGTGTGGTTTAGATGAAGGTCTTGGAAGGTGTTGTGAATGGGATGCGAGATGCCCATTCGAATGCAGGAGGTGTGCAGAAACCAATGAGAGATGTCCGTAGAGAGGATAACCACCAAAATGTCGGGGGGGGGGGGGGGGGACAGAGAGACCAACTAAGGTGGATGATCAGCCACCAGAAGGACAAGAGGAGGTAAATTAGTTGTTAGTTCACCTGGTATTTTCTCCCAATGGGTCAAGGGTTAATAAAATCAAGATTTTCATATTTCAATATATTGTAGTAAACTGACACAGTTATTTACGTCAAGTGACACGTTTAAATATGTCGGGTGACAAGGGATTACAAAAATTATCGGAATGACAGTTGAAATAACCATAACCATTTGCCAGATCTCAGAGGATGTGAAAGCCAAGGCCGTTGGAGGAAAGACGAGTAAGAGGGACCTAGGAGGTGTGCATCCACAAGGGAGAGATGTCCGTGGAGAGGATGAGGGGAAACATGGGGAGGCTAAGGAGAACAACCTTAAGGCCCGGTCAACGGAGGTACCACCTATAGTGGATGACCAGCCACCACCAGAAGGACAGGATGGAGAGGTAAATTGGTTGTTACTTCACATGGTATTTTCGCTTCAGGGTCAAGGGTTAATCAAAACTGGGATTGCCATATTTGAATCTGTAGTAGTGTAGTGACAAGTTCATTTATGGAAAGCAACAAGGTTAATTAGTCGGGTTACACGGGGATAAAAAAATTTACCCAATGATAGTTGAAACATCCTAACCAATTTCCAGATCTTAGAGGCTACAAAAGCGGAGCCCGTTCGAGGCAACAAGAGTAAGAGAGGTTCAGAAGGTGAAGGAGAAATCAAGTCCCCCCCCCCCCCCCTCTCCTAAGAAACCGCGGGCCAAAAAAGGGAATAACGCTGTCAAAGGCGCGTGCGCGATTAAACGGGGACTTGTATCCGTCTCAGACAACGATGGGTTCCTCCGCTGGATGGATAGGTAACCCTCATCAGTAAATGTACCCAACTGATTGCAGACACGACTCCATTCTCCTAACATTGTGGTTGTGGTTATGCAGCGAAGATGGGGAGATGTGGAAGACTGCCTACGTCACAACGCTTACGAAGGAGTTCTTCACTGCTCGATGACATCTATTTTAGTCCTATTTTAGGGTTGCATTTGCATATTCGTTTAGAACATTTTCATGCATATTTATCATATTTTACACTTTATTTATTTTATTTTGCATTTTCGGAGTCTACACCGAGCTTTTATTTATTTCAGGCATTTTGAGGCTAATAGTATGAAAATTCAAAAGTCAATACGGAGGAGCGAGAATCATTGGATCCGACCCTGAAAGCTAAAGTGCAAAAATTGCCAAAGTTGGATCATGGTCTGCAATTAGAATTGGGTATTGGGTTGGATTTTAATTTTTTAAATGGTGTGGGCTGAATTTGTAATTTTATCAAAGTTATATATATATATATAGAGTATGAATCAAATGTTAACAAGCCTTAGGGTGTTTTGTGTTAACAAATCTCAGCCGTTGATTTAGTGTGATTGAATGGTTGAGATTAATCAATAAATTAAATTAATTTTTTTTTAAAAAAAGAAAACCCCAAGCCCATCCCTTAACAACGCGTGTATAAACCTAACCCTATCTTATGAAATCCTCATTCACAAACCACACAAAATCAGAGAGACCAGGCGGTGGCGATTTGAAGCCATGGCGACTCCTCCTCCTTGCTCCCATGGAGGATATGAGCGGCGCTTGTGTTCCGGAACGGCCTGCGAACCGCGAGGTACAACGAAGGCGAACGGTCGATGGAGGCGATCGATGGCGGCCAGCAATGACGACCGATGGAGGATGTGAATCCAGTCCCTGGCGGATCTCCGACAACTCCATTGGCGACTGATGGCGGCCAGCGATGGCGACTGATGGAGGATGCGAATCCAGATCCTGGCGGATCTCCGGCAACTCCCTGGTGGATCTTCGGCAATTCCAAACTGCGCCACCAAGCGCCGTCGCCTGCATATGCGATTTCGCTCCCAAAAGACCTAGAATCGCGATCCCGGCTCAGTGGTACCACGTCTCTCTCGCATCTCGACGCCTCTCATCTCGTTCCCACAAGCGTCGTGAGCCTCCCCTTTCGGTTTTGCAAGAGTCGACAGTGCTCTCCTGAATTGGGGATTTCTTCAATTGGGGATTTCTTGAATCCGGTACTCAATTTGGGAATTTCATTGAATTGTTGTTTATTAGGTTGGTTTTGATTGAATTACTATTTAACATCCGGGATGAAATAATAATTCGGTTCTTGGTGTTTGTCAATGTGAAATCTTTGTTGCAAATGCAAATTATGGTCCGATCAGAATTTTTCTAGTTTTGTTTTTCATTAATTTCACGTTCAGAGCCATTATTCGGCAAGTCAGAGTTTATATTCGTTGATAATAAGAAATTATTCATCTGTATATATAGTTAATTAGATGTGGAAACCAATCATTACATCTACACCCTCTTTCAATCTAACGAATAGTTACTATCAATCTAACGAATAGTTACTGTCAATCTAACGAATAGTTACTATTAATCTAACGAATAGTTACTATAAATATAGCGAATAGTTGCGTGATTTACCAACGAATAATTACTATTAACTACCGAATAATTACTATTAACTACCGAATAATTACTATCAACTTAACGAATAATTACTATCAAACTAGCGAACAATATATAACTGGCAAAACTACCGAATAATTAGTATCAATCTAACGAATAGTTACTATTAATCTAACGAATAGTTACTATTAATCTAGCGAATAGTTGCGTGATTGACCAACGAATAATTACTATTAACTACCGAATAATTACTATTAACTACCGAATAATTACTATCAACTTAACGAATAATTACTATCAAACTACCGAACAGTATATAACTGGAAAAAAAAACGTTACCTCCAAAAAAACACACGCGCTTTGTTTCAGCAAGTTGGCTATAAAAGTGGTGGGACCTACTCTTTTTTTCTTTAAATAAAAAGGAAAAGTCTCAATTAATCTCACCCATTCATTTCTAATCAATCAATGGCCTATATTTGTTAACACAAAACACAATAAGGTGTGTAAACACCTGACCTAACATCTATATATATATATAAACATAATAAAGAAAGAAATGGAGTAAATTAAAGACATGCTTAAAATAAAATGCAAACCAGAAATCTTCGTCCTCGATCCGGAGTGGAATACCGAAAACAAAGGAAAATAAACCCTAAACTAAAACCTAAAACTAAATCTTCGTCCTCGATCCAGAGTGTGGCTCCCTAAGCCTTTGGAGACTTATGGAGCCGCACTTTTGCCGCAATAAGGCTTCGGCCGATTTAGTTTTAGGTTTTAGTTTAGGGTTTATTTTCCTTTGTTTTCGGTATTCCACTCTGGATCGAGGACGAAGATTTCTGGTTTTCATTTTATTTTAAGCATGTCTTTAATTTACTCCATTTCTTTCTATATTATGTTTAGATAAATTCTCCGTTCTAGGGTTAGGGTGAACCCGACAATGTCGCAAATTGTTTGATTTCGATGTTTGCTTGAACTTAGTCCGAATTTTATGAATTGATTTGATCCTAGTTTCTTAACCTTATTGATGTCAATAGATTAGAATCCTTTTTAGATTCAAGATGCTACCGCTGAGAATTGAAATTGGATAGTAGGATGGCTTTCATGAACCTGAAAAGGGAATTGTGTCTATTGGAACCCTAGGTTTGAACTTGAGGAATCCACAATTTTTATTGTGATATTTAAACGATTGTTAAGGACTCTTGAGGATTATTAAATTATCGTAAATTCTTAGGTGTGAATCGGTTAGGTGGAATGCGACAACGAAAGTTTAATTGATTTTCTCCTAAGGTCTATAAAGAGCTTAAAGGATCTAGATTCTGTTAATTTACACACAATCACTGCAACACGCGACAACTGAGTAGTGATGACTTTAGATAATTTACCTTCAATTTGACATATTAAGAAGATGAAGTTCGAGTGAACCCCGGGTTGAATTCTTTGTGGCATTGTAGTGGGAATCCTTAACCTTGGAATTACTTCTCATATATATTTTCTTCATAATTTTTGCTTGTTTTCTAGGTTTAGTTGAAAATCAAATACCTCTTTCTTGGCTTAGCTTATTAGTTCTAGATAACGATTGATACATATATAATCCCCGTGATCGATACCCGTATACTGCAATTGATGTCGTATTCTTGCGAGGTTGGTTCAGGCTACACTATTCTTGTGTTGGTTTAGACCACATCACCGCACTACAAACGCCAATAATTTGGTTAAACTCTGAGATACAAAAGTCGCCTAACTGATTACCTTTGGTTAATGAATGACACGGTATTTAGTGTAAGAGGTACTGCAATAGTATTGGATTTTCACTAGGTTTGTAATCGATGCAGCACATGGAACACGCATGTTATCTTCTGCGTAAAGGGGTAACGGAGAGAGGCGGTGATGTTGGCCGCCGAGTTGTGGTTGTGGACACCTATTTCGGACGCTATCTGTAGAATGAGTGGGACAAATATAACAGCGATGCAGATAGCTAGGAAGCGGACTAGAAGCTGCCTGGCTACTTCGACGGGCGGTCTCTGGCGACGATAGGGCGGTCCTGGGAAGGGGCGGAACTCATCCTTCTACCGTTGAATGTGAAAAGTATTCATTGGATCATCGTAGCAATTGATCTGAACGGGTGGCAGGTAAGGGTTTATAATTCTGATGTTTACATCGTGAGGGACCGCCATCTGCCGGCACACTTAAGCTGCTTCACCCACCTTATGAACGGGTGGTAGGTAAGGGTTTATAATTCCAATGTTTACATCGTGAGGGACCGCCATCTGCTGGCACACTTAAGCTACGTGACCCACCTTATCCCGACACTGATGAATGCCCACCGCGCGTTGAAGGCCACCTATGCCGACAAGTTGCCAAAGTCGTTCGCCCTTAATCGCGAGAAAAGGATGTCGCAGAACAAGTAGAGGTAATTTATGTGGAACCCTTAAAAATCTCTTCGTCTCATAGTGTTATCTGGCTATTATGAATCTGACTTAAGCATCCCTATTACAGTGGAGACTATGGACCATACACGATGAGGTTCATGGAACTCCTCACGAAGGACGCACCCACCTTCGATGGTCTTGACGACGGATTCATCGGGGCATACATGCACATGCTTGCTGTTGGCATCTTCCATGGTAAACGGTTATGATCGCCGTTGTCATCGTAATTGCCAAGTGTTATGAACTTTGTTGTTATTGTAGAAGGTTGTTATGAACGTCGTTGTTATTGTCGTGGTTTGTTATGAACACGGTTGTTCCTCAAAACATATAGTTGTCGACGGTAGTTGACTAGGTTGGTATTGTAGTACGTTGCTATGAACTTTGTTGCTTTCTTTATCTTGTGTCGTTGGTTATAAGTTATTGACTGTTATGATATTTTTATGATATTTTTTGGTTATCGACGTATTAAAATAAGTGACAAGATAATTATTTTGGTTGACATGGGATTTCAATAAGGTGACAAGGGTGATTTCCTTACGTGACTAGCACAAACACTGAGAACTGTAAACATAAATTGAAACAAATGCTAAGGCAATGGTGATTTCCTTATCAAAGTGTCAACCACAGAAATGTTAAACATAAAAAAACAAGTGACATGATACCCCTTTTACCTGACAGGGGAATACTAAAGGGGGATTGGGGTTATTTCCTGAAGCCATCCCCAAAAGTACTACGAAGTTCTTAACCACTTACCTATAGTTTGCCATATGTGCATGCACCCTAAAAAGACTAACAAGTACTTAACCCATTCCCAAAAGAACCTAGAAGGAAAATGGTCCAACCACTGACCCCAAACTGCAAATGCAAAAGAAGACCCAGCTGCTGAGGAAGGCGTTGGACCACCAATGGAGGAACACATCTACGAACGACGACGCTTGACACGGGGAAATTCTCCCTGAGATGGGTATCGACAAGTCTTAGGGCGACCAGGGCGCCGTTTCACGTTCGGGGGGAGGCACACCGCGCTGGACATGGCTAGGGGGAGGGTTCGCCAATCTGCTCTTGGAGCAAGCGGATATAGCACATTCTCGTAACACGCCTTTCATGCTGCGACTTTGTAGAAGTCATTCACGAGAGAGAAGAAATTGGTACCTCGAAACTTGGCAGCGGCTATGGCATGCGACCACGGAAACTGGTCAATGTCGAACCGCTTGCATGTGCAGGTATGAGCACTCAAGTTCATAACCCAGGAGAAGGAACCTTTGCGGACATTGTACTCGTGTGAACTAAGTGGTCTGATATCCATGCATATTGCCATCGCAAAGTTCATTTTCAGAGCATCGTCAACGTAATCGCTCACTGACTTACCCGATTTGGTGGTGGTTTCCCGTCTCTCGTAAAACCACTTGGCTACAGTTTCGATGATAGCATCAATCAGGGTAGTGATGGGTAGGTCGCGGGGCTCCTTGAAGATGGAGTTCAGACACTCAGAATTGTTCGTCGTCAATATGTTGTATCGCATCCCCAAGAAGTATGCCCGAGCCCAGTTTTGGAAACCAGACTCTTTCAGGTATTGGCCCGCAGGGGCTGACTGTGCGCAGAAATCAGCGAAGAGCTTCTCGAACTCTGCCTTCGTGTACACCCTTTCCACCTTCAAAAACAATGTATGTAGGCTTGTGACACCTTTGTACTTGCACCTCGCATTCTGAAATCGATGCCATTGTCAGACCCCTTGCTGGGCAAACACATAGTTGTCCCTCAAACCTTTGACGATACTAAGATGCCAATCAGAGACAAACATTACGTCCGATGCATCCTCGACAACATGTAGCATGTTCTTGAAGAAGAAGCCCCATGATCCGTGATTCTCACCATCCACCATCGCAAACGCGATCGGGTATACTTTGTGCTCTGCATCTTCGGTTGTGGCAAAGAGAAGCGTGCCCCTGAACTTCCTTTTCAGGAAACTCCCATCCACTGAAATCACCTATACATGGAAACCGATAACAGCTGGTTTGGTGACACGGTCTTTCATATTAGGTGACATGCAATATCATAGTACCGACATGGACATTTACCTTTCGAAGGTAGGGGATCACCTTGCGCCATACCCCGAAGCTAACAAAGGCGTACTTGAATCTTTGGGACGAGTCCAACTCTAACCTAGTATATGTCTTGGGTTAGTCTGCTCCAACATGTGCAAATATGGAATAATATCTCGGCAGCTATCTTTGTTGGTCCCATGCTTCACCTCCCCCGCCGCCAGTCGTGCCCTTCGTGCATTCCAGTAGCTACACGTGACGCCATACTGGGACTTCGTCATTCTCTGCACTTGCTCGGGAACGAGGTTCTTTCGAGTCCCGGTGAACCTACATATAATTGTGTGACAGGTTGAGTTACATTATGTATCGTGTGGAATATTATATTGTGACATAAATAACAATGGTCACAACTAAAGTAACACTTACGTGGTCACGAGGTTCCGTCCAATCATGTTCGACGTAGCATGTCAGTTATGGTTGTGCTTCATGTTCATGTCACATGTATGCTCCTGGATATACTTTTGGATGGACCACATTGTGGTGCGTTGGTATGTCAACGCCCTTAACATCCACGTGCACTTGTTGTCCACACACCCAACGATATACGCAAATTTCGTCGACCTCTTCACAACAAACTCGAAGCACTTCTCCACCGCATTCCACTTAAGGCGAGTTTGCACATCAGCCTTCGATGCAAATAATTGTCCCTCCGAAAGTTATGTCAGCTTGCGTCGTGGATCCTGGGTGCGAGACGTTGCTCTCTCCACCATAGCTTCAACGTTCTCCATCGTAGGTGGGGATTTGCTAGACCTCGGAACCCAATCTTCAAGTTTCCTCATCACCTCATCCTTAACTTCTTCCCCCTCTATCGACACCCTCATACCCGGGTCGTCGTCCTCGACACTCTGCCAATCAAAATCATCCTAGACTTCTTCCCACTTCACTTCGACGTCGACGTCCTCATCCTCCTCCTGACTGCTTATGGATATGACCTCCAACCCCTGATACATGTCACCTTGACAGTTTACCGTGTCATCTGAAGAGTAGTCTGTGTCACCCAATTGGATCACATCCACACCCTTACCCTTTTCACCTTCAAACATATGCATGTCACCAATTCCAAAACCCTTATCAGTAGTGTCTACCGCACCCAGCTCATTTCTCTTCCCTATGCCCTCCATCACCTCACCCAAGTGGATCACCTCCGGGCCCTTACCCTTATCACCTACATACATATGATTGTCACTAGTTCCAAACTCCTTGTCAGTAACTTCTACCGCACCCAGCTCCTTGATCGTTCTTATCACCTCACCCAAGAGGATCACCTCCGGACCCTTACCCATGTCACCTAAACATATATGCGTGTCACCCCTTTGCAACCCCGTGTCAACCATGTCTATCACCCCTATATCCTTGCTCTGCCCTATTGCTTCGCTAACCTCTCCTCCCCCATATAATCCAACATCTACAGACACAGGGTTTGGTTGTGCCTTACCTTCTGCCTCGCTAGTGACAATCTCATCCAGATCGTCCACTTTTTGTGAGGTACGTGGCCCACTCAAGCATTCTTCTCCGACGTCGGGTTGTTGTACTTCAATGCTCTCCTTCAGCAATGGACCAACATATATCGCCATGGGCCATGGATGTTCCCCGCACTTCGAGTTCAGACACTTATAAGCCTCAAGGTCGTCATCATCAGCTATTGTGATCGACTGACTCGCTTCTTCCGCCTTTGGCACGTAAGACAACCACCTATCTTCATAAGAAGAATCATGGCCAACCTTGAGCCTCATCAGTTTTTTCAGAGAGGTGAAGTCGGTGCCCTCTTCAATGATCACATTCTTGCGTGTGGTCTCACCAGAAAACACCCATTTGACACCCTCGAACAACTAATGACCGTTGAAGACGAGAGTGACACATACTTTGGTGTTTTCCCCTGCAAATGAAAAGTGGGATCAACACTATTGTTAATGGGTATCTACTTTTCGCAAAACAGGAGGAGAGACGAGAGTGACACATACTTTGGTGTTTTCCCCTGCAAATGAAAAGTGGGATCAACACTATTGTTAATGGGTGTCACCTCGGTTTTTGAGGTGACACGGAAACTTCCGTGTCACCTCAAAAACCGAGGTGACACGGAAGTTTCCGAACACTGACACGAACAAAGAATGAGGCTGACAAGTGTTCTACAACTGGACCTTAAGGTCGACGGATTTTCTTCAATGGTGGCCTTTTTCTCCAACCCTTTTGTCCATGGTAGGAAGAAACTGAGTGTCTTCTCCCCTCCTCTCTTTTTATAGTTTGCAAATTGGAGGGAAAGCCCATATCACATCACCCTTTTCCCTTGTAATGATTAGAGTCATGTCACCATCTCTCTCTCCTAGTTTTAGCGCCAAAATTCCCCACCAAAACCTCCTCTCTCTCCTCCTCTCTCTCCTGCTCAGTCCTCTCTCCTAGTCAGTGTTACCCACAACCGGCTATCCCCTTCCATATTTTTTGCACAAAATGACACATATGCTAGTTTTGCAAATCTCCCAAAAAGTGACATTTTTGCAAAGTCACAAAAAACTGTCTAGTTATGCAAATCCCCCCCTTTTTTTTAAACCTTTAGCCCTTTAAAAAGCCAGCCATTGTATTTAATGCAAATCATCACACCCCTCTCACCTCTGCACACATTTCGTCCTATTTTTTTACTTTTTTGTTGTTGTTGTTACCTTCAACCGGTTTAATGGTGGCTGAAAAATTTGCAAAAGTGATAATGTTCCCCACCATTGCAATTAACTCCATGACATTGCCATTTTTGCAAACCTTCATTTTTATTGGTATATATGTGCAAAATTGCCTTTAAATAAACTCGTCCGCTTCCCTTGGGGAATTGAGATCTCCCCTCTCAGATCTGACCTACTCCCCAGTATTCCCTCTCGAAGAATTGACCCCAAAAAAAAACAGAGAGGAAGAAGAAGAGACATAGTCGTATGCCCGTATAGATGGTTCAGGTCCAACCGGTCCTAACAGTCTGCAGACCGGAAAACCCGGACCATATTTCTCGGTCCCGGTCCGATCCACGATCCATGTTCTTGAAAATTCCGGTCCACCGGTCTTGGACTGGACCGGACTGGAGATCTGGTCCAGACCGGAAGCCCAACCCTACTTCAACCCTTCCCTCGTGAAAATCCATCAAGTGACCTTATTCAGCCCACAATTCAATATTCGGATCAGTTCAAGGATCGAATTCAAATCTACATTCCATTTGCTCATATGAGTTTTTAGGGTTTTCTCATTATGTTTAAAATTGATTGAAAATTATATTTTTTAGGCATTTTGGGTGTGTTTTGTTGTTGTTTTTGAGTTATCGGGTTGTATTTGGGTGCGAAATGGTGAAATTTGACAAATATAGGTGAAGTTCTTTACCGTTCCTTCACAAGTTTGGTCGTGGGTGGGTGTCAAGATATTTGGGCAAGCATATGCAATTAACTCAGCTCTTTTGGTCGGGGCATCCTTTTTCTTTATGTGAGATTAGTTAAGGCATGTCAATCCCCTACGTGAGATTGGTCGAGGCCTCTCTTGAAAAAAATAGATATTTGTCTGAACTCGGTGTTCTTGGTCGAGTCATTTTCATATACATCTTGACCTCAATCGAACTTAGATGGGATGTCCGTCTCGAAAAGAGGGGTCTCAATTAACATTCAATTAATGTTGTGAATAGTGTTATGCTTAATCATGAAGAATGCTACTACTAAAGCCTAATGTAGCTAAACACCATACAATGTACCTCCTTTATGCACTTGTTATTATGCTTAAACAAAATACAATTGTAAAAGACTTTATAAGATGATGAGTGCTCTAACTCCTTAGAGACTTGGAGTACCAATGTGGCATAATCCCCTAATCATTTTGAAAATTTGAATTCTGAATGACATAAGTTCATTGATAAAAAAAACTTCTTAGATGGAATTCCAATGCGTATTGAAAATTTAATCTTGGTTTTAGTTTTAAACACATTGTTAGGTCATAGATATTGTTCAGTTTTTCATTTTTGATTCTTGAATTTGACTTTCCACAAATACGGGGGTGTATAATATTACGAATCAGATGATCGATCCTATACTAGAGTTGTGAAGGGTGCCAAAATAATGAGACTCACTTAGACCATAAGAAAAACACTATTTCTAAATCATAAAAAAATGATACACTAAAAATTAGTTAGATATTTATCTTAAAGTAATATCATAGATATTTTATATCAAATGTTTATAAAACTAAATAAACAAATAAAAATCCAATAAAATTGATAAAATATAAATCATGTTCAATATAAGAGCAAAGTGAATAAAAAACATTAGTTCTAGTTTTCTTTTAATATTCTCCAAACATTCGAATAAGGAAATAGAACCCACAAAGAGTGTGGTGAGTTGGTTGGAGACCCGATCTCCATCCTTAACTAGAAATTCAAGGTTCAAATCCTAGAATTAGAATATCTTCCTATAACTTAGCACTTTAACTCCCTTATTAGGCCTATCTAGTATAAGGTGAACTAAACCACTGATTTTGGGGAAAATAAAGGAAATAGACGAGAGAAAGAGAGTAGCAAAATAATAAGACCTTTGGACTCATTCATACCATAACAAAAATATAATTGGGAACGTTCTATAATTGGATTATTAATAATTTGTAGAACATTACGATTTAAAAACTTGTATAAGATCGTAAGATCCTTCGATTTTTAAGTATATGAGCAATTCAATCATAGAATTCGAAATGTTATAACATTTATTTAGACACTTGTATACCATTAGTAAGGATAGCCGAACCTTGTATAACATTATGATCTGATCGACGAATTGTATACCATTAGCAAATATGGTCTAAACCTCCCTTCACTTCTACATATTTGTCCATTATATCTACGTAACATATAAATAAAACCAAATATATATTCTATGCCTTAACCCTTTAGTCATAGGATTGACCAATCGATGAATCAAGTAGATATAAATTTAAAGGCAAAATAACTCTTATTAAATTGCACATAATTCCTTAACTAATTTAGAATATATTTATAATCACGATCGAGAGCCAAACAAAAACATATCCCATTTTACCTTTGATTCATCGATGATTCAACAATCCCTTCCATTGTAAATATCGTCAAGCGACCTTATAATTCAACCCATAATTCAATAGTCATATCATTTCAAGTTCCGATATCATATCTACATTCATTTGCTAATTTGATTTTTTAGGGTTTTATCATTACATTTAAAATTGATTGAAAATGATTGTTTTTAGTCATTTTGGTCGTGTTTTGTTATTGTTGTTTTGTCGGGTTGTATTTTGGTACAAAATGGTGAAATTTGAGAAAGATAGGTGAAGTTCCTTACAATTTCATCATGAGCACGATCTTGGGTGGTGTCAGGATATCTGGGCAAACATATCGGCCAACATATCCTCGACGAGATTGGCGGAGGTATGTCAATCCCCTTGGTGAGATTGGTCTAGACCTCTCATGGAAGAAGCTACTAGATATTTGTCTAAACTTGCTGTTGGGAGTTGAGTCGTCTTCACCTGGATCTAGCTAGACCTCCATCATATTCAGATTGATGTAGATATCATTATCAAAAAAGGGGTCTCAAATAGTATTCAAATACTATGAATAGTGTTACGCTTAAACATGAAGAAGGCTACTACTAAATCATTCTAATGCAATTTAAACACCATGTACCTCTTTTATGCACTTGTTGTTATGATTAAACAAAATACAATTATAAGAGACCTTATAAGATGTTGAGTGCTTTGACTACTTAAGTTCATTTATCAAAAGCTTCTGAAATATATGAAATTACAATGAGCAGAAAATTCTAGTCTTTGTTTCAATTTAAACATATTGTTAGGCCATCGCGCTATTGTTCAAAATTTCATCTTGAGTCTTGAATTTGACTTTCCACAAATATCAAGGTGTATGATCTTAAGAATCGAATGATCTTACAATTCCACATGGGAGTTTGGGAATCGAAGGATCTTGCGATTCTACACGAGAATTGAAGAGAGTGCCAAAATAATGAAACTCACTTAGAGTATAAGAAAAACACGTACTATCTTCAAATTGTAGCAAAATAATATGCTAAGAGTTATAAATTTTTAAATACTGTCACAAATATTCATCTTAAAGTAATATGTATATATTTAATTGCAAGTGTTCATAAAACTAAATAAACATATAAAAATACAATGAATTTGATAAAATATAAATCATGGGCAAATATAAGAGAGGACATTGGGATAAGGAAATAGAACTCACAAGGAGGGTGATGAGTTGAGTTGGAGACTCTCCACATTTAGGGTGTGTTTGGGAGGGGATGAGAAGGGTGGGAGAGATATCAAATTTTTTTTTTTTTGGGGGGGGGGGAGCATGTCGAGGTGTTTGGGGCGGGATGGCTGGGATGGAAAAGATGGGGATTAACGAGGTGGAGGGGATGGCACCACCCCCATTTTTGCCATCTTCAATTTTAGGGTGGACGGGGTGGAGAAAATTTTCCACCCTCGATGGACCTTTTTTGCCCTTGACTCTTCAGTGTCATCCTCCCTCCTTGGTGCACAGTGCAAACCCGCCTGTCCCTATGAACACATTCCACAACTGATATTGTTCTCTCTCATCCTTGAAAATGGCTGCCTCATCAACGGTGTTAGAGGGGGGGGGGGGGGGGAGGCATCCCTGCGGAGGCGTTCGTAAAAAATGTTCGTAGCTTTCTCATCGAATCATGCCTCGATGTCAACTCGGCCCTCGCTTTACTCCAAGAAAGGTCTCTGTCTGTGCCTTTTGTCCCCTCCTTGTTTGATCTCGTATAAATTTCCTACTTCTCCGTCACCTTCTTCTTGATAATCCATGAATGGTTTTTGATTGAGACTTTATCGATTGATGACCGGAGCAATCTTATAAATCAATTTATTTGATGTAAATCGTATCTGGATGGAAAATGAAGCAACTTTAGGCTTTGATTGCAGGCAACCTTCTTGCTTGTAGATGTAATTTTTCCACCCCGAGCTTGTTAAATCCACATGTTCTTTGATTAAGGAAAACGGTATTTGTTTATTCATCCTTGAATTTGAGATGCAATTCCAGGAATTGATTGTAATGCCCCATTGATGAAATTAATGGACAGCACAGATGCACTCTACCTGTGTTCAATTTGATTCAAGAGGGTAAAGGTGTGGTTTTTTTTTGTCTTTTCACTTTGTTCCATAAAAAATCTATCTCCATTCAACCAAATACGCAGGGGATAAAGGTCTGGACAGTGGCAGGTCCTTACTTCTTGTGGACTTTTCTAATGCCTTTAATCTTGTCGACAAGAGTGCTTTGATTCGGGAAGTGCGTGCCCGTTGCTCCTCTATTGCTCCTTGGGTTGAATTTTGCTATGCACAACCTGCTCGTCTTTATTGGTAGGATGTCCCTTTGCACTCTTGTCAAGGTGTGGAGGAGGGTGATCCCCTAGGTCCCCTTTTGTTTGCTCTGGTTCTACATCCGCTTGTCACAAAAATTAACACCTCATGTGTTCTTGATATCAATGCTTGGTATTTAGATGATGATACTTTAGGTGGTGAAACCGTTGAGATTGCTAAAGCTTTGGAGATTGTGGTCAAGGAGGGTCCGAAGTTAGGGCTTTTCATTAACATTCAGAAAACTGAATTGTTCTGGCCAACCGAAGATGCAAGGAGCTCAGAAGTTGGTTTGTTTCCATCTAACATTTCTAGACCCAAATTGGGGGTGAAATTATTAGGCGGACCGGCCAGCAATACATTCTGCAACAGGTTGGTTATGAAGAGGGTTGACAAGGCGTTAGAGGTTTTAAAGGTTGTAAGGAAGCTCGATGATCCCCAATGCGAACAGCTCCTTCTCAAGAATTGTATTGGTGTCTCAAAGATGATGTTTGCCCTTCGTACTTGCACCCCTCATGCTCTTTCCAGTGTTATTAGTTTTTTTGATGAGGAGTTGCGGGTCTCCCTTGAGCAAGCTGTTACTACAAGGGGGTCCTGGGTTTGGTTTATGGCAGTGGCGTCAGACCACTCTTCCGTTAAAGCTTGGTGGTTTTGGCGTGCTCACGGCATATGACGTTAGTCATTTTGCCTTCACTGCATCCCATCAACAAACGGCTGAACTCCAAACCTTCATTTTGAGTAATCTAGCTTGTCGGAATGGGGCATGCTCATACTTTTTCCAAAGTCCTTGATCAGGCTGGTTTAGCCACATCAGCAACCGGAAGCTCTGATATTGGCCCTGAAATTGTTCTCACCCAGTCCATTTCGAGGTATATAACTTGCGTTGGTTCGAATATTGATGACTTAGTTGTATCCCCCGCCCCCCAAAAATTTATGTCAGTGATGGCGGATCGATACTTCAAGTTCATTGACGAAAACTTAGTGTCTACCCTTAATCCAACCCCAAGACAATCACACATTTTACAAGTTGTGAGAGGAGAAAGAGCACAAGATTTTATGTTGGCCACTCCCATTGAGGGTCTTTCCCAAACCATGTTGTCGCGACAATATCGTTCTATCCTTCAGTACCATCTTTCAATTCCTATGTTTAGTAGTTATCTAACTCGTCCTAGTTGTGAGCTTGATAGGATGGATCCTTTTGGAGATCATGCTCTACATTGCAGTAGGGGAATAGGGACTAAACATCAACACAATATGGTCTGAGATGGTTTAGCAAATATTTGTTTTAAAGCAGGCATCGCGGTTTAGAAGGAAGCACATACAAGTATGAGACCGAGCGCTTGTGCGCGAGGAGCGCAGAGCGTGCGTCCGAGGTTCTCTCCAGCGATGGCTTTCCTTCTTCTTGCGAGGAATGCCGGTTTAGGGTTTGTGTTTGGTTTGTTGGTAAGGTTGCCTATTCTGTGAAGGTTTGTGTTTATGTAGAACCGAATGTAGTGCAAGAACATGTAAGAACTTGAAGCTTTGGATTGGTAATCCAGGAACCTTTTCGCCAAAAGGTATCCTCAATTCTATATTCCAATCTAGTTTTTATTAAATGTATAAAAGTGTTTAAATATGTAAATAACTAGGGTTTGGTTGGCTTCCTTAGAGGCTAAGGATTGTTTTATCAAACTATATCCTAACTAAATAAAACTTAATCTAAAATGCTAATATAGAAAATAATAAAATATGATAATTAAGAAAACCTAAAGGGTAGATTCTCCTAACCATCTTATTTGACCTAACTAAGTAATACTAAAATAGGCAATTCCATAATTAGACTCCAACTAACATAGGAGTTACTAAAAGTATAATGTATATAAAATAAGAAATATAATAATAAACTAATTAACGTCGTTTCTTCAATGACTCCCAAGGTGGAGCCTTCTTCTTCCGCTTGAAGATGACATCATTCTCCTCAATTTGAAATCGACTCGTCCTCGAGTCATCGCCTGGATCAAGATCGTTCTTTGACCCACAGAAGGCCACCTCGACCCTCATCAGGGTGAAAGGAGCAGAAACCTTCAAAGAAGATGATGGAGGAACGGGTGGAATAGGTGCCATGAGAATTCGAGGTATAGGAACCCCAGAAACAACACCTTGATGCGCGATCGTTGAACGGACTTGATCTTCAATAAGTATAGGATCAATGAGTACACAAATCTTAGCAACTGGAACTTCATGAACATGCCCAAGAGGTACAATCGCTAATTCTTGAGACACTTCATCAAGTATCTCCTTCTTCTCAATGGAATCAACATGCTCGTGTTGAACACTGTTGCAGTCTGATTGCAGCACAATTTCGGAGACCTTCCTGGAAGAGTATGGTAGCGTATGACCCACCATTGGAAAGCTCGTCGAGTCAGCTTCGCAAAAAGACTGAAATGTGGTAAATCTGAGGTCGGACTCAACAGGAATCTGCGAAACAAAATTGTCGCATTGTGCTGTATTTTGGGCAACGAATTTGTCCACAACCTCCGCAACCTTTTGTCGAGCTTCCTTCTCCCATATTTGGCGATCCTCTTCTTCTCTTTGGCAATGTTGATACGATGCATACCAAACATCCCAATGGACAATGTCAGATCTCCCACTTCGAAATTCCATCTCTGTATATTGTCGCAACCAATTTCGCTTGTACTCTCGTTCGCGTTCTAGTTGAAGTTGTTCCCTAGGACGTCGTTGTTCTTCCCCTTGACGTTGAAGCCAAAGTTGGCATATTTTGGCTTCGCGTTGGCGCTCTAGGGTTTTTTGTTGTAGCCAAGCTCTCCGACGTAAGTCTTGTTGGCGTCGTTGTTGTTTAGCATGTTCCAAAGCAGAAAATCCATCCAATGGATCGGGATCATCATCCCAATCACCTCAAATTTCTCATGCCTTCAAATCAAATTGATGGTTGCCGCCTCTAATTGATGCCCACATACGCTACCGCCGCCCACATTTGAACTAATTAATGAGCAAATATAATTAATTAATCCTTGTTGCCTATAATTCGTTGAATATGTCAATGGAGTCAAATGATCAACCCACTCTATAAGTTGGCTTGAATAGATGACGGCGTGGCCGATTTGATCACACCCGCCACAATTAAAATTGTTTGCTCACAAAATTAGTCAACAATTGCGGCTTGGTGTGAATGAATTGGAATTGGGCAATTGAGTTACGTAACCCACGAACAAATGGCAATTGAAATGGCAATCGAAAGTAATTTTGATCGGATGAATATGAAATGGTGAGGGTTGGACGAGAGTAGATGGGGTTTTGGGATTGATAATCGAACAACCCGTTAGTCAAATGATTTCTTCAATTCTATATTCAATCTAGTTTTTATTAAATGTATAAAAGTGTTTAAATAGGTAAATAACTAGGGTTTTGTTGGCTTCTTTAGAGGCTAAGGATTGCTTTACCAAACTATATCCTAACTAAATAAAACTTAATCTAAAATCCTAATATAGAAACTAATAAAATATGGTAATTAAGAAAGTCTAAATGATATACTCTCATAACCATCTTATTTGACCTAACTAAGTAATACTAAAATAGGCAATTTCATAATTAGACTCCAACTAAAATATGAGTTACTAAAAATAGAATGTATAAAAAATAAGAAATATAATAATAAACTAATTAACGTCGTTTCTTCAATGACTCCCAAGGTAATTGGGATGATGATCCCTATCCATTGGATGTATTTTTTTGCTTTGGAACGTGCCAAACAACAACGACGCCAACAAGAATTACGTCGGAGAGCTTGACTACAACAACAAACCCTAGAGCGTCAACGCGAAGCCAAAAGATGTCAACTTTGGCTTCAACGTCAAGAGGAAGAACAAAAATGTACTAGGGAACAACTTCAACTAGAACGTCAACGAGAGTACAAGCGAAATTGGTTGCAACAATATAAAGAGAAGAAATTTCGAAGTGGGAGATCTGACATTGTTGATTGGGATGTTTGGTATGCATCATATTAGAATCTCCAAAGAGAAGAAGAGGATCGCCAAATATGGGAGAAGGAAGCTCGACAAAAGGCTGCAGAGGTTGTGGACAAATTCGTTGCCCATAATACAACATAACACGACGATTTTGTTTCGCAGATTCCTGTTGAGTCCGACCTCGGATTCACCTCATCTCAGTCTTGTTGCGAAGCTGACTCGACGAGTTTTCCAATGGTAGGTCATACGCTACCAGACTTATCCAGGAAAGTCTCCGAAATTGTGCTGCAATGAGACTGCAACAGTGTTCAGCACGAGCATGTTGATTCCGTCACTACTAGAATTCTGTTATTTAACATCGGACAATTAACATCGTCCAGAAAAGCAGGTGATGTTAAATAAATTTTCAACATCAGCTAAAAAAATAATGATGTTGAAAACATAATAGATATCACACTGATTTTATTGACCGATGTTAAAAAAAAAATTTAGGAAAAAGTTAAACGCGCGGGATTGAAATCTGGAGTATGTAAAATCCTGCCCATCTCAAATACACGCGGGCGAATTTAACACTTAGAATTTTTTTGAAGTTTGAGTTTGTTTCTTACAAAAATTAAAACACAACCCAATATTTCTAACACTTGAAAAAAAAATTGGAATTATTTACAAAACAAAAGAATAGATCGAAGGCTTATTTACTATGCTTGGAAAAATTAAAACCCAATTCCACATTTGGACTCAGCCCCCGACTCCCAGATCCCTCTTCCAAATCGCAGGCTCCTTCCTGTTCACCCCCAACGCCTTCCTCCTCCAATCCGCCAATCTCGCCGGCCTTAGAGCTCGATGGTGGCTTCGGTGGGGTTGTAGACTCTCCGGCGAAATCCCTTCTTCGTTCACGTAAGTTCCCATCTCTCAAGTCTTTCCGTAACCACGAAACTCCTCTTTCACTCTATTCGTCGTGTCTCCGGTGCGTGGCCTGTGGTTTCTGTCGAACCGAGCTTTGCCTCTATTAGTGGTCGTCTCTCTCACCGTCGAAATCAAGTCGGGTTGTCAACATTCAGGTATGCTTTTGAAATCCCAACTTCAACAGTCGAAACCCTAACTTTCCGCCTTAAATTTTCAATATTTTTTATTTAGGGTTTATATGAACTGGTTTGATTAAGTATAGATAGCTAAAATTGATATCTAGTTTTGATTTAGCATTTCTTTATGGTTTGAAGTACTCTCTAATTTAGGTTATGAAACTAATTTAGGGTTGTTCTTTTTTTATTATTATTTGGTGGGGAAATCACCTCAATGTTGTAGCTTGAGCGAACAAAGATTAGATGTGGAACCCCATCAATTCCATGCAATTATGCCATAAGGTGAAAGTTGTCTCATAAAATAAAATTCCAAATAAACAGGAAACAACAAGATCCATTCATGTTCCCTGGCTTTCATTCAAAAGAAGAAATCTTGTAACTGTCATAAATCTTATGTTTATGTTCTCCAGCAAGAATCCTAAAAAAAAAGCATTTGATCTCTTCTTCCCTACTGCTGCATTCGACGATGGAACAATTTGCCAATTTGACCTTTATTGCTGCTATCCTTGTCGTTATCAATTTAGGGTTCTTTAATTTAGATTTAAGAGAATTTGTATTCAAAAGCAAATCGAAATCGATCTCAGAGTCCAATTTACCTGAAATTTAACCAAGTAAAACTCCACTTGCACTCCTCAATTCTTAAGATGGCATACTGACCATCAACATAGAACCAAATAAAGAGTACCTGTTGGTTTACAAATTCATGTCAACTACCCAATTCAGCAAGCTTGAATGATCCCCAATAACGTAAAATCTAACTTAGCTCTTTGAAACCTTTAGTTGGAGATCTTCAATGATCGCATAATTTGTAGCTTATTTAATCTGAAAAAAATAGTGAAATCAAGCACATATTGTCCACAATTCGACCAATCGCTATTTATGTGAGAGCTTAATGATGGAGGCGATTATACCCTTACTGCAGCAAGGAAGATGCTGATTTTTTTTGTTGAAGTTGGGCGAGGACGATTCTGAGTCAAAGGTTGAGGTGAAAGAGAAGAGAATTGTGATTTGTGGAAGGGGTTCTGAAGTAGGTGTGCCGTGTGGGGGAATGGGATTGCAATATTGAAATTTGGAAACAATTACGGAGTAATAAAATATCAATGATTTTTTTTTGTTTAAAAAAAGGAATGAAAAATGAATACACGTGGTCCAATCAAAATTTTGAAGCAGAGAGTGATATATAAATTGAAGCAGATGATCCGCGTTGTTCCTAAATGAATTCACAAACCATTTAATACAACCATGTACTGGCGCTCTTGCCGGTTTCAGTTGTTGTAACGATGTTGAAGGGTATCTACTTTGCTTTTGTTTACCTCATTTTCTACTTCTAATCCTATATTATTTATTTGCAGGCTGAGTTCAAGAGAATCGTTTCACCTTTGAAATATCAAACAAGGTGTCTTGCCGCCTTTCCAGATAAACAAGGATTTTTGGTAGGACATTTCTCATTCTGTATTGGTGACCATATATCCTCATCCGGATCATCTTACGGAAGAGGTATAATTCCTTCTTGATGAGGGTGAAGCATATGAGTTATTTGAGTTGTCGTTAAAAATGGTATGCTTAGCTTTTCCTCTCCTTCTCTCTCCCTTGCAGGAAAAGATTTACCAATTAATATTGAAACAAGAAGAGGAGGGTTCAAGAGTGACACATTTTGATATAATTGGATATCTTCAGGTTTGTATCGAGGCTTACCCATTTCTTTTGTATGTTTGTTGGTAGGGGAATGCACCTTTATAATGTTACCAAACTTTCTGTTGGAAAACCATTTTGAAGGTTCGATAATATAAGAACAATGTAATAAGAAATACTCTAGAAGGGGGGTTGAATAGAGTATGCCCGTTTTTCGCAGAAAGTCTCAAGACTTTTGGAGCTTGTACCAAAACCTTTGAGATTAAACCTGAATCACAAAGTTAGACAATCGAACCAAGTGCGGAAATAAGGTAAAGCAAATAAGTAAAGAACACGAGTAATTGTTTACGAGGTTCAGCACAACTTGGCCTACGTCCCCGCCTAGGGTTCTTCCACAACCCTAGGATTCAAAAGGCTTTATTGATTCGCTTAGCTTAGGATCCTAATAGCTCACTGAGAAGCCTCTCTCCTATACAATTGCAATCTAGTCAACTCACATTCCCTTGGAGTCCTAGACCAATCTAGAAGAGCCCCACCTCTCTCAGCTATCTAGTACAATCCTCTTACTCTCACAAATCATAGCCTAGTGCAACTTCCCGAGTTATAAACTCTCGAGTAACACTATAAATGAATATATCCTATAAGCTCACAGTGACTCTCAAAGGCTTTGAAATAAACAACAAACTCTTGAGCGCTTAGTAGAGAGACACTTGGACGACAGATCTCGCTTGAATGAATGAAAGCTCGTGTAGCACTTGTTATCTCTGTCTTCTTCTTTCTTTCCTTTATATAAGAGTGGAATTGTGCCTGAGTATCTTCACCAACGGCTCTATGAATCAGGCTTGATCTTCAATCTTCTATATATGGATACTACGAAGCCATGATCCGTTTAGAATAGGATCTCCTCATATGCACCAAAGGAAATATATAAACATGAAAATACTTCCTGAAAAAGGTTAGTCACGTATATATAATATATAGGAAGTATATAATAAGATTAAATAATATTCGGACAAATAAGATAGGTTTTGTATTTCATCAACTGTTAATGCTCCAAGGCTTTTGACACAAACACCCTGTCAAACCCTTTGAAACATATATTCCGATTTTCATCAAGGGCGGGAATTATCAATCTCCCCCTTGATGAAAGACAAAACCTGTGCATCCCTGCAATTTAGTCAAGCAAAGATAATAAAATAGAAATCGGACTAAGTACCTGCAAGGGTTAGACAAATGTTGGATCAACAATTTTAAAGCATGCAAAAACCATCCAACCGAAAACCATAAATCGAAAACCAAGGTCTTCCAAGACCTTTAAGCAGAGGTTTTCAAAGTCTAACAGATCATCTCCCCCTTTTTGTCTTTCAACAAAGGGCGGAGGTAAAAACAGTCACCAAAAAGTTACCAAAAGTTTTGAAAATGTTTCCAACAAACCAGCAATGTATCAAGTATCAAGGGTGGGATAGGGTAGGGTAGGGTTTAGTCATCCGGAGCATCATCAGTGAGCCTCGTCCACAGTCCTTCCAGCATCATGGAAATCCCGCTCATCTCCGTCATAATCTCCTTCTGCAGCTCCTTGATATCCAGGCGAACTTCCTCCAAGCCCAACTCTAGGTTGTCCATGCGTTCATCGAAAGCAGGATGATACAATTCTTTTTTGAGGGGTGGATTTCAGAGGGTTTAACTGGGGTAGGTAAGCCAAGGAAATCTGCAAAATCATTGGAGTTGAGAGAGATTCTAACCCCTTTGACAACAGACTCCAAACACCAACCATTGGTGTCGTTTTTGGCTTCTAGGTTCATGTAGAAAAGTCGGGTAAGCTGGGGGTAATAGACAGTTTCAAGGTTAAGAAGAGTCTAGGCTGGGGATTTTTTTAGAAGCTCAATGCAAGGTAACTTCAAAGCTTCAAAGAACTAAAAATCTAAAAAATCAGAGCAGCTAATCTTACGAGTTCGAAACTCGTCTACCCACTTACCAGTAGTCTTATCATCTTGAAACCAAGAGGAGGGCAAAGATTGATTTACCTGGATATAGGCCGGGGGGTCGGCATTCTTTCTGCGAGCAACTGTTGGAGCAGCTTTCTTGACAGGCGCTACAAGACTCTTGACAGTGCCCTTCCTGGTACGTTTAGGAGATGGAGGCTTGACAACAGCAGGGGCTTTCCGCTTCTTCGGAGACGGGGGAGGAGGAGAAGAAGGAGAGGGAGATTCTTCCTCCTCTTCCTCAGACCCCGAGTCCTCACTGGACCCCGCTTCATCTCCTTCAGGTTCCTCGTCCTCTCCAGATCCCTCTTGCTCTTCTTCTTCTTCTTCCTCAGGCTCCTCCTCGGACGAAGCCTCCTCGGCTTCGGCTTCCTTTCGAATCTGCTCAGCTTTTTCCTCGGCCAGTTTCTTAGCAATCTCGGCCTCCTCATCGGCCTTTTTCTTCCTCAAGGCCTCCTCCTCGGCTTCCTTGGCAGCATCTCTTTCCCGGAGGGCGTCAAGGTTATCTTCCTCCTCATCCTCGTCCGGGTCCTCAGTCAAGATCTTCCTCTTTCCTTTCTGTTTAGCACTGATCGGCTTCTTAGCAGAGCGCTTTTGAGAGCCCTTGGGAACAATGGCCGTGCTCTCAGCGATGGTGCTCTGGATGACAGTTGGGATAATAGCTTGAGGAGCGGGTTCAGGTGTGGGAGAGATAGCAGTGGCCTGACGTCCCTTGGGGTGGCGCCAAGTCTTTTGGGTGTGACGGCTCTCTTGGTTTTGGGTGCCATGGAGGAAATCGGCTAGGGTTTTCTTAGAACAGATGAGAGGTTGAAGAGGGAGAAGGTGAAGGGGTTTGGATTAGTTCTGAGTGTGGTTTGTAATCGGGTACATGATTGGGTTTAAGTAGAAAGAGTGATGGGACGGGTTTAGAGTTCAAAGGAAACAAATCATCACATTGCCAATTTGAAAGGCACATTGCCAATTTGAAAGGTTTTCAAATTCAAAATTCAAATATCCATTAAAATCGGACTGAACAAACCGTGTGATTTAGTTCCAAAAATAACATATCTTAACGGTTAAGAAGATCACAGAAATAGGCAATTTTGAAATCCAATAAAAAAATATAATTGATTAAATATCTAAAAAGATATTAACCAAAAATATATGATCCGATATATGTACTCCACCATTTAGTTCACAAACCTTGACATAGTTTTCAAGGGTCTTGACGCTAAGTAGAATTAATCTTTCGTAAAGGGAAAGCTCCCCCTACGAAAGTGCATCCTTGTTAAGCATCCCAATCTCTCGTCTAATGAAGGTGAACATGTCCTCTGCTAAAGGCTTAGTAAAAATGTCAGCCCATTGATAATCAGTAGAAATAAAAGATATGGACACATCACCTTTTTCAACATGATCTCTAATGAAATGATGCCTTACATCAATATGTTTGGTCCTTGAATGCTGAACAAGATTCTTAGTGACGGAGATGGCACTTGTATTGTCACACTTAATGGGAATGCCTTTGAGGTTGATGCCAAAATCTCGCATTTGTTGAGCTATCCAAAGGATTTGGGAGCAACAGGCTCCAGCTGCAATGTATTCGGCTTCTGTAGTGGATAGAGCGACTGAATTTTGTTTCTTTGAGTGCCAACTCATCAAGGATGCTCCTAAGAATTGGCAAAATCCTGATGTGCTCTTCCTATCCACCTTATAGCCTGCAAAATCTGCATCAGAATATCCAATTAAAGTGAAATTCTTTTCCTTTGGATACCATAGTCCAAGCTCCTTAGTGCCATTGAGATATCGAAAGATCCTCTTCACAGCCACGAGGTGAGATTCTTTAGGATCAGCTTGAAACCTAGCACACATGCAAACACTAAACATGATGTCAGGTCTACTAGCCGTGAGATATAATAAAGATCCAATCATTCCTCGATACTCCTTTTGATTGACACTTGTTCCTGTCTTGTCTTGATCTAGAGACAATGTTGAGCTCATGGGAGTCTTGGCTGCCTTGGATTGATCCATCTTGAACTTCTTCAAGAGATCCTTAGTGTACTTGCTTTGATTGACAAAGATCCCTTTCTTGGATTGATGAACTTGTAATCCCAAAAAGAAGTTGAGTTCACCCATCAAGCTCATCTCAAATTCACTGCACATGATGTCAGAAAATTCCTTGCACAAAGATGTGTTAGTAGCACCAAATAATATATCATCAACATAGATTTGAATAACCAAAATGATATTTTGACAAGCGCTCGTACCAAGCTCTTGGGGCTTGTTCCAAACAATAAAGCGCTTTGTCAAGTTTATAAACATGATTGGGAAATTCTGAGCTTTCAAAACCTGGGGGTTGAGCCACATAAACTTCTTCCTCTAAGAAACCATTGAGAAAGGCACACTTGACATCCATTTGATATAACTTTATGCTCATAAAAGATGCAAATGCTAATAGAATGTGAATAGCTTCAAGTCTGACTACGGGAGCAAAGGTCTCCTCGTAGTCAATACCTTCCTCTTGATTGTAGCCTTGAGCAACAAGCCTTGCCTTGTTCCTCACAATCTTACCATTTTCATCTAGCTTGTTTCGTAATACCCATCGTGTACCAATGACTGATTGATGCTTTGGCCTAGGCTTCAAGGTCCAGACTTTGTTCCTTTCAAATTCATTAAGCTCACTTTGCATAGCAATGATCCAGTCTGGCTCCTGAAGTGCCTCATCTACCTTCTTTGGCTCAATAAGAGAAACAAACGCGTGAAAAGCACAAAGATCTTTAAGTTTAGAACGAGTTTGAACACTAGAAGTAGGGTCAGAAATGATATCCTTTAAAGAGTGTGATGAGGAGTATTTGAATTTCCTTTTGCTCGTCTCAGCTCCTTGATTCGTCACACCAGTAGGATTGACTTGTGGTACTTCTGACTCCGTGGTCCTGTTAGGTTCAGTTACAGCAGTTTCTGACGTCTCAACACTGTTGGATCGGACATCAAGGGCTTTGGACGAGTCTTCAACACCTTGGGCCAATTCTTTAGTGTTGAGAATCGGCTCTTGCATGTTCCTCTTCTCTGTGTTCTTGACAGCAGTATCATCACCTTCCTCGTTCTCTTCATGAATGTTAAGATCTATATCTGCAACACTTTCACTCAAAGCGCCGTCATTGCATTCATAAAAAATAACATGTATACTTTCTTCAACTACCTGGGTCCTTTTATTGAAGATTCTATAAGCTTTGCTACTCGTGCAATAGCCAAGAAATATACCTTCATCACTACGCGCATCAAATTTCCCAAGGTTATCTTTTCCATTGTTATGAACAAAACAAGTACATCCAAAGGGTTTAAAATAAGATATAAGTGGTTTGCAGCCTTTGAAAAGTTCATAAGGAGTTTTCTTTAAGATGGAACGAATAAGACAACGATTTAAAATGTAGTTAGTTGTGTTAACAGCTTCAGCCCAATAGGTTTTAGGTAATGCATTTTCTAAAAGCATAGTCCTGGCCATATCCTCTAAGGTGCGGTTCTTGCGTTCCACAACCCCGTTTTATTGAGGTGTCCTAGGAGCAGAAAAAGTTATGGGAGATGCCATATTTAGCACAAAACAAATCAAATTGAAGTTGATCAAACTCCCTACCGTGATCACTCCGAATAGACACTATGGGCTCGTTTCTTAAAGTTTGCAACTCCTTACAAAGTTTTGAAAATTCAAATAAGGCCTCTGATTTTTCTTTTAAAAATGCAACCCAAGTATATCTAGAAAAATCATCAACAAGAACTAGCATGTACTTTTTACCATTGGGAGATTTGACTCGCATAGGACCACATAAATCCATATGTAAAAGTTCAAGGGGTCTAGAAGAACTTACAACCTTTTTGGGTTTGAAAGAGCTACGTGTTTGTTTACCTCGTGTGCATGCATTGCACATGTCAATACCTTTGAAGTCCATCTCAGGTAGCCCTCTTACAAGCCTTTTGGACACAAGCTTTTGTAGTGTATGTGGACTCACATGACCGAGTCTCCTGTATCTTCTCTGCACACAACAATGTCGCACTTACCTTTGTCACCAAGAGTGATTGTTCCCATGGATTGCTCCTTTAGATCATGAAAGAGAGAACTCTTCCCACTCATATGCCTCGAGCATCCACTATCAATAATCCATTTGTGTTCTTTCACCTTGGTGATCTCCTGCAAGACAAACATCAACCTTTGTGGCTAGACCAATAAGCAAATTTGGATCCATTGTTGGGGTAAACCATATTTGGTAAAATAGTGCCTTTTGGACCCAAACTTGTGTTATCCGTTCTTTTCTCAAATGAACAGGAAATGTATTGCGAATAATATATGGATCCTTTCTTCTATAAGAGCAGGTCTCTTTTACATATCCCTTTCTAGCACAATGGTGACATATAGGAGAGGTTCTGCTTCCTTTTGCCTTTACAAAAGTGGTAATGTGTTGCTTCTTTAAAAACTTTGGATTGTAACCAATACCACTTTTGTTTAGAGAGCTTTGTTGCTCACCCAATATCCTATCGAGAGTACCTTTGGATTTGGTAAAACTTATGAGGGCTGTCTGTTGGTCTTGAATCTTATTATTCAGGGAGATCTTCTCGTTCTCTAAGTCATGATGCTCATTTCTTAGAGAGGAGAGATCTTGCTTGAGTTCAGATTTCTCCGAGTCAAGCGTCTTGACTTTAATGTCAAGACCTGAATAAGAAGCTTCAAGACCTTTGACCCTCATAGACAGATCCTCAATAGTTCTTTCCTGGTCCATAGTTCTCTTAATAAGAATGTTAGTTTGGGCAATAAGCTTCTCTTCATTGGCAATCATATTGGAAAGGAATTCCGATAATACCTCTTTTGGACTTTCCAAGAGTTCTCTTACAGTAGATTCAAGCTTTTCATCGTGGGATTCATCTTCTGATGCCATAAGACAAATGTTGGCCTTCTCATCGTCGGAATCAGAGTCGGAATCACTCCAAGTAGCCACCATGGCTTTCTTCTTCCATTTGTCACCTTTCTTGGGCTGGCTCTTTGTCTTTTGAGGGCAGTCCTTCACAAGATGATCTGTTTCACCACATTCAAAACAAGACAACGGTTTAGTCTTCTTTTCATACTTGTTGTATTGAGGCTTACCTCGAAATTTTGAAGACTCTGATCCATCCTTGTTATTGAATTGCTTCTTCATTTTGAGAATTCTAGCAAGGCCTCTTGTGATAAGAGCAAAAGGATCATCCTCATCGTCATCCTCATCTTCGGAATCAGATCCATCTTTGGGCTCATCCTTCTTAGACTTGAGTGCCAAGTTCTTAGTGCTAGCTGGAAGTTCTCTATCATCTTCATTAAGGATCATCTCATGTGTGATCAGCTTCCCAAGAAGGTCATCAAGGGGTAGAGTGGTGAGGTCCTGGGCTTCCTCTATAGTCGTTACTTTTGGACCCCATTTCTCCTTTGGAAGGCACCTCAGTATCTTCCTCACTTTCTCAACGTTGGTAAAGCTCTTGCCGAGAGAGTCAAGGTTGTTGGTGATTTATGTGAATCGCGTGAATATGGCCTTGATTGACTCATCAGACTTCATCTTGAAGAGCTCATACTTTCGAAGAGAGATGCTAATCTTGGTGTCTTTCACTTGGCTTGTTCCTTCATAGGTGACGACCAATTTGTCCCAAATCTCTTTAGCTGACCTACAAGATGAAATACGGTTAAACTCATCAGTACTAAGACCACAATAGAGTAAGTTAATAGCCCTGTAGTTTTTGGAGATGGTTTCAAGATCTGCTTGGTTGTATTCAGACTCCTTCTTTGCAACTTTGGTATCATTTGGTCCTTCTTTTTCTGGAATCTTTGGACCATTCTCTATAATGTTCCAAAGCTCTAGATCTTGGTCTATGATGAACATCTTCATCAAAGATCTCCAGTGGACAAAGTTGTTTCCTACAAAGAGTGGCGGTCTGCTTGTGGACCTTCCCTGTGCAAATCCTCCGCTTGCTTCACCAGAAAAGATCGAAAACTCACAAGATTGTTAGATCAAAAAACAGTGAGTAAAGCTCTGATACTAATTGAAGGTTCGATAATATAAGAAAAATGTAATAAGGAATACTCTAGAAGTGGGGTTGAATAGAGTATGCCCATTTTTCGTAGAAAGTCTCAAGACTTTTGGAGCTTGTACCAAAACCTTTGAGATTAAACCTGAATCACAAAGTTAGACAATCGAACCAAGTGCGGAAATAAGGTAAAGCAAATAAGTAAAGAACACGAGTAATTGTTTACGAGGTTCAACACAACTTGGCTTACGTCCCCGCCTAGGGTTCTTCCACAACCCTAGGATTCAAAAGGCTTT
Source organism: Persicaria tinctoria (assembly GCA_037127255.1). NCBI lineage: Eukaryota > Viridiplantae > Streptophyta > Magnoliopsida > Caryophyllales > Polygonaceae > Persicaria > Persicaria tinctoria. The sequence continues at coordinate 67,087,355 of JBANSL010000002.1, read as the reverse complement.
ATTGATTCGCTTAGCTTAGGATCCTAATAGCTCACCGAGAAGCCTCTCTCCTATACAATTGCAATCTAGTCAACTCACGTTCCCTTGGAGTCCTAGACCAATCTAGAAGAGCCCCACCTCTCTCAGCTATCTAGTACAATCCTCTTACTCTCACAAATCAATAGCCTAGTGCAACTTCCCGAGTTATAAACTCTCGAGTAACACTATAAATGAATATATCCTATAAGCTCACAATGAGTCTCAAAGGCTTTGAAATAAACAACAAACTCTTGAGCACTTAGTAGAGAGACACTTGGAAGACAGATCTCGCTTGAATGAATGAAAGCTCGTGTAGCACTTGTTATCTCTGTCTTCTTCTTTCTTTCCTTTATATAAGAGTGGAATGGCGCCTGAGGATCTTCACTAATGGCTCTATGAATCAGGCTTGATCTTCAATCTTCTATATATGGATACTACGAAGCCATGATCCGTTTAGAATAGGATCTCCTCATATGCACCAAAGGAAAGATATAAACTTGAAAATACTTCCTGAAAAAGGTTAGTCACGTATATATAATATATAGGAAGTATATAATAAGATTAAATAATATTCGGACAAATAAGATAGGTTTTGTATTTCATCAACTGTTAATGCTCCAAGGCTTTTGACACAAACACCCTGTCAAAGCCTTTGAAACACATATTCCGATTTTCATCAAGGGCGGGAATTATCACATTTCCTCACTAAGCTCCTCATTTCTATGTATGCTCCCTATATATGGTATTATGTGGGTTATTTGTGCGTGCAATGGATATTATAAGGGTGTTTGTATCCCATCAAATTATCAATAACTTAGTAAGTGATAAAGAGTTTGGGTTTGTTTCTGCCTATAAATAATGCTTTACTGCTATTAGAATAAGTAATCTAGTATCTTTTTTCATTGACTCATAACCGCCCTTATGTGAATAGCTGAGAAAAAAAATACAACTGGATATATAAATAAGCTGATATATATCCAAGTTATGAATTATTTACATTACACTTATATCCAAGTTATGATTTATTTAAATCACAGTTCGTGTTTTTTTAAGTAACATAGTTTATATTCTTCTTTTTCTATTTGTTTTATAATTTTTAGCAATGGATAAATCATGGATTGAAGAAGAGAGGTTGAGTGAGAAGTATCAATTGGGGTTGGACGCTTTCTTTGCTTATGTTAAAACTAACTCTAATAACGCTAAGAAAGTAAGATGTCCTTGCTCAAAATGTGTGAATTTTAAGAAGAGGATATTTAAAGTCATGAGAGTACACTGCCATGAATTTGGGTTCAGTTTGGGATACACAAATTGGATTTGGCATGGAGAACCTACTGCTAGTGTTGACACACACAATGATGTCCACAAAGCTTATCACCCTCAACTCGGCTCTGAAACTGTGGAGATGTATGAAGCAACTTGCAATGAAGGTGATGATTATGATGTCGAATCTACTGACTTCAATCAGTTTGTTGAAGATGCACAAATGTTGGTTCAACCATTTTCTATGGAGATACTTTTGCCTTGTGATGAAGAAGATAATGAGGGGGATGTGACATATAGAAGAGATAATGTCGAGGGAACTTGGATCGAGCAAAATGTTGGTCCAACGGAAGATTAGAAACAAGTAACGATGATATGCCTTTTTCCTTGATTGATGCTTGCTTATTTGATGTTTAATTACATGTTATCAGTTCCTATAGGCCTTTTTACATGTTTGCTTATCTGTTCCTATATGCATGTTGTCATCTGTTCTCATTATGCTATCTTCTACTGTTTTTATTTCTTTGCAGTTGACTAAACAATGGTTTCCAAGAAGTCTAAGGGTAAGGGTAAGGTTGCAAGTGAACCAAAGGAGAAGTCTAAGGTTGCAAGTGAACCAAAGAAAGCGTCAAAAAAACTCGCTGAGGATTTTGTTGAAGTTGTTGAGGAGGCGGTTTCACCTGTTGAGGAGGCGGTTGCTGCTACTGATGGAGACAATCACCCTGCCTCAGCTAGTGCAACTATTGAAAAGGGTAAGCCAAGGGGGGTACGAGGTTCTGCACAGATGTACAAGGTACTTGTGAGGAAGGCAAAAAATAAGCAAATCAAAGTTGAGTACGACCGATCAGGCAACCCATGGGGAAAAACTCGGGCAACCCTTTAATCATACATTGGAATGCTTGCTCGGCAAATGGTGCCAATCACAATTGCCAGCTGGCCCAAGGTTGACAAGGAGCTAAAAGAGAAGCTTTGGAAAGACATTCAGGTAATTTGTGTGCCTCATTTAATTATTAGTGTTTAATCTCCATAAAATGTTCTTATATGTTGTGTCGAATGATATTTTCTCTGGTTATTACATTACTTGCACTTAAAATTCTAGGCTTTATAAACATTTTGACCTTTTTGTATGTGTGTGTGTGTGTTTGCAAAAACAACATCTTGACTTTGAATTATTTGAATAAAAGTTGATCAAATTGTATACCAAAAACCATGTGTTCCTTAAACATATACATAAAAGATAATAAAAGATGTACTTTCATGTATTGTTTATGCCCGTTTTCCCTCATTACCACTTCCCATCACCCATTCCCCTTATAAAATATCCATGAACATTATTTGTGTGCCTCTCATTTAATTAGGATACATTCAAAGCGGCCCCTGAAAACCGCAGATTGGTCTTGTCTTCTGCTGGGGCTAAATGGCGGAAATTTAAAACAAATTTGACGATAAACGAGGTGCTTCCATACTGTGGACAAAAGAAGCTGAGAAATCCACCAAAGAAGTACGCATTCGTAGGTAAACAGAATTGGAGGGAATTTGTCAAATCAAGGTGTACAGAAGAGTGGCTGGTATGTTTCTTGTTTTTAATTCAACAGGTTACCCCTATAGGGGAATATATATACTACTTGACATATTGAATATAATCTCACTTCCATGACATTTTCACTATAGGAGACACATAAGCTTAGTAAGGAAAGAGTTAAGAAGAGAAAGTATCATCACAGAACTGCAAGATTTGGTTACATAGGTGTCGAAGAGAAAATGGTAATGAAGTTGCCCTTATCCCTTAATTGCTCTACATTACTGGTGTTACATATCTTATATAGTTTTTTTTGTTATGGTTAGAGAGAGGAGGAGCACTTAGGCCCTGCCGATGAGAGGAAGAAAGCCCATACACCCAAAGACGGGGCCGTGGATGAGATCCTGAAACCAGTAATCGAAAAGATTGTAAGTTATCACTTGCATACTTTGAAACAATTATACGGAAGCTTATACTTCATTCATATGACTGAAATATGGCATCATAGAAGTTGTGTTGTGCATAAGTTTCAGCTCTATTTTGTGCTTTGTTCTTGAGTAATATGGCATCGTAGATGTCAGATCTTCCAAGAAAACGTTACTTTTACACATATGACTGAAATTTGAAACTTATACTAGGATGAATTGTTAGAGAAGCAAGAGTGCGGTGAACTGGAGATTGACCTCGCAACTAGTAATGATCTATTGACCCAAGCATTGGGAATTCAAGAGCACTCGGGTAGGGTGAGGGGTGTGGCATGCGTCATCACTCCAAATAATTTCTTTGGCCTACCAAAACAAAGAAGAGTTGCAATCACTAAGGCTGAACTATTGGCTCGTGACAAAGAGCGTGATCGGGAGTTGATCGAGACAAAGAAATTGCTTGCTGAAAGCCAAGCAAAGACGCAGGGAGTTAATCAATAAAGCTATTGCTGACTTTTCTTCTCGTTTGACATCTAGCCAAGGTGGAACTCCGCTAGCAGATGCAAGAGCGCCAATTACCCCTATATCCGATAATTTCAGCACCTATGATGCCCTACACCATGCCGAATCTGGTCTTGATGTGAATGTTGATGCAGAGGATGATATTTTGTTTGGTTCTCCACCCACTGGTGAGGTAATTAGACATATAGATCGGTTCACTTGGTACTTGTATATACATTTGGTTCTCCACCCATTTTGAATGATGAATTTGTTTCATTTTAGGGTAATGGCATTTGTGAGTTCGCATTGGAAACCATCACCAACATTGTTGCCTTTGGCACTGTCATAGAAGGTGAAGGGATGAGAGATAGTATCCATGGACTCCCATGGCCAGAAGGGTGTGTACGACTCTCAATTCCTGGAGATGTTCAAGGTGACCAATCACTTCCTTTCCCTATACCGAATGCCAAGATTTTGTTGGTTAAGGATGCCATTGGTAGTCATGTGCCTTGGCTTGAAAAATGGGTCATTAGAAAAAATTCAGCTAAACCAAAGAAAAAGCCAAAGCAAGCGCAAAAATTATTTGGTAAGAGTGAGTTACCTCTACATGTCCCCAAGTCATGCCAGCTCTTATACAAATATGCTAAGGACACCATGGCTAAAACTGGTATGTCTATAACTACTGAGCTGGAAGAGGATGTTTTTGGTGTACCTAAACGACTTATTGTGTTACGAGAGAATGTGCTTGATCTGTTACAGCTGAGTTGGATTGGAGCTGGAGTGTTGGATGCTTACATGGCGTAAGTAAAGTTTTTCTATTCTAATATATTTACTATTTTAGTTCCATACTTGATCACTTTAATTGAAGAAAGTTTGCCTTAAATGAACAAGTATCTCTATGAATGTGTTGCTGCAAAAATTGAGACAGACTTGTATGCTTTTGTTGACTCCGGGGCTACAGCCACATACACAAGAGCGAGTTTTGTTCCTTACTTGGTGACACGACTAAAAGAAGGAAAGAACGACCGCATATTCATGATCCCTCATAACCCCGGGTGCGTTGTGATCCTTTTTTATAACTATATACACTTTTGATCCCTCATGACAGCATATACATGATCCCCCACAAACGTTCTGTTGGAAAATTGTCAAAAGTCCATTTGGCTGTCTATTGATTGTATGCATGCATTTTCTTTGAAATATTTAGGAAACATTGGATCTTAACTGTTATATGGGAGTCAGAAATCTTCATAATTGACTCCATGCCAAGACCATCTGTGTACAAGGGCTGGGATTAGGCAGTGCAGAGGTAATTAATTCATGCTTATATGATTTTCATGGTTTAACAAATTAGTGATAGCTTTTATATCCATATGAAACTTAATTTCAACATGTGATATATATATATATATATATATATATATATATATATATATATATATATATATATATATATATATATATATATATGTAGTGTTGTTAAACAATTCAATGAAGAGACTAGTAATGGTGATGGGAAAATGCCAAAGGTCACACACCTCAATGGTGCACCTATGCAGCCGGGTGGACATGAGTGTGGGTACTACATGATGCGCTTTATGAAGGAGATCGTAGAGGATGACAATATTTCATTCTCCACCAAGGTATAAATATTGGATATTACGTGATGTACCAATTATTGATTGAATAAGTGCACATTGGATCTTTGTTGCTTACAATTATGGTGCATGCACTACTCTATAGACACGTAACAACATGCTTTATTTGTGATAACAGTGGGCTGTTACAAGGAGTCGTAAATCCTATAGCCAACAGGAGATTGATGAAGTTCGGGTTGAACTTGCTGAATTTATCGAGAGTTTGTTGTAGGTTGATCTAATGCGCCTAGGTTAAGGAACTACCAAGCTTCTGGAAGGTTTGCCTATTTTTTGCATGAATTCAAGGCTTTTTTTTGGGTTTCTAATTGCCTAGCTAGAAGCACGTACAAAAATATTAACTAGATCAGGCCAGCTAGCCTTTAACATTGGTGCCACCAAGATTGAATATCCTATTTTGTTGATTTTGTAATTATTTTAGGATGTGCAGCCTCTAACCTTGGTGTCCCAAACATGCCAATTTTGTTGATAATACTAAGTAGCCAAATGTAGTGCATTGTGTGGCATTTGACCTTTGTTTATGAAAACATGTTCTCTTTGGTTGGTCTAGTGTATGTGTATATATACAGGTTCTGAAAACATGTTTCGGTTTGGTGTATGTGTAAATATATTTCGGTTGGTATGGTGTATGTTTCGGTTGGTCTGGTGTGGTTTGGTCTATGTGTATATATAGACGGGATATTGGGTTTATGAACCAAATTTCTTTGGTTCATAAGCTAGCACATCGGGTTTACGGGCAAAAGACATCGATTTATTGTAACAAAAGACATCACTTGTACGAACTAAACACATCGTCTTACGTACTAAAAACATCAATTTTACGAACTATACACATCAGCTTTACGTACAAAAAACATCAGTTTTACAAGCCAAGCACATCACTTTTATGAACTAAAAACGTCATTTTTACGACCTAAAACACATCTGATTCATTAATAATTTACGATGTCTTTACTACATATAAACAACGGTTTTTAAACCAAAACTGATTTCAATATATCCAAATAACATGGGTTTTGTATATATTCCATATAGCCAAATTTTAAGTGGAAAAATAACATTATAAATTATAGAGAGAAAATGAATATACCTATGTAGGATTTCTATACAGGTGATGTCTATTTCATATTAACACATCATTTAATTTCAAAATATCAATGTCCATTGGCTTAATTGTGTTATGATGCACATCTTCATCGGCCTAAAAATACAAAATAACAAGGGTTATCAAGAGCAATGTCTATCAAAAAAATGTTAAAAACAATATAATTGATGTTATAAAGTATTATAAATATCGGTTTTATATTTAAAAACGATATTATAAGTTTTATAGACATCGGTCATTAGCCGATGTGAAAAACTTTTGACTTTTTACATCACCCACATAGACATCGGTTTTTTTTTAAAGACATCGGCTATTAACCGATGTTAAATCACAAATTTCTAGTAGTGCGTTGACAGGAAGGGGGTACTTGATGATGTGTCTCAAGAGTTATCGATTGTACCTCTTGGGCATGTTCATGAAGTTCCAGTTGCTGAGATTTGTGTGCTCATTGATCCTATACTTATTGAAGATTAAGTCCGTTCAACGATCGCGCATCAAGGTGTTGTTTCTGGGGTTCCTATACCTCGAATTCTCATGGCACCTATTCCACCCGTTTCTCCATCATCTTCCTTGAAGGTTTCTGCTCCTTCCACCCTGATCATCATCGACTCGATTCGAGGACGAATCGAAGATAAGAGGGGGAGAATGATAATGGGTCGAGGTGGCCTTCTTTGGGTCAAAGAACGATCTTGATCCAGGCGACGACTCGAGGACTAGTCGATTTCAAATGGAGGAGAATGATGTCATCCTCAAGCGGAAGAAGAAGGATCCACCTTGGGAGTCATTGAAGAAAGACGTTAATTAGTTTATTATTATATTTCTTATTTTTTATACGTTCTATTTTTAGTAACTCCTATGTTAGTTGGAGTCTAATTATGGAATTGCCTATTTTAGTATTACTTAGTTAGGTCAAATAAGATGGTTAGGAGAGTCTATCCTTTAGGCTTTATTAATTATCATATTTTATTATTTTCTATATTAGCATTTTAGATTAAGTTTTATTTAGTTAGGATATAGTTTGGTAAAGCAATCCTTAGCCTCTAAGGAAGCCAACCAAATCCTAGTTATTTACCTATTTAAACACTTTTATACATTTAATAAAAACTAGATTGGAATATAGAATTGAGGATACCATTTGGCTAAAAGGTTCCTGGATTACCAATCCAAAGCTTCAAGTTCTTACATGTTCTTGCTCTACATTCGGTTCTACATAAACACAAACCTTCACAGAATTGGCAACCTTAAACCAGAATTCGTCGCAAGAATTCGTCGCAAGAAGAAGGAAAGCCGTCGCTGGAGAGAACCCCGGACGCAGGCTCCGCGCTCCTCGCGCACAGGCGCTCGGCCTCAGCGCTTAGGCTTCGCAGTTCCGCGCACCCGGCTCCGCGCTTTGAGGCGCTCTCGCTCCCGCGTCTTCGCTCCCGCTTCCAGCGAGCGCTAGTCCCGGACTCCTCGCGCGCCTGGCTCCGCACTTGTTAGATCCCTCTCGCTCTCGATGTCCCTTGTTTCTCTTTATGTCGCTATTGTTGTTTTAATTTGTTGGAAATATTCTAAGTTCATTTCGTCGCTATAAATCAGATTCACTCACTTGTGTTTAAATTGTTCCAATATCAGGAAATATCAAAGAGCATTGCGAGATCGGGAAAATATACGGCGTGGATCTTGATCTTGAGCCCACAGGCGAAGGATCGGAGATTCCAAACGTATCAGTTACGAATACTCATGATAGTGGGTCTGTTAAGGGCGATTTTATCTTTCATAGAGTTGGTTTTACTATTCAAAGAGGTGTTGGAGCACAATTTGTTACGAGGCTTCCAACCAACTTTGTGTAATTTTTTTTTACTATAATAATAATAATAAAGAATAAGTAGTAGTACTAATAATAATAATAATAATAACAATAAATAATACGCTGCTCTACTGGGGCACAACGATGCTGCTTGGCGATCCGGTGATGCTTGCTCTTCCGGCGGATCCCGGCGCCCGGGGCCGTTGATTATGAGGCACCATCGCCGAGCCTTCGTCCTCCGGGGATTCGGTGTATGTATGTGTTGTTCGATCTCCTCAGGTTCTCTATTTTTTCTTCTTCTTATTGCGTGCGGTCGATGTCGGGTGGCGCTGTCTGTTGTGAGCCTAATCTGCCATGTTTTACACCTACTTTTATATCGATTTCTGCATACACTGCATGCATTTGGGTTAGAATAATACAGAATCTGTGTAGTTTACAGTTATTTACAATATATGGAGGTCTACACAAGTTTTTGTTATATTTCGCAGAAATCGGACGCACTTTGGAGCTTAAAGGAAACTCATGGAGAGGCTAAGAATGGTGCAGCTGGAGAAAATGCCATTTTTCACAGTTCTTCGTTTTGAATCAAGCTTTGATGTCTTCATGAGAGTTGTATCCCTCGGAAAGAGCTTTCCAACGCATGGTCATATGCGTCAATCCAACGAACGAGGACTCGGGAAAGTGCGTTTCAAGAACAGAGCAGAAAGCTGAGAGTACCCTTTGTCGAGATCGAGTACGGTCTTGTCTAGGTCGAGTTGAGTTTCTGCTTCTGTCATCGATTTTGAAGTTTCTGTCTTTTGCTGTTGGTAGTTGATCTCGAGTAGACTGTGGTCGAGATCGAGTACGTTTGTTGCTTGCTTTATTTTCGGCTTTGCTTTGTCTTTTCGGCTTTTATTTCTGTCTTTCTATTTCTGTCTTTTCTGTTGCTTTTGTGAGATCTGTTGCTACCTGAGAACTGCTGACGTGCTTCCTCGTGCATTCGATCCTGACAACCTTCTACTACAACGGGAGGAAGTCTTGTATTTATTTGTTGAGACAGGGAAGTCAGTCGGATCTTTATTCTATATTTATTTCATACTTGACCATCCTCCTGAAACAACAAATTGGCGCCGTTTGCCGGGGAAGCTATCATTCGCGCCTTAGGTAGTCAGTTCTCACTTTTCTTTTGAGTTACTTCGCAGGTGTATGCGCCGTTCTGGTCAACCACCTGAGTTCGACGCCTTAGACGAACCGGAACGCCTTCTACACATCAGAGCTAGACTACAAAGAGCCATGGCGGCCGCTGAAACACTGGAACAGCTGATCGCAAGGCTCACAAGGGAACTAGTCGCTAAAGATGCTGCTATCGCCACTGAGAAAGCAGCAAGGGAGCAAGCAGAAGCTGAGCTTGCCCAGTTCCCAACCACTGCAGAGGATTATATGCATCCCACTCTCGTCATGCCTGAATCGGCGATTCTAATCCCTGTTTTCTTTTGAAATTCGCACTCAATTTCTTATAGAGCTTAAAAATAATGCTTTCTATGGCAGATTTAATGAGTGTCATCTTGAACATATTACCAATTTTTCTGACATGTGTCGTACTCTTGCTAAAGATACAACCCTGGAATATGTCAAGATGAAAGCTTTTCGTTGGTCTCTCGCTGGGCCTGCACTGAAATGGCTTGAAGGGTTGAAAGCAAGATCACTCACAACCTGGGCCCAAGTAGAGAAAGAATTTCTGAATAAATTCTTCCCACCTGCCAAAACAGCACATCTCCGCCAGAAAATCACCGCCTTCAAACAGAAGCAAGGGGAACCGCTGGCAAAGGCATGGGAACGCTACAAAGAACTTCTGCGATCTTGCCCTACTCTTGGACAGCCACCCTACGTCATTCAAGAGATCTTCTTTAATTCTCTTGATCAAATTACTAAGGATAGAATCAACCATTATACTCGCTATGAGTATCTGACAATGCCTCCAAGTGACGCATGGGGTGTGCTAGACAAGCTCACCAACTACGACAACAAGTATGGGTCTACTGCAACTTATGAAGAGAACCCCTACGCCAGGCCAGCACCTTCCATGCCCCTATATGAGGCCCCTAAGGAGATCGATCCAGATGTTAGGGAGCAATACTACAGATATCAGAATAAGAAGCTCCTCAAGCAAGTAAAGTATCTTTCTGTCAACCAGCCTTGCATCGAATGCGGATCGCATCGGCACACCACTACTGAGTGCCCACACACAGAGCAAGTCAGGCTGGCAGAGCACCACGAGGAGGTAGCTTACGCAGGGGGTCCCAATCGCTACATGGGGGACCAAAGGTTTCATCATCCACAATGGAACCAAGGTGTCCCTAGGAACCCCCCGCCCTACAGAGCTCCAGGACATCCGGAAAGGGAACAGAAAAGGGATGATATACAGACAGTCCTGGAGGAAATACGGAGGAATCGGTCAGAAACTAAACAGTCTTTCAACTCCGTCTACACTCAGATGCAAGGTGTCAACTCTAGGCTTGGGGAAATTGATATATGGCGAAAATCAGTTGATACACAGATTGGTCAGCTAGCAGCAGGAATCCCCAGACAGTTAGGTGCGCTCCCTGGATCTTCAGAACCAAATCCTAAGGGAAAGACTGGACACATCGCTGCTGTAAAACTCCGAAGCGGGCATCAACTACAAGAGCCAGAGGTCGGAAAGCAGCAAAACAACGAAGAACAGCAAGTCGACATCGACAACACTATAGTCGATCTCGAGGAAGGGCTCGTCGATCTCGAGGAGAAACTTCAAAAGCCCTCGTCTGCACTGCACAACAACTCAACATCACCCAATCTGGTCGAGATCGACAAGGGTGTACCCGACATCGAGGACGGTCAGTCCGAGATCGAGAAGACTGCAGCACCTCCGACGTCTGTTCTGGCTCCAAATCAAAAAAAGAAGCTGCCTTTCCCCACAAAATCTCCAAAGGACCCAACAGAAAAGAAATTTCAATGCTTCATCAAGATGCTTCAGAAGCTCAACGTCACCATCCCCTTCACAGAAGCTCTCAATGAAATGTCATCTTATGTCAAGTTCCTGAAGGAGATTCTGAGCAAAAAGCGATCAATGGCTGAAATTACAGAGGAGTGCAGCCATTTGGACATACTGGAAAAGAGACCGGATCCAGGTAAGTTTGCTATAACCATTGGATTTGGTCCATATAAAATTAATGCCTTATGTGATCTTGGAGCTAGTGTGAGTATAATGCCTTTAACAATTTGGTCCAAGATTAAGATAGGTGCCCTAGAGCCTGTGGATGCTAGACTTTATATGGCCAACAACACGGTGGTCATTCCAACAGGCATGGTGGACAATGTGCCAGTACAAGAAGGTAAATTCTTTGTCCCTACTGATTTCCTGATTGTTGATATGCAAGAAGATCCTGCTTGTCCAATTATTTTAGGAAGACCCTTCTTGGCGACGGTGGATGCCAACATAAGCGTAAGGAAAGGAGTGCTCACCTTCAACATCAGCGATGAGGTAATTGAATATTCCTTTAATAAAACTGAAAGGCATACATGTCCAATGGAAGAGGTCAAATCTATCTCAGCGGGCTACATCACTTGCGGGGAACCTAAAGTACGAAATATGACCCCTGAGGAGTTGGAAAAAAGGGACATGGAGGCCCAGGTAGAGGAGATCATGGAAATCCTAAAGGGACATGGAGGCCCAGGTAGAGGAGATCATGGCAATCCTAATGGAGGCCCAGGTAGCCCTACCTATGCTTATGCATTTCACAAAAACCATAATATGCCTTATTTCATATATTACTCCACATGATCTAAATATTGTCATTCTTTACCCTATCCGGGGATTATGTTGAGAATGATGTTACATTATGGAGATGTTATATGGTTGTTGTGTTATATGGAGTTTGGAAGGAAATTGTTTGAAATATATGGAAAATTTAATGAGTGAAAGAAAATCCAATCAACTCAGGAGATAAAGGTAGATTGACCCTGCTCTCTGAGATAATAGTTTGGAGAGATGGGACACATTGTGAGGAATCCAAAGCACTAAGTATCTGGGGCCATTCATGACACCCATGTTTGCGACTCGCGAGAAGGCAGTGCTGAGGTCAGAGAGGTAAAAGCATTATTATTGATAAAAGCATTATGAAAGGTGATGAATCTTATGGAGAAGGAATGTGGAAATTCAGTTTGGAAATACTCCATTTCCCCGTATCATTAGCACCACATTGCCAAAAATTGCCCACCTTTAGCCTTTTACCAATCTACTCCCTATTGAGCTTAAATTAAAGTCCTCTTGATTATTAATGCTTTGTCACGAATGAATGTTTTGCATAACCCTTCTTTTGTGAGTAGATGTTGCTTTTGTATAATTGCACATGTATGGATCTGTGACACTAGTACCTTTTTTAGGATGGTAATTGATTGCAGGGACATATGAGAATGAATCTAAGATGTTGAGAGTTTGAATTCTTCCCCTGAATGACAATTAAAAGTATTGCTTTAGGACAAGCAAGCTTAAGTATGGGGTGTTTGTTGTGAGCCTAATCTGCCATGTTTTACACCTACTTTTATATCGATTTCTGCATACATTGCATGCATTTGGGTTAGAATAATACAGAATCTGTGTAGTTTACAGTTATTTGCAATATATGGAGGTCTACACAAGTTTCTGTTATATTTCGCAGAAATCGGACGCACTTTGGAGCTTAAAGGAAACTCATGGAGAGGCTAAGAATGGTGCAGCTGGAGAAAAGGCCATTTTTCACCGTTCTTCGTTCTGAATGATGCTTTGTTGTCTTCATGAGAGTTGTAGCCCTCAGAAAGAGCTTTCCAACGCATGGTCATATGCGTCAATCCAACGAACGAGGACTCGGGAAAGTGCGTTTCAAGAACAGAGCAGAAAGCTGAGAGTACCCTTTGTCGAGATCGAGTACGGTCTTGTCTAGGTCGAGTTGAGTTTCTGCTTTTGTCATCGATTTTGAATTTTCTGTCCTTTACTGTTGGTAGTCGATCCCAAGTAGACTGTGGTCGAGATCGAGTACGTTTGTTGCTTGCTTTATTTTCTGCTTTGCTTTGTCTTTTCGGCTTTCATTTCTGTCTTTCTGTTTCTGTCTTTTCTGTTGCTTTTGTGAGATCTGTTGCTACCTGAGAACTGCTGACGTGCTTCCTCGTGGATTCGATCCTGACAACCTTCTACTACAACGGGAGGAAGTCTTGTATTTATTTGTTGAGACAGGGAAGTCAGTCTGATCTTTATTCTATATTTATTTCATACTTGACCATCCTCCTGCAACAACAAATTGCTAGTGTGGTCGATCTCGAGGAGGGCTCGGCTTTTGTCTTCTGTGATTGCCTTCTTTGGCTATGGGTACGTTTCGTGTTGTTGTTGTTTGTTGTTGCTTGTAATTCGTTGTTGTTGTTAGCAGTTCGGTTTAGCAGGTTATGGCGGTCTCCTGTTGCGAATTGGGGTGGTGTTTAAGGTCAGTCTTGGCACCTGTATGCAGTCCCTACTCAACATAGAGAGGAGCTTTGAACTGTGGTGGTGTGTGATGTTGTAGTTGCTCGTTAATTAATTCTATTTTGTTTTACGTTGGAGCTATTTGTGGCTTTCTGCTTTGTTTGCAATTACTTTGCTTTGTTTTTCATTCCGTTATACCCGAACTTGTTCGGTACCATTACCCTTTTGTGGGTCTTTGTGGGTCTTTGTGGGTGCCTTGTTGGTGGTGGTAGAGGCCTTGTTAAAACCTCTATGCTCAGGCATCTTCGTGATCGACATTGCAATGGTGATGCTCAGATTCTTACTCATCAAACTCTTTCTGATAGTCTGACTATTTTTTCTAATGCTGAGATGCATTTCAAGCGTATGGGGGGTTTGGTTATGTGGAGTTTGCCTTAAAACTCATACTTTTCGTGCTTGGTGTCGGCATAGTCAGGGTGATTCGGTGGCGCCTCCGGACTGTGGTGATGGCCTTGTTCACTTTATTATTTATCGTATTCCTAGACCTCCAGCTCCGTCTCCATTGGTTCCTTTGGCTGATGTTGGGGTTGTGCCTGTTGGATTGTCTATATCTTCACTTGACTGTTTGTTCTCTATGGGGTTACGCACTGTGAGATCCATCCCTCCTAGGTGTCCTCTAGGTTTTTCTCTGGGTTTAAAAGGGGCATTAGATGATGTGATTGACTCTCCTGGTAACATCTCCTGCTAGATTCGCTTACTTGTGATGCCTCTTTGTATACTTAAGACCTTTTCTCCGCGTAGTAATCTTGAGTGTAGGATTGTTGTCAAACGTCAGCGTCAGGAGGAGAGTATTGCTAGTGTTATTCGTGCTTGGGGTGTGCCTGGCGTTAGTTTGCAACTTATACATGAGACCTTAGCTGAGGTTCCGCCTCCTTTCATTGTGGACGAGGATATTGATTTGAGTGAGCTTAACCTCCGGCAATGTCGGAGGAAAATTTATGATGGTCATTACACTGTCGTTGTTCGGGTGCTTTCTTCATCGGGTATTGCTCCTTATTCTGATGCCACTGCCCCATCTCCTAACTTGCTGCATTTGCCTGTTGATCATCATCCTCTCGTTGCCTCTTCGACTGTTGTTTTGGATATGATTCGGAGTTTTCCGCGGGGCACATCGTTTGGGAGGGATGGGTTCCGTGCTCAGCATCTCTTTGATTGTTTGGGTGGAGCGGCTATTGCTATTTCAGATGATTTGATCTCCTCTATTACTTGGGTGGTTAATCTTTTTCTTGAAGGTCGTTGTCCGCATGATTTGGGTGAGTATATTGCTAGTGCTCTGCTCACCCCGCTTGTTAAACCTAGTGGAGGCATACATCCTATTGTTATTGGCACTATTTGGAGACGCCTTGTCTCTAAGGTTGGTGCTTGTTTAGTCGGCCCCTCTTTGTCGGGTTATTTTGCTGGTCTTTAGTTTGGGGTCGGGGTATCCGGTGACAGGGAGGCTATTTTGCATGCCTTGAATTGGTTTGTTGAGGCTCGTGGCAGTGAGGATGATCTTTCTATGTTGTTGATGGACTTTCAGAATGTTTTCAACTTAGTTGATCGTGGGGCCATGTTACAGGAAGTTCGCCGTCATTGCCCGATCCTATCTCGGTGGGTAGAGTTTTATTACTCTAATCCTGCCCGGCTCTATTATGGGGAGCATAGCTTATGGTCTTGTCGGGGGGTTCAACAAGGGGACCCTTTAGGGCCTCTCTTTTTTGCTTTGGTGTTGCATCATTTGGTGTGCAAGATCAGAGACTCTTTTTCCCTGAGTCGGCATGCTTGGTACTTAGATGATGACACTGTTGTTGGGGACACTTTGGTTGTGGGAAAGGTCTTGGACCTGATTATGGTGGATGGTCCCCGCTTTGGCCATCATCTTAATGTGGATAATACCGAGGTTTTTTGGCCTACAAAAGACCCCAGGAGTCGGCTTCCTGGTGTTTTTTCCCCCTCTATTTCTCGACCTTCACGTGGTGTCAAAGTTTTGGGCGGGCCTGTGAGCACGTGTCCTATTTTCGGTAGCGACCTCGTGACGAACAGAGTGACTAAGACCATAGATCTCATTGATTCTATCGCGAGGATTGATGATCCGTAGTGCGAGTTACTTCTGCTTCGGGCTCTGCTTCGGGCTTGTACGGGTATTTCTAAACTTTACTTTGCTTTGCGTACTTGTTCTCCGCGTGTCTTTGTGTCAGCCCAACTCTCATTCGATGTGGCACTTGTTTTAGCTTGGAACGTATTGTCATTGCGTTTGGGCCAGGGTTTGGAGATTGGCAGTGGCGGCTTGCCACCTTCCCTTTTCAGTTTGGTGGTCTCGGAGTGTATGTTGCTCGGGATGTCCTACATTATGCTTTTTGGGCGTCTCGTTTGCAGTCTGCTGAGTTGCAGGCTAAGCTTATACGTCCTTCTGATATCATTGCTATTGGTCCTACGTTTTATGATGCTTGTCGTGTTTTTAACGAGAGTACAGGTTCTAATCTTCTACGCGATCCTAGTGAAATCACTACCCCCAAACTTATGAAGAAATTGGCAGATATATATTTCGCAAAGGTTGCTGATACATCGGACTCTGTTTTCTCTTTCACTCCGTGACAAGTTGCATTGTGGAAGTCCCGGCAAGGTGCTCACTCCTCCGATTGGTTGCGTGCTACTCCTATTTCTGGGTTGGGGCAGAATATGAATGGTAGGACCTATTGTAGTGTGCTTAGCTATCGACTGGGTGTTCCATTGTTCACAGTGTCTAGGCCATGTCCGGCTTGTTCTCGGGTCTTCGACGGTGATGTTTATGGAGATCATGGTGTGTCCTGTGCTTGTACCATGGGCATTAAGCATCGACATAACCTTGTGCGCAATACCTTATTTGATATCTGTTACAGGACTGGGATTTCTGCTAATAAGGAGGTTGATATCTGTTTGGTGGATGGGCACAATAAACCTCTTCGTCTGGCAGATTTGCTTCTTTATTCATGGGACAGGGGGCGAGATGTTTGTGTTGATCTAACGGGATCCTCTCCTTTGACCCAGTCGGGGATGTCTGACTTTATCCTCGGTCGTGTTGTTGTTGATGCTGCTCAATGTAAGTGTGTCAAGTACCGTGATTTGTGCACGACAGCTGGTTATGGTTTCCTACCCTTCTCATTCTCTTCGTTAGGGGAGTTGGATACGAATGCGGTTGCCTTGCTCAAGTAGCTTCAGAAGTTTTCAGTATCTCAGGATGTCGGGGCTCGTGCTGCAGCTTATATTTTTACTAGACTTAGTTTTGCTATCGCTAAGAGAATGGGTGCCCAGATAGTTTCTCGGCTACCCACTAATTTCTTCTAATATGTAATTATTATTATTTTAATAATAATAATAATAATAATAATAATAATAATAATAATAATAATAATAATAATAATAATAATAGTAATAGTAATAGTAATAAAAAAATAATAATAATAATTTGAGAAATTCTACGTGGTGCCCACGAACATTTACAAATTCCGCGTGGTATACAATGTTTTTAAAAATCACACGTGGTGCCCACGAAGTTTTGTAAAAGTCCACATGGTGCTCACGAAGTTTTTCAAAAGCTTATGTGATAACAATAATGGGTTTTAATATTCAAAAATTGAGATTAAAAATTATATTATTATACATTATATGGAAAACACTTAACAAGATTGTGTATTAGTTTGAATCTTTTTAAAAACCAATTTTTTATATACATTTTCTTACCTTAACCAAAAAAATTTCTCAAAAATCTTACGTATTTAATTTTTATTTGTTCTTAATATTTTGAGTTTATTTATAAGGAAAGAAGAAAAACAATAATAAGAATTATGTAGCAATATTACCCATTTACAATGAACCAATACTAATAGATAATTTAAAAAGGTCAATTTGCACTAATATACCAAATAAATTTGAGGTTTGCAAATATAACCATAAGGGTAATAAACTGAAAAGGGGTGACAAAAGATAAGATTTGAAAATTTTGTGGTCCCGGTAGCAGATTGCATCTGAGCTTCAAAAGAAAAAAAAAAAGAGTGACAAGTGTCGAAAAAAGAGAGGATGGAGTATCTTCATTTGGCAAAATAAAATTAAAAATGAAGGTGTTGCAGAGAGCAGATTGTACATTTCTTGTGGAGAGAGAGAGAGAGAGAGAGAGAGAGAGAGAGAGAGGGGTGAAAGGACAACATTTAATGTTACCGGAGATAGAGTCTCACCTTTCTCAAAGAAATTTCCCGCTAAGGTAATTTGGAGGGAAATAACGAGGGAAATTAAGCTGGTTTCCTACCCTTATCATTCTCTTCGTTAGGGGAGTTGGATACGAATGCGGTTGCCTTGCTCAAGCGGATTCAGAAGTGTTCAGTATCTCAGGATGTCGGGGCTCGTGCTGCAGCTTATATTTTTACTAGACTTAGTTTTGCTATCGCTAAGAGAGTGGGTGTAACGGCCCAGAATTATGATTTCCGGGTTACGATTCAAGGGTTGAAAACCCTTGTTCGGATCTTGCAATCCAGGTACGGGTCGAGGTTTCAAACTCATTTCAAAGGTCAGTAATAAAGAGGGATTTCAAACCCTAAAGTATCGTAGGGCCGTTGGGTACCCTTAACATATCCTAAGACTATGTCGTGAAATCCAATTCAAATGAAATAAAGCGGGAGCAATGTTAAGATACAAATGACACAACAGGATCGGGTCAAAACCAAATTATAAACAAGTGATTACCATTTGCCAAGTTAGAATATTAGTCAGGTTCTTTGATTCGCCCAAGGGTTTCCCGTCACATAAGCATGGAGCAAACAAGATCTACAGAAATACCTTTAAAAGAAGAACGGGGAAAGGAGTCAGATCGAGCCACTCATGCGGGACCGGCAGTCCTCGCTGAGGCCACATAGTATGTGCTATACCTAATAAAGATAATCTAATGCAGTACGAAATTCAGACACACTAGCATGCTCCTAGTTCATAATAATGTGCAGAAATACTGTAAAGGGCCCAAGACAATGCCAACGGCATATCCCTCTCCTACCTCCACCCCTTCCGATAGGTGGAGACTGGCCAGCTCGTGAATGCATTCATTCATAATAGGGCGGCACGCATGCCTAACCCGCTCCACAATAAAGCCCGCAGGCATATCATAATATAAGGAAGTCATGACTCGATTGACGCAGGGTACCCGATGAGGCTGGGCTACCCTATGACCCTAGCAAAGACTCTAGGACTATCACAGATAACGGCCGTTCTGTTTCAAACGCATAAAGTAAACAAATGCTCAATCAATTAGTGCAACCTAAACATGATACTACATGGCATGCTTTTATGCATATGCAACACCTAACATAAAATGCAACAACAGGCATGAATGTCCAACCTGAGTAAGCCCCCTAGGGAACTTACCTGAAGATGCAGATCAGCAAGATAATACAAGCAAGGGCCCATATGCAAGTCCAAGGCAATCCAAAAGCAATACACACCTATCATCAAGCCATTTCATAAGCTATCGGGCTAACATTCGTATACACAGAACCCGAGTTCCCGACCTTCTCAAAACCAATCGATAGTAAAACCATTTTCCAAAACCTTTCCGATACGATCAACATCGACCAAAATCATTCTTCCAATCAAACTCATTGATAAATCATACCAATCATATTTTCCAAACTCTTAAATCTCAATTTAAGTCAACTCATAATCAAAACAATTTCTCAAATCATACTTGTCTAAATCAGAAGAAAGTATCAAATTTTCTAAGCCAACCCAAACTCTTGTTTTATCAAAATATTCCGGCATTTTGGTTTTCAACAATAAATCATTTAAGAGATATTTCCGGAAACTGGAAAAATCCCTTTTTAAATAATTTATCATCATTATACATAATTAGCATAACATCAACTATTTTATTAATAATTTGTTTCCAAAAATCGAAAATCACATATTTAAATCATTACACAAAACTTATCCCAATAATATTATTTCCAATTACTTTTATAAATTTATAGAATTCCATATATATATATTTATTATAAAACCCCAGAAATCACATAATAACAATAATATTCTAATAGACTAACGATAATAGAATCATTACTTAGAAACATAACATGTATTGTATATAACCCAACAACTTAACAATAACATATATAACAACATAAAACATGCCCAATCCCACAAACTCGAACCCGGCCCAGATGGAAAGAATAAGAGGAAGCCCAAGTCTGAAATCTGAAATGAATACCCAAGGGGATGGCCCACCCGTTAAAACCAAACCCGGCCCAATCAAACCTCTCAATCTGTCCAAGTCAACCCGAAGCAATTGAATAAAAGATGGGCGGGGCCCACTCGCTGAGGTGGCCAGACGGGGCCCACACCGGCTTCTTCTTCTTCCCAGTCTCGCCGCGCCTGCTCGAAGGAGGCTAGGGAATCCGCCGGCACCGGTCCTCGTGCCTCACCGCCCTCGTCTCCATCCCGCCTGACTCTCCCTCGCACTCGGCTCATGCCCCTCGCTCTCCCAACCCCGACTCTCCTCGCCGGACCTCTCTCTCAACCTCCTCGGCCTCACCGGACGCTCGTAGGAAAATCCGTCGCTCCCACCCTCAGCCACTCTCTAGCTCGCTGGCGCTATTCCCCGACCACTTATGAACACGAAAGGAGTCGAAAATGACATACGAGAGAGAAGGAGAGAGGATCGAAGCTCACCGAGGGGCGTCGACTCGCCGGAGTTCGTCGGAGGCACGATTTGCTTCGTTGGAGTCGAATCGAGGCTCGCCGGCGACGGCATCATGCCGGAAGTGGCCTAGGAAGGGTTTGAGAGGGTTAAAAGTCCACCTCTACGCTGTTTAAGGACAAAGGGAACCGAGAGGAATGGAAACGGACCCTTACCGCTCGAAATCAGGAAAATCGGGGGAGGGAGGAAGATGGTTGCGGCGACGGCCGCTCCTGGTGGCTTCGGCTGTGGTGGCGGCGGCTGGAGGCGCCCTGGTTGTGCTCAGAGGTGCTGTGACCCACATGGGTGAAGAGAGTGAGAGTATGAGGGGTTGTGTGGGTTTGAGGCTTTTCAAAATAAAAGGAAGGGAGAGTTGCAATGGGGAGTTGAAATTTGTGAATCAAACATGAGGAGGAGGATGGTTTGTGTTTCGTTAAAATCCAAAAGAATCAAATTGCAGGTCCAGGTTTTGAAGCTTGGCGTGGTTAGTATTTGAGGCTTTACCAAAATTAGGGAAGCATAGACTAGAAGGAGGAGGATGACAGGGGAGATGCTAGCTCAAAGTGGGTAGTGCCAGGAGGGAGTGTTTATAGGATAAGGTTGACACAAAACAACAAATTTGCAAGCTGTCCAAGAGGGAGTAAGGATTCCTCCTCCTCCAACAGAATTCTGAGACAAGAGGGAGGGAGAGGGAAAAGAAAAGGGGAAAATAAAATAAATGAAATTGGTCCCCTAC
The DNA here is from genome assembly GCA_037127255.1 of Persicaria tinctoria. Lineage (NCBI taxonomy): Eukaryota > Viridiplantae > Streptophyta > Magnoliopsida > Caryophyllales > Polygonaceae > Persicaria > Persicaria tinctoria. The sequence continues at coordinate 67,066,168 of JBANSL010000002.1, read as the reverse complement.
CAGATATTTTGAATCCCGACAACCAAAACTTGAAACCCGTTAGACCTGACTCTATCGAAATTTAAATCAAATTTTCGGAATCAAATTAAATTCTCAACTCGGAAATCGAAAGTCATAATAAAATCTGTCAAAATCTCAAATCCTCAAATGATGCCGGAAGGATTTTAAGAGATTTAAAATACCCTGATTTAGATTCATTTTAATTATTATTATTATTATTATTATTATATATATTTTTTTTTTAATTAGGATTTAAAAATCCGAGCCTTTACATCATCCACCTCTAAAAACAAGTCTCGTCCCCGAGACTAAAACCAAAATAAAGTAGGGGATGAAGTTTAAAATTGATGAGTCCGAGGACCATGTCCTAGAATCTTGTAATCATCTCGGTTGCGTCTCCCGGGATTCTCACAACATCCTAGTCACGGTCGTGACATCTCCAATTGGCCTTGACAAGTATGCAATAAGCGCCCCTATCACATCCTCGCTTTGACTTTTCGGAAGTACCACAACTCTAAAAGTTCTAAAATATCATCACTAGGTCTTAGCAAACACTCTACAAGCGCCCTCATAAAATGCTTGTATCCACTTCGTGAAGTATCATAGAGTTGCCCGGGTTTGAAAAGTTTCAAAAGGGATTCCATAATTGAAAATAAAGATTAACCTCAAAATCGTTGAAATTCGGTATCGTTCATACTTTTACAACCCAAATTGGTCCTTTTTCAAAATCGTTCAAAATCTTCAAATCCAATCGTCTAATCAAGCAACCTTATACCAAAACAAGTCAAATCCTTTCAAATCAAGATTTCGTCAAAATCTTCCAACCACCAGATCAATTTCTCGCATACCAAACAATCAAATTCAGAAGCTGGGAGGTGGAATCATCCACCTCTAAGGGCTAATCCCATATTCTCTGCCTAGTTTCCAGAATCAAAACAAGCTATCAATCTCAATTCAAGCAGGATTCACAAGTCATAAGCAATGCATAACCACATAATCAATCGATCCTCAACGAGTACATCATAATATGACAATTCTCAAACATATGCCAGCACACTGCCACAAGATCACATCAACGTCTCCACATCATACTAACGGTCATAATATTTATCTATGCCAGAATCATAACACACATCTTGATATCACACCAAGGTCATAACAGGTACATCCTCATCATAAAGTCAACGAATCAAACTCATTGTCAACACGTCAACACAACAAGTTATGTTATTAAGATTCCGCAAAAGGGGAGGAGAAACAGTATATCAGTCATCGAAGGTCAGCATATTCACCAAACATCATCTTAACTCATCACAATGACATATAACGATCATTTAGAAATCTGGTATTATTATCTCATATATACAAATCATATTCATCCTCAAAGTCACATTCATTAGTTAACATATCAATAATCATGCTATCAACCATATAATACAACATCATGAGTACCGCCACGTAATATAACATCATGCTTTCAGATAATAACACATTATAATCTCATGTATACATCATAACACATCCTATCATGCTCCTAAAATAATATAACATGATAGAGATGCATCAACATATCATGATAACATTGGTTACTTCAAACTAGATTTCAATATTGCATATCAACATGTAATATCATTCTGTATCAGATTCATCATAGTTGCTATCTAACATCATGCCAGCAAATATAAATAAATCACATGATCAAGAAAATTCTCACGTCATACCAGTCAAAATAAAATACAATCCCCACTCGCCCATCTCCACTCTCAAGCCAAGACTAATCCTCTTCTAGACTCGCCAACGTCAACTCAGACAAAAATTCTACAAACAAATCCTTATTCATCTCGATGCTCAAATCTCACCCATCCTTCCACCAAACACTACCACACCATCCACCTCTAAAAACTCACTCCTATATCTAACCTCACGCCCGAGTACTTGCTTACACTATGTCCTCAACATCCACAAAGGCCATTTCTTACACTTCTCACACTTCCCAAGATTTCACAAGCATCTTGCCCTGCTAATCACACATCTTCTCTAGAAATTCCTCGATCACCACTTGGCCAGCCTATTCCTAAACATACCCCCACCTAGGATTCACCTAGAAAGTTCATCGGGACCACCAAGCATTACATCTCATAACCCCAACTCACCCGGTCTTACCTAAACCAACATCCATCTCTTGCAACTTACCTCATACTACCATTGATCATCTTAACGACTCAAATCCTTTCACCATTTCCCCAACCACACTACCAAATGATCTCACCCACATGTTTGAAGAAGAACAATCATGAAATCATCACGCATAAGATCTACATCAGGTCAACCAGCATTTATAAACATAGCATCATGAGTTCATAATCAATTATTGCAACTCGGTCAACAAGTCTCAATTTACCATCATGTTCAATCATTATTACAAATCATCATATATGCACATGATCAAGTCAAGCTAGCAAGTTGCATCATAACCTTAGAACATAAACAATTCAGGTTCTCAACAATTGCAGTTCATACTTTTATAGGTACAATAGTTTAGATCATGCTTAGAAACTCAAAGCATCAACACATCAAGGCATCATGGCACATTAGAACTATAAGGCACCAAATCGTATTATCATAGGCAATAGACAATCAGGCAATAGTCATCACCAAGTCAGCATGTCAACACGTAAATCTCATCGTCGGGTCAGTGCAATATCATCATCAACAAATTCAGAAGGATTAGCAATTCGAACAGAGGACTCTCCTGCTTGCAAGTCATTTTTGTACTCGGTAGCCGCAATCCTCAAAACATACTTGTCCCACCAACCCCGTCGATCATGAGGCTTGTGGGTTATGGGGCCACGCTTCCGTCACGTTGCTATATCGCTATCCAACTTCCTTTCTCTTTCCCGTGCGGTCGCTCGTTCAATGCATCGCGAGGGAGTCCAAGTTAGTAAGGATAGGGGAGTGACAAGGACAGACAACCCGATGTTCCTTTCGGAAACAACCATAGGTTAAGCTAAAGATGACAAGACTAGGGGCTAGACTCCGACCCAAGAATACAACGATGCCCTTATGGAAGTCTATTAGGTTACAACCGTGACAAGCAACAAGAATTCATCATGGAGCATACCAGGCACATTAATCCACACTAACATGTACCTATCTTAAGAAGAACGACATGCATATTCATCCCAAAATACACAATCGACTGAATCGAGTCCTACACGGATGCATGCGAGACAAGTTAACAGTCCATTATTCCATTGAAGCGGAGATGCCTAATAACTTCAAGCAAGATGTGCAGATCCAGTAATGATTGTGCAAGATTCAAAGTCATGTGATATTTAATGATGTTGACAAATATCATGTATATGAATAATGAACGAGCATGGTACACACATCAACAATTGAGTTCAAACATAACATGACGAGGTATATCACATCAAGCAGATTAAGCATCATACAAGAACATATAAGAGCATTATAGTAACTATCTCGTCTTAACACACTGGTCATATAATAGGTCAAGCATGGCATGTAATTATACGACAGGATACATTTAGAAGGCACATGTCCTACGTGATACTAGCAACACATGGTGTGATACAAGCACAGTTAAGAGTCATTAAAAGGGGGTTAACAGGATGTTCACGAAACATCAGGAATCATCAAAAGTAACAAGAAGGACGTCATGGGAAATAGATTATAATCATGCTAAGAACGAACTATCATAGGACACATATAAATGTACAATAGTTATCGCATCATAAAACAGGTACAACATGTAATCATTTAGCGAGTCATATTGGAAATCATACGCCCTACCGGATACTACTAGCACATATCGAATCATGACCACCATCAAGGTAACTCGACTAAATTCATTCTAACATTCATTCGTCATGCATATGCGAAATAATACAACGTGGTGTGTGATCATGCGAGGTGCCAAATCATACATCTATGCCAGCACAAGAGGAATTCATAACGTAATAGGAAAACACTACCGAGTGATAACATGTAAGCATGCTATGATTAACCATTACGAAAAGCAAATCAATCATCGAATTCAACATCAATTATCTTGCATGAGTAAGACAAGTTATGGTGATAGAAAGAGGGAAGAACCACACTATCAGGACCCTAGCTCGAGAGAGAATCGACGATAATGCAAGCAAGATATAATTCACACGAGTCATAACCAATGATCCTACATGATACTAAAGGCTCAACATAACATACGATGCATGCATACACTAATCGTGAAGACATGCAAGAATTTAATTCAATCACATTCCAACGATACAGAAGCATGAGGAAGGTTTTTACGATGAATAACACGAGTCCAAGTATTGAGCAATATGACTAGAATACGAGAGCATGAGTTCAAATCAACACATAACATGACAAAGCATACATTCATCAAGACTCAATTAAACCACATATTCTCCATCCAACGCGAGTAATCCCACAACAATTCAAATTGCAAAACAACCAACGTTAATTAATCTGACGAATACAAAACATATGGGCATACTATAGATTCTTGTCACAAAAGGATAATAAACATCAAGGCGTCATCAGCTAGCATGCTGAAGAGAAAATTTACAGGCATTCATACGAAGGAGAGTTTATCACACTATCATGGACCTAACCAAGGAGAAAACAACTATCATGTAGGTTCATATCATATGGTCCATGCTTTAAATCAATCATACAGGCAATACAATAGGCCAAGTGAACATGCTATGACAACATATAATCATGATGGAAAACAAGGCATAACATGAGTAGCCTTATACCAATATGATCATTTGCGAGGCACACACGGAAGATTACAGAATGAAGTCATGCAATTCAGAGAGAGTCACCATTACAACCGGACAGAGATCCTTAAGGGCAACCATTGACTTTTCCCAACCGACTTATCACCCCTCTTTCCCGTGGGACTCTGGTATGACTCTTTGTGGCAAGAAGACACGGGTTGATCGTCACAAGAATCAAGGAATACAGCCCAGAAACACCTTACATTGACTTAAAGGGACATAAGGAACCACCTTCCAATATTCGCTCAGACAACCTTCACATCCATACATGATTCCGACACAATGTGTTTACCAACCCGATTTTCCCCGTGGAAGACACTGACATCCGGGAGAAAGACTCGATAAGATCCTCAAGGGTTTAGCAACGTGGAACGGGCTATCACACATAACTGGGTCGACCATACAGAAAAAAGGGTACTCCCACTATTCCGTTTTCACATATCAGTCAATACACATTTAATTGTTAGGCATACCAGTCAGTTATCTAGCATAGCAAGCACTCAACACAGAATCAGTTAGTGACACTCATAATGACCTCCTTGGAGTCTTCCAGACCCATCTGTAAAGAACAAGCTAATATTTCGCCTACCCATTTCCAACTACATCCAATAGGGATGGTCTAACGTCTTTCTACCCACTCGATCCCCTCTTTAGTCGGTTTTCCATATTTTATGATAAGTCAAGTTCATTACTTAGTCCAATTTCGGTTAGACAGCTTAAGTTCATTTTGCCCTTTTTAAAATCCTTTCAAATCCTTTGAAATTCGTGGGCGTTTTTCCAAAACATACACTCGACCCTTGCGTACCCGAATTGCACAACCTCAGCTCTGATACCATCTTTGTAACGGCCCAGAATTATGATTTTCGGGTTACGTTTCAAGGGATGAAAACCCTTGTTCGGATCTTGCAATCCAGGTACGAGTCGAGGTTTCAAACTCATTTCAAAGGTCAGTAATAAAGAGGGATTTCAAACCCTAAAGTATCGTAGGGCCGTTGGGTACCCTTAACATGTCCTAAGACTATGTCGTGAAATCCAATTCAAATGAAATAAAGCAGGAGCAATGTTAAGATACAAATGACACAACAGGATCGGGTCAAAACCAAATTATAAACAAGTGATTACCATTTGCCAAGTTAGAATATTAGTCAGGTTCTTTGATTCGCCCAAGGGTTTCCCGTCACATAAGCATGGAGCAAACAAGATCTGCAGAAATACCTTTAAAAGAAGAACGGGGAAAGGAGTCAGATCGAGCCACTCATGCGGGACCGGCAGTCCTCGCTGAGGCCACATAGTATGTGCTATACCTAATAAAGATAATCTAATGCAGTACGAAATTCAGACACACTAGCATGCTCCTAGTTCATAATAATGTGTAGAAATACTGTAAAGGGCCCAAGACAATGCCAACGGCATATCCCTCTCATACCTCCACCCCTTCCGATAGGTGGATACTGGCCACTTCGTGAATGCATTCATTCATAATAGGGCGGCAGGCATGCCTAACCCGCTCCAAAATAAAGCCCGCAGGCATATCATAATATAAGGAAGTCATGACTCGATTGACGCAGGGTACCCGATGAGGTTGGGCTACCCTATGACCCTAGCAAAGACTCTAGGACTATCACAGATAACGGCCGTTCTGTTTCAAACGCATAAAGTAAACAAATGCTCAATCAATTAGTGCAACCTAAGCATGATACTACATGGCATGCTTTTATGCATATGCAACACCTAACATAAAATGCAACAACAGGCATGAATGTCCAACCTGAGTAAGCCCCCTAGGGAACTTACTTGAAGATGCAGATCAGCAAGATAACACAAGCAAGGGCCCATATGCAAGTCCAAGGCAATCGAAAAGCAATACACACCTATCATCAAGCCATTTCATAAGCTATCGGGCTAACATTCGTATACACAGAACCCGAGTTCCCGACCTTCTCAAAACCAATCGATAGTAAAACCATTTTCCAAAACCTTTCCGATACGATCAACATCGACCAAAATCATTCTTCCAATCAAACTCATTGATAAATCATACCAATCATATTTTCCAAACTCTTAAATCTCAATTTAAGTCAACTCATAATCAAAACAATTTCTCAAATACTTGTCTAAATCAGAAGAAAGTATCAAATTTTCTAAGCCAACCCAAACTCTTGTTTTATCAAAATATTCCGGCATTTTGGTTTTCAACAATAAATCATTTAAGAGATATTTCTGGAAACTGGAAAAATCCCTTTTTAAATAATTTATCATCATTATACATAATTAGCATAACATCAACTATTTTATTAATAATTAGTTTCCAAAAATCCAAAATCACATATTTAAATCATTATACAAAACTTATCCCAATAATATTATTTCCAATTACTTTTATAAATTTATAGAATTCCATATATATATATTTATTATAAAACCCCAGAAATCACATAATAACAATAATATTCTAATAGACTAACGATAATAGAATCATTACTTAGAAACATAACATGTATTGTATATAACCCAACAACTTAACAATAACATATATAACAACATAAAACATGCCCAATCCCACAAACTCGAACCCGGCCCAGATGGAAAGAATAAGAGGAAGCCCAAGTCTGAAATCTGAAATGAATACCCAAGGGGATGGCCCACCCGTTAAAACCAAACCCGGCCCAATCATACCTTTCAATCTGCCTAAGTCAACCCGAAGCAATTGAATAAAAGATGGGCGGGGCCCACTCGCTGAGGTGGCCAGACGGGGCCCACACCGGCTTCTTCTTCTTCCCAGTCTCGCCGCGCCTGCTCGAAGGAGGCTAGGGAATCCGCCGGCACCGGTCCTCGTGCCTCGCCGCCCTCGTCTCCATCCCGCCTGACTCTCCCTCGCACTCGGCTCATGCCCCTCGCTCTCCCAACCCCGACTCTCCTCGCCGGACCTCTCTCTCAACCTCCTCGGCCTCACCGGACGCTCGTAGGAAAATCCGTCGCTCCCACCCTCAGCCACTCTCTAGCTCGCTGGCGCTATTCCCCGACCACTTATGAACACGAAAGGAGTCGAAAATGACATACGAGAGAGAAGGAGAGAGGATCGAAGCTCACCGAGGGGCGTCGACTCGCCGGAGTTCGTCGGAGGCACGATTTGCTTCGTTGGAGTCGAATCGAAGCTCGCCGACGACGGCATCATGCCGGAAGTGGCCTAGTAAGGGTTTGAGAGGGTTAAAAGTCCACCTCTACGATGTTTAAGGACGAAGGGAACCGAGAGGAATGGAAACGGACCCTTACCGCTCGAAATCAGGAAAATCGGGGGAGGGAGGAAGATGGCGGCGGCGACGGCCGCTCCTGGTGGCTTCGGCTGTGGTGGCGGCGGCTGGACGCGCCCTGGTGGTGCTGTGACCCACATGGGTGAAGAGAGTGAGAGTATGAGGGGTTGTGTGGGTTTGAGGCTTTTCAAAATAAAAGGAAGGGAGAGCTGCATTGGGGAGTTGAAATTTGTGAATCAAACATGAGGAGGAGGATGGTTTGTGTTTCGTTAAAATCCAAAAGAATCAAATTGCAGGTCCAGGTTTTGAAGCTTGGCGTGGTTAGTATTTGAGGCTTTACCAAAATTAGGGAAGCATAGACTAGAAGGAGGAGGATGACAGGGGAGATGCTAGCTCAAAGTGGGTAGTGCCAGGAGGGAGTGTTTATAGGATAAGGTTGACACAAAACAACAAATTTGCAAGCTGTCCAAGAGGGAGTAAGGATTCCTCCTCCTCCAACAGAATTCTGAGACAAGAGGGAGGGAGAGGGAAAAGAAAAGGGGAAAATAAAATAAATGAAATTGGTCCCCTACCAGATATTTTGAATCCCGACAACCAAAACTTGAAACCCGTTAGACCTGACTCTATCGAAATTTAAATCAAATTTTCGGAATCAAATTAAATTCTCAACTCGGAAATCGAAAGTCATAATAAAATCTGTCAAAATCTCAAATCCTCAAATGATGCCGGAAGGATTTTAAGAGATTTTAAATACCCTGATTTAGATTCATTTTAATTATTATTATTATTATTATTATTATATATATTTTTTTTTTAATTAGGATTTAAAAATCCGAGCCTTTACAGTGGGTGCCCAGATAGTTTCTCGGCTACCCACTAATTTCTTGTAATATGTAATTATTATTATTTTAATAATAATAATAATAATAATAATAATAATAATAATAATAATAAAAATAGTAATAATAATAATAATAATAATAATTTGAGAAATTCTACGTGGTGCCCACGAACTTTTACAAATTCCGCGTGGTATACAATGTTTTTAAAAATCACACGTGGTGCCCACGAAGTTTTGTAAAAGTTCACATGGTGCCCACGAAGATTTTCAAAAGCTTATGTGATAACAATAATGGGTTTTAATATTGAAAAATTGAGATTAAAAATTATATTATTGTACATTATATGGAAAACACTTAACAAGATTGTGTATTAGTTTGAATCTTTTTAAAAACCAATTTTTTATATACATTTTCTTACCTTAACCAAAAAAATTTCTCAAAAATCTTACGTATTTAATTTTTATTTGTTCTTAATATTTTGAGTTTTTTTATAAGGAAAGGAGAAAAAAAATAATAAGAATTATGTAGCAATATTACCCATTTACAATGAACCAATACTAATAGATAATTTAAAAAGGCCAATTTGCACTAATATACCAAATAAATTTGAGGTTTGCAAATATAACCATAGGGGTAATAAACTAAAAAGGGGTGACAAAAGATAAGATTTGAAAATTTTGTGGTCCCGGTAGCAGATTTCATCTGAGCTTCAAAAGAAAAATAAGAGTGACAAGTGTCGAAAAAAGAGAGGATGGAGTGACTTCATTTGGCAAAATAAAAATAAAAATGAAGGTGTTGCAGAGAGCAGATTGTACATTTCCTATGGAAGGACAACATTTAATGTTACCGGAGATAGAGTCTCACATTTCTCAAAGAAATTTTCCGCTAAGGTAATTTGGAGGGAAATAACGTGGGAAATTAAGCTGGTTTCCTACCCTTCTCATTCTCTTCGTTAGGGGAGTTGGATACGAATGCGGTTGCCTTGCTCAAGCGGATTCAGAAGTTTTCAGTATCTTAGGATGTCGGGGCTCGTGATGCAGTTTATATTTTTACTAGACTTAGTTTTGCTATCGCTAAGAGAGTGGGTGCCCAGATAGTTTCTCGGCTACCCACTAATTTCTTGTAATATGTAATTACTATTATTTTAATAATAATAACAACAATAATAATAATAATAATAATAATAATAATAATAATAATAATAATAATAATAATAATAATAATAATAATAGTAATAATAATAATAATAATTTGAGAAATTCTACGTGGTGCCCACGAACTTTTACAAATTCCGCGTGGTATAAAATGTTTTTAAAAATCACACGTGGTGCCCACGAAGTTTTGTAAAAGTTCACATGGTGCCCACGAGGTTTTTCAAAAGCTTATGTGATAACAATAATGGGTTTTAATATTGAAAAATTGAGATTAAAAATTATATTATTGTACATTATATGGAAAACACTTAACAAGATTGTGTATTAGTTTGAATCTTTTTAAAAACCAATTTTTTATATACATTTTCTTACATTAACCAAAAAAATTTCTCAAAAATCTTACGTATTTAATTTTTATTTGTTCTTAATATTTTGAGTTTATTTATAAGGAAAGGAGAAAAAAAATAATAAGAATTATGTAGCAATATTACCCATTTACAATGAACCAATACTAATAGGTAATTTAAAAAGGCCAATTTGCACTAATATACCAAATAAATTTGAGGTTTGCAAATATAACCATATGGGTAATAAACTGAAAAGGGGTGACAAAACATAAGATTTGAAAATTTTGTGGTCCCGGTAGCAGATTGCATCTGAGCTTCAAAAGAAAAAAAAGAGTGACAAGTGTGGAAAAAAGAGAGGATGGAATGTCTTCATTTGGTAAAATAAAAATAAAAATGAAGGTGTTGCAGAGAGCAGATTGTACATTTCCTGTGGAGGGAGAGAGAGAGAGAGAGCGGGGGGGAGGGGTGTGAAAGGACAACATTTAATGTTACCGGAGATAGAGTCTCACTTTCTCAAAGAAATTTCCCGCTAAGGTAATTTGGAGGTAAATAACGAGGGAAATTAAGCTGGTTTCCTACCCTTCTCATTCTCTTCGTTAGGGGAGTTGGATACGAATGCGGTTGCCTTGCTCAAGCGGATTTAGAAGTTTTCAGTATCTCAGGATGTCGGGGCTCGTGCTGCAGCTTATATTTTTACTAGACTTAGTTTTGCTATCGCTAAGAGAGTGGGTGCCCAGATAGTTTCTCGGCTAACCACTAATTTCTTGTAATATGTAATTATTATTATTTTAATAATAATAATAATAATAATAATAATAATAATAATAATAATAATAATAATAATAATAATAGTAATAATAATAATAATAATAATATACCAAATAAATTTGAGGTTTGCAAATATAACCATAGGGGTAATAAATTGAAAAGGGGTGACATGAGATAAGATTTGAAAATTTTGTGGTCCCGGTAGCAGATTGCATCTCAGCATCAAAAGAAAAAAAAGAGTGACAAGTGTCGAAAAAAGAGAGGATGGAGTGTCTTCATTTGGCAAAATAAAAATGAAGGTGTTCTAGAGAGCAGATTGTACATTTCCTTTGGAGAGAGAGAGAGAGAGAGAGAGAGAGAGGTGAAAGGACAACATTTAATGTTACCGGAGATAGAGTCTCACCTTTCTCAAAGAAATTTCCCGCTAAGGTAATTTGGAGGGAAATAACGAGAGAAATAAAGCTGGTTTCCTACCCTTCTCATTCTCTTCGTTAGGGGAGTTGGATACGAATGCGGTTGCCTTGCTCAAGCGGATTTAGAAGTTTTCAGTATCTCAGGATGTCGGGGCTCGTGCTGCAGCTTATATTTTTACTAGACTTAGTTTTGCTATCGCTAAGAGAGTGGGTGCCCAGATAGTTTCTCGGCTACCCACTAATTTCTTGTAATATGTAATAATTATTGTTTTAATAATAATAATAATAATAATAATAATAATAATAATAATAATAATAATAATAAAAATAGTAATAATAGTAATAATAATAATTTGAGAAATTCTATGTGGTGCCCACGAACTTTTACAAATTTCGCGTGGTATACACTGTTTTTAAAAATCACACGTGGTGCCCACGAAGTTTTGTAAAAGTTCACATGGTGCCCACGAAGTTTTTCAAAAGCTTATGTGATAACAATAATGGGTTTTAATGTTGAAAAATTGAGATTAAAAATTATATTATTGTACATTATATGGAAAACATTTAACAAGATTGTGTATTAGTTTGAATCTTTTTAAAAACCAATTTTTTATATACATTTTCTTACCTTACCCAAAAAAATTTCTCAAAAATCTTACGTATTTAATTTTTATTTCTTCTTAATATTTTGAGTTTATTTATAAGGAAAGGAGAAAAAAAATAATAAGAATTATGTAGCAATATTACCCATTTACAATGAACCAATACTAATAGATAATTTAAAAAGGCCAATTTGCACTAATATACCAAATAAATTTGAGGTTTGCAAATATAACCATAGGGGTAATAAATTGAAAAGGGGTGACAAGAGATAAGATTTGAAAATTTTGTGGTCCCGGTAGCAGATTGCATCTGAGCTTCAAAAGAAAAAAAAGAGTGACAAGTGTCGAAAAAAGGGAGGATGGAGTGTCTTCATTTGGCAAAATAAAAATAAAAATGAAGGTGTTGCAGAGAGAAGATTGTACATTTCCTGTGGAGAGAGAGAGGGGGGTGTAAAGGCTCGAATTTTAAATATTAAATTTCAATAAATAATAAAATAAAAGGGATTTATGTCAAAAAAAAAATAAAAAAATCGGACATTTGAAAACCCTCGTCTTCACCTTAGAAACCTTATTTTAAAATCCTTAAAGCGGATTCCGGCCTAATTTTGAACTTTAAAGGACAATTCCGTCATTTTGCCTTGGGATTTGAAATAAACTTTGGGATGTCGACACCTTCGAAATTTTAAAGCGTTATTTTGTTGAGTCGGATTAAGGTTTATATTCCGGGTATTTGTAATTTGGAGTTTTGGGACCATCTTAAATTATATTCTTTTTTCCTTCTACTTTTCATTTCTACAAGCAACCAAAAATCTGTCCAGTCCTCCTTGTCTTCTTGCCTGCACACCTCTGTACGCCAATTTGCTGCACCCCTTCTGTTGAATTCAATCAGCCCACCTCTGTACGCCAATTTGCTGCACCCCTTCTGTTGAATTCAATCAGCCCACACTCAAGCTCGTACAAGGCCAAATTGAAGATGTGCCGTTGGAAATAGCTAGCTGTCCTTCTTGTCTCCTTTTTCAGCTCCTGTGTAGCTGTAGTAATTTGTCATATTGTGCAATCCTTATCCCTACACTCAAGTCTTCATAAGGGCTATCTGTAAGAATTGAAATTCAAGAATCAAATTCACAAATTCCCTTTCTGGAAACCATCATTTTATTCTACCCATTCATTTCAATTTCAAGACACAACACCCCCACTCTTTTCATTCTTCACCTTCCTGGCTTCCTCTCCTTGCAAACACCAGCTTCTCCCTTGTCCTCGATTCGGCAGCCTCCGAGCCTCCATCCATCGCTGCTTCTCCACGGCAGTAGCAGCAGACACCACCTGCTTCAATCTCCTTCCACTGCTCTCTGTTTTGGGACCCGTCCCTAGCTCCTCCTCCTCCCTAGAACAAGCCAGCAGTAGCAGCATCCCAGCAGCAGCTCCCCGACGACCATGACGAGCCGAGCCGTCCAGGAGCAACCGGGAGCAGCCACAGCCGAGCGCCTCCCTCTTCCGTCCCCTGTTTTCCGACCGAACCCTTGGTGAGCCACCCTCCTTCCTCTTAAGCTCAAAACCCCCCCTAATGTTCCGACTTTATGACATCTATCCTCGTTCTAGGACCACCCCACCTCCGTCGAGGCCAAGGCGACTCCGACGAGCACTCCGGCAACCTTCGAATCCGCCGGTGAGCGTCCCTAAACCCCTCCAACTCTCGTTGTTTTCTTCCCTTCGAATCTCTCTGTGTTGTTATCCTTCCTTGTTGCTTATTCGGGGGCTGGTGAGAGAGCGCCGTCGAGAGAGAGGAGCGGAGACGAGCGAGCGCATGATAGGTGCGCGAGCGAGCGAGATCCGGGTGCGAGGGAGGAGCAGCAAGCGAGCAGGGCTGGGCGGGGATCGAGAACGACGCCGGGAAAGCGAGACAGCGAGCGAGGGAGGAGCGGGTCCGAGCGAGGAAGAGTGGCGGCTGGCGAGCGAGAGACGGGAGCCCTGGTGAACAGAGAGAGAGTCGAGGTTGAATGGAGAAGGGTTTGGGCCAGATCCGGATTCCTTTCTTCCGGGTTATATCATTTTGTTTCCGGGTCGGGTTTCCTTGTGTGTTTGAATCCGGGTTGGGCCTTTCCCTTTTGGGCTGGTTGGGCTTCTTTTGTTTCAGATTTTGGGGGTTGTATGTTGGGTTTATATTACATGTTATATTAATTGCTAAATGTATTAGTATTATTATTATTATTGCTACATTATTCGGATTGGAAAAATAAATTCTGGAACTTTATAAAATTTAAACTTATTTTGAAAATGATATTATTGAGATATGTATTTTGTGATGGTTTCAATAGGTGATTTTGGGATTTCTGGAAAAGAGCCACTAATAAAATAGTTGATTCTTATGATAATTATATTTATTGTTGATAAAGTATTTAAGAGGGTTTTTGAGTTCCGGAAGTATACTTTAGATGATTTATTGTTTAAAAACTAAAATGTCAGGATTTAGTTAAGTATGACTTTAAAGGAACTGTTGATTTTCTAAGTCGATTTACCTTGAGATTTAAGAGTTGGGAAGAATGATTTTGGTCGATGTTGATCGTATCGGAAAGGTTTTGGAAATGGTTTTACTATCGATTGGTTTGAGTATGTTGAGAACTTGAAGTTCGTGTGTATGAATGATGGACCGATAACTTATGGAAATGACTTGATGATAGGTGTGTATTGATTTTGGATTGCTTTGGACTTGCATTTGGGCCCTTGCTTGCGTTATCTTGCTGTTCTGCATCTCCAGGTAAGTCTCTTCGGAGCTTACTCAGATTGAATAGAGCTATTCTCTGCTTTAGGTGCATTATATACTAGGTGCTTGCATTCATGATCAGCATGCCATGTAGTACCATGATAGGTTGCATCGATCGTTGAGCATTCTATTTCTTTGTGCGTATGTAAACAGAACGGCCGTTATCTGTGATAGTCCTAGAGTCTTTGCTAGGGTCATAGGGTAGCCCAGCCTCATCGGGTACCCTGAGTCAATCGAGTACTTCCTTATATTATGATCTGCCTGCGGGCTTTATTGTGGAGCGGGTTAGGCATGCGTGCCCCCCGATTATGAATGAATGCATTCACGAGCTGGCCAGTCTCCGCCTGTCGGAAGGGGTGGAGGTAGGAGAGGGATATGGCACTTGACATTGTCTTGGGCCCTTTACAGTATTTCTGCACAATATTATGAACTAGGGGCATGCTAGTGTGTTTGAATTTCGTACTGCATTAGAGCATCTTTATTAGGTACAGCGTATATGTGTGCTTATGGTTGGGATGCAGAGTTAAGTGGGCATCGATCTGATCCCGCCCCAAATCAATTTTTTTAGGAATTATTTATGTTCATCCTATCGGTGCTGTTTGCTTATTGCGCGGGTCATTTTGTCGGCGGAGAGTGAGCGCTGGAGTTATAGACTTCATCAGACTCGGATTATATTGTTTTGGATTTATACTTTTGACTCCGTTTTGACCCGGCTCCGCCGTGGCACTTGTATCTGTACTTTACTTCCGCTTTACTTCCGTTTGAAATGGTTTCCGCGACATAGTCTTAGGACATGTTAAGGGTACCCAACGACCCTACGATACTTTAGGGTTTGAAATCCCTCTTTATTACTGAACTTTGAAATGAGTTTGAAACCTCGACCCGTACCTGGATTGCAAGATCCGAACAAGGGTTTTCATCCCTTGAAACGTAACCCGAAAATCATAATTCTGGGCCGTTACAGGGGGGTGAAAGGACAACATTTAATGTTACCGGAGATAGAGTCTCACCTTTCTCAAAGAAATTTCCCGCTAAGGTAATTTGGAGGGAAATAACGAGGGAAATTAAGCTGGTTTCCTACCCTACACATTCTCTTCGTTAGGGGAGTTGGATACGAATGCGGTTGCCTTGCTCAAGCGGATTCAGAAGTTTTCAGTATCTCAGGACGTCTGGGCTCGTGCTGCAGCTTATATTTTTACTAGACTTAGTTTTGCTATCGCTAAGAGAGTGGGTGCCCAGATAGTTTCTCGGCTACCCACTAATTTCTTGTAATATGTAATTATTATTATTTTAATAATAATAATAATAATAATAATAATAATAATAATAATAATAATAATAATAATAATAATAATAAAAATAGTAATAATAGTAATAATAATAATTTGAGAAATTCTACGTGGTGCCCACGAACTTTTACAAATTTCGCGTGGTATACAATGTTTTTCAAAATCACACGTGGTGCCCACGATGTTTTGTAAAAGTTCACATGGTGCCCACGAAGTTTTTCAAAAGCTTATGTGATAATGGGTTTTAATATTGAAAAATTGAGATTAAAAATTATATTATTGTACATTATATGGAAAACAGTTAACAAGATTGTGTATTAGTTTGAATCTTTTTAAAAACCAATTTTTTATATACATTTTCTTACATTAACCAAAAAAATTTCTCAAAAATCTTACGTATTTAATTTTTATTTGTTCTTAATATTTTGAGTTTATTTATAAGGAAAGGAGAAAAAAAATAATAAGAATTATGTAGCAATATTACCCATTTACAATGAACCAATACTAATAGGTAATTTAAAAAGGCCAATTTGCACTAATATACCAAATAAATTTGAGGTTTGCAAATATAACCATATGGGTAATAAACTGAAAAGGGGTGACAAAACATAAGATTTGAAAATTTTGTGGTCCCGGTAGCAGATTGCATCTGAGGTTCAAAAGAAAAAAAAAGAGTGACAAGTGTCGAAATAAAAGAGGATGGAATGTCTTCATTTGGTAAAATAAAAATAAAAATGAAGGTGTTGCAGAGAGCAGATTGTACATTTCCTGTGGAGGGAGAGAGAGAGAGAGAGAGCGGGGGGGGGGGGGGGTGAAAGGACAACATTTAATGTTACCGGAGATAGAGTCTCACTTTCTCAAAGAAATTTCCCGCTAAGGTAATTT
The DNA here is from genome assembly GCA_037127255.1 of Persicaria tinctoria. Taxonomy (NCBI): domain Eukaryota; kingdom Viridiplantae; phylum Streptophyta; class Magnoliopsida; order Caryophyllales; family Polygonaceae; genus Persicaria; species Persicaria tinctoria. Next base: position 67,049,039 of record JBANSL010000002.1, on the reverse strand, counting down.
GGAGGGAAATAACGAGGGAAATTAAGCTGGTTTCCTACCCTTCTCATTCTCTTCGTTAGGGGAGGTGGATACGAATGCGGTTGCCTTGCTCAAGCGGATTTAGAAGTTTTCAGTATCTCAGGATGTCGGGGCTCGTGCTGCAGCTTATATTTTTACTAGACTTAGTTTTGCTATCGCTAAGAGTGTAACGGCCCAGAATTATAATTTCTGGGTTACGTTTCAAGGGATAAAACCCCTTGTTTGGATCTTGCAATCCAGGTACGGGTCGAGGTTTCAAACTCATTTTAAGATTTGTAGAAAGAGGGATTTCAAACCCTAAAACCTCGAAGGGCCGTTGGGTACCCTTAACCTGTCCTAAGACTATGTCACAGAAACCATTTCAAACGGAAGTAAAGCGGAAGTAAAGTACAGATACAAGTGCCACGGCGGAGCCGGGTCAAAACGGAGTCAAAAGTATAAATCCAAAACAATATAATCAGAGTCTGGTGAGGTCTATAACTCCAGCGCTCACTCTCCGCCGACAAATTGACCCGCGCAATAAGCAAACAGCACCGATAGGATGAACATAAATAATTCCTAAAGAAATTGATTTGGGGCGGGATCAGATCGATGCCCACTTAACTCTGCATCCCAACCATAAGCACACATATACGCTATACCTAATAAAGATGCTCTAATGCAGTACGAAATTCAAACACACTAGCATGCTCCTAGTTCATAATAATGTGCAGAAATACTGTAAAGGGCCCAAGACAATGCCAAGTGGCATATCCCTCTCCTACCTCCACCCCTTCCGACAGGCGGAGACTGGCCAGCTCGTGAATGCATTCATTCATAATAGGGCGGCACGCATGCCTAACCCGCTCCACAATAAAGCCCGCAGGCATATCATAATATAAGGAAGTACTCGATTGACTGAGGGTACCCGATGAGGCTGGGCTACCCTATGACCCTAGCAAAGACTCTAGGACTATCACAGATATTGACCGTTCTGTTTACATACACATAGAGAAATAGAATGCTCAACGATCAATGCAACCTAGCATGGTACTACATGGCATGCTGATCATGAATGCAACACCTAGTATATCATGCACCTATAGCAGGGAATAGCTCTATTCAATCTGAGTAAGCTCCGAAGAGACTTACCTGGAGATGCAGAACAACAAGATAATACAAGCAAGGGCCCAAATGTAAGTCCAAAGCAATCCAAAAGCGATACACACCTATCATCAAGCCACTTCCGTAAGCTACCATACCAACTTTCACACACACGGAACCCAAGTTCTCAACATCCTTAAAACCAATCGACGGTAAAACCATTTTCCAAAACCTTTCCGATATGATCGACATCAACCAAAATCATTTCATTTCCAATCAAACCCATCGATAAAATCGTACCGACCATATTTTCCAAACTCTTAAATCCCAAATTAAGTCAATCTCCTATTCAAAACAATTCTCAAATCATGTCTGGCCAAAATCCCTTTATAAACATTAAATCTTTAATCAACTTACAATTTCATACCATTAAAATAATTCCGGCATTTTATTATTTAAATCCTTAACAATTTTCCCAAAATTATGTTAGAGAATAATCCCGGCATGTTTCTTATTTCAAAATCATTATATAAATAAATACCAAAATAATCTTATTTTCGAAAACCGTATTTATAAATCAAACCAACAAATCACTTCACAATTTCTAAACCCCAATTTCTAAACAACATTAATAACACACTCTAGATATTATTTAAATATAATAAATCCCCAAAATCCATCAATTTTATCATTTCTAAAACATATGTCAAAAGTATCATAATAATAATAATCTGGACAAATAATACTTGCCTAAAGTCATAACATATCATATATACTAACAACAACTCTTAAAACCCAACATGAAATTATTAACAATTTAAAACACCCCTAGGTTCTAGCCCAAACAAACAGAAATGAAGGCCCAATCTGGAACCCGGCCCGGTTACCCCTCAAGAGCCCCAACCCGGAAGGAATAGGACAGAACCGGACGGCCCACATAAAAGAGAAAGGAGAACCCGGTTCTTCTGAACCCTTCTTCCCCCAACAGAACGAACAGCGTACAACGACGGGAAATAGACGGGAGAAGGAGGAGGAAATCTCAGGCGATGGTGGTTCGTTCGGCTCCAAAGTTTACCCAGAGAATCGAATGAATGTTCCGACCAATACCCACCCCAAATCGAACAAACGACGCGCGGAAAAGGAGGGGAACGGAGAAGAACTTACAGCGGCTTCCGAGGAGATTCTTCGGCGTCAACGGCGGCCTCTGGCTGCGAGAGCAGAAGGGGGCAGCCCTTCTGGGTGCCTGAGAGGGGGGGTGAGGATTAAAGGTCGACTTTTAAGGGCGAAAAAGGCAGAATGAAGAAGAAAATCGAAACGACCTTGAGAAGGGAAAAAGATAGAGGACGTAGGCGGCGTCCCGGACTCCGGCGAGCGTCTGGGCTCCGACGAGGCTCCTGGAGGCTCGACGGAGTCTGATCTGCTGCTGGCTCGGCAATGGTGACAGGAGATGGAAGGGAAGGTAGTGGCCGACAAAACAGAGGGGCTCGGTGTAGCTGGCTCGGCGTTCTCCTCGGAAAGGTAGGGGAGCTACTGGGCTGCGTTTCTTCAACGACTGAGACGGTGGTGGCTCCTGGCGGTTGGCAGAAATCAGAGGAGGTGGTGGTCAAGGGCAGCGAGAAGAACAGAGGGATAAGAGAAAGGAAAGGGTTTCTAGGCTTGGATTCCAGGAGAGGATTGGGTTTGGATAAGGAAGGAAAGAAAGAAAAAGGGGTCCTTGTATCTGTAAAATGGGAAGGATAAGAGTATTGGGGTTCTGCAATGTCATTTTTGGTGTGGTGGGTTGTTGCACAATATGAAGAAGAAGACAAAGGAGGTGCAACTGGGTTTCTCAAGTCACGGGTATGAGAACGAGAGAGAGAGAGAGAGAGAGAGAGGAGAAAAGGAAAAAGGAAAATAAATTAGGAAATGTACGCACAATAGAATTCAAAATAGCGGAATAGACTCAAAACCCGCTCGCTCGACTTTATCCCGACGCGTTTAAAATACTCCTAAATTTTCAAATCCGAATTTTTATTTTATTTTATCTTATATTTTTTTTTCCAACTTAAATCCATTTATATTATTTATTATTTAAAAATCCGGGCCTTTACAAAGAGAGTGGGTGCCCAGATAGTTTCTCGGCTACCCACTAATTTCTTGTAATCTGTAATTATTATTATTTTAATAATAATAATAATAATAATATTAATAATAATACTAATACTAATAATAATAATAATAATAAAAATAAAAATAGTAATAATAGTAATAATAATAATTTGAGAAATTCTATGTGGTGCCCACGAACTTTTACAAATTTCGCGTGGTATACAATGTGTTTAAAAATCACACGTGGTGCCCACGAAGTTTTGTAAAAGTTCACATGGTGCCCACGAAGTTTTTCAAAAGCTTATGTGATAACAATAATGGGTTTTAATATTGAAAAATTGAGATTAAAAATTATATTATTGTACATTATATGGAAAACATTTAACAAGATTGTGTATTAGTTTGAATCTTTTTAAAAAGCAATTTTTTATATACATTTTCTTACCTTAACCAAAAGAATTTCTCAAAAATCTTACGTATTTAATTTTTATTTGGTCTTAATATTTTGAGTTTATTTATAAGGAAAGGAGAAAAAAAATAATAAGAATTATGTAGCAATATTACCCATTTACAATGAACCAATACTATTAGATAATTTAAAAAGGCCAATTTGCACTAATATACCAAATAAATTTGCGGTTTGCAAATATAACCATAGGGGTAATAAATTGAAAAGGGGTGACATGAGATAAGATTTGAAAATTTTGTGGTCCCGGTAGCAGATTGCATCTGAGCTTCAAAAGAAAAAAAAAAGTGACAAGTGTCGAAAAAAGAGAGGATGGAGTGTCTTTGTAAAGGCCCGAATTTTTAAATAATAAATTGCAATAAATAATATAAATGGATTTAAGTCGGAAAAAAATAATAAGATAAAATAAAATAAAAATTCGGATATTTCAAGAAAAACTCGTCCTTAATCTCCCAAATCGAAATTGAAATCCTTAAAACGAGTTCTGACATTATTTAATTGGAAATTTAAATTACGTTATACTATGCCTTTATGTACCGAAAATTTGAAAATCGTTTTGAGTTGGGTTAGATAAAGTCGAGAGAACGGGTTTCGAGATATTTTATTTGGGTATTCAAACTATCTTTTGAGACTATTTTCTATTCCATTTATTTTCGTTCCCTTTTTCTTTCTTCTCTCTCCCTCTCTCGTGCTTGTTGTTGGGAAAAAGATTCCCCTGCCTTAGACGGTACAATCCTACAGCTCACTATTTTGTTTCATCCCCAATTGCCCAGCAGTAAGCACTGCTTCTTTGTCTTCTTCCCCTGCAATTGCCAACCCACAAAAAGTAATCCCTCCCTCTCCTCTCTTGGTCTGATTTCACCAATGCAGTACACAACTCATACACCCCTCTATCCCTTCTCCCTCCGCCTGTCTTCTCCTCACCCAAACACCCTCCTTTCTTCTCCGGATTTCCGCCGCCAAGCACCACGAACCAAGAAAAACCGAACCCAATCCTCCTCTTTTCACCTTTTTCTTCAGCTACATCCTCCTCCTTGCGTGTTCAAGCAGCAGCTGCTCTCCCCGACGACCGCCAAGAACCGCTAGCAGCCTCCTGAGCGCAGTTCCGGGCTCCCAAGCGCTGTCCGAGCTCGCCTTCCTCCTCCTTCCTCTGGTTTTCGTGTTTAAGCTCGGTAAGGTTCCTCCCTTCTTTCTTCTTCCTCGGAAAAGGCCTAAAGGTCCACCTATATGAACTATTCCTCCGTCCCAGGCCTATCCCGTCCCGATTGCGTCTCCGACGAAGCCGAATCGAGCCCTCGACGAATCCTCCGGTGAAGCTCTCGACCCCACGGTAAGCCCTCGTTCTCCTCCCTATCCTTGCCGTGTTTAAGTCCTTTTGAGTCCATTGAGGTCGGGAGGGGTTCTCGATCTGGATTTGGGTTGGAAAGTAACTCCGGCGAGTCTCGTTTCTTCCTTACCTTTCTCTTCCGTTTTCCAGCGAAAGTTCAGAGCAATTGAGCGAGGTCAGGGGCGAGAGCCTCTTCTTTCTCTGTCGGGAAGGGCCGGTGAGGGTTGTCGGAGTGGGGGAACGCCGCCGGCAGGAGCCCGGATCCTCTTCTTTCTCTCCCTCCCGTTTTCCGTCATCGCCTCTAGACCTGTTCTGAGCTTGAGGAAGACGCGATCCCGTCCTTTCTTTTCTCTTGTGGGCTGGGCCTAATTTTCCGGGTATGGGCTCAAATCCGGATCCATCTTTCCCCTTTCATTCCTTCAGCTGTCAGTTGGGTGGATCCGGATCCTCAATTCGGGTTGGGATCTCATTTCTTTCCTTCTGGGTTGGGTCCGGCTTTTGTGATGTGGTTTGGGCCGACCAGATACTTTCTTTTGGGCTGGGGTATTGTCAAAGGTATTAATTGCATTTGTTTTATGTTTTTATATGTTATATCGATATTGTTTATGGTTTTATATTATGTTAATTCTAGGTATGATACTATTGTTGTTATATTAATCCTGACCTTATAAAAGCATATTTCTGAATTTATTATTTTTATATTATAAAATATTTGCAAGGTAAACGTTGTTTGAGATATATTTTATATGTGATTATTAGGACTTCAAAATATGGTTAATGTTATGTTAATTATGTATAGTGATGATTAATTATTTAAAAAGAGAATCTCAAGTTTTCGAAAATGTCTTTTAATGATTTATTGGTGGAATGCCGAAATGCCAGAATTATTTCTATGGTATGATTTGAGAAATTGGTTACGGATTTAATGATTAATATCGGAATTTGACCAAGTACGATTTGAGAAATTGTCTTGAAAATGAGTTGACTTAATTCGGGATTTAAGAGTTTGGAAAACATAGTTGGTACGATTTTATCAATAGAGTTGATTGGAAATAAATAATTTTGGTTCATGTTGAGCGTAGCGAAAAGGTTTTGGCAAACGATTTTGCTATCGATCGGGTTTTGAGAATGATTGAGAACTTGAGTCCTGTGTGTACGATTGTTAGTCAGTAGCTTATGGTAATGACTTGATGATAGGTGTGTTTTGCGATTGGATTGCTTTGGACTTGCATTTGGGCCCTTGCTTGTGTTATCTTGCTGTTCTGCATCTCCAGGTAAGTCTCTTCGGAGCTTACTCAGATTGAATAGAGCTATTCCCTGCTTTAGGTGCATGATATACTAGGTGCTTGCATTCATGATCAGCATGCCATGTAGTACCATGCTAGGTTGCATCGATCGTTGAGCATTCTATTTCTTTGTGCGTATGTAAACAGAACGACCGTTATCTGTGATAGTCCTAGAAGTCTTTGCTAGGGTCATAGGGTAGCCCAGCCTCATCGGGTACCCTGAGTCAATCGAGTACTTCCTTATATTATGATATGTCTGCGGGCTTTATTGTGGAGCGGGTTAGGCATGCGTGCCGCCCTATTATGAATGAATGCATTCACGAGCTGGCCAGTCTCCGCCTGTCGGAAGGGGTGGAGGTAGGAGAGGGATATGCCACTTGGCATTGTCTTGGGCCCTTTACAGTATTCTGCACATTATTATGAACTAGGAGCATGCTAGTGTGTTTGAATTTCGTACTGCATTAGAGCATCTTTATTAGGTATAGCGTATATGTGTGCTTATGGTTGGGATGCAGAGTTAAGTGGGCATCGATCTGATCCCGCCCCAAATCAATTTTTTTAGGAATTATTTATGTTCATCCTATCGGTGCTGTTTGCTTATTGCGCGGGTCATTTTGTCGGCGGAGAGTGCGCGCTGGAGTTATAGACTTCACCAGACTCTGATTATATTGTTTTCGATTTATACTTTTGACTCCGTTTTGACCCGGCCCCGCCGTGGCACTTGTATCTGTACTTTACTTCCGATTTACTTCCGTTTGAAATGGTTTCCGCGACATAGTCTTAGGACAGGTTAAGGGTACCCAACGGCCCTTCGAGGTTTTAGGGTTTGAAATCCCTCTTTCTACAAATCTTAAAATAAGTTTGAAACCTCGACCCGTACCTGGATTGCAAGATCCGAACAAGGGGTTTTATCCCTTGAAACGTAACCCAGAAATTATAATTCTGGGCCGTTACAAAGATGGTATCAGAGCTGAGGTTGTGCAATTCGGGTACAAAAGGGTCGAGTGTATGTTTTGGAAAACCGCCCATGAATTTCGAAGGATTTGGAAGTGTTTTTAAAGGGGCAAAATGAACTTAAGATGCCTAACCGAAATTGGACTAAGTAATGAACTCGACTTGTAATAAAAGAGGAAAACCGACCAAACGGTGACACGAGTGGGTAGTGAAGGCGATAGACCACCCCTATTGGGTGTAGTTGGGAACGGTAGGCGAAATATCAGCTTGTTCTTTACAGATGGGTTGGGAGAATCAAATGAGATCATTATGAGTGTTATTAACTGATTCGGTGCTAAGTGCTTGCTATGCTAGAGATCTGATTTGGTATGCCTAACAATGAGTTGTGTATTGACTGACCTATGCAAACGAGATAGCGGGAGTGCCTTTATCTCTACATTGTCAAGCCCAGCTTGTGTAAAACAACCCCTTCCACTATGTTTGTTAACCCATTGACGGGTCTATCTAGCTTTTCTTGGATGCCAGTGTCTTCCCCGAGAAATGGGGTTGGTAAACACATTGTTTCGGGAATTATGGTTGGATGTTAGGTTGTCTGAGTGAGTGTTGGAAGTTCTTGATGTCACTTGAGTTAAAAGTGAGGTGTTTATGGGGCTGTCCTTCCTTATAATCAACTAGTGTCTTCTTGCCATGAAGAGTCGTACCAGAGTCACACGGGAAAGAGGGGTGATAAGTCGGTTGGGAAAAGTCAATGGTTGCCCTTAGGGATCTCTGTCCGGTTGTAATGGTGACTCTCTCTGAATTGCATGACTTGATTCTGTAATCTTCCGTGTGTGCCTCGCAAATGATCATATTAGTATAAGGCTACTCATGTTATGCCTTGTTTTCCATCATGATTATATGTTGTCATAGTATGTCCACTTGGCCTATTGTATTGCCTGTATGATTGATTTGAAGCATGGACCATATGATATGAACCTACATGATAGTTGTTTTTTTCCTTGGTTAGGTCCATGATAGTGTGATAAACTCTTCTTCGTATGAATGCCTGTAAATTTTCTCTTCAGCATGCTAGCTGATGACGCCTTGATGTTTATTATCCTTTTGTGACAAGAATCTATAGTATGCCCATATGTTCTGTATTCGTCAGATTAATTAACGTTGGTTGCTTTGCAATTTGAATTGTTGTGGGATTACTTGCGTTGGATGGAGAATATGTGGTTTAGTTGAGTCTTGATGAATGCATGCTTTATCATGTTATGTGTTGATTCGAACTCGTGCTCTCGTATTCTAGTCATATTGCTCAATACTTGGACTCGTGTTATTCATCGTAAAAACCTTCCTCATGCTTCTGTATTGTTGGAACGTGATTGAATTAAATTCTTGCATGTCTTCATGATTAGTGTATGCATGCATCGTATGTTATGTTGAGCCTTTAGTATCATGTAGGATCCCTGGTTGTGACTCGTGTGAATTATATCTTGCCTGCATTATTGCTGATTCTCTCTCGAGCTAGGTTCCTGATAGTGTGGTTCTTCCCTCTTTCTATTACCATAACCTGTCTTACTCATGCAAGATAATTGATGTTGAATTCAATGATTGATTTGCTTTTCGTAATGGTTAATCATAGCATGCTCACATGTTTTCACTCGATAGTGTTTCCCTATTATTCTAGGATATCTTTTTGTGCTTGCATAACTGTATGACTTGGTACTTCGCGTGATCACACACCACACTATGTCATGATTTCGCATACGCATGATGCATGAATGCTAGGAGGAATCTAGTCAAATTACCTTGATTGTGCTCATGTTCGATATGTGCCAGTAGTGTCCTGTAGGGCTTATGATTTCCAATATGACTCGCTAGATGATCACGTGTTGCACTTGTTATATGATGTGATGACTATTGTACCATATACGTGCTCTGTGATGGTTCATTCTTGACACGATTATAACCTATCACCCGTGATGTTATCTTGTTTACTCTGTGGTGATCCTTTTGCTTTCACGTACATCATATTGAACTCATTTAATCACTCTTGTCTATGCCCATGCCTTGTCATGTATAGCTAGCATCATATAGGACCTATGCTTCCTATGTGTATCTCACTGTATGATTACATGTCATTCTGAACCTACAATATGATTCTTGTTATTAGTTGTGATGAATACTATGCCGCCTTATGTAATTTTGTATGGTGCTTAGTTGATCGTTATGATGTACATCGCCATGCTATATTGACCTCATCTTGTGCTGCATGTACCATTCTTGTACATTGTTCATACTCATGATGCCTGTTATCTTCACTAAATCCCGCGTGACTTCGAATCTGGAATGATAATTACTAGTTCCACATATCCTGCTTGAAGTTGCTAGGCAATTCTGGTTCCATGAAATAATAGACTGCTAGCTTGTCTCACATGCATCAGTGTAGGACTTGATTGTGCCTTTTGGGAATGAATATGCATGTCGTTCTCTTTGAGATAGGTACATGTTAGTGTGGATTAATATGATTGGTATGCCTATGATGAATTTGTGTCTGATTGTCACAATTGCAACCTAATAGGCTTTCATAAGGGCGTCGTTGCTATTCTCGGGTCGGAGTTTTGTCTCTAGTTGTCGTCTTAGTATTAGTCCGTGGTTGGTTCCGAGAGGAACTTTGGGTTGTCTTCTCTTGTCATTCCCCTATCTCCGCTAACTTGGACCCTATGCGATACATTCGACGAGCGACCGCATGGAAGAGGGAACGAAAAGTTAGATAGCGATAGAGCAGTGCAACAGAAGCGTGGGCCCATAAACCACGGGCCTCAGGATCAACGATTTCGGAAAGACAAACACGTTTCGAGAATGACGGTTACTGATTACGATATGACTTGCAAGCGAGAGCGTTCTCTATTCGAATTGCTAACCCTTTTGAATTTATTGACGATGATATTGCGCTGCTCTAACGATGAGATTTACGTGTTGATGTGCTAACTTGATGATGATTGTTGCCTGATTGCCTGTGTCTATGATGATATGATTTGATGACTTATAGATCTCATATACCATTATGTCTTGACTTGTTGCTACGCTGAGTTGCTAAGCATGATTTGAATTCCTTTGCCTGTAAAATGTGAACCACATATGCTAAGAGACCTGAGTTATATCTGATAAGGTTATAGTGCAACATGTTAGCTTGACTTCAGTATGTTCATATATGATGTTTGCAATGATTATTGAGCATGATGATAAATTGAGACTTGTTGAACCCATGATGTTATGTTTATAAATGCTAGTTGACATGATGTAGACCTTGTGTTTGATGATTTTAATTATTGCTTCTTCCTTACACCTATGGGTGAGGTCGTTGGTAGCGTGGTAGAAGAGTGGTGAAAGAGCTTGAGTGGTTAGGACGACCGAGGATGTTATGAGATAAGTCGCAAGAGAGAGATGTTGGTTTAGGTAAGACTGAGTGAGCTTTAGGTATTTTGCAAGGCATGATGCTGGTGATATCTTGGGAAGTGTGGGAAGTGTAGGAAATGACCTTAAGAGAAGCGAGGATATAATATGAGAGGGTTCTCGGGTGTGAAGTTGGAGATAGGAGTTGGGTTCTTAGAGGTGGATGGCGTGTGGTAGTGCTTGATGGGATGTGGGGCGAGATTTGAGCATCGAGATGAATTGGGATTTCTTTGGAGAATTTTTGTTTGAGTTGACGTTGGCGAGTCTAGAAGAGGATTAGTCTTGGCTTGAGAGTGGAGATGGACGAGTGGAGATTGTGTTTTATTTTGGTTGGTGATGATGTGAGGATCTTCTTGATATTGTGATTTATTAATGTGTGCTTGCATGATAATTAGATAACGACCATGATGAATCTGATACAGAATGATACTACATGTTGTTATGCAATATTAAAATCTAGTTGGTAGTGACAAGTGTTACCATGATATATTATTATCCTGTTATATTGGTTTAGAAGCATGTTAGGGCGCGCTGTGATATGATATATGAAATAATGATGAGTATGAACTGTGGGATAATGATGTGCTATTATGTGAAAGCATGATTGTTGGTTATGTAAATGATGAATATGACTTGAAGTATGATCATGATTAGTATATATGAGATAATGGTGTATGATTTATAAATGATTGCCATTCGATATTGTGATGAGTTAAGATGATGTCTTTCAGAGCATGCTGACATTTTGGTGATTTATACACTGTTTGATCTTCCCTTTTCTGAATCTAAATAGCATGACTTTGTTGTGTGGATATGTTAACGTGATGAATTTGTTCTACGTGTGTTGCAATATCGAGATGCGGTAGTGAGATTTGATGTGTACTGACGTACTTACCCCATAACATCTAACCCGTTGATTCTGGACATGTGTGCTTACGTGATGAGTGATGAACATTCGATTATGCACTTGTGATGCTTCAGTGTCATGTAGATATACCTTATGATTGTAGTATGTTGAGGGTTGTTGTTTCTTTGGTACTTGAGACTTGTTAGCATGTTATGTTTGTGTTAATTAGACGGTTATGTGATGGTTTGTGACTATGATATGATGTGGGATTTGCCATGTGTGAGATGGCTTATGGTATTATGCTGTAAGAGTTGATGAGACTTTTGGTTATGGTACTTGTTGAGTTGAATTGTGAATGATGTTGCATGATCTGGAAACTAGGAAGAGAATATGGGATTAGCCCTTAGAGGTGGATGATTCCACCTCCTAATTTCTGAATTTGATTGATTGATATGCGAGAAACTGATTTGGTTTTGGGAGATTTTGACGAAATTTTGATCTAAAGGATTTTACTTGTTTTGGTGTAAAGTTACTTGGTTAAACGTCTTATTTGAAGATTTTGAGCGGGATGGAAAGGAATTACTTGAAATTGTAAAAGAATGAACGTTACCGAGAATTTCAACGATTTGAAGGCTAATCTTTATTTTCGATTGTGGAATCACTTTAGAAACTTTTCAAACCCGGGCAACTCTATGATACTTCGCGAAGTGGATACATGCATTTTATGGGGGCGCCTATAGGGTGCTTGCTAAGACCTAGTGATATATGATATTATAGAACTTTTAGAGTTGTGGTACTTCCGAAAGGTCGAAGCGAGTATGTGATAGGGGCGCTTATCGCATACTTGCCAAGGCCAATTGGAGATGTCACGACCGTGACTAGGATGTTGTGAGAATCCCGGAAGACGCAACCGAGATGATTACAAGATTCTTGGACATGGTCCTTTGACTCGTCAATTTCAAACTTCATCCCCTACTTTATTTTGGTTTTAGTCTCGGGGACGAGACTTATTTTTAGAGGTGGATGATGTAAAGGCCCGAATTTTTAAATAATAAATTTCAATAAATAATATAAATGGATTTAAGTCGGAAAAAAATAATAAGATAAAATAAAATAAAAATTCGGATATTTCAAGAAAAACTCGTCCTTAATCTCCTAAATCGAAATTGAAATCCTTAAAACGAGTTCCGGCATTATTTAATTGGAAATTTAAATTACGTTATACTATGCTTTTATGTACCGAAAATTTGAAAATCGTTTTGAGTTGGGTTAGATAAAGTCGAGAGAACGGGTTTCGAGATATTTTATTTGGGTATTCAAACTATCTTTTGAGACTATTTTGGGTAAATTCCTTTGGTGGTCCCTAACCTTTAAGGGTTAGCCACTATTGGTCCCCAACCTTTGTAAGTGTTACTTTTAGTCCTTAACCTTTTAGGTATTGCTACTATTTGGTCCTCCCGTCTATTTTCTAATTAAACTAAATAATAAAATTATTTAATTTTCTAAATAAATCCAAGAGAGATTAGAAAATGGTTCCGTGACTTACGTCTAATGAATTTTAGGGGCCCCGTTCAATATTACCTTAATCTTAAAATATTTGATTTTTTCCCACTTGCTAATTATTAAAAAAATATTTTATGTGTAGTTTTTAACTTATTAAAAAATCTGTCAACAAGTTAAGCATCCACTATTTTGATACGAATAGAGTACTTATTACATTTACCAATCTTTCAAAAACATGTAGCATATAAATTATGTAAAATAAATGTATTCCTTTAAATAGGATAATTAAAAAAATGCCCAAATAAATTTAATATAGGACTTCTTCCTATTGGATTTTAAGTCATATATTTTAACTTTTTTAATTATGTATCAATACATATAGTATTTTCACATTAAAAACTCATTCATTGTGTGAAGTTATAATTTACAAATAAAATTTTGAATATATATGTGAAAAATCTTAAAATATAATAAATTATACTCTAATACAAGAGTTTGTATTAAAATAACAAATAAAAATAGTTAATAAGGAGGCTCAATAACTAAAATAGTTTTTCATTTAGAAAAAAAAATTATAAAATGTACATTTAATAAAATGTTGGCATTTAATTGGATGGAAGGACCAATAGTAGCAATAGGTAAAAGGTTAGGTGTAAAGGCTCGGATTTTTAAATCCTAATTTTTGCGGAAAAAAAAAAAAAAATAAAGAGAGAATTAAAAATGAAATTAAATCGGAATATAAAATTTGGCAAATAATTTCCGTCCTTTCACCTCAAAAACTCAAAATAATTATCGGATGGCAATATCCGTCGATTTTAAAAAAATCTAATCGATCGAGAGAGCGAGAGTCGGAAAAACTAACGTTTGAGGACTAATTGCGGGATTCAAAATTTGCGTATTTGGAATTTATTTCCGGGTATTGTTTTAACCAATTTCACACCCTAACCTCACCCACTCCCTCCTACCTTACCCTGCAACCCGAACCCATCCCCTGCCTACTTCACCCCGTCACTTTCACTTGGTCACCATCACTGTCGTCATCGTTCTTCACCATCACCTTAACTGATTCCCTCCCTCACTCTCCCGCTCCCATCGGTTCACCAACCCCGCTCCATTTTCATTCATCGTCACCCTCACTCACAAGCATCATCGCCATCACCGTCTCTTGCTCACCATCTCCATCACTTCTTCACTCATCACCTTAATCGCCCTCCATCGATCACCATCGGCGCCAGCAGAAGCACCTCATCATCGCGAAGCCGAAGTCCGACGAAGCTAGCGATCCGTTGAGAGCTCACAGCACCACCACCGAAGCTCTTCCTCCCATGTTCGATCGCGAGCCATGTTCCGGTAAGCGATTCTATTCCGTCTTCGATCGAAGCCACTCCCGGACTTCACCATCACGCTCATCCATGTCCCACGCAGGTCCGACGATCCATCGGGAGCCTCCGACGACGCTCAGAACTCCGATCGAGAGCTCCGAAGTCGCGAAATTTCTCGGTGAGCTCTCTAGCCTTCTTTTCTCTCTCATTCGATGTCTTGAATTGTTTCGATGTTTGGGCTAATTGGGGGTGAGCGAGAGCTGAGTGTGGGGAGTCGAGCGAGCTCGAGAGCTCCGACAGCTCGAGGGCGTAGGCGAGAGCGTGAGCGAGCAGCAACTGTGCGTGAGCGAGCGGCCTGAGGAGAGGCAAACGCGGGCATGAGAGCGCCGCGAGGGCGTGAGCGGGTGCGAGAGTGTTGGCTGCGAGCGTGAGCCGGTCCGGCGAGCGGGGAGGCAGGAGAATCTCGAGGGCGGGATCCGGGATGGATGAACGGCGTCGATCGGCGTGGTTCAGGCGAGGGCAGCTCATTTCGAAATTGGAGGAAGAAGATGGATCAAGCGGGGCCCCTGCCCAGTCAGCATACGTGGCCCCACTCCTTCGTTTCATTATTTTGTTTAACCGGTTGAGATTTATGCGGGTTCGGTTCGGTTTGGGTTAAAAGCGTTGGTTCGGTTTGGGTTTATTTGTTATTTATTTATTTATTAGATTTATTAATTAATAGTTTAACCGATTTCCGATAATTGATTATTTAGAAATCGATTTGTGTGTCGGTATTTAAAAGGGGTCGGTTTTAAAGTATATAAATTGAATTATTTAGTAACGGTTGAAAATTATTTAAGTCCCTAGAAGAATGATTTTAAATTAAAGTAAAGTATGTCGGGATTATTTAAATGGATTTTTGGAAGTATTTTTAAAGATTAAATATTTTATGAATTAGAAATGGCTAAATATAATTTTGAAGTAATTGTTTTAAATAACAACTTGACTAGCTAGTGAGATTATATGGATTGCAGTATGATTGAGCGAGTAATGGAAATGACAATGGAATAAGATGATATAAGATGTTGCCATAAGTTGAGATAAAGAATGTTGATGATGCTATGATTAATGGATTGGTGGGCATGTTATGTAGTGGTAAATGGATCCCGTTTTGTGCAGTTTACTTATGCATATTTATTAATAATTGCTAGGTGATCTGTAACTTGCTTGCTTATACCTTGCTGCTTTTCGTCTTGCTGATCTGCTACTCCAGGTAAGTTCTTTGAACTTACTCATGATGGGCGCTCTATGCACTGGGTGTTATATAGTAGGCTAGTGTCCATGCACCATACGACTTAGAATCATGCTTAGGAGCTAAAATGAAAATCATATGATTGCTATATGTCCTTGCAAGAGAACGGCCGTTATCTGTGATAGTCCTAGAGTCTTTGCTAGGGTCATAGGGTAGCCCAGCCTCATCGGGTACCCTGGGTCAATCGAGTCTATATGAGCATGATATGATAGCCCAACACCATCGGGCAAGCGATGATATGATATGATATGATATGATGATGCCGTGGGTTGTGCACCACCACGAGGAATTTGCTATGCTATAGCACCGAACTGGCCAGTGTCCGCCCTATCGGAAGGGGGGTGGAGGTACGAGAGGGACATGCCACTTGGCATTCTGTGTGGATCCATTTATCGCTTTCTGCATTATATTAAACTGTCAATATATATACGTGATTTAATTTACGCATGGCATTACGCATTTCATCTTAAGAGTAGGATGCTTATTATATGCCTCTCAGAGTGTGTTTACATACGCGCATGAGTGACCTGATGATTGACCCAGATCCCCCTCATTTTTTTTAGATTCAGGTAATCACTAGCCGTTATCGTTGCTTATGTGGATGCTTGGCGGGTTCAGACTTTTGGCGTTAGATCGAGAGGTTGAGAGACCACCACACTTCCTCTCTTTTAATACTCCCTTTCGGATGGTATTTAAACTCAACCTTATTTTTGCTTTCGCTCGATTTCACGATTAGACTAAGGCAGGTATTTGATCTCCAATGGATCCGCGATCTTTAAGGGTTCGAAATCCCTTCTTTTAGTACAAATATTTTGTTTTAAAACTCAACCCGTACCTGAATTGCAAGATCCGAACAAGGGGTTTTATCCCTTGAAACGTAACCCGGAAATCATAATTCCGGGCCGTTACAAAGATGGTATCAGAGCCCAGGTTGTGCAATTCGGGTACACAAGGGTCGAGTGTGTGTTTTGAAAACCGCCCACGAGTTTCAAGGACTTTTTGAAAAGGATTTAAAGGGGCAAAATGAATTTAAGGTGCTTAACTAAAATTGAACTAAGTAATGAACTCGAGTTGTAATAAAAAAGGAGAATCGACGAAACGGGGACACGATTGGGTAGTAAAGGCGCTAGACCCCCCCTATTGGGTGTAGTTTGGAACGGTAGGCAAAATATTAGCTTGCTCTTTACAGAGGGTCCGGAAGACTCCAAGGAATTTGCACCAAGGTGGTTGGAGTGGCAAGTTAGGTAGGATCGCGAGGTTTTTGCCCCTCCGGTCAGTCGCTCCTCGAAGAGTGACATTAGATAGCTTTATGTGCTTTATATATTGAGACTGAGTACGATCTCCCTCGAAGGAGGTCATTATAATTGTCATTGACTAATTCTATGCTGAGTGCTTGATATGCTAAAGTCTGATTGGTATGCCTAACAATTAAATGTGTATCGACTGATCTGTACAAACGGGATAGTGGGAGTACCCTTAATTCTATGTGGTCAACCCAGCTTGTGTGAAATAGCCCTTCCACTATGTTTGTTAACCCTTTGACGGTTCTATCGAGTCTTTCTCCCGGATGTCAGTATCTTTCATGGGAATCGGGTAGGTAAACACATTGCGTCAGAAACTCATGTATGTATATGGAGGTTGTCTGAGTGAGTATTGAAAGATAGTTCTTGATGTCATTTTGAGTCAAAAGTAAGGTGTTTCCGGGGTTGTCTTCCTTGATTCTTATGATGATCAACCGAGGTTTTCTTGCCACAAAGAGTCATACGTACCAAGGTCCCACGAGAAATAGGGGTGATGAGTCAGTTCGGGAAGGTCAATGGTTGCCCTTAGGGATTTCTGTCCGGTTGTAATGGTGACTCTCTCTGAACTGCATGGCATGATTTTGTAACCTCCTGCATGTATCTTGCAAAATGCTTATTTGTAAAATGTTGCTCATGTTATTACATCTGTGATTAGTTACATTGATCAAGTCTTGTGTTATGTCTCACTCTCTATCGTGATTACGTTGCCATAGCATGCCTACTTGACTTATTGTATTAGTTGTACTAATGATTGATTGGAAGCGTATAAACCACATGATATAAACCTACATGATAATTGTTTTCTCCTGGGTTAGGTCCATGATAGTGTGATAAACTCTTCTTCGTATGAATGCCTGTAAATGATATCTTTAGCATACTAGTGGATGACGCCTTGATGCTTATTACTTGTTTTATGACAAGAATCTACAACATGCCCATCTATTTTGTATTCATCAGATTAATGATTGTTGGTTGTTTGCACTTGATATTGTTGTGTGATTAGTTGCGTTGGATGGGGAATATGTGGTATAATTGAGTCTTGATGAATGCATGCTTTAATTTTTTTATGACCTCATGATGGCCATTGTGCGAGTCCAAGTTACACATGTTACGTGTCTATCCTCCCAGCATGCCCTACTCGGTATGTTGCACCGTCATACTACTGCATGAATGTAAATGTCATGTGTTAGGAAGCCGCATGATTAATGTTCTCCCTGTAAATAGGTTCATGATAGTGTGATCGTTCAGTTCTTGTATCATGATAGGGTGACTTCCATACTTGATGATTATGTGTTATAACTTGATGTCAACATGCCGTATATGACACGTAATTTCCAGTACATGTTAAGATGATGATCCTAAATGTAAATTCGTGGTTGTATGACATTTTGTACCCATGCTTTCCCCATTGCTTAGGTTCCGTGTTGCACCTTGCTTCCTGTCCTGATTATATGTCGCCTTCGCATGTCTAATTGACCTGTTGTATTGGTCGTACTAACGGCTGATTTGAAGCATGAATTGCATGATAAATGTATGTATATAGTTATTGTCTTCCCCTAGATTAGGCCCATGATAGTGTGCTACATTTCCCTTGTATGAATGTCGTAAGATAATTTTCCCTGCATGATTAGTCGATGTTACCCGTGGTTTGTTGACTAAATTAGTAGTTCAATTGTGATCATGCTATTTAACGTGATGTCTTGGTAAATGCATGCCTTATTAAAATGGTTGTTGAGTTGGAATACATACCTTGTATGCTTGTCATATTGCCAGTTGCGTAGGTTTGCATTATGCATTGCTATATTCCCCTCATGCTTCTATATCGACGGATTATGTTCATAGGATTTCTTGCACATCGATGTGTTGGTCATTCAAGCGCATGTATGTATCGAATGTCATGTTAAGTCTTTAGTATCATGTAGGACCATTGGTTGTGACTTGTGCGAATTTATACCTTGCTTGCATTATTGTTGATTCCCTCTCGAGTTGGGTCTCTCATAGTGTGATCCTTCCCTCTTTCTATCACCTTGAAATATCTTACTCATGCAAATTAGATTGATGTTGAATTCGATGATCAGTTGCTTTATATGATGGTTTATCCTAGCATGCCTACATGTTATCGCTCGGGAGTGTTTCCCCTATTACCTTATGAATTCCTCTAGTGCTGGCATAGATGTATGACTTGGCACCTCGCATGATCACACACCACGTTATATCATTTCGCATATGCATGACGCGTGAATGTTAGAATAAATTTAGTCGAGTTACCTTGATTGTGGTCATGATTCGTTATGTGCTAGTAGTATCATGTAGGGCTTATGATTTCCAATATGACTCGCTAAATGATTACATCTTTTACCTATTCTATGATATGATAACTATTGTACCCTTATATGTGCCCTATGATGATTCGTTCCTAGCATGATTATAATCTATTGCACATGATGTCCATCTTGTTACTTTTGATGATGCCTCATGTTTCGTGAACATCCTGTTGAACCCCTTTTAATGACTCTTGACTATGCTTGTATCACATTATGTGTCGCTAGTATAATGTAGGACATGTGTTTTCTAAATGTATATCGTCGTATGATTACGTACCATGTTTGACCTATTATATGACCAGTGTGTTCGGATGAGATAGTTACTAGGTTGCTCCTATGTGTTCTCGTATGACGCTTAATCTGGTTGTTATATTACACCTCGCCAGGCCATATTTGACCTCACCTATTGATGCGTACACCATGCTTGTGCATTCGTTCATATACACCATACTCGTCATCGTCGTTAAATCCCACATGACCTCGAATCCTGCATGATCATTCTTGATTCCGCATAACTTGTTTAAGTTGCTAGGGATATCTGCTTTCATGGAATAATAGACTACTATATTGTCTCGCATGCATCAGTATAGGAATCGATCGTGTCGTTGGAAATTAATACGAATGTTGCTCCCCCGATATAGTTACATGTTAGCGTGGATTAGTGTGATTGACATGCTCCGTGATGAATTCGTGTTTGCTTGTCGCGATTATAACTTAATAGACTTCCATAAGGGCATCGTTGCTATTCTCAGGTCGGAGTTTCGTCTCTAGTTGTCATCTTTAGGATTGGTCTGTGTTTGTTCCGAAAGGAACATTGGGTTGTCCGCTCTTGTCCCTCCCCTATCTTCGCTAACTTGAACTCCTACGCGACACGTTGGACGAGCGACCGCATGAAAGAGGAAATGGGAAGTCCGATAGCGATAGAGCAACGCCGCGAAGGCGTGGGCCCATAACCCACGGGCCTCAGGATCAATGATTTTAGCAAGACAAGCACGTTTTGAGGATGACGATTACTGAGTACGATATGACTTGCAAGCAGGAGTGTCCTCCGTTCGAACTCTTAATCCTCTCTGAATTAATTGATGATGGTATTGCATTGATATGGCGATGGAATTTGTGTGTTGATGTGCTGACCTAGTAATGAATCTTGCATGATCATTCATTGTCTATGATGATATGATTCGATGTCTTATAGTTTTCATGTACCATGATGCTTCGATGTTTTGCTACCCTATATTGCTAAGCATGATCTGAACTCTTGTGCCTATAAAAGTATGAACTGTGAATGCTGACGAACCTGAATTGTTTTCTAATAAGGTTATGATGAAAGTTGCTAGCTTGAATTGACTATGTTCCTATATGATATTTTGCAATAATTTTGGGCATAATAGCAAATTGAGACTTGTTGACGTACTAATGTTAATTTGGGAATTTTCTTGCTTACATGACTTGTAAATATGTACTGACATGATGTTAGATAGCGACCATGAGGAACTTGGTATGGAACAATACTACATGTTGATATGCAATATTGAAATCTAGTGAAAGTGACAAATGCTATCATGATATATTGATGATTTGCTAACTTGTTATGTTGTTGTGGAAACATGTTAGAATGTGTTGCGACATGATATATGAGATAATGATGTGTTATTATATGAAAGCAGGATGATGTATTATATAGTTAAACATGATTATTGATACGTCAAATGATGAACATGACTCAATGGTGCCTGGTTACTTAATGATCATCATTCGATATTGTGATTAGTTGAGGTGATGTCTTTGATAGCATGTTGACATGTTGGTGATTTATATACTACTTGATCTTCCTTTTCTGAATCCTAATAGCATGATCTTGATGTGTTGATATGTTGACATGGTAAATCTGCTATGACGGGTTCTACTTGTAGTGCGATGTTATGCGATTGTGAGAGTTGATGTGTATTGACATACTAACCCCGTGACACCTAGCCCATTGATCTATTGACATGTGTGCTTGCATGATAAGTTATGAGAATTCGATCACGGACTTGTGATGCCTTCAGTATGATGTAGATATGCCTTATGTCTCGTGGTATGATGTTGAGATTTTGTTATTGCTTTTGGCATGTTTTGAAGGGATGGTATGATTTATGTTATGGGTAAAAATGTTATGTGGTTGAGATTATCATGATTGATGTTGAGATTTGCCACATGAGAGGTGGCTAATGATGTTATGAGTTGATGAGTTGGTTTACTTTTGTTCATGCTGAGTTGAGAACGATGATTGATTTGATTCGGAAACTAGGAAGAGAATATGAGATTAGTCTTTAGAGGTGGATGATTCCACCTCTCGTGATGTGAAATTGCTTGACTAACGTCGAATTTGAAGATTTTGAACGAATTTGAAAAATACTAACTTGGATTTTAAAAGAATAAATCCTATCAAGAATTTTAACGATTTCGAGGTCAATCTTTCCATTTGCAAAACTCTTTTGAATCATTCGGGACTGGATTTACATTATGGCGCCTCACGAAGTGGATAATAATATTTGAGTTATGATATGGCCAAAGAGTCGGAGTAAGGATGTGGTAGGGGCCCATATTACATTCTTACTACGGTCTATTTGGGGATATTATGATCACGACAACGGTACTGTGAGTACCTCATAGGGGCACTTATGAGGTGTTTACGGGATCAATGACATGATCCTTGGACTCATCGCTTTAAAACTTCATCCCCTGTTTTAAAATGATTTTAGTCTCGGGGACGAGACTTGTTTTTAGAGGTGGATGATGTAAAGGCTCGGATTTTTAAATCCTAATTTTTGCGGAAAAAAAAAAAAAAATAAAGAGAGAATTAAAAATGAAATTAAATCGGAATATAAAATTTGGCAAATAATTTCCGTCCTTTCACCTCAAAAACTCAAAATAATTATCGGATGGCAATATCCGTCGATTTTAAAAAAATCTAATCGATCGAGAGAGCGAGAGTCGGAAAAACTAACGTTTGAGGACTAATTGCGGGATTCAAAATTTGCGTATTTGGAATTTATTTCCGGGTATTGTTTTAACCAATTTCACACCCTAACCTCACCCACTCCCTCCTACCTTACCCTGCAACCCGAACCCATCCCCTGCCTACTTCACCCCGTCACTTTCACTTGGTCACCATCACTGTCGTCATCGTTCTTCACCATCACCTTAACTGATTCCCTCCCTCACTCTCCCGCTCCCATCGGTTCACCAACCCCGCTCCATTTTCATTCATCGTCACCCTCACTCACAAGCATCATCGCCATCACCGTCTCTTGCTCACCATCTCCATCACTTCTTCACTCATCACCTTAATCGCCCTCCATCGATCACCATCGGCGCCAGCAGAAGCACCTCATCATCGCGAAGCCGAAGTCCGACGAAGCTAGCGATCCGTTGAGAGCTCACAGCACCACCACCGAAGCTCTTCCTCCCATGTTCGATCGCGAGCCATGTTCCGGTAAGCGATTCTATTCCGTCTTCGATCGAAGCCACTCCCGGACTTCACCATCACGCTCATCCATGTCCCACGCAGGTCCGACGATCCATCGGGAGCCTCCGACGACGCTCAGAACTCCGATCGAGAGCTCCGAAGTCGCGAAATTTCTCGGTGAGCTCTCTAGCCTTCTTTTCTCTCTCATTCGATGTCTTGAATTGTTTCGATGTTTGGGCTAATTGGGGGTGAGCGAGAGCTGAGTGTGGGGAGTCGAGCGAGCTCGAGAGCTCCGACAGCTCGAGGGCGTAGGCGAGAGCGTGAGCGAGCAGCAACTGTGCGTGAGCGAGCGGCCTGAGGAGAGGCAAACGCGGGCATGAGAGCGCCGCGAGGGCGTGAGCGGGTGCGAGAGTGTTGGCTGCGAGCGTGAGCCGGTCCGGCGAGCGGGGAGGCAGGAGAATCTCGAGGGCGGGATCCGGGATGGATGAACGGCGTCGATCGGCGTGGTTCAGGCGAGGGCAGCTCATTTCGAAATTGGAGGAAGAAGATGGATCAAGCGGGGCCCCTGCCCAGTCAGCATACGTGGCCCCACTCCTTCGTTTCATTATTTTGTTTAACCGGTTGAGATTTATGCGGGTTCGGTTCGGTTTGGGTTAAAAGCGTTGGTTCGGTTTGGGTTTATTTGTTATTTATTTATTTATTAGATTTATTAATTAATAGTTTAACCGATTTCCGATAATTGATTATTTAGAAATCGATTTGTGTGTCGGTATTTAAAAGGGGTCGGTTTTAAAGTATATAAATTGAATTATTTAGTAACGGTTGAAAATTATTTAAGTCCCTAGAAGAATGATTTTAAATTAAAGTAAAGTATGTCGGGATTATTTAAATGGATTTTTGGAAGTATTTTTAAAGATTAAATATTTTATGAATTAGAAATGGCTAAATATAATTTTGAAGTAATTGTTTTAAATAACAACTTGACTAGCTAGTGAGATTATATGGATTGCAGTATGATTGAGCGAGTAATGGAAATGACAATGGAATAAGATGATATAAGATGTTGCCATAAGTTGAGATAAAGAATGTTGATGATGCTATGATTAATGGATTGGTGGGCATGTTATGTAGTGGTAAATGGATCCCGTTTTGTGCAGTTTACTTATGCATATTTATTAATAATTGCTAGGTGATCTGTAACTTGCTTGCTTATACCTTGCTGCTTTTCGTCTTGCTGATCTGCTACTCCAGGTAAGTTCTTTGAACTTACTCATGATGGGCGCTCTATGCACTGGGTGTTATATAGTAGGCTAGTGTCCATGCACCATACGACTTAGAATCATGCTTAGGAGCTAAAATGAAAATCATATGATTGCTATATGTCCTTGCAAGAGAACGGCCGTTATCTGTGATAGTCCTAGAGTCTTTGCTAGGGTCATAGGGTAGCCCAGCCTCATCGGGTACCCTGGGTCAATCGAGTCTATATGAGCATGATATGATAGCCCAACACCATCGGGCAAGCGATGATATGATATGATATGATATGATGATGCCGTGGGTTGTGCACCACCACGAGGAATTTGCTATGCTATAGCACCGAACTGGCCAGTGTCCGCCCTATCGGAAGGGGGGTGGAGGTACGAGAGGGACATGCCACTTGGCATTCTGTGTGGATCCATTTATCGCTTTCTGCATTATATTAAACTGTCAATATATATACGTGATTTAATTTACGCATGGCATTACGCATTTCATCTTAAGAGTAGGATGCTTATTATATGCCTCTCAGAGTGTGTTTACATACGCGCATGAGTGACCTGATGATTGACCCAGATCCCCCTCATTTTTTTTAGATTCAGGTAATCACTAGCCGTTATCGTTGCTTATGTGGATGCTTGGCGGGTTCAGACTTTTGGCGTTAGATCGAGAGGTTGAGAGACCACCACACTTCCTCTCTTTTAATACTCCCTTTCGGATGGTATTTAAACTCAACCTTATTTTTGCTTTCGCTCGATTTCACGATTAGACTAAGGCAGGTATTTGATCTCCAATGGATCCGCGATCTTTAAGGGTTCGAAATCCCTTCTTTTAGTACAAATATTTTGTTTTAAAACTCAACCCGTACCTGAATTGCAAGATCCGAACAAGGGGTTTTATCCCTTGAAACGTAACCCGGAAATCATAATTCCGGGCCGTTACATTAGGGACTAAAATTAACACTTAAAAAGGTTAGGGACTGATAGTGGCTAACCCTTAAAGGTTAGGGACTACCAAAGGAATTTACCCGACTATTTTCTATTCCATTTATTTTCATTCCCTTTTTCTTTCTTCTCTCTCCCTCTCTCGTGCTTGTTGTTGGGAAAAAGATTCCCCCCTGCCTTAGACTGTACAATCCTACAGCTCACTATTTTGTTTCATCCCCAATTGCCCAGCAGTAAGCACTGCTTCTTTGTCTTCTTCCCCTGCAATTGCCAACCCACAAAAAGTAATCCCTCCCTCTCCTCTCTTGGTCTGATTTCACCAATGCAGTACACAGCTCACACACCCCTCTATCCCTTCTCCCTCCGCCTGTCTTCTCCTCACCCAAACACCCTCCTTTCTTCTCCGGATTTCCGCCGCCAAGTACCACGAACCAAGAAAAACCGAACCCAATCCTCCTCTTTTCACCTTGTTCTTCAGCTACATCCTCCTCCTTGCGTGTTCAAGCAGCAGCTGCTCTCCCCGACGACCGCCAAGAACCGCTAGCAGCCTCCTGAGTGCAGTTCCGAGCTCCCAAGCGTTGTCCGAGCTCGCCTTCCTCCTCCTTCCTCTGGTTTTCGTGTTTAAGCTCGGTAAGGTTCCTCCCTTCTTTCTTCTTCCTCGGAAAAGGCCGAAAGGTCCACCTATATGAACTATTCCTCCGTCCCAGGCCTATCCCGTCCCGATTGCGTCTCCGACGAAGCCGAATCGAGCCCTCGACGAATCCTCCGGTGAAGCTCTCGACCCCACGGTAAGCCCTCGTTCTCCTCCCTATCCGTGCCGTGTTTAAGTCCTTTTGAGTCCATTGAGGTCGGGAGGGGTTCTCGATCTGGATTTGGGTTAGAAAGTAACTCCGGCGAGTCTCGTTTCTTCCTTACCTTTCTCTTCCGTTTTCCAGCGAAAGTTCAGAGCAATTGAGCGAGGTCAGGGGCGAGAGCCTCTTCTTTCTCTGTCGGGAAGGGCCGGTGAGGGTTGTCGGAGTGGGGGAACGCCGCTGGCAGGAGCCCGGATCCTCTTCTTTCTCTCCCTCCCGTTTTCCGTCATCGCCTCTAGACCTGTTCTGAGCTTGAGGAAGACGCGATCCCGTCCTTTCTTTTCTCTTGTGGGCTGGGCCTAATTTTCCGGGTATGGGCTCAAATCCGGATCCATCTTTCCCCTTTCATTCCTTCAGCTGTCAGTTGGGTGGATCCGGATCCTCAATTCGGGTTGGGATCTCATTTCTTTCCTTCTGGGTTGGGTCCGGCTTTTGTGATGTGGTTTTGGCCGACCAGATACTTTCTTTTGGGCTGGGGTATTGTCAAAGGTATTAATTGCATTTGTTTTATGTTTTTATATGTTATATCGATATTGTTTATGGTTTTATATTATGTTAATTCTAGGTATGATACTATTGTTGTTATATTAATCCTGACCTTATAAAAGCATATTTCTGAATTTATTATTTTTATATTATAAAATATTTGCAAGGTAAACGTTGTTTGAGATATATTTTATATGTGATTTTTAGGACTTCAAAATATGGTTAATGTTATGTTAATTATGTATAGTGATGATTAATTATTTAAAAAGAAAATCTCAAGTTTTCGAAAATGTCTTTTAATGATTTATTGGTGGAATGCCGAAATACCAGAATTATTTCTATGGTATGATTTGAGAAATTGGTTACGGATTTAATGATTAATATCGGAATTTGACCAAGTACGATTTGAGAAATTGTCTTGAAAATGAGTTGACTTAATTCGGGATTTAAGAGTTTGGCAAATATGGTTGGTACGATTTTATCAATAGAGCTGATTGGAAATAAATAATTTTGGTTCATGTTGAGCGTAGCGAAAAGGTTTTGGCAAACGATTTTGCTATCGATCGGGTTTTGAGAATGATTGAGAACTTGAGTCCTGTGTGTACGATTGTTAGTCAGTAGCTTATGGTAATGACTTGATGATAGGTGTGTATTGCGATTGGATTGCTTTGGACTTGCATTTGGGCCCTTGCTTGGGTTATCTTGCTGTTCTGCATCTCCAGGTAAGTCTCTTCGGAGCTTACTCAGATTGAATAGAGCTATTCCCTGCTTTAGGTGCATGATATACTAGGTGCTTGCATTCATGATCAGCATGCCATGTAGTACCATGCTAGGTTGCATCGATTGTTGAGCATTCTATTTCTTTGTGCGTATGTAAACAGAATGGTCGTTATCTGTGATAGTCCTAGAAGTCTTTGCTAGGGTCATAGGGTAGCCCAACCTCATCGGGTACCCTGAGTCAATCGAGTACTTCCTTATATTATGATATGCCTGCGGCCTTTATTGTGGAGCGGGTTAGGCATGCGTGCCGCCCTATTATGAATGAATGCATTCACGAGCTGGCCAGTCTCCGCCTGTCGGAAGGGGTGGAGGTAGGAGAGGGATATGCCACTTGGCATTGTCTTGGGCCCTTTACAGTATTCTGCACATTATTATGAACTAGGAGCATGCTAGTGTGTTTGAATTTCGTACTGCATTAGAGCATCTTTATTAGGTATAGCGTATATGTGTGCTTATGGTTGGGATGCAGAGTTAAGTGGGCATCGATCTGATCCCGCCCCAAATCAATTTTTTTAGGAATTATTTATGTTCATCCTATCGGTGCTGTTTGCTTATTGCGCGGGTCATTTTGTCGGCGGAGAGTGCGCGCTGGAGTTATAGACTTCACCAGACTCTGATTATATTGTTTTGGATTTATACTTTTGACTCCGTTTTGACCCGGCCCCGCCGTGGCACTTGTATCTGTACTTTACTTCCGATTTACTTCCGTTTAAAATGGTTTCCGCGACATAGTCTTAGGACAGGTTAAGGGTACCCAACGGCCCTTCGAGGTTTTAGGGTTTGAAATCCCTCTTTCTACAAATTTTAAAATGAGTTTGAAACCTCGACCCGTACCTGGATTGCAAGATCCGAACAAGGGGTTTTATCGCTTGAAACATAACCCAGAAATTATAATTCTGGGCCGTTACAGTCTTCATTTGGCAAAATAAAAATAAAAATGAAGGTGTTGCAGAGAGCAGATTGTACATTTCCTGTGGAGAGAGAGAGAGAGAGAGGGGTGAAAGGACAACATTTAATGTTACCAGAGATAGAGTCTCACCTTTCTCAAAGAAATTTCCCGCTAAGGTAATTTGGAGGGAAATAACGAGGGAAATTAAGCTGGTTTCCTACCCTTCTCATTCTCTTCGTTAGGGGAGTTGGATACGAATGCGGTTGCCTTGCTCAAGCGGATTTAGAAGTTTTCAGTATCTCAGGATGTCGGGGCTTGTGCTGCAGCTTATAATTTTACTAGACTTAGTTTTGCTATCGCTAAGAGAGTGGGTGCCCAGATAGTTTCTCGGCTACCCACTAATTTCTTGTAATATGTAATTATTATTATTTTAATAATAATAATAATAATAATAATAATAATAATACTAATAATAATAATAATAATAATAATAATAATAGTAATAATAGTAATAATAATAATTTGAGAAATTCTACGTGGTGCCCACGAACTTTTACAAATTTCGCGTGGTATACAATGTTTTTAAAAATCACACGTGGTGTCCACGAAGTTTTGTAAAAGTTCACATGGTGCCCACGAAGTTTTTCAAAAGCTTATATGGAAAAATTGAAAAATTATATTATTGAAAAATTGAGATTAAAAATTATATTATTGAAAAATTGAGATTAAAAATTATATTATTGTACATTATATGGAAAACAGTTAACAAGATTGTGTATTAGTTTGAATCTTTTTAAAAACCAATTTTTTATATACATTTTCTTACCTTAACCAAAAAAATTTCTCAAAAATCTTACCTATTTAATTTTTATTTGTTCTTAATATTTTGAGTTTATTTATAAGGAAAGGAGAAAAAATTAATAAGAATTATGTAGCAATATTACCCATTTACAATGAACCAATACTAATAGATAATTTAAAAAGGCCAATTTGCACTAATATACCAAATAAATTTGAGGTTTGCAAATATAACCATAGGGGTAATAAATTGAAAAGGGGTGACAAGAGATAAGATTTGAAAACTTTGTGGTCCCGGTAGCAGATTGCATCTGAGCTTCAAAAGAAAAAAAAGAATGACAAGTGTCGAAAAAAGAGAGGATGGAGTGTCTTCATTTGGCAAAATAAAAATAAAAATGAAGGTGTTGCAGAGAGCAGATTGTACATTTTCTGTGGAGAGAGAGAGAGAGAGAGAGGTGAAAGGACAACATTTAATGTTACCGGAGATAGAGTCTCACCTTTCTCAAAGAAATTTCCCGCTAAGGTAATTTGGAGGGAAATAACGAGGGAAATTAAGCTGGTTTTCTACCCTTCTCATTCTCTTCGTTAGGGGAGTTGGATACGAATGCGGTTGCCTTGCTCAAGCGGATTTAGAAGTTTTCAGTATCTCAGGATGTCGGGGCTCGTGTTGCGGCTTATATTTTTACTAGACTTAGTTTTGCTATCGCTAAGAGAGTGGGTGCCCAGATAGTTTCTCGGCTACCCACTAATTTCTTGTAATATGTAATTATAATAATAATAATAATAATAATAATAATAATAATAATAATAATAATAATAGTAATAATAATAGTAATAATAATAATAATAATAATAATAATAATTTGAGAAATTCTACGTGGTGCCCACGAACTTTTACAAATTCCGCGTGGTATACTATGTTTTTAAAAATCACACGTGGTGCCCACGAAGTTTTGTAATAGTTCACATGGTGCCAACGAAGTTTTTCAAAAGCTTATGTGATAACAATAATGGGTTTTAATATTGAAAAATTGAGATTAAAAATTATATTATTGTACATTATATGGAAAACACTTAACAAGATTGTGTATTAGTTTGAATCTTTTTAAAAACCAATTTTTTATATACATTTTCTTACCTTAACCAAAAAAATTTCTCAAAAATCTTACGTATTTAATTTTTATTTGTTCTTAATAGTTTGAGTTTATTTATAAGGAAATGAGAAAAAAATAATAAGAATTATGTAGCAATATTACCCATTTACAATGAACCAATACTAATAGATAATTTAAAAAGGCCAATTTGCACTAATATACAAAATAAATTTGAGGTTTGCAAATATAACCATAGGGGTAATAAACTGAAAAGTGGTGACAAAAGATAAGATTTGAAAATTTTTTGGTCCCGGTAGCAGATTGCATCTGAGCTTCAAAAGAAAAAAAGGAATGACAAGTGTCAAAAAAAGAGAGGAGGGAGTGTCTTCATTTGCCAAAATAAAAATAAAAATGAAGGTGTTGCAGAGAGCAGATTGTACATTTCCTATGGAGAGGGAGAGAGAGAGAGAGAGAGAGAGAGAGAGAGAGAGATGAAAGGACAACATTTAATGTTACCGGAGATAGAATCTCACCTTTTTCAAAGAAATTTCCCGCTAAGGTAATTTGGAGGGAAATAACGAGGGAAATTAAGCTGGTTTCCTACCCTTCTCATTCTCTTCGTTAGGGGAGTTGGATAAGAATGCGGTTGCCTTGCTCAAGCGGATTCAGAAGTTTTCAGTATCTCAGGATGTCGGGGCTCGTGCTGCAGCTTATATTTTTACTAGACTTAGTTTTGCTATCGCTAACAGAGTGGGTGCCCAGATAGTTTCTCGGCTACCCACTAATTTCTTGTAATATGTAATTATTATTATTTTAATAATAATAATAATAATAAAAATAATAATAATAGTAATAGTAATAATAATAATAATAATAATAATAATAATAATAATAATAATAATAATAATAATTTGAGAAATTCTACGTGGTGCCCACGAACTTTTACAAATTCTGCGTGGTATACAATGTTTTTAAAAATCACACGTGGTGCCCACGAAGTTTTGTAATAGTTCACATGGTGCCCACGAAGTTTTTCAAAAGCTTATGTGATAACAATAATGGGTTTTAATATTGAAAAATTGAGATTAAAAATTATATTATTGTACATTATATGGAAAACACTTAACAAAATTGTGTATTAGTTTGAATCTTTTTAAAAACCAATTTTTTATATACATTTTCTTACCTTAACCAAAAAAATTTCTTAAAAATCTTACGTATTTAATTTTTATTTGTTGTTAATATTTTGAGTTTATTTATAAGGAAAGGAGAAAAAAAATAATAAGAATTATGTAGCAATATTACCCATTTACAATGAACCAATACTAATAGATAATTTAAAAAGGCCAATTTGCACTAATATACCAAATAAATTTGAGGTTTGCAAATATAACCATATGGGTAATAAATTGAAAAGGGGTGACAAGAGATAAGATTTGAAAATATTTTGGTCCCGGTAGCAGATTGCATCTGAGCTTCAAAAGAAAAAAAAGAGTGACAAGTGTCGAAAAAAGAGAGGATGGAGTGTCTTCATTTGGCAAAATAAAAATAAAAATGAAGGTGTTGCAGAGAGCAGATTGTACATTTCCTGTGGAGAGAGAGAGAGAGAGAGAGAGAGAGAGAGAGAGAGAGAGAGAGAGAGAGAGAGAAAGAGAGGTGAAAGGACAACATTTAATGTTACCGGAGATAGAGTCTCACCTTTCTCAAAGAAATTTCCCGCTAAGGTAATTTGGAGGGAAATAACGAGGGAAATAAAGTTGGTTTCCTACCCTTCTCATTCTCTTCGTTAGGGGAGTTGGATACGAATGCGGTTGCCTTGCTCAAGCGGATTTAGATGTTTTCAGTATCTCAGGATGTCGGGGCTCGTGCTACAGCTTATATTTTTACTAGACTTAGTTTTGCTATCGCTAAGAGAGTGGGTGCCCAGATAGTTTCTCGGCTACCCACTAATTTCTTGTAATATGTAATAATTATTGTTTTAATAATAATAATAATAATACTAATAATAATAATAATAATAAAAATAAAAATAGTAATAATAATAATTTGAGAAATTCTATGTGAGGCCCACGAACTTTTATAGGTTTCGCGTGGTATACAATGTTTTTAAAAATCACACGTGGTGCCCACGAAGTTTTTTAAAAGTTCACATGGTGCCCACGAAGTTTTTCAAAAGCTTATGTGATAACAATAATCATTGCAACATCATATATGAACGTAATCAAGTTTACATCACATCAGCTAGCATTTATAACCATAACAACATGGGTTCAACAAGTCTCGATTTACCATCATGCTCAATAATCATTGCAACATCATATATGAACGTAATCAAGTCTAGCTAGCATGTTGCATTATAACCTTATCAGATAAAATTCAGTCTTTCTAGCATATATAGTTCACATTTTACAGGCAAATGAATTCATATCATGCTTAGCAACTTAGAGTATCAACACGTCAAAACTTCATGACACATTAGAACTATAAGGCATCCAATCATATCATCATAGATTACAGACAACCAGGCAACAATCATCACCAAATCAGCACATCAACACATAAATCTCATTGCTAGGTCAGTGTCATATCATCAACAAATTCAGAAGGATTAGCAATTCGAACGAAGGACACTCCCGCCTACAAGTTCTATCGTACTCGGTAACCGCAATCCACAAAACGTGCTCGTCCTCCCGACGTTGTTGATCCTGAGGCCCGTGGGTTATGGGCCCACGCTTTCTTTGCGTTGCTCC
This sequence comes from Persicaria tinctoria, assembly GCA_037127255.1. NCBI lineage: Eukaryota > Viridiplantae > Streptophyta > Magnoliopsida > Caryophyllales > Polygonaceae > Persicaria > Persicaria tinctoria. The sequence goes on along the minus strand of JBANSL010000002.1, from coordinate 67,016,488 downwards.
ATCGCTAACTAACTTCTTGTTTCCTTTTTCACGCGGTCGTTCGTCCAAGTATCGCAGAGGAGTCTAAGTTAGCAGAGATAGGGGAGTGACAGGGACAGGAAACCCAATGTTCACTTCGGAAATACAGGCCAAGGCTAAAAGGATGACAAGACTGGAGACAAGACTCTGACCCGAGAATAGCAACGATGCCCTTATGGAAGTCTATTAGGTTATAATCGCGACAAGTAACACGAATTCATCATGGAGCATATCAATTTCACTAACCCACACTAACATGTACCTATCTCAAGGGAAAAGAACATGCGTATTCATTCCAGAAGACACAATCAAGTCCTACACGGATGCATGCGAGATAAACTAGTAGTATGTGATTCCATGGAAACAGATATGCTCAGCAACTTTAAACAGGATACGCGGGATTTATTGAGCATCACAATTATCACATATATGAACAATGCACGAGCTTGGTGTATGCATCATACGAGAACATATAATAGCAACATAGTAACTACCTCATCTAACACAATGATCATATAACAGGTCAATCATGGCACGTAATCATATGACGAGATACATTTAGATATCATAGGTCCCACACGATACTAGCGATACATGATGTAATACAAGCATAGTCAAGAGTCATTAAGAGGAGCTCAACATAATATTCAGGATAGCAAGAGGAGAATCACAGAGTAACAAGAATGACATCACGAGCGACAAATCATCATCATTCTATGAATGAACCATCATATGACACATAATGGTCCAATAGCTATCACATTATAGAACAAGCATGACATGTAATCATTTAGCGAGTCATATTGGAAAACATAAGCCCTACATGATACTATTAGTACATATCAAGTATGAATACAATCAAGGCAATTCAACAAGATCCATTCTAATATTTATTCGTCATGCGTATGCGAAATCACGATATAGTGTGGTGGGTGATCATGCGAAGTGTCAAGTCATACGTTCATGCAAGCACGATATGATATCATAGAGTAATAGGGGAAATACTACCAAGCGATAACTTGTAAGCATGCTAGGATCAAGCATCACAGAAATTAAGCAAGGCAGTCATCGAATTCAACATTAATCCAATCAGGATGAGTAAAACATTTTAAGAGGACAACAAGGGGGAAGAAACACACTATCAGGGACCTAGCTCGAGAGAGGATCAACAGTAGTGTAGGCAAGGTATAATTCGCACAAGTCATGATCAAAGGTCCTATATGATACTAATGGCTCAACATAACACGCGATACATACATGCAACTAATCATGGCGAAACGTAAGAATGTTAATTCAATCACATTCCAACAATCTAGAAACATGAGGAAGGTTTTACGATGTATAACACGAGTTTAAGTAATGAAAATATGACTAGAATACGGGGCATGAGTTCAAATCAACACATAACATAATAAAGCATGCATTCATCAAGACTCAATTAAACCACATATTCTCCATCTAACGCGAGTAATCCCACAACAATTCAAATTGCAAAGCAACCAACGTTAATTAATCTGACGAATACAGAACATATGGGCATACTATAGATTCTTGTCACAAAAGGATAATAAACATCAAGGCGTCATCAGCTAGCATGCTGAAGAGAAAATTTACAGGCATTCATACGAAGGAGAGTTTATCACACTATCATGGACCTAATCCAAGGAGAAAACAACTATCATGTAGGTTCATATCATATGGTCCATGCTTCCCATCAATCATACGATCAGTAAGCCAAATAACCATGCTATAACAACAAATAGTCGTGATATAAGGCAACACACAACACGATACTTGAGAAAGGTAACTAACCACAACATGAGCTTAAACAATACAACCATGACAGAAGGCAAGGCATGACACGAGGAGCTTCTTACTAATAATCATTGGCAAGGTACATGCGGGAAATTATAAAATCATGTCATGCAATCAGAGGGAGTCACCATTACAACCGGACAGAGATCCCTAAGGGCATCCACTGACTTTTCCCAACCGACTCATCACCCCTCTTACCCGTGGAACTCTAGTACAACTCTTTATAGCAAGTAGACATTGACTTATCGTAACAAGAATTGAGAAAGACAGCCCCCGGAAACACCTTACTCTCTAACTCGGAATTTCATCAAGAGTCATCTTCCAATACTCACTCAGACAACTTAACATAGCACCATGATTCCCGACACAATGTGTTTACCACCCAATTTCCCGTGGAAGACACTGACATCCCGGAAAAGGCTAGATAGAACAGTTAAGGGGTTAACATAGTGGAAGGGGCTGTTCCACACAAGTTGGGTTTGACCACACGGAAACAAGGGTACTCCCACTATCCCGTTTTCACAGATCAGTCAATACACATTTAATTGTTAGGCATACCAATCAGATATCTGGCATAGCAAGAACTCAACACCGAATCAGTTAGTGACACTCATAATGACCTCCTTGGAGTTTCCCAACCCATCTGTAAGGAACAAGCTAGTATTTTGCCTACCGTTCCCAACTACACCCAATAGGGGTGGTGTAGCGCCTTTACTACCCACTCGTGTCCCCGTTTAGTCGGTTTTTCTCTTTTATTACAAGTCGAGTTCATTACTTAGTCCAATTTAGGTTAGACATCTTAAATTCATTTTGCCCCTTTAAAACACGTTCAAAACCTTTGAAATTCATGGGCAGTTTTCCAAAACATACACTCGACCCTTTTGTACCCGAATTGCACAACCTCAGCTCTGATACCATCTTTGTAACGGCCCTAAATTATAATTTCTGGGTTACGTTTCAAGGGATAAAACCCCTTGTTCGGATCTTGCAATCCAGGTACGGGTCGAGGTTTCAAACTCATTTTAAGATTTGTAGAAAGAGGGATTTCAAACCCTAAAACCTCGAAGGGCCGTTGGGTACCCTCAACCTGTCCTAAGACTATGTCGCGGAAACCATTTCAAACGGAAGTAAAGCGGAAGTAAAGTACAGATACAAGTGCCACGGCGGAGCCGGGTCAAAACGGAGTCAAAGTGTAAATCCAAAACAATATAATCAGAGTCTGATGAAGTCTATAACTCCAGCGCTCACTCTCCGCCGACAAAATGACCCGCGCAATAAGCAAACAACACCGATAGGATGAAAATAAATAATTCCTAAAAAAATTGATTTGGAGCGGGATCAGATCGATGCCCACTTAACTCTGCATCCCAACCATAAGCACACATATAAGCTATACCTAATAAAGATGCTCTAATGCAGTACGAAATTCAAACACACTAGCATGCTCCTAGTTCATAGTAATGTGCAGAAATACTGTAAAGGGCCCAAGACAATGCCAAGTGGCATATCCCTCTCCTACCTCCTCCCCTTCCGACAGGCGGAGACTGGCCAGCTCGTGAATGCATTCATTCATAATAGGGCGGCACGCATGCCTAACCCGCTCCACAATAAAGCCCGCAGGCATATCATAATATAAGGAAGTACTCGATTGACTCAGGGTACCCGATGAGGCTGGGCTACCCTATGACCCTAGCAAAGACTCTAGGACTATCACAGATAACGGCCGTTCTGTTTACAAACACATAGAGAAATCGAATGCTCAACGATCAATGCAACCTAGCATGGTACTACATGGCATGCTGATCATGAATGCAACACCTAGTATATCATGCACTTAAAGCAGGGAATAACTCTATTCAATCTGAGTAAGCTCCGAAGAGACTTACCTGAGGATGCAGAACAGCAAAATAACGCAAGTAAGGGCCCAATTGCAAGTCCAAAGAAATCCAAAAGCAATACACACCTATCATCAAGTCATTTCCATAAGCTACTGAACCAACATTATCACACACACGAACCCGAGTTCTCAATATCCTTAAAACCAATCGACGGTAAAACTATTTTTCAAAACCTTTCCGATACGATCAACATCAACTAAACCCATTTCATTTCCAATCAAACCATCGATAAATCCTACCAACAATATTTTCCAAAACTCTTAAATCTCAAGTTAATTAAACTCATTTCCAAACAATTCTTTTGAAATCGCACTTAGTCAAATCCCGACATTAAACATGGAAACCTTAGAACTAACCTCTCCAAATCATATTATAGAAATAATTCCGGCATTTTATTTTCAAAATCTTTATATAAATAAATTCTTATATTAAATCACCAAAACGATTCTATTTAATAACCTAACTTATAAAACAACCAACCAAATTACTTTACCATTTCTAAAATCTCATATTAAAACACCACAAAATACATATTCCAAGTAATACTATTATTTTCTTTTAAAACCCATTTATAATATATAATAATTTCAGAAAATATATACTTTATCACAAAATCAGAATTTATAACCCATTTATATAATAACTATCAATACTTAACATATAGCATAATTATATAGTATAACACACAAGAACAATTAAGGCCACACTTTAACAACCCCCAACTGAAAGCCCAACCCAAACCTTATAACCCAATGAGAGTAAACCCGGGTCCAGCAAGGAAATAGGCCTAATCCGAAACAAAGCAAGCCCAAAACCCAATCCCATTTCATTTAAAAGTGAACCGGTTTCATTTTTTTATTTAAAGAAAACCGAACCGAACCCATTTCTTTATTTTATAAAACAAAACCGAACCAAACCCTCCTCTAACCTTGCCCAGTTCAACGGAAGCAAGAAGGAAGGAGAAGAAGGAGGAGACCCCGCCGGCGACTCTCTTTCCGGCCCCAGCTCTCACCCAATCCCGACCGAAGGTATTTCCGACCAAGACCCACATAGAAAGACAGAAACGACGCGAAGGAAGAGGGGAGGAGAAGCGAACTTACAGCGCAGCTCCGAGGGCTGTTCCGACTTCAACGGCGGCGCTCCGGCAGCGATTGACGGGGAAGGAGCTTCGTTCGATGTCTAGGAGAGGATAAGGGATGAGAATCAACAGATTTGATGAAGCTTAGAATCGAAAACGAGGAGAATCAATCGGAACCGACCTGAGAACGCGAAGACAGAGGAGGGAGGGTCGCGTACAGCGTCGGCGGTACCTGGGCTTGGCGTCTGACTCCTTGAGCTTCGCCTGCGTTGTCGGGGAAGGAAAAGCGGAACGGAAGGACATTGCTGCTGGCTGCTCTTTCCATCTCGGCTTGACGACGGTGGTGACGGCGACGACGGCTTCCGTTGAGAATTGAGGACGAAGGAGCTGTGGTGGTTGCGTTTGGTGGTCTGAACAGGGCTCGGTGGAGGTCCTCGCTGCGAATCGGAGGGGAAAGCAGGGGTGGGGCTACGAAATCAGGAGAAAGGAAGGTCTTTTGTGGGTTGTTATTGCACAGGACAGAGGAAGCGAGAGGGAGGAATTAGACTGGGTTTGTGAACATGAAAGGGAGAGAGGGAGAGGAAAGCTATCCTCTGAATTCCTGGTGGGATTTGTGGCGTAGTAGTGTAGTGTGAAGCAATTGGGTGGGTTTGCCTGCATATGGCAACAGAGATGAAGAAACACCACAAATTGCAGGATCTCTGCAGTGTAACGACAATGGAGGAGAGAGGGGCTGCAGATTGGCGTGGGAGGCTGTCTGAGCAAGGGACAAAATGGTGAGCTGCTACTTGCAGAATTTGAAGGTTGGGGAAAAGAATACAAGGCATGTGAGTCCAAAAAAGGATTTTAAATACCCGGAATAAAAGTTCGAAACCCGCTCCCTCGACCTAATTCCGATTCAATTCAAAACGATTTTCGAGTTTTCAATCCCGAGTTTAATAAAGAGCTACAAGTATGATTTTAAAATTTCGCATCTGGAAGCGGGATAAAACATATTTTATATTTTCAATTAAATAATGCCGGAACTCATTTTAAGGATTTCAATTTCGATTTAGGAATTTAAGGACGAGTTTTTCTTGAAATATCCGAATTTTTATTTTATTTTATCTCATTATTTTTTTTTTCGACTTAAACCCATTTATATTATTTATATTATTTATTATTTAAAAATCCGGGCCTTTACATCATCCACCTCTAAAAACAAGTCTCGTCCCCGAGACTAAAACCAAAATAAAGTAGGGGATGAAGTTTGAAATTGATGAGTCCAAGGACCATGTCCAGAATCTTGTAATCATCTCGGTTGCGTCTTTCGGGATTCTCACAACATCCGAGTCACGGTCGTGACATCTCCAATTGGCTTTGACAAGTATGAGATAAGCGCCCCTATCACATCCTCGCTTCGACTTTTCGGAGGTACCACAACTCTAAAAGTTCTACAATATCATCACTAGGTCTTAGCAAGCACCCTATAGGCGCCCCGATAAAGTGCATGTATCCACTTCGTGAAATATCATAGAGTTGCCCGGGTTTGAAGAGTTTCTAAAGGGATTCCGCAATTGAAATAAAGATTAGCCTCAAAATCGTTGAAATTCTCGGTATCGTTCATTCTTTAAAATTCCAAGTAATTCCTTTTTAAACCGCTCAAAATCTCCAAATAAGACATTTAACCAAGCAACTTTACACCAAAACAAGTAAATCATTTCGATCAGAATTTCATCAAAATCCTCCAAAACCCAATCCGTTCCCGCATAACAATCAATCAAATTCAGAAATCAGGAGGTGGAATCATCCACCTCTAAGGGCTAATCCCATATTCTCTTCCTAGTTCCCAGAATTAAAACAAGCTATCAGTTTCAATTCAAGCAAGCTTCACAAGCCATAAGAAATGCATAACCAAATAACCAACCAATCTCCAATCAGTACATCATATGACAAGTCTCAAACATATGCCAACACAGTGTCACAAGGTCACATCAACATCTCTACATCCTACTATGGGTCATAATATGCATATATGCCTAAATCATAACACACATCTCGACATCACACCAGAAGTCATAAAAGGTATCACACTATTGCATATCAACACCACAATCATAGCAGGGCTGGTCACAACAAATGATCTTATGTCACGCATAAATTCACCTAGTCATCCTATCCAATTTCTATCCAACATTATCATAACAGATTTATCACATCAAACATTTGTATTTGCAAGGTTAGCCACAACGGAATTTCATCATAAGTCAATGAAACAAAACTAATTATAACCACATCCATACAAACAAGGTCATGCTATTAAGGTTCACAAAAGGGAAGATCAAGCAGTATATCAACATCAAAATGTCAACATGCTCTCCAGATATCATCTCAATTCGTCACAACACCATATAACGATCATTTAGTCATTAGGCAGACATGCACTATTATCTCATATATATACAAGTCATATTCATGCTCTAAGTCATATTCATCATTTAATATATCAATAATCATGCTTGCCAACCATATAATAACACAACATTATCTCATGTATCATATCACAACACATCCTATCATGCTTCTAAAACAACATAGCAGAGCAGCAATATATCATGATAACATTTGTCACTACCAACTAAATTTCAGTATTGCATAACAACATGTAATATCATTCCATATCAGATGCATCATGGTTATTGTCTAACATCATGCCAACAAATATAAATAAATCACATCATCAAGAAAATCCTCACATCATACAAGTCAAAATAAAACAGAATCCCCACTCGCCCATCTCCACTCTCAAGCCAAGACTAATCATCTTCTAGACTCGCTAACGTCAACTCCAACAAAAATTCTCCGGAGAAATCCCAATTCATCTCGATGCTCAAATCTTACCCCTCTTTCCGCCAATCAATACCACACCATCCACCTCTAAGAAACCAACTCTTATCTCTAACTGCACACCCGAGTACCCTCTCGTTCTATGTTCTCAATGCTCTCAAAAGTCATTTCTTACACTTCTCTTACTACCCAAGACATCACAAGCATCACCCAAAAGCTCATCAGAACCACCAAGTATTGTCTCATGTACATCCAAAAACTCACTTAATCTTACCTCAGTCAACATCCCTCTCTCGCGACTTATCTCATAACATCCCCGATCATCCTAACAACTCAAGCTCTTTCACCACTCTTCTACCACGCTACCAACGACCTCACCCACAGGTTTAAGGAAGAAGCAATTATGAAAATCATCAACCATATGGTCTACATCACATCAGCTAGCATTTATAACCATAACAACATGGGTTCAACAAGTCTCGATTTACCATCATCCTCAATAATCATTGCAACATCATATATGAACGTAATCAAGTCTAGCTAGCATGTTGCATTATAACCTTATCAGATAAAATTCAGTCTTTCTAGCATATATAGTTCACATTTTACAGGCAAATGAATTCATATCATGCTTAGCAACTTAGAGTATCAACACGTCAAAACTTCATGACACATTAGAACTATAAGGCATCCAATCATATCATCATAGATTACAGACAACCAGGCAACAATCATCACCAAATCAGCACATCAACACATAAATCTCATTGCTAGGTCAGTGTCATATCATCAACAAATTCAGAAGGATTAGCAATTCGAACGAAGGACACTCCCGCCTACAAGTTCTATCGTACTCGGTAACCGCAATCCACAAAACGTGCTCGTCCTCCCGATGTTGTTGATCCTGAGGCCCGTGGGTTATGGGCCCACGCTTTCTTTGCGTTGCTCCATCGCTAACTAACTTCTTGTTTCCTTTTTCACGCGGTCGTTCGTCCAAGTATCGCAGAGGAGTCTAAGTTAGCAGAGATAGGGGAGTGACAGGGACAGGAAACCCAATGTTCACTTCGGAAATACAGGCCAACGCTAAAAGGATGACAAGACTAGAGACAAGACTCTGACCCGAGAATAGCAACGATGCCCTTATGGAAGTCTATTAGGTTATAATCGCGACAAGTAACACGAATTCATCATGGAGCATATCAATTTCACTAACCCACACTAACATGTACCTATCTCAAGGGAAAAGAACATGCGTATTCATTCCAGAAGACACAATCAAGTCCTACACGGATGCATGCGAGATAAACTAGTAGTATGTGATTCCATGGAAACAGATATGCTCAGCAACTTTAAACAGGATACGCGGGATTTATTGAGCATCACAATTATCACATATATGAACAATGCACGAGCTTGGTGTATGCATCATACGAGAACATATAATAGCAACATAGTAACTACCTCATCTAACACAATGATCATATAACAGGTCAATCATGGCACGTAATCATATGACGAGATACATTTAGATATCATAGGTCCCACACGATACTAGCGATACATGATGTAATACAAGCATAGTCAAGAGTCATTAAGAGGAGCTCAACATAATATTCAGGATAGCAAGAGGAGAATCACAGAGTAACAAGAATGACATCACGAGCGACAAATCATCATCATTCTATGAATGAACCATCATAGGACACATAATGGTCCAATAGCTATCACATTATAGAACAAGCATGACATGTAATCATTTAGCGAGTCATATTGGAAAACATAAGCCCTACATGATACTATTAGTACATATCAAGTATGAATACAATCAAGGCAATTCAACAAGATCCATTCTAATATTTATTCGTCATGCGTATGCGAAATCACGATATAGTGTGGTGGGTGATCATGCGAAGTGTCAAGTCATACGTTCATGCAAGCACGATATGATATCATAGAGTAATAGGGGAAATACTACCAAGCGATAACTTGTAAGCATGCTAGGATCAAGCATCACAGAAATTAAGCAAGGCAGTCATCGAATTCAACATTAATCCAATAAGGATGAGTAAAACATTTTAAGAGGACAACAAGGGGGAAGAAACACACTATCAGGGACCTAGCTCGAGAGAGGATCAACAGTAGTGTAGGCAAGGTATAATTCGCACAAGTCATGATCAAAGGTCCTATATGATACTAATGGCTCAACATAACACGCGATACATACATGCAACTAATCATGGCGAAACGTAAGAATTTTAATTCAATCACATTCCAACAATCTAGAAACATGAGGAAGGTTTTACGATGTATAACACGAGTTTAAGTAATGAAAATATGACTAGAATACGGGGCATGAGTTCAAATCAACACATAACATAATAAAGCATGCATTCATCAAGACTCAATTAAACCACATATTCTCCATCTAACGCGAGTAATCCCACAACAATTCAAATTGCAAAGCAACCAACGTTAATTAATCTGACGAATACAGAACATATGGGCATACTATAGATTCTTGTCACAAAAGGATAATAAACATCAAGGCGTCATCAGCTAGCATGCTGAAGAGAAAATTTACAGGCATTCATACGAAGGAGAGTTTATCACACTATCATGGACCTAATCCAAGGAGAAAACAACTATCATGTAGGTTCATATCATATGGTCCATGCTTCCCATCAATCATACGATCAGTAAGCCAAATAACCATGCTATAACAACAAATAGTCGTGATATAAGGCAACACACAACACGATACTTGAGAAAGGTAACTAACCACAACATGAGCTTAAACAATACAACCATGACAGAAGGCAAGGCATGACACGAGGAGCTTCTTACTAATAATCATTGGCAAGGTACATGCGGGAAATTATAAAATCATGTCATGCAATCAGAGGGAGTCACCATTACAACCGGACAGAGATCCCTAAGGGCATCCACTGACTTTTCCCAACCGACTCATCACCCCTCTTACCCGTGGAACTCTAGTACAACTCTTTATAGCAAGTAGACATTGACTTATCGTAACAAGAATTGAGAAAGACAGCCCCCGGAAACACCTTACTCTCTAACTCGGAATTTCATCAAGAGTCATCTTCCAATACTCACTCAGACAACTTAACATAGCACCATGATTCCCGACACAATGTGTTTACCACCCAATTTCCCGTGGAAGACACTGACATCCCGGAAAAGGCTAGATAGAACAGTTAAGGGGTTAACATAGTGGAAGGGGCTGTTCCACACAAGTTGGGTTTGACCACACGGAAACAAGGGTACTCCCACTATCCCGTTTTCACAGATCAGTCAATACACATTTAATTGTTAGGCATACCAATCAGATATCTGGCATAGCAAGAACTCAACACAGAATCAGTTAGTGACACTCATAATGACCTCCTTGGAGTTTCCCAACCCACCTGTAAGGAACAAGCTAGTATTTTGCCTACCGTTCCCAACTACACCCAATAGGGGTGGTGTAGCGCCTTTACTACCCACTCGTGTCCCCGTTTAGTCGGTTTTTCTCTTTTATTACAAGTCGAGTTCATTACTTAGTCCAATTTAGGTTAGACATCTTAAATTAATTTTGCCCCTTTAAAACACGTTCAAAACCTTTGAAATTCATGGGCAGTTTTCCAAAACATACACTCGACCCTTTTGTACCCGAATTGCACAACCTCAGCTCTGATACCTTCTTTGTAACGGCCCAAAATTATAATTTCTGGGTTACGTTTCAAGGGATAAAACCCCTTGTTCGGATCTTGCAATCCAGGTACGGGTCGAGGTTTCAAACTCATTTTAAGATTTGTAGAAAGAGGGATTTCAAACCCTAAAACCTCGAAGGGCCGTTGGGTACCCTCAACCTGTCCTAAGACTATGTCGCGGAAACCATTTCAAACGGAAGTAAAGCGGAAGTAAAGTACAGATACAAGTGCCACGGCGGAGCCGGGTCAAAACGGAGTCAAAGTGTAAATCCAAAACAATATAATCAGAGTCTGATGAAGTCTATAACTCCAGCGCTCACTCTCCGCCGACAAAATGACCCGCGCAATAAGCAAACAACACCGATAGGATGAACATAAATAAATCCTAAAAAAATTGATTTGGAGCGGGATCAGATCGATGCCCACTTAACTCTGCATCCCAACCATAAGCACACATATACGCTATACCTAATAAAGATGCTCTAATGCAGTACGAAATTCAAACACACTAGCATGCTCCTAGTTCATAGTAATGTGCAGAAATACTGTAAAGGGCCCAAGACAATGCCAAGTGGCATATCCCTCTCCTACCTCCACCCCTTCCGACAGGCGGAGACTGGCCAGCTCGTGAATGCATTCATTCATAATAGGGCGGCACGCATGCCTAACCCGCTGCACAATAAAGCCCGCAGGCATATCATAATATAAGGAAGTACTCGATTGACTCAGGGTACCCGATGAGGCTGGGCTACCCTATGACCCTAGCAAAGACTCTAGGACTATCACAGATAACGGCCGTTCTGTTTACAAACACATAGAGAAATCGAATGCTCAACGATCAATGCAACCTAGCATGGTACTACATGGCATGCTGATCATGAATGCAACACCTAGTATATCATGCACTTAAAGCAGGGAATAGCTCTATTCAATCTGAGTAAGCTCCGAAGAGACTTACCTGAGGATGCAGAACAGCAAAATAACGCAAGTAAGGGCCCAATTGCAAGTCCAAAGAAATCCAAAAGCAATACACACCTATCATCAAGTCATTTCCATAAGCTACTGAACCAACATTATCACACACACGAACCCGAGTTCTCAATATCCTTAAAACCAATCGACGGTAAAACTATTTTTCAAAACCTTTCTGATACGATCAACATCAACTAAACCCATTTCATTTCCAATCAAACCATCGATAAATCCTACCAACAATATTTTCCAAAACTCTTAAATCTCAAGTTAATTAAACTCATTTCCAAACAATTCTTTTGAAATCGCACTTAGTCAAATCCCGACATTAAACATGGAAACCTTAGAACTAACCTCTCCAAATCATATTATAGAAATAATTCCGGCATTTTATTTTCAAAATCTTTATATAAATAAATTCTTATATTAAATCACCAAAACGATTCTATTTAATAACCTAACTTATAAAACAACCAACCAAATTACTTTACCATTTCTAAAATCTCATATTAAAACACCACAAAATACATATTCCAAGTAATACTATTATTTTCTTTTAAAACCCATTTATAATATATAATAATTTCAGAAAATATATACTTTATCACAAAATCAGAATTGATAACCCATTTATATAATAACTATCAATACTTAACATATAGCATAATTATATAGTATAACACACAAGAACAATTAAGGCCACACTTTAACAACCCCCAACTGAAAGCCCAACCCAAACCTTATAACCCAATGAGAGTAAACCCGGGTCCAGCAAGGAAATAGGCCTAATCCGAAACAAAGCAAGCCCAAAACCCAATCCCATTTCATTTAAAAGTGAACCGGTTTCATTTTTTTATTTAAAGAAAACCGAACCGAACCCATTTCTTTATTTTATAAAACAAAACCGAACCAAACCCTCCTCTAACCTTGCCCAGTTCAACGGAAGAAAGAAGGAAGGAGAAGAAGGAGGAGACCCCGCCGGCGACTCTCTTTCCGGCCCCAGCTCTCACCCAATCCCGACCGAAGGTATTTCCGACCAAGACCCACATAGAAAGACAGAAACGACGCGAAGGAAGAGGGGAGGAGAAGCGAACTTACAGCGCAGCTCCGAGGGCTGTTCCGACTTCAACGGCGGCGCTCCGGCAGCGATTGACGGGGAAGGAGCTTCGTTCGATGTCTAGGAGAGGATAAGGGATGAGAATCAACAGATTTGATGAAGCTTAGAATCAAAAACGAGGAGAATCAATCGGAACCGACCTGAGAACGCGAAGACAGAGGAGGGAGGGTCGCGTACAGCGTCAGCGGTTCCTGGGCTTGGCGTCTGACTCCTTGAGCTTCGCCTGCGTTGTCGGGGAAGGGAAAGCGGAACGGAAGGACACTGCTGTTGGCTGCTCTTTCCATCTCGGCTTGACGACGGTGGTGACGGCGACGACGGCTTCCGTTGAGAATTGAGGACGAAGGAGCTGTGGTGGTTGCGTTTGGTGGTCTGAACAGGGCTCGGTGGAGGTCCTCGCTGCGAATCGGAGGGGAAAGCAGGGGTGGGGCTACGAAATCAGGAGAAAGGAAGGTCTTTTGTGGGTTGTTATTGCACAGGACAGAGGAAGCGAGAGGGAGGAATTAGACTGGGTTTGTGAACATGAAAGGGAGAGAGGGAGAGGAAAGCTATCCTCTGAATTCCTGGTGGGATTTGTGGCGTAGTAGTGTAGTGTGAAGCAATTGGGTGGGTTTGCCTGCATATGGCAACAGAGATGAAGAAACACCACAAATTGGAGGATCTCTGCAGTGTAACGACAATGGAGGAGAGAGGGGCTGCAGATTGGCGTGGGAGGCTGTCTGAGCAAGGGACAAAATGGTGAGCTGCTACTTGCAGAATTTGAAGGTGGGGGAAAAGAATACAAGGCATGTGAGTCCAAAAAAGGATTTTAAAAATCCGGAATAAAAGTTCGAAACCCGCTCCCTCGACCTAATTCCGATTCAATTCAAAACGATTTTCGAGTTTTCAATCCCGAGTTTAATAAAGAGCTACAAGTATGATTTTAAAATTTCGCATCTGGAAGCGGGATAAAACATATTTTATATTTTCAATTAAATAATGCCGGAACTCATTTTAAGGATTTCAATTTCGATTTAGGAATTTAAGGACGAGTTTTTCTTGAAATATCCGAATTTTTATTTTATTTTATCTCATTATTTTTTTTTTCGACTTAAACCCATTTATATTATTTATATTATTTATTATTTAAAAATCCGGGCCTTTACAGTGTATTAGTTTGAATCTTTTTAAAAACCAATTTTTTATATATATTTTCTTACCTTACCCAAAAAAATTTCTCAAAAATCTTACGTATTTAATTTTTATTTGTTCTTAATATTTTGAGTTTATTTATAAGGAAAGGAGAAAAAAAATAATAAGAATTATGTAGTAATATTACCCATTTACAATGAACCAATACTAATAGATAATTTACAAAGGCCAATTTTCTCTAATATACCAAATAAATTTGAGGTTTGCAAATATAACCATATGGGCAATAAATTGAAAAGGGGTGACAAGAGATAAGATTTGAAAATTTTTTGGTCCCGGTAGCAGATTGTATCTGAGCTTCAAAAGAAAAAAAAGAGTGACAAGTGTCGAAAAAAGAGAGGATGGAGTGTCTTCATTTGGCAAAATAAAAATAAAAATGAAGGTGTTGCAGAGAGCAGATTGTACATTTCCTGTGGAGAGAGAGAGAGAGAGAGAGAGAGAGAGAGAGGGGTGAAAGGACAACATTTAATGTTACCGGAGATAGAGTCTCACCTTTCTCAAAGAAATTTCCCGCTAAGGTAATTTGGAGGGAAATAACGAGGGAAATAAAGCTGGTTTCCTACCCTTCTCATTCTCTTCGTTAGGGGAGTTGGATACGAATGCGGTTGCCTTGCTCAAGCGGATTTAGAAGTTTTTAGTATCTCAGGATGTCGGGGCTCGTGCTGCAGCTTATATTTTTACTAGACTTAGTTTTGCTATCGCTAAGAGAGTAGGTGCCCAGATAGTTTCTCGGCTACCCACTAATTTCTTGTAATATGTAATAATTATTGTTTTAATAATAATAATAATAATAATAATAATAATAATAATAATAATAATAATAATAATAATAATAATAATAATAATAATAATAAAAATAAAAATAGTAATAATAATAATTTGAGAAATTCTATGTGGTGCCCACGAACTTTTACAAATTTCGCGTGGTATACAATGTTTTTAAAAATCACACGTGGTGCCCACGAAGTTTTGTAAAAGTTCACATAGTGCCCACGAAGTTTTTCAAAAGCTTATGTGATAACAATAATGGGTTTTAATATTGAAAAATTGAGATTAAAAATTATATTATTGTACATTATATGGAAAACATTTAACAAGATTGTGTATTAGTTTGAATCTTTTTAAAAACCAATTTTTATATACATTTTCTTACCTTACCCAAAAAAATTTCTCAAAAATCTTACGTATTTAATTTTTATTTGTTCTTAATATTTTGAGTTTATTTATAAGGAAAGGAGAAAAATAATAATAAGAATTATGTAGCAATATTACCCATTTACAATGAACCAATACTAATAGATAATTTAAAAAGGCCAATTTGCACTAATATACCAAATAAATTTGAGGTTTGCAAATATAACCATAGGGGTAATAAATTGAAAAGGGGTGACATGAGATAAGATTTGAAAATTTTGTGGTCCCGGTAGCAGATTGCATCTGAGCTTCAAAAGAAAAAAAAAAGAGTGACAAGTGTCGAAAAAAGAGAGGATGGAGTGTCTTCATTTGGCAAAATAAAAATAAAAATGAAGGTGTTGCAGAGAGTAGATTGTACATTTGCTGTGGAGAGAGAGAGAGGGAGAGAGAGAGAGAGAGAGAGAGGTGAAAGGACAACATTTAATGTTACCGGAGATAGAGTCTCACATTTCTCAAAGAAATTTCCCGCTAAGGTAATTTGGAGGGAAATAACGAGGGAAATTAAGCTGGTTTCCTACCCTTCTCATTCTCTTCGTTAGGGGAGTTGGATACGAATGTGGTTGCCTTACTCAAGCGGATTCAGAAGTGTTCAGTATCTCAGGATGTCGGGGCTCGTGTTGCAGCTTATATTTTTACTAGACTTAGTTTTGCTATCGCTAAGAGAGTGGGTGCCCAGATAGTTTCTCGGCTACCCACTAATTTCTTGTAATATGTAATTATTATTATTTTAATAATAATAATAATAATAATAATAATAATAATAATAGTAATAATAATAATAATAATAATAATAATTTGAGAAATTCTACGTGGTGCCCACGAACTTTTACAAATTCCGCGTGGTATACAATGTTTTTAAAAATCACACGTGGTGCCCACGAAGTTTTGTAAAAGTTCATATGGTGCCCACGAAGTTTTTCAAAAGCTTATGTGATAACAATAATGGGTTTTAATATTGAAAAATTGAGATTAAAAATTATATTATTGTACATTATATGGAAAACATTTAACAAGATTGTTGTTTAGTTTGAATCTTTTTAAAAACCAATTTTTTATATACATTTTCTTACCTTACCAAAAAAAATTTCTCAAAAATCTTACGTATTTAATTTTTATTTGTTCTTAATATTTTGAGTTTATTTATAAGGAAAGGAGAAAAAAAATAATAAGAATTATGTAGCAATATTACCCATTTACAATGAACCAAAACTAATAGATAATTTACAAAAGCCAATTTTCTCTAATATACCAAATAAATTTGAGGTTTGCAAATATAACCATATGGGCAATAAATTGAAAAGGGGTGACAAGAGATAAGATTTGTAAATTTTTTGGTCCCGGTAGCAGATTGTATCTGAGCTTCAAAAGAAAAAAAAGAGTGACAAGTGTCGAAAAAAGAGAGGATGGAGTGTCTTCATTTGGCAAAATAAAAATAAAAATGAAGGTGTTGCAGAGAGCAGATTGTACATTTTCTGTGGAGAGAGAGAGAGAGAGAGAGAGAGAGGGGTGAAAGGACAACATTTAATGTTACCGGAGATAGAGTCTCACATTTCTCAAAGAAATTTCCCGCTAAGGTAATTTGGAGGGAAATAACGAGGGAAATAAAGCTGGTTTCCTACCCTTCTGATTCTCTTCGTTAGGGGAGTTGGATACGAATGCGGTTGCCTTGCTCAAGCGGATTTAGAAGTTTTCAGTATCTCAGGATGTCGAGGCTCGTGCTGCAGCTTATATTTTTACTAGACTTAGTTTTGCTATCGCTAAGAGAGTGGGTGCCCAGATAGTTTCTCGGCTACCCACTAATTTCTTGTAATATGTAATTATTATTATTTTAATAATAATAATAATAATAATAATAATAATAATAATAATAATAATTGTAATAATAATAATAATAATTTGAGAAATTCTACGTGGTGCCCACGAACTTTTACAAATTCCGCGTGGTATACAATGTTTTTAAAAATCACACGTGGTGCCCACGAAGTTTTGTAAAAGTTCACATGGTGCCCACGAAGTTTTTCAAAAGCTTATGTGATAACAATAATGGGTCTTAATATTGAAAAATTGAGATTAAAAATTATATTATTGTACATTATATGGAAAACACTTAACAAGATTGTGTATTAGTTTGAATCTTTTTAAAAACCAATTTTTTATGTACATTTTCTTACCTTAACCAAAAAAATTTCTCAAAAATCTTACGTATTTAATTTTTATTTGTTCTTAGTATTTTGAGTTTATTTATAAGGAAAGGAGAAAAAAAATAATAAGAATTATGTAGCAATATTACCCATTTACAATGAACCAATACTAATAGATAATTTAAAAAGGCCAATTTGCACTAATATACCAAATAAATTTGAGGTTTGCAAATATAACCATATGGGTAATAAACTGAAAAAGGGTGACAAAAGATAAGATTTGAAAATTTTGTGGTCCCGGTAGCAGATTGCATGTGAGCTTCAAAACAAAAAAAAGAGTGACAAGTGTCGAAAAAAGAGAGGATGGAGTGTCTTCATTTGGTAAAATAAAAATAAAAATGAAGGTGTTGCAGAGAGCAGATTGTACATTTCCTGTGGAGGGAGAGAGAGAGAGAGAGAGAGAGGGAGAGAGGGGGGGGGGGGTGAAAGGACAACATTTAATGTTACCGGAGATAGAGTCTCACCTTTCTCAAAGAAATTTCCCGCTAAAGTAATTTGGAGGGAAATAACGAGGGAAATTAAGCTGGTTTCCTACCCTTCTCGTTCTCTTCGTTAGGGGAGTTGGATACGAATGCGGTTGCCTTGCTCAAGCGGATTTAGAAGTTTTCAGTATCTCAGGATGTCGGGGCTCGTGCTGCAGCTTATATTTTTACTAGACTTAGTTTTGCTATCGCTAAGAGAGTGGGTGCCCAGATAGTTTCTCGGCTACCCACAAATTTCTTGTAATATGTAATTATTATTATTTTAATAATAATAATAATAATAATAATAATAATAATACTAATAATAATAATAATAATAATAATAATAATAATAATAATAGTAATAATAGTAATAATAATAATTTGAGAAATTCTACGTGGTGCCCACGAACTTTTACAAATTTCGCGTGGTATACAATGTTTTTAAAAATCACACGTGGTGCCCACGAAGTTTTGTAAAAGTTCACATGGTGCCCACGAAGTTTTTCAAAAGCTTATGTGATAACAATAATGGGTTTTAATATTGAAAAATTGAGATTAAAAATTATATTATTGTACATTATATGGAAAACAGTTAACAAGATTGTGTATTAGTTTGAATCTTTTTAAAAACCAATTTTTTATATACATTTTCTTACCTTAACCAAAAAAATTTCTCAAAAATCTTACGTATTTAATTTTTATTTGTTCTTAATATTTTGAGTTTATTTATAAGGAAAGGAGAAAAAAATTAATAAGAATTATGTAGCGATATTACCCATTTACAATGAACCAATACTAATAGATAATTTAAAAAGGCCAATTTGCACTAATATACCAAATAAATTTGAGGTTTGCAAATATAACCATAGGGGTAATAAATTGAAAAGGGGTGACAAGAGATAAGATTTGAAAATTTTGTGGTCCCGGTAGCAGATTGCATCTGAGCTTCAAAAGAAAAAAAAGAATGACAAGTGTCGAAAAAAGAGAGGATGGAGTGTCTTCATTTGGCAAAATAAAAATAAAAATGAAGGTGTTGCAGAGAGCAGATTGTACATTTTCTGTGGAGAGAGAGAGAGAGAGAGAGAGAGAGGGGTGAAAGGACAACATTTAATGTTACCGGAGATAGAGTCTCACCTTTCTCAAAGAAATTTCCCGCTAAGGTAATTTGGAGGGAAATAACGAGGGAAATTAAGCTGGTTTTCTACCCTTCTCATTCTCTTCGTTAGGGGAGTTGGATACGAATGCGGATGCCTTACTCAAGCGGATTCAGAAGTTTTCAGTATCTGAGGATGTCGGGGCTCGTGTTGCGGCTTATATTTTTACTAGACTTAGTTTTGCTATCGCTAAGAGAGTGGGTGCCCAGATAGTTTCTCGGCTACCCACTAATTTCTTGTAATATGTAATTATTATTATTTTAATAATAATAATAATAATAATAATAATAATAATAATAATAATAATAATAATAATAATAATTGTAATAATAATAATAATAATTTGAGAAATTCTACGTGGTGCCCACGAACTTTTACAAATTCCGTGTGGTATACAATGTTTTTAAAAATCACACGTGGTGCCCACGAAGTTTTGTACAAGTTCACATGGTGCCCACGAAGTTTTTCAAAAGCTTATGAGATAACAATAATGGGTTTTAATATTGAAAAATTGAGATTAAAAATTATATTATTGTACATTATATGGAAAACACTTAACAAAATTGTGTATTAGTTTGAATCTTTTTAAAAACCAATTTTTTATATACATTTTCTTACCTTAACCAAAAAAATTTCTCAAAATTCTTACGTATTTAATTTTTATTTGTTCTTAATATTTTGAGTTTATTTATAAGGAAAGGAGAAAAAAATTAATAAGAATTATGTAGCAATATTACCCATTTACAATGAACCAATACTAATAGATAATTTAAAAAGGCCAATTTGAACTAATATACCAAATAAATTTGAGGTTTGCAAATATAACCATAGGGGTAATAAACGGAAAAGGGGTGACAAAAGATAAGATTTGAAAATTTTTTGGTCCCAGTAGCAGATTGCATCTGAGCTTCAAAAGAAAAAAAAGGAGTGATAAGTGTCGAAAAAAGAAAGGAGGGAGTGTCTTCATTTGGCAAAATAAAAATAAAAATGAAGGTGTTGCAGAGAGCATATTGTACATTTCATGTGGAGAGAGAGAGAGAGAGAGAGGTGAAAGGACAACATTTAATGTTGCCGGAGATAAAGTCCCACTTTCTCAAAGAAATTTCCCGCTAAGGTAATTTGGAGGCAAATAACGAGGGAAATTAAGCTGGTTCTAGAGGGAATATAAAAGAAGATTGGGGGAGGCTTGACAGGTGGAACTAAAAAGGAAAATCAAAGGATTGTCCACAACTTCCATTAACGTCAAGTTGGAAGAATACAACCCAGATACTCAATTACTATCCAGGCAAAGCGAAATACTAGTCATCAAAGAAATATATATTGACATACACAGGGAAACACGGGCAATTGCGTACCTGATATAAACCAACGATAATGGGTAAGTATGGAATGGTATGTTGGTCAATGCGTCTTTCCGCACCTCTCGATCGCTCACCAATGAACCCGTCATGCCCGCGACCCAAGTACTCAAGCTTTTGCCATGCCACTTACCGCCTAAGGCAAACAACTTCCCCTAAAGATTGGTCGAAGTAGCCCCGAGTGCCCCACAAAATGAGCAAAAAAAAAGGCTCAAAATCATACATGAGTGACGAGGAAAGAACTGCTCAAACAATCAAGTTTCGGGCCATGGTACGGACAACTCGAGGTGTATCCAAGTGAATGATAAGTTAGAACCAAGAAAAGGCTATGCAAGGATTGTGTCGAAAAAAACAGCAGCAACAATGGAGCTCTGTGGTGTCCCCAACTGATACTAGAAGTTGGGCTCTCGACCATATTTGGGTGATTCCTGCACAACATGACATTTTTGTGCGCTCCTTCGGCACCCGACGGTGATCTTTACGTGTCTCCGACTCAATTTTCCAATATCATGCCATACCAACCACAACCATAGGTCCACAAGTGCACCCGAAGATTGATCGAGTCAGTCTTGAACACCACACAAAAGGAACCATAAAAAGCATATATATGACGTTCGTCTTAAGGACGTCTCTTCTTTTGCGTACGCGAAGGATGATTTTTTTTTATGACGAGGAACCCACCTTTGGTGGCAAACCCCGGGCACGTGACCCAGCTGGCAAGAGCCATGCACCAGGTAAACCGGCTTGCGCCAACCGTGTAAAGGCCCGGATTTTAAATAATAAATTTCAATAAATAATATAATTGGATTTAAGTTAAAAAAAATAAATAAATAATAACAAGATAAAATAAAATAAAAATTCGGATATTTCAAGAAAAACTCGTCCTTAATTCCTAAATCGAAATTGAAATCCTTAAAACAAGTTCCGGCATTATTAAATTAAAAATTTAAAATATGTTTTATTCCGCTTGGTTATGCAAAAATTGAGTATAGTATTCGGAGTTCATTATTAAACTCGAATTTGAGAATTTGAAAATCGTTTTGAGTCGAATCGGATAAGATCGAGAGAGCGGGATTGGGGATTCGTATTCCGGGTATTCTTTGACCAAACTTGGAACCACTTCATACTTTATTTTCCTCTTTTCTTTTTCTCTCTCTCTCTCTCTCTCTCTCTCTCTCTCTCTCTCTCTCTCTCTCTCTCTCTCGTTTCAGCTGGCCTCAGGCCTAGGACAAGAGGTCCCCTTCTTTTTTTCTTGAATTGCAATTGCCAGCTACATATTGCCTCTTATGTGCAAATTCATCCTGTAAACCCACACAAGAAAGAGACCTCACCTTGCTTAGACAGCATCCCACGCCAAGTCTGCACCTCCGTCCTCTTCTTTTTAATTGAATCCCAAATCAACCCTCTTTCCTGTTAACACCAGAAGCCACCACCACTTCCGAACTGCATCACCAGTTTCCCTGTCTTTTTGGCCTCCTTTCGCCACCGACGAGGACGAGTCGGGCAGCAGCCCTGGTTCCGAGCAACCCATTCGAGCTCCACCAGTCCCCCCCCCCTCCCCTTTTTCCTCCTCCCTCTCGATGAACAGCAGCAGAACCAGCCACCGGCGCCGAGCACTCGCTCCACTCTTCACTCCTTCCCTGTTTCCGCTGCGAAGCTCGGGCTCTCGGAGTTCCGTCCACCTTCGCCGAGCCTCCAAGAGCCTCTTCGGAATCCCAGACGTCGACTGTCGGAGCCCAAGCGCAGCCTTCGTCGTTGTTCCCGATTCCAGCAGCGGTGAGCCTTTCTCCTCCTCTTTCTGATTAGAATCGATGTAAAGTTTCTCTTTTAAGCCTTCATCCTCCCGTCCTAGGCCGATCCTGCTCGATTCCGACTCCGGCGATCCAACTCAGCCCCGACGAGCAGTTCCTCCGATGATATTTGGGGATCTCGGTGAGCTCCCTCTTCCTCCCTTCCCTTTACTCTCGTTTCTTTCCTATTGGTTCGGTTGTGGTCGGAAATTCCAATCGATTTCCTGAGCATCGGGTTGGGAAGGAAGGGAGTGGCCGGCGTCCCTGGTTCTCTCTTCTTCCTCCGTCAATTTTGCCGTTCAAACAACTCTGCTTTCTTTCGCTGGGAAGGAGACGGATCCGAATTTCATTATCCCTTTGGACTCGGGTTGGGCCGGATCCGTTTCAAGCCATCCGGGTTATATCATTTAACCTGTTGTGGGTATCCAAGGAGAGGGTTCGGATCCGGATTCCTTTCCGGGTTCTTCTAGGGTTTCTTTTCAGGATCCGGGTCATGGGCCTTTTCTTCCTCTTTTGGGTTGGGTTTGTTTATATATAATGTGTTGTTATGATATTTTATTAGATAATCATTCTTATTATGGTTATTATTATTATAATATTATTATTATGATGTGGGTATTGTATATTTTCTGGAATTATGATATATTATAAAATTATTTTAAAGGTGATATTATTTGGAATATGTATTTTTATGATGTTTTAATATGAGATTAGGAATTTTAAAGTGATTTATTGAGGATTAACTGATAAAGTAATTTATTTGATATGTTTTATAAATGGGGATTATAAGGATGGATTTATTTTAATGTTTATTTTAGATAAACATTGTTGCTGAATTATTTAGAAAAAGTTTTAAGTCGTCCGAAAATGATTCTTAAATAATTTGATGTGTTGAAACCAAAATGCCGGAATTAATTCTATAATATGATTTTGAGGTATTGGTTTTAAATTGTAAATGTTTAATGTCGGGATTCCTTGATTTGGTTTGATGATGTTAGTTTTGGGAAGGAAGTTTGAAAGTTATTGTTGGAATGATTTTAACAAAGGGTTTGATTGGGCGAATGATTTTGGTTGATGTTGATCATATCGGAAAGGTTTTGGAAAATGGTTTTACCGTCGATTGGTTTTGAGGATGTTGAGCACTTGGGTTTCGTGTGTATGATGTTGGTCCGGTAGCTTATGACAATGACTTGATGATAGGTGTATATTGATATTGGATCGCTTTGGACTTGCATTTGGGCCCTTGCTTGTATTATCCTGCTGTTCTGCATCTTCAGGTAAGTCTCTTCGGAGCTTACTCAGATTGAATAGAGCTATTCCCTGCTTTAGGTGCATGATATACTAGGTGCTTGGATTCATGATCAGCATGCCATGTAGTACCATGCTAGGTTGCATCGATCGTTGAGCATTCTATTTCTTTGTGCGTATGTAAACAGAACGGCCGTTATCTGTGATAGTCCTAGAGTCTTTGCTAGGGTCATAGGGTAGCCCAGCCTCATCGGGTACCCTGAGTCAATCGAGTACTTCCTTATATTAAGATATGCCTGCGGGCTTTATTGTGGAGCGGGTTAGGCATGCGTGCCGCCCTATTATGAATGAATGCACTCACGAGCTGGCCAGTCTCCGCCTGTCGGAAGGGGTGGAGGTAGGAGAGGGATATGCCACTTGGCATTGTCTTGGGCCCTTTACAGTATTTCTGCACATTATTATGAACTAGGAGCATGCTAGTGTGTTTGAATTTCGTACTGCATTAGAGCATCTTTATTAGGTATAGCGTATATGTGTGCTTATGGTTGGGATGCAGAGTTAAGTGGGCATCGATCTGATCCCGCTCCAAATCAATTTTTTTAGGAATTATTTATGTTCATCCTATCGGTGCTGTTTGCTTATTGCGCGGGCCATTTTGTCGGCGTAGAGTGAGCGCTGGAGTTATAGACTTCACCAGACTCTGATTATATTGTTTCGGATTTATACTTTTGACTCCGTTTTGACCCGGCTCCGCCGTGGCACTTGTATCTGTACTTTACTTCCGTTGAAATGGTTTCCGCGACATAGTCTTAGGACAGGTTAAGGGTACCCAACGGCCCTTCGAGGTTTTAGGGTTTGAAATCCCTCTTTCTACAAATCTTAAAATGAGTTTGAAACATCGACCCGTACCTGGATTGCAAGATCCGAACAAGGGGTTTTATCCCTTGAAACGTAACCCAGAAATTATAATTCTGGGCCGTTACAAAGATGGTATCAGAGCTGAGGTTGTGCAATTCGGGTACACAAGGGTCGAGTGTATGTTTTGGAAAACCGCCCATGAATTTCAAAGGATTTGAAAGTGTTTTAAAGGGGCAAAATGAACTTAAGATGCCTAACCCAAATTGGACTAAGTAATGAACTCGACTTGTAATAAAAGAGGAAAACCGACCAAACGATGGCACGAGTGGGTAGTGAAGGCGATAGACCACCCCTATTGGGTGTAGTTGGGAACGGTAGGCGAAGTATCAGCTTGTTCTTTACAGATGGGTTGGGAGAATCAAATGAGATCATTATGAGTGTTATTAACTGATTCGGTGCTGAGTGCTTGCTATGCTAGAGATCGGATTTGGTATGCCTAACAATGAGTTGTGTATTGACTGACCTGTGCAAACGAGACGGCGGGAGTGCCTTTATTTCTACATTGTCAAACCCAGCTTGTGTAAAACAACCCCTTCCACCATGTTTGTTAACCCATTGACGGTCTATCTAGCCTTTCTTGGATGCCAGTGTCTTCCCCGGGAAATTGGGTTGGTAAACACATTGTTTTGGGAATTATGGTTGGATGTTAGGTTGTCTGAGTGAGTGTTGGAAGTTCTTGATGTCACTTGAGTTAAAATTGAGGAGTTTATGGGGCTGTCTTTCCTTATAATCAACTAGTGTCTTCTTGCCATGAAGAGTCGTACCAGAGTCACACGGGAAAGAGGGGAGATAAGTCGGTTGGGAAAAGTCAATGGTTGCCCTTAGGGATCTCTGTCCGGTTGTAATGGTGACTCTCTCTGAATTGCATGACTTGATTCTGTAATCTTCCGTGTGTGCCTCGCAAATGATCATATTAGTATAAGGTTACTCATGTTATGCCTTGTTTTCCATCATGATTATATGTTGTCATAGCATGTCCACTTGGCCTATTGTATTGCCTGTATGATTGATTTGAAGCATGGACCATATGATATGAACCTACATGATAGTTGTTTTCTCCTTGGTTAGGTCCATGATAGTGTGATCAACTCCTCTTTGTATGAATGCTGATAGATGATCGTCTTAGCATGTTGGATGATGACGTGTCAATGCTTATTATCCTTTAGTAACAAGAACCTATAGTATTCCCATCTGTTCTGTATTCGTCAGATTAATTAAGGTTGATTGTTTCGCAATTTGTGTTGTTGTGTGATTACTTGCGTTGGATGGAGAGTATGTGGTATAAATGAGTCTTGAGAAATGCATGTTTTATCCTAATATGTGTTGATTTGAGCTCATGCCCCGTATTCTAGTCATATTTTCATTACTTAAACTCGTGTTATACATCGTAAAACCTTCCTCATGTTTCTAGATTGTTGGAATGTGATTGAATTAATTTCTTACGTGTCTCCATGATTAGTTGCATGTATGTATCGCGTGTTATGTTGAGCCATTAGTGTCATATAGGACCTTTGATCATGACTTGTGCGAATTATACCTTTGCCTACACTACTGTTGATTCTCTCTCGAGCTAGGTCCCTGATAGTGTGTTTCTTCCCTCTTGTTGTTCTCTTAAAATGTTTTACTCATCCTGATTGGATTAATGTTGAATTCGATGACTGCCTTGCTTAATTTCTGTGATGCTTGATCCTAGCATGCTTAGATGTCATCGCTTGGTGGTATTTCCCCTATTACTCTATGATATCATATCGTGCTTGCATGAACGTATGACTTGACACCTCGCATGATCACACCCCACGCTATACCATGATTCCGCATACGCATGACACCTGAATGTTAGAATGAATCTAGTCGGGTTATCTTGATTGTGTGCATGTTCGATATGTGCTAGTAGTGTCATGTAAGGCTTATGATTCCCAATATGACTCGCCAAATGATCACGTGTTGTACTTGTTCTAAGATGTGATGATTATTGTATCGTGAATGTGCTATGTGATGGTTCGTTCTTAGTATGATTATAATGTATCGTCCATGGTGTAATTCTTGTTACTTTTGACGATGTCTCATGTTTCGTAAATATTATGCTGAGCTCCTCTTGATGACTCTTGACTATGCTTGTATCACATCATGTATTACTAGTACCATGTAGGACCCATGCTTTTTAAATGTATCTCGTCATATGATTACGTGCCATGCTTGACCTATTATACGATCATTGTGTCAGATAAGATAATTACTATGTTGCTCTTACATGTCCTTTTATGATGCATACACCATGCCCGTGTATTGTTCATATATGTGATAATTGCTATACTCATTTAAATCCCGCATATTCTGTTTAAAGTTGCTAGGCATATCTGCTTTCATGGAGTGATAGACTACTAGCTTGCCTCATGTGTATGAGTATAATGCTCGATTGTGTCCATTAGAATGAATGTGTATGTCATTGCTCCTTGAGATAGGTACATGTTAGTGTGATTTAAGGTTTGTGGTATGCTCCATGATAAATTTGTGCTTGTTTGCCGCAATTGTGACCTAATAGACTTCCATGAGGGCATCGTTGCTATTCCCGGGTCGAAGTCTTGTCTTTAGTCTTGTCGTTCTCAGCCTTGGTCTATGTTTGGTTCCGAAAGGAACATTTGTTTGTCCGCTCTTGTCACTCCCCTATCCTTGCTAACTTGGAGTCATGCGCGATACATTGGGTGAGCGACTGCTTGGAAGAGAAGGGAAGATGCATAGCGATAGAGCAGTGTGGCGGAAGCGTGGACCCATAACCCACAAGCCTCACGATCGACGGTGTTGGTGGGACAAGTATGTTTTGAGGATTGCGACTATCGAGTACGATACGACTTGCAGGCGGGAGTGTCCTCCGTTTGAATTGCTAACCTTTCTGAATAGGTTGATAACCATGTTGCAATGCTTTGATGGTGACGTTTATGTGTTGATGTGCTGACTTGATGATGACTATTGCCTAATTGCCCGTCGTCTATGATGATATGATGTGATGCCTTATGGATCTAATGTACCATGATGTCGTGACGTGTTGCTACTCTAAGTTGCTAAGCATGATTGAATTCCTTTGCCTGTAAAATGTGAACTACATATGCTAAGAGACCTGAGTTGTATCTGATAAGGTTATAGTGCAACATGTTAGCTTGACTTCGGTATGTTCATATATGATGTTTGCAATGATTATTGAGCATGATGATAAATTGAGACTTGTTGAACCCATGATGTTATGTTATAAATGCTAGTTGGCCTGATGTAGACCTTGTGTTGATGATTTTAATTATTGCTTCTTCCTTAAACCTGTGGGTGAGGTCGTTGGTAGCATGGTAGAAGAGTGGTGAAAGAGCTTGAGTGGTTAGGATGATCGGGGATGTTATAAGATAAGTCGCAAGAGAGAGATGTTGGTTTAGGTAAGACTGAGTGAGCTTTAGGAATTTTGCAAGGCATGATGCTGGTGATATCTTGTGAAGTGTGGAAAGTGTAAGAAATGGCCTTAAGAGAATTGATGATATAGTATGATAGGGTACTCGGGTGTGGAGTTAGAGATATGAGCTGGATTCTTAGAGGTGGATGGCGTGTATGAGAGTTTGGTGGAATGAGGGCGAGATTTGAGCATCGGGATGAATTGAGATTTCTTTGGGAAATTTTGTCTAATATGAGGTTGGCGGGTCTAGAAGAGGATTAGTCTTGGCTTGAGAGTGGAGATGGGCAAGTGGGGATCGTATCTTATTTTGACTGGTATGACGTGAGAATTTTCTTGATTATGTGATTATTTATATTTGCTGGCATGATGTTAGATAGCAACTATGGCGAATCTGATACAGAATGATATTACATGTTGTTATGCAATATTAAAATCTAATTGGTAGTGACAAGTGTTATCATGAGATATTGATGCTTGCTATCCTGTTATATTATTTTAGAAGCATGATAGGATGTGTTGTGATATGATACATGAGACAATAATGTGTTATTATGTGAAGGCATGACGTTATAGTATGTGGTGGTAATCATGATGTTGTATTATATGGTTGACAAGCATGACTATTGATATGTTAAATGATGAGTATGACTTGGAATGTGAATATGATTTGTATATATATGAGATAAGGGTGCCTGATTACTAAATGATCGTTATATAACATTGTGATGAGTTAAGATGATTTCTAGAGAGCGTGTTGACATTTTGATGGTGATATACTTCATGATCTTCCCTTTTTATTGAATCTTAATAGCATGACCTTGACGGTATTGGTGTGTCGATAAGTAGTTTTGTTCCGTTGACTTATGATTAAATTTCGCTATGGCTAACCTTTCAAGTACCAATGATTGATGGGATAAAAATGTTATGCTAATGCTGGATAGGAATTGGATAGGATGACTATGTGAATTTGTGGGTTAAATGATATCTCTTGTTGTGGCTGACCCTACTATGATTGCGGTGTTGATATGCGATAGTGAGATACCTTTTATGATTTATGGTGTGATGTCGAGACGTGGTTATGATTTTGATATGTTGTTGAGATGTACATTGTAACCTTTAGTATGATTTGGAGATGCTTGATGTGACCTTGTGGCACTGTGTGGGTACATGGTTGAGACTTGTCGTATGATGTGTTGGTTGGAGATTGTTTGGTTTAAGCTGTTATGCATTTGTTATGGCGTATGAATCTTTTTTGAATGGAGATTGATTTGATTATGGAAACTAGGAAGAGAATATGGGATTAGCCCTTAGAGGTGGATGATTCCACCTCCGAGCTTCTGAATTTGATTGATTGTTATGCGGTAAACTGATTTGGGTTTGGAAGGTTTTGACGAAATTTTGATCGAATGGATTTTACGTGTGTTGGTGTAAAGTTGCTTGGTTAAACGTCTTATTTGAAGATTTTGAGCGGTTTGAAAATGAATTACTTGGGGTTTTAAAGGATAAACGTTACCGAGGATTTCAACGATTTTGAGGCCAATCTTTTCTAATTGTGGAATCCCTTTTAGAGAATTTTCAAACCCGGGCAGCTCTATGATATTTCACGAAGTGGATACATGCATTTTATGGGGGCGCCTGTAGGGTGTTTGCTAAGACCTAGTGATGATATTATAGAACTTTTAGAGTTGTGGTACTTCCGAAAGGTCGAAGCGAGAATGTGATAGGGGCGCTTATCGCATACTTGACAAGGCCAATTGGAGATGTCACGACCGTGACTGGGATGTTGTGAGAATCCCGGAAGACGCAACCGAGATGATTACAAGATTCTAGACATAGTCCTTGGACTCATCAATTTCAAACTTCATCCCCTACTTTATTTTGGTTTTAGTCTCGGGGACGATACTTGTTTTTAGAGGTGGATGATGTAAAGGCCCGGATTTTAAATAATAAATTTCAATAAATAATATAATTGGATTTAAGTTAAAAATAAATAAATAAATAATAACAAGATAAAATAAAATAAAAATTCGGATATTTCAAGAAAAACTCGTCCTTAATTCCTAAATCGAAATTGAAATCCTTAAAACAAGTTCCGGCATTAATAAATTAAAATTTTAAAATATGTTTTATTCCGCTTGCTTATGCAAAAATTGAGTATAGTATTCGGAGTTCATTATTAAACTCGAATTCGAGAATTTGAAAATCGTTTTGAGTCGAATCGGATAAGATCGAGAGAGCGGGATTGGGGATTCGTATTCCGGGTATTCTTTGACCAAACTTGGGACCACTTCCTACTTTATTTTCCTCTTTTCTTTCTCTCTCTCTCTCTCTCTCTCTCTCTCTCTCTCTCTCTCTCTCTCTCTCTCTCTCTCTCTCTCTCGTTTCAGCTGGCCTCAGGCCTAGGACAAGAGGTCCCCTTCTTTTTTTCTTGAATTGCAATTGCCAGCTACATATTGCCTCTTATGTGCAAATTCATCCTGTAAACCCACACAAGAAAGAGACCTCACCTTGCTTAGACAGCATCCCACGCCAAGTCTGCACCTCTTTCCTGTTAACACCAGTAGCCACCACCACTTCCGAACTGCATCACCAGTTTCCCTGTCTTTTTGGCCTCCTTTCGCCACCGACGAGGACGAGTCGGGCAGCAGCCCTGGTTCCGAGCAACCCATTCGAGCTCCAATAGTTCCCCCCCCCCCCTTTTTCCTCCTCCCTCTCGATGAACAGCAGCAGAACCAGCCACCGGCGCCGAGCACTCGCTCCACTCTTCACTCCTTCCCTGTTTCCGCTGCGAAGCTCGGGCTCTCGGAGTTCCGTCCACCTTCGCCGAGCCTCCAGGAGCCTCTTCGGAATCCCAGACGTCGACTGCCGGAGCCCAAGCGCAGCCTTCGTCGCTGTTCCCGATTCCAGCAGCGGTGAGCCTTTCTCCTCCTCTTTCTGATTAGAATCGATGTAAAGTTTCTCTTTTAAGCCTTCATCCTCCCGTCCTAGGCCGATCCTGCTCGATTCCGACTCCGGCGATCCTACTCAGCCCCGACGAGCAGTTCCTCCGATGATATTTGGGGATCTCGGTGAGCTCCCTCTTCCTCCCTTCCCTTTACTCTCGTTTCTTTCCTATTGGTTCGGTTGTGGTCGGAAATTCCAATCGATTTCCTGAGCATCGGGTTGGGAAGGAAAGGAGTGGCCGGCGTCCCTGGTTCTCTCTTCTTCCTCCGTCAATTTTGCCGTTCAAACAACTCTGCTTTCTTTCGCTGGGAAGGAGACGGATCCGAATTTCATTATCCCTTTGGGCTCGGGTTGGGCCGGATTCGTTTCAAGCCATCCGGGTTATATCATTTAACCTGTTGTGGGTATCCAAGGAGAGGGGTCGGATCCAGATTCCTTTCCGGGTTCTTCTAGGGTTTCTTTTCAGGATCCGGGTCATGGGCCTTTTCTTCCTCTTTTGGGTTGGGTTTGTTTATATATAATGTGTTGTTATGATATTTTATTAGATAATCATTCTTATTATGGTTATTATTATTATAATAATATTATTATTATGTGGGTATTGTATATTTTCTGGAATTATGATATATTATAAAATTATTTTAAAGGTGATATTATTTGGAATATGTATTTTTATGATGTTTTAATATGAGATTAGGAATTTTAAAGTGATTTATTGAGGATTAACTGAGAAAGTAATTTATTTGATATGTTTTATAAATGGGGATTATAAGGATGGATTTATTTTAATGTTTATTTTAGATAAACATTGTTGCTGAATTATTTAGAAAAGGTTTTAAGTCGTCCGAAAATGATTCTTAAATAATTTGATGTGTTGAAACCAAAATGCCGGAATTAATTCTATAATATGATTTTGAGGTATTGGTTTTAAATTGTAAATGTTTAATGTCGGGATTCCTTGATTTGGTTTGATGATGTTAGTTTTGGGAAGGAAGTTTGAAAGTTATTGTTGGAATGATTTTAACAAAGGGTTTGATTGGGCGAATGATTTTGGTTGATGTTGATCATATCGGAAAGGTTTTGGAAAATGGTTTTTCCGTCGATTGGTTTTGAGGATGTTGAGCACTTGGGTTTCGTGTGTATGATGTTGGTCCGGTAGCTTATGACAATGACTTGATGATAGGTGTATATTGATATTGGATCGCTTTGGACTTGCATTTGGGCCCTTGCTTGTATTATCCTGCTGTTCTGCATCTTCAGGTAAGTCTCTTCGGAGCTTACTCAGATTGAATAGAGCTATTCCCTGCTTTAGGTGCATGATATACTAGGTGCTTGGATTCATGATCAGCATGCCATGTAGTACCATGCTAGGTTGCATCGATCGTTGAGCATTCTATTTCTTTGTGCGTATGTAAACAGAACGGTCGTTATCTGTGATAGTCCTAGAGTCTTTGCTAGGGTCATAGGGTAGCCCAGCCTCATCGGGTACCCTGAGTCAATCGAGTACTTCCTTATATTAAGATATGCCTGCGGGCTTTATTGTGGAGCGGGTTAGGCATGCGTGCCGCCCTATTATGAATGAATGCACTCACGAGCTGGCCAGTCTCCGCCTGTCGGAAGGGGTGGAGGTAGGAGAGGGATATGCCACTTGGCATTGTCTTGGGCCCTTTACAGTATTTCTGCACATTATTATGAACTAGGAGCATGCTAGTGTGTTTGAATTTCGTACTGCATTAGAGCATCTTTATTAGGTATAGCGTATATGTGTGCTTATGGTTGGGATGCAGAGTTAAGTGGGCATCGATCTGATCCCGCTCCAAATCAATTTTTTTAGGAATTATTTATGTTCATCCTATCGGTGCTGTTTGCTTATTGCGCGGGCCATTTTGTCGGCGGAGAGTGAGCGCTGGAGTTATAGACTTCACCAGACTCTGATTATATTGTTTCGGATTTATACTTTTGACTCCGTTTTGACCCGGCTCCGCCGTGGCACTTGTATCTGTACTTTACTTCCGTTGAAATGGTTTCCGCGACATAGTCTTAGGACAGGTTAAGGGTACCCAACGGCCCTTCGAGGTTTTAGGGTTTGAAATCCCTCTTTCTACAAATCTTAAAATGAGTTTGAAACATCGACCCGTACCTAGATTGCAAGATCCGAACAAGGGGTTTTATCCCTTGAAACGTAACCCAGAAATTATAATTCTGGGTCGTTACAAACCGGCTCGACCCACTGGAAAGGAGCAAGGCAAACCTTGGATGTTAATCCAAGGAAAGGGGCGGAGGTAGGGATCGAACACGAGACCTTTTGACATCCCCCTTGCTCCCCACTAGTGAGCCAACCCGACTGGGGCTTGGTTTTTGTTATTTTACATATACATAATTGACACTATGGGGTTGTCCGTTTTGTTTCCCTAAGAAACGCAACACGAATGATTGTGATTTATGTTTACTAGCCAGTAAATACTTTTGTCTCGCCATTAAAAACGATGTCTCAACCAATATAAGACTAATCCTTGTCGGATCTTGTCAATCTCAGAAACTTCCCAACAACAGGATAGACAATATTAAGCACAAACAAAAGCAGTCAGAACAACATTAAGAGCATTCTCACAAGGCAATTCTCATAAAGGAGAGCATGTCGTTTGGATCCATCAGGACCAAAATAATGGAGAAGCTCACAATTGACCCGAGTTGCTACGAGTTGGAGTTGAAATATCTACTCGCTACGAAGAAGGAGGGATGCTATCCGATTCAAGTGGATGATGAAAGTGATTTGGATGCTTTCAAGTACTGCAACTAAAGGGGTGGAGATGGGGCATGGCCTCTTGCTTTGTACGCTTCGGTCAACGAAAGTGGAAGCCAACATGAAAGTCGCTCGATGGTTATGAATATGGGACAATGCACCAAATTAACAGACGGAGACATCACAACTGCCGTAGTGGAAGAGGGTGGTTGAGTTGATATGGGCGTCGATATGTCTACAACGGATCTTAATCTCAATTTGGTGTATGGCATGGATAACGATTTGTATGGCAAAGAAAACACTTCAGCTGGCACGGAAATTCACACAACTAGCAAGGCAAACCACAAAACCTGGGCAGATCCGACAACCATTACTCTAGAGATTAGAGGTAAAGTGATGGACGTGGACCGTGGGTAATAGATCGTATGTCTGAGTAGTGATGAGGAGGATACTATATATGTGGGTGGGCATAAGGGGAGTGTTGTTTCCGTCGACTTTGGGACCACGTCGGAGGAGGAGAATGAAACTCCCAGAGTAATAAAATTGGAGTCGCTTGAGGAAACGTCATCAATGGGTTGTATGGAAATATCATCCGATGATGAGATGTACGAGGCCGAACGGTTGGGTTCGAGGCCGAAAGCTCCAGGGATGTTGACCAAGGATGTGGAGGAGATGTTGGACAAAACTTTTCCGCATGTAGGGGACCCCCGCCGCAAGAACACCGACCTTCACGACGGATAATTGTTAAAGTCGAAGGAGGAGGTGCAAAACTGGATAAGGTGGTCTGCGTTGGAGGGTTGTTTCGACACGCACGTGAAGAGGTCGCCGTCGTTAGTCTACACCGTTGTGTGCATCGATTCCAAGTGCAAGGCGATGATATGAATGTCTAGTAGGATGCCTCATCTTCTGGGTTGGGGAAGGTAGTATTTTGGTAGTATGCATGTAAATCATGGAAGCTTTGGGGTTTAGGGCATTTATTTTGTACATAATTGGGCGTTTAGTTTGTCGGCGACGCAAAAGACATATGTACGGGGTTTTTTGCTTACTAGCCGGTACATGATTTTCCCTAGCCAATATCATCAAAGACTAAGCCAATAAAAGGCAATCCCCTACCATATTTTATATATCTCAGAAACTTCCGAACATAAGAACAACGACCATTAAACCCAAACCAAATGCGTAATAACGCAACATTCGCCACAACCATCCATAATAAATATAACAATGTCTCCACAACATACATATGTAGTCAACAAACACAAGGTTCCAAAAGGTGGAAATGATTACAAGTTTAGCAAGTGAACCAAACACTACGAAGAACTACATTTCCTAACCAACATAAGTCCACAAATCGTTGAGTACAAAACAACATCAGTTGATGACAACATCCATAAAGTGTCCACTTCCGCTGGGGGCGTACGAGTTGGGGTTGAAGGAGACAGGGGGCACCTAACGAGGATTTGAGTAGCTAGCGCGTACATGTATGCTCCGATGAAGCTCTCGTCGACTTCGGAGAAATTAGTGACGTCGTCAACATCTTCTTGCTTGACGGCGTCGCGACCTTTTTTCCTTTGGATTTTGTCATTGTCTCCTTAATCTCTCATTCAGATAATACCCATTTTAGCAATAATCCTTGCTAGTATATACAAATGTCTCACCAGTCAAAATAATATTTCTGCCAAAACATTTAACATTAAACAAATGACAACACTACACAAATGCCACGAAAAACCGTCAACTACACAAATGCCACGAAAAACCTTCATTTTTTTATTCAATAAACGCTAAGGCCTACTCAGATTACTTGTTTTCATTAGACAACCTAGTCAATGTACAAAAACCATCAACTACTCAAGAGTCCTCCAATGTGTTAGGGTAACATTTCTTTTTCTTATATGTCTAAGCTTCCTACTTCTCATGGAGGAAATAATCCCAAAAAGGAACAATAAACTTCATTAGATAAGTTTGTTATTACAACTAAATGGAGGGCTAAGGTTATCGTGTCATAGAAGACCACTTGGGGACGGTAGCAACTATGGAAATTTCATTTCACCATTTTCATTTTTTTTGTTCAAATAATGAACTATCTTTCTTCTAGTAAAAGTTGATCAGAAAATAAATATTTTTTACTTTACCCATAAAGCTTTTCAAAATGCCTATAACAATATACAAGAGTAAAGAAACTCCCAAGAACTTCATGGCATAAGAATCATATATATGAAGTAATAAGATCATTACATTAATTTAACAACTCAAAAATCGAAGCCAATAAGTCATTTGTGTTGTCCCCTACTTCCCCAAATCGAAGCCAACCCAGAAATTACTAAACCTAGTCATTCAATCGTTTCCACTATCCACAAGAACGACTCCGCTCGCCATTGACAAGTTATCAAAATCCAATTTTCATTCTTTCATGGGGATTTTCTTTCCGTTTCTACCGTATTTGGACCTTCAATTTCATCCTCAACTAAGCATCAATGGCAAATCCCCACTCCTACCCCCAAACCGCCCACCACACAAACGGCTAGGGTTTCACATTTACAAATTTTCAACCCCATTCACCCAATTCTTCCCACCGGCCCCAAATCGAAATTACATGCATTCAAACACCAAATTGTCATAAAAGGAGAAAGCTTTGAGATAGAGAAGTGGAGATAAGCTGTCTTCAATGGCGGTTTGGGCACCAACTGTCGTCTCTCTTCAATGATGGGTTGTCCCTCCCTTCAATGGTGGTTTTCCTCCTCTCTCTCCCGGTTCCATCGTCGCTCACACTACAAAAAAAAAATGAAATCTGCCACGCTACCTAGCTTGGGCAAGGTGTTTTCCGTCGCAATTGATACCTTTTGCCACCGATAACATCTTCGGCAAGGGTTGCCGTAACTATTGGATTGATTTTTCTACCCTGGTAGCAACGGCAGAGTTTTCCATGGACTAAAAAAAACGTATTTTGCCACAGCTAAGCAACTCGCGTCGCAAAAGTATTTTTTTTGTTGTTTTTAAAAAAAACGAAAAGAATCTTTTGTCACTTACCCCCCTAAATCCCTAATCCATTCTCATTCATCTTCACTCGTGCGCCGCTCTGGTCCTTTCTTCCCTCCTAATCGCTCCCTGGACCCCTCCTCTTCGCCTTTGTGTTCTTCCCGACCTTCTCCTCGCCGACAACAACGCCTCACCTTCCCGGCCTTGCTCCTCTCTCTTGCACTCCACTTTGTCGAAAACCCTAAGAACTCATTCGAATCCAGTTCTTATCCGCCATTGAGGAGCTCTCTCACATTCTCATCCTCGTTTCCATCCATCTTCGTCATCTCCCTTCTCCTCTCCGGCCCACATCATGTCCTTTCATACAGAGGCGGATCCTCTTTAGGGCCGGTGGTGGCAGTCGCCTCCCCAATAGAAAATGAAATTTAACATACATATTCCTCTCGTCGATAGCTTCGATTTGATATAAGCTCAAATCCGATATCTGAGTAAAAAGTTATAACCGTTTCAAATTTCAGCACTGAATTACAATATTTCTTACATCATTTATCAAACCGATATATTTTTATTGTAATTATCATTTACTAATTTCATATCTTAATAATATAATTATATTCTAGAACTTCAAATTAGGAGGTTATATTGAAATATTTGAAAATCATGAAATAAATCATGCAAGATTTATGTTTTTATTCTAGTTACACATCCATAATATTGATAATTTTTCGAAAAAGAAAAATGAGGGTTTAATATTACATACAATATTTTTTTATCATAAATTTTCGCCCCCTCAATCAACAACTTCAGACCCGCCACTGCTTTCACACCATCTCTAACCAGATCCAGACCGAGAAGGGGTCTCCAGCGGTTCTCATCTTCGGTTGTTCATCCTGAATATGCGCATATTGTGTATGCCTTGTCCCCGCCAACTCCGGCGGCAGTTGTTCTCTGTCGACCGATGACTTCTGTTGGTGTAGTTGTCGCCTCCTTTGTCAAAGGGCTAGTCGATGTCATATCCGAGCCTCCACGGTGGCTCCACCAATGCTGGTACAAACCTTCCTTTAATGTGTCGAGGTAACACATTTCTCCTCTTTCCTTTTTAGGATTCGAAAATTTTTGGATTCTAGGGTTTAGGGTACCAGTTGTAGGGTTTAGGGTTCGAAAATTTTGGATTCAAACTCGAATTGGTTTAATTCACCTCTTGATTTGGGATTCTAGGGTTTAGGATCCCAATTCTAGGGTTGTATTTGTTCGGTCTTCCTTGTTAAGAATCATGTAGCCATTCATTTGAAATTATTAGTATATTTGGAAGAAAATATTTTTTCAATCTTCCTTGCTAAGAAGTTAGATAAGTGGTTTAATTAACTATCGATTTTTGTATTCAATTGATTCTTGATTGCCAATGTTGGAAAGTCTATGTTTATCCAATAGGATGTGATTTTCTGAATTTGGAAGTTATCAAGGTTGAATTGTTTATGACAATATGTACCAGTAATTAAAAATATAGGTTAACAAGGTTGTGGTTGATCTAAGGAACTGTGAGTTTGTTTATAGAGTTGAGTAGCACCATGAGTGTTATCTTCTCCTTGTGCCTTTTGTTTTGTGTACCATTGTGTTTTGGGGTTTGAACATTGATTTTGGTTTGATTTCAGGCAAGAGGGCACCGGAAGAGGCAATTGAAAAAGTTCTTAGTGCTAAGAAGCAGAGGGTGGAAGTCAAAACTCTTAAGAAGATGAGAATAGCAGCTCTGATGATTCGTTTGAGTCAGAGGATGAGTTGCCCAAGGTTTGCTTCTTTTTATGTTATGATGTTTTGTTGCTTCTTTTGCTGCCTTTCAACCACATACCTTTTCGTGTTTTTCTCTACTATCAATTGCGATAGAACCATACTTTCCTATTTAGTGTCTACCTACTTAAAGGTTTAGGGTCTTAAAAAGGCAATGTCGTATGATTTATGAGTGTAGCATTATATGTGTTACCTTCATCCTTGGCTTCTCAACTGATTAGGTTCTTTCCATTTTTTCGTCAGGTGATTATTGGATTCCCCCTATCTATGCTTGGATTTGTTTGGTGGTCCCTTCAAGATTTGAGATGGAAGATCACCGGGTGGGGACCCATGAGAGAAATTAAGGGGTATGAGTTGTATCTATTTTTATTTTATTTTAAAAAAAATACATCTTACAATTGAGGGGTATGACCTTGGAAAGCTTGCAATGATAGAAATTTTAAGCTGGATACAGCATGATCCCATGATTTTCACTTTAACTTTTTTATATTGGCTATTAGTTACTAGTCAATTTAACTTGGATAACTGCTCATTCCAATACACGACTACCAACTCAATGTGTGGTGGAAAAGCTGGACTACAAAGTCCATTATGGGATGATTTGGTTTTTGTGCTGATTTGAGGATTTGGATTGATGGAAACAAAATGATAAGTAGGGTTTATTGGGTATGAAATATTTCTCTACTTAACATGTGTTGCAAAATTGCATAATATTTACCTCTTGTGACCAAATCCAGTGTATAGCATCATGCATATATACTTTGTGTTTAATTGGTTAGTGTCTCTTTCATGGTTTATGTATACATAGGTACGTTAGGGATTAGACTACCTCACATTAATTTTGTACGATAATTATTAGTTATGTATGTAACTTAGGATATTTGATCTTTTTAGTTGTGAATTGAAAACTCTGGATCTAAAAAGTCATGATCAAAAGTAAGGAGAGACGTTGTTCATGCTTGTAAATTATCCGCAAATCTACTATGGCGAATAGTTGAAAATGTATTTCATGTTTTTATATAGATGATAATAATATCATAAATTAAGGATTAACACAAAATAATAAGAAACAATTTCCCCCTTTATTTTTGATTAATTATAGTACTTGCATTGTTGTTTTTGCAAAGACCCACTTTTATCATTTGCATCACTAACCAATTTGCTTATTGAGAATAGCTAAAAAAAACTTCACATAAATGACCATTAAAGAAACATCAATGAGTTAGTTATTGCATGCTTTTGGCCTCTTTATCATGTCCAATCTCTTTAGAACAACATTCATAAAGTTCATAGCTAATGAAAGTAGAATTATCTATATTTAACAATCATTATTTATATTGATATCATTGGCTCTTTACTGGTTACTTCTTCAAATAAACTTTAAAGGGGGGAAACAGAGATGTTGCTTAAAAGCTGAACTTGAGCAATTTTAATAATAGTGTCTCATGCTCCAAATTCCAACGAAGGAGAAAGATCATATTTCACGCACTTTTCTCTAGAAATAGTTTTTAAAGGTTTAGGGTCTTAAAAATGCAATGCCATCTGATTTATGTGTTCCCCTCATCCTTGGCTTCTCAACTGATTAGGTTCTTTCCATTTTATCGTCAGGTGATCATACCTCATGGTGAACCTGTTACGCTTGAAAGTTTTCTTTCCTGGATGGAGAGGTACGAGACAGAGCTGGCACTAGAGCGAGCCAAGTAAGTTGAACTAAAACAACAGAATTTGATGCTTCACCGCTTTTATGTTTTGTATAGATGACATGGCTCCTTAATCCCCATAAGTATTAGTAGAAGAAGTCTTGAGCCCACTTGTATTTGACCTGGCATCTTCAAATATCTTCTGGGCTATTTGGGTATTTTTTTTATTTCTGTAGTGGTTGTCCCTGATTAAGATTTTGCTAAACATGGCTACTTAGCATTGTCACGCCTTTTTTTTTCCAGACTTAACATATTGCTTCAGCGTTCAAGTAATGTCTTTTACATCAATATAGTGTCGTTTGTTAAAAAAAAAAATTTCTGCTTGGTGTCAGGTTAATGCTAGGCTCTGCCCTTACTACAACCAAGGAGAAGATCTCCTGAATGATTTATATGTTGCCCATATGTACGATAAGGAAATAATGTTCTTATCTATTATGTCTTCCATTTCGGCAGAGAGGTGCATTGCCACTGGCAGATGAATCCGATGTAACGGCACGGGATTATGATTCCCGAGTTACGTTTCGAGGGATGAAACCCCTCGTTAGGATCTTGCGGCCCGGGTACAGGTTGAAGGTTTGAAATTCTATCCTAACATTTTAAAGTCGGATTTCATACCCAAAATTCGAAGGGATCGTTGTAATCCCCGGGGAAGTCCCTTGTACCTGTCATAAGTCTAAGCGTGGAAAACCAACAATCATGCAAATAGTAGAATCAAGGTGTAATACAAGAGGGTGACACGGCAGAGCCGAGTCAAAACCAAATCAATAAGAGTATTTAATATACAATGTTAGTTGAGTTAAACCATTTCTTTGAGATCGCCCAAGAGAGTTCCCACGTCACGGAAACAAGGAATAATCATACTGCAAAACAAACCTAAAAAAATGTATGCGGGGCGGTGTCAGATCGAAGCCCTACGCAATATAATCCCAAACAAGCAGACATATACACACGCTAGTCCTAATAAAGATGCTTCTAGATGCAAGGCGGAATATTAACACGCTAGCATGGTCCTAAGATCAAGTGCATAAATATAATAAGGCCTTAGCACCGAATACCAAGTGGTATATCCCTCTCCTACCTCCACCCCCTTCCGATGGGGCGGAGACTGGCCAGCTCGTGAATGCATTCAATCATAATCGGGCGGCACGCATGCCCAACCCGCTCCACAATAAAGCCCGCAGACATCTCATAATATAAGGAAGTTCATGACTCGATTGACTCAGGACGGGACCCGATGAGACTAGGTCGTCCTATAACCCTAGCAATGACTCTAGTTACTTCACAGATAACAGTCGTTCTGTTTACAAAAGCAATGAGTAAACGAATGCTCAATCATGAGTGCAATCCTAGCAGGATACTACATGGGATGCTTTATTATGAATTCAAGCACCTAGTATGCACATGGCTACAAGCAGGGAGATCTCTTTTTCGAATCTGAGTGAGCTCATATAGGAACTCACCTGGAAAGCCGAACAGCAAGATATATACCAATAGCAGAGTCCAAACAATCGACAAGCACCTATTATAATTATAAAGAATGCGGTAAGCTACAATGCTACTAATCACACACATAGAGACCATGTTCTCAACCCATTTTCCAATACGAGAAATATCTGAAAGCCAAGCTATTAGAGATTCCCAAATCTCCATCAAGTTTCCATAACTCGTCGTTACTCATGCCAAATCCCTTAACAAATCCGATAATACCTTTTTAAAACTCCAAGTCTCATAATATTATATTTTAAATCACCATAATAATTTATCACCTTAAATCCAAATAATAATATTTTATTCTTAAACACATCAATGATATTATATAATATCTTAAATACAATTTTCTTTTAAAAACCTTCATAAATTATTTTCAAATCTTTTAAAGTCTCAACCATTTCCATTTAACAAAATCAACCTTTTTATGGAATTAACAAACTGCCCTTAATTTATATAAATTACAAA
The DNA here is from genome assembly GCA_037127255.1 of Persicaria tinctoria. Taxonomy (NCBI): domain Eukaryota; kingdom Viridiplantae; phylum Streptophyta; class Magnoliopsida; order Caryophyllales; family Polygonaceae; genus Persicaria; species Persicaria tinctoria. The sequence continues at coordinate 66,974,000 of JBANSL010000002.1, read as the reverse complement.
CCGACCCCCCACCCCCATTTTATTTAAACCCAAAATCGAGCAACTCTTATTTTCAAACCCCAAAAATCAAATGCAATCAATAGAATAGGCCCAGTGCTTTGTTTCATTTTAAAATACAGCCTCAGCCCAAAGGAGTTAGGCCCAAAGAGCCATCTCAAATTCATCCTTTCCCAATTCTGTAATTGAAAGCAGATTTTGTTTTTGTTTTTTTTTTAAAAAAAAAAAGGAAAGGGGGCCCCAGATGACATGGAAAATGAGGTGGGAGGGACGGGGCCCGCCAGTTAAAGAAATGGGGAGAGGGTATTGTTCATCACCCTTCTCCCAATTCTCTGTAGCTATTGAAAACGACGGGAAGAAGGGGAAATGGAAGGGAGCTCGCCGCCGGCCTGGGCTCGGCTTCCGAATACTCAACTAGACACCCACACACAGGACAGTTAAGGAATAGAAGAAGGAGAAAGACATAAGGCTCAACGAGGCGCGGTTTCGACGCTCGCCGGAAAACGCCGTCGAGGCTCGATTGGGCTCAGTCTTGTCTCGCCAGAGCTGGGACTTCGTTAGAGGTTTCCTAGGGAGGGCGAAGGAGTGTTAAAGGAGAGTCTTTGCTCGGTTCAAGGACAAAAGGAAGGGAAGCGGATCCTTACCACGTGAGACCTGAGAAACAGGGAAGGAAGGGAGGAACCGAGTGGCGCTGGACCTCCGAGGGCTTCCCTAGGTGTGTGGTGGCTGCTCGGAGATGTCGAGGAGGCGCAAAGGGAACACCGGTGTTGCTGCTGGCCGAAGAAGGAAGAGGCGTTTTGAGCTGAATGGTAAGAAGAAGGGAACGTATGAGTTGAGTTTGGAGTGTTGTGGGTTTGAATTACAAATGAAAGGGGACTAGGGACTAGGGCGGGTGCTTGCTTCTGAAACCATCAGAAAAAAGGGGAGGGGGTATTTCTGAAATTGAAAGTGAAATGTGGTAGAAGAGGGGGTTGCGTGAAGATAAGGGCTGAACTAGGCTAGCATAAAAATAGGATGAGATGTGTTTGGATTTTTATTAAGGAGGAACCTTGTTTGTCTTGACACTCCAAAAGAATTTAGAGAGAAAGGAGAGTGGCTGGGAGTTCACACAAGAGAGTAAGAAGACAAAGTGGTCCCAACTCCATTTTAAAATACTTGAAAATAAATACTGAAATCAGCTCTTTCGATCTTATCCCAACTTGTTCAAAATAAATCTTAATTTTCAAATCCGAATTAAATCCGATTTAAATTCATTTTTAATTTCCTCTTTCCGAAAATTAGGATTTAAAAATCCGAGTCTTTACATCATCCACCTCTAAAAATAAGTCTCGTCCCCGAGACTAAAACCAACAAGGTAGGGGATGAAGTTTGAAATTGATAAGTCCAAGGACCATGTCCAAGGATCTCGTAATCATCTCGGTTGCGTCTTCCGGGATTCTCACAACATCCTAGTCACGTCTATGACATCTCCAATCGGTCTTGACAAGTATGCAATAAGCGCCCCTATCACATCCTCGCTTTGACTTTTCGGAAGTATCACAACTCTAAAAGTTCTACAATATCATCACTAGGTCTTAGCAAGCACCCTATAGGCGCCCCCATAAACTGCATTTATCCACTTCGTGAAGTATCATAGAGTTGCCCGGGTTTGAAAAGTTTCAAAGGGGATTCTGCACTTGAAAAAGATTGGCCTCAAAATCGTGGAAATTTTCAATCGTGATTGGTCTCTCGAAATCCAAGTTAATCTTTTTTTTCAAAACCTTTCAAATCAAGCAAACCTCTCAACTTCAAAACTATTCCAAAGCTTTTCAAAATCCAAGTTGGTCGCTTCCAATCTCTTTCAAAACCCTTTAAATCTCAAGTTGGTCAAGCAAATTCAGAACTTAAGAGGTGGAATCATCCACCTCTAAGGGCTAATCCCATATTCTCTTCCTAGGTTCCAATCTCAAAAGCAATTTTAAGCTACGAATTTCTAGCCATTATCAAAATCAACATAACCAAGACATGCCACCTCATAAACAACCAACCATCGAGATTGATCATGCCAAAACCATAACATGAATAACCATCCATCAACATTGCCGCATACGAGTATATTGGAACGTCAAACTCAACATTAGCATTTCATGCTCTAGGTATCAACCAAATAAGAATCCAATCAAGCAGGAATGTCATTTTTGAAAGGGCAGCACACAAACACATCAAGCCTCAACCGCAGCAAATCATATCAGCATGGTCTCCTACTTAGCACTATCAATATAGTAGAATTGGTCGCAAATGGATGTCAATAATAGAACGACAACGAGTCAACACAACAAACCCATTCCCACAAGGTTCAGTAAGCCAAGATATTCACCATTTTCACAGCCAAGGATTTAGGCGAAAATCAATTTTGAAATATCAATGCATAGAGGCATCACCACAATCACGTTTCAGCAATTTAATGTTCAGGTTATTAACATAGAACTTGTCATGCTCTCATGGTTCAGCAATAGCAAGGTCTAACAACATAGCAAGCACAAAATATAATCACGACAACATTTAACTTAACAGGACATCGCATATCATTATATCAAGATAACATGCTTCTTATATTATGGACCCTACCCTCTACTATCACTTAGTTCCCAAGTATTTCATATCAGCATATAACATGATTTCACACTAGGTTTATACATCATTATCTCCCAATACCTCAAACAGTCACATGTCATAAATCCTAATATACTATCGTGCTTGGCAAGTATTGCAAAATATCAGGTATCGACATAGCAAAACAAGTTACCACATAACCTTATGTTAATAATAATTCGAGCAAAGGTAATATCAGGCCAGAATTACAATAACATACTGTCACATATTAACGGGGCACATAATATCATGATTACTAAACACAAGGTCAGGATCTCAGCAAGTATAGTTCACTTTCCACGAGTAAAAGAAACAAGCAAGGCTTACCAACACAGAACACCAATCATATCACAAGGTCAGTCACATAGGAACACCAAAGCACTAAAATCCATCATCATAAGTTGAAGTTAACCACATAACGTCCACTACCAGTTCATCATTCAAAGAATCAATAAGTCAGTTTTGGGACCTGGGGTTTATGGGTCCACCGTGCTTCGCTGTGCCGCTCTCGTGTTATTTGGCTAAACGTGCTCTTTTCTACGCCATCGTTCGTCAAAGTATTGCAAGAAACTTTTCAGTTAGTCGAGATAGGGGAGAGGCAAAGAGGGCAACCTGGACTCCCCACAGAACCAACACAAACCAACTGACGGTGATACGACGAAAAAAAACAAGATCCCGACCCAAGAAGGAGTAAGGTGCCCTTATGGAACTCTACGAGGTTACAAATGCAGCAAGTAAAGCACATACCAATCATGGAGTAACTAGTTGCATCACTGGACACTAACATGTACCTACCTTAATGAAAAAATGTTAACAGATAGGCGCAACTAGAAGAATGATCGCGTTCTGGGTAGGGCATAAGGGACTAGCTAGCAGCTTTTCATTTCATATATCAGACAAGCTTGATATGTATAAGAAACATGTATACACGAATGCAACAATAGATTTGTATGGCATATAAAGCTCATGCAGAATCTAGTAAACAACACAGAGCATTACACGTAGGGTAAATTGTTCGTGACAGGTACACGTAAGCAGGTCATAATCAATATGGGATCATGTGCAAACCTATGGAGATGTTTCCTATCAATCCGACTAATGCCATGAAAGGATCATATAAAGTCGTATAGAAACCATGCCATGTAACGTTCTTATAATAGGATAAGTGCGGGATGTCAGCATATAATGAGCTATGGTTGGAAAGCAGCCCTCCATGATACTAGTAACATATTGTCAAAGAATGAACGCAATCAAGGATAATCGTTCAGGAATAATTTAACACCAAAATCACATTTCACCTATGCATCTACCATGTCGTAGGGTATAACACGCAACTAGATACTCAATTGTTAATTAACACATATCCCAACACAATATGAATTTATCCAATTAAGCATCGAAAGGAAATCATGTGATAAAGACGACAACTCAGATGAGAACACTCATAAGCATGCCACTAATCATACTTAGCATGAGACAACTCTGTGAAGGCATAGCATTCTAACTGGACTAACAATATCTAACATGTGTAGACAGTCACAAAATCATGCAGAGAGGGTAAAGCAATGCTATCACAACCTATGACAAGAGCGGCTGCATGAGATGCAACTTGAGCATGTGATTGTACAAATCATATCTCTGAAGGCATAGATTTTACAAGGTACTACAGGGCAGTCACATATGTATAAGAATAAGATGCATCGAGCAACTCCACATAATAGTGGAATGTAATGTGTCATAGAAGTTTAAGCATGACCACTATTGCACCCAATCATTAACACATATAAAAGGAATATGATCAGTTTTGATGAAGGAGTGATGCACATATCATAATGCGAAACAAGACAATGCTCCTAAGGTATCATGTTTCAAAGGGACGGTAAGCTACATTAGGTATGCAAAGGTAATCATGCGAGTGCCTTGTAGCTATCGTGATGTGCGTGTGGACATGCGATGTGCCAGATTATTCATTTGCAGAAGCATTAAAAATGTCAGGGGACATGCAGAAACAACATTGAGTGATGAGATGATAGACACACATTGATAATCACCTAAAGCTTAACATGCGTTGAAAATAGGCACTAACTCTATACTAGGTCTACCAATTCCTAAACAGTTAAAAAGATCGCGCATTAGAGATGTTGGAAAGAATACAAGACTTTGCGAAGTCTATTCCACGAAAGAGCAGGTCATAATGCGAGTAGGGCATGAACACACACAAGCCATAACTCATGGGTCCTATAAGATATATTTTAACATGATAAGATGCATGGCTATGCAGCATAGGTTACATGCTCATTTAACAACTAGCACGAATGCATTTAAGGAGTCAACCAATCGTAACGTGACCATATGAGGACATGGGGGGATATGGCGGAAACGACAACATAGCTTAAGGTAGGACGACTTCACATGAATATAAAGCATGCAAGTACACAGGTATAGATTGACAGTATACAACAAGGGCACGTATTTAACACAGGGATATATCAAGTCACATTGTGATCCTACATGATGCTAACGATACATGGTAAGACATGGGTATCTTTACAAAGTGAACAAGAGAACATCACGGACTATCATATTCACGTGATTAAGCAAGAATGACAATTTACCACTCAACGAGTCATATTGGAATTCATAAGCCCTATGGGATACTACGAGCACATATCGAACATGAATACACTCATGGTACTTCAACTAGACTCACCCTAGCATTCAGGTTTCATTTATATGTGAAAACATGATACTAACTCGTGATTCATACATACATTCATTCGATTAGCACAACAGTTTGCAAAGAGCCAAATAAGCCACACCGTAATGATCTAGAGGCATGATAAACATATAACGGAGTATAACATGGGCCTAAAGCAAGATAACTAGGCATATATGTGATGGTAGACAATTACAGGTACATGCAAATATCGAAACATTACATGCACGAAATATCAAGTCATGCGTTCAAGAAAATACAAAAGGATACCATTGAGCAGGAGAAAACATCACAGAAATCAGGAAGGTAAGCATGCTATGGTTTAGTGGTCATAAAGGCACGAGGAGTACCAAGAGTGAGACTAACATGCTAAGGGTCACATTATCATGATCCTAATTCAAGAGAGAGAGTAACCATCATGTGAGTTCGTAACTTGCAACATATGTGTTTCATTAATCATTAGTATAATGGTGTGGGAAACCAATGAAATCAAGTTGTGCATGCATGGGGGGTATGACATGAATACAACGAAGTACGACATGAGACCTAAAAAAGGTGACCAAGCATGAATATATAATGACTTACAACCACAAATCCACATTAATGATCATCATAATATGTGTTGGGAATACCACATCATGTCGAGTCATGCATATACGAAACCAGGAATTATAGTGGTGTGTGCTCGTGTGGCGTGTCAGGTCATATATTCATGAAGGTATGTGAGAAGCATAGAGGTCATCATGGCATGAAATTTGGATAAGCATGTTGGAAACTAGGTGTCATATGAATCAGGTCGAACATCAAGTTGTAACACACACCCATCAAGTAAATAACTCACTCAATCATGATATCATAATAGAATGAGCACACTATCATGAGCCTATTTGCAAGAATGGCATCAATCATGCGGTTTTCTACATATGACACATTCATTCAAGCATTAGTATAACAATGGATAGGCTAAGTAGATCATGCTAGGATGATATAGGCATAAAATGTAACACGGACCTAAGCAATGACTAAACATGGACATCCTGACATGTAGGCATAAATTCACACTAACAATCAATCTGCAAGTCTATGGGGTAGTACATATAGAATCATGCAATCATGGACAGAGCAATTAAGATAACATGACAGAGATCTACAAGGGCGACTCTGACTCACTCCCAGAATCCCCATGACTTGTTTCCCGTGGAGTATTCATGTGACTCTCGAGTAGGATAGAAAATTGATCAAGTAAACATCGTACTCCAATACAACCTCAAATGTGGTTATTTCTCCCAATTCCCCGTAGATCACACCAACATTGCAAGAAAGGCTTCATAAAGACGTTTAGTGGGGTCGTGAAAAGAATACCGAAGAAGGAAATAGTCAGGCTTAAAAGATCAAAGGCTATCCCACAAGGACTGGGATCCCGACTCTATAATGGCAGAAGATCTCCCCCGCTATTCCATTCACATAGGCATTTAACACATGATTCATAGTCAAAGTATCAACCAGGTCTCCAATTTAAACAAACAAAACTCAACACAAAACAATCAACAATCAAGCTATCCTATGGGCCGCCATTCAGGGGGCGACTAACCGGAGGGGCAAAACCTCACGGTCTCTACCTAACTCGCCACTCCAGCCACTATGACGCAAAGCCTTGGAGTCTTGTAGGCCCATCTGTAAAGAACAAGCTATATTTTGCCTACTCGTTCCCAACTACATCCAATAGGGATGGTCTAGCGCCTTCACTACCCATTCGTTTCCCTTTGTTTGATTACCAGATTTATTAAGTCAAGTTCATATTTAGTTAATTTGAGTTAGCCATATTAAATTCATTTTGCCCTTTCTAAACATTTTGAACAAACCATTTGAAAACCGTGGGCCACTTTCAAAACTAATTCAACCTATCATACTCGGTTTGCATAACCTGAGCTCTGATACCATCTTTGTAACGGCCCGGGATTATGATTCCCGAGTTACGTTTCGAGGGATGAAACCCCTCGTTAGGATCTTGCGCCCCGGGTACAGGTTGAAGGTTTGAAATTCTATCCTAACATTTTAAAGTGGGATTTCATACCTAAAATTCGAAGGGATCGTTGGAATCCCCGGGGAAGTCCCCTGTACCTGTCATAAGTCTAAGCGTGGAAAACCAACAGTCATGCAAATATTAGAATCAAGGTGTAATACAAGAGGGTGACACGACAGAGCCGAGTCAAAACCAAATCAATAAGCGTATTTATCGAACTTTAATATACAATGTTAGTTGAGCTAAACCATTTCTTTGAGATCGCCCAAGAGAGTTCCCACGTCACGGAAACAAGGAATAATCATACTGCAAAACAAACCTAAAAAAAAATGTATGCGGGGAGGTGTCAGATCGAAGCCCTACGCAATATAATCCCAAACAAGCAGACATATACACACGCTAGTCCTAATAAAGATGCTTCTAGATGCAAGGCGGAATATTAACACGGTAGCATGGTCCTAAGATCAAGTGCATAAATATAATAAGGCATTAGCACCGAATACCAAGTGGTATATCCCTCTCCTACCTCCACCCCCTTCCGATAGGGCGGAGACTGGCCAGCTCGTGAATGCATTCATTCATAATCGGGCGGCACGCATGCCTAACCCGCTCCACAATAAAGCCCGCAGGCATCTCATAATATAAGGAAGTTCATGACTCGATTGACTCAGGACGGGACCCGATGAGACTAGGTCGTCCTATAACCCTAGCAATGACTCTAGTTACTTCATAGATAACGGCCGTTCTGTTTACAAAAGCAATGAGTAAATGAATGCTCAATCATGAGTGCAATCCTAGCAGGATACTACATGGCATGCTTTATTATGAATGCAAGCACCTAGTATGCACATGGCTACAAGCAGGGAGATCTCTTTTTCGAATCTGAGTGAGCTCATATAGGAACTCACCTGGAAAGCCGGACAGCAAGATATATACCAATAGCAGAGTCCAAACAATTGACAAGCACCTATTATAATTATAAAGAATGCGGTAAGCTACAATGCTACTAATCACACACATAGAGACCATGTTCTCAACCCATTTTCCAATACGAGAAATATCTGAAAGCCAAGCTATTAGAGATTCCCAAATCTCCATCAAGTTTCCATAACTCGTCGTTACTCATGTCAAATCCCTTAACAAATCCGATAATACCTTTTTAAAACTCCAAGTCTCATAATATTATATTTTAAATCACCATAATAATTTATAACCTTAAATCCAAATAATAATATTTTATTCTTAAACACATCAATGATATCATATAATATCTTAAATACAATTTTCTTTTAAAAAATTTCATAAATTATTTTCAAATCTTTTAAAGTCTCAACCATTTCCATTTAATAAAATCAACCTTTTTATGGAATTAACAAACTGCCCTTAATTTATAAAAATTACAAACCGACCCCCCCCCCCCCCCTTTTTATTTAAACCCAAAATTGAGGAACTCTTATTTTCAAACCCAAAAAATCAAATGTAATCAATAGAATAGGCCCAAAGCTTTGTTTCATTTTAAAATACAGCCTCAACCCAAAGGAGTTAGGCCCAAAGAGCCATCTCAAATTCATCCTTTCCCAATTCTGTAATTGAAAGCAGATTTTGTTTTTTGTTTCTTTAAAAGGAAAGGGGGCCCCAGATGACATGGAAAATGAGGTGGAAGGGACGGGGCCCGCCAGTTTAAGAAATGGGGAGAGGGTACTGTTCATCACCCTTCTCCCAATTCCCTGTAGCTATTGAAAACGACGGGAAGAAGGGGAAATGGAAGGGAGCTCGCCGCCGGCCTGGTAAGGAATAGAAGAAGGAGAAAGAGAGAAGGCTGACCGAGGCGCGGTTTCGACGCTCGCCGGAAAACGCTATCGAGGCTCGATTGGGCTCAGTGTTGTCTCGCCAGAGCTGGGACTTCGTTAGAGGTTTCCAAGGGAGGGCGGAGGAGTGTTAAAGGCGAGGCTTTGCTGTAACGGCCCAGGATTATGATTCCCGAGTTACGTTTCGAGGGATGAAACCCCTCGTTGGGATCTTGCGCTCCGAGTACAGGTTGAAGGTTTGAAATCGAAGATGTGTAGTTTAAAGTGGGATTTTGCACCCAAATCCGGAAGGTCCGTTGGAGACCCCGGGGTAAACCCATGTACCAGTCCTAAGTCTACAATGCGGAAAATCCTTTATCATGCAAAGGGCATAAGTTCTGAAAGTGATACAACCAGTGCCACGGCAGAGCCGGATCAAAACAGAGTATAATTAGGGAGGAATCCCAAAAGCGTGAATCTGGTGAAGTCAGATTTCAACCACTCACTCTCCGCCATATGAATAGAGCCCGTCATAACAGCACAAAATCAAGCAGTGTATCGGGTACCTGAAACTATACCACCAAGTCAGGCCAAGAGTCCGCCCGCGGGTCCTCTGACCGCGCTAAGGACATATAATACGCCTATACCTAGAATAAAGATGCCTTCATGCAGTACTGGAATATTAACCACACTATCATGTTCCTAACTCATATGTGCGGAATATTAAGTAAGGCCTTAACAAAGAATACCAAGTGGTATATCCCTCTTCTACCACCACCCCTCTTCCAGATAGGGTGGAGATTGGCCAGTTCGATACTATAGCATATCAAATCTCATCATCATATCGCATCTCATGCTCATCTCGTATCTCATGCTCATATCGTATCTCGTGATATATATATAACTCAAGGAGGACAACACCCGATGAAACTGGGCTTCCCTATGACCCTAGCAAGGACTCTAAGACTCACAGATAACGGCCGTTCTGTATTCAAACGCATACAGAGTAAGGATGCTCATTCGTAAATGCAATTCCTAAGCATGATACTACATGACATGCTCTTATGCATATGCAACACCTACATACTATATGACACATCAGGCAGGAGGTACTGGTTACTGAGTAAGCCCCGGAGGTACTTACCTGGCTAGCAGATCGGAAACAGAAGAATCCAGCACAAAGTAGTCACAATCATAGAATATCACCTAGTACATAATGGAATATACATAAGTCTACATCCAACTATTAAGCAGTCAAGCACACCTCAATCATTACAACAAGTAACATATTATGAAAGTCATTTCATCGCATCATCTGTTCCTCAAGACCACATCGTTCTCCATAAATCATTCAACCAATTCCGCATATTCATATATATCATTTCCACATATACCTCAACGATTCATCAAAATCATAAGACATAATTTGTGTGATATGAAATCCTACTAGATCGTCATAATTATCCAACATTTAATCTCATATAATAATTCACCACAAGTCATGCTATTAGTCATACATATCATACTGTTAATCAAACGATCATACTATCATGCTAGTTAGTCATCGAATAAGTGTTATTCCCAAGTTAGTTCTAAAACCGTTTCAAATCCGAATTAAATAGTTAAGAATTCCGACCCTTAAAAATACTCCCTAAATTTCTTTTCCAATTTATTATTTTAAATAACTTTCTAATCTTTAAAATTCTTTTTCAGATTACTTCCAAAATCTATACGTCCAAATAATATATTTTAACCCTCCAATAATATTATAATTTATTTAACGGATAAACTCGAACCAAACCAAACTCATTTAAATTTAAACGAACCGAACCGAACCGAACCAAACCGAACCCATAAATATAAACCCTCAACCGGTCAGGCAAATAAATAATATATATATAACTGAGGTGGGGCCCACGGGAGTCATCCTCTTCCTCCAAATTCAAAGACGACTCCCGCCCCGCCATGGCGCCTATGGTTCCTCGGTGCGCCTCGGCTCGACGTTGCTCGCTCACGTCTCTCTCGCGAGCTCGCCGGAGTTCTCGAGCTAACCCAATCGTCCCGCATTCAGCCCTCGCTCACTCCCGACTAATCGAAACATCGAAAAAGACTAAAAAAAATGAATCGAAACGAGTATAATTTGGGAGCTCACCGAGATGGATTTTTCGCAACTTCGGAGCTCTCGATCGGAGTTCTGGTCTTCTTCGGTGGCTCGCGATGGCTCGTCGGACCTGTACCGGACATGGGTGAGTGTGTTGGCGAAGACCGAAGCCGATTTCGATCAGAAACGAAGGAGAACGGCTTACCGGAACGAGGCTTCGCGAAACAGAGCAAGGAGGCTGTTCGGTGGCTCGTTGACGGTGCTGGTGGCTCCGGGGATGCTGGCGGCGCTGGTGGTGGTCCAGCAACGACAGAACGACGGCTAGAGGTGGTGATCGGCGGTGGTTGATGGAGCAGCGAGGAGCTAGAGGTAGCGGGTCGGTGACGTTTGTAATGGTGATGAAGAACGTACGGGAAATGGTGATGGCGATGAGGCGTGATGAAGATTGTAAAAGAGGAGAGAGCGAAGTGAGGTGATGGTGATCATGAGGGAATGGTGAAGCCGTGAAGGTGAAGAGGAGATGGCGTGGGATCGATGGTGAATCGGGATTATGAGGGTGACAGGGTAGGGGGTGGATCTGAAAAGTATGGTGAGTGATTGGAGTGGGTAGGGATGAGTGTTGAATTGATTAATAAATACCCGGAATTAAATTTTGAATACGCGAATTTTGAATCTTAAAATTAGTTCCCGAATGTTCTCCCGCTTTCTCGATCAATTAGATTTTTAAAATCGACAAGGATATCGCCATCCGATAATTATTTTGAATTTTCGAGGAAAAAGGATGGAAATTATTCGTCAAATTTTATATTCCGGTCGGAATCCGCTAAACGAGTTTTAAAACCGATTATATTTCATTTTTCAATCCTCTTTTTCCGAAAAATTATGATTCAAAAATCCAAGTCTTTACATCATCCACCTCTAAAAATAAGTCTCGTCCCCGAGACTAAAATCATTTTAAAACAGGGGATGAAGTTTGAAATCGACGAGTCCAAGGATCATGCCAATAATCCCGTGAACACCTCATAAGTGCCCTAATGAGATCCTCACAGTACCGTTGTCGTGATCATAATATCCCCAATAGACCGTAGTAAGAATGTAATATGGGCCCCTACGACATTCTTACTCCGACTCTTTAGCCATATCATAACTCAAATACTTGTATCCACTTCGTGGAGCGTTATAATGAAAACTAGAGTCACATTAGTTTCTTAAAATCCAAGTTAGTCTCTTTTGAAACACCATTCAAAATTTCAAGTTCGACATTAGCCTAAATCATTTCCAACTTCTCAGTTCATTCTACCATCCACCTCTAAGGGCTTATCCCCTATTCTCTTCCTAGGTTCCAAGTCAGAATCAAATTCCAACACTTCAGCTTCCATCACTTCTATCATAAAGAATAGTATACATAATAGCAATCATATCTCACATTTAATAGCATGACATAAACACGTCAAGTACAGTTGTATACCATAATATATCTAGCATCGTATTATCCATGGCAGGATTTATGACATCATCTCATAGAAGTGACACACCATATCAATCAGATAAGCCCGTCATATCAAACAGATAAGCACATCATATCAATCAGATAATCACGTCATATCAAATAGATAAGCACATCATATCAATCAGGTAAGCACATCATACTCATGCTACTTCCAAACGTCATCACATTAGAGACAAACAAGTACTTCCGTACACTAGCATTCAATCGAGTTCAGGGGATAACTATGTTAGTACTAATAGTTCACTATTGCCAACGACAATACATCATAGAATCAACATCGTCTATAACATAGAATTCACACCACATTCGGCCCCAAGTAAAGCGTACGCTAGATCACATCCTCAAGAGAACCTGTCTATAACTATCAATCATGACAAGACACGATCACTACCCATCAGCTCTTGCATTAAGATCAAATCCACAGAGGTCTACCAACCCAAACCACTACTAGTTCTAGACACCATTGCATCCTGCTCACATACAACCTTTCTAGCCTCATAACTATCAGCAATTAAGGCCAATTACCCAAACCACTACTAGGTATCCCAACTTCTATGCCATCAGGCCATCTAAGGGCCAATCCACTTCGACATCCCGATCTCAAGTCCTACCTTCCACTCGACTATTTAAAACTATCTCTCGGAGTTCCCAAATCACAAAATTCCCTCATTCCGACAAGCTGAACAACTCGATCTACCACCAAGACTCCACCTGAACATCATCCCCAAAAGAGACATCTTGAATCACCTTACTGACCCAATCATACATCCCACGCCACTAACCACTCTCACTAACCATCCACCTCTAAGGACCCAACTCATGCTGATCATCTCACACCTGACACTCCCGACCAATTCCAATGTAGCACTCAACTAGTGGTACTCCCAACCACGAATCACGATGACCATCAAGCCGACCCACTCTAGATCCTCTTCCCGGCATACTGTACCTAGCTAGACTAGTTCCCTCAACTCCGCATGTTTCCCCAAATTGCCTCATATCGCGCTTCCTTAAACTTCGAAACCTCTGCCACTTAAACCCTTATGTATGGATCATCATTTTCACCGAATTCCTATGATATCCTCGTTCGAAGTTTCTAAGCACCGCAACTTCACCAACCTTCAAAAATCTCTCTAGCGTCCTCAATAACTTCTGCTTTGCCTAGTTCTCAAATCCATGCGCATAATCTCTCTATCTCAACCTTAAGCCCACATTCTTACTAGGAATCTCAACTACATCATTGCATAGCTACCAGCCTTTCCTCGAAGATTCATCTCACATCCTCAATTTCCTCAATTGCCACAATGACCTCCACTCATCAATCCCGATTCATTCCCTATGCCAAATCCTCCAATAACGCATCTAGAGATCCTTCACTCATAAATTCCCCAAGCATTACCAATCCTATCTAAACAACCCCCAAATACTCATCACACGAACAACCCTGATATGAACAACCTAATATCCCCGATCCATAATTTCCCAAGCAACCTCATACTACTCTTCCTAGGAAATTCCTCAACCTCACCCCTTACCGAAATCGACCCCACTCTTAGCACCCATCACCTAGTCCCAAATTCTACGATTCCACAGACATTCCTTAATCGATCATCCTCGACATCGCCCACGATCCGCTCATAGACTATCTAGACACCTTCCTTAGTGCACCAATCCGTCTCACAAAACCTCCCCTCAAGAATCCTCGGATCAACTCCTAGCTCGCCCATCCACCTCTAGAACTATTCTAACTACCTCTACCCACACCCAATCTCCAGATCTCCCTAATGAAACTAGTCCAGACCTCAGTCAACCACCCTCTTATACTACTCGCACACACTACCTTCCTAGACTACCACTTCTCACTAGGACATCTCCCTCAAAATCTCTCCATACTAGCCCCACTGCTCACCTAAGACCTACCTGGAAGCTCATCTATACTCACAGACCACTATCTTTCACACATCCCAACTCACTCGGCTCTACCCAAGCTAACACATCATTTCTGCACCCCAACTCACACGACCAAAGACCCAATCCGAATACCTTAATCCACCTGCCATTTTCCAACCCGTCTCACTGAAGAATCTCACAACTCAAGCTCAAGAATAAAGCACTCCCATACATATAACCCATAACCTACTCACCCGTAAGTCAGTATACCAAGCACCGAGGCGCATCGTCATAGAAACAAGTTAGTCAGGCAATCATTGCTACCAATTCAGCACATTCGTCATCACACATTCAATTATGTCAGTTCTAGGCCTATCACAAAACATCAATTCCGATTAGTATAGAAGAATCCACGATTTGAATTAAGAACATCCTTCCTTGAGTCATCTAAGAGAATCACGTACGCGCCTACCATCTTTCAAATGTGTTCGTCCTTTGTATACTTTTGGCGACATCAGTCTTGTGGTCTATGGGTCATGGACCCATCACACTTCCGTTGCGCTGCTATGGTGCCACTTAGTCGTCGGTCCTTTCTTGTATGTCGGCGCTCATCGAAGGATTGCAAGGGTTATAAGTTACAGAGGTAGGGGAGAGACAAGGGAGGACGACACAGCTTCCTTAAGAGTTCAGACATGGACAAGGACTAGGGACGACGAGACCAAGGAGAAGATCCTAACCCGAGAGTTACAACGATGCCCTTATAATTGTGGCACACAAGCACATAAAAATCAAGAGATATCATCACATTATTTCACACTAGTATGCACCTATCTCAAGGGATATCGATTTATGCATTCATAACATGTTCATATAATCATCTTTATGTGTGCGCATAACAAGCTAGCAACCTATCATTTCATTCACCAATCATGCTTGACAGACTAAGAACATGTATGCACAGACTGACATGGGACATATATGTCATAAGTTACGCAAGACCTAGAAAACATCACAAGATATCCTATGCACGACTTATCACTCAATTTAGATACACACATACGCAAGTCATAATATTGAGAGATTGAGGCAAACATGCTAAGATGCACCCTAAAATCATGCTAAGGGTATAGTCAGTTCATGCAGAGTTGGTATAGAAACTATCTCATCACATACATCCATATTCTCATACTAAGACTAAGATGTCACACAATCATATGAGGGCTTATAACTGGGAGATATATATCCTACATGATACTAGCAATACTTTTTAAACATGTACACAGTCATGAGGTCCAATAAGGTTCATCTGGCATGCTAAGTCATCCAATTCACGTTTTAACATACAACGAGAGTTGAGCACACTATCATGGACCTAGTTCATAGGGAGATGGAAATCATGGGGATTCAATACATACGACACATACATCTACTCATAAGTGCAACCTTGTAAGGTACAAGGCAAGTCATGCTGAATTATACCAATATACAATTTCATGAAATCACAAGGAGGCCATCATTATAACTTGATAGAATTCTCTAAGGACAATCACCGACTCACCACCCCGTTTTCCCGTGGGACGCTAGTATGACTTGCTGGGTACGACACAAGGACATTCACGTCGTTTCTGATAGATGAGGGTAGAACTCGTGTTTAGTCTCTTGTGACAAGAAGACATGATTGGCCATTACGAGAATCGAAAGGGATGACTCCATAAAACAACTCACTTCTATCTCGAAACGATTTAAATCCTCACTCCCACTAACACGATTTCCGAAGGTATTTAGTTGACCGACCCAAATTTCCCGTGAAAGACACCAATCACAAGTACGAGACTCGATAGAAGCATCGATGGTGGGATACGAAACAAGACTCTAAACATGGGAGCGGATGCTTCTCGACCCTTGCTAACATGCCTAGATGTTTTGGTGGGGCGGATGACAAAGTCAGAACCATCAGGGGGATTTGAATTATAAGGGGCTATTTTGACAAAACAGGAATTCTGATTACAAAAGAACAAGGTTTTCTCCCACTATCCCGTTTGCACAGTTATTCAACACATGAATCAAATCAAGGCATACTGATTAGTTTGCTTATCCTAAGCATAATAGAGCACTCATCACGGAAGCAATCAACAAGATTAATATGATCCTCTTCGAGGAGGATCGCCCTCGAGCCCAATTGCATATATGTACATATATAAACTTAAGCATAGAGACGATCTATGCCGTCGTTCGAGGGACGACTGACCGGAGGGGCAAAACCTCACGGCTTCCTAACTCAACACTCCAACCTCTGTGGTGTTCCTTGGAGTCTTCTAGGCCCATCTGTAAATAAAAGCTAGTATTTTGTCTACCGTTCCCCGAATTCTACATCCATAAGGGATGTCTACCGCATGGGTCTCTACCCACGAGATTATTCCCCCTTTATTCATTTTAGGTTTTATGTCCAATTAAATTCATTTTGCCCTTTATAAAATATTTTCCAAAACCATTTGAAAACGTTGGGCGATTTTCAAAACCTCTTCAACCTACTGTACTCGGATTGCGAAACCTCAGCTCTGATACCACCTTTGTAACGGCCCAGGATTATGATTCCCGAGTTACGTTTCGAGGGATGAAACCCCTCGTTGGTATCTTGCGCCCCGAGTACAGGTTGAAGGTTTGAAATCGAAGATGTGTAGTTTAAAGTGGGATTTCGCACCCAAATCCGGAAGGTCCGTTGGAGACCCCGGGGTAAACCCATGTACCTGTCCTAAGTCTACAACGCGGAAAATCCTTTATCATGCAAAGGGCATAAGTTCTGAAAGTGATACAACCAGTGCCACGGCAGAGCCGGGTCAAAACAGAGTATAATTAGGGAGGAATCCCAAAAGCGTGAATCTGGTGAAGTCAGGTTTCAACCACTCACTCTCCGCCATATGAATAGACCCCGTCATAACAGCACAAAATCAAGCAGTGTATCGGGTACCTGAAAATATACCACCAAGTCAGGCCAAGAGTCCGCCCGCGGGTCCTCTGACTGCGCTGAGGACATATAATACGCCTATACCTAGAATAAAGATGCCTTCATGCAGTACTGGAATATTAACCACACTATCATGTTCCTAACTCATATGTGTGGAATATTAAGTAAGGCCTTAACAAAGAATACCAAGTGGTATATCCCTCTTCTACCACCACCCCTCTTCCAGATAGGGTGGAGATTGGCCAGTTCGATACTATAGCATATCAAATCTCATCATCATATCGCATCTCATGCTCATCTCGTATCTCATGCTCATATCGTATCTCGTGATATATATATATAACTCAAGGAGGACAACACCCGATGAAACTGGGCTGCCCTATGACCCTAGCAAGGACTCTATGACTCACAGATAACGGCCGTTTTGTATTCAAACGCATATAGAGTAAGGATGCTCATTCGTAAATGCAATTCCTAAGCATGATACTACATGACATGCTCTTATGCATATGCAACACCTACATACTATATGACACATCAGGCAGGAGGTACTGGTTACTGAGTAAGCCCCGGAGGTACTTACCTGGCTAGCAGATCGGAAACAGAAGAATCCAGCACACAGTAGTCACAATCATAGAATATCACCTAGTACATAATGGAATATACATAAGTCTACATCCAACTATTAGCACTCAAGCACACCTCAATCATTAGAACAAGTAACATATTATGAAAGTCATTTCATCGCATCATCCGTTCCTCAAGACCACATCGTTCTCCATAAATCATTCAACCAATTCCGCATATTCATATATATCATTTCCACATATACCTCAACGATTCATCAAAATAATAAGACATAATTTGTGTGATATGAAATCCTACTAGATCGTCATAATTATCCAACATTTAATCTCATATAATAATTCACCACAAGTCATGCTATTAGTCATACATATCATACTGTTAATCAAACGATCATACTATCATGCTAGTTAGTCATCGAATAAGTGTTATTCCCAAGTTAGTTCTAAAACCGTTTCAAATCCGAATTAAATAGTTAAGAATTCCGACCCTTAAAAATACTCGCTAAATTTCTTTTCCAATTTATTATTTTAAATAACTTTCTAATCTTTAAAATTCTTTTTCAGATTACTTCCAAAATCTATACGTCCAAATAATATATTTTAACCCTCCAATAATATTATAATTTATTTAACGGATAAACTCGAACCAAACCAAACTCATTTAAATTTAAACGAACCGAACCGAACCAAACCGAACCCATAAATATAAACCCTCAACCGGTCAGGCAAATAAATAATATATATATATAACTGAGGTGGGGCCCACGGGAGTCATCCTCTTCCTCCAAATTCAAAGATGACTCCCGCCCCGCCATGGCGCCCATGGTTCCTCGGTGCGCCTCGGCTCGACGTTGCTCGCTCACGTCTCTCGCGCGAGCTCGCCGGAGTTCTCGAGCTAACTCAATCGTCCCGCATTCAGCCCTCGCTCACTCCCGACTAATCTAAACATCGAAAAAGACTAAAAAAAACGAATCGAAACGAGTATAATTTGGGAGCTCACCGAGATGGATTTTTCGCAACTTCGGAGCTCTCGATCGGAGTTCTGGTCTTCTTCGGTGGCTCGCGATTGCTCGTCGGACCTGTACCGGACATGGGTGAGTGTGTTGGTGAAGACCGAAGGCGATTTCGATCAGAAACGAAGGAGAACGGCTTACCGGAACGAGGCTTCGCGAAACAGAGCAAGGAGGATGTTCGGTGGCTCGTTCACGGTGCTGGTGGCTCCGGGGATGCTGGCGGCGCTGGTGGTGGTCCAGAAACGACGGAACGACGGCTAGAGGTGGTGATCGGCGGTGGTTGATGGAGCAGCGAGGAGCTAGAGGTGGCGGGTCGGTGACGTTTGTAATGGTGATGAAGAACGTACGGGAAATGGTGATGGTGATGAGGCGTGATGAAGATTGTAAAAGAGGAGAGAGCGAAGTGAGGTGATGGGGATCATGAGGGAATGGTGAAGCTGTGAAGGTGAAGAGGAGATGGCGTGGGATCGATGGTGAATCGGGATGGTGAGGGTGACAGGGTAGGGGGTGGATCTGAAAAGTATGGTGAGTGATTGGAGTGGGTAGGGATGAGTGTTGAATTGATTAATAAATACCCGGAATTAAATTTTGAATACGCGAATTTTGAATCTTAAAATTAGTTCTCGAATGTTCTCCTGCTTTCTCGATCAATTAGATTTTTAAAATCGACAAGGATATCGCCATCCGATAATTATTTTGAATTTTCGAGGAAAAAGGATGGAAATTATTCGTCAAATTTTATATTCCAGTCGGAATCCGCTAAACGAGTTTTAAAACCGATTATATTTCAATTTTTAATCCTCTTTTTCCGAAAAATTATGATTCAAAAATCCAAGTCTTTACATTTGCTCGGTTCAAGGACAAAAGGAAGGGAAGCGGATCCTTACCACGTGAGACCGGAGAAACAGGGAAGGAAGGGAGGAACCGAGCGGCGTTGGACCTCCGAGGGCTTCCCTAGGTGCGTGCTGGCGGCTCGGAGATGTCGAGGAGGCGCAAAGGGAACGCCGGTGTTGCTGCTGGCCGAAGAAGGAAGAGGCGTTTTGAGTTGAATGGTAAGAAGAAGGGAACGTATGAGTTGAGTTTGGAGTGTTGTGGGTTTGAATTACAAATGAAAGGGGACTAGGGACTAGGGAGGGTGCTTGCTTCTGAAACCATCAGAAAAAAGGGGAGGGGGTGTTTCTGAAATTGAAAGTGAAATGTGGTAGAAGGGGGGGTTGCGTGAAGATAAGGGCTGAACTAGGCTAGCATAAAAATAGGATGAGATGTGTTTGGATTTTTATTAAGGAGGAACCTTGTTTGTCTTGACACTCCAAAAGAATTTAGAGAGAAGGGAGAGTTGCTGGGGGTTCACACAAGAGAGTAAGAAGACAAAGTGGTCCCAACTCAATTTTAAAATACTTGAAAATAAATACTGAAATCCGCTCTTTCGATCTTATCCCGACTTGTTCAAAATAAATCTTAATTTTCAAATCCGAATTAAATCCGATTTAAATTCATTTTTAATTTCCTCTTTCCGAAAATTAGGATTTAAAAATCCGAGTCTTTACATCCGAGGAGGAGGATGAAGAAGAGATTGACCTCAAAAATGAGGACCGGTCTGAAGACATTATGGGCGCTTCACTTCCTTCTTCCAAACATTTTCAACTCTGTGGAAAATTTCGAAGATTGGTTTAATACTCCATCTGCGAAGTGGTCTGATGTCTTAAGAAATGGTCATTCATCGGCTGCATGAGGTAGTTGGTTCTCTACTTGTTCCTGATATGATTTCCGGTTCATTTTTAGCATGTTATAATAGAACATATCATCATATTCTTGACATGATTTCCAGTTCACTTTGCATGCATATGTTGAAGCATTTCACTGTTATTTACTCCATCTTTTCAGTTGCTATAAGAATCTGTTGAGACATGTGAGTAGCTTACGTTTTCAATCCTCCGAATGGAAATGAACACATTGTGATTACCTTCCATTTTCAGTTGCTATGTGAATTTGTTTACTGGAATTAAACTTGTATTTCTTTCTTTCAGGCTTTACCTGATATTGGGAGAAAATTCAGAAGCTTGAAGAGGAAGTTTTGTTGCTTGATGACTCAGGAGAGGTATAATTTGCTTCTGTATGGATATCACTAAAATTTGGGGCACCTTTGTTGTTCACAAGTTAAGGTTTGATATGGCTTTGCTGGGGAAGAAAATGATGTGAGAGATAACAAGGAGAGTAAATTTATATAATTACAAGTTTAAGGCTTGATTTGGCTTTTGTATGGATATTCACTGTTGTTCGATGGCTTGATTACGTGAATTTGTATAATTAATGTAAATTTATATAATTATGTATATGTAAATTTTTATAAATTAATAAAATTTTATTAATTGGTAAATTGTATGTATATTATTTTATTTTTTGAAAAATATGAGACTTTTTAGCCCGTGTATGAAGAATCCGGGCTAAAAAGCAGGTTTTTTTTTTTTCCATAATTAACTTAGCGACGGCAAGCTGCCATGGCAAACATTAGGGGTGGGCGCGGGACGGGACGGGACCGGGACGGGACGGGACCGGGACGGGACGGAGGTCGTCCCGCGTAATTTTTGCGGGATAGGAACGGGACGGGACCGGGACGGGACGGGCCTTGTCCCTCAAATAAAAAAATTATAAAAAAACTCAAAAATTTCATGTATATATTGAGATTCTCAAAGGCGTAATAAATATATATATGTATAATTTTTTATATTTTGCAGGTTCTCATATATGCGTACACATATATACGTGTATACATGTATATAAACACCGATGCAGTGTGTATATATATGGCCTTACATAGACCTGGGCAAACGCCGGCGCAGGCCGAGCTTGGACAGGGCTTTGCCCGAGATTTTATCCCGTTGTTGGGGCCGAGCTAAGCACGCTTAACGGGTTGGAAGTCATGTCCAAGCCCGTCCGCGAATGCGGGTGCGGATAGCCCATGAGTACCCGCAAACTACACACTATTTTTATTAAAATTATACGCCTATACATACATACTGTTTTTATATAGCTATACATATATACATATAATCAATTTTAATATATACATGATATATATATATATATATATATATATAAAAATATGATACATATATAGTTACTGTGTTTTAATCTTTTTAAATGAATAATTTATATTACATGTATAGCTACTGTTTTTAAAATGAATAATTAATACTATAGTATATATTAAAATGAATATATATTACATATATAGTTATTGTTTTTTTTAAATGAATAATTATTACTAATATATTACAGTGTATGTATAATTTATATACACACTACTATATATAGATATACTATATAGTATTATACTCTATATCCTAATATTATATATATAGTATTATATTATTATTATTATTATTATTATTATTATTATTATTATTATTATTATTATGTGTGTGCGGGACGGGATTTGCGGGATCCCGCCGGGTCGTCCCGCGTCCCGTCCCGCATACTTTTTGCGGGACGGGTCCGGGATTTGCGGGATTTGTGCCCACCCCTAGCAAACATATTGTCTTTCACAGGGTTAGCTTCGCCATCCCTTACCTACGGCTCTTTGCCGAAGCTACCAAAATTTGCCACCCCTAAATTCGCCACGCCCCCATTTGTTGTCGCTTGGCCGAAGCTAGGGGGGTTTTGCCACGGCAGATAGGCCTTTTGCCACGGCTAATTGTCGAAGCAAATTTCTTTTTTTTTTGTAGTGTCACCTTCTCCTCTGTGCGTGGCGCTCACCTTCTCCTCTCTCTAAGCTTTGTCAATGGAGGTTGCAACGGTGGTTTTCCCCCTCAACGCCTTTTGAATTCCTATTGATTTCTAAGAGTGTTTTATGACTAAAAACACGTGATGTGATGTTTGAGTACAGTTTACCCGGAGCAACAGGTTTAGGCAACCGATTAGATTTGCAAAAAAGTGGGCCTTTTTGACATTTTCGCAAATTAGGCTGGGTGGGTGTCATTTTTGCAATGGGCCAGATTTAATGGTATATTGACTACCATTTTCTCATTTAAAAATTACAAGAAGATATACATGTACACTTTTTCACATTAAACCAATTTTCATACGAGATAATTTGTAATGCACAATTAAAAGTTTCACTTTTTAATTGAGTATTAAAAATAGGAAAATAGTATGGCACCGCGTTCTTAAATGCCCAATTTTAATTTTTATAAAATTTGATAAGTAAATAATTTGCTCTAAAATGCGATTTATAAATATAAATTGATTAAATTTAGTTTTTCCAAAAAATTAAATTTTTGGAATTTATGATGTCACACCACGTTATTAAATTCTTCAACCCCGGTTACTACGTCAAAAAATTCACCGAAAAATTGTTTCATATGAACGTTGGTTTAATGGGGAAAATTTTCTATATCTTCTTGTAATTTTAAAATTTTGTATCAATTTTTTTCCAATGGTGAATGGGTAATAATGCGTAGTTCTTTTTTTCCCTTATTTCCTTATAAATAAAAACTAAATATTGAGAACAAATAAAAATTAAAGACGTAAGATTTTTGAGGAAAAAAATTGGTTAGTTTATCTCTAAGAAAATTTATATAAAAAAACTAGTTTTAAAAAAATATTCAAACCAATACCGAATCTTGTAGGCTGTTTTTTCAAATTATAATGTACAAAAATATAATTTTTAATCTCGACTTTTTAAGATTAAAACCCATTATTATTATCACATAAACTTTTGAAAAACCCCATTGACACCATGTTGACTCTTACAAAACTTTGTGGACACCACGCAAAATTTTTCAAAACATTGTATACCACGTGCAATTTGTAAAAGTTCGTGATCACCACACGAAATTTCCCTAATAATTTTATGTAAACTAAAAGCCCAAAAAAAAGGGAGAGTGATACAGATACACCGACAACGCGGATCCTCTACTTCACAAGTTTGTATCACTTAGTGCTTCACAATTTTGATTGGTCCACCTAGAATCATTTTTATTTATTTTTTAAATAAAAAATCAGTGATAATTATTAATCTGATTAGTAATTGTTAGGTTAATCAACGAATTAAAATTGCAGTACGGTGCCGTCCTTTGTTGATACAAATTTATTAGGGTAAATTTTTTTTTTTATCAACTAGTAATATACTGTGATCGATCAATGGAGGAGTCTTGTTCGAACTTGAAATTGTCTTCATGTGTTCAATCCGTGTAGTCTTATTCGATCTTCAAATAGCTGCGATTCATCACAAGGAAGTGGTAGTAAGGGAGTATAAATTTCAGTAAGTTTGTATCGTTCTTCCCGCATCCTTGTTTTAAAATTGCAGTACAGTGCCGTCCTTTGTCAATTACAAGTCCTGCATACTTTTTTTAATTTGCTAATTGCTATTCTATTGTAAATTTTAGATTGATTCTATCATAACTAATAATGTTCTTAATAAAATTAATTTCAGTTGGTATGGATGCTATTGTGAAAGAAACACAGCCTTGTCGTCGTTTGGATTTCGATCAAGACAACACTCTTGCAGATTCTTGCGTAGATAATGAAACAGTGGAATCGTTTCATAGCAAAATATCGAGGGAAAGCATTCCCACAGTTGGTATGGAGTTTGAAAGTGAAGATGTTGCTTATGAGTTCTACAATGCCTATGCATTGGCTGTTGGCTTTTCTGTTCGAAGGGGCATACGTCATATACATAATAAGACAGTGCTAGATAGAACATTTGTTTGCTCATGTGAAGGTAAACGTGGAAAAGATAAACGAGATGATGCTTACAAATCCCACCGTGCAGAGACAAGATTCGGTTGTTCGGCTATGTTGAAAATTAGTTGTCGTCAAGCATGCAAATATCGCGTTGTTAACTTCATTGCTGAGCATAATCATAATTTAGCATCACCATCTAAAGCTCATTTGTTTAGATTCCATAGAAAAGTGTCAATGTCTCAAGCATTAGAATTTGATATGGCTGATGGTTCTGGTATTGCTCCAAAAAATGCGTATGAGTTCATGGCTAGGCAAGCCGGAGGTCGTGAAAATCTTGGATTTTGTCACGTGGACTACAAAAATTATTTGCGATCTAAGCGCAGTGTGGAAATGAGATCAGGTGACACGGGTGGTGTTCTAGAGTACTTGCAAAGGATGAAAGTAGAAGATCCGGGCTTTTTTTATGCTATTCAAGTAGATGAAGATGATATGATAACTAATATATTTTGGGCCGATGCAACAATGATAGCCGACTATGAGGATTTTGGCGATGTGATTTGTTTTGATACTACTTATCGGAAGCATAAGGATGGTCGACCTATTGCCTTATTTGTTGGGGTGAATCATCACAGACAAACTAACATCTTTGGAGTTGCGTTATTATATGATGAGACAATAGGTTCGTTTGTGTGGTTATTTGACACATTTTTTAGAGCTATGGGTGGAAATCTACCAAAGACAATATTAACCGATCAAGATAAGGCAATGTCAAGTGCACTGGCTTCTCAATGGCCACAGACTCATCATCGACTTTGTATGTGGCATATCTTCCAAAATGCAGCAACTCATTTGAGTAGTGTTTTTTCATAGTAAAAAGAATTTGCTAGAGATTTCAGTAATTGTATTTATGAGCATGACCATGAGGAAGACTTCTTGGAGGCTTGGAGTCAAATGCTTGAAAAGTATAATCTGCAAAATAACACTTGGCTGCAAGGATGTTCAAAATCAAAGAAAAGTGGGCTCTAGTTTATGGGCGGGATATGTTTTGTGCAGACATGATTGCCACACAACGAAGTGAAAGTATGAATCGAGTCATCAAGCAATATGTTAGTTATAAGCATGACTTGAGAAGGTTTTTTGAACATTTCGAAAGATTGCTTAATGATCGTCGTTATGGTGAGACTATGGAGGATTTTAAGGCTGACCAAAGTAGAGTGGCGTTGTCTTTTCCTGTCAAGATGTTGAAGCATGTTGCTGGTATCTATACACCTACGGTTTTTACATTGTTTCAGGAACAACTGTGTAAAGCTCATGATTGCCATCTTGAAATTATTAGCGAGGCAGGATTGGTCGTAAAATATCTTATCAAGCCTTCTGAAAAGCATCACACGTACATAGTTTCTTATGACGAGGCAAATGAAACTACATGTTGTACTCGTAAGAAGTTTGAGTTTGCAGGCTTGTTGTGTGGGCATATTCTCAAGGTATTTACTTTTCGAGGTATCATGGAAGTTCCAAGCAAGTACATTCTCAAAAGATGGACAAAAGATGCCAAAAAAGCAAATGCTAGAGCTGTTAGTCATAGTTCAAATGGAGTAGATTCGAAAACAGCAGCTGGAAGGCGTTATAGGGACTTGTGTCGTCTATCTACTCGCTTGTTTACAAGGGCTGCAGAATCTGAAGAAGGATACACCGTTGTGAAAGAAAATCTTCTTAATTTGTTAGGAAACCCGGATATTAACTCAAGCCAGATGTTAAGAGACCTTCACTCAAACTCGGCCAAGAGGCATGAACAATCTGGCTCAGAGAGTGGTCGCCTAGGCACAGAAAAGGATTCTGGTCCTAATATGCCTATAAATTGCAATGCAATTGCAGAGAAAGTTAAAGGCATAAAACCGAAGCAAAAATCTGGATCTCAATCAAGTAAAAGACCAAAGGGTCCACTTGAAGCAGCAAGAAGGAAGAAAAAGAAGTCTCAGGATATCCAATTGCCCGATAAGGATCTACAATGTCCTATGGCCAATGACAAGGAGCAATATACCATCCCTCTCCAGCCTGCTGGTGTAATACACTCAAACTTATCATATCTCCTTTTACATTGAGATATTATTTGTATAAATAGTTCTTGATAGTTTACATTCATTAATGCAGCCTATGCAGGGGAACCATATCGTTCATTGGGCTGGAAGTGTTTCTCAAGAGTCGCCATATGTTTTTCATCCATGGGAATCAACCCAATATAATTTATCTATTCCTTTGGAATATAGCCAGCTTAATATGAATGCCAACTCACAACCTGTTCAAACTAATCTGCGGTTTCAGCCTAGCCAAACACCAACTTATCATCAAGCTGAAGCAAACACTCACTTTCCATATGCCAAAGAGTACTGGGGAAACTAAGGTGAAAATGAACCTGCAGAAACTAACATTCTACCTCTTTAACATTGTCTACATTTCGACTTTCTGTGCTAATGATGTTTGAACATATATTCAGGTTGCAGGTTGGCTTGCTAGATGATGTTGGAGTGTATTGAATTCGCTAGAAGTTGGTGTTTCATGAAGACCGATGGGCTTTCGGTTTTCTAGCTGAATTTGTTACTATAAGTTAATTTAGTTATTATGTATTCTCAATTAAACCTATCCAGAGTTTGATAAAAAAAATCTGTGTGTGAGTTACTATAAGTTGATTTAGTTATTATGTACTCTTGGTTAATTGGTATTGGTTTATTGGACATGGTAGTACACATTCAACGTTATTTCATTTTTTATTTGCTAAAGATATTCTGTTGAGCAGTGCTCTTGTTTAATTTCAATTACTTGCCCTCAATTGGTTACTTTGAGCACTTGATGTCTTTTAATTTCTGTAGTTCATTTGAGATGCAAAAGTGACAGAATGATAGTTAAACTGCAGTAAAATGGTAGTTAGTGATCTATCTAGAGTTACAAGCTTCAGCTTTGGCCTGGACCCTTTTGTTGTCATAGGTGTTGTTTTCCAAAGTCAAGATAGAAATTTGAACTATCTAATGTTAATTGATGTTTGACCTCTTGTTGTTGGTCAAAAATTGTGTCTTTTGTCAAGATCTAAGCATGAACTATCAGGATAATTGTTTATTTTACTTGGAAATTTGAGTCTGTACATGAATGTTTCCTTGGGTTTTGTTTAGTGAAAAATGATATGAAACATTACAAACCCTTCTGCTGCCTTAACTTTCTGCTGGTGCAATCTTTCTTCTTGCAGAGCCTTCTCTTTTCTTTTGGCTTCTTCAGCAGCTGCATCACTTATTTCTCTGCAGTGATGCCTGACCTCCTCCTATTAATATAGAGGCAGACTTATCATTTCCAGCCAGCAATTCTGTTTCCAACATTGATATGTGATTCCTGACCTCCTCCTATTGGAAGGGAAACTTGTAACCATATATAAGGTTTAGATATGTTTTAAACTGACATGATTTTTGACAAATTTTCATGTATTCGGGTATTTTCCTTCTACAATCACAACTACTCTTAATCTATATAGATAGTATAGAGGCTTATATGGGATTCGAACCCATATCTTTGTGCCGAAGCACAATACTCTACCGATTGAGCTAATAAGCCAAGCTTTATTAGTGATATCATGACAACACTCTAATAAGTTCTGAAAGCCAAGCTTTATTATAGCGAGATGAATAAAAATTAACCATATGATAGCTAATCACAGGCTTCACCAGAAGACAGAGCCTCAAACAGTTCTGAAGAATGCACAAACAGACACACAACAGTGCTTGCAAAAATCTATACCAAACATTATCTTGAAGCTTCTGAGATCGATTTAGCCTGCAACTCTTTGGCCTGAACCTCAAACTCCTTAGCCTGCAACTCCTTTTCTTTCTTTTTCAAATCCTATTCAGAAAGTCTAAGCAATTAGTTAAACAAAGACATTAAATATGAGAAGATTACATTGGACTGTAAGATCGATTTCCATTTGTTTTTTATCAAAACACAACAAATTGCATTAGCTTGAAGCTTCTGCCCAAATCAAGGCATTTACATTTGGTGGCAACAATCCAACATCATCAAAAATTATAGAAGACTCAGCCTGTCAGCCATATCAATTTTTGCTAAGCTATGTGCTACTCAGTTTGCACATCTATGAACATGAGAACAAACACAAATCTCTAATTGTTCGAACAACTCAAGCAACAGCGAGATTAACAACCTAAATTGAATAATGGTAAAAGAAATTTTTTTTTTGATCGGAGTAAAAGCAATTTCTATGAAATCTAAACATTAGAACCCTAAAACCTAAATCAACCATCTAGACTAATTTTAGCAAATTAAATAAATATGATTACCGGGAAACTTTGAAATCCAAAGTTTGGCGGTGGTGGCTTCGTCTCCCGGATTCCCTCTTCATCCTCATCGGCAATGCCTCCCAGATTCGTCATCGTCAGCTTCCCCGGCCTCTTCCAGATTTGGCGATGGCGCTTTCGTCTCCCGGCTTCGTAGGCGGTGGCGACTTCCCTCCTGGTTTCATCGCCACCCAGATTCGTCATGGTCGAACAAGGTGGCGACTTCCCTTGCTCCATCGTCGATTGAAGCAACAGGGAAGGACACCATCGCCTCTTTCATGAAGCAACAGATGTGGAAAAAGAGGGCAAACGTTTTTTTCTTTTTTTTCTCTCTCTACAGTTTTCTTCCCTTTAAATTTCTCTGCATTTTTATTAAAAAAAAAAAGAATTAAAAATGTTTCCACGTGGACCAATCAAAATTGTGAAGTAGTAAGTGATACTAATTTGTGAAGCAGAGGATCCGCATTGATACACCGAGTGTATCTCCAAATTTATACACTTTCAATTACAACTAGACACGTGTATATAAGAAAAAAAAAATAGGCGGTTACCTCCCATCAGCCCACCACCACCACATGATCTTCCATTTTTTTTGAAAAAAAAAAATCCAATTCCACTAAGTATATAATTTTTTATTTTTTATTTTTTTGAACCGGAAAAAATTTGACTGTTGACAGAGCCAACTAGCCAAGAGCATCCTTACGGATGATACTACACAAGACAGCGTCAGGGGGAAAGGTCAAGCCAGAGAAACCAAAATCTAGATGAGATAGTCGATCAGCAGCTTGATTGCCTTCCCTGAATACATGTAAAACCTCAAATTCTGGAATCATATTCAGTGCGCATAGAGTGTCGGATAGAAGCATCTCTATTTCGCCACTGCAAGACATACCTGCCTTGAGGCTTTTGATAATACCAAGATTATCACCTTCAATGCAGATACGTGGTATTTTTAATTCAACAGCTTTGAGAATACCTTTCCACAAGCCAAAGCATTCAGATCCAATTGCTGAAGCGAGTGGGGAGGAGCCGGATTCAACATATCTTGTACTTCCCTGACAATCCCTGATGATGAAACCATAAGTTCCTAGATTGTCAGAAGAAAAGGCTCCATCAAAATTTAGTTTGCACCAGTTTTCTCTGGGTTTTTTCCACTTTGTGACTCTTTTCTCGGTCTTTGCTGGTTTCAACATTTTATTTCCTGTTTCCTTATCCATGCTTAGGTCATCCATTTTTGCTTTTTCCCAGTTAGTTAATTGTTCTTTTATAAATGCTGCTATTGTTTTTGGGTTGGCTTTGATTTTATCAAAAAGTGCCTTGTTTCTGAAATACCATAAGCACCACCAGGAAGTGGCAAGAAATGAGAATTCTGGTTTACTTAAATAAGCATGTAAAGCGCATAGTATTTCAGTTATGTTGTACGTGGTGTCGTAAACTCTTTGGAGGATGTTATAGATTTTAGGGAATAGATGTTGTAGTGTAATTGATGTTGTTGGGCAATGGAATAATAAATGGTCGACATCTTCAAAATTCATTCCACACGAAGGGCAGTCAGTGGGTATACCCACACCCCGGCAGGCTAGTTTAGCGGATGTTGGTAGGCCATTTTTGGAGATGCGCCACAAGAAATCTTTGATTTTTGGGGACACATCCAACTTCCATATCCAAAAGAGATCCGAAGCTGAGTGGTTTTTTGTTTTGTTTATTAGTTCCATGGCAGAGGCTGTTGAGAACCAACCGTTTTTGCTGGGGGCCCAGTACAGCCGATCCTACTGGATATGTATTGGGATTGGCGTTTGTGTTATGTTTGTCAACATTTCTCTACTGATATGGTTGTTTAAGGTGGTTTGTAGTTTACTTATATCCCAGGTTCGATTCTCCGTAATAAAGTTTTCAACTAAAAGGTTTGTGTCAATTGAATTTGTAGTTGTAGCTTGCGCCAGTAGGGGAGAGTCCCCGGTCCACTGATCTTTCCAGAAATTTATGGATTTTCCATTAGCTATTCCCCATCGTAGCCCTGATTTAAAGAGGGGGATTAGGGAGGTCAGTTTTGACCATTGCCAAGATACATTTCCTTTTTTCTCATAATTGAGAATTTGTGTATCTTTTAAATATTTCTGGGTTACCACTCTAACCCAAGGGTTTTCTGGCTCTGCTAGTAGTTTCCAGAGGAGTTTGAGTTGAAGTGCTTTATTCATGTCTTCTGATAGGCGTAGACCAAGGCCCCCATTAGATCGAGACTTACAGATCTCAAACCAGTTAATAAGGGGCCTGTGTCTAGGGCCTTTGTTCCATAAAAAATTCCTATTGATCTTATCTAGTTCTCTATGTATATATGATGGGAGAAGGAAGCACTGCATAATATGTAAGGGTTTGGCAGCAAGATTGGATTTGATAAGTGTACATCTTCCAGCTTGCGATAGATTGTTTGCTGTCCATTTTGTTAGTTGGGCTCTGCTAGATTTTGTGATATCTTCAAAGGTTGAGTTGAAGACTTTGCCAGTGATGACCGGACACCCTAGGTAGATTCCCAAATTAGTTGTGTAAGGAATCTGGAGTTCGTTCTTTATTGTGTTTTTTATTACGTTCTCCACATTTTGTGTTGTGTAGAATGCAGACTTATGGTAGTTTATACGTTGTCCCGAATGGTGGCAGAAATTCTGGGTGATGGCATTGATTTGGTCACATGCAGTTTTGGTGGCAGATGCAAAGATGATTATGTCGTCGGCAAAGGCCAGAAAAGGTATCTTAAAGCAAGATCGTTTGATTGAGATTCCGAGATGACTACGTTGTTGGTCCATTCCGGATTGAAGTCCTCGGGCCAGAACTTCAGATACCATTAGAAATAGATACGGTGACAAAGGATCTCCTTGACGAGGGCCCTTTGATGGATTGAATAGATTAGTTGGTTCATTGTTGACCAGAACCGAGTAGGATACGGTTGTAATGCATTCCTTAATCCAACAACAGAATTTGTTGCAAAAACCAAATTTCTCCATAATGGTGAGCAAAAATTCCCAACGAACCATGTCAAAGGCCTTTTCCATGTCTAGTTTGACGGCCATCCAACCGGATTTCCCTTTTTTGTGTTGAAATGAGTGAAATATTTCATTGGCAATCAGGATGTTATCTTGGATTGATCGCCTAGCGATGAATGCACTTTGTAACGGGTGAATAAGTTTTGGTAGGATTTGTTTGAGCCTATTCGCTAGAATCTTGGATATTATTTTGTATATAGTTGAACAGAGACTTATGGGTCTGAAGTTGTTTGTAGTTTGTGGATTATCGCATTTGGGAATTAGTGTGATAAAGGTGTGATTGATTTGTTTGAGGATTCTTCCACTCGTAAAGAATCCTTTAGTGGCCTTTATGACAGAAGGACCAACTATGTGCCAGTAGGTGCGGAAAAAACCCGCGGGATAGCCATCCGGGCCCGGTGATTTGTCTCTAGCAAGAGAGAAAACGGCACCCTTGACCTCTGAATTCGAGACTGGTTGTGTTAGCCAATCATTGTCAGTTGTGGATAATGCGGGTGATAAGGTTTTTTATCTCTAATTAACGGAACTGAGTCTAAGGCAGTGCCATCCTTGGTGGTAAGGTTTTTTATTATGTTTATGTTTCTTCGTCCAGTTGCAACACGATGGAAATATTTGGAATTAGTATCCAGATTTTTAATGTGGATTCTTTTCGCTCTTTGTCCCCAATATGTCTTTTGGAAGTTTATCAAGTTGTTGTATTTGTTTAGAAGACGCTGATGCCTCCTCTCTATATTTTCATCATACTTTGTGAGCAGCTGTGTTTGTAGTTGTAGCATTTCTGATTCCGTGGTGGCAATTTGGGTGAACACGTTTCCAAAGGTCTTCTTACTCCAGACTTTACTTTTCTTTTTAAGTTCTTGGAGTCGTTTAATTAGTTTGAAAAGATGTGAGCCCGGGGGATTTAACCGCCAAGCTTGCTGTACTATCTTCTCGTATTCTTTGTGTTTTGTCCAGGCTAATTCGAACTTGAAGGGATGCATTATTGGGAGTTCATTAGGCAATAGCTCAAGGGTTATTTGAGAGTGGTCTGATGTTGTGAACGCATGATTCTTGGTGGTTAAGTGTGGAAGGATTGCATATATGTTTTTATGAACCAAAAATCGGTCCAGTTTTTCATAAGTGTTGTTTTCAGCATGTGAACTTTTGCGCCAAGTGAATTGGTTCCCAGTAGTTGGGAGATCTATTAAATCATGTTTTAGTATGAAGTCGGTGAGTCTAGAGCATCTAGCCATTGTGGGGGTTGCCCCTCCAGATTTGTCAGAAGGGCATAGGATATCGTTTAGATCACCAACTATAATGCATGGATGGTAGTTGGCTTGGATTAGAGAAGATATTTCATTCCAAAAAGTTGGTTTTTGGTGTTGGTGCGGTGGTGCATAGATAAATAGAATTGCAAATGTTATATTTTGGTTAGCACTATGGTACTCAGATATGATATATCTGGCGCCTGATGATATGACTGATAATGTATCTTTATTTAGATGAGATGATTTCCAGAGTAGGCAGAGTCCACCCGAGAGGCCTTGAGACGGACAGAAACGAAGGTTGTCGAAGCCAATACTACGCCAGTGAGAGTCTTTAGGGGGAGTTTGAAGTTTAGTTTCAGCTAAAGCTAGGATTTGAATGTGTTCGGCTTTACATGTTGAGTCTATTTGAGTCCATACGTTTTTCCGGGCTAGGCCCCGTATATTCCAATAGCTAACTTTCATGTAATTATCTTATTTTGAATTTGGGTAGCTATGAGGTATTGCTTTCGCAGAGGAGTTAGCTCTATAGCCACCTGGAGTTTAAGAATGTTAGTTGTTGGTTTGGTGTAGTGTGTGGACGAAATATTGGTTTTGCTTGAGTTAATTTCAAGGTAATGAGAATACAACCAACAAACCAATATCCTAAAATATCCGTACATTATTTCATAAAGATAGGTGGGGATAAATAGATTTGCAATCACAACACAACAACAAAATATGTTGGTAATGTGCAGCAACAACTTGATATCTAACTTTACATTAATAGGATCATGGTTAAAGTGATCAAGTGATTTATACCTTAGATCAAAAGAATCGAAGAGCATAAAAGTAGATGTGGGTTTTAAGTTTGCAATGCCTTTGTCTGGATTGAGTTTAGTGCAGCAGACCCAAATATGCAGTTGTAGCAGTATGAATTCCTCATTTGGGGTAGCTTTGATAATCATTAATTCCTGCAAACAGTAAGGATTAGGAGCCTTTGGCAGACTCACTAAGATGGTTAGTAACAAATGTGTTATTTCAGGCAAATGTGAGTAGCTAATATTAATACACCTAAGTTCAAATCGAGAGTGAAGTAAGAAAGATAATTCACGATATGAGAAATAGTGTTTGTTAAACAAAATTAGAATCTTGTGCAAGCTAAGATAGATTAACGATAATATATAGATTAGAGCCTTGAAAGGCCTCATAGGAGGTTGCTTTCGTAATGGTAGAATATAATACATAGGCCTGGAGTATTTTTTTATCACAATCAGCAGTTTAATATATCAAATGGCAAATGTTACTGTTATAGTAGAATTTAGTTGTGATAGAGTTTGAAAGAGGTGATACAATCAGTGAGTTGATAAAGGCATAGTAGGTAAGAGCCATAGAAGGCTTAATTAGTTCCACATAACCAGGATACAAACAGGTATTTATGATGAAATAGAGAAGTCCAGGGCGCAGATTTGCAACAAAAACCTGGGTCAAATAGTCAAGCCGCAGGTAGTGAAAATAAGCTAGTGGTTTTTGGTTGATCTTAAATTTGGTGAGCTCAGTGTAAACTGTTAAAAGATCCATCTTACCTAAGCCTTTATCACATTTAACCGAGGCAGAAGATGGTGTGGTAGAGTTAGAAGAGGCCAAAGGCATCTTCAGGGTGGGTGAACAGTAATGGGGTTCGCACTGAGGCTTCCCAGTGGATTTGGGTTTTTGGGTGTCATTCCCGAAGGAATTTCCCTTAGTTTTATCCATTAAAGTGCAAGTTGAAGAACAACATAAACTCTGATCAAACGATGAGTGTATAGGAGAAAGAGGAGAGATGAGAGATTGATGAAACAAGTGTGCATTGAAATAAAGATGATTATATATATAGACACAGATCCAATTGCAAGTTTTGAGGAGAGGAATATCAGGAGTTAAGAGTTGAGGTTGAGCGAAGACGTACCAGAGGGAAATTTGAAGAGCTCGAACGGTGAACAGGGTGCAAGACCTACGAGCACCCTGATTGTACGGGTGAAGCCTCTGAGGACACCAAGCACCCCAAGGATATGAGACACGCCAGTAACATTTGCCATTGGAACTAAGCCCACAAAACAAGTGCAGGAAGCCTGCCATATAGTGTGAGAGCCTAAAAGGCATGATGAGACCAAGTACTGGACGGGCATCAAGAAATAACAAAAAGTAAATTATAGTATCAGCCAGTAAATACTCAAGATTTTGCATGAAATTCAGTTTATGATAGCAAGTGATCAGTAGAATTGTGATTGAGTTAGGGGCAAATATATGGTAAAGCATCATAAAATGCAGCACATTGTTTAGGCAATAGCGTGGTAATGTGGTGCAAATAGGACTAATGTGCAGGTAATGACACATTAAGTAGAACCAAGCCTTCAAACATGTTATACGAGTATGCCAATACCAAATTAAAGAGATTTGATGCAAAGTTCTAGATTCATGATTATTTTTGGGGTGATGACCATAGAATCTGGAGGAATAAAGAGTTATGGATACATGATGATGATTGCAAACTTTCATTATCTTAGGTTGGGAGAGTACTAGTAATTGATCAAAGGAAACACACCAATAGTTAAAACCATAGCCAAACAGGCACCGATATATTGGATACGAAGTGCGCAAATGCATATTACGCCCAAAACAGACATTAGGGTGGTTACCGAGAGCAGAAGGTGCAGTTTCAAGACACGAAATTCTTGTGGAAAGCATAGAAATTATAAAGTCAATGGGATGATGGGGTTCAATGCCAACATTGATAAAACGTTGTATATCGAACGAGATGCACAAACACTCCGTTCGCGATACCTTTTGGGTGGGTGGGTAGACATTAAGATTGGATACATGTTTCGTAATCGAGAACACCTCCACGAGGGAGGTACCCTTAAGATTATCCGAGGGTAAATACTGATCAGTAGGTTTTTGTATAAAGTATCGAGGCCAAGAACCCCGGATTGGGTGGTGAATATGGTGAAAAAAAGCAAAAACCCATTTCTTGCAAGAAGGTTCATGGGTCATGCTCAATAGTGTATATGATATAGAGGGTGAGATTGAGAGGATAAGAAATAACCAGATGATTTGCTGGGAACCAAAGAGACATGACAGCACCAGCAGCACCGTCGGCAAAAGTCGAATGCACTGCAGAAGGTCACCAGAGGGAGTCAAGGAGCCCCCGAACGGCCGGAGCAGAGCTAGAAAAGCCGAGAGCGGACACCCATGACAGGCGAGCGCTCGACTCACGCCAAGAAAGAGCAACAGCAGACAGGAGGGACACCAAAGTCGAAGGAAAACAAAACCTTTGTAGATTTTCATCTTCTTTTTCCGATGTTTGTATCCACGCACCTTCATCCAGACAACCCTGAGACAGGACGCCAAAGACCGAAAGATGGGGAGCGCTTTGGTATGAATTGAAGGCCACCGAACCCCAAAACGGAGCTTGAGAACACCCATACGAGGGTGAGAACACCAATCTAGTAGATGAATTAGGGGATTTTTGGAGAATGATTCAGGAGAGAGAGACCTAGGATCAAGGATAAGATCCGAAATTTTTGATTTTTTAGGTTGATAAGAGTTGAATCTCTTCACTGGGGGAGATAGTTGAGATTGTTGCAAAAATTTCCAAAGGAAGAGGAAGATCTGGGCATTGATTTGGGGAAACGATTGGTGGGTGGGGTTAGAAATTGGGGGCGCGTGGTTAATTTTTGTTGGCGCGTTCATTTGGTCTGGATAGAGTTTTTGTAAAGGCGTCACTAAGTATATAATATGTATGAAGTGAACATATATAAGAATGATCATACTGTTTAACTTAACTAATAAAAAATAGATGAATTTAAAAATTGTTCATTTGTAATTTCTATTGATCGATATTTGGTTATGATTAATTTAATATTAATAATAAATATCAATATAAGTATTATGGATTTATGGGTATCGATGGAATTAATTGAAATAATACAAGGTTATGATTCATTTTATATTAAGGGTAAATATAAATATAATTATTCCGTAAAAACGTAAGTATTGTACTAATGTTTGATTTTGTCGACTAGGGGTAAGGAGTATCACATAATATAACGGTCTTTTTATCATATATCCTATGCCTAAGGATATAAGATAAGATCCTAAATCGAGAAAGATACCCTACAAAAAATAAACGACCCTAAAAATCTAATCTAAAATTTGACTAATGCATTTTAATTAAAAATATATTTTTTCTAAAACATGAATCTTATCATATATACCCTTGGAGTATTGGATAAAAAATCCGATAATATAAGGTTGGGAATATATCTTCGAAAGTATGTATTATTAATTTAAATTATTAAAAATTAATTAAATAAAAAATCCTTTTGATATATGTAATTTCTTTTTATAAAGTTTGGAATATATCTTGGGAGTATGTTTTAATAAAGTTGATGAAAGAAAAAATCATTTTCATAATGAAAATAATTCAAAATACAGTTACTAAACAAAAATTATGAAAGGATTTGTAAACAATTTAAAAATGTTTCAACACCATTTAAAAAGTTTTCAATTTACGTTTTTACAGAAAAAAAAAATATATTTTAAATACAAGTGTTGTGTTTTAATTGGAGGTGTATGTAGGTTTGTCCAAAAAAACCAATAGCGCCAGCGGCCCAACCGAACAGTCCAAATCACCTACAACCTTCCATACATCCTAGGTGTGACACAAAATTATTTGTGTTAAATATTTAATAAAAAAAATTCAAAAAAATATATTTATGTTACAAATAACTAATCATATATATTTGGATATTTTTTTCATGAAAAATCATATTTTAAAAAATATTAAAATTGAAAAAACGAGGATTTGATAATAATAATTTTAATATTTTTTTTAAATATGTTTTTCATGAAAAAATTATACAAATATATATGATTAGTTATTTGTAACATAAATATATTTTGTTGAATTTTTTTTATCATAAATATTTAATCCAATTAATTTTGTGTTGCATGGAAGGGTGTATATTGGGTTGCAGAGTATTTTCACCCCAACCGAACAGATGAGAAGCCAGAAAGTTCAAGAAGTATCCAAATCTGTCTCAACTCCCTAGTCCCTCCCATGGAGTATATCCAATTCACTGTTGAAACCTCTCTCAAGAACCTCCCAGAAATTTCCACTCCCGCCTATAAATTCTACCTCCTTGACTCGGTCGAGATCAAATCTCAAATTCGAAAGCAAAAGTAATCGCCGAAGCTCTCAATTTTAACCAACGATCAACCAAGAAAAGTGTCAACCATGTCGCTGATTCCAAGCATGTTCGGTGGGCGCCGGAGCAACGTCTTCGACCCATTCTCCCTGGAGCTTTGGGACCCGTTCCAGGGGTTCCCGTTAAGCAGCGAAGGATCCGGAGGAAGCTCGTCGGCTCTGGCGTTCCCTCGGGAGACCTCGGCGTTCGTGAACACGAAGATAGACTGGAAGGAGACGCCGGAGGCGCACGTGTTCAAGGCGGACCTCCCGGGGCTGAAGAAGGAGGAGGTGAAGGTGGAGGTGGAGGAGGGGAGAGTTCTGCAGATAAGCGGGGAGAGGAGCAGAGAGCAAGAGGAGAAGAACGACCAGTGGCACCGCGTGGAGAGGAGCTCCGGCAGGTTCCTCCGCAGGTTCAGGCTTCCGGAGAACGCAAAGATGGAGGAGGTGAATGCGGCCATGGAGAATGGAGTTCTGACTGTGACGGTGCCAAAGGCGGAGGAGAAGAAGGCAGAGGTGAGGTCAATTGACATCTCTGGTTAGGGATTCGGTTATTGTAATCAAAGTGATCAGTACGTACTGTTGGGTGTTTGACAGAGCTCTCTCTGTTTTGTGTTTTCCTTTCATCTAGCTATCTCTTCCAAGTGTGTGACTGTGTGCAGCTCTGTGTGTACAATAAAATGTGATGTTTTTCGTCGACAATATAAGAGTCAGTGATGTTTGTTATATTACTGTCTGTGTGATCGATCCTTTCATCGACTCCTCCTATTAATTCCTAAATATGCTGTAATCCGCGCCTCACAAGTCACAATTAATTATATGTGATGATCTATAATTAAGTTAAATACCTCAAAAACATTCAGACGATGTTGCGAGAATTAATATACGGAGTAAAATGTAAATACCAATTGAATCAGAAACATACACACGATCGAGCTAAGAGCTTGAGCAGCAGCAGTGCTATACTGCTGTGTAGTTGAATTGAAGGCTAGATAATACTACGTAGTAGATAATTAGATATGGTAAGTTAATTGGAGGGAAAAAAAAATTTAAAAAAAAAAAAGAA
This sequence comes from Persicaria tinctoria, assembly GCA_037127255.1. Lineage (NCBI taxonomy): Eukaryota > Viridiplantae > Streptophyta > Magnoliopsida > Caryophyllales > Polygonaceae > Persicaria > Persicaria tinctoria. The sequence goes on along the minus strand of JBANSL010000002.1, from coordinate 66,934,210 downwards.
AGGAGGAAATGGGCAAGCAAAGCAGCACCTCTTACGTGGAAGGACGGGAGAAACACATTGGACACCATTCGAAACACTGCAAGAAGGCAGTGCCACGTGGTTCGATGATGCCTACAAATGGATGCATGTAAAGGTGGTGATGGGTGGCGATGATGCCTACAAATGGATGCATGTAAAGGTGGTGATGGGTGACGGGATTAGAATGGGATTGAATTCCAAATCTCGCTAAGTCCTATCCCTCCCACAACGGGATCGGAACTTGATGAAATTTGTCTCTCGTAATAAAATATTAAAATACAATCCAAAAATAACAAGTAAGGGTGTGTTTGGATTCCAAATGCATTATGTTTATAATACAAAATGATAAGGTGATATTTGGTTAACATAATTTTTAAGGTGTTTAAATTATAATGTGTTTTGGATTCCACAATGTATTAATTATAATACAATTATTTTATCTATATTTATGTGATTATTTGGTTAAATTACGGTTTTACCTCGGTTTTTCCGTGATTTTTATTTTTACAACCAAACGGTCACATAAAACAAGGTAAAGTAATTGCATTATAATTAAAATGCAATGAATCCAAACACACCCTAGGTCATTGTTATTAGAATCCCGATCCGGATCTTTAGAATCTTAAGATCCTACGATCCTACCTAGGGGTCCGATCCGGATCTATGCATAGGATCTACCATGGGATCTTTAGAATCTTAATGGATCGATAGGATCTTACGATCCCACACGATCCTAAAGATCCTATTTTTATTAACAATATGTATTTTTTAAACATTTGTTTTGTTTCCTTGGTTGATTTTAGGCTGTTTAAATGTACACATTCATGTAAGGAACGTAAAAATAGCTTAGAGACAATTGTTTTCGAGTCTTTTAACCAATATGACAATGTCTAAGGTCGTAAATGTAGATTTTTATGTCTTAAAATCAAAATATATTGTGTAACTAATATTTTTTCCCCTCATTCTAGAACTTTAAATTAAGCAATTTTGTTATATATATTTTTATTTTATTATTTAATTATATTTTGAGGATCTTACGATCCGATCCACCTACCTTATTGTGATTCGATCCTAGAATCCCGATCCTAATAACCTTGCCCTAGGTATAAATTTGTAAATGAGGTAACAATAACAAGTATAAAGTCGTACAAATGGATGTATGCACAGAACACCACCGTATGGACCGAATTCAGTCCGAATCTGTTCCTTTTTTTTTAATTAGATAAAAAATCGAGTTCTGGTATGCCTGAAACTCGATGGTTGAACAAGTCGGCAGACCGTCAGAACACAATAACACAAATCCATGAATATGTTTCTAGATGACTAGGAATAAATGTGTTCAAACTTTGGTGGGCCTAGACCTCCCACTGATGGGTGATAATTTTTACACCCCAAAATTTTGGGTAGAGTTTGGGTGGAGTTTGGGAAAAAAACTCTACCATAGAGTTGGGAGAATCTCAACCACTGATTTTAAAATCAGTGGTTAAAAATCTCCCCCCTCCTTTTCCTCCCCCCACCACCATCCTCAATTTTTTTTTATTTTTTTCTTTTCTTTTAATTTTTGTGAGAGGAAAAGGAAACTCTACTTGGTAGAGTTATCCTTGAACTCCACCGAAACAGGATCCCAAAATTTTACTATGTACACCAAAAAAAAAAAAAATCCTCCATTTATTTGTAAATCTGTGCGCCTCTAAAGGCGTAGGGCTATGACTCAAGAGGAGCAGGCCTATGACTTTTGAGGAGCGGCTCTTTGACTTATAAGGGGTACATCTATGACTCCCGATTAGTAAAAACTTCACAAACTAATATTTTTCCCTTTTAATTAATAATAACAATATTTTTTATATTATATAATTTTTTTATATTATATAAATTTTTTATGTTCTTTCAATTATTATTTAGAATGAATATAATTGGGTAAAATTATATAAAAATATCTAATAACACTTCATATATATTCATTTCATAATATCTTATCTTAAACGTTTCATAATAACATTAGATAATATTCTATCTTAACATTTTCATAATATATTCATTAGCTAAGTTAAATCACGATTTATAAATTTTTAACTCTAAACGTTTCATAATATTTTATCTTCAATATTTCATAATATATTCGTTACCTAAACATTTCATAATGTATCTTAAACATTTCATAATATATAATATATCCATTAGCTAAGTTGAAATTCTCCATATATGTCGTCGAATTTAACATAGATTCGTGTATGTTTGAATAAATTAATATATAAATTGGGTGTCAATGCCAAATTTGTTTCAATTATTATAAAAAATTAAAAGATCTTGAATGTACATTTATGTATTCTCCTTTGACTATCATCATCGAGCTAGTTAGCCTGAACAAAATACTAAGAAGTTACACTGAAAAGATATTATAAGAACTAGTATTTGGTACCCGCGCGTTTGCGCGTTTTGTTAATAAATTGACCCGATCTTTTTCAAAATACAATAAATAAATAAATACAACTTTATATAACTACATTCAATTTATATTTAAATGCTAAAACTTAAATTATTATAAATGTAATGAATACATTTCGGGTGGGTTGCTATTTCCCGCTTGGGGCTCCGGTGCGTTCGATTCAGGCGACGGGTGGCTCTGCGTGTGGCGTGACTGGTCTTTCTTTATGTGTGATGAGATTTTGGCAGTCGGAGTCGGGACAGGCTGGGGCTGAGGCAGTGTGTATCGAGGCGTCTCCTTTCTCCGGAAGACTGTTTCCTTGGATGTTCATCTTCACTGCCCACAGGTGTATCCTGATGTGTCGTCGGCCTGGGATGCTGCTCTCGGAGAGTGTTTGGCTTCGTCTTTCGTCTACGTCTTCATTCCATTTCGGTTTGGTTGTATTTGTTTCGCCTTTGTAGAGTGTTGTTTCTTGTATCTGCACCATCTTTGTATTTTCTATTTGTTTAGACGGTTTCCGTCTACCGACTTGTTGGCCTTAGAGTTTCAGAGTTGTCTGACCTCGAATTTTTTCCTTGTCAAAATAATAATAATAATAATAAATTATATTTTATTATGTTAATTTGTTTGAAATATTTTTTTATTAAAATTTATGCTTGAAATATTTTAATAAAACATTCAATCAATTGTAAAATAAATTAAAGTAAAATCTTGTTAGATGAAATTGAATATACAACTAAGAGGTTAATTTCACTTATGTGTCACTTACTCGTATAGTCTAAACCCTTTTGACTATATCTAAAACGTCCATGGAATTTTTTTTTTTTGAAACACATACAATTTGTCATACAGATACTTGATCACCATCTTTACATACCCTCTTTATATATTTTGATAAAAATATTTTATATATATAGAACAATCAACATGTTAAAAGATAGAATACTATTATTATATTTGATTAGTTTGGATCGGTGCTATATATATATAAACATCTTTTATATAGATTTCTTTTGTAATATAGTTATAATTACTTTCAATAATACCTTATTATTATATTTGATTAGTTAAATTGGATATATTTTCAACAATAATTGTAGCACGTGTATGATACATTTATCTAATTAAAATATAAGGTTATATTGGATAGATCAGTGATCTAAAAACATGATTCAAAATAATATGAATTAATAAAAGATTAACTAAAAAACAAAATTTCTATTAAAAAAAAATACTTTTTTTAATTGGCTTCTCTCCGACAAAGTGCGTGCTCAATCTCAATTTCACGATTATGATAGTAATTACTACTGTAATTAGTAAGACGCCTATACGGTCTCAAACACCAATTCCATAACAACCTCTTATCTCTCCTTGCTTGCTCCGGTCTCGTGCCCGACATCATCCGATCCCAACATCTTATCATCAATTTTCCGGCATGAAAAGCACACCAAAAATAAAAATAAATTACCGGCATGAATAATAATATAATTTTACATAAATTTATCTAATTAAGATATAAGGTTATATTGGATAAATTGTTTGATCTAAAAAGATAATTTTGTTTAGTTAACTATATTGGCTTATTAATTTATGTTGTCCTTTTTTCCAATTTTTTTTTCAAAATTAAATTAAAATTTATTTATATATATTTTTAGGCCACCATAGACATTGATTGTGGCTTGAAACGATGCACATACCAGATCATATCCACCGTTGTACGCTGGGGTGTCCGGTGAGATACGTCATTAAGGTTATATTGAATAGATTATGTAAAAAGAGAAGTTTTTAGCTAACTATATTCGTTTATTAATTGATGTGGGCCAGAAATATAATAGCACTTTAATCCAGAATATGACATATAAGAAAAAATGCAAAAATAATCTCGTTTAATCCAGAAAATTTCGTGGACGATATTATAGGATTATACATAGATTTCTTTTCTAAAATTTTATTTGAAAAAAAAAAACAAATTAAGATATAAGGTTACCGTAATTGACCTATATATCACTCTAAATTCCTTCGATGGATCTTTACCGATCGAGCCATAGTAATAGATTTCATCATTGTCGAACATATGTAGTCAGTGTAATTGAATATGCAAACTAAGATAAAAAAAATTAATAATTGTCTATAAAAAATATTGTAACCAACAACTAAGATCTAATTAACATACTCTTAAATATTTATATTATTTATTTAAATTATTTAAATTATTTTAAGGTGTTTTCATTTTTTTTTAAATCAAACTATTCTTTTTATCATATATATTGATAAGATTTGAAACCTACATACTTCCCCTAATCTAAAATTTAAAATTTTTACTTTTAGTATATAATTTTTTTAATAATTTTTAAGTATAATATATATATATATATATATATATATATATATATATATATATATATATATATATATATATATATGGTTATAGAAGTTAGATTTATTTTTTTAATCTATATTCCATAGATAAAATTGTTTTGGTCTCTTATCGTACAACTAAATATGAGGGATTTGAATGGAATGTCCAGTTGTCTCCCATCATTTAACCTGTTACCTGCTACACTTGTAAGCGGATATCCGCTTTTAGCAATTTTTTTCCGGATGGGGTTAGTTGTGCAAGGGTCATCACCCAAGAGGGTCATTTTAGCAAATTTGCCACTAAATATACTATACTAATATTACTATATTGAATATTGGTTAATTAATCAGGTAAAAGAAATTGGACTGTGCTCTTTATTTGAAAAAAAAATGTATGTCATATAATATTATATAACCAACTAAGATATGGATATATATACTTAACGTTGAAAATGTTAAACACTCATTTTAAACGATTAATTCATATTTACTCTATGAGATAGATTTGGCCGATATATACTGACGTATGATGATTCAACCAATTTATCAACTATGATTATTATATATATAGATCGATATTTTCTCATTGTAATTCTATCTTATATTAATACCACGTATTATATTTGCTAGACACACAAAATTGATTCTCTCTACATGTACATATACCTGTATTATATAAACTTTAAATCCACCTTGATTCTAATATATTATATATTTTGTCAAGAATTGAATATTGGATGAATATTAATAGGGACCTTAATAGTTGGTATATACATTTTCTGGATTAAAATCTATATAATGATATAATGATTGTTTATTATATACTACGGTGCATTATATTTTTTAGTATAATTTGACATAATGGATATTGATCAAATTGACGGAATTCATAATATTGGATAAGATTTATTTCATCTAAAAAGTTAAGTTTTCTACCCTACTAAGATATAAGGTTAGATATTTATGAAAAAACCTAATTAAGATATAAGATTATACCTGATAGATTATATATGTATCTAAAAAGATAAGTTTTTTTACCTATCTATATTGACTTAATAATTAATGTGACCCAAAAATATATAAAAAAAGATTAATCTTCATTAGTAATTTTTTTATTTATCTATCTTATCTTTGTACTTATAATTGACATTGAAAACGTATAAAACCTATCCACTAATTAATTAGAGACCATGCCTATAAATAAAACGTTTATTTAACATATTTTTAAACATGCATAAACTTATCCACTAAAATTGAATAACATTAGATAGATTACTAACGATAAGTTACGAAGCACCAACCCCAATTTTGATGGCGTCTCCATATCAGTCCTGCCAAAACCATGCAAAAATAAAATAAAAATTATACGGCAAAGTTGAATTCTCAGGAAATTTATTTCGGTTTGATTTATTCCTTCATTATGAAATCGATGGTCGTTCGATGTTTCCGTCGGGGAGTTTTCATGTGTGTGGTCTCGATAGTGAAATTTGAAAGTCTATAAATTGAATATTCCTTCAAAATCTGGAAAAAAAAACGATAAATATATGAATATAAAATTATTTTAGGATATATATATATACACACACGTACGTTGTAGGATTTATATATGATTAATAAATTGTCAAAACTAATATACTTCAATAATGATGATCGATATTGATAGTTGCGGCAAATACTCCTACGAATGAAGAGGTTAATGATGATAATGCAGGTTTGGTGTTGGGGATACCTCGTAGATAACCTCTATATATATATGAACTACAATATTCTATCTTAAACACTTAATTAATTATCTATTCAACATAAAATCTTATGAGATATATATCCATGGAATTTTTTTGGCAAAATTAGTTTACATTTAAAAAGGCAGGGGGGAAAAATCTTATTTTATATGAATTTATTCTAAATATTGTTTATTAATTGATGTGGCCCAGAAATATAATACCGCTTTAATCCAGAAAATGCCACGCAGGCAGAAATAATCCCGTTTAATCCAGAAAATTCCGTGGCAGCGAGGTCGCTCCAGCGGTCTCTGTTTTAGTATTTTATATAGATTAGTTTTAAATTTCTTTTAATGTATATAAGTTTGTTAGAAAAACAAAAAAATATTTTATTAAAAGGTATATGGAAAGAATCGAAGGTATGAAAGTATTGAGTTTTATCTAACAATATTTTGTTTTTGAAACATCATTGTTGTTTTTGTTACTATTATTATTTAGGTAAAAATCTATAGTCATTTTGGAAACATAGCCAATGTTCATACTTATATTACACTATAGTCAGTTTCTTAAAAATTTCTACGTATATATAACAAAAGGTGTGTATGAGTTTTTTGTTAAGTGGCCATTTTGGGTCCAATTTTTAAGACATAGGCCACAAGGGTAGCAATATTAGGTAATAGGCCATAATTTTCAATTTTACCCCTACTATTATATTTTTTATTTCCCCTTCCCGTGCTTCTTCTTCCCCATCTAATTGAGGCAAACAATGGATGGAGGCGGAGGCGTGTTCCCGTGCTTCTTCTCCCCGTCGCGAACGCTGCCACAACACAACCACCAATCGTCGGCGCCGCCACCACCGCACCGTCCTCAATTGAAGGCCGAATCAAAGCTCACAACCGAGCCCTCCTCCATTGAAGGCCGAATCGAAGCTCCTCGTGCACCCTAAATCACGTTCGACCCTAAATCGAAGCCTTCTACCCGCTCAATCACGTTCTACATCTCTCAAGGATGGTTTTCGTGCAAAAACCCCTCTCAAATTTATACAAAATCGCTAACCGCCATTGTTGGACACCTTGGAGCTTCGTGAAACACCCGCTTAGCAGCCCCTGTTCAAGCATTCGTCGCGTTTTGTAAGATCATCCTTCGACAAAATAAACACAACGAGACTGAAGTAGAGATTGCACTCGTCAGTTTGATAGGTCATACGCGTCAAACGGAGCTTTGTGTAAGGAGAACGATCCGTCGGAAGATCAGCGAAAACCACTGTTGAAGCTGCTCGAAATGGGGGAAGAAGAAGACTAATTACGCAAAACCTCCCAGACTTTCTGTTTTTATAAAATATGCCCCTGTGTTAATTTCTAAAATTTCAGAAATTATCCCGCAATTATAGAAGTTGTTCTAACTCGCATAATCTCCATTAAAAAATTAAAAATGTAACTATTATTGTCACCATGATAAAAACAAAGTCATAGATACTGTCACCACTATAAAAAAAAGTGGTCGTAGACACTGTAATCAAAGGGAAATCTTATAGGGACTAATGAGAAACCAAAATGCATGTGGTGACAGTTCTCCTATAACATATGAATAGTTAAGAGGGTCATAGATGCTGTAAGCAAAATAAAAATAGGATCATAGACACTGTAACCACTATAAAAACACGGTCAAATACACTGTAATCAAAAAAGGAAAACCCTATAGACGATGTAACCAAAATAATAACAGCTTTATAGACATTATCTCCACTATGAAAAAATGTTTATAGACATTGTAATCAAAAGGAAATCTTATCATAAAGGAAGAACAAACCATGTAAGGGCTAATGAGAAGCCAAAATAAATGTGATGACAGTTCTCCTCTAATACATGAATGGGTAAGAGGGTCATGGACATTGTAATCAAAATAATAATAGTGTCATAGTCACTGTCACCACTATAAAAACAAAGCCATAAACACTGTAATCAAAAGGAAAACTCTATAGACGTTGTAGCAAAAATAAAAACAACTTTATAGACATTGTCACCACTATGAAAAAGGTTCTTAGACAATGTAATCAAAGGAAAACCCTAGGAAAAGAGAAGCATAAACCCTAAAGGGGCTAATGAGAAGCCAAAAGAACATGTGATGACATTTCTTCTCTAATTTCTAGTTTTTTAGATTTTTTTAAAGTAGTGTCACCACAATAAAAAAATTTTTAAAATGTAACTACTATTGTAACCACTATAAAAAAAATAAAGTCATAGATACTGTCACCACTATAAAAACATGGTCATAGACACTGTAATCAAAAGGAAAACCCTATAGACGCCGTAACCAAAATAAAAACAGTTTTATAAACATTGTCAACACTATGAAAAAAAGGTTATAGACACTGTAATCAAAGGAAAATTCTAGAAAAAGAGAAGCACAAACCCTAAAGGGGCTAATGAGAAGCCGATATTCATGTGGTGACAGTTCTCCTCTAATATATGAATCGTTAAGATGGACATAAACGTTGTAATCAAAATCAAAACAGAGTCATAGACACTGTAACCAAAGAAAACCCCTAGGACTAGGGAAGTGTAAACCCTATAGGAGCTAATGAGATGTCAAAATACATGTGATGACAATTTTTATCTAATTTCTAAGTTATAGTTTTCTAGATTTTTTTTAAAGTAGTGTCACCACAATAAAAAAAAAATTAAAAATGTAACTATTGTTGTCATCATAATAAAAATAAAGCCATAGATACTGTCACCACTATAAAAAGATGGTCATAGATACTGTAATCAAAAGGAAAACCCTATAGACGCTGTAACAAAAATAAAAATAGCTTTATAAACACTGTCATCACTATGAAAAAAGGTTCATAGACACTGTAACCAAAAGGAAAACCCGATGATTAGGGAAGCATAAACCCTAAAGGGCTAATGAGAAGCCAAAAGAACATGTGATGTACAGTATGGTTTAGGGTTAAGTCTATAGGGTTTAGGGCCAAGGCCCTAAACCCTAAATCCTAAACCCTAAATCCTAAAATGTTAAGTACAGTACGTCATTAAGAGATTATTGTTGTCACCAAATGGAAAACCCTAGGACAAGGGAAGCACAAACCCTATAGGGGCTAATGAGAAGCCAAAATAAATGTGATAACAGTTCTCCTCTAATACTTGAATGGGTAAGAGGGTCATAGATGTTGTAATCAAAATAAAAATAGTATCATAGCCACTGTCACCACTATAAAAACATTGTCATAAACACTGTAATCAAAGAGAAATCATATCATAAAGGAAGAATAAACCCTATAGTGACTAATGAGAAGCCAAAATAAATGTGATGACAGTTCTCCTCTATTACATGAATGGGTAAGAGGGTCATAGACACTGTAATCAAAATAAAAACAATGTCATAGCCACTGTCACCACTATAAAAACAAAGTCATAGACACTGTAATCAAAAGGAAAACTCTATATACGTTGTAACCAAAATAAAAACAGCTTTATACACACTGTCACCACTAAGAAAAAAGGTTCATAGACACTGTAATCAAAGGAAAACCCTAGAAAAAGGGAAGCACAAACCCTAAAAGGGCTAATGAGAAGCCAAAAGAACATGTGATGTACAGTATGGTTTAGGGTTTAGGGTTAAGTCTTTAGGGTTTAGGGCCAAGGCCCTAAACCCTAAACCCTAAAATGTTAAGTACAGTACGTCGTTAAGAGATGATTGTTGTCACCAAATGGAAAACCCTATGACAAGGTAAGCACAAACCCTAAAAGGGCTAATGAGAAGCCAAAAGACATTAGGTGGACAGTTCTCCTTCAATATATGAATGAGTAAGAGAGTCATAGACACTGTCATCACTATAAAAATAATGTAACACCCCCTTTTTAATCCCAAGAGGACGTTACAGCGCCAGTGAATCCGCGGACTTTAATGTCTTTGAATTCACCTGAGGCTTATAGGGACATGCAACCATGCTCCCATAAACAAGATGATAATATAAATATAATAAAATGGGCGTAAGTAAATAAAATTTATTAGTTTAAAATATATGTTCATAATAATAATAAGAATACTGAAACCATAAAGTATAAATAAATTCCCAAAATAAATGAAAGGAAAGTAGCGGTGCGGAAACTTTAAAGGGTTCAAAACTTGTAGTAAAGTATTCAATAACTGATAGCCCACTCTTCAACTCTCTCCTGCTCCGTTGTTTGCACTAGACCTGTGGAATATGGTCTGGTGTTTCGTGAGAACGAAGGACACCAGCCATCCAATAAATAGGATGGTTAGTACAATAAAGACTAGCAAATGATAGGGAAAATGTTCAGACTTTAACCTTACAGTGACCATAAAACGGTATGTCTCAGGTTAAGGGAATGACACGAATATTTAAAGTGGAAACTGGTAAAAAGGTAAAATTCCAAACATGACTCAGATGATCGTGAGGATCGATTATAAGATAAGAAATGGAATTATACCTCGAGTAAAAGTGAAGTATAATATAACTGAATTGATCACCTATTAATAATCTCAATAATCACAATAATGTATATATGTAAATAACAAAATATAAAGCGTAGTGACACGGGTCCAGACTCAACTAGAACTGCGACCTGAGACTTTGAAGTCTAATAGGGACACGGGTCCAGACTCAACTAGGACTGCGACCTGAGACTTTGAAGTCTAATATGGACACGGGCCCAGACTCAACTAGAACTGCGACCTGAGACTGTAGTCTAGATATTCCATGGAACCTTTTAGATTGGGCTTTACACTATTCCCAACCTGCGAGATAGTCCTCGCACTGACTTTAAGTCAATTCGCACCACGTGAGATGCACATCTTAACATATCATACCTAAGCATCACATGGTGCATATCTTAACTTATCATACATATCTTAACTTATCATACATAACTAGTTTATACTAGGTGATCATAATAACGACATCAAACCAACAAGGACGTACAAGCACAGATATTTCAAAGGATTTTAATATCGCATGCTATTAATTTGCATGAAAGAAACAAGCAGAATTTCATGCAATTAAGGAAGAAGAAAATGGGCAACCTTTACTTATCTCAAGTTATAAATAAACATCATATTTAATACTATCACACTATACTTACATTAATAAGAATTGCCCATTAATTTAACTCATGCCAATTTATGATTAAAAAGATAAATTACATCAAGCAGACGAATATGCAATTTATCGAAACTGGCAAGGAACTTGGCCACAGGGCCGCATTCGACACGGAAGAATAAAAAGGCACGTCAAAACAAAATCACGAAACATGCAAAGTGCATTGAACGAAATCATCGAAACTGGCAAGGAACTTGGCCACAGGGCCGCATTCGACACGGAAGAATAAAAAGGCACGTCAAAACAAAATCACGAAACATGCAAAGTGCATTGAACGAAATCACTTGCCTTGACTTCCGATGATCAGCTGATGACGACCAGGCGAGAATTTAGCACCTATCGAATCCAACGGAAAAAGGGATATTAATATTAGTATTGTATGAAATTAACTTTACTTAACTCAATTTAAAATTGAGTTAATTCTATAAAGTTAAATATTATATACCAATATGAATTCCTCGTGGAGCGGGATCCGGCGTGAGTGCTTCGAGATTTCTTGGTGTCGCTGAAATGGGCAAGGATTTAATAATTTAGAAATATTGGCCACTTGACTTAATAAGTAATTAAGTTAGGGCCAAAAACGGAAATTGTATAAAACAATGGAAGTTTTTTTGTAATTAAAACAAAAGAGATTAAAATGTCCAATTCACTGTCTTCTTCGACTCACGTACAGGGGGCAGGGTATGGACGGACGAACTCCTCGACGGGATGGCTCACGGCACAGGCGATTCGGGGACGGCGACCGACGCTCGGACTGGGATGGTCGTCGGCAATCGGCGGCGGCGCTCGGACAAGGGTCGAAGGCGGCGCGATGGTGGTCGCGGGGCAACAGTAGCACTCGGACAAGGAAATCCGAGTCGCAGGCACAGCTTTCCTCCGGCGTTGAGCTATCGGCGATCGAAGACGGCGACTCTGCGGTGCTGGGCAGTGAATCGACGGCGCAGGGCGGCTGCTCAGGTCGGTTCGATTGCTGACGACAGTAATCGAAGGCGGCGCGATTGAGATCGCGGTGGGGGCAGCAACTGAGCTCGATCGCTCGGCTGTTCACGGGCGCGCTTCCGGCGAGGCTCCGACTGCAGGGGGTGCAATCGGTGTAGGCGATGGCTGGCTGCAGTGGCTCGGATTCGGCGTGGTTGCTCCCGATTGCAGTGGTGCTGCTGCTCACGGGGATTTCGCGAGAATTGGAAGAGGATGGTGAAGAGGAAGGCTGTGGGATGTGAAGATCAGCAGGGCCCTCCCCTCTATTTATACTGCTGGAATTGGAATTGATTTAAGGAAAGAGAGAGGAAGAGATCGATCAGTTGAGCATGGAGGAGATCTCGGACTAGTTGGGTGAGATTGGGGATAATCCCCTGTGAGTTTATCTGATAGAAGATTCAGGGGAGAAAAGAAAGGTAAAAGGTCACCTTTTATTATTTTTTTACTAAGCTAAAAATAATAAATGGGCCTTAATTTGGGCTAAACGATAGGCCTTTTCTATTGGGTTTCCTCTTGTAGAAAATAAAATAGGTATTTGACTATATATTATACATATATACGGATCTATATATATATATATACACATTATATATATTGGCGGAATGAAAATATTATTTAATTTAACTTTATAAATTAAATAGCAAGAATGTTTAGACGATAAAATTAAAATAATATAATTATTCTAATTTATATTATATATCTTATGTGAATTTATTGGTTTCCCAAACTCACATAGTATAGTATAATATTATTTAAAGAAATATCCCAAAATTAATTTGGGGTATTTCATACCTCTCTCCTTAAAATAAGTTTCGTCCCGAAACTTAGAAAAAGAAAAAGGAAAGGGAAATGAGTTGAAAATAAGATATAACCTCGAAATAGATGAGGAAATATAGATAGATGAAAGGAGAGCTAGGTGTATATAACAATGATTCCCGAATGGGTAGAATTTAAGCATACTTCGCTTAATGTACTTATCGAATACATGAGCGATGAGAATTACATCTAAAGTAACTCATTGATTTCCGAACTCCTCAATGACAAAGTTTGAAACTTTTAACCCTATGAAAACAGTGTATCTCAATAACTATAAATATCTAAAATAAGGATAATAAAATTTTGAAAGACATCTTTTAATATTCACACTCGTTGCTCGGGATAAGTGAACTCGCATCTCATAAGAAACAGGGTTAACTAGCTTGTCATTGGCTTTCGTCTCAGCCCCCATCTGGCTTCCTTTTCCAGGTTGCCAAATGGCCCGGCCGGGTGGCTTTGAAGGCAACCATTGTGACAAAACTAGTCAGCCTTTTTCATATGGGTTGAGTTATGGCTCTTCATCTTCTGGTTTGTCGACATGAGCGTTGTCCGGTTCTTCAGCACATGCGTCCTTGCGTCCTTGTCTTCATAAATCGTGAATATCTATATTTAAAATTAATATTCTCAAACTTTTACCAATGAGAGTTCGGTTGCTCGATCATGGAAAGAAGAGATGAGATATATAACCCATGATCGTTTAATACTATCGAGATTTAGAAAAGACGAACCTACATGCATAGAGGGTTACTAATTATCCCCATAAAGGACCTTACGTTTGACATATCGACCGTTAATCACTAATTTCACATGCGGGTATTAGTCCTGCTTATACAGAAGCAAAACAGAGGAGCCCTTCTAGAGTCTATAGGGAGCACTTCCCGACTCTTTTTCGATAAAAACACGGGCTGACCGACTTGACATGGAATTAGAAGTATCAACATACTAGAGCTGACTGTATAACATAAAAGGAGTATTAGTAGGGAAGTGTGCGAAGCTTATATGGTATTCAACGTTAGAATATTGCCAATTCGCACACCAATTCCTCACTTTGACTCGAACCTATAAGGTTGTAAAGACGAATCCAAAATTGACTAGTTATAATAATAATAACGAAAAGTTGATTCCTAGATATGGAGTTCATCGGAACACTCGCACAATGACTCACTTTATTGAAATGCTAGAACAGATTAACATAAAGAAATTTCTAAACAGCTTGACGTTGCACAATTTTTTTCTTTTCAGTGTAGCTTACTCCTGTTCGTCAGCCTCGGTAATGGCATCTAAAGTGTAAAGCTTAGGACCTTGATTAGACGTCTCTTCCATCGGGGCCTTGTTCTTATTCCGCATTATAGGTTCCGGTGCAGCTTGCATCTTATGACCCCATGGTTGAGGTGGGTTTGTTGTTGAGTTTGGAGCTCGTGGTGCAACTGCTGAAGCTTGTTGTGACCGAGCTTGACCATCACCCGAGTTCCTACAAAACTTCACCATATGTCCATACCTCCCACATCCTCTACAAACTCGAGCGTTCTCCTCACATGCAGGTCTTTTATGGCCTAGCTTACCACAATTGTGGCAAACTATTGGCTGGCCACTTCTCACAGAGATAGTATCCTGACCTGACCGGGTGCGGCCAGCTGCCGACCCCTCAACAGATGCAGAAGGAGCTGGCCTCTTCGAGCCAGAATATTGCTGACGATCTATCCTCCGATCGTACATCTCCCGAGTCCTTCTGCTTTCATCAAGAGTAGCCTCAACTCTGTACGCTGCGTCAATATAAGCATCAAGAGTCTCGTTTTTGTAAGCCAACATCTGCAGCTTCAGCTCTGGGTACATCCATTCATGGAAATAATCAACCTTGTGCTTCTCAGTTTGTACCAGTTCCTCAGCGTAGGGCAACAGCTCATAAAACTTGTTCACCAGTTGAGCTAATTTCATCCCCTTGGTGTTGGGGTAGAGGAACTCTCTCTTCTTTTCTAACCTCAGCGACGAAGAGAAGTAATGATCGCTGACAAGCTTCTTGAATACCTCCCAAGAAGGATCATTGGCCCAAGTGTGGTAGGCAGTCTCCCACCACTGTCCAGCTGCGCCCTTCAGGTACAAAGCAGCAATATGTACCTTAGTGTCGTCGGTGCAGTGGATACCTCGGAAGACTTTCTCAATATGCGTGAACCACTGGACCACTTTGAACGGCTCACCGGTTCCATCATAGCTGTCCACCTTGCTTGCATTGACCGATTTTAGGACATTGTTGTAGGTGTCCATCGGTCCAGTTGGGTGGTTAGGCGGAGGGTTAGGTGTCACCCGATCTCCATTTGTTGCACGCCCATTAGGAGGTGGACACCTATGCTCTCCCACTACCTCAGCCACGACTTCTCTTACCATTCCTTTCAGGGCTTGCATCAGCTCTTCGTTCAACATGTTACCAGCTGAGATGTGCTGCCTCTGGCTGGCATAGGAAGCCCTATCCTGACTTTGGCCGCCATTCTGCCTCTGGCTGGCGTGAGAAGCCCTAGCCTGACTTTGGCCGCCATTCTGTGACGAATCCTCGGACTCATCTACCCGCTCCATGTGTGGGTTCGGAATATGATTCTCCACTCGATGAGAGTTAGGTGGCGGCATGATGGGCTCAGTAGCGGCTTTGGTACGTCTCCTAGTATTCATGATCTGAAGGTAGGAGATACTATATTAATCAACTCGACGAGATAATCCAGAAAGCAAGATTTAGAACAAGAATAAAGAATATAAGCTTAGTCTATGGTAGGAGCAGGAGCTTGAGCAGGACTATCAGACAATCATTTTAAAATCATTTCCAAAATTGCTTACGTTTTTAAATACAACTTAGTTTTGATAAAAGCATTTGAAATTCACTTTAGAAATCATTTTTTTGAACTTCGAATTAAAACGTTTTAAAACCTACAGCTCTGATACCACCTTCTGTAACACCCCCTTTTTAATCCCAAGAGGACGTTACAACGCCAGTGAATCCGCGGACTTTAATGTCTTTGAATTCACCTGAGGCTTATAGGGACATGCAACCATGCTCCCATAAACAAGATGATAATATAAATATAATAAAATGGGCGGAAGTAAATAAAATTTATTAGTTTAAAATATATGTTCATAATAATAATAAGAATACTGAAACCATAAAGTATAAATAAATTCCCAAAATAAATGAAAGGAAAGTAGCGGTGCGGAAACTTTAAAGGGTTCAAAACTTGTAGTAAAGTATTCAATAACTGATAGCCCACTCTTCAACTCTCTCCTGCTCCGTTGTTTGCACTAGACCTGTGGAATATGGTCTGGTGTTTCGTGAGAACGAAGGACACCAGCCATCCAATAAATAGGATGGTTAGTACAATAAAGACTAGCAAATGATAGGGAAAATGTTCAGACTTTAACCTTACAGTGACCATAAAACGGTATGTCTCAGGTTAAGGGAATGACACGAATATTTAAAGTGGAAACTGGTAAAAAGGTAAAATTCCAAACATGACTCAGATGATCGTGAGGATCGATTATAAGATAAGAAATGGAATTATACCTCGAGTAAAAGTGAAGTATAATATAACTGAATTGATCACCTATTAATAATCTCAATAATCACAATAATGTATATATGTAAATAACAAAATATAAAGCGTAGTGACACGGGTCCAGACTCAACTAGAACTGCGACCTGAGACTTTGAAGTCTAATAGGGACACGGGTCCAGACTCAACTAGGACTGCGACCTGAGACTTTGAAGTCTAATATGGACACGGGCCCAGACTCAACTAGAACTGCGACCTGAGACTGTAGTCTAGATATTCCATGGAACCTTTTAGATTGGGCTTTACACTATTCCCAACCTGCGAGATAGTCCTCGCACTGACTTTAAGTCAATTCGCACCACGTGAGATGCACATCTTAACATATCATACCTAAGCATCACATGGTGCATATCTTAACTTATCATACATATCTTAACTTATCATACATAACTAGTTTATACTAGGTGATCATAATAACGACATCAAACCAACAAGGACGTACAAGCACAGATATTTCAAAGGATTTTAATATCGCATGCTATTAATTTGCATGAAAGAAACAAGCAGAATTTCATGCAATTAAGGAAGAAGAAAATGGGCAACCTTTACTTATCTCAAGTTATAAATAAACATCATATTTAATACTATCACACTATACTTACATTAATAAGAATTGCCCATTAATTTAACTCATGCCAATTTATGATTAAAAAGATAAATTACATCAAGCAGACGAATATGCAATTTATCGAAACTGGCAAGGAACTTGGCCACAGGGCCGCATTCGACACGGAAGAATAAAAAGGCACGTCAAAACAAAATCACGAAACATGCAAAGTGCATTGAACGAAATCATCGAAACTGGCAAGGAACTTGGCCACAGGGCCGCATTCGACACGGAAGAATAAAAAGGCACGTCAAAACAAAATCACGAAACATGCAAAGTGCATTGAACGAAATCACTTGCCTTGACTTCCGATGATCAGCTGATGACGACCAGGCGAGAATTTAGCACCTATCGAATCCAACGGAAAAAGGGATATTAATATTAGTATTGTATGAAATTAACTTTACTTAACTCAATTTAAAATTGAGTTAATTCTATAAAGTTAAATATTATATACCAATATGAATTCCTCGTGGAGCGGGATCCGGCGTGAGTGCTTCGAGATTTCTTGGTGTCGCTGAAATGGGCAAGGATTTAATAATTTAGAAATATTGGCCACTTGACTTAATAAGTAATTAAGTTAGGGCCAAAAACGGAAATTGTATAAAACAATGGAAGTTTTTTTGTAATTAAAACAAAAGAGATTAAAATGTCCAATTCACTGTCTTCTTCGACTCACGTACAGGGGGCAGGGTATGGACGGACGAACTCCTCGACGGGATGGCTCACGGCACAGGCGATTCGGGGACGGCGACCGACGCTCGGACTGGGATGGTCGTCGGCAATCGGCGGCGGCGCTCGGACAAGGGTCGAAGGCGGCGCGATGGTGGTCGCGGGGCAACAGTAGCACTCGGACAAGGAAATCCGAGTCGCAGGCACAGCTTTCCTCCGGCGTTGAGCTATCGGCGATCGAAGACGGCGACTCTGCGGTGCTGGGCAGTGAATCGACGGCGCAGGGCGGCTGCTCAGGTCGGTTCGATTGCTGACGACAGTAATCGAAGGCGGCGCGATTGAGATCGCGGTGGGGGCAGCAACTGAGCTCGATCGCTCGGCTGTTCACGGGCGCGCTTCCGGCGAGGCTCCGACTGCAGGGGGTGCAATCGGTGTAGGCGATGGCTGGCTGCAGTGGCTCGGATTCGGCGTGGTTGCTCCCGATTGCAGTGGTGCTGCTGCTCACGGGGATTTCGCGAGAATTGGAAGAGGATGGTGAAGAGGAAGGCTGTGGGATGTGAAGATCAGCAGGGCCCTCCCCTCTATTTATACTGCTGGAATTGGAATTGATTTAAGGATAGAGAGAGGAAGAGATCGATCAGTTGAGCATGGAGGAGATCTCGGACTAGTTGGGTGAGATTGGGGATAATCCCCTGTGAGTTTATCTGATAGAAGATTCAGGGGAGAAAAGAAAGGTAAAAGGTCACCTTTTATTATTTTTTTACTAAGGTAAAAATAATAAATGGGCCTTAATTTGGGCTAAACGATAGGCCTTTTCTATTGGGTTTCCTCTTGTAGAAAATAAAATAGGTATTTGACTATATATTATACATATATACGGATCTATATATATATATATATACATTATATATATTGGCGGAATGAAAATATTATTTAATTTAACTTTATAAATTAAATAGCAAGAATGTTTAGACGATAAAATTAAAATAATATAATTATTCTAATTTATATTATATATCTTATGTGAATTTATTGGTTTCCCAAACTCACATAGTATAGTATAATATTATTTAAAGAAATATCCCAAAATTAATTTGGGGTATTTCAAATAAGGTCATAGATATTGTAATCAAAGGTCATAGACACTTTCACTCAAAATACATGTGGTTTCAAGGTCATAGAAATTGTCACCACTATGAAAAAAGGGGCGTAGGCACTGTCACCACTATGAAAAAAAGATCATAGACACTGTAATCAAAGGAAACCCTATAGACGTTGTAACCAAAATAAAAACAGGGCTATAGACACTGTCACCACTATGAAAAAAGGGGCGTAGGCACTGTCACCACTATGAAAAAAATATCATAGACACTGTAATCAAAGGAAACCATATAGACGTTGTAACCAAAATAAAAACAGGGATATAGACATTGTCACCACTATGAAATAAGGGTCAAAGACACTGTAATCAAAGGAAAACCCTACGACACGGGAGGCATAAAAACAGGATCATAAACACTGTCACCACTATAGAAACAGTATAATAGACGTTGTAACCACTATAAAAAAAGATTGTAAACACTGTCACAACTATAAAAACGGGTCATAGACACTGTAACCAAAGGAAATCCCTGAGAAAAGGGAAGCACAAACCCTAAAAGACTAAACTTAACCAAAAGAACATGTGTCACCACGACGGAGTCACTGTCACCACGCTTATTAGTGGTGATACTTGTGTGGTGAGACATGAATTTTTTTTGGTGGCAACTTCATTTTAAGCTTTTTTTTACGGAGTCACTGTCACAATTCTTATTAGTGTTGACACGTGTGTGGTTCATGGTTATTAGGATCCCGATCCGGATCCTACGATCCTACGATCCTAGGATTCTAGGCAAGGTTTTGATCCGGATCAGGGATATAGACTCCTTCGTGCTAGGATCCATCTAGGATCCCATGGATCCTATGGGATTGTATGGGATCGGTAGGATCCTACCGATCCTAGAAAAAATATCCGATCCTAGTAAAAATCATATTTGTGTAATTGTGTTTGTTTTGTTTGAATATTGGGCCTTCTAGATACGATGAACCTTTTTATTTTTTATTTTTTGGTAGCCCATCTCCTTAGAAATTGAAGGGAGAAGAGTGAAGATGTTGAATTGAAACCCTAACCCCTTTGTTTCATTACTCAACTCGACAAATCCACGTCTGAGCGCCTGGAATTGTTCATGATGTGGTTAATTGCGATGATGGCATTTGAAACTAGAGATGTCATTGGATATTTGGATGTGTGATTTATCTCTTGTATGTTTGTCATATTTTAAGACATTATCCTTGTCTGTTTGTCACCTTTTGAGACATTATTCTTGACAAATTATGAATGTTAAATGCTTATTATTGGATTATTTTAGTTACATAATTTGTTTAATGGAGGAAAAGCTTAGTTTTATTTTAAAATTAAGGTATTTGTTTAGGATGGTTTGTTTTTATTTTATTTTTAATTTTTGTCTAGGATCTTACGATCCTACGATCCGATCCTACACCCTTGTCTCGATCCCACACAAGGATCCCGATCCTAAAAACCATGGTGTGGTTACATGATTTTTACTTTATTTTGTTTGTTTTATAGCCTTAAAGATATTACATATGGCAAGAAGGCATCATGGTAATATATTATAAACAAATTCTTTCATTTAATAGCCTATAGGTGTAGAAAGCATCATGGTAATCTATGTCCAAAGCTTGATGACAGCTTGCCCCGGTTAGTTTTGATTTCAAAACAATTGTACAAAGCCGTTGACACTCACCCTATGCATAAATCAATGCACCAAGCGAAGAACTTGCAAATTGGGTAGTTATTACATTGTAATCAAATAATTCCACAAAATAAACATACGATGTTGTATAACTTAATAACTGTAATCAAATCATTCCACAACCTCTGTCTCACTCCTCTTTAGTGCTTCATCTCCTCCACATCGATCTGATGTCGAGGCTGAGCCGAATCAAGCTTCTTCGGCGCCAATCACGCAGGGCACCAATCGAGCACCAATCATACAAGGGACCAATCGAGCTTTTTCATCTCCTCCACAATTGTACATGGCCATTGACACCTACCCTATGCATCAATCAATCAATCATACAGGGCACCAATCGAGTTTCTTCGGCGCCGGAACAGCGATCTTCATCGAAGGCTTCCTCTCGTTGAATCTCGAATTGGATTGCGGACTCAATTGGCTAGGTTTTGGTGCTGGAGAAAACAGATCGACGAGGCGTCCTCTCGTTGAATCTTGAACTGATTTGCGGACTCGATTGGGGGATCTGTTTCACAAGGAAGAAGGTAGGACGATGAATACTGTTATTGAGGATGATCGAACTCCGTTGAGGAGTTGCGCTGCGGCGGGGACGACAGGGCGCACCAACGGCGGGAGAGGGGTTTCTGAGGCTGCGGGAGGTTGGACTCTTTCTGTGCGCGTGCCGAGGTCTCCTCGTCGGCGGAATCAGTCTAGAGGAGGCGCCATGGGAGAGGATTCCGAGAGCTCGAGAGGGAGAACGGAGGCGGCATCAGTCTAGAGGAGGCGCCCAGTTGCCGTTATCAGATCTAAAAAAAAAGAAGCAGATAAACCTAAATATGAGGAGGGAGTAATAGGTAAGGGTAAACTTGGGATTATGAAAAAATAATGGCCATTTACTAGCAAAGAAAAGCATTTAGGTCATTTAGTAATTTGGTCCAAAGGCCTACTTCTTAAACTTATTACATACAATAAATAAGATTTATTTTTGTTACAAATATTGGTAAGGATATTATTAAATTGAATAATATTTCAGAAGGTATTGAGTTTTTTTTTTTATATCTAATATTGTATATGGAAAGAAGGTATGAAACTAATACAATTTCAAAAGAATATTAAAGTAGTGTACCTAAAGAGAATCGAACCCTTTCCATTATGCATAAAAACTCACACTAACAATCACGACAACTCTTAGTTAAATAAAAAGTTTTTCGATAAGGGCTTTCTTTAACAAAAATACTTATTTTCATTATAAAATTATGTATTTTGATTTAAAATAAACTTATTATATACAACAAGTAAGATTTCTTTTGTTACAATAGTTTAATGAATATTGGTAAGGATATATTTTAAAATGAAGATTTCTTTTTATTTATATTTTTGTCAATTAATTAACTAAAATATATATAGATAGATTGTGACTTATATAACTTTCTATAAACTATGACATCTATTATTTTATTAATTTTCCCCCTAAGATCAACCACAACACGCCAGTTAGGATATTTTTTCCCCAGGATCAATCACAACGCGCCACATATGACGCTATGCATCGGTTTTAGTATATGCATATAGATAGATGTGTGTGTGTGTGTGTGTATTTTTATTTATTTATATATAGATAGATATGGATACAGATATAGATATAGATAGTTTTATTACTTGCGCCTACATTATTATTTTTATAAATTTTATTTCCTTTACTATAGTTGCCCAATTGATACCAATATACTCCATATTAATCTACATTAATCTAATTAAATATATTCACACATTTAAATAAAATTAAAATTTTATCATATATGATTCTTTTTAAATATATTCGACAAAAGTTTGAATGTTTCCATATATAATTCTTTTTTAATTTACATATTGCAATTCTTTTTATCTTAATTTATTGAGTATACAGTCAAATTTTTTTAAAAATAATTCTCCATTTGTACATCATATTTTAAATTATATATTTATAATTAAAATAAAAAAAATACTTACAAAATCACATAATTACTTTTCCAAAAAGCTTGCTAATTTATTTTTCGAAAAATATTAATATGTTGCGCCTCTTGATTCACACCCATGTGAATCAAGAGGAGCAGGGTAGTTTTATTTTTTTAAAAAATTAAAAACTCTGCACCTCTTGATCCACAGGGCTGTGACTCAAAAGGGGCAGGGTATCGAAAAATAAAAATACCCTACGCCATAAGAGACGCAGATCTACGCCATAAGAGGCGCAAGAATTATAGTGAAAAATAACTAAACGAAATTTGGGGTGAATATAGTAAATTTTTTGGGTGCGTATAACAAATGCTATATATGTTGATATATTTAAAGGAGCCGTTGGAGGATACACAGTAGTGGGGCACATATATTTTGTGAGTGGAAATCTAGAGGTATATTTTATGGGTAGTCTCTTTGTTCCGCAAAACCCTTCGTATGGTTTTGCTTCTTGTTACTCTTTGGCTTCGCCATTACCTTTTTAGACAGACAATAACACAAATCAACAGAAATGAAAGAACACAAAATGAATGCCAAGAGCGAGAGAGTGCAAAGACTCACGACAGTACCCCAACTGAATAGGGCGACTCCTAAGGAAGTGTGGATCACCGATGTTGCCTCCTCCCTAACTGCTATTCGGGTATAAATAAACATTGAGAAATGTTTAAAAAAATATTTTTAGATTGATACCCTTATATTAGTACGTTTATAAAATTTTGTTATTAAAATTCATGTTTTAAAAATATAAATAATTAAATATTATTTTTTAATAGAAAAATAAAAAAAATTACAAAAATATTCACACTTTGTTGATTGAATGAAATAGATGGATGTGATTATTCACCATTTTTACCTTTTTTTAATTAAAAAACGATGGGCCCGCTGATTTTTTTACATCACTTGCGATGCAACGCGTATGGGGAAGACTTCTGTAGGCTCACCGGAAAGGACTTGTGGGTAGTACCCATAGGTCCTCGGTTCGAACCCCGAAATGACCGCTCTTTATTTACCAATTCAAGGACTCGTGGGTAGTACCCGTAGGCAATTCTCATGCAAGCCTTAATTTTGTGTTGTTGTGGGGCCCGTTGTAAAGGCCCGGATTTTTAAGTCCTAATTTTCGGAAAAAGAAATTAAAAAAGAATTTAAAACGGAATTAATTTGGGAAACTCGTCCTAAATTTAATAAATCTAACTTGAAATTCTTAGAGCGAATTCCGGTCCAATTTTAATCAAATGTAGATCGGTTCCGTCCTCTTCCATCTATTCTTATCCTATTCGGGTTCTAAAATATAATCGATCAAGAGAGCGGAATTCAAAAGACCAATCGTCGGAAATTCAATTTTTTTTTCCGACTCGGAACCACAATTTCCGTCATATTCTCTCATCCCTATCCATTCCAAGTCATCACCCCCTTAATCGGGTAAAATTCTATCTATAAATCCCCCTTCTCTAATCGATTTACATAATTTGGCAAACAAACAACCTACTTGACAATTTTGACTAAAGACCAATGGATTCAACTTTCCCCCGTTCACCTTTCAATTTCAAAGAAACCAAACACTTCTCCCATTTTCACTTTCAAACCCAAAACTCTCTCCCCTCAATTTCCTTCACTCCTGCTTCGGTTTCTGACCACCACGCCACCCTCTTGCCGCCCAGGAGCCACCAGCGTCGCCTAGGAGCCGCCGTGGACCTCCTTTCCCCACTGGTTCGCGCATAAGGTTCTGTAGGGCACTCCTTCCTCTTTGTTTGCTTCGAAATCTTGTAAAGCCCCACATTTACACCTTTTCTTTCTGTCCTAGGCCTAGAATCGTTGAATCCCGCCTCCGACAAGCCAAACCGAGCACCAATCGAACTCCGGCGAGCTCTTTCCGGCGACGTTTTCGAGCGCCCTCGGTGAGCTTCTTCCTCCTCCTTCTTCCTTCCTTTTCGGTCTGTGTGTGTCGGGTATTCGACTCGAGTGGTCGGAGCCCGGCGTCGTCGCCGCCGAGCCACCCTCCCTTTCCCTCTTTCCTTTGCCGATTGACAATGATTTTGGAAGGGAGATGAACAGTAGCCGGTTTGGTTTTGTTTTTTTTCTTTTGTTTGGGTCGGTTCAGCCATTTCCTTTTATTCCTCGGTTCGGTTTGGTTCATTCAACACAAATCAGGTTGGGTTAGGGTTTTGTTTGGGCTGGGCTTGGACCTGTGGGCCGGGTCTTCTTCTTCTTTCATTTCGGAATTGGGCCTAAAGTTTTGGAGCCTTTTGGTTGGTATTATGTTGTAAGATGAACTTACGTACATATATATATATATATATATTTGATATAACTATTTAGTACATGAAATAAATATATTATATTTGTAATGAGATTTAGAAAAATAAAATATTATTTTGAGAATTAAAAAAAATATATTACTAGGCTTTAATCCCTAAAAAGGAAAATAATTTGGAAAAGGTTAAAGATGGGAGATTGACTTGATAAATGAAAAATGGATTTCTTTTGGGTCAAGTGTGAATTGAGAAGGTTACTATGAGTGATGATTCGATCTAACTTGATATTCAAGAGTTTGGAAAACTTTAGGAAATAAGTTTTGAAATATTATTTTAGTATTCAAAATTTAGGAAGGGATTTGACGGAAATTGAACTATTTGGTCTTGATCTTGAAGCTATGTTAAAAGTGTCATTTCAAATGTCGGGATTTTGTCTTGGCTTGATGATGTTGGTTTTGAGAAGGAAATTGGAAGAATGATTTTGGTTGATGTTCGGAAAGGTTTTGGAAAACGGTTTTACTATCGGTTGCTTTTGAGTATGTTGAGAACTTGTATTTCGTGCGTATGAATATTGGTCCGGTAGCTTATGGAAATGAATTGATGATAGGTGTGTATTGCTTTTGGATTGTTCTGGACTTGCATTTGGGCCTTGCTTGTATTATACTGCTGATCTGCATCTTGAGGTAAGTTCCCTAGGGGGCTTACTCAGGTTGGACATTCATGCCTGTTGTTTCATTTTATGTTAGGTGTTGCATATGCATAAAAGCATGCCATGTAGTATCATGTTTAGGTTGCACTAATTGATTGAGCATCTGTTTACTTTATGCGTTTGAAATAGAACGGTCGTTATCTGTGATAGTCCTAGAGTCTTTGCTAGGGTCATAGGGTAGCCCAGCCTCATCGGGTACCCTGAGTCCATCGAGTAATGACTTCCTTATATTATGATATGCCTGCGGGCTTTATTGTGGAGCGGGTTAGGCATGCGTGCCGCCCTATTATGAATGAATGCATTCACGAGCTGACCAGTCTCCACCTATCGGAAGGGGTGGAGGTAGGAGAGGGATATGCCGTTGGCATTGTCTTGGGCCCTTTACAGTATTTCTGCACATTTTATGAATTAGGAGCATCCTATTGTGTTTGACTTTCGTATTGCATTAGAGCATCTTTATTAGGTATAGCACATACTATGTGGCCTCAGCGAGGACTGCCGGTCCCGCATGAGTGGCTCGATCTGACTCCTTTCCCCGTTCTTCTTTTAAAGGTATTTCCGCAGATCTTGTTTGCTCCATGCTTATGTGACGGAAAACCTTTGGGCAAATCAAAGAACCTGACTAATATTCTAACTTGGCAAATGGTAATCACTTGTTTATGATTTGGTTTTGACCAGATTCCGTTGTGTCATTGTATCTTAACTCTGCTTCCTCTTTATTTCATTTGAATTGGATTTCACGACCTAGTCTCAGGACATGTCAAGGGTACCCAATGGCCCTTCGATGTTTTTTAGGGTTTGAAATCCCCCTTTATTATTGACCTTAAAATTGAATTTGAAACCTCGACCCGTACCTGGATTGCAAGATCCGAACAAGGGGTTTTATCCCTTGAAACGTAACCCGGAAATTATAATTCTGGGCCGTTACACCCGTCTTCATTCGTTTTTTTTTGGATATTTGGGGCCCGTCTTCATTCTTTTTTTTAATAAAATTTTGATCGATTATCCGATGGTATCGAGGGAATATTCAATTGTATTGCTGGATTATTCGATTGTAACGACGGAAAATTCAGTGATATGACCTTGTAATCGTAGTGTTGTGTATCAGTCTAAAACCTAACCGAACCGAACCGAAATAGAAAATCTCAAATCTTCAAACCCAAAGCCAAACTAAAAGCATTAGGTTCGGTTCAGTTATTTGCCGATTTGGTTTGTGTTTGGTTTGGTTTTGACATAATTGAACCGAATTTCTATCATTCTCTAAAATTGATCTGATTTGAAGGCGACTCCATAAATGAATAATGAACAAGTACTGAAGTACCAAACTATTTCAAGCAAGCCAACTGATTTGAGTGATTCCAAACTTTAGTTTTAGTCAATTACATTACCGTGGAGAACTGGAGATGCCGAGATAGAGATGCCGACTGTAGAGAATCTGAGACTCGAGATGGAGACTTGGAGAAGTTGGAGACTGGAGAGGTACTAGCCACCTCAGCTACGCTGGACTGTCGGAGGGGAGGCGAGCAAGGTCGTCGGACTGCCGTAGTCCACAGATCGCAGATCGTACTTCGCAACAAATCGCAATCGCCTAGGGTTTTTGCCTATCCGGTTTGAGATTTTTGGAGAGTAAAGGCTCTGTGAAGCTATAGAGTAAAATTTTTAATATAAAAAATAATGTAATAAATAATAAATAAACTAATAATATGTATACTATATACGGATTATAAGCCTATAGTGGAATATTAAAAAAAATCGATTTAACACAAACTGAAATTGAAAAATGAAAATTCTCGGACCGAAAGTCGAACCAAAAAAATTCGGTTAGGTTCGATTAAATTCAGTTTGTGTTGTTTCGACCCAAAAATTCGGTTTGGACAATATCATGCACATCCCTATGCAAACGTCATGAACTTTCTTCGAACAATTTCCCCTTTCGTGCACTTACCTTGCTTCTGGTGTTATTTTATTCGGTGGTATTACAACTTCTCCTATATTATTTGAATGTTTGCACTTTAACCGATGGTATTGATGACTTATTCGATTGTATAACTGGATTATTCAATTGTATCGATGGTGTTGATACATTTTTCACTCACATAACCGACTTTCCCTTGTTACTATATTCCAATCGGCTAGCACAATTTTCCCTTTCGTGAAATGACCTTGGAACCATGCAAAATCAACATATAATCACACAAAAAATTGATCCATACGAATGAATAATTCGGCCTTTTCTCCAAATACCTCTTAAATCTCATGGAATCACACAAAATCGACCTCTAATCACACACAAGTTGCTACAAATCCTCGCAAAATAAACGAATAATCGACAATAATATGAGATACCCCAATACTGTCGCTGGATCTCTTGGCTACATTGCCCCAGGTAAACACTTTCATCATTGAAACTAGACATGTCAAAACGTGACCCGACCTGAGGACCCGACCCAACCCGACCCGTACAACGTGGGTTTTGGCGCAAGTATTTCAACCCGAAACCCGAAGCAACCCGAACCCGTCAACCCTTAAATTTCTGGGTCTGGTTGGGTCGACCCGTGGGTCACCCGTTGGGTCAAGCTCTAAGATAATAAAAACATAAATAAATTACAATTTAACTTAATATTAAAATTTATTACTAATAATAATTAGGATTGAATATTATATTCATCAATTTTACTTTATAATTTAACATTACAAATTGTTATGTACATAAAAAAATACATATAACTATTGTTGCAACATTAATTACTTCTTTTCAATAATATAACCATCATTAGGGTAATATAACAATTTTAGGTTTAGGAACTATGTAAATAGTCATTAAAAATACTAGGGTGGCAGACCCGTGCTACGCACGTGCAATTGTTTATATCAAATCTGATTGAATTGAGCCTATAAATAGGTGAAGAAATTCAGCTTTAAAGTATTTATAATTATAGATGATGGAAAAAAAACCCACCTGACAATAAAGTAGCTACTAACGAAATACGAAATTAGCACAAATTATCTTATAGTATACATTTTTGTCACCATCGATATATATAGAACAAATTATTTAATCCACTGGATATACTTGTAGCAAAGCATTTAGTTTGGAGTTCATCCAATTCCATGTTGATTTTCCATAACATGTGTTAACAGTCAACACTTGACGTCCTTCCAATCTTCTATAGAGGGTAAAACTGGAGTAAAAATTCATAGTATACTTATTAATGCAATATCGATAACAAAAACTTTAAAAGGCTTAGATTTTAAGGGCGCTACTGAATTGATAAAAAAAAATTACAGTTCAAAGAGGAAATCGTATGCATTAAACTCTTGCATATATGAAGAAAATTGTCTTTATTATATATTAGATAGTTGCTCTTTTGGTTACAAAATTGCGTACATATAATGAGGCAATCAATGGGGCAAATGACTTGCTAAGATATAATGAGGCAAATGACTTGCTTACAAAATTGCGTACATATTCTAGGGTACATATATACACTCCTTGTATGTGTCAAGAGGTTTGAAGGATCATTAAACCATCTTCTCCCTCTTTTATTGTTCAGTCTCCCCGAAGAATGAACATATACAATCAATGGAACTGTGCCACCAAATTGGGAAACATGCAGTCTAAATGTGAGATATATTAGATCTACTTTGTCACAACCTTGAATGTTAATTGATTTGTTGTACCCTCGATTAATTTAGAATGACTTTAGTGTTGTTATCATCTATACCCAAATCATTTAAATTAAAATCAATCAAATTATTTATTCTCCTTTTCAATTTAATTTCATGCTCCTACAAACCGCAACTGGAAAGCATCACAACATCAAGAAAATAAAAAAGTTTTGACATTGGCAAAAGAACCAAGAGGGGTTCATTCACAAGTGAAGAGGTAAAACACGGCTGAAGACAACTCTGAGCTCCTCCGTCCATTCACAAGTGAAGAAGTAAAACAAGCCCTCTTTGAGATGCATCCTACAAAAGCACTCGGACCTATGCATGATGATCTAAATTACACATTCATTTCTTGAATCCCTAAAGTGAAAGATCCATGCAGAATGACGGAGCTACGACCCATAAGTTTATGCAATGTACTTTATAAAATGGTTTCAAAAGTGATTGTTAACAGATTGAAGGGGTGTCTGGGGAGGCTTGTTTCGCAGAGCCAGAGTGCTTTCGTTCCAAGGAGGTTGATCACGGACAATGTCCTAGCGGCGTTTGAGATCTTCCACTTTATGAAAAACAAGCGAGAGGGAAGGAAGGGGTACATGGCTCTGAAGTTAGACATGGCCAAGGCCTATGATTGTGTGGAGTGGAGCTTCCTTAAGTGTTGTATGCAGAGGCTTGGTTTCACTGAGGAATGGATCGGACTTGTCATGAGGTGCGTCACTTCAGTTTCTTTTTCTGTATTAATTGATGGGGAGCCGTCTTCTGTGTTCAGGCCGAAAAGGGGGTTGAGGCAGGGGGATCCCCTCCCTCCATACTTGTTTCTGTTATGCGCTGAGGGTCTGTCCGGCTTGCTTCGGATGAGTGAAAGAGAGGGTCAGTTATAAGGGGTTGTTGTTGCCCGAGGGGCTCCGAGGGTCTCTCATTTATTCTTTGCTGATGACAGTGTCTTATTCGCAAGAGCGCCTTGTCAACATGCCAGTGAAATTGCAAATATCCTCCGTTTATACGGACAAGCATCGGGTCAACAAGTGAATTTTGCGAAGTCAGAACTTTCTTTCAGCGGGAATGTTCGAGATGACCAGAGGAGAGCTTTACAACAAACTCTCCAAATCCGGGAAGTTGAGAAGTATGAGAAATATCTTGGTTTGCCTACAATGGTGGGGCGATCAAAAAAGGTAATTTTCGGGCAACTCAAGGAACGAATTTGGAAGTAGGTGCGAGGTTGGAATGAAAAAACGCTCTCCAAGGGAGGCAAGGAACTGCTATTAAAGTCAGTTGCACAAGCGATCCCAACCTACACGATGTCGTGCTTCAAACAACCCACGGGACTTTGTCAAGATATCGAACAGCTAATGTGCCAATTTTGGTGGGGAGATGGATCCGAGAGGAGGAAAATCCACTGGTTGAAATGGAAGCGGATGTGTAAATCAAAGGAGAATGGCGGAATGGGATTCCGAGATATGGAAATGTTCAATAAAGCACTTCTAGCGCAGCAAGGATGGAGATTAATCCAAGAACCGGAGTCACTAATTGCAAGAATGTTGAAAGCTCGATACTTCCCTCGGACATCATTTCTACGTGCTCAAACTGGATTTCAGCCTTCATACACATAGAGAAGCTTGCTTGAGGGTAGGGATGCGCTACTACGGGGGCTGCGCTGGCACATCGGAAACGGGGTGTCGGTGTCTATCTTTGGCGATCCATGGATACCAACGCCAGTCAGCTTTGCACCAATCGCGAATCAGGGGAAATTTGGGGCAGATCTCTTTGTGGCAGAGCTTATCGACTGGGATGCAAGAAGGTGGCGTGAGGACTTAGTTCGGGAGGCACTCTTGCCTGTGGATGCCGAGCTTATGTTGAATCTGCGGTTGACAGAGCCCGATGTTCAAGATGAACTAATATGGCATTATACAAAAGACGACAATTTCTCGGTTCGACCGTGCTACCATCTCCTAATGGAAGACACACTGTTAAATAATGGGGCGTCATCGTCAAATGATGCAAGGTCGAAGGATATATGGAAGAAGGTTTGGCACGTTCCATCGGCCCCGCGAGTTCGAAACTTTTTTTGGAGAGCCTGCAAGGGTGTCCGACCGTGCTTAACAAATCTGAAAAAGAGAGGGATAGTGCAGTGTGACCTTTGTTCCCATTGTAGAGTGAAGGAGGATGAAGTTCATGTACTTTTTGGGTGCATAAAAGCTCGACAAGTATGGAAGCTCTATCCAAATTTTGCAAGGTTTCACAAGAGAAATTTATCTGTCATGGATTGTTTTGGCCTGGTTCTACAAGGAGGCAAGAAGGACATGACACGGAAATGGGTTTATGTAATTGATGCTATTTGGTGGGCAAGGAACAAAAGGACCTTTGAGTCAATCGAGGTCGAATTGGATGAGCTGTGTCGAGAAGTAGAGAGAAAGCTTACGGAATATTGCAGGGGAAGGGACATTGGTCCGGTGCGACATCAACGAGCAGCAACAGAGGTGACGAGCTAGTTGAAACCTCCGCGGGGATTCATCAAAATCAATAGTGATGCGGCGGTGGATGATAGTAAAGGGTGTGGCATAGGTTGTGTTGCCCGAGATCACACCGGTAAGCTGATGTTTGCGGCGGCCAGGAGAACGCAAGAAATAAAGGATGCTGAACTTGTGAAAGCGGAAGGTATAGCGTGGGCGTTGGAATTGGGTTTGCAGCAGGGGCTTCCGAACATCTGGATCGAAAGCGATTGCCTTCCGGTCATGAATATGTTGCAGCGTAATGTGTTGCCGAGAGGCGAGTTGGGACAACAACTCAAGAAGATACACAAGATGGCAAGGTTGTTCAGAGAATGTAGATGGAGCCACATCCGAAGGCAATCGAACCGAGCCGCTGATCTCCTTGCAAAATCTAGGCCTTTTGCTACTGTTTTTATTTCTGATTTTGTTCAGGCACCTTAAAACTTAAGGTTGTTGTGTTTGGAAGACATGAAGTAATAAATTGGTTGTTTAAGCTCAAAAAAAAAAAAAAAAAGAGGGGTTCATTTGCTGCAAGGGCCAAGCAATCCTTTCAATGGACCAAACAAACCCGAAAATATAGTAGCAATATATAGCATAAAGTTAACCACAAAGCCTGAACATTTCAATAAAAATCATCATCAGACCATAAGTAAACCATGCAACTACTTCATATTCATCCTATAACTTATTTCCCTCTCTTCTAGATATGATCAGTGGGTCAAGCCTCATAAGCAACATGAATCACAACACACAACCCAAAGGTAACTATCACACACTCAAATATCAATACCAAATTCAGTACCACATATCACAAATTCCTAATCATTTAGCCCTATAAGCAAATGAGAATAACAATTGAATACAAAAGGAGGAAATTTTTACCTTAGACAAAGTAGTCCTCTTCTTGGCAAGCTTATCTTGCTTGGCCTTAACCCTTTGCTCGTCATCCAAAATAGACATTCTCTTTGCCGTCTTAGCATATGGATTTAACTTCAACATCACATTCAAGTTCTCTAGAGGGTTCTTCTTCAGTGTCACCCTCTTCAACTCCTTCTTCACAGGCTTCACCACTGATTGGATCTCATCGGAGTTCACAATTCTAGTAAGATCACCGTTCAACATCTTGGGCCACGGCAGCAGATAGTTCTTCTTCTTCTTCTCTGAAGCCTTGTCAAATGAGTCATAGATCGAATCAAGCTTTTCAATTGCACTCTTGGTCCAAATCACAAACCTCCTGAGGTGACCACCAGGAGCCAATTTCAGCAGATTGAGACAAACCACATGGAAAGAAAATATAAGTAAGTTATTAGCTTTAAAAAATTTCTAGAGATTTCCTACTTGAATAGAATCAAAGAGAAATTGAAAAATAAATAAATTATAGAAATCGTATACAGAGGGAGGGAGGTGGGTTGAAGATTAGCTATATTCCTATATATATAAATGATGACCAGTTGATCGGATAGAATGTATTAGAGGTATAAATAGCCAAATTGAATTGTAAGTCTTTTCATTTACCCAAAAGAGAAGTTAAAAACATTAAAAGGAATGAATAGATAATTAGTAGTAAGTCTTTTCATTTATCCCATGCCATATATATTTTTACACAAATAGGTGAAAAGACTTTTGCCCTAAATTGTACGGAGTAACTAAGAAAGAAACTGTTATGGCCTTTGGCCTTCCTAATTCCCATCAAATTTATCTTTAAGAAAATGTGTCATTTTAAACAAATAACGTACTCGAGTTTTTTTTTAAAGTGTGATTTGAGACAAACGATCATACTCTATTTAGAGAATATAAACAAAAAAAAATGTTAATCGTCAATTAATTTTGAATGATAAAGCTAAATGGCTTATAAAATCAAATGTGGTAAGTAAAAAAACATAAAAATGAGTTTTAGCTTTTTATATACTTTGTTAATCAATTAATATAGTGATGATGTGAATTCTCGTATAAAAACATGTGTGGAATATAGACGGACAATAAAAACGGATTATAGTACAACTACATAAATTGATCTTTTTAGGATTTGAACTTGTGACCAAGTAAAACGTACGTAACAATCTATATTGAGCCTAAGAAATCATTTTGAAATTAAATGGATGAAAAAATAAATAAATAAATAAGAGGTAGATGAATATATAAAGGCAAATGAGCATAAATTATAGATTATGAGGCTCCCAAAAATATAACTCACAAACGGGAGAAATTAAATGGATGAAAAAATAAAAAAGAGATAGATGAAGATATAAAGGCAAATGATAAAAAAAATTATAGATTATGGGGCTCCCAAAAATATAACTCACAAGTAGGGGAAAAAGCTCACAAACGGGAGAAATTAAATGGATGAAAAAATAAAAAAGAGATAGATTAAGATATAAACGCAAATGAGCAAAAAAATATACATTATGGGGCTCCCAAAAATATAACTCACAAAGTGGGGGGAAAAATAAAAGAAACATGAAGATGATGATGGGGTTTGAACTTGAGATCATTGAGGTCTCAACAACGTTGATAACCACTAAGCTAATATGTTTTTATGATACAAAATGAATAGATAGAGTAAATGATGGCAATAAATTGCCCATGAATTTAAGGTTTATATTATATATATAGATAGATTCCATCTGTTTACTTTTAAATGTCATTTACTATTCATGTATGATTTTAAGGAAGATAAAAATGATATAAAATATTAATTTATATTATATAAAATTTGATACATCATGTAAAGGCTTGATATTTAAAAATATTATTTTATAAATTATAATTTAACTTCAATATTAAAATTGTGGGATTTCACCAATTTTTAAAACCTCCGTCCTCGATCAAAATGATTTTATTTTATTCGAAGCAAATTCCGACATTTTAACGTAGTTAGAATTTAATAGTGGGATTTTATAATTTAATTGTGGTATAACTATTACAAAACAGAAATAACGAGTTTGTTTTTGTGATTTCTTGTAATATTATCTAACCCTAATTAGCGGAGTATATATACCTTGTAATCTAACCCTAGCCGTCAATCCAATTTCACTCTCCTCATTTTCATTCGTCCGCCTCTGTTATCTCTTTCCTCCGATCTGAAATCTGTCTCGTTGCCCAGCCTATTCATCCATCCTTCTCCCGTCTTCAGATCTGGAGACCCGCCGAACTCGAGCCCGAGGGCTCCCATGGCCTCCTTTCAATGTAATAGTCTCGGGTTAGCCTCCTCCAGCACTCCAGATTCGAGCCGAGACCCCTCCCATGGCGCACCTCCCTCCTCTCCTCTCGTCAGAGTCTCTCTCTCTGGCCTTCTCTCTCGCCCGCCCTCGCCGTAGCCCATACACCACCGACAAGGTGCCGAGATCGTCGAGGATGATGTCTCTCTCTCTTTGTTCAGACCCGGAGCTACCTCGACGCCCTTGCTCTCCGCTGAGCACGAGCCGCCCCTGCATCCCACTCTCAGCGCCTCTCCTCTCGCCGGACCTCCCTGACGCCTTCACTAAAGATCCCGACGACGGGAGGCTGCTGGTGCGTCCCGTCCTCCTCAGATCTGACGCCGACTTTGACTGAGGATGACAAGGACGCTATCAACCTGCCCATCTGTGTCCGAACCTCGAGCCCTGTTCTCCTCCTCGCCTTGAATCTGAGAACCGGGGTATAATTTCTTGGGCCTTCCTTCTGAAATTTGGTGTTGTTTTAAATTAAAAGGGATTCGGATTTTTTGACAGTAGATCTATCGAATTTGCTTTGGTTGAATTAAGCTCGGTCGATTGCGTTGCTTGCTTGAGCCTTCGTTATTGTTTTGCTTGTGCATATGCTTATTACGTTTGCTTGAATTGGTACTTTTAAGTGTTAAGTTAATTAGAGCGCTAGTTACTTGGAGTTTATGAACGAACCCAAATTCTTGAGATGTTTAAGTTTTGGACATAGTAACCAAGTGCTTTATCCTTTAGAGTGTTAAATAAATAAGTTAATTGCTTATTATAAATGTTTTGGGTTCCAAATTGAATAAAAAATTCCACATTATAAATGAATTAACCCTTTTATTCTATCTTGTTTTACTATGGTGCAACCTTAATCGGATGGAGGAAATGAATTGAAAAAGAAAAGTGTTACTTCTTTTCAGACTCTTAGAGTTTATGGTTTAACTTGAGTAAATGATTAAGAATCTCGAGCTTCGTTTTAAGTAAGAACGTTTTAGAGTTACTATTTCGACATGGTCTAAATCAAACATGAGACTTAATGACTTGCGAGGTTTGCTATGACATACTCGTATTTGTTGGATCCAAATATCCTTTACCTTGGTTAAACATAGAAAATGTGAAAGACATCTTGAGAACATGTTATACTTGTAAGCTGGTTGTTGTGCTTATTGAGTTATGACTTTGGTTAGTAAGGCTATATCAAAGATGTTTTACAAATTTTTATGCTCATGTACTTTTAAGCTTCATACTTGATGAGAATAAGGTTAACTGAGAATGATGAGAATGCGAGGTTAATTGAATAAATATTGTTGGGTCTAGTGTTGACCTGAAAGCATGCTTGTGTGTTGAGTAAATGTGTATTGATGAGTTGTTCCTTGCTTATTACTTGCTAGTGTGATTGGATGATTCTTTGAGTGGCTTGTTTGCTGGTTAATTGGATGTGAAGACTTCAGGTAAGTTCCCTAGGGGCTTACTCAGATTGGACATTTATGTCTGTTGTTGCATTTTATGTTAGGTGTTGCATATGCATAATAGCATGCCATGTAGTATCCTGTTTAGGTTGCACTAATTGAATGAGCATCTGCTTACTTTATGCGTTTGAAACAGAACGGCCGTTATTTGTGATAGTCCTAGAGTCTTTGCTAGGGTCATTGGGTAGCCCAGCCTCATCGGGTACCCTGAGTCAATCGAGTCATGAACTTCCTTGTATTATGAGATGCTTGCGGGCTTTATTGTGGAGCGGGTTAGGCATGCGTGCCGCCCGATTATGATGGAATGCATTCACGAGCTGGCCAGTCTCCGCCTATCGGAAGGGGTGGAGGTAGGAGAGGGATATGCCACTTGGCATTGTCTTGGGCCCTTTACAGTATTTTTACACATTATTATAACCAAGAGCATGCTAGTGTGTTTGACTTTCGTACTGCATTAGAGCATCTTATTAGGTATAGCACATACTATGTGGCCTCAGCGAGGACTGCCGGTCCCGCATGAGTGGCTCGATCTGACTCCTTTCCCCGTTCTTTTTTTAAGGTATTTTCTGCAGATCTTGTTTGCTCCTTGCTTCTGTGACGGCAAACCCTTTGGCGAATCGAAGAACCTAGCTAATATTCTAACTTTGTAAAATGGTAATCACTTGCTTATAATTTGGTTTGACCCGGCTTTGTCGTGGCATTTGTATCCTAGTTTTGCTTCCGCTTTACTTTCAGTTGAATTGGATTTTGCGACATAGTCTTAGGACAGGTAAAGGGTACCTAATGGCCTTTCGAGGTTTTTAGGGTTTGAAATCCCTCCTTCTACTAATCTTAAATGAGTTTGAAACCTCGACGTGTACCTGGATTGCAAGATCCGAACAAGGGGTTTTATCCCTTGAAACGTAACCCGGAAATCATAATTCTGGGCCGTTACAAAGTTGGTATCAGAGCTGAGGTTGTGCAATTCGGGTACAAAAGGGTCGAGTGTATGTTTTGGAAAACCGCCCATGAATTTCAAAGGATTTGAAAGAATTTTAAAAAGGGCAAAATGAACTTAAGATGCATAATCGAAATTGGACTAAGTAATGAATTTGACTTGTAATAAAGGAGGAAAACCGACCAAACGGGTACGCGAGTGGGTAGCAAAGGCGCTAGACCACCCCTATTGGGTGTAGTTGGGAACAGTAGGCAAAATATCAGCTTGTTCCTTACGGATGGGAATGAAAGACCCCAAGGAGATGCACCGCGACGGATGGAGTTTTGGGGAGAGATTGTGTAATTGTCTATGTGTTGTTCTTCTTGATTTAGCTATTTGTCTAATATGTCTTTTAGATGCGTATTATACTTTATGGGCATAACGTGCATATGTAAAATCTTGTTTGGACAATTCGTAAACTTGGTTATAGAGATAAATGAATTCGGGGGAGAAGTTTGATGATTCATGTATGTTACTCTTAGTGAGTTGGTATGATATATGTGTACATGTGTTTCTCTCATTATAATATCTGGCGTGATTATTATAAGATGTTTAGGTCTTTTTGTGGGCTTATAATTTGTGGTACTTGATGACTTGTGTGGTACAATTAATACCATTCTTGATGTGTTTGGCTTATGCACACTTGTTTTGTTACTTATATCACTTTTGATGGCAAATTTTGGGTGCCTTCTGGCAATTGTTGGCAATTCTGGCACTTGGTTTGATGAGGACATGAGATGATATTATGAGAATTTACATGGTTGTGGTGGAAGTTTTGTGCTAGTTAGTGGGAAGCTAAGCTTATTGGCTCAGGTTTGAGGACCTTACTCTAGTTGATGGAGAACTTATTGAGGACAGAGAAATTGTGTTTGTTGATTTGAGATACATGATATTCTGATTATGAGACTCTATGGTTGAGTTGATAAGGAATGTTTATAGAATTCAAACTCTTAGTATAAATTGTGATTCTTGCTTATATGATAATGTTTTCGTATAGTCGACACAAATATTTTACAGGGACGCTTGTAAAGTACTTGGTCGGATTTAGTGAGAACATTGTGATGATTTTGTGATATTTATACAAGTGTTTCATGGGGACGCCTATGGAATACTTGTAGGGATCACAAAATGCATTGCTTAAATTCTTAATTGAGATGTTTTGGCATGACATTGTCCCATGATCTATTTAGTTGATGCTCTACATGTTTTACATGATGAATTCTAATGATATTGATGCGCTACATGTTTTATATGATGAATTCTAATGATATTGCTCTCATGTGTGAAATTCGTTCAAAAAAAAAAAAAGGATATGTGTATGCAACTTGACTAAAATATGTGTGAATCAATTAATAGAAATAACTCGCTTATTTATAAAATAGGATCTCCGTGATTGACAT
Organism: Persicaria tinctoria; assembly: GCA_037127255.1. NCBI lineage: Eukaryota > Viridiplantae > Streptophyta > Magnoliopsida > Caryophyllales > Polygonaceae > Persicaria > Persicaria tinctoria. Next base: position 66,894,964 of record JBANSL010000002.1, on the reverse strand, counting down.
GAAGTTATGCCTCCTACCCCTTATGTGTTATCGTTCACACGTTGTGACTCCATGAGATTTTGTGAAGTTATGACATGCACCTTTACCTTATTTGTATGGATGATGATAACTGTTTATGATTTTTGCTTATATGACTACTCGATATCCTATAATTGTCTGACTGGTACAATTGATACCTTACATGTCCCTTATTCCGATAAGATAATGTTATTCTTGCTTGTTTACTTGGTTATGGAAAGATATTATACAACCCGGCCTATATGATGATGTCTTTTATGCTCCACGTGTCCTCCTATATGTCTTGCCTTTTGAGGTTATGTGAGGACTGATGTGCTGAGCTGGTAGTGAATGATTTCCTTACTAACTTGTGTCTGTGATGATGTGCCTGTATGCTTACGTGTACTGACCTGCTAGTAAATTGGGTATGAGTTATATAGGTGGTGGTGTTTCCTTCTTGGGTAGGAGTTGAGTGATTCCTTTGTGAGACAAATTGGGAAATGATAGGTAGATTGAGGTCTTCGAGTGGGTCGTTGGTTGTGCGAGATGAAGTGCAGGGAGGATGTGTTACCTTGGGTAGAGTCGAGTGAGTCATGACTTGTCAGAGATAGTGGTCGGTGAATAGAGTTGAGTTTCCAAGTAGGCCTTAGATGAGTGGTGGAGTTAGTGTGGTAAGATTCCGAGGGAGAGATCTTCGTTATAGGTAGTGTGGGGCAATAGTGTTGCGAGTAGTGTGGTTCTAAGGGTGGATGAGTGAGTCAAGAGTGGATCGGGATATTCTTGAGGGATGTGTTGATAGACGAGTTAGTGTGCCAAGAGAGAGTCTATAGATAGTCTAGAAGCGGATCATGGGCGACATTGAGGATGATCGGTTAAGGAAAGTCCAAGGAATCGTAGAGATTGGGACTAGGTTGTATGTGCTGTGATTAGGAGCGGCTTTGTTAAAGGATGAAGTTGAGGAATTTCTAAGGATGAGTAGTATAGGGTTGCTTGGAAAATCATCGATCTTGAATATTAGGTTGTCCATATCAGAACTGTACGTGTAATGAGTATTTAGGAATTGTTTGGACAGAATTGGTAGTGCTTTGAGAATTCACGAGTGAAGGATTTCTAGATGCGTTGTTGGAGGATTTTAGTATAGGGAATGAATCGGAATTTCTGATTGGAGGTTATTGTGGCTATTGAGGTATTTAAGGATGTGGGATGAGTTTTCGAGGAAGGGTTGGCAACTAGCTAAGAATTTCGTTGAGAATTCTGGTAAGATTGTTCACTTGAGGTTGAGACGGGAGATTCTGAGCATGGAATTGGGAACTAGGCAAGGTGGAAGGTATGGGAAACGCTAGAGCAAGAAGGATTTTAAAAGTTTTGGTGAAGATGTGGTACTTGAGAAACTCGGATGAGGACGATTTAGGGATTCTGTGGAAATGATGATCGGTAAAAGAGGGTCTTGGACGGTAAAGTGTCATGGTTAAGAAGTAGAAGCTTGAGGCAATTTAGGAATATGAAGAGATGAGGAATTGGAGTAGGACGACTTGAGGACTTCGAATGATTAAGGTACAAGAAGATTTGGAACAAGGAAATTTGAGAATATGCTGGGACGAGGATCTAGAATATGTCGGCTAAGGAGTTGTGGATGTTCAGGTTTCGTGAGATTCAGAATGGGATAAGTAGGTAGAATCTGCTATTGGTCGTTGAGGATAGACGCGGATGATGAGGAACTCGGTGATTTGTGGCTATGAGTTAGCACTAGACGGTTTTCTGCGTTAGAGTTGTCGAGAGTAGGCGGTTGAGGGGATTCTAGCAAGGTAGGATGCTTGTGTTGGTAATGTCGAGGATAAGGATGCGAGTGTCAGGTGTGAGATGATTAGTATGAGCTGGGTGCTTAGAGGTGGATGGTTAGTGAGAATGACCAGTGGTACGGGAAGTGTGATTACGTTAGCAAGGTGATTTGTGATGTCTCTTTGGGATGATGATTAGGCGGAGTCTTGAGAGCCTAGGAAGAGTCAGCGAGATTGTTACGTAGCGTCTAGATCGAGCGTGAGAGCAGTTCAGTCTAGGAGTTGGGATTTTTATTAGAAGGTAAAGATGGGACTGGTAGAGGACCCTAGGATGAGGGTGTGCTTATAGAGAGTTTTGATAGTCGGTGGAGTTGTTAAGCTTATCGGAATAAGGGAATTGTGCGATTGGGATCTCCGATATATGGTTTTATGTGGTCGAGTAGGATTTAAGGTCGGGATATTGAAGTAGACTAGTTCTTAGATGGCTTGATGGCATATGAGTTGGGGTGCTTAGTAGTTGGTTGGGTAATTGGCCTTGATTTCGGATAGTTGTGAGGCTAGAGAGTCTGTATATGGGCGGGTTGGCTTATTGTGTATCATCTTGTTTGTTGTTAAAGTATATTTTCGCGTACTTACTCACCGTCGTGTGTTATCGATAATATGTAGAAAGTTTGCATCAACGATATGTTATGTGATTTTGTGCACTATTTACGTTATCTATATGATGACTCGTGTAATAGGATTGAGTAGCATACCCATCTTGCATAATTACCCTTGTTATGTGATGTTATGAAATTGTGAGTGTCTACGCATTTTGAATATCATCGTTAGAGCTATTTTGTTAGCTTTTGACCCCATCATACTCTATTTAATATGAGTAGTCCCATGCGTAGACCATAATATTGTTCATGCTCACTTTTACTTGCCATATGATGTCTTTCTATACTCGTTATGCATTGTTAGTTTTAAGCTCATGTGCTCGTACGTCCATCCGTATAGCTTAAATTGCATTTACATGTCTACGCACTACCCTTTTGCTTAAGATTTGTTGATGCTATACTATCTACCATGTTGAGATTATAGTGGTATGAAATATGTGTTGATGTGTGCCTTGGTGACACAAATGCATGAAGCACCCACTTACACTTATCTTTTCCCGGTGAACTATATGATATTTCTTTGTGATTTTTTTAGACATGCTAATGTTATTCCTTACATGTTATATTTAGTTTCCCTCACACCATAGTGGCATATAGGATTCCCTCAAGCGTGTATTGAATCTGGTTAGTTATATTTGGGTGACAGATTGTTAGATCTATCGTATGTATGTATGAATGTTGTACCTTAATAGCATTTTCTGACCATTATATGTGAAGACCCCTTGCTAGCGAGGATTTGGTTGATAGTATTGTGTGTTGATATTGCTCTGATCATGTTAGGTTGTTTACCTTGTACCTTACCACACGTTATGACACTCGCATTGGAATTGTATTACCATTGCCTCTTGAGATAGGTTCATGTTAGTGTGAAGATTATTACGTTGTGTGTTTTAAGACTTGATGTGTTACGTGATGGTTTGAGTGATGCGAACGTAACCTTACAAGTTTCTCATGGGAATCGGCAAAATTCTCGTGTTGAGTTGACCAGATACTATCCAAGTCTATCTTCGTGTCAAGAGTTAGTCGAATTATCTCTTAGTGTCGCTTTCCTTCGGTTAGGAATTAGGCCATGTGTCATCCTTGGGTAATTGTCTATAGTGTGATCAAGAGTGGGCCGTCTGGATTGATGATGAGTGGTGTAGCGAAAGCATTGGGGGGGGGGGCAACAGGTTGACCTTTTAAGATACTGAATTATGTTTCCCCTTCTGAGTGCATAGATTATTTATGATTATATTTGTTTTCCGCGCCTTGATATTGTGCTAGATAACTCATGAGCTTGATAGTGAGTGTACTCTAGATGTCTTTTGGTCCGTGAGTTGTGCCTTTCGTTGTCTAGTTGTACTATGCTCTTCATGATGCTGAATATGCCTTCTTGGGTTGGTGATGATGTGTGAGTATGATGATTGTGTTCTTTTCTGGTTGACAGTAGAATGCAGATTTATGTGATCATATGATCTGTTAATGATGGCTTTTGCTATTCTGATATTTTGGATATGTTAATATTTGAGTTTATGTTGAAAATGATCATTAGAAATGAACTTAGGAAGTGGAATATGTGATTAGCCCTTAGAGGTGGATAAGCAGTATCTTGAATCCTTGAAAATCTGGTTGACTGACATAGGAAGAGCTGACTTGAGTTTTCAAAATGCTTGTCACTTTTAGAAGGATTTTAGTCTCGAGGACGAGACTTATTTTTAACTTCAATATTAAAATTGTGGGATTTCACCAATTTTTAAAACCTCCGTCCTCGATCAAAATGATTTTATTTTATTCGAAGCAAATTCCGACATTTTAACGTAGTTAGAATTTAATAGTGGGATTTTATAATTTAATTGTGCTATAACTATTACAAAACAGAAATAACGAGTTTGTTTTTGTGATTTCTTGTAATATTATCTAACCCTAATTAGCGGAGTATGTATACCTTGTAATCTAACCCTAGCCGTCAATCCAATTTCACTCTCCTCATTTTCATTCGTCCACCTCTGTTATCTCTTTCCTCCGATCTGAAATCTGTCTCGTTGCCCAGCCTGTTCATCCATCCTTCTCCCGTCTTCAGATATGGAGACCCGCCGACCTCGAGCCCGAGGGCTCCCATGGCCTCCTTTCAATGTAATAGTCTCGGGCTAGCCTCCTCCAGCACTCCAGATTCGAGCCGAGACCCCTCCTATGGCGCACCTCCCTCCTCTTCTCTCGTCGGAGTCTCTCTCTCTGGCCTTCTCTCTCGCCCGCCCTCGTCGTAGCCCGTACACCACCGACAAGGTGCCGAGATCGCCGAGGATGATGTCTCTCTCTCTTTGTTCAGACCCGGAGCTACCTCGACGCCCTTGCTCTCCGCTGAGCACGAGCCGCCCCTGCATCCCACTCTCAGCGCCTCTCCTCTCGCCGGACCTCCCTGACGCCTCCACTAAAGATCCCGACGACGGGAGGCTGCCGGTGCGTCCCGTCCTCCTCAGATCTGATGCCGACTTTGACTGAGGATGACAAGGGCGCTATCAACCTGCCCATCTGTGTCCGAACCTCGAGCCCTGTTCTCCTCCTCGCCTTGAATCTGAGAACCGGGGTATAATTTCTTGGGCCTTCCTTCTGAAATTTGGTGTTGTTTTAAATTAAAAGGGATTCAGATTTATTGACGGTAGATCTATCGAATTTGCTTTGGTTGAAGTAAGCTCGGTCGATTGCGTTGCTTGCTTGAGCCTTCATTATTGTTTTGCTTGTGCATATGCTTATTACGTTTGCTTGAATTGGTACTTTTAAGTGTTAAGTTAATTAGAGCGCTAGTTACTTGGAGTTTATGAACGAACCCAAATTCTTGAGATGTTTAAGTTTTGGACATAGTAACCAAGTGCTTTATCCTTTAGAGTGTTAAATAAATAAATTAATTGCTTATTATAAATGTTTTGGGTTCCAAATTGAATAAAAAATTCCACATTATAAATGAATTAACCCTTTTATTCTATCTTGTTTTACTATGGTGCAACCTTAATCGGATGGAGGAAATGAATTGAAAAAGAAAAGTGTTACTTCTTTTCAGACTCTTAGAGTTTATGGTTTAACTTGAGTAAATGATTAAGAATCTCGAGCTTCGTTTTAAGTAAGAACGTTTTAGAGTTACTATTTCGACATGGTCTAAATCAAACATGAGACTTAATGACTTGCGAGGTTTGCTATGACATACTCGTATTTGTTGGATCCAAATATCCTTTACCTTGGTTAAACATAGAAAATGTGAAAGACATCTTGAGAACATGTTATACTTGTAAGCTGGTTGTTGTGCCTATTGAGTTATGACTTTGATTAGTAAGGCTATATCAAAGATGTTTTACAAATTTTTATGCTCATGTACTTTTAAGCTTCATACTTGATGAGAATAAGGTTAACTGAGAATGATGAGAATGCGAGGTTAATTGAATAAATATTGTTGGGTTTAGTGTTGACCTGAAAGCATGCTTGTGTGTTGAGTAAATGTGTATTGATGAGTTGTTCCTTGCTTATTACTTGCTATTGTGATTGGATGATTCTCTGAGTGGCTTGTTTGCTCGTTAATTGGATGTGAAGACTTCAGGTAAGTTCCCTAGGGGCTTACTCAGATTGGACATTCATGCCTGTTGTTGCATTTTATGTTAGGTGTTGCATATGCATAACAGCATGCCATGTAGTATCCTGTTTAAGTTGCACTAATTGAATGAGCATCTGCTTACTTTATGCGTTTGAAACAGAACGGCCGTTATCTGTGATAGCCCTAGAGTCTTTGCTAAGGTCATAGGGTAGCCCAGCCTCATCGGGTACCCTGAGTCAATCGAGTCATGAACTTTCTTGTATTATGAGATGCCTGCGGGCTTTATTGTGGAGCGGGTTAGGCATGCGTGCCGCCCGATTATGATGGAATGCATTCACGAGCTGGCCAGTCTCCGCCTATCGGAAGGGGTGGAGGTAGGAGAGGGATATGCCACTTGGCATTGTCTTGGGCCCTTTACAGTATTTTTACACATTATTATAACCAGGAGCATGCTAGTGTGTTTGACTTTCGTACTGCATTAGAGCATCTTTATTAGGTATAGCACATACTATGTGGCCTCAGCGAGGACTGCCGGTCCCGCATGAGTGGCTCGATCTGACTCCTTTCCCCGTTCTTTTTTTAAGGTATTTTCTGCAGATCTTGTTTGCTCCTTGCTTCTGTGACGGGAAACCCTTTGGCGAATCGAAGAACCTAGCTAATATTCTAACTTGGTAAAATGGTAATCACTTACTTATAATTTGGTTTGACCCGGCTTTGTCGTGGCATTTGTATCCTAGTTTTGCTTCCGCTTTACTTTCGGTTGAATTGGATTTTGCGACATAGTCTTAGGACAGGTAAAGGGTACCTAATGGCCTTTCGAGGTTTTTAGGGTTTGAAATCCCTCCTTCTACTAATCTTAAATGAGTTTGAAACATCGAACCGTACCTGGATTGCAAGATCCGAACAAGGGGTTTTATCCCTTGAAACGTCACCCGAAAATCATAATTCTGGGCCGTTACACTTCAAACTAAAAAGAATGAAATTATAACAAATAATTAAAAAAAATTGATATTTTACATATTGTATCATCCTTAAATAACGTGTATGATATTTAAAAAATTATGGATGAGTGACGCTCATAACCCTTTGGGTCGACCCGAACCCGTTAACTATGAGTTTGGGTTGAGCATTTCATGACCCGTAACCCAAAATGACTCGACATGTAATGGACCCGAACCCGAGATGACCCAACCCGCCCGACCTGTTTGACAAGTCTAATTGAAACTCTTTACACATATATTAGTAGACTCAATTTCTGACAATCATCTTTAGTATAAAACCCTAGAATTCAATGCATCTCAACAAATTTCCAAACATTTACAAGATCAAGTTCCCAATCCACTTTATTCAGATCTCAATTGTTTGAAAAAATTGCTCAATAAATCATCTAAACACCAATTCCTTAATTGAATATGTGCATTGTACAGATGGATGTACAAGATCACATACAAGACCGATGTCTACGGCTCTGATGTCGTCGTGTTGGAAGTACTTACCGGAAAGCAACCGATCCATCCGACTATACTGGATGGTCTCCACATTGTCAAGGGTGCGACAGAGAAGAGGCGCGGCGGTGGATGTTCTCGAATCGAATCTGTAAGGCCGGTCAGAGTCAGAGATCGACGAGATGACAAAGATGCTCGGAGTTGCACTGCTCTGTGTGAATCCCTCTTTGGCGGATCGGCCGACGATGAAGGACGTAGCGGCAATGCCGATCGTCGTCGGAATGCCAATTGCGTGTACAATCTCGGCCCTAGTCCTCGCACTATCGCCTTCTTCCGATCATCTCACACTCTATTTCTCTTTCTTGTATAGTGTAAAAGTGTCGAGTGTGGGATAAGGTTAAGATTGGGTGGGTACATGTACACACCTCTTAACGTGTATCATGTTAACAAATCCTAGTCATTGATTTAATGAAAATGAAAGGCTAAGATTATTCGGTTATTTAAATTAATGGGAAATAAAAAGAGAAAAAACTGATTTATCCTTTCTCTATTTCATACTCTATATGCTAAGCCCTTCATCCTATCCTTAGTTTCAAAGGCAAGTGGGTTAGTTTGGTAAAACGTAACTGATGAGATAGCTGAAGTTGACTGGATAGCTAAAGTTGATTGATTAGGTGTGTTAAATTTATGCTAAATTCAATTTTTTAAAAGCTAATAAGGTGTTTGGTAACCTTAGTTGATAGAGTAGTTGTAAGACATGGGATCTCAAGAGGCGCTAGTTCATGCCACCTAGCCCTCTCAGGTCCGTTGTCCCCACTTTGAGCCTGAAAAGGAAGAGCTCTTGTGACATAAGTAGGGTTTAAATCACTTATAAACCACTCATAACATCCTTATGATATCCGATGTGAGATGGGGGTGTTACAGTAGCTGATACAAATTAGCCGATGAAAAAAGAAGAAAATGAATAGATTTGTGAGTAGAAAAAAGAAAAATTCTGAAAAACTTGATGTAACTAGCTTTTAAAAATCCAATTTCAAATGTTAGTTAAACTAAAATTTTATATTCATCTCATTTATAATTTTATATTATAATATTAAAATTGAAATCTCACCAATTTTCACTTTGGGATCGATATTCATTTTCTCATTGTCTTTTCCTCTAGTGGTTCGACATTATAGACTTGACAGTTAAGGTTGTTCACAACCAGGTATTCGACATGACATGGATATCCATGTTGGATACCTGGAACCGTTAATCCCCAAAGTGTCGATTCGGACATGATCCGTTAATTGACGGATACGCGATACGAATACTCGAAACGGATTCATGTATCCGTTGCAGGTACCAGTCACGACACGGATCTTGGTAAAGAAAACCAAACAGACAACCATGAATCAGATGAAGGTGGTGAATAAAAAGTTGTTGAACTCAAGTAAAATTGGTGGGATGAAATGTCGTGTGTTTCACCTCACCAAAAATAATGATTCTCAAACTAACAAACTAACTAGTAAACTAGTATAGCGGATAAGTAAGGGGTCGAACCCATAGAGAAACAAGTATTTTTATTGCAATGTGTATTTTTCAATTTACAAATAAAGAGAAGATGTGAATAGAAATAGGCAATAAGGGATATATATGAAGTATGATGAATGTTAGTAAGAGCGAATAAAAGATAGAAGAAGAGTGTGGTTTCATCTACAATTCGCAACAATGATTGGCTTTATTCGATCCTTGACTCAATTCCCAATTATTCAATCTCAATTTATTATTCCGACCATGGATTAACATTGTAACGGCCCAGAATTATAATTTCTGGGTTACGTTTCAAGGGATAAAACCCCTTGTTCGGATCTTCCAATCCAGGTACGGGTCGAGGTTTCAAACTCATTTTAAGATTTGTAGAAAGAGGGATTTCAAACCCTAAAACCTTGAAGGGCCGTTGGGTACCCTTAACCTGTCCTAAGACTATGTCACGGAAACCATTTCAAACGGAAGTAAAGCGGAAGTAAAGTACAGATACAAGTGCCACGGCGGAGCCGGGTCAAAACGGAGTCAAAAGTATAAATCCAAAACAATATAATCAGAGTCTGGTGAAGTCTATAACTCCAGCGCTCACTCTCCGCCGACAAATTGACCCGCGCAATAAGCAAACAGCACCGATAGGATGAATCTAAATAATTCCTAAAAAAATTGATTTGGGGCGGGATCAGATCGATGCCCACTTAACTCTGCATCCCAACCATAAGCACACATATACGCTATACCTAATAAAGATGCTCTAATGCAGTACGAAATTCAAACACACTAGCATGCTCCTAGTTCATAATAATGTGCAGAAATACTGTAAAGGGCCCAAGACAATGCCAAGTGGCATATCCCTCTCCTACCTCCACCCCTTCCGACAGGCGGAGACTGGCCAACTCGTGAATGCATTCATTCATAATAGGGCGGCACGCATGCCTAACCCGCTCCACAATAAAGCCCGCAGGCATATCATAATATAAGGAAGTACTCGATTGACTCAGGGTACCCGATGAGGCTGGGCTACCCTATGACCCTAGCAAAGACTCTAGGACTATCACAGATAACGGCCGTTCTGTTTACATACACATAGAGAAATAGAATGCTCAACGATCAATGCAACCTAGCATGGTACTACATGGCATGCTGGTCATGAATGCAACACCTAGTATATCATGCACCTATAGCAGGGAATAGCTCTATTCAATCTGAGTAAGCTCCGAAGAGACTTACCTGGAGATGCAGAACAGCAAGATGATACAAGCAAGGGCCCAAATGTAAGTCCAAAGCAATCCAAAAGCGATACACACCTATCATCAAGCCACTTCCGTAAGCTACCATACCAACTTTCACACACACGGAACCCAAGTTCTCAACATCCTTAAAACCAATCGACGGTAAAACCATTTTCCAAAACCTTTCCGATATGATCGACATCAACCAAAATCATTTTATTTCCAATCAAACCCATCGATAAAATCGTACCGACCATATTTTCCAAACTCTTAAATCCCAAATTAAGTCAATCTCCTATTCAAAACAATTCTCAAATCATGTCTGGCCAAAATCCCTTTATAAACATTAAATCTTTAATCAACTTACAATTTGATACCATTAAAATAATTCCGGCATTTTATTATTTAAATCCTTAACAATTTTCCCAAAATTATGTTAGAGAATAATCCCGGCGTGTTTCTTATTTCAAAATCATTATATAAATAAATACCAAAATAATCTTATTTTCGAAAACCGTATTTATAAATCAAACCAACAAATCACTTCACAATTTCTAAACCCCAATTTCTAAACAACATTAATAACACACTCTAGATATTATTTAAATATAATAAATCCCCAAAATCCATCCATTTTATCATTTCTAAAACATATGTCAAAAGTATCATAATAATAATAATCTGGACAAATAATACTTGCCTAAAGTCATAACATATCATATATACTAACAACAACTCTTAAAACCCAACATGAAATTATTAACAATTTAAAACACCCCTAGGTTCCAGCCCAAACAAACAGAAATGAAGGCCCAATCTGGAACCCGGCCCGGTTACCCCTCAAGAGCCCCAACCCGGAAGGAATAGGACAGAACCGGATGGCCCACATAAAGAGAAAGGAGAACCCGGTTCTTCTGAACCCTTCTTCCCCCAACAGAACGAACAGCGTACAACGACGGGAAATAGACGGGAGAAGGAGGAGGAAATCTCAGGCGATGGTGGTTCGTTCGGCTCCAAAGTTTACCCAGAGAATCGAATGAAAGTTCCGACCAATACCCACCCCAAATCGAACAAACGACGCGCGGAAAAGGAGGGGAACGGAGAAGAACTTACAGCGGCTTCCGAGGAGATTCTTCGGCGTCAACGGCGGCCTCTGGCTGCGAGAGCAGGAGGGGGGAGCCCTTGAGAAGGGAAAAAGACAAAGGACGTAGGCAGCGTCCCGGACTCCGGCGAGCGTCTGGGCTCCGACGAGGCTCCTGGAGGCTCGACGGAGTCTGATCTGCTGCTGGCTCGGCAATGGCGACAGGAGATGGAAGGGAAGGTAGTGGCCGGCAAAACAGAGGGGCTCGGTGTAGCTGGCTCGGCGTTCTCCTCGGCAAGGTAGGGGAGCTACTGGGCTGCGTTTCTTCAACGACTGAGACGGTGGTGGCTCCTGGCGGTTGGCAGAAATCAGAGGAGGTGGTGGTCAAGGGCAGCGAGAAGAACAGAGGAATAAGAGAAAGGAAAGGGTTTCTAGGCTTGGATTCCAGGAGAGGATTGGGTTTGGATAAGGAAGGAAAGAAAGAAAAAGGGGTCCTTGTATCTGTAAAATGGGAAGGATAAGAGTATTGGGGTTCTGCAATGTCATTTTTGGTGTGGTGGGTTGTTGCACAATATGAAGAAGAAGACAAAGGAGGTGCAACTGGGTTTCTCAAGTCACGGGTATGAGAACGAGAGAGAGAGAGAGAGAGAGAGAGAGAGAGAGAGAGAGAGAGAGAGAGAGAGAGAGAGAGAGAGAGAAGGAAAAAGGAAAATAAATTAGGAAATGTACGCACAATAGAATTCAAAATAGCGGAATAGACTCAAAACCCGCTCGCTCGACTTTATCCCGACGCGTTTAAAATACTCCTAAATTTTCAAATCCGAATTTTTATTTTATTTTATCTTATATTTTTTTTTCCGACTTAAATCCATTTATATTATTTATTGAAATTTATTATTTAAAAATCCGGGCCTTTACATCATCCACCTCTAAAAACAAGTCTCGTCCCCGAGACTAAAACCAAGATAAAGTAGGGGATGAAGTTTGAAATTGATGAGTCCAAGGACCATGTCCAGAATCTTGTAATCATCTCGGTTGCGTCTTCCGGGATTCTCACAACATCCTAGTCACGGTCGTGACATCTCCAATTGGCCTTGACAAGTAGGCGATAAGCGCCCCTATCACATCCTCGCTTCGACTTTTCGGAAGTGCCACAACTCTAAAAGTTCTACAATGTCATCACTAGGTCTTAGCAAACACCCTACAGGCGCCCCCATAAAATGCATGTATCCACTTCGTGAAATATCATAGAGCTGCCCGGGTTTGAAAATTCCCTAAAAGGGATTCCGCAATTAGAAAAGATTGGCCTCAAAGTCGTTGAAATTCTCGGTAACGTTTATTCTTTAAAATTTCAAGTCATTCCTTTCCAACCGCTCAAAATCTTCAAATAAGACATTTAACCAAGCAACTTTACACCAAAACAAGTAAAATCCTTTCGATCAAAATTTCGTCGAAATCCTCCAAAACCAAATCCGTTTCCCGCATAACAATCAATCAAATTCAGAAGGTAGGAGGTGGAATCATCCACCTCTAAGGGCTAACCCCATATTCTCTTCCTAGTTCCCATAATCAAATCAATCCATCAATCTCCATCCAAACAAGATTCATATGCCATAACAAATGCATAACAGCTTAAACCAATCAATCTCCAACCAACACATCATACGACAAGTCTCAACCATGTACCCACACAGTGCCACAAGGTCACATCAAGCATCTCCAAATCATACTCAAGGTTATAATGTGCATCTCAACAACATATCAATCATAACAACGTCTCGCCATCACACCATAGATCTTAAAAGGTATCGCACTATCGCATATCAACACCGCAATCATAGTAGGGTCAATCACAACAAGGGATCTCATTTAACGCATTAATTCACATAGTCATCCTATCCAATTTCTATCCAGCATTATCATAACAGATTTATCACATCAAACATTTGTATTTGCAAGGATAGCCACAACGAGATTTCATCATAAGTCAATGAAACACAACTAATTATAACCACATCAATACAAACAAGGTCATGCTAGTAAGATTCAACAAAAGGGAAGAGCAAGCAGTATATCAATATCAATATGTCAACATGCTCTCCAGATATCATCTCAACTCGTCACAACACCATATAACGATCATTTAGTCATTAGGCAGACATACACTATTACCTCATATATATATGAGTCATATTCATGCTCTGAGTCATATTCATCATTTAATATATCAATAATCATGCTTGCCAACCATATAATGACACAGCATTATCTCATGTATCATATCACAATACATCCTATCATGCTTCTAAAACAACATAGCAGAGCAACAATATATCATGATAACATTTGTCACCACCAACTAGATTTCAGTATTGCATAACATGTAATATCATTCCCTATCAGATGCATCATGGTTATTATCTAACGTCATGCCAGCAAATATAAATAAATCACACAATAAAGAGAATCCTCACATCATACCAGTCAAAATAAAACATAATCCCCACTCGCCCATCTCCATTCTCAAGCCAAGATTATTCCTCTTCTAGACTCAACAACACTAACTCCGACAAAATCCCCTAAAGAGATTCCAATTCATTTCGATACTCCAATCTCACTCCTCATTCCATCAAGCACTCCCACACACCATCCACCTCTAAGAACCCAACTCCTATCTCTAACTTCACTCCCGAGAACCCTTTCATACTATATCCTCAATACTCTCAAAAGTCATTCCCCACACTTCATATACTACTCAAGACATCACAAGCATCACCTAGAAGCTCATCAAAACCACCCACCTTGCTTCCCATAAATCCAAAGCTCACTCAGTCTTAGTCAACATCCCTTTCTCGCGACTCACCTCCTAATACCATCGATCATCCTAACCGCTTATAATTCTCTTACCATTCATCAACCACGCTACCAATGACCTCACCCACATGTTTAAATAAGAAGCAATCATGCAAATCATCAAACATAAGTCTACATCATATCACTAGCATTCATGAACATAACATCATGGGTTCAACAAGTCTCAGTCTACCATCATGCTCACTAATCGTTGCAACATCATATATGAACATAACCAAGTCAAGCTAGCATGTTGCATTATACCCTTATCAGACAAAATTCATGCTTCTTAGCATATGTAGTTCACATTTTACAGGCAAAGGAATTCAAATCATGCTTAGCAACTCAGAGTATCAACACATCCAGGCATCATGGTTCATGGAACATTAGAACTATAAGGCGCAAAATCATACCAAGTCAGCACATCAACACGTAAATCTTATCGTCAGGTCAGTGCAATATCATCACCAACAAATTCAGAAGAATTAACAATTCGAACAAAGGACACTCTCGCTTGCAAGTCATATCTCACTCAGTAACCGTAATCCTCGATGCGTGCCCGTGCCGCCGACATCATTGATCCTGGGACCTGTGGGTTATGGGCCCACGCTTCCGCCACACAGCTTTACCGTTATGCAACTTCCTTTCTCTTTCATGTGCGGTCGCTCGTTGAATGTATCGCGTAGGAGTTCAAGTTAGCGGAGATAGGGGAGTGACAAGATAAGACAGCCCAAATTCCTTTCGGGGACAAACACGTATCACAACTAAAGACGACAATACTAGAGGCAAGACTCTGACCCGAGAATAGAAACAACGCCTCTATGGAGGTCCATTAGGTTGGAATTGTGACAAACATACACAAATTCATCATGGGGCATATCAATCATATTAATCCACACTAACACGTACCTATCTCAAGAAGCACGACATACGTATTCATTCCTAAAAGACATATTCGAGTGCTACACGGGTGCATGCGAGACAAGATAGTAGTCTATTATCCCATGAAGGCAAATATGCCTAGCAACTTAAGCAAGGTATGCAGGATTAAATAGGCATCACAATTATCACATATATGAACAATGCACGAGCGTAGTGTATGCACCATAAAAGGACATGTAAGAGCAACATAGTAACTATCTTATCTGATACAATGATCGTATAATAGGTCAAGCATGGCACGTAATCATATGACGAGATACATTTAGAAAGCATGGGTCCTACATGGTACTAGTGATACATGATGTGATACAAGCATAGTCAAGAGTCATCAAGAGAAGTTCAGCATAATATTTACGAAACATAAGACATCGTCAAAAGTAACAAGAATTACACCATGGGCGATACATTATAATCATACTAAGAACGAACCATCATAGAGCACATTCACGATACAATAATCATCACATCATAGAACAAGTACAACACGTGATCATTTGGCGAGTCATATTGGGAATCATAAGCCCTACATGACACTACTGGCACATATCGAACATGCACACAATCAAGATAACTCGACTAGATTCATTCTAACATTCAGGTGTCATGCGTATGCGGAATCATGGTATAGCGTGGTGTGTGATCATGCGAGGTGTCAAGTCATACATCTATGCAAGCACGAGAGGATGTCATAGAACAATAGGGTAACACTACCGAGCGATAACATGTAAGCATGCCAGGATTACCCAATTACGGAGATCAAGTCAATCATCGAATTCAACATTAATCTAATCAGGGTGAGTAAAACAATCTAAGATGATAGGAAAAGAGAATGATCACACTATCAGGGACCCATCTCAAAGAAAATCAAAAGTAATGTAGGCAAGATGTAAATTCGCACAAGTTACAATCAAGGGTCCTACATGACACTAATGGCTCAACACAACATTTGATACATACATGCGCTTGATTGACTAACACAACGATACAAACGAGACTACATTAACATAGTCCAGCGATACAAGGCGTGGGAGGAATGTAGCAGTGCATAATATAAGCCTACGTAACATGGCAATATAAGTAGAATACAGGGGCATGTGTTCCAGTTTAATAATACTAAATGAGACACGCATATATCAAGAGATTACTTCAATAACATCGTCACAGATGGAACTACTAATTTAATCAAGCAAGGCCAAGGGCAACACTAACTAAAATGCCGAGGAGATCATCTTACGGGGCATTCGTACAAAGAAGAGCTTACCACACTATCATGGACCTAATTCAGGAAAAGCTACATCCATATAGACTCATATCATGCCATTCATGTTCCTAACCAATCAATAGTACGATCATTACAATAGGTCAATTGGACACGCGAGACCAAACATAATCATGACAGAAAGCGAGATGCAACACGAGACCTCTAAACAATGTGACTAGCATGGATACGGAATGTTATACAATCACGAATTTACATTAAGGATCATCATAATAACATGTATGGGAAATTACATATCACATAAGGCAAGTTGACATCAGGTTGTAGCACGTATCAAATAAGGAACTTGCTTCTTCAGGGTGTCAAAATTTAACGATCACACTATCATGAACCTAGTAGAGAAAAATCATGCAGATTCATTTCATGCAGCTCACACTTCCATTCACTCCTACGATCAATAGGCCAAGTAAACATGCTATGACAACATATAATCATGGTAGAAGCCAAAACATAACACAAGACCTAAGCAATGTAACCAATCATAGATGCAACAACATGAGTAGCTTTTTACCAATGGGCAATCACAGAGTACATGCCAAAGATTACAAAATCATGTCATGCAATTCAGAGAGAGTCACAATTACAACCGGACAGAGATCCCTAGGGCAACCATTGACTTTTCCCCACCGACTCATCACCCCTTTTTCCCGTGGGACTTTGGTACGATTCTTTAAGGCAAGATGACACTGGTTAATCATCATAAGAATAAGGAAACACATCCACAAAAACACCTTACTTCTGACTCAAAGTGACATCAAAACTTCCAACACTCACTCAGACAACTTAATATCCATACATGTTTCCGACACAATGTGTTTACCGACCCGATTCCCCGTGGAAAACACTGACATCTGGGAGGAAGACTCGATAGCACCATCAAAGGGTTAACAACATAGTGGAGGGTTGTTTCACACAAGCTGGGTTTAACAATGTAGAAATAAAGGGACTCCCGCTATCCCGTTTGTACAGGTAAGTCAGTACACATTTAATAGTCAGGCATACCAATCAGATATCTAGCACAACAAGCACTCAACACCGAATCAGTTAGTGACACTCATAATCATCTCATTGGAATCTTCCAACCCATCTGTAAAGAACAAGCTAATATTCGTCTACCCATTCCCAACTACATCCAATAGGGATGGCCTAACGCCTTTCTACCCACTCGTTCCACATCTGGTCGGTTTTCCTCTTTTATTACAAGTCAAGTTCATTACTTAGTCCAATTTATGTTAGACATCTTAAGATCATTTTGCCCCTTTAAAACGCTTTCAAATCCTTTGAAATTCATGGACGGTTTTCCAAAACATACACTCGACCCTTGTGTACCCGAATTGCACAACCTCAGCTCTGATACCATCTTTGTAACGGCCCAGAATTATAATTTCTAGGTTACGTTTCAAGGGATAAAACCCCTTGTTCGGATCTTGCAATCCAGGTACGGGTCGAGGTTTCAAACTCATTTTAAGATTTGTAGAAAGAGGGATTTCAAACCCTAAAACCTCGAAGGGCCGTTGGGTACCCTTAACCTGTCCTAAGACTATGTCACGGAAACCATTTCAAACGGAAGTAAAGCGGAAGTAAAGTACAGATACAAGTGCCACGGCGGAGCCGGGTCAAAACGGAGTCAAAAGTATAAATCCAAAACAATATAATCAGAGTTGCACTGCTCTGTGTGAATCCCTCTTTAGCGGATCGGCCGACGATGAAGGACGTAGCGGCAATGCCGATCGTCGTCGGAATGCCAATTGCGTGTACAATCTCGGCCCTAGTCCTCGCACTATCGCCTTCTTCCGATCATCTCACACTCTATTTCTCTTTCTTGTATAGTGTAAAAGTGTCGAGTGTGGGATAAGGTTAAGATTGGGTGGGTACATGTACACACCTCTTAACGTGTATCATGTTAACAAATCCTAGTCATTGATTTAATGAAAATGAAAGGCTAAGATTATTCGGTTATTTAAATTAATGGGAAATAAAAAGAGAAAAAACTGATTTATCCTTTCTCTATGTGGACACTTGTTTTCATACTCTATATGCTAAGCCCTTCATCCTATCCTTAGTTTCAAAGGCAAGTGGGTTAGTTTGGTAAAACGTAACTGATGAGATAGCTGAAGTTGACTGGATAGCTAAAGTTGATTGATTAGGTGTGTTAAATTTATGCTAAATTCAATTTTTTAAAAGCTAATAAGGTGTTTGGTAAATAAGGTGTTTGGTAACCTTAGTTGATAGAGTAGTTGTAAGACATGGGATCTCAAGAGGCGCTAGTTCATGCCACCTAGCCCTCTCAGGTCCGTTGTCCCCACTTTGAGCCTGAAAAGGAAGAGCTCTTGTGACATAAGTAGGGCTTAAATCACTTATAAACCACTCATAACATCCTTATGATATCCGATGTGAGATGGGGGTGTTACAGTAGCTGATACAAATTAGCCGATGAAAAAAGAAGAAAATGAATAGATTTGTGAGTAGAAAAAAGAAAAATTCTGAAAAACTTGATGTAACTAGCTTTTAAAAATCCAATTTCAAATGTTAGTTAAACTAAAATTTTATATTCATCTCATTTATAATTTTATATTATAATATTAAAATTGAAATCTCACCAATTTTCACTTTGGGATCGATATTCATTTTCTCATTGTCTTTTCCTCTAGTGGTTCGACATTATAGACTTGACAGTTAAGGTTGTTCACAACCAGGTATTCGACATGACATGGATATCCATGTTGGATACCTGGAACCGTTAATCCCCAAAGTGTCGATTCGGACATGATCCGTTAATTGACGGATACGCGATACGAATACTCGAAACGGATTCATGTATCCGTTGCAGGTACCAGTCACGACACGGATCTTGGTAAAGAAAACCAAACAGACAACCATGAATCAGATGAAGGTGGTGAATAAAAAGTTGTTGAACTCAAGTAAAATTGGTGGGATGAAATGTCGTGTGTTTCACCTCACCAAAAATAATGATTCTCAAACTAACAAACTAACTAGTAAACTAGTATGGCGGATAAGTAAGGGGTCGAACCATAGAGAAACAAGTATTTTTATTGCAATGTGTATTTTTCAATTTACAAATAAAGAGAAGATGTGAATAGAAATAGGCAATAAGGGATATATATGAAGTATGATGAATGTTAGTAAGAGCGAATAAAAGATAGAAGAAGAGTGTGGTTTCATCTACAATTCGCAACAATGATTGGCTTTATTCGATCCTTGACTCAATTCCCAATTATTCAATCTCAATTTATTATTCCGACTATGGATTAACATTGTAACGGCCCAGAATTATAATTTCTGGGTTACGTTTCAAGGGATAAAACCCCTTGTTCGGATCTTCCAATCCAGGTACGGGTCGAGGTTTCAAACTCATTTTAAGATTTGTAGAAAGAGGGATTTCAAACCCTAAAACCTCGAAGGACCGTTGGGTACCCTTAACCTGTCCTAAGACTATGTCACGGAAACCATTTCAAACGGAAGTAAAGGGGAAGTAAAGTACAGATACAAGTGCCACGGCGGAGCCGGGTCAAAACGGAGTCAAAAGTATAAATCCAAAACAATATAATCAGAGTGTTGTTGCAGGAGGATGGTCAAGTATAGAATAAGAATATGGATTAGAACGACTCCCCTGTCTCAGCAAATAATTACAAGACTTCCTCCCGTTGTAGTAAGAGAAAAGTCAGGATCGAATCCACGAGGAAGCACGTCAGCAGTTCTTAGGTAGCTATCAGATTCTCACAACAGCAGCAGAGCAGCACAGACAGAAGCAGAAATAACACAGAAACAGAAACAAATAATCCCGGCAAGGGCAACTAAATAAAAGCAAAATAAAAGACAGAAAGTAAAGACAAAGCAAAGACGAAAGCAAACAGGAACTAAAAGCAAAGCAACAGTCTCGTCGATCTCGACAAACTCCTACTCGAGATAGACCACGGCAATCGACAACAGCAAGTCGACAATCACAGCAGACAAGAAATCCCGGCAAGGGCAACTCGACCTCGACAAGAGGTACTCGACTTCGACAAAGGAAATAAAGATAGAAACTTGAAATCGACGAAAACAGAAGAAAGCTAACTCGACACAGACTAAGACAACTCGAGATCGACAAAGGTGGTACTCGATCTCGACGAAGCCTTCCTCTATCTCGACAAGAAACAGTAAAAGAACAGAAATTTTAAAACTTGCAAATTTAAAGACAGAACTTAGAAATTCGACGAAATAAATCAATATATTAAAAGACCTCCAAGGCTAGGGTTTCAACACCACAACGATAACCATGCAAAACAACACATAAAGGCATAAAAGATCATGCTTTCCATCAAATAACTTTCGTCATTAACAAATAGGCATATAGAGGCTCTCGCATAAACCCTAATTGTTACTAACCCTTTTCACATAATTAATCCAAGTTGCATTAAGATTACTTTCGCTTCAATAACACAAACAAGGATCACCTTCAACTCTCGCAAAAGAATCATGCTCATAGGGATAGAAGACAAATCGCATAAAAATCTGACCTTTATCGCATCGCCTCACATGGCCACCGTCGGGCTCACCCCAGCCCCAGAAGTGGGTGGACTACTCACGCCTCATTGCAATAACAGACATTGAATGGATGAAAAAAACTTGCATTAAAACTAAATTCAAAGCCTTTACAATCTTGGCAATCAACTTTCGCTGTAAGCCAAAACCTTAAAAACCTCAAACTCCTAATTGTATCTCTGAATGGAACTAACTACTTCTCTTCGAAATTGAATTCGAATTGGAATTGTGTTTGAATCTTATGCTTGAAACTGAGCCCCCTAGGGCCTTATTTATAGCTATCCTTCCCTAGCTAATCTAGGAAAAGATCTTTTATCTATATCTAATTTCTATCTAAAAAGCCTTAATGATAAATAAATGTTTAAATGGAATTAAATCCATAAGGAAAAAGATAAAACTAATATGGGAAAGTCTTCATGTCTTGATAGATTCCGCCTTCCATAGATAGAACTTGATAGATCGGATAGAATCCTCGCCTTCGCGACCAAGCAACGTCAACTCTACTCGGACAAGGCAAGTCGAGAAACTTCTGGAACTGGGCTCTTGTCGACCTCGAGTAGGGCTCGTCGAGGTCGAGTAAGGTGGCTCGGCTTGACTTGTCGTCTCGGCTAGATCTGCTCGATGTGGCTCATCTTGGCTCCTGGGTGTTCGTCGATCTCGACCACGCCTAGTCGATCTCGAGTAGGGTGGGTCATCGACTAGGGTTTCTCGAGTGGATCTCCTCGAAGGGCTCGGACATGGCTTCAGGGTCTTTGTCGATCTCGAGTAAGACTCGTCGAGATCGAGTTGGGTGCTCGGGTTGGCTCTCTCCGCTGGTCATCCTCGGCTCCGTGGACAGCTCTTCCTCGAGGACTCCGGGTGGTCTGTCCGGGCTTCGTCGACCTAGACTAGTGCTTGTCTAGGTCGAGTAGGGTTCCGGAGTTCGGGGAGCTTGGTTTCTCGAGCAAGCTTGCTCGACTATGGCCGCTCGGTCATGGCTCGTCTAGGTCGAGTAGGGCCCACTCGATGTCGACTAGACTTGCTCTCCGATTCGTTCCGCTGCTTTGACCTTGGACTTCTGTAATGGTTTTCCGAGCTTTTCCGACCTTCTGTAGAATTGCTGTAAAATGCCTCGATTTCTGCGAATTAAACAGAAACTGGTGTAGATTCCATAATTTGGCAAATAAACATAAACTACATTGATTCTGTATTATCTTAACCCAAATGCATGCAATGTATACAGAAATCGATATAAAAGTTACTGTAAAACATGGCAGATTCTTCTTACAACACAGAGTCTGGTGAAGTCTATAACTCCAGCGCTCACTCTCCGCCGACAAATTGACCCGCGCAATAAGCAAACAGCACCGATAGGATGAACATAAATAATTCCTAAAAAAATTGATTTGGGGCGGGATCAGATCGATGCCCACTTAACTCTGCATCCCAACCATAAGCACACATATACGCTATACCTAATAAAGATGCTCTAATGCAGTACGAAATTCAAACACACTAGCATGCTCCTAGTTCATAATAATTTGCAGAAATACTGTAAAGGGCCCAAGACAATGCCAAGTGGCATATCCCTCTCCTACCTCCACCCCTTCCGACAGGCGGAGACTGGCCAGCTCGTGAATGCATTCATTCATAATAGGGCGGCACGCATGCCTAACCCGCTCCACAATAAAGCCCGCAGGCATATCATAATATAAGGAAGTACTCGATTGACTCAGGGTACCCGATGAGGCTGGGCTACCCTATGACCCTAGCAAAGACTCTAGGACTATCACAGATAACGGCCGTTCTGTTTACATACACATAGAGAAATAGAATGCTCAACGATCAATGCAACCTAGCATGGTACTACATGGCATGCTGATCATGAATGCAACACCTAGTATATCATGCACCTATAGCAGGGAATAGCTCTATTCAATCTGAGTAAGCTCCGAAGAGACTTACCTGGAGATGCAGAACAGCAAGATGATACAAGCAAGGGCCCAAATGTAAGTCCAAAGCAATCCAAAAGCGATACACACCTATCATCAAGCCACTTCCGTAAGCTACCATACCAACTTTCACACACACGGAACCCAAGTTCTCAACATCCTTAAAACCAATCGACGGTAAAACCATTTTCCAAAACCTTTCCGATATGATCGACATCAACCAAAATCATTTCATTTCCAATCAAACCCATCGATAAAATCGTACCGACCATATTTTCCAAACTCTTAAATCCCAAATTAAGTCAATCTCCTATTCAAAACAATTCTCAAATCATGTCTGGCCAAAATCCCTTTATAAACATTAAATCTTTAATCAACTTACAATTTCATACCATTAAAATAATTCCGGCATTTTATTATTTAAATCCTTAACAATTTTCCCAAAATTATGTTAGAGAATAATCCCGGCATGTTTCTTATTTCAAAATCATTATATAAATAAATACCAAAATAATCTTATTTTCGAAAACCGTATTTATAAATCAAACCAACAAATCACTTCACAATTTCTAAACCCCAATTTCTAAACAACATTAATAACACACTCTAGATATTATTTAAATATAATAAATCCCCAAAATCCATCCATTTTATCATTTCTAAAACATATGTCAAAAGTATCATAATAATAATAACCTGGACAAATAATACTTGCCTAAAGTCATAACATATCATATATACTAACAACAACTCTTAAAACCCAACATGAATGGATTTTGGGCAAATAATACTTGCTGTAAAATGCCTCGATTTCTGCGAATTAAACAGAAACTGGTGTAGATTCCATAATTTGGCAAATAAACATAAACTACATTGATTCTGTATTATCTTAACCCAAATGCATGCAATGTATACAGAAATCGATATAAAAGTTACTGTAAAACATGGCAGATTCTTCTTACAACAAACACCCCATACTTAAGCTTGCTTGTCCTCAAGCAATACTTTTACTTGTCATTCAGGGGAAGAAATTAAAACTCTCAACATCTTAGATTCATTCTCATATAACCCTGCAATCAATTACCATCCTCGAAAAGGTACTAGTGTCACAGATTCATGCACGTGCAAATATGTAAAAGCAACATCTACTCACAAAAGGAGGGTTATGCACAAATATTCATTCGTGACAAAGCATTAATAATCAAGAGGACTTTTAATTTAAGCTCATGAAGGAGTAGATTGGTAAAAGGCTAAAAGGTGGGCAATTTCTGGCAATGTGGTGCTTTTGATCCGGGGAAATGGAGTACTTTCCAAACTTTGAATTTCCACATTCCTTCTCCATTTGATTCATCACCTTTCATAATGCTTTTATTCAAAATAATGCTTTTACCTCTCTAACCTCAGCACTGCCTTCTCGCGAGTCGCAAACATGGGTGTCATGAATGGCCCCGGATACTTAGTGCTTCGGACTCCTCACAATGTGTCCCATCTCTCCAAACTATTATCTTAGAGAGCAGGGTCAATCTACCTTTATCTCCTGAGGTGATTGGATTTTCTTTCACTCATTAAATTTTCCATATATTTCAAACACTTTCCAACCAAACTCCAAAAATGATAATCTCAACACAACAACCATATAACATCTCCATAATGTAACATCATTCTCAACATAATCCCCGGATAAGGTAAAGAATGGCAAATATTTAAATCATGTGGAGCAATATTTGAAATAAGGCATATTATGGCTTTTGTGATGCATAAGCATAGGTAAGGCTAGGAACTTCAAATAATGAGCATTATATGGAAATATAAAGTCCTCCATCATCTTATCATGCGACATGTCAAAAGCAACTTCAAATTTTACCTCCTTTCATGGTTTTCATAAAAATGTGCATTTCATTGTGACTTCCCTCTACTAGGCAATTTCATGCTATATCTCTAATGAATCCAATTTTGCATCGTTGAGTTCAATAAAGCTTCCATGACATTTATTCAAAAAATTTCAAAAATTTCAATGGGGGTCATTTTTCTAAAACTTTTGGAAAACATGCATATAAAGTATATAAAATATGCATAAAGTAAGCCCTTCCCCCACCCCATACTTAAACCTTACAGTGTCCTCACTGTATAAAAACAAGGTAAAGGGTAAAGAAAGAAACTCACAAGATATGTGTGCAGAGCTGCAAAATTTTGGATGGAGCACCTCCTAGTCCGAGTATGACTATAGCTTTATTCTATCCATGGACCTGAAATTTAGAAGACATATACCAACAAAACAAAAAACAAAAACCAAAAACAATGTTCAAAAACCAAAAACCAAAAACAAAGTCTCAAAATGTCCTAAAAAGTCTATGTACATGCTCTAGATTTTATAGTCGCTAGGCCGACTTTCATTAATGCTCAAGGTGGAATCTGCAGGGCTCATGTAGCTTGGGCCTCAAATAAGACTCCATTCTTGTCCATCAGCTGTAATCCTCCAGAATGGATCTTGTTCACCACGAACGGTCCCATCCGCTTCTTGTTGAACTTGTTAGGGAACCAATGATCCTTTGATTTAGAGACATAGAGCTTGTCTCCAACTTCATACTCCTTAGGCTCATCATTGGAAATCCTGCACAATCGCACATACCAAGGCAGACCTCTTCCATGTATAGATAAATCTTTAATGGAAATAGGAGAAGAAAGATCCATACCTTGGCTCACCTTCGCGGAAACGGAATCGGGCACCACGGTGTTTGGTCGATCTCGACTAGGGCTCCTCGAGATCGACGAGTCTGCTGGTCCTGGTGGTGGTCTGGTCGAAGAATCAGAAGTCGAGGAAGAACAGGTCTTGTCGACCTCGACAAGCGTACTCGACCTCGACGAGGACTCTGGCTCTGGTGGTGATCTGGTCGAGGAAGACGGATCTGGTGAAGTCTGGCGGTGGTCGACCTCGACAAGGCTACTCGAGGTCGACGAGGGTTCTCCTCCTGGAGTCACCATCGTCGAGGAAAGCGGCGTCGAGGAAGATCTGGTCTTGTCGATCTCGACTAGGCTACTCGAGGTCGAGTAGCCTTCTCCTTCCTGTGGCTTGCTCATCGAGGAGGAAGGCGCTGGGCTCTCCGAGGGGTGGTCGACCTCGACGAGCGTACCCGAGGTCGAGTAGAGCGGCTCCTCTGGCTTGCTGTTCGACGATGCTGGTGCTGGTGGAGTCGCCTTGGTCTGGTCGAGATCGACTAGGGTTCTACTCGAGGTCGAGAAGCCCTGGTCGATCTTGACCCCATACTTAGCTCCTTTGTTCTCCTTGAGGATTGCCATGATTTCCTCCACCTGGGCCTCCATGTCCCTCTTTTCCAATTCCTCAGGGGTCATATTCCTGATCGTTGGTTCCCCGCAGGTGATGTAGCCAGCTGAGATAGATTTGACCTCTTCCATGGGACCCGTATGTTGTTCAGTTTTGTTGAAGGAATACTCAATCACCTCATCGCTGATGTTGAAAGTGAGTACCCCTTTCCGTACGCTTATATTGGCATCCACCGTCGCCAAGAATGGTCTCCCTAGAATAATTGGACAAGCAGGATCTTCTTGCATATCAATAATTAAAAAATCAGCAGGAACGAAGAATTTACCTACTTGTACTGGGACATTTTCCACCATGCCTGTTGGAATGACCACCGTGTTGTTGTCCATATACAGTCTAGCATCCACAGGCTCCAGTGCACCTATCTTAATCTTGGACCAAATCGTTAAAGGCATAATACTGACACTAGCTCCAAGATCACATAGGGCATTAATTTTGTATGGACCAAATCCAATAGTTATAGCAAACTTACCTAGATCCGGCCTCTTTTCCAATATGTCCAGATGGCTGCACTCCTCTGTAATTTCAGCCATTGATCGCTTTTTGCTCTGAATCTCTTTCAGGAACTTGACATAGGACGGCATTTCATTGAGAGCTTCTGTGAAAGGGATTGTAACGTTGAGCTTCTGAAGCATCTTGATGAAGCGCTGAAACTTTTTCTCCGCTGGATCCTTTAGAGATTTCGTGGGGAAAGGCAGCTTCTTTTTCGGAGCCAGAACAGATGTCGGAGTTGCTGCAGATTTTTCGACCTGAGGCTCCTCGACATCGACTACCCTTTTGTCGAGATCGACCAGTTTTGGTGACGTCGAGTTGTTGGGCTGTGCGGACGAAGATTTCTGAAGATTCTCCTCGAGGTCGACAAGATCTTTGTCGAGATCGAGTGGGCTCTTATCGAGATCGACTAGTGTTTTGTCGAGGTCGACTAGCTGTTCCTCGCTGCTCTGCTGTTTCTCGTTCTCTGGCTCCTGCAGTTGATGTCCGCTCCTGAGCTTTACAGCAGCTACATGTCCAGTTTTTCCCTTAGGATTTGGTTCTGAAGATCCAGGGAGAACGCCTGACTGTTTGGGGATTGCTGCTGCTAGCTGACCAATCTGTGTATCAACTGATTTCCGCCAGATATCAATTTCCCCAAGCCTAGAGTTGACACCTTGCATCTGAGTGTAGACGGAGTTGAAAGATTGCCTAGTTTCAGCATGATTCCTCCGCATCTCCTCCAGGACTGTCTGTATATCATCCTTTTTCTGGTCCCTTTCAGGATGTCCTGGAGCTCTGTAGGGTGGGGGGTTCCTAGGGACACCTTGGTTCCATTGTGGTTGCTGAAACCGTTGGTCCCCCATGTAGCGATTTGGACCCCCTGCGTAAGCTGCATCCTCATGATGCTCTGCCATCTTGACTTGTTCTGTGTGTGGGCACTCTAGAGTGGTGTGCCTTTGCGATCCGCATTCTATGCAAGGCCGGTTGACAGAGAGATATTTGACTTGCTTGATGAGCTTCCTATTCTGGTCTCTGTAGTATTGCTCCCTGACATCTGGATCGATCTCCTTTGATGGCTCATAGAGGGGCATGGATGGTGCTGGCCTGGCGTATGGGTTCTCTTCATAAGTTACAGTAGACCCATACTTGTTGTCGTAGGTAGTAAGCTTCTCCAGTACTCCCCATGCGTCACTTGGCGGCATTGTCAGATACTCATAGCGAGTATAATTGTTGATTCTGTCCTTAGTGACTTGATCCAGAGAGTTGAAGAAGATCTCCTGAATGATTTAGGGCGGATGTCCATGAGTAGGGCAAGATCGCAGAAGTTCCTTGTAGCGCTCCCATGCCTTTGCCAGTGGTTCCCCTTTTTGCTGTTTAAAGGCGGTGATTTTCTGGCGGAGATGTGCTGTTTTGGCAGGTGGGAAGAATTTGTTCAGAAACTCTTGCTCTACTTGGGCCCAGGTTGTGAGTGATCTTGCTTTCATCCCTTCCAACCATTTCAGTGCAGGTCCAGCGAGCGACCAGCGAAAAGATTTCATCTTGACATATTCCAGAGTTGTGCCTTCTGCAAGTGTACGACACATATCATGAAAGTTAGTAATATGTTCAAGAGGACACTCATTAAATTTGCCGTAAAAGGCATTATTTTTAAGCTCTATAAGAAATTGAGTGCGAATTTCAAAAGAGTTTTTAGGGATTAGAATCGCCGATTCAGGCACGACGAGTGTTGGATGCATGTAATCCTCTGCAGTGGTTGGGTACTGGGCAAGCTCAGCTTGTGCTTGTTCCCTTGCTGCTCTCTCAGCGGCGAGGGCAGCATTGTTGGTGGCTAGAGCAGCATCTCTGGCGGCTAGATCCCTGGTAAGCCTCTGTATCAGCTGCTCCTGTGTTTCAGCGGCCGACATGGCTCTTTGTAGTTTAGCTCGGATGTGGAATAGGCGTTCCGGTTCGTCTAAAGCGTCAAACTCAGGTGTTTGACCAGAACGACGCATACACCTGCAAACTAACTCAAAGAAACAGTGAGAACTGACTACCTAAGGCGCGATTGATTGCCTCCCCGGCAACGGCGCCAATTTGTTGTTGCAGGAGGATGGTCAAGTATAGAATAAGAATATGGATTAGAACGACTCCCCTGTCTCAGCAAATAATTACAAGACTTCCTCCCGTTGTAGTAAGAGAAAAGTCAGGATCGAATCCACGAGGAAGCACGTCAGCAGTTCTTAGGTAGCTATCAGATTCTCACAACAGCAGCAGAGCAGCACAGACAGAAGCAGAAATAACACAGAAACAGAAACAAATAATCCCGGCAAGGGCAACTAAATAAAAGCAAATTAAAAGACAGAAAGTAAAGACAAAGCAAAGACGAAAGCAAACAGGAACTAAAAGCAAAGCAACAGTCTCGTCGATCTTGACAAACTCCTACTCGAGATAGACCACGGCAATCGACAACAGCAAGTCGACAATCACAGCAGACAAGAAATCTCGGCAAGGGCAACTCGACCTCGACAAGAGGTACTCGACTTCGACAAAGGAAATAAAGATAGAAACTTGAAATCGACGAAAACAGAAGAAAGCTAACTCGACACAGACTAAGACAACTCGAGATCGACAAAGGTGGTACTCGATCTCGACGAAGCCTTCCTCTATCTCGACAAGAAACAGTAAAAGAACAGAAATTTTAAAACTTGCAAATTTAAAGACAGAACTTAGAAATTCGACGAAATAAATCAATATATTAAAAGACCTCCAAGGCTAGGGTTTCAACACCACAACGATAACCATGCAAAACAACACATAAAGGCATAAAAGATCATGCTTTCCATCAAATAACTTTCGTCATTAACAAATAGGCATATAGAGGCTCTCGCATAAACCCTAATTGTTACTAACCCTTTTCACATAATTAATCCAAGTTGCATTAAGATTACTTTCGCTTCAATAACACAAACAAGGATCACCTTCAACTCTCGCAAAAGAATCATGCTCATAGGGATAGAAGACAAATCGCATAAAAATCTGACCTATATCGCATCGTCTCACATGGCCACCGTCGGGCTCACCCCAGCCCCAGAAGTGGGTGGACTACTCACGCCTCATTGCAATAACAGACATTGAATGGATGAAAAAAACTTGCATTAAAACTAAATTCAAAGCCTTTACAATCTTGGCAATCAACTTTCGCTGTAAGCCAAAACCTTAAAAACCTCAAACTCCTAATTGCATCTCTGAATGGAACTAACTACTTCTCTTCGAAATTGAATTCGAATTGGAATTGTGTTTGAATCTTATGCTTGAAACTGAGCCCCCTAGGGCCTTATTTATAGCTATCCTTCCCTAGCTAATCTAGGAAAAGATCTTTTATCTATATCTAATTTCTATCTAAAAAGCCTTAATGATAAATAAATGTTTAAATGGAATTAAATCCATAAGGAAAAAGATAAAACTAATATGGGAAAGTCTTCATGTCTTGATAGATTCCGCCTTCCATAGATAGAACTTGATAGATCGGATAGAATCCTCGCCTTCGCGACCAAGCAACGTCAACTCTACTCGGACAAGGCAAGTCGAGAAACTTCTGGAACTGGGCTCTTGTCGACCTCGAGTAGGGCTCGTCGAGGTCGAGTAAGGTGGCTCGGCTTGACTTGTCGTCTCGGCTAGATCTGCTCGATGTGGCTCATCTTGGCTCCTGGGTGTTCGTCGATCTCGACCACGCCTAGTCGATCTCGAGTAGGGTGGGTGATCGACTAGGGTTTCTCGAGTGGATCTCCTCGAAGGGCTCGGACATGGCTTCAGGGTCTTTGTCGATCTCGAGTAAGACTCGTCGAGATCGAGTTGGGTGCTCGGGTTGGCTCTCTCCGCTGGCAGCGACTGGTCATCCTCGGCTCCGTGGACAGCTCTTCCTCGAGGACTCCGGGTGGTCTGTCCGGGCTTCGTCGACCTAGACTAGTGCTTGTCTAGGTCGAGTAGGGTTCCGGAGTTCGGGGAGCTTGGTTTCTCGAGCAAGCTTGCTCGACTATGGCCGCTCGGTCATGGCTCGTCTAGGTCGAGTAGGGCCCACTCGATGTCGACTAGACTTGCTCTCCGATTCGTTCCGCTGCTTTGACCTTGGACTTCTGTAATGGTTTTCCGAGCTTTTCCGACCTTCTGTAGAATTGCTGTAAAATGCCTCGATTTCTGCGAATTAAACAGAAACTGGTGTAGATTCCATAATTTGGCAAATAAACATAAACTACATTGATTCTGTATTATCTTAACCCAAATGCATGCAATGTATACAGAAATCGATATAAAAGTTACTGTAAAACATGACAGATTCTTCTTACAACACAGAGTCTGGTGAAGTCTATAACTCCAGCGCTCACTCTCCGCCGACAAATTGACCCGCGCAATAAGCAAACAGCACCGATAGGATGAACATAAATAATTCCTAAAAAAATTGATTTGGGGCGGGATCAGATCGATGCCCACTTAACTCTGCATCCCAACCATAAGCACACATATACGCTATACCTAATAAAGATGCTCTAATGCAGTACGAAATTCAAACACACTAGCATGCTCCTAGTTCATAATAATGTGCAGAAATACTGTAAAGGGCCCAAGACAATGCCAAGTGGCATATCCCTCTCCTACCTCCACCCCTTCCGACAGGCGGAGACTGGCCAGCTCGTGAATGCATTCATTCATAATAGGGCGGCACGCATGCCTAACCCGCTCCACAATAAAGCCCGCAGGCATATCATAATATAAGGAAGTACTCGATTGACTCAGGGTACCCGATGAGGCTGGGCTACCCTATGACCCTAGCAAAGACTCTAGGACTATAACAGATAACGGCCGTTCTGTTTACATACACATAGAGAAATAGAATGCTCAACGATCAATGCAACCTAGCATGGTACTACATGGCATGCTGATCATGAATGCAACACCTAGTATATCATGCACCTATAGCAGGGAATAGCTCTATTCAATCTGAGTAAGCTCCGAAGAGACTTACCTGGAGATGCAGAACAACAAGATGATACAAGCAAGGGCCCAAATATAAGTCCAAAGCAATCCAAAAGCGATACACACATATCATCAAGCCACTTCCGTAAGCTACCATACCAACTTTCACACACACGGAACCCAAGTTCTCAACATCCTTAAAACCAATCGACGGTAAAACCATTTTCCAAAACCTTTCCGATATGATCGACATCAACCAAAATCATTTCATTTCCAATCAAACCCATCGATAAAATCGTACCGACCATATTTTCCAAACTCTTAAATCCCAAATTAAGTCAATCTCCTATTCAAAACAATTCTCAAATCATGTCTGGCCAAAATCCCTTTATAAACATTAAATCTTTAATCAACTTACAATTTCATACCATTAAAATAATTCCGGCATTTTATTATTTAAATCCTTAACAATTTTCCCAAAATTATGTTAGAGAATAATCTCGGCATGTTTCTTATTTCAAAATCATTATATAAATAAATACCAAAATAATCTTATTTTCGAAAACCGTATTTATAAATCAAACCAACAAATCACTTCACAATTTCTAAACCCCAATTTCTAAACAACATTAATAACACACTCTAGATATTATTTAAATATAATAAATCCCCAAAATCCATCCATTTTATCATTTCTAAAACATATGTCAAAAGTATCATAATAATAATAATCTGGACAAATAATACTTGCCTAAAGTCATAACATATCATATATACTAACAACAACTCTTAAAACCCAACATGAAATTATTAACAATTTAAAACACCCCTAGGTTCCAGGCCAAACAAACAGAAATGAAGGCCCAATCTGGAACCCGGCCCGGTTACCCCTCAAGAGCCCCAACCCGGAAGGAATAGGACAGAACCGGACGGCCCACATAAAAGAGAAAGGAGAACCCGGTTCTTCTGAACCCTTCTTCCCCCAACAGAACGAACAGCGTACAACGACGGGAAATAGACGGGAGAAGGAGGAGGAAATCTCAGGCGATGGTGGTTCGTTCGGCTCCAAAGTTTACCCAGAGAATCGAATGAAAGTTCCGACCAATACCCACCCCAAATCGAACAAACGACGCGCGGAAAAGGAGGGGAACGGAGAAGAACTTACAGCGGCTTCCGAGGAGATTCTTCGGCGTCAACGGCGGCCTCTGGCTGCGAGAGCAGGAGGGGGGAGCCCTTCTGGGTGCCTGATAGGGGGGGTGAGGATTAAAGGTCGACTTTTAAGGGCGAAAAAGGCGGAATGAAGGAGAAAATCGAAACGACTTTGAGAAGGGAAAAAGACAGAGGACGTAGGCGGCGTCCCGGACTCCGGCGAGCGTCTGGGCTCCGACGAGGCTCCTGGAGGCTCGACGGAGTCTGATCTGCTGCTGGCTCGGCAATGGCGACAGGAGATGGAAGGGAAGGTAGTGGCCGACAAAACAGAGGGGCTCGGTGTAGCTGGCTCGGCGTTCTCCTCGGCAAGGTAGGGGAGCTACTGGGCTGCGTTTCTTCAACGACTGAGACGGTGGTGGCTCCTGGCGGTTGGCAGAAATCAGAGGAGGTGGTGGTCAAGGGCAGCGAGAAGAACAGAGGAATAAGAGAAAGGAAAGGGTTTCTAGGCTTGGATTCCAGGAGAGGATTGGGTTTGGATAAGGAAGGAAAGAAAGAAAAAGGGGTCCTTGTATCTGTAAAATGGGAAGGATAAGAGTATTGGGGTTCTGCAATGTCATTTTTGGTGTGGTGGGTTGTTGCACAATATGAAGAAGAAGACAAAGGAGGTGCAGCTGGGTTTCTCAAGTCACGGGTATGAGAACGAGAGAGAGAGAGAGAGAGAGAGAGAGAGAGAGAGAGAGAGAGAGAGAGAGAGAGAGAGAGAGAGAGAGAGAGAGAGAGGAGAAAAGGAAAAAGGAAAATAAATTAGGAAATGTACGCACAATAGAATTCAAAATAGCGGAATAGACTCAAAACCCGCTCGCTCGACTTTATCCCGACGCGTTTCAAATACTCCTAAATTTTCAAATCCGAATTTTTATTTTATTTTATCTTATATTTTTTTTTCCGACTTAAATCCATTTATATTATTTATTGAAATTTATTATTTAAAATCCGGGCCTTTACAAACATTCCTCACGGAGATGACAATCCTTATCGACAAAAAGGTCGGCCAAACTGTCATTACCCTACTCAATCAAGATCATCCTCGCGGAATCACCCGATTCTGCTTGCTACAAAACGGTCTAATTATTCTCGCGAATCAATTGAAATCCTAGCATGATGCAATTCTACAAAGATGCGAATCAAAGTAAAACTAGCAACATAAATCAGCGCAAGGACAATGAAATAAACATGGGAATAATATAGAAATCGAGTCTCACGAACCAACCAAGTCTTGAATTGAAGACAAAACCACGAGAAGCCTAGGTATTCATGATGTACCTTGGATCTCTCAACCTCAAATCCTCTAAAGCGTTCTTAATCTAAAGTTGTGAATGAATTAGATCATCAAAACCTACTGCGAAATATGTCTAATATAGGCCAAAGGTGTCGACCAAAAAACCCCTAGGAAAGATAGTTAAAAGTTCCCATAAAGATAAACTTAGGCCGCGTATCGCAAGTCTGGATCTGAGAGGACGACGGGCGCCGTGGAACGGGCGGCGGGCGCCGCTTATGCAGTGTTGACAGATTCGATAGACTGAACTTGTAAGACACTTTCTGGAGTCATCCTTTGTCCGATTGACGCATATGAATATGCGTTGAAAACCTCTTTCCAAGCACTACGATTTTCATGAAGACCTCAAAAGCTAATTCCAACTTCTCAGAACCTTAAAGATGGGATTTCTCAACGTTCTCCATTTTCGCTCTTGTTCCTTAGCTCTCCTTTGTCCATTTTGCTCCATGTTTTCTCTACCTTTCGAGCCCGAATCATAAGATCTACAAATAAACACTAAAAATCGTAGATTCCGAACTTCGAATACCAAATGAACAAGAATATGAATAAGCTTATTAAGCATGCAATATGAATACTTAGTACACCTAAGACTACCTCTAAATGACCATATAAAATATGCATTATCAAAAACCAATAAAAAAAAATAGGACTAAAAGCTATGAAATCAAATCCAAACACTTTTGATTCCCGTGCCAATACTTTT
Organism: Persicaria tinctoria; assembly: GCA_037127255.1. NCBI lineage: Eukaryota > Viridiplantae > Streptophyta > Magnoliopsida > Caryophyllales > Polygonaceae > Persicaria > Persicaria tinctoria. Next base: position 66,860,187 of record JBANSL010000002.1, on the reverse strand, counting down.
GTTGAAACCACATATTCCATATCCAAACACTTTGGCCTTTAGAAGGCACCAATTCAAAATCAAATCTGAATCGAAAATGAAATCTACAAAATGGAGTTGCCAATTGACGTTAAATAAAGAGAAAACATAGAAAATTGACATTTGAGGATTCCGAAACCCTCTGTAGATGCGAAGAAGATGATGTATAATAGGTCCAGATGAAGAGGATGGAATGGAAGAAAGAAATGCTCACAACAATCAAGACTTTCTAGAAATGGAGAAATCTCATCGGAGATGGAAGAAAATAAAGACACTACTCCCTGGAATCGAACTTGTGACCCACTTGTAGTCGTTGAGCCCTTGAATAATCTTAGCCAACACGCGTTACACGCATTATTGATGTTTTCAACTGGAAATATATACTAATAATAAGTATTTACTTAGTTTTTTTTTAATAAAAATAACCGTGTTGTGTCGAATACCCGATTACTAAATATTAGTGGTTCGTATCTGACACATGCACTAATTTTAAATTTTCAGTGGTTTGTGTCGTATATTTTACATGTCGTGTTTTTTTTTTGTATCATATCATCGTGTTATTGTATCGGGTCTATGATGTCGGATTTATTTTTTCACACAACTGTTGACACTTATATATGATTAATTCTTTTTTCTTCTTCTTGTTTTTATGTGATCTCGGTGTTTCTTAATAACTACTTGTGAAATACCCCAAATTATTTTTGGGTTATTTCTTTTTATATAAATAAATAAATTCCAGTTACATTATATTATATTATTATATTATGAGAGAAATAGGAGTAACCTATTTATTTTGTGAATATAATATAAGTTAGAATAATTATATATTATTCTAAGGATAATAAACGGAATTTATTTAATTAGTTAATGACGGTGGTAGTAACAACTATTTTCCCCTATCTTCCCTGAAGATTTCATTCGATCTTTGGATATGCTCAGTTTGTTGGCCTCCAAGATTCCCAGATTCATCGTCCTTCAACGCTAATCCTTCCCCATCCATAAGTAAAGGTGAGGCCTTTTTAATTTTTTTCACTGCAGGCTCCATCACCGTCTCTACCAATCCTCTCCCCTTAATTTACTCCCGTGACAGCCCCGGCCGGCCACCACTGCCCAAGCCCGCCGACGAACACCAACGCCAAGGCTGAGCAACCGCCGGCGACCCTGAGTCGAGTCGCCTCCGAAGATCACCGCAGCCTTGGTCCGGAGAACACCAAGGCCGAGCCATCGCTGCATTCGTCGCCCGAGCCGCCTGACCATCGCCCATCACCGATCGTCGCTGAGCGCTGCAATCCGCCTCCGTTTGCCGTCGCCACAACTGCACGAGCGCCGCCGCCAATCACTAAGGCAAGTGATTTCGTTCAAACGCCCTTTGCGTGTTTCGTGATTCTTTTGTTGTGCCTTTTAAAATTCTTCTGTGTCGAATGCGGCCCTGTGGCCAATTTCCTTGCCAATTTCGATAAATTGCATACCCGTCTGCTTCAGGTAATTTATCTTTTTAATCATAAATTGGCATGAGTTAAATTAATGGGCAATTATTAAATGAACTATAGTGATAGGCGTATTAAATATGATTGTTTGTTTATAACCCGATATAAGTAAAAGTTGCCCATTTTCATCTTCCTAAATTGCATGATATTCTGCTTGTTCTTTCATCCAAACTAGTGGCATGTGATAGTAAGATCCTTTGAATTATCCATGCTTGTTCCTATTTGATTTAATGTCATTATTATGATCACCTAGTAAAAACCTTTTATGTATGATAAGATAGGCACCATGTGATGCTTAGTTATGATAAGATAGGCACCATGTGATGCTTAGTTATGATAAGATAGGCACCATGTGATGCTTAGTTGTGATATGTGAAAATGCGCACCACGTGATGCGAATGGCTATATGCCTTTGGCAAGTTATGCAGTAGACTGACTTGCAGGTTGTGGTTCGTTAAGCCACCGCCTTATAAGGTTTCATGAATCACCATCCCGGAATGCATTCTCTGCGGGGTGGTAAAACAACGATCTGCTGTAGGTCGTGGTCCTTGTTAAAGGTCCGGCCGGTACCACATATTATTATTGTTATTATTATTGTGATTATTATCGACCGTTAAATAGGTGATCATTTCAGTTATTATACATATCTGCCTCAAGTATAATTCCTTTTCTTACCTTATAATCGATCGTTATGATCATCCGAGTCATGTGTGAATTTTTACCCTTTTCATTCAGTTTCCACTGTTAAATATTCGTGTCTTTCCCTTAACCTGAGACATACCGTTTTATGATCACTGTAAGGTTAAAGTCTGAACATTTTCCCTATCATTTGCTAGTCTTTATTGTACTAACCATCCTATTTATTGGATGGCTGGTGTCCTTCGTTCTCACGAAACACCAGACCATATTCCTCAGGTCTAGTGCAAACCGCGGAGCAGGAGAGAGTTGAAGAGCGGGCTATCAGTTATTGAATATGTTACTACAAGTTTTGAACCCTTTAAAGTTTCCGCACCGCTACTTTCATTTCATTTATTTTGAGAATTTATTTATACTTTATGGTTTCAGTATTCTTATTATTATTATGAACATATATTTTAAACTAATAAATTTTATTTACTCCCGCCCATTTTATTATATTTAAACTATCATCTTGTTTATGGGAGCATGGTTGCATGTCCCTATAAGCCTCAGGTGGATTCAAAGACATTAAAGTCTGCGGATTCACTAGCGCTGTAACATTCCCTTGAGATTTAAAAAGGGGGGGGTTACAGAAGGTGGTATCAGAGCCAGGTTTTAAAACGTTTTCATTCGGATTTTTAAATGATTTCTGAAGTGAATTTCAAAAAGACTTTGATTAAAACTAACTTTCTACTTATAAAAAATAAGGAGTTTTGGAAATGGTTTCAAAGTATTTGTCCGATAGTCCTGCTCAAGCTCCTGCACCTGCTATAGACAAATCTTAGATTTTTATTCATGTTTTCTCTGAATCTCGCTTCCTGGATTATCTCGTTAGAGTATTGATGACTCCTCGCCCTCCTTGATAGACGTCTGATGTTCGCAAAGACCTCTGGACTGTGTGCCACGGGTTACCCCCATTGCATTGACCTCACCAACAACTCTAACATTGGGTCTAACTCAAGCACATAGATGTAGGTCATGGAAAAAGCTATAGTTGAGCTATCCAAGGGGAAGAATGTCCTGATCGACCCTCCCGAAGGAGCTGCAGCCACATAATATGGCAAGAAGCTCATCCGCGAGTGGTACAAGGAACATAATTTGGGAACTCCTTGATTCTACAGCGAGAAAAAGGTAGCAAGGGAAAAGAGAGCCATGCCAGCTCCCCTGGATGACAAGAGGAAAAAGTACCTCCAGAATCTCGTCCGAGTGTACGGCATGGAACCATCTCAAAATCCCAGTGAGGAGAAGTCAAAGAAGAAATCCTTTTTGGAAACCCTAGCAGATGAGAAAGCATTCCAGCCTTTGCAAGCAAGAGGAGCGAGGTAGAGGCTTCGCGTGAGGGAGACCGGGGAAATATACAGGAATAAGGAACGAATTGTGAATGAGCTGGAAAAACGTTGTGATTAGGCTATAGATGAGATCAAAAAGAGATGTGTGAGCATGCTGAGTCAGAGAAAGATGCAGCATCACAAAAGCATAGCTCTGTAGTGGACAAACTCGTCGAGCTGTATGTCTTTGTAGAAGGTGAAAAGGATTAAGATCTCTCATCAGAAATACCAGCAGAATACCCAGCTTACTGCAGGTTCATAACCGACTGTGAACAAATGGAAGAATGTCGTCGGGCCATCTCAGCAGGGTCCACGACTATATAAAATGCGTAGTCCGGATGACACTACTTCTTCTATGGCTCAAGGTGTTATCTATCGTCGAGCTGAACCAATTAATATTCTTTTTATACAGGCGCTTCTCATTCTTTTCTAGCCGAACAAACTGTTGAAAGACTCGGATTAGAATCTGTAACTCTAGATGATTCCTTTATTGTAAAATTCCCTAATGGGGATAGAGTTCGAGGTAGGAAAATGTTATTCCGCTTCCCCATCGCGATAGGTGGCAATGAGTACCTTGCCGATCTTGTTCTGCTTCCGATCCTTCCTCAGAACATCATTCTCGGTATGGATTGACTTACTCGCCATAGTGCAATCATTGATTATGGACGAAGAATCGTGACCCTCTCGTCGGACGGAAATGTTGTGTGCAGATTTCGTGGGCGCATCCCCGAGGAGGATGGCCGTGTTATTAATATGATGCAGGCAGCCAGATTGTTACGTCAAGTGTGTGTCGGATTTTTATGCTATCTGCAAGATCAGCCGTCCGAACCGGTCCCTATCTTCGATATTCCAGTAGTTCGGGATTTCCCTAATGTCTTTCTCGGTGAGATTCCTGGTTTACCTCCAAAACGGTTTATTGAGTTCACCATTGACTTAGAGCCAGGAACCTCTCCTATTTCCAAAGCCCCGTATTGCATGGCTCCAGTGGAGATGCAAGAATTAAAGAGTCAACTTGAAGAGTTGTTAGAGAAGGGTTATATACGACCCAATACTTCACCTTGGTGTGCTCCCGTGCTGTTTGTGAAGAAGAAAGACGATTATTACCGTGCTGTTTGTGAAGAAGAAAAACGATTATTTCCGTTTGTGTATTGATTATCAGGAGCTGAACAAGGTGACGATCAAGGACAAGTATCCACTGCCACGCATCGATGATTTGTTGGATCAGCTTCGGGGAGCTAAGCTATTCTCCAAGATTTAACTTCAATCTGGTTACCATAAGCTTCGAGTTCGTGACGATGATATTCCAAAGACTGCTTTTAGGACACGTTATGGGCACTATGAGTTCGTGGTGATGCCTTTTGGCTTAACAAATGCCCCAACAGTTTTCATGGATCTGATGAACTGTTGTTTCCACCAGTATTTGGACAACCTCATTGTAGTCTACATTGACGACATCTTGATCTAGTCGCCGAGTGAGGAGGCTCACTCCGAACCCTTGAGGACTATTTTGATAACACTACAAGAGCATCAGTTGTACGCGAAGCTGCCTAAGTGTGATTTTTGGATGAAGAAGGTGGCATTCCTAGGCCACATTATTTCAGAGAAAGGGGTGATGGTCGACCCCCCAAAGATAGCAGCTGTAGAGAAGTGGAGTCCGCCAAAGAACGCTAAGGAGATTCGGAGTTTTCTGGGACTAGCAGGTTACTACAGAAGGTTTGTGGAAGGGTTTTCCAAATTGGTCCAACCACTGACCTTACTTCTGCGTAAATCCCAGAAATTCGTCTAGAATGACAAGTGCAAAGCGAGCTTCTATGAGCTCAAGAAGCGGTTGACCACAGAACCTATTTTGGCACTCCCTAAGGAGTCAAAGGATTATATGATTTACAGTGATGTTTCAAAGTATGGTTTGAGTTGTGTATTGATGCAAGATGGGAAGGCGATAGCTCATGCATCACGACAGTTGAAGCCGTATAAGGATAACTTCCTAGTGCATGATCTAGAACTAGTTGATGTGGTATTTGCTCTGAAAATCTGGCGCCATTATTTGTATGGAGTTCGTTGCCAAATATACACCGACCACAAAAGCCTCGAGTATGTGTTCACCCAGAAGGAGTTGAACATGAGACGGAGACGCTGGCTAAAGTTGATCAAGGACTATGACATTGAGCTTCTCTATCATCTTGGGAAGGCTAATGTCGTAGCCGATGTTTTGAGCCACAAATCTCAGCACGAGGCTATGATTAGTTGTTTGGCAGCAAGTCATATTCTGCAAAGGGATCTGCTCAAGTTAGAGGTTGAAGTTTGGTTTGAAAGGAACCGAGAACAGTTGTGTATGATAAAGGTTTAATCAGATCTGTTAGCAAAGATAAAGAGGATGTTGTGTTACTGCCGATCACCGTTGACTTTTTCGATGGTAAAGCCTCGGGTTTTGTCGTGAGGGATGATGAATCCTTATGGGTTGGGAATTGTATCTGCGCCCCCGATGTCCCTGAGATCCGACAAACCATCCTTTAGGAAGCCCATGCATCCAGCTATTCGGTGCATCCTGGAGCTAGTAAGATGTAAAAGGATATGAGGAAGAACCGGTGCAGATTCTAGAACGGCGAGAGAAGCAACTTCGCACCAAGGTAGTCCCGCTCGTCAAAGTGCTTTGGTCAAAGCACGGAACTGAGGAGATGACTTGGGAAACTGAGGAAGAAATGAGGAAACGCTTTCCTCAGTTGTCTTCTACTTAGCGCGAGTCGCATAGCGATCCAATTACCTCATTCATTCGGATATTAATAAATAAGGAAGCTTGTCATAGACGTTCTGTCAAAGTTCCTTTGGTTAATGTTTTCGATTCATCTTTACAACCTTACAGGTTTGAGTCAAAGTATGGAATTTGTGTGTTCATTGGTAATATTCTAACGTTGAATATCATATAAGCTATGAACACTTCTCTAATAATATTCCTTCCATTTTATACAATCGGCTCTAGTATGTTGATACTTTTGATTCCATACAAAGTTCGTCAATCCGTGCTTTTATAGATATCGAAAAAGAGTCGGGAAGTGCTCCCTATAGACTCTAGAAGGGCTCCTTTGTTTTGCTTCTGTAAAAGCAGGAATCATACCCGCATGTGAAATCAGTGATGAATGATCGATATGTCATACGTAAGGTCCTTCAGGATGATAATTAGTAACTCTTGTTGTAGGTAGGTTCACCTTTCCTAAATCTTGATAGTATTAAACGATCATGGGTTATATATCTCATCTTTTCTTTCCATGATCGAGCAACCGAACTCTCATTGGTAAAAAGCTTGAGAATAGTATATAGATATGCGCAATTTATGTTTATGAAGAAGACAAGGACGCAAGGACACAAGTGCTGATGAAACGGACAACGTTCCCGTCGATAAACTAGAAGACGAAGACCCGCAACTCATCTCGTATGAATAAGGTTGGCTAGTTTTGTCACAATGGTTGCCTTCAAAGCCACCCGGGTCATTTGGAAACCTGGAAAAGGAAGCCAGATGGGGCTGAGACGAAAGCCAATGACAATCTAGTTAACCCTGTTCTTATGTGATGGGAGTTCACTTATCTCGAGCGACAAGAGTGAATATCAAAAGATGTCTTTCGAAATTTATTATCCTTATTTTAGATATTTATAGCTATAGGGATACGCTGTTTTCATATGATTAAAAATTTCAAGCTTTGTCATTGAGGAGTTCGGAAAGCAATAGGTTACTTTAGATGTAATTCTCATCCCTCATGTATTCGATAAGTTCATTAAGCGAAGCATGCTTAAATTCTGCCTATTCGGTAACTATTGTGGATACGCCTAACTCTGCTTTGATCAACCTATATTCTCTCATCTAATTCGAGGTTACTTTTCTATCTTCAATTCATTTCTCGTTTCTTTTCTAAGTTTCGGGACGAAACTTATTTTTAGTGGGGAGGTATGAAATACCCCAAATTATTTTTGGGTTATTTCTTTTTATATAAATAAATAAATTCCAGTTACATTATATTATATTATGAGAGAAATAGGAGTAACCTATTTATTTTGTGAATATAATATCTATATATCTGTAAAAATTGTGTCCCTAGCCACCTTAATGACACTCCACCTAATAATTCTCCCACCAATTTACTTTTTTTTTCTTCTTCCACTAATATTAATTATTATTGTAAACAAACTCTAAACCTTCTAACCTTTTACATTCTTACTATTAAAGGCATAATATGTATTCTCACTATATATTAAAGGCATAATATGATCATCTAGCTATGTTCAAATCTATTTATCTATAGCCGAGCATGCTAAATGGCCCATTGAAAGAAAGATAGCACATATATATACTACTTCATCTGATCCAAAATATATATCGTTTGACTTTTCAATATATATTTTAAGGAGCTAAAAAACAATACTACAAAATATCAACTTTTTTATTAATTTTTTTAATAACTTAATATTTGTTAGTAATAAGTATTAAATAAAAAAAAATAGTGAGAGCATTTTTAATTTTAAGGTTCAATTGAGAGCATTTTTTATTTTAAACTATATTAATAACAATAAGTTATAATCTTCTATATCTTTCTATATATATATACAATATAAAGTTGGTTTTTTTCCATTTATTGAACATACAATTAAGTCACACGCAATCAAAGAAAGTTTTGGTTTTTTACTTTTTGTATATTTTTAGGTATCTCTTTGTCTACTCCATATCAATTAAAAATTATTACTGATATAAGTTATAAACATTTGAACGGTTCTATTAATTGTTTAATTGTCTGAATTTTGTAATCGTTCGGTTGATTTTATTATTGTCTACTGAAATTCATTATTTTAATGATGTTAAACTTCAATCACCCTTTAAATTTGACTCCCATATCAATGGATGTTCATCTTCAAAAATGTTCATCTTTCACAATTAGCTTTTGTGCGAGCAACACCATTTGTTTTTTAATAATACAGTATTGATTAGGTCAATTGAGCTAAATGATTGATTATCTATGAATTAGTCGTAATTTTTTTTATTGAATTTTAATTTCATTCCTATATTTATTTTCCCTTCTTTCTAAGGTAATTGACTATATTTTATAATTATTTTATTTTTAGATTTTGAGAACAATTGCACAGGATGACTCATACGAAGATAGAGAATATCCTAACAAAAGAAAGTATCACATTTCATATTTCAAAATATTTCTTATATTTTATTATAATTTGCTGGTTTTAATATATAATTTATGTAATGGAATATTTTAACATCAATTTTTTAAATTTTGTTATTATTGAGTATAATTTCATTCTTTTATCAAAATCATCCTTAGAAATGTTCCCAAACTTAATTAATTTCATCCAATTTTAAATAACCCAATAAATTTTGTGCATACAAACGCGCTGGTGAAATTGTCTCATATTAAGCAAAAGATTGAAGAATTCATCATCAGTGGGGAAAACATTGTGATTATACCAATTCAAGATTTGAAGTATTTTGTAAAACTTATTTGGTGTACGTGCTCAAGTTTTGTTTGACAAAGATATATATTGCGTGGATACATCTATATATCAAAGAATAAAAGTATACATTATTTCTTTCATTTTTGGTATTATCCAAACTTATCAAAGTTGGTTGATAGGAACGTACAAATTGACCTATAATTATATATAATAAATATGTTGTTTTTTAAATAAATCTATACATAATACATCTATATCTATAATCACAAAAATGCATACCTTATTACTTCTAATATTATATCAATTTAAATTTCAAAGTTATAATTTCTTGAATTAAAAAAAATAGTGTATAACTTTTCATCTTCCAAAATTTATATATTTATTAATTCAAATTTATTTTCTGTATTAAATTGAATGTCTTGATTTCAAAGATATTAATGACTCTTTTTTTCATCTTCTAAGTGATTCAATGCTAACTTCATTCGATTCCAAGTAGTAATGTTCATCTCATAAATCTCATAGCCTCATAAATATATACCTAATAAATCGCATATTTATGTTATTCAAAATTATATATACTCTTAGATCTTATCCTATAAATTATTTTAATTTCTTGCAAAAAAAACACTATATAAACATGTGAATGAGAAGTAGTCCATAGTTACCCAAAAAAAAAAAGAAGTTCATAGAAAAGGAGTCTCAACTAATTAGAAGAAAAAAGTATCCAAAGTAATATTTGCATCTTAATATTCATTTTTTAAAATTAATATACAACAAATTTGATATTTCTGTTTAATTCAGAAATATTTCTTATACAATGTTTGTTAATGTTATTATAGAGAAGTAATATTCATGAAAAATACAAGAATGAGAAGAAGTTCATAGAGAAAGAGCTTCAATCGAGAAGAAAAAGGTATAAAAAGTAATATTTGACATTATTCTTATTTTTTAAAAATTAATATATACAAAAATTGTTATTTAATATTTCTTTTTATTTTGGAAAGGTAATGTTATTTTTGTATGGTGTTTGTTAATGTTGTTTTAGAAAAGCTCCATTGATGAAAAATACAAGAATGAGTAGAAGTTCATAGAGAAATTAAGATCATCAACCGAAAAGAAAAAGTTATGTAAAAATAAAAATTATTGTCAAAGCACATATGTAATAAAAGTTTAATTATCTTTAATATTAATTAAAAATAAATAATGTGTAAATCAAATTATGATACATATAAAATCAAGATTTACCATTTGTACATTGTTTTATAGTTTTCGTGTACCCTAAAGACTGTATAAATATATGATATATCTATACACACACCAACCAATTTTATATTTTGGTTTTGAAGTGAAAACAACATCAATAGTTTAATCCATCATAAAACAATTCACTTTTACAAGATGATATGAATCATCTTCAAAAAATATTAACAAATAAAATTATGAGTTGAATTTCATGTAAGATACCAAACTAGGACATTAACAATTACGTAATAATATTTATTAAAATTAAATGTCAGACATACAAAAAAATAAACATTTTATAAATTACTTAAACGAAATTGTTATGAAGCATATAAAACCAATGTTTATCAGGTACGAACATATAATTTAGATTTAGGAACAATATGACATAAAATAATTTCTTAAATAATCCTATAAAATACTAAAACTTATATGTCCCGTGCGTAGCACGGGCATGACTTTCCTAGTAAGTTAGAATAATTATATATTATTGTAAGGATAATAAAAGGAATTTATTTAATTAGTTAATGAGTAACAACTATTTTCCCCTATCTTCCCTGAAGATTTCATTCGATCTTTGGATATGCTCAGTTTGTTGGCCTCCAAGATTCCCAGATTCATCGTCCTTCAACGCTAATCCTTCCCCATCCATAAGTAAAGGTGAGGCCTTTTTAATTTTTTTCACTGCAGGCTCCATCACCGTCTCTACCAATCCTCTCCCCTTAATTTACTCCCGTGACAGCCCCGGCCGGCCACCACTGCCCAAGCCCGCCGACGAACACCAACGCCAAGGCTGAGCAACCGCCGGCGACCCTGAGTCGAGTCGCCTCCGAAGATCACCGCAGCCTTGGTCCGGAGAACACCAAGGCCGAGCCATCGCTGCATTCGTCGCCCGAGCCGCCTGACCATCGCCCATCACCGATCGTCGCTGAGCGCTGCAATCCGCCTCCGTTTGCCGTCGCCACAACTGCACGAGCGCCGCCGCCAATCACCGCCGGATCCACCGCCTCCTATCATTGCCTTCGCCTCTAGCTCTCGCCGCCGAGGAAGAGCTTCTACACCTGTACGCGCAAAGTCCGATTGAAGCAAATCAGAGGTTTCAATCTCTTTTCTCAAATTCGCAGAAACTCCCCTTATTTTTAGACTATTCACGGTTCTGACCCTAAATCAATTATTTATTAAGTTAGTGGGGCCGGTATTTCTAAACTATTCAATTCTTGCCCGTTTCGGCGACACCAAGAAATCTCAAAGCATCCACGCCGGATCCCGCTTCCCGAGGAATTGATATTGGTATATATTTTTTAACTTTATAGAATTAATTCAATTTCAAAATTGAGTTAAGTAAAGTTAACTGTATAAAATATCAATTTTAAATATTCCTTTTTCGATGGATTCAATAGGTGCTAAAATCTCGTCTTGTTGTCGTCAACCGATCATCGAAGGTTAAGGCAAGTGATTTCGTTCAAACGCCCTTTGCGTGTTTCGTGATTCTTTTGTTGTGCCTTTTAAAATTCTTCTGTGTCGAATGCGGCCCTGTGGCCAATTTCCTTGCCAATTTCGATAAATTGCATACCCGTCTGCTTCAGGTAATTTATCTTTTTAATCATAAATTGGCATGAGTTAAATTAATGGGCAATTATTAAATGAACTATAGTGATAGGCGTATTAAATATGATTGTTTGTTTATAACCCAATATAAGTAAAAGTTGCCCATTTTCATCTTCCTAAATTGCATGATATTCTGCTTGTTCTTTCATGCAAACTAGTGGCATGTGATAGTAAGATCCTTTGAATTATCCATGCTTGTTCCTATTTGATTTAATGTCATTATTATGATCACCTAGTAAAAACCTTTTATGTATGATAAGATAGGCACCATGTGATGCTTAGTTATGATAAGATAGGCACCATGTGATGCTTAGTTATGATAAGATAGGCACCATGTGATGCTTAGTTGTGATATGTGAAAATGCGCACCACGTGATGCGAATGGCTATATGCCTTTGGCAAGTTATGCAGTAGACTGACTTGCAGGTTGTGGTTCGTTAAGCCACCGCCTTATAAGGTTTCATGAATCACCATCCCGGAATGCATTCTCTGCGGGGTGGTAAAACAACGATCTGCTGTAGGTCGTGGTCCTTGTTAAAGGTCCGGCCGGTACCACATATTATTATTGTTATTATTATTGTGATTATTATCGACCGTTAAATAGGTGATCATTTCAGTTATTATACTTATCTGCCTCAAGTATAATTCCTTTTCTTACCTTATAATCGATCGTTATGATCATCCGAGTCATGTGTGAATTTTTACCCTTTTCATTCAGTTTCCACTGTTAAATATTCGTGTCTTTCCCTTAACCTGAGACATACCGTTTTATGATCACTGTAAGGTTAAAGTCTGAACATTTTCCCTATCATTTGCTAGTCTTTATTGTACTAACCATCCTATTTATTGGATGGCTGGTGTCCTTCGTTCTCACGAAACACCAGACCATATTCCTCAGGTCTAGTGCAAACCGCGGAGCAGGAGAGAGTTGAAGAGCGGGCTATCAGTTATTGAATATGTTACTACAAGTTTTGAACCCTTTAAAGTTTCCGCACCGCTACTTTCATTTCATTTATTTTGAGAATTTATTTATACTTTATGGTTTCAGTATTCTTATTATTATTATGAACATATATTTTAAACTAATAAATTTTATTTACTCCCGCCCATTTTATTATATTTAAACTATCATCTTGTTTATGGGAGCATGGTTGCATGTCCCTATAAGCCTCAGGTGGATTCAAAGACATTAACGTCTGCGGATTCACTGGCGCTGTAACATTCCCTTGGGATTTAAAAAGGGGGGGTTACAACTTGTCCACCGATACGTTGGATTATTGATCTACATGGGTAACACGGCATATCGAATGTATAGGCGGCCATCAAGCGGGTTGGGTCGGGTTCGGATTCGGTTATTCGGGTTTCAGGTCATTCGGGTTTCGTGCAATATCTAATAATTTGGTCATTCAGTTGGGTTGGGTTCGGGTTTTGGTTATTTCGGATTTCGGTTGTCTCATGTTTCGGTTATTTCGGGTTTGGATTGTCTCGCGTTTTGGTTATTTTTTGTTTGGTTTGTCTCAAGTTTTCAATAAATCAATATTCATTTTTAAAAGATTGCTAGAATGTATCTTAAAGTTTGGGTTATTACGGATTTCGGTTATAAGGGGTTCGAGTCTTAATAAGTTTCGGTTGAATCGGGTTCGGTTCAATCGGATTTGGGTGAGTTTCGATTATCGATTATTCGGATTTCGGGTCCAAAATGGGTCGAGTTGGGACGATTTTCGGGTGACATACTTCACCGTATTTTCGGGGATTTGAGATAATCGGTTTCAGATCGACCAGGTTGGGTTTTCTGGTTCGGGTCGGGTTTTGCTAGCTCTAGTCTGGTGCTTCGAATTCCTTTTCTAAAAAAAAGAAAAGAAAAAGAGGGGTAAAGGGTGAGTAAGATGTGGAAGTCACCGGCGGATTAGGCTGAGATGCCGATGTCGTTGCCGCTTCCTGGCGGCTGGTCTCCGATATCAGAAGTGGGTCCTACTCCCTCCCAGCTCTTCACCACCGCTGCCTCCCTCCGCCTCGGCCACTTCCTCAGCCGCCGCCTTGTCCTCCGTTCCCCTCTCCAGGTTACTCCTGCTCCCACTTGAGTTCTAACAACTCCAGTCAAATTCACCCGCATGAGTTTGAACTGCTCATCGATCTCTTTAATTCACTCTGCGTAACAGTTTCTCGTATTTCTTGATTTTAGTAAATATAGAGAGGTCATATCTGGGAATTGAACCGGGAGTTTCTCGTATTTCAATTGAAATCTTTTTGCATTGTTCTTGTTTGATGCTTAATTATGTAAGCGTTGCTTCTTTCGGACATTACATAGGGAAAACAATGCATATGGGATATGATTAGGCCATTTATTAGCGATGCTGAGAAGTTTTTGGATCCAATTGACCCAGATTGAATCTGATATGGGGATTTGGGATTGGTTCTTACTCGGAAATTTTGATTTGTTCACTTGATAACTGATTTTAGTTTTTGATATATATGCTCTTTTCATCTTGAATTTACATACTGCTGATTCGATTTCAATCATCCAGAAATGATCAGCAAACAAAGGCTGTCAATGTGTCCCTGCTGTTTTTAATATTATACTTAGTATCAATGTACTCCATGTTGTGTCTTCGTCTTCAACTTGTCTAAAATAGTTGTTCATGTCTACAAATCAGCCCTGAGCCTAAGATAAGCTCAGGACTTTAATTGTTTGAAGTTTTGATTTTTTTTAGTTTCTAGTAATTGGTGGTTATCGGTACTCCTTGGCTGTGAGATCATGTAATTTTCTTTAACATGAATGATAGATATAGTTCTGTTTTCGTGGTTTAGCCTGCCTTTCCAGAGATGATCCTTTCCTTGCTTATTGTCTATTAACCTGAATTTGATATTGTATTGATTATTATTTCTTCTTCTCTTTCGTACTGTGTTGAATTGAAGGGTGTTTGTGGAAGGGCTTTCAAATTGAAAGGATTAAATTTTGTCACATGTTCAAGTGATGCCTTATCAGCAGCAGGTTCAGCATTTTTTTCAAATGACAAGGAAACTGGACAAAATACGGGGATTGGTGGGAGCTCATCTCTAGAAACACCAAGAGGATCCCCCTATCGAAGACACTGGACCAATGCCTTGCTTGCCGCTAATGTGCTGTGAGTATCACTGGAATTAAGTTTTAAGAACTCATTGGCTCAATAAATTTCCTTCCACTATCTGAATTTTATTCACTCTTCCGGTTTCAATATTCATGTTTATGCTACTTACTTTGTGAAGTGGAACTTATGCAGGATTTATATTGCACAACTGGCTACACAAGGGAGGTTAATGCTTTGGGGAGCTAAGGTTAGACCCATGACGGAAGAAATACCTTCATAAATGTTTTCGAAGATCCTCTTACAGCTTCTGATTGTTTCAACCGTGTACAGATTAATAGTTTGATTGATCAAGGGCAATTATGGAGGCTGGTCACATCATCTTTCTTACATGCAAATATTGGGCACCTCATGGTCTGATTTCATTGAGTTATGACAAATGCATTTTACCTTATTGTGTGGTCTGAAGGGTTTTTTTATTGGGCACCTCATGGTCTGATTTCATTGAGTTATGACAAATGCATTTTACCTTATTGTGTGGTCTGAAGGGTTTTTTATTCCCCAGATTAACTGCTATTCATTAAATTCCGTTGGTCCTTCTGTGGAGACTCTCTGTGGTCCTAGAAGATTCTTTGCAATCTACTTCACCTCCACAGTTGCAAGTAAATACATCTTTATTCCCGTATATAGCCTATTTCCTTTCTTGACCTCAAAATGTGCCCTGCTTCATATCTGTTATCATCTGGTGGATGTTCGATACACAGGTGCTGCAATGAGTTACTGGATGTCCAAAGCACCAGCTGTTGGGGCATCGGGTGCAATTTTCGGATTGGTGAGTTATACCAAGCTTCATTTTCTAGTATGCGGTGAAGTAGTGATGTCTGAGTGCTTGACTCTCAAATTAGTATCTGATCTATGAGCACCTTAATAGCAGATTCACATTTTATAACTCTTCTCACTTTCACAAAGTATCATAGAGATTTCGACCTTAAGTGACTACTGTAAAAAGGATTTTGTTGTAATCTGTCTGAAGAGATGTGTCCATTTGAGAAGGAAGGAAATAATGAAACCTTGAAACAACCCAACGGATTTTTTTTTTTCATATATTTTTTATATGTTGGTATATTTTTGTATCAATATTCTATTCCTTATGTTGGTAACTTTTATAATCTGAATTCAATATGGGGAAGTTTGAGCTGTTGACATTGCTGTACCTCCAGTACTTTATTTGGCTGATTATTCAGTTATTCTCTTAACTTTCCAATACTGCAAAACATTATCAGGTTGGATCAGTTGCTGTGTTTGTTTTGCGGCATAGAGGTCTGGTTGGCAGAGGCACTGAAGATTTGCAGCAAATTGCACAGGTCATTGTGCTAAACATGGTATTTTACCGGAATCTGAACTCTCTTAGTACTCTTCTTTAGAATTTCAGTTTCTGAACTGAGTGCTTCTCAATCTCTCTCATTTGGATATCGCCCTAGACAATGATTCTAATCCCTTTATGCAGGTCATTGGACTTGCATCGAGGGGAATTGACAATTGGGGACATGTAAGTATATCACTTGCTCAGTTCTGTAATGCAATATATCAATATGTTTGATGCAAGGTGTTTGCCTAAATTGATGTTGAAAACATATGTTCAAGACCTATCATGCCCTTAAAATCTGCTGGTTTTTATTTATTTTGTAATATTTCGCATGTGGGGACACATCCTACTCTGTTAGCTGGGAGGCTTGCTAGGGGGTGCAGCGACGTCATGGTTTCTGGGCCCTGCATGGAAGTATGAGACTGTTGCCAAAGATGGGCGAAAAGTGTTTACTGATAGAGCTCCTATCTTCTACATCCTTGACTTGAAAAGGCGACAACTATAAACTGAACATAGGAATAAACCCTTTATTCTCAACATTATGCCACACACCTGGGGCGGATTTTTTGTACGATAAATCTCAAAATCTCATGTGACGTGATCTGTTCTTCAATGTGACTTGTGTACGGAGAAAAGATTATTGTACATTGTACAGCAGTAGGAGATTTCAGTTGTTGCTTGGGAATCATTCAATCTGTATCCTCATGTGACCTGTTCAAAGGTATCTCATAAATGGGGGTTTAGTTGCTTCTGAATGCATTGAATCATCGACTTCACAGCTTAGATTGCACATTCATATTCATTAGTACCCAATACAACACAACGCCACAACTCCAAACAAACCAGGCAAGTAGCACGATCACATAAACGAAACCAACACGAGAATACAAAACTCAAATTATTCTTGAATACTTTTGATCAGCAACCAGCACAAAACACACTTCCCTGGACAATTGGCATCATTATACAAGTGCGGATGTTTGCTTCACCGAGAACCAGACTTCTTGCCATTGATCCTCTCAATAACAGTGATGAGGGCCTGGCCACCGAGCTTCCCATCGCCATTAGCCACCATACCTGAATACAGCTGCTTACACAAAGCAGCACCAGGCAAAGCAACAACACTCCCTCCATCATCATCCTCCACAAATTCAATCCCCATTCCCAAATCCTTCACCATGTACTCAGCAAACCCACCTGGCTTGAAATCCCTCTCCACAATCCTCTTCCCAAAGAGCTCCATTGTCGTCGACCCAGCCGCCCCTCCACTCACTGCCTCCAACCACTTCTCCCTATCCAAACATGCCATCTCCGCGAAGAACAGCCCTTCACTCAACCCCACCAAGTTCCCTCCAATCACTATCTGATTCCCAATCTTGCAGCTCTGCCCACTCCCAGCCGCCCCCATATAAGTCACCTTACTGCCAGTGATCTCAAACAACGGCGACAGCCAGCTAACGACGTCGCGATCACCGCCTGCAAAGATGCTCAATTTGCCCGTCTTAGCACCGATATCGCCACCCGAAACCGGAGCATCGACAGCCCAACAGCCCTTGGCGCGGGCATCTTTGAAAATCTCCTTGGCGAGATCGGGGTGGCTGCTTGTGTGGTCGACGAGGACCGAATTGGGGGTCAGAGACGGCAAAACGCCGTCGGATTCGGATGAGACAATTTGTCGAACATCTTGTGGGCGTGAGAGCATGGTGAAGATGACGTCACAGGAGCGGGCGAGGTCGGCCGCGGAAGGGGCGAGTTGGGCGCCGAGGGAGAGGAGGGGGAGGGCCTTTGAAGGGGAGCGGGCGAAGACGGTGACGCAGTAGCCGGCGGCGAGGAGACGGCCGGCCATGGCGGCGCCCATCACGCCGATGCCGATCCATCCTATTCGGGTCTTTTGTGGGGTTATTGGTTCTGGGTACGGATTGCCCATTTCAGATTGGGACTTGTAGTCTGCACGTAGACCAGAGATCAGATCAAAGTTGAACAAGGATTCAGCAGGGGTGGGCACAAATCCCGCAAATACCGGTCCCGTCCCGGATCCGTCCCGATCCCAGTGGGATTTGAAAAAAAAATAATGAATCCCGTCCCGTAAAAATTATGCGGGACGGGACGCGAGACGAGGATTTCTTATCCCGCAAATCCCGTCTCATCCCGCATATATTATAATAATAATAATAATAATAATATTATAATAATAATATTATTATTATTATTATTATTCACCAAAAAAAAAAATTATTATTATTATTATCAACTTTTAATCTCATAGAAACCCCCTTACTATGAAAACTTCCTTTTAGATCAATGGTTCTAATAAAACGATGGCAATTTTGAAATTTTTAGGATGTTTAAGCCCTTTTATAAAAATACTCCCTCTCAGACCTAACCCGTCCCTCTCAGTTCTCACGCACAACTCTTCTCCTCCGATGGTATAGCGCACAATCCTCCCGTGATTTCCGCCGCCGCCGCTTATTATTTCTTGTTCATCGAGCGTCGGCGTAGCCTCCTCTTCCTCCTCCGCTTCCTTCCGCTCACCGCCACTACATCTTTGTTGTTGGACTCCGCATCTTCCTCTATTTTATTATCATCAGATCAATTTGGGGATGAAGACCCGATTCGATTTTGGGTTGCTTATGATTTTGGGAGATGAAGACTGTCAATAGATCGTCGATTTTGATGTCCTCGTCGCTCTCCCGATCGCTCTCTACCTCTTGCCCTACTTCTCAGGTTCGGATTTTGATTTTAATTTTGTCAAATTTGTTTCTGCTTGTGGTTTGGTTTTTATCTCGTAACTGAGAGGATGATCAGACTGAAATTTTGATTCTGAATTTGATTTGGCGAGACTGCGATTTTAATGTCTCTCAATTTTGTTTCCGCTTGTAGTTCCGCTTGTCAATTTTAGGTCGCTTGTGGTTTCACTAAACTAGGCAACAATTATGACAACAAAGGGATCTATTAATTTATGACATCAAAGGGCAACAATTCTGACAGCAAAAGATATCACATTGCTGCACACTTTAGGTAAATTAAAGGGATCCAAAGATGGATCCACTATTCAGACAGATTGCCTTGGTGGATTGGATATACTGAGAAAAAACACAAAAACCTTCTTAGGGGTCGTTTGGTATTGATATCTAGATATCAAGATATCAGATATCGATATCGATATCGGTATCAAGTATATCGATATCGATATCTGTATATCGATATCAGCTGATATCTTGATATCCTTGTTTGGTATATTTCAAGTTATCGAGCATGAATGAAATCTCAAACAAAGGCAGATAAATTTCAGCCAAACAACAGCAAAAAACAGAGGCACAAAATTGCACAGCAATGGGGCAAAAACACATAGAATGACAGCAAAACGCCAGCCAAACAACAGCCAAAAAACACACAGAACGACAGGAAAAATTGCAGCCAAAGATGAAGTAAAAAATTGCACAGCACTAGGGCAAAAAATCGCACAGCAATAGGGCAAAAAATCGCAAAAAAAATCAGTTTTTCTAGGGAACACAAATTTCAAAATTCACCCAACAAACAGCCAACAAGCAGAGCCAAAAATCGCACAAAATTCTAGCCAATTTCCCGATTACACAAACACTAGGATCTAAAAACCCAAAAATCGCACAGCCCTAGATTTCCAAATCGGGATTGTATGTAGATTCCAACAAGCCAAGCAAAGAAAGAGGAGAGAAGAAGGAGAGAAGAGACGAGAAGGGGAGAGCGTCTGTACTGGAGAGAGCGACTAGAAGGAGCAACCAGGAGAGAGCCGGTGAAAACAGGCTATACCGCCCAAAAAATAGGTATATCAAAGTGGGCTTGTGATAGTTAAAATCTGATATCAAGATATCACTTGATATCGATATACTTCCCGTACCAAACACCGATATCAGATATCAAGGGCTGATATCTGATATCTGATACACTGATATCAATACCAAACGACCCCTTATTGTTTCTTACTCCCTCCGTTCGGCAAAACTTGTCATTTTAACTCTCCGCACAAGTTTTAATAAAGCTAATAATTACACTCCTTTTTTACTAATTTACCCTCATTTATTACTCTACTTTTTACTTTATCAAAAACTACAACTCACAACACATCAATCAAATCAAGGACATTTTAGTAAAGTAAAAGCAAAAATATCTAAAATGACAAGTTTTTTCCGAACAAAAACAAAACTCTAAAACGACAAGTTTTGCCGAACGGAGGGAGTATTATTTAGTGCTAGCTATTGTGGTTGATTAGCATTCTTTTGGCTTAGCTATAGGATAAGCAGATGTACACAAAATATTACGTAGTTTGGACTGAAATGGAACGCACGAAAATCTAAAGTAAAGTTGAGAAGATTGTGAAGTGAAATTGAGAAGTGCAACATGAGTTATGGGTTTATGATTATCTTTTCAAGTCTATTAGCTCAAAGGAAGAGCAATGTGTTATTATACACATGATATGGGTTCGAATCCCATATAGACTTTCTCTATACACTAGATCTAAAAATTAAATAGTAGCAATCTGAAATAGAAGCAATCTGGAGCAATCTGAAATACATAAACAACCCGAAAATATAAGCAATAAAACAGAAGCAATCTGAAATACATAAACAAGTGCAAAAGAGGTAAGAAACACAAATACAAAAATTCAAGTTTTGAAAATTCAAACAAAAGCAAATATGGAACAGAAGCAACTTTAATGGTGATCAAACATGCCAGACATCGTTTCAGATTTATTGAAATTTGAACAAATATGGAAAATTTCTACTTGTTCAAAGAAGTGACCAGCAAACTGCCTTTTTTCCTTCTTTTTTTCATTCGATTGTTTTTATGTGTTTTGTGATACTTTATTGTCAGATTGTTGTATAGGACAACTTTGTTCGGATTGTTGTTTTGTTAAAATTGCTTCTAACATTGTTGTTGTTAGCTCTTAATTGAGTTATTGTTGCCCCTATAGTCAGCTCTTAATTTTATGCTTATGAATAACAAAGAAGATGGAAAACTAACAACTCAATTAGTGCCAATCAGGTTTAGAGAAAGCCTATATGGGATTCGAACCCACATCATGTTTATAATATCACATTGCTCTTCCTTTGAGCTAATAGACTTGAAAAGATAATCATAAACCCATAACTACTGTTGCACTTCTCAATTTCACTTCACAATCTTCTCAACTTTACTTTAGATTTTCGTGCGTTCCATTTCAGTCCAAACTAAGTAATATTTTGTATACATCTGCTTATCCTACCGCTAAGCCAAAAGAATGCTAATCAACCACAATAGCTAGTACTAAATAATAAGAAACAATAAGAAGTTTTTTGTGTTTTTTCTCAGTATATCCAATCCACCAAGGCAATCTGTGAATACTGAATAGTGGATCCATCTTTGGATCCCTTTAATTTACCTAAATTGTGCAGCAATGTGATATGTGAGTACTGAATATATATTATGATCACTCCAATATAAGCAATAAAACAGAAGCAATCTGAAATACATAAACAACCCGAAAATATAAGCCATAAAACAGAAGCAATATGAAATACATAAACAAGTGCAAAAGAGGTAAGAAACACAAATACAAAAATTCAAGTTTTGAAAATTCAAACAAAAGCAAATATGGAACAGAAGCAACTTTAATGGTGATCAAACATGCCGGACATCGTTTCAGATTTATTGAAATTTGAACAAATATGGAAAATTTCTACTTGTTCAAAGAAGTGACCAGCAAACTGCCTTTTTTCCTCTTTTTTTTCATTCGATTGTTTTTATGTGTTTTGTGATACTTTATTGTCAGATTGTTGTATAGGACAACTTTGTTCGGATTGTTGTTTTGTTAAAATTGTTTCTAACATTGTTGTTGTTAGCTCTTAATTGAGTTATTGTTGCCCCTATAGTCAGCTCTGTAAAGGCTCGGATTTTTAATTCCAAATTTATCGGAAGAAGAAAATCAAAATGAATTTAAAAGTAGAATTTAACGAAAAATTACCTAAATCGGATTTTAAAACTCAGAGAACGAATTTTCGACCTATGATAATTTTTTTGAAAATCAACTTGATATGATGACATCTTGCTCGGAAATTTACAAATTATTTTAAACAAGTCGAGATTGGATCGAGAGAGGGTTTCAAGAAAATGATTTATGGTATTTTAAAATTGAGGCGTTGGGACCACTCTAAGCATTGTCTCTTCCTCCATATGTTGACCACAAAATCCAATTACAGGCAACTGCCTCCCCTCTCTTTACGTTCATACACCTAGTTTGTGGAAAGATGTCAAACAACCCATCTTTATTGGTCCAATTCCTGCAGGCTACAGCTAGCCTTACACCTCCCTCATTTCTTTTCATTACTTTAGAAACTCAATCCGTTGCCTCCTTCTCTTCTTCATCCCACACAAACACTCCCCTTCCCTTGTCTTCAATTTTTTTATGTCAGACACTCTCTCTTCCCCCTGTGTCTTTCAAACCCAAAACAACCCAACCTTCACTCACCCCTGTCCAATTTTATATATATCCTCCTCAATGTTTTCCGCCATTTTTGGCAATATCAACAACCGCACAATACCCAAACTCTTTCCTTTCCTTCACTGTCTCCGGCACCACCACGCCGGCGCCGATGATAGCCACCGCGAGCCGCCAGTAGCCGAGCACATCTCGCCTCCCCTGCTCCTGTCCGTCGGTCGAGCAGCAAGTAGCGGCAACGTCACAACTTCCCCCTCCTTCTCCGGCGACCAACAACAACCGTCGATATCGGATCCGCCGATGTCTTCTCCTCCTCTTCTCGTTTCCCTAGTTGCTATCAAATCAGACCGGTCACCTCCGGCCTGAATCCGGCTCCGACGGAGTCAAATCGAGCCCAATGTCGCCGGCCATACCCGACCTCCGACATCGCCTTTTTCGATCAGAAACCTCGGTAAGCCTCTCACCCTTCTTTCTGCTCGAAATCGCCAAGCAATCGAACATAGCTCACCTCCGAGCCTTGCTCCAGGTCCGGGATAGAAGCCACGCCACCGCAGCCCCGAGCACCTTTTCCGGCGAGTTGCCCCTCGGTGAGCGTCTCCTTCCTTCCTCCTTATTTCGTCCCTGTCTCTGTGTGTGTGTGGGTGTCGGCTTCGTGGTCGGAGCTGGGCACCATCGCCGGCGGCCCTTCATCATCTCCTTCCTTTTTCGGTTCCGAACTAACCCAGCCCTGGTCTCTATTCTGCCTGGCTCGAAAATGAGAGGAAGAAGAAGGCCGTGGGACCCTCTCCTTTGCCATGTCACTTTACACCTCAGCCTTGGGTCCCACTCCTTTTGTTTTCATTTCGGTTTTACAGAGGAGAGTGATTCAAGTTGTTGGGCCTATTTCTTTCACATAAAAAGGGTATTGGTTGGGCCTAATTTCTTTCAAATATGATGTGGTCCTGTTTTACAAATGAATTTCGGGTTAACAAAATAAGAGGGTGACTTTTGGTAATTTGAACTAAAGTGGGCATCGATCTGATCCCGCCCCATATCAATTTTTTTAGGCATTATTTACGTTCATCCTATCGGTGTTGTTTGCTTATTGCGCGGGTCATTTTGTCGGCGGAGAATGAGCGCTGGAGTATAGACTTCACCAGACTCTGATTATACTTTTTCGGATTTACACTTTAGACTCCGTTTTGACCCGGCTCTGCCGTGGCACACTTTTGTATTATACTTGTTTCTGCTAGTCACATGATTTCTGATTTCCACGCTTAGATTACGACAGGTACAGGGGACTTCCCCGGGGATTCCAACGATCCCTTCGATTTTGGGTATGAAATCCCCCTTGAAAACATTAAAGTAAGTTTTGAAACCTTCAACCTGTACTCGGGGCGCAAGGTCCTAACGAGGGGTTTAATCCCTCGAAACGTAACCTGGGAATCATAATTCTGGGCCGTTACAAAGGGGTATCAGAGCTGAGGTTATGGAAACCGAGTATGATAGGTTGAAGTGGTTTTGAAATGGCCCAAGGTTTTCAAATGGTTTTTCAAAGTGTTTTAGAAAGGGCAAAATGAATTTAATATGGCTAACTCAAATGGACTAAATATGAACTTGACTCAATAAATTCGGTAATCAAACAAAGGGAAACGACGGGGTAATAAAGGCGCTAGACCACCCCTATTGGATGTAGTTGGGAATGGGTAGGCAAAATACTTGATTTCTTTTACAGATAGGGTTTGAAGACTCCAAGGAGCCCGAGGGTTGGAGTAGCTTGGGTTAAGAGGCCGTGAGGTATTTGCCCCTCCGATCAGCCGTCCCTTGAAGGACGGCATAGATCGTCTCTATTATTATATGCATTATATCCAACTGGGCCTGAGGGCGATCCTCCTCGAAGAAGATCATATTAACCCCGTTGATTGCTTAAATGTTGAGTGCTGTTTTGCTTAAGGTAGAGAACTAATCAGTATGTCTTGACTTGAATCATGTATGGAATAACTGTGCAAACGGGATAGCGGGAGAGTACCTCGTTCTTATGTCATTGGAATTCCTGTCTTGTCGGAATGGAACTTCCTTAATTCAAACCCTTTGATGATTCTGACTTCGTCATCCGTCACCCCAAAATATTTAGGCATGTTAGCAAGGGTCAAAGAGCATCCGCTCACCCCGTTTCGAGTCCTGTTTGGTATCCCACCATCTATGTTTCTACCGAGTCTTGTACTAGAGGTTGGTGTCTCCCACGGGAAATTTGGGTTGGTCATCTAATTACCTTCAAAAATCATGTCGGATGTGAGGATTACTTGAGTATGTTAGTGTGAGTGATGACTGAAGTAGTTTCGAGTTAGGAGTGAGTTGTCTTATGGAGTCACCCCTTTGATCCTCGTAATGGTCAACCATGTCTTCTTTCCATAGGAGTCTAAACACGAGTTTATCCTCATCTCTCGGGAACAACGTGAACGTCATTGCGTCCTACCGAGCGAGTCATACTAGTGTCCCACGGGAAACGGGGTGATGAGTAAGTGATTGCCCTTAGGGAATTCTGTCTGATTATAATGATAGCTTCCTTTATGACTTCATGACATGGAATGTCGGGGTATTTTAGCATGACTTGGTTGATAACTTGCATGGTTGCTTCTATGAGGAGATATTTGTACCATATGTATGAAACTTCCAGAATTATTATCTTCCATGAATTAGGTTCATGATAGTGTGATCAACCCTTGTTGTATGTTTAATATGAGGAATGAATGTCTTAGCATGCTAAATTGACTTAATTGGACCTCGTTGACTATGTATATGTTTAACGAGTATTGCTAGTATCATGTAGGACATATACCTCCCAAATTTGGACCCTCGTATGATTAATTGTCGTACTCGCCTTACTATGTAAATATGAATGTATGTGATATGATAGTTGTTGTACCGCCCCCTGTAGGACTTGACTATACTTGTAGTAGGATTATTGGAATGCATTTTGACATGATGCATTGGCCCCATATCATCTTGATATGCTTATGTGTGTACCTAAGGTGAGTGATTAATCATACATGTTATATTATGTGATGCTCGCTAGATCTTGCATAACTTGTGTTGCATATGTCCATTGTCGGTCCATGTATAAATTATCTTAATATGTTAGGCATGACTGGTAAATGAAGTGATAGGGTGCTTGCTTGTCCGCGTGCATGAAGGAATTGATTAGATGAACGTGTTGTGAACTCATAAATCGTTATTCTTGAGATAGGTACATGCTAGTGTGGAATAATGTTGTTGAGATACTTCGTGATTGCTATGTGTTCCTTGCGGCAAATATAACCTCATAGAATGACCTAAGGGCATCGTTGTAACTCTCGGGTTGAGATCTTATCTCTAGTCTCACCGTCTAGTCCTGGTCCATGTCTGAATCATTGAAGAAGTCGTGTTGTCCGCCCTTGTCTCTCCCCTATCTCCGTAACTCCTAATCCTTGCAATCCTTCGATGAGCGCCGACATGAAAGGAGGAAGCGACGACCAAGTGGCACTGGGACGGCGAAGCGGAAGCATGGTGGGTCCATGGCCCATAGACTCCTAGGACGACGTCACCGATGGCAAAAAGTACGGATATGCTTCAAGGATGGCAGACGTGAGCAGGATCCTCCCAACTGACTCGAGGAAGAGCATTCTTAATTCCAGCCGTGGATTCTCTTATTAGTCGGAATTGATGGTGTGTGATAGGCCTAGAACTGACATGATGAGATTGGTAGTGACGAATATGCCGAACCAGTAGTGAATGGTGACCTGACTAACTTGTACTTGCGATGACTTGCCTTGATGCTTGAGTGTACTGACTTGCTAGTGAATATGTATGAGCTATATATGTGGTGGTGCTTCTTCGGCATGAGTCGAGTGATTCCTCGGTGGGACGGGTCGGAAAGTGGCAGGTAGATTGGAGCCTTCGAGTTGGGCCATTGGTTGTGTGAGATGAGGTGTAGGAAGGATGCGTCAGCTTAAAAAGAGCCGAGCGAGTTAGGACTTTTCAGGGATAGTGGTTAGTAAGTATAGTTGAGCTTTCAAGGGGTTATCGGTGAGGAATAGAATTAATAGTATGGCGAGGTTTTGAGGGAGAGGTCTTCGTTAGAGGTAGTGTCGGGCGATAGCGTGTGGGTAGTGTAGTCCTAGAGGTGGATGAGTGAGCTAGGAGTAGATAGGGGGGATTCTTGAAGAGGAGTGTTGTTAGACGGATTGGTGCGCGAAGGAAGGTGTCTAGATAGTTTAGGAAGCAGACCGTGGGTGGTTTTGAGAATGATCGGCTAAGGAATGCCTAAGAAATCGTAGAAATTGGGACTAAGCTGTATGTGCGGTGATTTGGGAGCGGTCTTGGTAAGGGATTGAGGTTGAGGAATTGCTAAGGAAGAGTAGTATGAGGTTGCTTGGGAAATTATCAATCTTGGATATTAGGTTGGTCATATCAGGAGTGTACGTGTGATGAGTATTTGGGGGATTGTTTTGATAGAATTGGTAGTGCTTCGAGAATTCGTGAGTGAAAGATTTCTAGATGCGTTGTTGGAGGATTTTAGCATAGGGAATTAATCAGGATTTATGAGTGGAGGTTATCGTGGTGATTGAGGCATGTGAACAGATAACGTGAATCACTGAGGAAGGCTTGTAGCTTGGCGAAAATGTTGTTGAGGTTGCTTGTATGACTCTTTGCTTGAGGTTCGAGATAGGGAGATTCGGAGTATGGATTTGGGGACTAGGCTAGGCGGAAGGCGTTGAGAACGCTAGAGGATAAGGAATTTTAGAAGGTGTGGCGTGATTGCGGTACTTGGAAAGTTCGGATGAGATGTCATAGGAATCCTGTGGAAATGATGATCGGTAAAAGAGGGCTTTAGAGGGGAATGTGCCATGGGTGAGAAGTAGGAGTTGAGGCAACTTAGAAAAATGAAGAGATGAGGAATTGGAGTAGGACGACTTGAGGATTTCAAATGGTTAAGGTTTAGTAAGATTTGGAATGAGGAAATTTGGGAATATGCTGAGACGATGATCTAGAATAGGTCGGCTGAGGAGTCATGAATGTTCAGGTTTCGTGAGATTCAGTAGGTAGAATTTGTGATTGGTCATTGAGGATAGACGTGGGTGATGAGGAACTCGGTGATTCGTGGTTATGAACTTATGAGTTAGCACTAGACGGTTTTCTGCCTTAGAATTTGTCGGGAGTGACAGGTGTGAGATGGTCAGTATGAGTTGGGTTCTTAGAGGTGGATGGCTAGTGAAAGTGATTAGTGGTACGGGAAGTGTGATCATGTTAACAAGAGTATTCGAGATGTCTCTTTGGGAGATAATGGTTAGGCAGAATCTTGAGAACCTAGGAAGAGTAAGCGGGATTGTTAAGGAGCACCTAGATCGATCGTGAGAGTGGTTGAGTCGAGAGCTTGAGATTTCTCTTAGAAGGCGAGATGGGACTGGTAGAGAACTCCTAGGATGAGGGTGTGCTTTATAGAGAGTCTTGGTTGATGGTCCAGTTGTTAAGCTTGTCGGAATAAGGGAATTGTGCGATTGGGAACTCCGAGATATGGTTTTAGGTGGTCAAGTAGGATTTGAGGTTAGGATGTCGAAGTAGGATGGTTTTTAGATGGCTTGATGGCATGGGAATTGGGACCCTAGTAGTTGGTTTGGGTAATTGGCCTTGAATTGCGGATAGTTATGAGTCTAGAGAGATTGTACGCTCGGCGGAATGCAATGGTATTTAGAACTAGTGTAGGATTGAGTTGGTAGACCTAGGTAAGGTTGATCTTGATGCAAGTGATGATGAGTAGTGGTCGTGTGTTGTTGTGATTGGTAGTTGTAGACAAGGTCTCTTGAGGATTTGATCTAGTGTATGCTTTACTTGGGGTCGAGTGTTGTGAAAATTATATGCTTAGACGATGTTGATTCCCTGATGAATTGCCATTGGCGATATTGAATTGTTAGTACTAACATAGTTAGCCCCTGAACTCGATAAAATGCTAGTGTACGGAAGTATTTGTTTGCCTCTAATGCGATGACGCTTGGTAGTTAACATGAGTATGATATGGTTACCTGATTGATACGATGTATAGTTTTGTGAGATGATATGATAAACCCTACCTTGTACGATAAGATGCTAGATATGCTATGGTATGTAACTGTCCGTGACATGAGTATGACCTGGTTATGAATGAGTGATACGATTGCTATGTTAGACAATTGCTATGATATATGATGCCTTGAATTGGAATTGCTAGGATGCTAGAATTGAATTTATGAAATGTGATTCTAACTTGGAACCTAGGAAGGAAATATGGGATTAGCCGTTAGAGGTGGATGATTCCACCTCATGAGATTGAAACTTGCTTGACTAACATCGATTTAAGGGATTTTGAATAATGCTTAAAAATGACTAACTTGGACTTTGGGAAATTGAACGTGATCGAGAACTTCAATGATTTTGAGACCAAACCTTTTTGAAACTGAGATCCCTCTTGAAATTTTCTGACCGAGCTTACATTATTATGCCCCACGAAGTGGATACAAGCATTTTATAGTGGCCCTTATAGACTGCTTGCTAAGACCTAGTGGAGACGCAATGATGCTTTTCGAGTTATAATATAACCGAGAAGTCGGGGTAAGGATGTGATAGGGGCCCATATCACATTCTCGCTACGACCTATCGGGGATATTATGGCCATGACAACGATACTGTGAGAATCTCATAGGGGCACTTATGAGACACTTACGAGATCAATGAAATGGTCCTTGGACTCACCTATTCAGACTTCATCCCCTACCTTGTTTTGATTTTAGTCTCGGAGACGAGACTTGTTTTTAGAGGTGGATGATGTAAAGGCTCGGATTTTTAAATCCAAATTTATCGGAAGAAGAAAATCAAAATGAATTTAAAAGTAGAATTTAACGAAAAATTACCTAAATCGGATTTTAAAACTCAGAGAACGAATTTCCGACCTATGATAAAAATTTTGAAAATCAACTTGATATGATGACATCTTGCTCGGAAATTTACAAATTATTTTAAACAAGTCGAGATTGGATCGAGAGAGGGTTTCAAGAAAATGATTTATGGTATTTTAAAATTGAGGCGTTGGGACCACTCTAAGCATTGTCTCTTCCTCCATATGTTGACCACAAAATCCAATTACAGGCACCTGCCTCCCCTCTCTTTACGTTCATACACCTAGTTTGTGGAAAGATGTCAAACAACCCATCTTTATTGGTCCAATTCCTGCAGGCTACAGCTAGCCTTACACCTCCCTCATTTCTTTTCATTACTTTAGAAACTCAATCCGTTGCCTCCTTCTCTTCTTCATCCCACACAAACACTCCCCTTCCCTTGTCTTCAATTTTTTTTATGTCAGACACTCTCTCTTCCCCCTGTGTCTTTCAAACCCAAAACAACCCAACCTTCACTCACCCCTGTCCAATTTTATATATATCCTCCTCAATGTTTTCCGCCATTTTTGGCAATATCAACAACCGCACAATACCTAAACTCTTTCCTTTCCTTCACTGTCTCTGGCACCACCACGCCGGCGCCGATGATAGCCACCGCGAGCCGCCAGTAGCCGAGCACATCTCGCCTCCCCTGCTCCTGTCCGTCGGTCGAGCAGCAAGTAGCGGCAATGTCACAACATCCCCCTCCTTCTCCGGCGACCAGCAGCAGCCGTCGATATCGAATCCGCCGATGTCTTCTCCTCCTCTTCTCGTTCCCCTGGTTGCTATCAAATCAGACCGGTCACCTCCGGCCTGAATCCGGCTCCGACGGAGTCAAATCGAGCCCAATGTCGCCGGCCATACCCGACCTCCGACATCGCCTTTTTCGATCGGAAACCTCGGTAAGCCTCTCACCCTTCTTTCTGCTCGAAATCGCCAAGCAATCGAACATAGCTCACCTCCGAGCCTTGCTCCAGGTCCGGGATAGAAGCCACGCTACCGCAGCCCCGAGCACCTTCTCCGGCGAGTTGCCCCTCGGTGAGCGTCTCCTTCCTTCCTCCTTATTTCGTCCCTGTCTCTGTGTGTGTGTGGGTGTCGGCTTCGTGGTCGGAGCTGGGCACCATCGCCGGCGGCCCTTCATCATCTCCTTCCTTTTTCGGTTCCGAACTAACCCAGCCCTGGTCTCTGTTCTGCCTGGTTCGAAAATGAGAGGAAGAAGAAGGCCGTGGGACCCTCTCCTTTGCCATGTCACTTTACACCTCAGCCTTGGGTCCCACTCCTTTTGTTTTCATTTCGGTTTTACAGAGGAGAGTGATTCAAGTTGTTGGGCCTATTTCTTTCACATAAAAAGGGTATTGGTTGGGCCTAATTTCTTTCAAATGTGATGTGGTCCTGTTTTACAAATGAATTTCGGGTTAACAAAATAAGAGGGTGACTTTTGGTAATTTGAACTAAAGTGGGCATCGATCTGATCCCGCCCCATATCAATTTTTTTAGGCATTATTTATGTTCATCCTATCGATGTTGTTTGCTTATTGCGCGGGTCATTTTGTCGGTGGAGAATGAGCGCTGGAGTATAGACTTCACCAGACTCTGATTATACTTTTTCGGATTTACACTTTAGACTCCGTTTTGACCCGGCTCTGCCGTGGCACACTTTTGTATTATACTTGTTTCCGCTAGTCGCATGATTTCTGATTTCCATGCTTAGATTACGACAGGTACAGGGGACTTCCCCGGGGATTCCAACGATCCCTTCGATTTTGGGTATGAAATCCCCCTTGAAAACATTAAAGTAAGTTTTGAAACCTTCAACCTGTACTCGGGGCGCAAGGTCCTAACGAGGGGTTTAATCCCTCGAAACGTAACCTGGGAATCATAATCCTGGGCCGTTACAAGCTCTTAATTTTATGCTTATGAATAACAAAGAAGATGGAAAACTAACAACTCAATTAGTGCCAATCGGGTTTAGAGAAAGCCTATATGGGATTCGAACCCACATCATGTTTATAATATCACATTGCTCTTCCTTTGAGCTAATAGACTTGAAAAGATAATCATAAACCCATAACTCATGTTGCACTTCTCAATTTCACTTCACAATCTTCTCAACTTTACTTTAGATTTTCGTGCGTTCCATTTCAGTCCAAACTAAGTAATATTTTGTATACATCTGCTTATCCTACCGCTAAGCCAAAAGAATGCTAATCAACCACAATAGCTAGTACTAAATAATAAGAAACAATAAGAAGTTTTTTGTGTTTTTTCTCAGTATATCCAATCCACCAAGGCAATCTGTGAATACTGAATAGTGGATCCATCTTTGGATCCCTTTAATTTACCTAAAGTGTGCAGCAATGTGATATGTGAGTAGTGAATATATATTCTGATCACTCCAATATAAGCAATAAAACAAAAGCAATCTGAAATACATAAACA
This sequence comes from Persicaria tinctoria, assembly GCA_037127255.1. Taxonomy (NCBI): domain Eukaryota; kingdom Viridiplantae; phylum Streptophyta; class Magnoliopsida; order Caryophyllales; family Polygonaceae; genus Persicaria; species Persicaria tinctoria. Next base: position 66,828,125 of record JBANSL010000002.1, on the reverse strand, counting down.
ACCCGAAAATATAAGCAATAAAACAGAAGCAATCTGAAATACATAAACAAGTGCAAAAGAGGTAAGAAACACAAATACAAAAATTCAAGTTTTGAAAATTCAAACAAAAGCAAATATGGAACAGAAGCAACTTTAATGGTGATCAAACATGCCAGACATCGTTTCAGATTTATTGAAATTTGAACAAATATGGAAAATTTCTACTTGTTCAAAGAAGTGACCAGCAAACTGCCTTTTTTCCTTTTTTTTTTTTCATTCGATTGTTTTTATGTGTTTTGTGATACTTTATTGTCAGATTGTTGTATAGGACAACTTTGTTCGGATTGTTGTTTTATTAAAATTGCTTCTAACATTGTTGTTGTTAGCTCTTAATTGAGTTATTGTTGCCCCTATAGTCAGCTCTTAATTTTATGCTTATGAATAACAAAGAAGATGGAAAACTAACAACTCAATTAGTGCCAATCAGGTTTAGAGAAAGCCTATATGGGATTCGAACCCACATCATGTTTATAATATCACATTGCTCTTCCTTTGAGCTAATAGACTTGAAAAGATAATCATAAACCCATAACTCATGTTGCACTTCTCAATTTCACTTCACAATCTTCTCAACTTTACTTTAGATTTTCGTGCGTTCCATTTCAGTCCAAACTAAGTAATATTTTGTATACATCTTCTTATCCTACCGCTAAGCCAAAAGAATGCTAATCAACCACAATAGCTAGTACTAAATAATAAGAAACAATAAGAAGTTTTTTGTGTTTTTTCTCAGTATATCCAATCGACCAAGGCAATCTGTGAATACTGAATAGTGGATCCATCTTTGGATCCCTTTAATTTACCTAAAGTGTGCAGCAATGTGATATGTGAGTACTGAATATATATTCTGATCACTCCAATCTCCCTAAAGTGATGGTTTACCAATTTTTGTTCTAATCTATCATTTGCAGACTCAAGGATTGAAAACAACCACAAACATCTATATCGGCACTCTATCTGCTCTAAGGCGAATAGCTCACAGACAACATCTAAATCAAATTAGATGAGCATACTCAATAACCATAGCTAAATCAAATCGGAACAGCTAAATCAAATCAGATTCGAGCATACTCAATAACCATAGCTAAATCAAATCGGAACAGCTAAATCAAATCAGATTCGAGCATGCTCAATAACCATAGCCCCAATCGAATCCAACCATTTTTTTTTTTTCAAAATCAAAATCCAAACCATACCTTGCTCTCGCCCACTAATCAGAACCTTGCTCTCGCCCTTGAACAGTACCGTGCTCTAGTCCCCTATCAAATCCCACTAGTCTTCGTCCTTCGTCTTCATTTGAACCCTCTGGACAATCGTCTTCGGTTGAACCTTCAATTGAAACTTCTGGATCGATAATCGTTCTTCGTCTTCAATCCGAGTCATCCGACTAATCTGGGCGAAAGGGGAAAGAGGTGGAGACCGGCCGAGGTGAAGAGGCGGAGGGCGTTCGGAAGAAGGCTGAGGCCTGAGGTGATTAGGGGAAGGGTTTGCTTCGAGCCGTCAAGACCGATCAGACTTCAGAGATTCCATCTAATGAGGGGAAGGGTTTGCTTTTTCTTTTTTTAATTAAAAAGGCTTAAACATCTTAAAATTTTCAAAATTGCCATCGTTTTATTAGAACCATTGATCTAAAAGGAAGGGCTGAGATTAAAAGTTTCCATAGTAAGGGATTTTCTATGGGAAGGGTTGTTTCCACTTGAACCTTCCCCTACGTTGTATATACTTTACGATGCATGTATACCAACGACAGTGTATATGGTATACCTTGAATATATATATTGTGTGTATGTATACATACTTTAACAGTGTGTATATAAATGGAAATGATTCAAAACATAGAACTAACTAGTCTTATGACCCGCGTGTTACGCGACATTTTAATATAGGGAAAATGGCATAAAACCACCCCTTAAATGTGGGTCTTTGCAGAAAATCACCCCTTAAAATTGAAATTGCAGAAAACCACCCCTTAAAACCATTTTGTAGGTAAATCGCCACCCACAACCTTTTTTCTTGTTAGTTTTCCGTTTAAAACGGTGAAAAGTCATTTTTACCCATCTCTTTTAATGTTATTTTAATGAGAAAAAATGTATTAATTGAAATAAATTAATAAAATATATTTATCCATCATTGTTAATGTTATTTTAATAGAATAAAATACATTTTTCTCTCACTAACAGGATGGATAAATATATTTTATTAATTTATTTCAATTCATACATTTTTCTCTCATTAAAATAACATTAAAAAGGAGGGGTAAAAATGACTTTTCACCGTTTTAAACGGAAACCTAACGGGAAAAAAGATTATGGGTGGCGATTTACCTCCAAAATGGGTTTAAGGGGTGGTTTTCTGCAATTTCAATTTTAAGGGGTGGTTTTCTGCAAAAGCCCATATTTAAGGGGTGGTTTTCTGCCATTTTCCCTTTAATATATATTAATTTATTATATATATTATCCTTGATTTTTTTTATAATTAAATTATGAAGATAACAAAATAATTTGATTGAAAATTTTCTAGGAAATCCCTATACAATCCATTAAAATATATTAATTAAATAAATAACATTATTAACAAATTTAAAACTAAAAATAAACAAAATTGTGTTGCAAATAATAAAAATGTATAATACTTAATAAAATAAAATAATATATCCTAATATATTATTATTTAGTATGAGAAAATATGTACATAGGAATTATGATTTTAAAAAATGTTTAATTAAAATTTATGTCTTTTGTATATTAATTAAGAAACATCTTAAACCAGTAATAGATAGATAGATGATAAGTTTTTCTTATATTGAATAAATACTTGATTGCTAGGAAGTTCCATTTATTTTAATAGATTAGGTTAAATCAATAAAGATAGGTTAAAAATATCAGTTATATTAAATAAATACTTACTTTTTAGTATATTATATATATAATTTAATATATATATATATATATATATATATAGAGAGAGAGAGAGAGAGAGAGAGAGAGAGAGAGAGAGAGAAAGAGAGTATAGATCATATGAGAACAAGCCTTATTGAGTAATATGAGAACAAATCATGAGCGTTGATCTATAGAAATGGATGGCTAAGAAAATTACACCTTTTTCCTTTTTTTATATATAAAAACTGTGGGTCCCACTCGCTGAAATTGCTTCACTCTCTCATCAAGGGGCGCGTGTTTCACATTGCTGGCAGTTGAGATCCATTTTGTGGAAAGTGGAATTTTTTTTAAACAAAATTAAACCCTAATTGATAGCATTATTTGATTTGGGAAGATTTTGTAATAAAAAATTTCCTAAAAACTAGGGACTACGTTATTGCAATTGGAGTTACAGAATTTTGAATGAATTATTATTTTTTATTGTTGGATGAATTATTAACTTATTCAACCTAGATTTTACAAACTGAGATTACACCTTAATAATCCACCGATATCAACGAATAATCCATATTGACCATCGAATAATCTAGCGTTACCATCGAATAACCCGAATTTCACTTGTAAGTTCAATTGACGTGTAATTTCCATTGGTGTATCTAGCGTCGTATAACCCGCATTTCACTATAAGATTAGAATAGATAAACCTTCATAAAAAAAAGAATAGATAAACCAATGGAAATCCCTTATTATGTATGATAAACTTATCGATACAATCGAATAATCTCATAATACCGTCGAATAATTGAGCGATACAATCGAATAACCCGCATTTCACTAGAGGATGAGAGTAGATACACCAATGAAAATCCCTTATTATCTATGATAAATCTATCGATACAACCGAATAATCTCATAATATCGTCGAATAATTGAGTGATACAATCGAATACTAAACAAAATCCCAAATTCTATCCTACAAGATTCCAGATTTCGACCCATTGATGAACTAGCTTACCCATTGATGAACTCAAACAATCGAATAATCTCATAATATCGTCGAATAATTTAGCGATACAATCGAATAACTCGCATCCCTTATTATCTATGATAAATCTATCGATACAATCGAATAATCTCACAATACCGTCGAATAATTGAGCGATACAATCGAATACTAAACAAAATCCAAAATTCTATCCTACAAGATTCCAGATTTTGACCCATTGATGAACTAGCTTACCCATTGATGAACTCAGAGAACCTAGTTCTGGAACTAGGGCTGATCTTATTCGATTGTGTGGTCGTCCTGCTACTCTATCAGCTTCAAATCGAAAAGGAGAAATTGATGGGCTGCGCCGGTGTTTGCTTCGGTGGTGCAGGCTGCTCGTGGTGATTGGAAACCGACTTCGACTGCCGGAGTCCAAAGCGCCGGAGTCCCACCCGATCGAATAGGAAACCCCAAATTCGATCATCCAAGAACAAGACCTAGAAATTCTAAAATCGATCAGCCAAATTAGATATGAAACAAAGACCTAAAATTCGCCCGATCGAATAGAAAACCCCAAATTCGATATGAAACAAAGACCTAAAATTTACCCCTAATTATCTACAATCAAGAATTAACCCCAAATTCGATCGGTCAATAACAAGACTAGAAATTCGACCCTAAAACACACTTACCCATTGATGAAATCGCTTGCTTCGGGTGAAGATGTTTGGCCAGATCGGTTCTCGCCCCTCCACCAGCCTCAAATCGCCGGCGATTTTAGCGTCGGTTGTTGTTTGGAAGGTGGTTTGTGTCGGAATGCGCCTTCGATTATCGGAGATCAAAGCACCGAGTTGCCGGAGTCCCTACAGGCGGTGTTCAGATGGGTGTTGATCGATGCTCGATTTCGCTCGATCGCCGTCCATGCTCCCTCTCTTTCTTCTAGTTGGAAAAGTGACGATGGTGGGATAGGGTTTGGATGGTTTGGGTTCACGCGCGTGATATATGCTGGGTTATTTGTTTTTTCCTTTTTCCTTTTTAATTAATCAATATTGTCGAATAATATCAGCCATCCGATCATCCGAAATCAATGGCCTACAAGTGTTCTCATTTTACTCAATAAGGGGTGAATACCCATGAACCACCTCCCCTCTCTCTCTCTCTCTCTCTCTCTCTCTCTCTCTCTCTCTCTCTCTCTATATATATATATATATATATATATATATATATATATATATATATATATATATATATATATATATATATTAGAAAAGATATTGTTTGATTTAATTTTTTTTTGTTAATTTAAGTGGACTTTGTTAAATAAGGTGACTTAAAGATATAAAATCATTAATTGGTGTGGATAAAAAAAAAAGAATCTTTTATTGATGTGGTTAAAAAATATGGGCCAGATTACACCAAAAAATGACACATAAGTTAATTCGACCCGAGATCAACACGTGGACTCTAGTCCAAAGTCTCTTTTTAGTGTATATAATTAATATTATTTATATAGATTATTAAATTATACTAAAAAAATAAAACATAATCGATATTATATAGTTTTTTTATCTTCTTAAAAATTTATGTTATAAATTTAAATGATGTAATATTTAAATATGGGTAATACCGTATAAGTATTTGTATATCTAGTGGCTAAATGGCTAAATTAATGGAGTTGCTTCAAGTAACATAGCCCTTTAAAATATAAAAATATTTAATTTAATTTTGAAAAGTATTTGTAAAATTAGGCTACCAAATAAAAAGTCTAACTTCATGAATCATGGTTGATTTGAATCCTCATATCAATAAATTATCGTGATGTGAATTTAATATATTGAGATGAAATCTAACTAACAAAAAGATCTATTTTTTTTAAAGAGAGTCCATATTAAAATCTATACAAAAATTCTACTTTACCTAATTCTAATTTTTTAATAGCTAGAACTTAGTTCGAAAGTTTGAAAAGAGGTAGTACTTAGTACGAAAGTTTTCATTTATTTTAAAATTTAAGTGATTTATGAATATATATACATAATTTTAGTGCTTATCAAAATTCATTAGATTTATTTAAATAAGTTAAAAAATTGATCAAAATATAACTAATCAAGATATAATAAAATTTTATTATTTAAATCAATTGTGATGGTTACTAACATAGGTTAATTAAATGATGTGGCTAAAGATGTGAAATCCTTGATTGATATGGCTCAAAATTCGTTAAAGGATTAATCTTAGTTAAAATAGTTTACTATTTTATTTGTATTTGTACTGCAAGGTTTCGTGGCTTTTTTTTTTTATTAGGAAAAAATTCGGGGGAGAAAGACTCTACCTGAAGGCATCCTTTCAGATGAGGTCAAGAAGACCAGGATCATTCTGAATATTAGTACTCCAGGCAGAGTGGCAAAGATGTGCAACCTTATCAGCCACTCTATTACCTAATCGGGGTACATGGAGGAAAGAAACACTTTCCATATTTGTTAGCAAAGTTGTAATATCTGACAAAATAAGTTCTATTTTCCATGGACATTTTGTAATATCGTGACTTTTTTTTCATTCAAAGGGTTTTGGGAGAATGATTTGACGGAAGAAGAAAAAAAAACATTTAGGATCATATTTATCTTAACAATATGTACGTACATAATTGTTTAAAATTTATTATTTAACTAATCGAGATATATATTATTTTTTTGAATATTTATATTAAAAAAGAAAGGTTTTGAAACCGCTTTAGATATGATGTTGAATATTTATATTAAAAACCAAATTTAATCTTCAATTAAAATAGACACATAGGATGACAAATGTATAAATAGATGAGGTTATCGTTTGACGTGGCTTAAATATATTGGATCGTCATTAATTGACGTGGTAAGAAACCCGGCCAGATTGCACCAGAAAAATACACGTAAGCGAATCGTGCCAGAGCCCGCCACATAAGATTTTCACGCCTCTGTTTTAGTATTATATATTGATTGATGTTATGTTTATATATATATATATATATATATATATATAAATAAACATTTTTCGTAACCGAAAAATGTATAAGAATTTTAGAATTTTTTTATAATGTTTTTTATTTGAGGGACAAGGCATGTCCGGTCCCCGTCCCGTCCCGTGAGGGACAAGGCCCGCGCGGGATTGAAAAAAAAGTAGTGATCCCGTCCCGGTCCCGTCCCGCAAAAAATACGCGGGACGGGACGTGGGACGATCCCCATCCCGTCCCACGCCCACCCCTAGTATTCAGTTTTCTGATAAGATTGGTTCCGGGTACGGGTCTTTTGCGGAGCAGTCCCTTTCGTTCCAAAATAAAAGCCATTTGTCTTTTTATGTACGTTTTCTAAGGTTGTAAAAACACCATAAAATACAAGAATGAAATTATTAAAAAAATTATTTTATATAGTTTTTACTTCCTCAAAATACGTGCAGAAAGGTCAAACGACTTTTATTTTGGAACAGAGAGAGTATTTTTTTCTGGTGGGATAAGAATATAAGGGGTTTGTATGGGACGGGGTTAATAAACTGACTAAAATTATAAGCAGTGTAAAATTTATAAATTGTTGGTAAAAGTAGTTAAAAATTTAAACAACAATATAATCTCTGTATGTGGCGAAAAACAGTTTATTTGTAAAAAGTGGAGTTTATTTGATTGTTATTAGGGGTCTTGTGGTACTTTCAAACCAAAAAAGATAAAAGGGAAGGGGTGAAACATGACTTTTGCAAAATAAACACCAAAATAACCTTCATTTTCTAGATTTTTTTAAACATTTATTTTAACTACTTTTAGTTCATTTTTATCATCCATACAACAATAACATTGTTTATTTTATAAACATCCCCAAATGCTAAAATTTTAACAGTTTATAACTCTTACCATACACACCCAAGATCATAATTTTTTTTTTGATAAGGTAATAATTCGAGAGATCAAGACAACTTGATCCTCGATAGGTCGACGAATCGGCAGACGGAAACCGCCAAACATAAAATAGGAAAACAGAACAGGCACAATAAACAAGCTGAACAAACTCTACAAAAAAGAATCTAAGCAATCCTAAAACTAATAAGTTGAGGACGCTAATGAAGAACGAAGCCAAGCACCACCAAGAAGTAGCACTGCGGGCCAACGATACAGAAGGGATTTATCTCCTGTGGGTAGTGAAGACGATACTCCAAGGAATGACCAATCGTGACACGCTTCGCAGACACGAAGTCGCACTGAAAGCACTACCACGATCCCAGCCAGTCCTGGCTCCACGAACCCCACCAAGAAGAAGAAGAATGCCTAGACACATCAGAAGTAGAGTCACACACATCCCGAACAACCAGCACAAAAAATAAATGGTCTTACCAATTACGAATTTAGAACCTTGTAAAAAACGAATGGGGTTAAACTCGAAAGAAGTTGAGATAATGTGCTTTTATCATTATTTGGCCCATGGGCTAAATAATGGGTAAATTCCTTTGGTGGTCCCTAACCTTTAAGGGTTAGCCACTATCGGTCCCTAACCTTTTTAAGTGTTACTTTTAGTCCCCAACCTTTTACCTATTACTACTATTTAGTCCCTAACCTTTTTAAGTGTTACTTTTAGTCCCTAAACTTTTACATATTGCTACTATTTAGTCCTCCCGTCTATTTTCTAGTTAAATTAAACGATAAAATTATTTAATTTTCTAAATAACTCCGAGAGAGATGAGAGAGGGGTTAGGGTTACAAGCAAGACCGTCCAATGAATTTTAGGGGCCCCGTTCAATATTACCCTAATCTTAAAATATTTGTTTTTTTTCCGACTTGCGAATTATTAAAAAAATATTTTATGTAGTTTTTATTAACCCATTAAAAAATGTGTCAACAAGTTAAGCATCTACTATTTTGATACGAATCTATATCTATATCTATATTATACTTTAAATGATAAGCAATTTTGCCACATGTCCTATCCATGTTCAAAGTTATTTTTGGAAATATTATTTACATAATATCATTTATTGGGAATCTTAAAATATAGGACTTCTTCCTATTACATTTTAAGTCATATATTTTAACTTTTTGATTGTGTATCAATACATATAGATGTGTGTTATAGTATTTTCACATTAAAAACTCATTCATTGTGTGAAGTTATAATTTACAAATAAAATTTTGAATATATATATGTGGAAAATCTTAAAATATAATAAATTATACTCTAATACGATTAGAGTTTGTATTAAAATAACAAATAAAAATAGTTAATAAGGAAGCCCAAATTCCCAATAACTAAAATAGTTTTTCATTTAGAAAATATACATTTAATAAATGATATTATGTAAATAATATTTCAAAAAATAACTTTGACCATGGATAGGACATGTGGCAAAATTGCTTATCATTTAAAGTATAATATAGATATAGATATAGATATAGATTCATATCAAAATAGTAGATGCTTAACTTGTTGACACATTTTTTAATAGGATAAAAATTACACATAAAATATTTTTTTAATAATTAGCAAGTCGGAAAAAAAAACAATTATTTTAAGATTAGGGTAATATTGAACGGGGCCCCTAAAATTCGTTGGACGGTCTTGCTTGTAACTCTAACCCTTCTCTAATCTCTCTCGGATTTATTTAGAAAATTAAATAATTTTATCGTTTAATTTAACTAGAAAATAGATGGAAGAACCAAATAGTAGCAATATGTAAAAGTTTAGGGACTAAAAATAACACTTAAAAAGGTTAGGGACCAAATAGTAGCAATATGTAAAAGGTTGGGGACTAAAAGTAACACTTAAAAAGGTTAGGGACCAATAGTGGCTAACCCTTAAAAGTTAGGGACCACCAAATGAATTTACCCCTAAATAATCATCCCAATAATGTAATATCCATATTATTGCAATTAAATCAAATCCACAAATTGCAACTTGATTCCCGTGAAGACTTTGGAGGTCACGGAAAGCGTTCTACGACGCTATTTTTTATTTTATTTTTATTTTTATTTTATTTCCTTTTGAGGCTAACAGTGAACAGAGGGACAATCGGTGCTGAGTGCAGACAGGGTGAAAGAGACCGGCCTGAATCCATTGATTCTAGAAGAGAAGCGGCAGAGCGACAACAACAAGACGAATAGAAGTTCATCGGAGTCGGTGCAGAGGCAAGCATACTCAAATATGTGGGTTGATGTACTAATCGAACTCGGGAAGAGCCAAGGGCTATGTCGACGGTGGTGCATCGGAGATGGGAATGATGTTAGAAGACCATTGCGGGCAAAAGACCCAATTTAATTTCACAAATCGAAGGGCACCCAAAACACCCACCCCGGATCGACGGGAACCAGGAAGTAGGAGTTCGAAGAGCCCAACGACGACGGAATCCGACCCAGAAGCATGAATGAGGGCTATGAGAGGGGGTAAAAGAATCCGAAAACGATGGTAGCCGGAGAGGGGTGTGAGAGATGATTCAACCATGGCTGAGGGAAGCCCCAAAGCCAACAAGCCCGAAACCGGATTGGGAACATCAGAGGCTTGGACTCTCCTGAAAGAGAGCTTTCTCGGCTCGTGAGATCAGATTTGTTGAATCATCCTAAGAATATCCACCCCTTACTATATACTTATAAAACCAGAAGCAATGTATTTGTTAAAATTTGCACCAGGTGTTCTTTCTTGAGCAAAGGTAAAATGAACATTTTTTAGTATCTCACGTTCTCTCTTCAACCTCTCTCTCGCTCTCTCTCTCTCTCTATCTCCTCTCTGAGCGCCGACACTCCATCGGCAATTGAAAGCTTCCATTGTAGGCAATTTAAGGCTTTAAGTCGCGTCTCCTTCGCCCTTGCTTGCTTGAATTTCTTGATCGACTGTGTAGTGAAGAAACTCTGAGCTTTTTTTTTCCTTTCGGCTTTGGTGGTAACTGCGGCGACGATTTCAGCTCAAAGCCCAGCTTTCCACCTCTAGCAAAACCAGATCTAAAGCGCTCGTGGCACTCCTCACATCTTGCTCCCGACGACGGCTCTGGCGGAGCCAAGCCAAATCCTGGTACCGCGGTGACTCCACTTTCCGTCAAAATTGAAGCCATTCACCCTCCGTTTTCAAATTTTTAGGGTTTAGGTTTAGAAACCGTCAGATTTGTGAGAGAGTAGTAGGCATTGCTAGGAGGGAGAGGGGTGTCGAGCCTCAGGTCTGCCAGAGAAGAGGGAAGAGTCTCGGGTTTGTCGGAGAAGAGGGCAGATTCTCGGGTCTACCGGAGAAGAGGGCGGAGGAACGACGATTGGAGAGGATGCAAGTTTTGCATTCGTGACGTGTAGATTTGCGGCTGGGCTGGGAAAGAGAGATCGTGCGAGACAAAGAAGATGCATTGGAGGGGAGAAACTCGTCGAGTAGGGTGACACCGGTGGGTGATGGTTCTTGCTTGAGATCTAGACAACCTTCCTATCCAGCGAAGCAGCCCTCCTCTCCTCAAGGTCAGTCTTTGTCCTTTCCAATGGAAAATCTCCATATTTCAAAATCTAAAGCACAAACTGCAAATTAATAATAACTAGATTTTCTTGTGTAACTTTTGTGAATTTCCTGAAATTGTACAAAAAGGAAAGAAGAAGCTATAATCATTCACCCAAGCCTTTTACACGGCAATCTTAATAATTAAGGCATCTTATGTTAATGTATGTGGTAGTTCATACCTCAAAAACGTGTTTACTATTGGATTCCTCATCTCAAATTTAAAGGAGTTGAGGATATCAGATTCCATCTTAACAAGCTTCAAAATTCTATAGGACCGTTGCAGGGCTCATGCTAGATGCGCCTGCTTATGTTTTGGAGCACAAACCGAAAAGAGTCACCGGGGCAACCGCAACTCAGGTCGATCGAGCATATCGAGTCCTCTATGATTGATATGGGGTATCATACATCCGATTCAGGTAATTGTGGATTCATCAGTTTGCGTTTGTTAAGGTTGAACCATGGGAGTGTCAAAATCATTAATATGTACTTACCCCTTCAAATAAGTTTGATGAATTGAGAGAGCGACGACATATCACTACCATAAAAAACCAACACACACACACACAGGCAAAGGTTCAAATGTAAAATTGCCTTAGGGTGTAAAATCCTTAAGGTGTAAAATGGGCCTAATTTTAATAAGTAAATTGTTAATGAGCCTAATTTTTATGTAAATGGGCCTAATTTAAAATGTGCCCCCTTTCCCTCATGCGTGTGCCCCCCATGCCCTTTGCCCCCCTTCTCGGGCCTCCTTTTTTTTTTATGTCCCAAGATTTTTTTTTCATGTAACCGTTTTCTGTTGTGCAAATATAACTTGATATTGTGCACATATAACATTATGTTGTGCAAAAATAACTTTATGTTGTGCAGACATAATAATTCCTTATATGTTGAGCATAATTTTATGTGTAAATAGGTAAATGAGCATAATTTTATGGGTAACTGCATTTTTTTTCTTCGTTTTCAACACTTTTTGTTGTAAAAATATAAAGTGCATAAATAAAATGATAAAGTGCCAACATAAAATGAGCCCCGTGTATGAATAATAATATGAAGTGCACAATTAAGATTATTGTTAATGTGCCTTGAATCATATTTGATCGACGTCACATCGAGGGGTCCGGGGGGCGGAGCTCCCCGGTGCAAATATAACCTTATGTTGTGCATATATAATAGGCTTTTAAATTAAAGTGCATAAATAAGATTAAAATGTGCAAATATAATACTCCCTCCGTCCAATAATACATGGGTTTTTAGAGGAAATGTTTTGTCCAACAATAGATGGGCTTTTATGTTTTCTAGATAGGAATTTGTAATGATTTGTATTGGTTTGTGTGTTGTTGAATTTTTAAAATAATTTGATTGGTTAAAATGTGTAGTGGGTGTTTAAAAATAATAAAGTTTATGAAAAAATTAATGCAATGATGATGTTTTTTTAAAAGTAAAGTGTTTTATTAAAACTTGTGCAAAAGGCTAAAAACCCATGTATTTTAGGACGGAGGGAGTATTATGTTTGTGCATATATAATATGCTTTTAAATTAAAGTGCATAAATAAGATTAAAATGTGCAAATATAATATTATGTTGTGCAAATATCATATTATGTTGTGCATATATAACAGGCTGTTAAATTAAATTGCATAAATAAGATTAACAAGTGCAAATATAATATTATGTTGTGTATATATAATATTATGTTGTGCACATATAATAGGCTTTTAAATTAAAGTGCATAAATAAGATTAAAAATGTGCAAATATAATATTATGTTTTGCATATATAATAGGCTTTTAAATTAAAGTGCATAAATAACATTAAAATGTGCAAATATAATATTATGTCATGCAAATATAATATTATGTTGTGCATATTTAATAGGCTTTTAAATTAAAGTGCATAAATAAGATTAAAATGTTCATAACTAATATTAAAAAATGCATAGAGGGATCGGTAGTAAATGACCCTTCACCAGGATTTCTTTGCGCCTGTGATCTACAAACAATTTGACAATGTTATGAACATGAGACTAGCTCCAAATCAACCCAACAACACAACCATATCATCAATTTCAATCAATTTGGCTTTTGGCAAAAAAAAACCCCAAATTCTAAAGCATATCACAATAACATTCTAAAATCCAATTAGCTCATGATCCATAAACAATTTGACAATACTATGAACATGAAATTAGCTCAAAATCAACCCAACAACATAAATATATCATCAATTTCAATCAATTTGGCTTTTGGCAAAAAAAACCCAAATTCTAAAACATATCGCAATAAAATTCTAAAATCCAAATAGCTCATGGTCCATAAATAATTTGACAAAACTATGAACATGAAATTAGCTCAAAATCAACCCAACAACGCAACCATATCATCAATTTCAATCAATTTGGCTTTTGGAAAAACCCCCCTGAATTCCGGCCTAAATCATACCCTAGGTTTTCGATCTCAATCTAAATCATTCAAACAATCTAAATAATTGTAATACACAGGTTTAGGGTTAGAAATCATACCAAATTCGAGTTGAAACAAGGATAAAAATTGGGATTTCGAATGGTTTTTAACCAAAAAGGCCGAATAGGACTGTTGGGGGAGATGGGCTCGGTGTATGAGCTCGGCTGGGCACGAACCAAGGGGGTTCCGGTCTCGGGAGGTGCGCCTGAGCAAGGTGGTTCGAGCGGGTGGGGGCTGGTGGTTAGAGCTGGCTCGTGGATGGCGTGGGAGGCCGAGAAAGTGGTGGATCGAACAAGGGGGAATGGGTTCGGTGATGGTGCAACTGGGCTCGAACCAAGCTAAGTCAGGGCTTGGAGGTGCGCACAGGGGTGGGCTCGAGGGCGGCTAAGTGCATGTGGCCGGAGGTGGCTTGACGTGGGTGTGGGTGCGGGAGACCGAGAGTGAAGGTTCGGGAGGGAGTGAGCGCGCTGTTGTGTTTGATATTGAGGGGCACGTGTTCCATTAAAAAAACTAAATTTTACACTCTAAGACAATTTTACATTTTAACTCTTCCATATATATATATATATATATATATACATATATATATATATATATATATATAGAGAGAGAGAGAGAGAGAGAGAGAGAGAGAGAGAGAGTATGGATCATATGTACTCACGACTTATTGTGTATCATGTACACACATCTAGACCGTTGTGTGTGAAGGTTGAAGCGCGCGCGCGCGCGCGCGCGTGTGTGTGTGTGTGTGTGAAGGTTAAAACCTTAGACTGCCCATATCTTTCAATCAGTTTAGCCCTTCTTCCCAATGGAGGCTAAAGGTGGAGGCGATGAAGATGAGGCGCCACTCGAAGAGGAGACGTCCTGCGGTGCGGCAAAGCGGCGATGGCTCTCATGGTACCGCCTCTACATCGGGGTCGTCGACCACCTCCTTTCCCTCCGACAGCGATGGCGAGTGAAGAAGGCGACGAATTTGGCGATGGCGAAGGTGTCGGTGGCAGCGACGATGGGGGTTGCAGAGGCGAAGGTGGTGATGGCGGCGACGAATTAGATTGCCTTCGTGTTGCTCCCATGGCGCATTGACGAATTTGATGTCAATATCTGGGTTCCTCTATTCTAGATCTGAGCCTCCTGTCGCCATCGGTGCTCCTCGTCGCCCCTCCGTCCTCGGGTCTGGCATCGGCGCAGCTGCTTCCTCCTCGATCCGCCCCTCCTTCCTTTGGATTCGATGTCGCTACTTCTTCCTTCGCTATTACTTCCTTCGGGCTCGGCCCATCTGACATTCGATGTTGAATATGGATGTTCAATAATCTGTCTTCGGGTTTTGTTTTTGAACTTTCAATTGAATTTTGTCCTTATATTATGATGTCTCTATTATTTTGCATCTTATTTCTCTCAATTTTTTGATTTTCGAATAGATTTTATAATTTTGATAGATTTAGGGTTTTCAATTTGGGGGAAATGTTGAAATTGATTTAGGGTTTTCATTTTTGTTATAACTCTGGCAGTTTCAATACACAAATTTCAGCAACCCTGGTTACACAAACCGGAAAAGAGTCCCTGAAGATTGAAGGTTGCATGCAATTTTATTTTTGAAGGTTGAATATTAAATGTTAAAGTTGCCAACAATTTATACAATGTCAGAAGTATTCGGTAGAAAAGCCGAATTATTCAGGTGTATGAAGCGAATTATTCAGGTGTATGAACCGATTTTGTGTTTAAGGATATGAGTTTTTTTTAGGTTGGCATTCATAGGAATGAAAAATGCATATACTATCGAATAATCATGTGATACCATTGAATAATCCAGCAATACCATCGAATAATATTTAGTTATTTGTTAAAATGACAACCGAATAATATTGTAACATCATCGAATAATCAAGCGATATCATCGAATAATCAAGCAATATCATTGAATAATCAAGCGATATCATCAAATAATTATTAGTTAAACGTTTAGGGCGTTTTCAAGGTGGTAGCCAATTAGAATAATCCATAGATATCATCGCATAATCCGTCGATACGATCGAATAATCCAGATATACCATCGCATAATCCGTCGATACGATTGAATAATCCAGATATACCATCGAATAATGTCAAGAGAGTGCATCACACACGCCCCCAATTCAGCAAGTGAGCAAGAAAAAACGCGGCTCCCACTGATTTTTAATTAAAAAAGAAGCTAAAATTGCCTTTTAATCTCAACCATTAATTTCATTCAATCAACGACTCAGATTTGTGTACATGATACACGTTAAGGGCTGAGTACACCGGAACCAACTCCTATATATATATATATATATATAGGGTTTGCTTCAAATGTAAAAAGTTCTTAACCTGTAAAATTGGCTTAACGTGTAAAATTTCTAAATAAGGTATGCGCGCGCTCAATTTAGAAAATGGATTAACTTAATGGGCTGATCCAATTAAACCCTAAAAATTAATCTGTTTATCTCCTCCCTCTCTCGACATTGAGTTGTTGCAGCCATGGCGGTGGACAACAACGTTGCCCTCTATCGCCCCTCGCCTTCGCTCGTCATCCTCCCTCACTCCTCCGTCATCCTCCCGCCGTCCCTCGTCATCTTCCCGATGCCCTTCGTTGCTCCTCGTCTCCCCTCATCATCATCAGATTTGGCTCGCCCTCGCTCGCCCAGCAAATCCCCAGCAGGGTCGATCTAGTGCTTGAAGAAGACGACCGTCGCCGGGAATCTTCCGATTAATGGAGCAATTGCAGAGGAGGATCGACGATTTTTCATATTCTGTCTTCTGCCTCTGTTCGATGTCAGTTCCCTTTGTGAAGGAGGGAGTACAGGCGAGTTGTTCAGACGCTGCTTCCTCGTCGATCAATTCGGGCTCTCTGGGTCGTTAGCTTAATGTGTCAATTGCTCAAGGATAAATTCCTCCGCTTGTGGTGCTTCTCTCTCTTCCATCTCTTTTCTGACCTACAACTGCTCCTACTGTTCTAGGGCAATGAGATCGATAATTTCATCGCTGATTCGATTATCTGTCAACTGCTCCTACTGATCTGGTTGTTGTCGTGACCAACTATTGAGCACCTGCGCATCGCACTCAAGTATGTATTTGCTGACATTCTAGTTTTAATCGCTGGCTCGATTTTCATGATTTTATTGTTTTGCATTTTGGCTTGTTGCTCTGATTATCGATTTGATTGGGACTGTGGGAGGGATGGTGTTTACCTGATTTGAAACTTACTGATGCCTGAATGTGAAGTATATTTCTCGAACTGATCTTAATTTTGGAATTGTGGACGAGATTCAGTTATGGAATCAACATTTTAAAGTGATTGATTGTTAAAGTAATACATATACTCTACATACCTTAGGGAAGTGTGTGGAATCTGTAGCAAGAGTAACAGATGATCATCATGCTCCAAATTTGGATGAGAGAACTAACAAGTGCACTTGCAAACCGTATTTGAGAGTAAACTATTGGAATGGTCTGTTAGATTAGTAAATGTCATAAAAATAAGGCACGACAATGCAACCAGTTCGTTCACTATTCAATACGTAATGGATGTGCATCATCCAACTACATGAAGCTGAGATGGAGCTGAATGGATTGTTGCAAAGTGCAGACAAGCTGAGATGGAGTTGAAAGAATGTTATGCTTTTGTAATTTTGCTTCATGTAGTTAAGTTGATTGATTGTTCTATTTCTTTGAATGAATTTATTGGTTCTGATTTAAATGTGTTTGAGAAGTACAATTTCATTTTGAAAAAGAGGAATTTCTGCTATGGTATTCAAGTGTTACTAGTTGGTGCAAGTGATGATAATCAGACAAGGACATCAGAACTCTTAGGTTCAATTTTTATGTTATAGTATTCAACTTTTTTGCTAGTTGTGTTTGTCTTTGGTTCAATTGGCTTTGTTTCATTAATGACAAATCATGTATGTCTCTTTGCTTTAATCAAATGTAAAGCTAGGTTAGATATCTTTTTTTTTCTTGCACAAAAAAAGTGATGTGATTTAAAGCCTAGTAGCTCAAAAAGGTAGAGCAATGTGCTACGCACAAAGATGCGGGTTCAAATCCCGCATAGGCTATCTATGTTTATCGCTTACAAGTAATATGTTTCTCTTCATGAATAAGAGTGTAAGGTGTAGTTGTGCAACTGTAAAGAGCAGTTGTGCAACTGTAAAGTGCAGTTGTGCAACTTTAAAGTGCATTTGTGCAACCGTAAAGTGCAATTGTAAAACAATGTGCCCAAATTAGATTTTCATACTAGTGAGTAGTGACGAGTGATTCGTCGGTATTATTGCTTCTTATGAACTGTGATCTCATCTTGTGTGTAAAATAAACATTCAGGGCTCTCTATGCTACACCAAGAGTTGAAGGTCTGCGAGTACGAAGATGTGCAAATCATGTGGGAGTTGCTGACGAGATCAGAGGCTGAAGTTGCTCGGTACCCACCAAGGAGAAACCGCGTCTGGAAATTCTTTAGCTGGGCAAGACTCGCTCCATGCTTGGCTCGTCCCTTGTGAACTATTTTGTACGTGGAAGCTCACTAGACCGAATGGAATGCCGGATGTGAATTGCCATCTTCCTGCCCCCTCACCCCGCCACTTCTGATTCTGATCCTGTTTGGATGTAGATATAAAGCGCCTTGCCTTGCCTGGCCCTGTCTACATGCTCTTTGTCACAGCGAGACCACTTCTTCCTTCCTTGCGTCCCGTGGCCGAGTAGATTGTTGTGCAGCACTGAAGCTATGAGGGTTGTATCTCAGCTATCTCATCTGAGTTGATCTTGTTGTGTTTGTGTGAATGATGAGAAAAATCATTAATTTGGATCAGCCGAGTGGAAATTATTTGATTATTTCTTCTCCTTTTCATACATTTATCTCTCCGTTTTCATTCGGTTCTGCTTACTAATTATTTCTGGTCTTTGGGCGGCATACCATGGATTGAGAATGGCTAGAGATCGTGGCTTCCCAAAATTGATTTTCAAAACAGATTCCATCATGGTGTGTGAGTCGCTCAACATGAAAAGGAATTATGCTGCAGGGGAGTTTCACCTAGTCGCATAATTCAAGCTCTGGTTAGATGAAGGAAACTGGGAAGTGCAGGTAACCCCACATCAAACGTCAGATGAACTATATGGAAGATGGTATGGCCTAGGCTTCACTCTCAAATTCTACAGCTTTTACTGAATTTGCTACTATCCCCCTTTGAATTTGCTACTATTCCCCCTTGCTTGTGCATTTGTGCGATTGTGAAGTGTATTTGTGCAACTGTCAAGTGCATTTGTGCAACTGTGAAGTGCATTTGTGCAACTGTAAAGTGCATTTGTGCAACTGTGAAGTGCATTTGTGCAACTATGAAAATAAAATTGTAGTGTGCAGTTGTGCAACTATGGAGTGCAGTTGTGCAACTGTGAAGTGCAGTTGTGCAACTGTGTAGTACATTGTCCAACTGTGAAGTGCGTTTGTGCAACTGTGAAGTGCGTTTGTGCAACTGTGAAGTGCGTTTGTGCAACTGTGAAGTGCGTTTGTGCAACTGTGAAGTGTATTTGTGCATTTGTGAAGTGGATTTGTGCAACTGTGAAGTGCATTTGTGAGACTTTAAAGTGCATTTGTGCAACCGTAAAGTGCAGTTGTGCAATTGTAAAACAAAGTGCCCAAATTTGATTTTTAGTTTAGGGAGAACCAAATTAAATTTTAGTTTTGAATGAGGCTACAATTTTGTTATTAATGCACATTTAGACGTTATTGTTGCACTATGTGATGTTAAAATTGCACATTGTATCACTATTAATGCATGATTAACCATTTGAGATTGTTGTGTTCTTGTATATGATATAACCTATGAGGGATTCTAACCCACATTTTTGTCCTTACGCACATCGCTCTACCAATTGAGCTAATAGGTTAAAACATCTAACCAAGGCCTAGTAGCCCTAACCTCTTCTGTAACACCATATAGCGAAGAATATACCGGGGTAATTTTAATGCAATAAGTGAAATTTAACATGAATTTAAAAGCCTGGTCAACTCGTCATCTGCACAAAAATAAAAAGAGCATCCATTCCCACTGGTCAGCTTGATAGTGAAATTTTCTATGATAGATCTTATCAGCTACTGTTGTGAGTTGAATCTGCCATGTTTTACATTTAAGTTTATATCAATTTCTGCATACATATCATTCATTTGGGCTAAGATAGTACAGAATCTATGTAGTTTATGTTTATTTGCCAAATTAAGGAATCTAAACCAGTTTCTGTTTAAATTCGCAGAATTCGAGGCCTTTTACAGCAACTCTAAGGAAGGTCAGAAAAGCTCGGAAATCCACTATAGAAGTCCAAGGTCAAAGAAGCAGCGGAACCAGTCGAATCAAGCTGAGAGCCCAGGTTACTCGATCTCGAGTGGACCTTACTCGATCTCGACGAACATGTCCGAGCACAGACCTTGTCGACTAAGAGCAAAACCAAGTCCGAGGCAACCTGACTCCGGAAGACAACTCGATCTCGACAAGACCTAGTCGAGATCGACGACACCTTAGCGCCACACTCGGAGTCGACGATAAGAGGAGCTAATCGAGAAGCCGAGGACGAAGACGCCGAGCACAATCCTAGTCGATCTCGAGGGAATCCTTGTCGAGATCAACGAGCCACTCAGCGCCTGTCCGAGTCCATGCCGAGGAGGAGTCCTCGACATCACCAGAGAGCCATCCTCGACCACCACCTAGTTGATCTCGAGGAGATCCTAGTCGAGATCGACGACGCCCAGGAGCCCAGATCCGAGCCTGTCGAGCAGAGTCACCCGAGAAGTCCAGTCGACGACGAATCCTTGATTAGCAAGGAATAGAAGGCTATAAATAAAGCCATAGGGGCTGAGCATTAGGCATCTTATTCCAATTCACAAGTCAGAGACAAGTAGTTCCACAGAGAAGTTTTAGGAGTTCAGAGGTTTTAAGGTTTTGGCTTTCAGCGAAAGTTGATTGTCGGGATTGTAAAGGCTTTGAATATAGTTTAATGCAAGTTTCTTTTTATACATCAATGTCTTTCTTGATAATGAAGAGTGAGTAGTCCACCCACTTCTAGGTGGCAATGTGAGGTGATGCGGTAAAGGTCAGATCTTTTTATGCAATTCGTCTTATATCCCTATGAGCATGATTCTTTTGCGAGAGTTGAAGGTGATCCTTGTTTGTGTTATTGAAGCGAAAGTGATCTTAATGCAACTTGGATTAATTATGTGAAAAGGGTTAGTAACAATTAGGGTTTATGTGAAAGCCTCTATATGCCTATTTGTTAGTAACGAAAGTTATTTTGATGGAAAGCATGATCTTTTATGCCTTTATGTGTTACTTTGCATGGTTATCGTTGTGGTGTTGATACCCTAGCTTTGGAAGTCTTTTATTATATTGAATTTATTTCGTTGAATTTCTGAGTTTGTGTTCGAATTTACAATTTACGTTTTCTGTGTTCTAGTCGAGACAGAGGAGAAGCTTTTCGATCTTGAGTAGGATCCTTGTCGAGATCGAGTAGAACTAGTCTAGGTCGAGTTGAGTTTTCTTCTATTGTCGTCGATTTTCAGTTTCTGTTTTTGACTTGCTGTTGTCGATCTCGAGTAGACCGTCGTCGAGATCGAGTACGCCTGTTGCTTTGTTTTATTTTCTGCTTTGCTTTGTCTTTTCTTCTTTTATTTCTGTCTTCCTGTTTCTGTCTTTCTGCTGCTTGTCTGTGAGATCTGTTGCTACCTGAGAACTGCTGACGTGCTTCCTCGTAGATTCGATCCTGACAACCTTCTACTACAACGGGAGGATATCTTGTATTTATTTGCTGAGACAGGGAAGTCAGTCTGATCTTCATTCTATATTTGTTTCATACTTGACCATCCTCCTGCAACAACAAATTGGCGTCATTGCCGAGGAAGCTATCAATCGCGCCTTAGGTAGTCAGTTCTCACTTTTTCTTTGAGTTAATTTACAGGTGTATGCGCCGTTCTGGTCAACCACCTGAGTTTGATGGCTTAGACGAACCAGAGCGCCTTCTACACATCGGAGCTAAACTGCAAAGAGCCATGGCAGCTGCGGAGACACAGGAACAGCTGATCGCTAGGCTTACAAGGGAATTGGCCGCTAATGATGCTGCTATCGCCACTGAGAAAGCAACGAGGGAACAAGCACAGGCTGAGCTTGCCCAGTACCCAACCACGACAGAGGACTATATGCACCCAACCCTCGTCGTGCCTGAATCGACGATTCTTATCCCTGAAAACTCTTTTGAAATTCGCACTCAATTTCTTATAGAGCTTAAAAATAATGCTTTTTTTGGTAGATTTAATGAGTGTCCTCTTGAACATATTACAAACTTTTCTGACATGTGCCGTACTCTTGCTGAAGGTACAACTCTGGAATATGTCAAGATGAAATTTTTTCGCTGGTCTCTCGCTGGGCCTGCGCTGAAATGGCTTGAAGGGCTGAAACCAAGATCCCTAACAACATGGGCCCAAGTAGAGCAAGAGTTTCTGAACAAATTCTTCCCACCCGCCAAAACAGCACATCTCCGCCAGAACATCACCGCCTTCAAACAGAAGCAAGGGAAACCGCTGGCAAAGGCATGGGAGCACTACAAAGAATTGCTGCGATCTTGCCCTACTCATGGACAACCACCCTACGTCATTCAGGAGATCTTCTTCAACTCTCTTGATTAAGTCACTAAGGACAGAATCAACCATTATACTCGCTATGAGTATCCGACGATGCCACCAGTTGACGCTTGGGGTGTGCTGGAGAAGCTCACTAACTACGACAACAAGTATGGGTCTACTGCAACTTATGAAGAGAAACCCTACGCCAGGCCAGCACCATCCATGCCCCTCTATGAGCCCCCTAAGGAGATTGATCCTGATGTAAGGGAGCAGTACTATAGAGACCAGAATAAGAAGCTCCTTAAGCAAGTAAGGTATCTCTCTGTCAACCAGCCTTGCATTGAATGCGGATCGCAACGGCACACCACTCCTGAGTGCCCACACACAGAGCAAGTCAGGATGGCAGAGCACCACGAGGAGATAGCTTACGCAGGGGGTCCTAATCGTTACATGGGGGACCAAAGGTTTCAGCAACAACAATGGAACCAAGGTGTCCCCAGGAACCCCGCGCCCTACAGAGCTCCAGGACATCCGGAAAGGGACTGGAAAAATGATGATATACAGACAGTCCTGGAGGAAATACGGAGGAACCACTCAGAAACTAGGCAATCCTTCAACTCCGTCTATACTCAGATGCAAGGTGTCAACTCTAGGCTTGGGAAAATTGATATATGGAGAAAATCAGTTGATACACAGATTGGTTAGCTAGCAGCAGGAATCCCCAGACAGTCCGGTGCGCTCCTTGGATATTCAGAACCAAATCCTAAGGGAAAGACTGGACACATCGTTGCGCTAAAACTCAGAAGCGGCCATCAACTGCAAGAGCCAGAGGTCAGAAAGCAGCAGGACAACGAAGAATAGCTAGTCGACCAGAGCCTAGTCGATCTCGAGGAC
This sequence comes from Persicaria tinctoria, assembly GCA_037127255.1. Classification (NCBI taxonomy): domain Eukaryota; kingdom Viridiplantae; phylum Streptophyta; class Magnoliopsida; order Caryophyllales; family Polygonaceae; genus Persicaria; species Persicaria tinctoria. Next base: position 66,804,783 of record JBANSL010000002.1, on the reverse strand, counting down.
GGCCTACTCGACCTCGAGGAGAAACTTCATAAACCATCGTCTGCACTAAACAGCAACTCGACAACGCCCAATCTAGTCAAGATCGACAAGGGCATATTCAATATCGAGGAGCCCCTAGTCAACATAGAGAAAGCTGCCGCACCTCCGACATCTGTTCTGGCTCCAAATCAGAAAAAGAAGCTGCCTTTCCCCACAAAATCTCCAAAGGACCCAGCAGAAAAGAAATTTCAGCGCTTCATCAAGATGCTTCAGAAACACAACGTCACCATCCCCTTCAGAGAAGCTCTCAATGAAATGCCATCTTATGTCAAGTTCCTGAAGGAGATTCTGAGCAAAAAGCGATCTGAAGGTTCGATAATATAAGAACAATGTAATAAGAAATACTCTAGAAGGGGGGGTTGAATAGAGTATGCCAGTTTTTCGCAGAAAGTCTCAAGACTTTTGGAGCTTGTACCAAAACCTTTGAGATTAAACCTGAATCACAAAGTTAGACAATCGAACCAAGTGCGGAAATAAGGTAAAGCAAATAAGTAAAGGACGCAACGAATTGTTAACGAGGTTCGGCACGAACTTGGCCTACGTCCCCGCCTAAGGTTCTTCCACAACCCTAGGATTCAACAAGCTTTATTGATTCACAAAGCTTAGGATCCTAATAGCTCATTGAGAAGCCTCTCTCCTATACAAGTGCAATCTAGTCAACTCACGCTCCCTTGGAGTCCTAGACCAATCTAGAAGAGCCCCACCTCTCTCAGCTATCTAGTACAATCCTCTTACTCTCGAGAATCAATAGCCTAGTGCCCACTTCCTGAGTTATAAACTCTCGAGTATAACACTCTCTTTGAATATATTCTATAAGCTCACTGTGTATCTCACAAAAGCTTTGAAACAAAATATAAGACTCTTAAGAACAAGCAGAGAGAACACGCTGAAGAGAGAACGTAAACTTGAGGGCTGATTGTACAATGTTATTCTTGAAGTACGTCAGTCCTCTCTCTCTTCTTCTTCTCCTTTATATAGTGAAGATCATCGGCGCCACTTGAGGAAGGAATCTTCTCCAATGGCTAAGAGAGGATCATGGCTTGAGCGGAATCTTCTATCTTTGGAAACTTCGGAAGCCATGATCTCGATTTGATCTTTCTCATCTTTGAACGCTTATGGAAGGAGATATAATTCAAATAGCTTCCTGAAAGGTTAGTGAATATATAATAATAATAATATGGAAGCATATAATAACATAATATAATAAAGTACAGGTTTTGTGTTTCATCAACAGAGTTGTTAACTTCAAGGCCTTTGACACAAACTGTCTGTCAAAGCCTTTGAAACTAATTCCGATTTTCATCAAAGGGAGTGGAGTTATCAATATCCCCCTTGATGAAAGACAAAACCTGTGCAACCATGCAACTTAGTCAAACAGATATATCATAAGCACAATCGGACTAAGTACCTGCAAGGGTTAGACAAATGTTGGATCATAAGTTTTCAAAGCCAAAGAGAAACATCCAACAAAACAAAATAAAACAAGGTCTTCCCAGACCCTTGGTTCACATCAGTTTTAAAGTCTAAACCATCATCAAATCATCTCCCCCTTTTTGGCTTTCAACAAAGGGAGGAGCGTGAAAATAGTCACCAAAATCAGACTTACCAAAACAATTCAAAATTCAAAAAGATCCTTTCAAATCATAAAGACAAGAGAAGATTTATCCGATATTAAAATAAATTCCAGAAATAAACTATACTCGGATAAAAAGATTTTTTGGAAAATAAAATAGGTAACATAAAAAGAAGGTTTAAAATCCATTAAAACAATATTTGATCAAATATCTAAAAAGATATCAACCAAATATCTGATCCGTTATATGTATTCTACTGTTGAGCTCACAACCTTTGAAATGAGGTTCAAGGATCTTGACACTGAGTAGAAATTATCTTTCGTAAAGGGAAAGCTCCCCCTACGAAAGTGCATCCTTGTTAACCATCCCAATCTCTCGTCTAATGAAGGTGAACCTGTCCTTTGCCAAAGGCTTAGTAAAAATGTCAGCCCATTGATAATCAGTTGAAATAAACGAAATGGACACATCACCTTTTTCAACATGGTCTCTAATGAAATGATGCCTCACATCAATATATTTGGTCCTTGAATGCTGAACAGGATTCTTAGTAATGGAGATGGCACATGTATTGTCACATTTAATAGGAATGCCTTTGAGGTTGATGCCAAGATCTCGCATTTGTTGAGCTATCCAAAGGATTTGGGAGCAACAGGCTCCAGCTGCAATTTATTCGGCTTCTGCAGTGGATAGGGCAACTGAGTTTTGCTTCTTTGAGTGCCAAATGATCAAAGATGCTCCTAAGAATTGACAACATCCTGATGTGCTCTTCCTATCCACCTTATAGCCTGCAAAATCTGCATCAGAATATCCAATTAAAGTGAAATCCTTTTGCTTTGGGTACCATAGTTCAAGTTCCTTAGTGCCATTGAGATATCGAAAGATCCTCTTCACAGCCACAAGGTGAGATTCTTTTGGATCAGCTTGAAACCTAGCACACATGCAAACACTAAACATGATGTCAGGTCTACTAGCCGTGAGATATAATAAAGAACCAATCATTCCTCGATACTCCTTTTGATTAACACTTGTTCCATTCTTGTCTTGATCTAGAGACAATGTTGAGCTCATGGGAGTCTTGGCTGCCTTGGATTGATCCATCTTGAACTTCTTCAAGAGATCCTTAGTGTACTTGCTTTGGTTGACAAAGATCCTTTTGTTGGATTGATGAACTTGTAATCCCAAAAAGAAGTTGAGTTCACCCATCAAGCTCATCTCAAATTCACTGCACATGATGTCAGAAAATTCCTTGCACAAAGATGTGTTAGTAGCACCAAATAATATATCATCAATATAAATTTGAATAACCAAAATGTCATTTCCTTTGGTCTTGATAAAAAGAGTCTTGTCGATCAACCCCCTGTTAAAAACATTTTCTAAAGGATATTTTCACAAGCGCTCATACCAAGCTCCTGGGGCTTGTTTCAAACCATAAAGCGCTTTGTCAAGTTTATAAACATGATTGGGAAATTCTGAACTTTCAAAACCTGGGGGTTGAGCCACATATACTTCTTCTTCTAAGAAACCATTAAGAAAGGCACACTTGACATCCATTTGATATAACTTTATGCTCATAAAAGATGCAAATGCTAATAAAATGCGAATGGCTTCAAGCCTGGCTACGGGAGCTGTTGTTGCAGGAGTAAATCGAGTATTGAAATAAATATGAAATCAAGTTCAGACTGACTTCCCTGTCTCAGCAAATAATACAAGACTTCCTCCCGTTGTAGTAAGAGAAAAGTCAGGATCGAATCCACGAGGAAGCACGTCAGCAGTTCTCAGGTAGCTATCAGATTCTCACAGACACAGCAGAAAAACAGAAACACAGCAAGAAAAGAAACAAATAAACCCGGCAAGGGCAACTAAAATAAAAGCAAAGAACAAATAAAAGACAGAAATAAAAGAAAAGCAAAGGCAGAAAGTAACTCGAGGACACAGAAGCTACTCGATCTCGAGTAACTGTCCTCTAGATCGACTAAGGTAAGTCGACTGCAACAACTCAGAAACAGAAAACAAAGCAACTCGACAAAACAAGCCAACTCGACCTCGACGAAGAAAAGTAAAGACAGAAACTGTAAATCGACAAAAACAGCAGAAAACTAACTCGACCTAGACAACCCCTCCTCGACCTCGACAAGCACAGTACTCGAGATCGACAAAAAACTGGTCTATGTCGACAACAACAGAAACTTAAAACTTTGCAGAATTGAAGACAGAATGCAGAAATTTAACGAAGTGAATCAATATATTAAAAGACCTCCAAGGCTAGGGTTTCAATACCGCAACAATAACCATGCAAAACAACACATAAAGGCATAAAAGATCATGCTTTCCATCAAATAACTTTCGCCATTAACAAATAGGCATATAGAGGCTCTCGCATAAACCCTAATTGTTACTAACCCTTTTTCACATAATTAATCCAAGTTGCATTAAGATCACTTTCGCTTCAATAATACAAACAAGGATCACCTTCAACTCTCGCAAAAGAATCATGCTTATAGGGATAGAAGATGAATCGCACAAAAGATCTGACCTTTATCGCATCGCCTCACATGGCCACCGTCGGGCTCACCCTAGCCCCAGAAGTGGGTGGACTACTCACGCCTCATCGCAATTGCAGACATTGGTGTATGAAAAGAACTAACTTGCATAAAACTATATTCAAAGCCTTTACAATTCCGGCAATCAACTTTCGCAGAAAGCCAAAACCCTAAAAACCTTAGAACTCCTAAACTTCTCTGTGGAACTACTTGTCTCTTGATTGATGAATAAAACTGAGCCCCATGGGCTTTATTTATAGCCTTCATTCCCTAGCTATTCTAGGAAAGAAGATATCTATCTCTATCTAAATCTATATCTAAAATTATATCTAAAAGCCTTAAAGATAAATAAATTGTTTTAAGGAATTAAATCTAAAAGGAAAAGATAAAACTAAATAGGGTAAGTCTTCATGTCTTGATAGATCTCCTTCCATAGATAGACTTTGATCAACTTTGGATAGATCTTCGGCCATTCTCGGATTCCTTCATGCCCAAGTAAAGCTAAACCGAGTAGGACTTGTCACGACGAAGCGTTTCTGGAAACTGGGTCTACTCGACCTCGACCACGGCCTTGTCGATCTCGAGTAGCCCTCGTCTATCTCTAGTAGCCCTCGTCTGTCTCGAGTAGCCGGTGCTTGACAAGGCTCGGACATGGCTCGGAGGTCTAGTCGATCTCGAGTAGCCCTACTCTGTCTCGAGTAGAGGTGGTCTGCGTCTTCGTCTTCGGCTTCTCGGCTCGGCACCGCTCGTCGACTCCGGACATGGCTCGTCGATCTCGACCAAGTCTACTCGAGATCGAGTAGGGTTCCGGGAGTCGGGTTGTCTCTGACTCAGTGTCCTCGACCAGCCCTACTCGACCAGGTGTGGTCGAACAGCCCTTGTCGAGATCGAGTAGAGGCTTGTCGATCTCGAGTAGAGTTCTCTCAGCTTTCTGTTCTGTTCTTGAAACGCACTTTCCCGAGTCCTCGTTTGTCGGATTGACGCATATGACCATGCGTTGGAAAGCTCTTTCCGAGGGCTACAACTCTCATGAATACATCAAAGCTTGATTCAGAATGAAGAATGGTGAAATATGGCCTTTTCTCCAGCTGCACCATTCTTAGCTTCTCCATGAGTTTCCTTTAAGCTCCAAAGTGCGTCCGATTTCTGCGAAATATAACCAAAACTTGTGTAGACCTCCATATATTGCAAATAAGTGTAAACTACACAGATTCTGTATTGTTCTAACCCAAATGTATGAAATGTATGCAGAAATCGATATAAAATTAAATGTAAAACATGGCAAATTAGGCTCACAACAAACACCCCATACTTAAGCTTGCTTGTCCTCAAGCAATACTTTTATTTGTCATTCAGGGGAAGAATTCAAACTCTCAACATCTTAGATTCATTCTCATATTTCCCCTGCAATCAATTACCATCCTCGAAAAGGTACTTATGTCACAGATCCATGCATGTGCAATTTAAAAAGCAACATCTACTCACAAAAGGAGGGTTATGCAAAAACATTCATAAGTGACAAAGCATTAATAATCAAGAGGACTTTAATTTAAGCTCAACAAGGAGTAGATTGGTAAAAGGCTAAAGGTGGGCAATTTTTGGCCATGTGGTGCTTTTGATCCAGGGAAATGGAGTATTTCCAAATTGAATTTCCACATTCCTTCTTCCATTTGATTCATCACCTTTCATAATGCTTTTCTCAATAATAATGCTTTTACCTCTCTAACCTCAGCACTGCCTTCTCGCGAGTCGCAAACATGGGTGTCATGAATGGCCCCGGATACTTAGTGCTTTGGACTCCTCACAATGTGTCCCATCTCTCCAAACTATTATCTCAGAGAGCAGGGTCAATCTACCTTTATCTCCTGAGGTGATCTGATTTTCTTTCATTCATTAAATTTTCCATATATTTCAAATAATTTCCTTCCAAACTCCAAATATGATAACAACACAACAACCATATAACATTTCCATAATGTAATCATCATTCTCAACATAATCCCCGGATAAGATAAAGAAAGGCAAATATTTAGATCATGTGGAGCAATATTTGAAATAAGGCATATTATGGCTTTTGTGATGCGTAAGCATAGGTAAGGCTAGGAATTAACAATGAGCATTATATGGAAATATAAAGTCCTCCATCATCTTATCATGCAACATGTCAAAAGCAACTTCAAATTTTACCTCCTTTCATGGTTTTCAATAAATAATGCACTTCATTGTGACTTCCCTTTACTAGGCAATTTCATGCTATATCTCTAATGAATCCAATTTTGCATCGTCGAGTTCAATATAAGCTTCCATGACATTATTCAAAATTTTTAATGGGGGTCATTTTTCTCAAAAATTTGGAAAACATGCATATAAGCACATAAAGCAAATAATGCATTCCAAAATAGCCATGTAGCAATTCTAAGAAATAATGCACAAATAATGCACAAAAAATGTCAAATATGATCAAATATGCACAAGGTAAGCCCTTCCCCCACCCCATACTTAAACATTACAGTGTCCTCACTGTATAAAAACAAGGGTAAAGAAAGAAACTCACAAGACAGATGTGCAGAGCTGCAAAATTTCGACTGAAAGCACCTCTTGGGCCGAGCATGAATGTAGCTTGGTTCTATCCATGGACCTGAAAATTAGAAGACATGTACCAACAAAAAAAAAAACCAAAGAAACAATGTTCAAAACCAAAACAACGTCTCAAATGTCCTAAAAAGTCTATGTACATGCTCTAGATTTTATAGTCGCTAGGCCGACTTTCCATTTAGCTCAAGGTGGCATCTGCAGGGCCCATGTAGCTTGGGCCTCAAATAAGATTCCATTCTTGTCCATCAGCTGTAATCCTCCAGAATGGATCTTGTTCACCACGAACGGTCCCATCCGCTTTTTGTTGAATTTGTTGGGAAACCAATGATCCTTTGACTTAGAGACATAGAGCTTGTCTCCAACTTCATATTCCTTAGGCTCATCATTGGAAATCCTGCACAATCGCACATACCAAGGCAGACCTCTCCCATGTATAGATAAATCTTTAATGGAAATAGGAGAAGAAAGATCCATACCTTGACTTACCTTCGCGGAAACGGAATCGGGGACCACTGTGTTTGGTCGATCTCGACTAGGGCTCCTCGAGATCGACGAGACTGCTGGCTCTGGTGGTGTCCTGGTTGAAGAGGCAGAAGTCGACGAAGAAGTCTGGTCGACCTCGACAAGCCTACTCGAGGTCGAGTAGGGCTCTGGCTCTGGTGGCTTGCTCCTCGAGAAAACAGGGTCTGGTGGCGCCGCCTGGTGGTCGACCTCGACAAGCCTACTCGAGGTCGAGTAGGGCTTTGGAGTCACCATCGTCGAGGAAGGTGCCGTCGAGGAAGATGGCTCTGGTGGTGCCGAGTGCTGGTCGACCTCGACAAGCCTTGTCGAGATCGACGAGGGTTGTCCGTCTGGTTGCTGCGGCGTCGAGGAAGCAGGATCTGGGCTCCTCGATCGGTGGTCGAGATCGACGAGGGTGTGGTCGACCTCGAGTAGACTCGGCTTGTCTGGTTCGCTGCTCGACGAAGCCGGCTTCGGTGGAGTCTCCTTGGTCTGGTCGAGATTGACTAGGGTTTGGTCGATCTTGACCCCATACTTAGTCCTTGTGTTCTCCTTGAGGATTGCCATGATCTCCTCCACCTGGGCCTCCATGTCCCTCTTTTCTAGCTCCTCGGGGGTCATATTCCTGACCTTGGGTTCCCCGCAGGTGATGTAGCCAGCTGAGATAGATTTGACCTCTTCCATCGGACCCGTATGCCTTTCAGTTTTGTTGAAGGAATACTCAATTACTTCATCGCTGATGTTGAAGGTGAGCACTCCTTTCCGTACGCTTATGTTGGCATCCACAGTCGCCAAGAATGGTCTCCCTAGAATAATTGGACAAGCAGGATCTTCTTGCATATCAACAATTAAGAAATCAGCAGGAACGAAGAATTTACCTACTTGTACTGGGACATTTTCCACCATGCCTGTTGGAATGACCACTGTGTTGTTGGCCATGTATAGTCTAGCATCCACAGGCTCCAGGGCACCTATCTTAATCTTGGACCAAATCGTTAAAGGCATAATACTAACACTGGCTCCAAGATCACATAGGGCATTAATTCTGTAAGGACCAAATCCAATAGTTATAGCAAACTTACCTGGATCCGGCCTCTTCTCCAATATGTCCAGATGGCTGCACTCCTTTGTGATTTCTGCCATCGATCGCTTTTTGCTCAGAATCTCCTTCAGGAACTTGACGTAGGACGGCATTTCATTGAGAGCTTCTGTGAAGGGGATAGTGACGTTCAGCTTCTGAAGCATCTTGATGAAGCGCTGAACCTTTTTCTCCGCTGGGTCCTTTAGAGATTTTGTTGGGAAAGGCAGCTTCTTTTTCTGAGTCGGAGCCAGAACAGATGTCGGAGGTGCTGCAGATTTCTCGACCGAGGGTTCCTCGATGTCGACTAGAGTCTTGTCGAGATCGACTGGATTGGGTGCAGTCGAGTTGCTGTTCGGCGCAGACGAAGATTCTGGCAATTTCTCCTCGAGGTCGACGAGAGTCTTCTCGAGGTCGAGTACGGCCTTGTCGAGATCGACTACGGCCTTGTCGAGGTCGACTTGCTGTTCTTCGTCGTTCTGCTGCTTTCCGACCTCTGGCTCTTGCAGTTGATGGCCGCTTCTGAGTTTCACAACGGCGATGTGTCCAGTCTTTCCCTTAGGAATTGGTTCTGAAGATCCAGGGAGTGCGCCTGACTGTCTGGGGATTCCTGCGGCTAGCTGACCAATCTGTGTATCAACTGTTTTCCGCCATATATCCATTTCCCCAAGCCTAGAGTTGACACCTTGCATCTGAGTATAGACGGAGTTGAAGGACTGCCTAGTTTCTGTGTGGTTTCACCGTATTTCCTCCAGGACCAGCTGTATATCATCCTTTTTCCGTTCCCTTTCTGGATGTCCTGGAGCTCTGTAGGGCGGGGGATTCCTAGGGACACCTTGGTTCCACTGTGGTTGCTGAAACCTTTGGTCCCCCATGTAGCGATTTGGTCCCCCTGCGTAAGCTGCATCCTCATGGTGTTTTGCTATCCTGACTTGTTCTGTGTGTGGGCACTCAGGAGTGGTGTGCCTTTGCGATCCGCATTCAATACAAGGCTGGTTTACAGAGAGATATTTGACTTGCTTGATGAGCTTTCTATTCTGATCTCTGTAGTATTGTTCCCTGACATCTGGATCAATCTCCTTTGATGGCTCATAGAGGGGCATGGATGGTGCTGGCCTGGCGTATGGGTTCTCTTCATAAGTTGTAGTAGACCCATACTTGTTGTCGTAGGTAGTGAGCTTCTCCAGCACTCCCCATGCGTCACTTGGCGGCATTGTCAGATACTCGTAGCGAGTATAATTGTTGATTCTGTCCTTAGTGACTTGATCAAGAGAGTTGAAGAAGATCTCCTGAATGATGTAGGGTGGCTGTCCATGAGTAGGGCAAGATCACAACAGTTCCTTGTAGCGCTCCCATGCCCTTGCCAGCGGTTCCCCTTTCTGCTGTTTAAAGGCGGTGATTTTCTGGCGGAGATGTGCTGTTTTGGCAGGTGGGAAGAATTTGTTCAGAAACTCTTGCTCTACTTGGGCCCACGTTGTGAGTGATCTTGCCTTCAGCCCTTCCAGCCATTTCAGTGCAGGTCCAGCGAGCGACCAGCGGAAAGATTTCATCTTGACATATTCCAGAGTTGTACCTTCTCCAAGAGTACGGCACATATCATGAAAATTAGTAATATGTTCAAGAGGACACTCATTAAATCTGCCGTAAAAGGCATTATTTTTAAGCTCTATAAGAAATTGAGTGCGAATTTCAAAAGAGTTTTCAGGGATTAGAATCGCCGATTCAGGCACGACGAGAGTTGGGTGCATGTAGTCCTCTGCCGTGGTTGGATACTGGGCAAGCTCAGCTTGTGCTTGTTCCCTTGCTGCTCTCTCAGCGGCGATAGCAGCATCTTTAGCGTTGATAGCGGCATCCCTTGCGGCTAGTTCCCTGGTAAGTCTAGCGATCAGCTGTTCCTGTGTCTCTGCAGCCGACATGATCCTTTTGAGTTTGGAGTGGATGTGTAGGTAGCGCTCCGATTCGTCTAAGCTGTCAAACTCAGGTGTTTGACCAGAACGACGCATACACCTGCAATCTAACTCAAAGAGACAGTGAGGACTGACTACCTAAGGCGCGATTGATTGCTTCCCCGGCAACGGCGCCAATTTGTTGTTGCAGGAGTAAATCGAGTATTGAAATAAATATGAAATCAAGTTCAGACTGACTTCCCTGTCTCAGCAAATAATACAAGACTTCCTCCCGTTGTAGTAAGAGAAAAGTCAGGATCGAATCCACGAGGAAGCACGTCAGCAGTTCTCAGGTAGCTATCAGATTCTCACAGACACAGCAGAAAAACAGAAACACAGCAAGAAAAGAAACAAATAAACCCGGCAAGGGCAACTAAAATAAAAGCAAAGAACAAATAAAAGACAGAAATAAAAGCAAAGCAAAGACGAAAGCAAAGGCAGAAAGTAACTCGAGGACACAGAAGCTACTCGATCTCGAGTAACTGTCCTCTAGATCGACTAAGGTAAGTCGACTGCAACAACTCAGAAACAGAAAACAAAGCAACTCGACAAAACAAGCCAACTCGACCTCGACGAAGAAAAGTAAAGACAGAAACTGTAAATCGACAAAAACAGCAGAAAACTAACTCGACCTAGACAACCCCTCCTCGACCTCGACAAGCACAGTACTCGAGATCGACAAAAAACTGGTCTATGTCGACAACAACAGAAACTTAAAACTTTGCAGAATTGAAGACAGAATGCAGAAATTTAACGAAGTGAATCAATATATTAAAAGACCTCCAAGGCTAGGGTTTCAATACCGCAACAATAACCATGCAAAACAACACATAAAGGCATAAAAGATCATGCTTTCCATCAAATAACTTTCGCCATTAACAAATAGGCATATAGAGGCTCTCGCATAAACCCTAATTGTTACTAACCCTTTTTCACATAATTAATCCAAGTTGCATTAAGATCACTTTCGCTTCAATAATACAAACAAGGATCACCTTCAACTCTCGCAAAAGAATCATGCTTATAGGGATAGAAGATGAATCGCACAAAAGATCTGACCTTTATCGCATCGCCTCACATGGCCACCGTCGGGCTCACCCTAGCCCCAGAAGTGGGTGGACTACTCACGCCTCATCGCAATTGCAGACATTGGTGTATGAAAAGAACTAACTTGCATAAAACTATATTCAAAGCCTTTACAATTCCGGCAATCAACTTTCGCAGAAAGCCAAAACCCTAAAAACCTTAGAACTCCTAAACTTCTCTGTGGAACTACTTGTCTCTTGATTGATGAATAAAACTGAGCCCCATGGGCTTTATTTATAGCCTTCATTCCCTAGCTATTCTAGGAAAGAAGATATCTATCTCTATCTAAATCTATATCTAAAATTATATCTAAAAGCCTTAAAGATAAATAAATTGTTTTAAGGAATTAAATCTAAAAGGAAAAGATAAAACTAAATAGGGTAAGTCTTCATGTCTTGATAGATCTCCTTCCATAGATAGACTTTGATCAACTTTGGATAGATCTTCGGCCATTCTCGGATTCCTTCATGCCCAAGTAAAGCTAAACCGAGTAGGACTTGTCACGACGAAGCGTTTCTGGAAACTGGGTCTACTCGACCTCGACCACGGCCTTGTCGATCTCGAGTAGCCCTCGTCTATCTCTAGTAGCCCTCGTCTGTCTCGAGTAGCCGGTGCTCGACAAGGCTCGGACATGGCTCGGAGGTCTAGTCGATCTCGAGTAGCCCTACTCTGTCTCGAGTAGAGGTGGTCTGCGTCTTCGTCTTCGGCTTCTCGGCTCGGCACCGCTCGTCGACTCCGGACATGGCTCGTCGATCTCGACCAAGTCTACTCGAGATCGAGTAGGGTTCCGGGAGTCGGGTTGTCTCTGACTCAGTGTCCTCGACCAGCCCTACTCGACCAGGTGTGGTCGAACAGCCCTTGTCGAGATCGAGTAGAGGCTTGTCGATCTCGAGTAGAGTTCTCTCAGCTTTCTGTTCTGTTCTTGAAACGCACTTTCCCGAGTCCTCGTTTGTCGGATTGACGCATATGACCATGCGTTGGAAAGCGCTTTCCGAGGGCTACAACTCTCATGAATACATCAAAGCTTGATTCAGAATGAAGAATGGTGAAATATGGCCTTTTCTCCAGCTGCACCATTCTTAGCTTCTCCATGAGTTTCCTTTAAGCTCCAAAGTGCGTCCGATTTCTGCGAAATATAACCAAAACTTGTGTAGACCTCCATATATTGCAAATAAGTGTAAACTACACAGATTCTGTATTGTTCTAACCCAAATGTATGAAATGTATGCAGAAATCGATATAAAATTAAATGTAAAACATGGCAAATTAGGCTCACAACAGGAGCAAAGGTCTCCTCGTAGTCAATACATTCCTCTTGATTGTAGCCTTGAGCAACAAGCCTTTCCTTGTTCCTCACAATCTTACCATTCTCGTCTAGCTTGTTTCGAAATACCCATCGTGTGCCAATGACTGATTTATGCTTTGGCCTAGGCTTCAAGGTCCAGACTTTGTCCCTTTTGCTCGTCTCAGCTTCTTGATTCGTCACACCAGTAGGATTGACTTGTACTACATCTGACTCTGTGGTCCTGTTAGGTTCAGTTACAGCAGTTTCTGATGTCTCAACACTGTTGGATTGGACACCAAGGGCTTTGGACAAATCTTCAACACCTTGGGCCAAATCTTCAGTGTTAAGAATCGGTTCCTACATGTTCCTCTTCTCTGTGTTCTTGGTGGCAGTATCATCACCTTCCTCATTCTCTGCATACAATACCAACGATGTCGCACTTTCCTTTGTCACCACGAGTGATTGTTCCTGTGGATTGCTCCTTTAGATCATGAAAGAGAGAACCCTTCCCACTCATATGCCTCGAGCATCCACTATATATAATCCATTTTTGCTCCTTCACCTTGGTGATCTCCTGCAAAACATCAACCTTTGTGGCTAGACTAGTGAGCAAATTTAGATCCTTTATTGGGATAAACCATATTTGGTAAAATAGTGCTTTTGGGGACCCAAACTTGCGTTATCCGTTCTTTTCTCAAGTGAATAGGAAATGTATTGCGAATAATATGAGGATCCTTTCTTCTATAGGGGCAGGTCTCTCTTACATGTCCCTTTCTCGCACAGTGGTGACATATAGGAGAGGTTCTGCTTCCTTTTGCCTTTACAAAAGTGGTAATGTGTTGCTTCTTTAAAAACCTCGGGTTGTAACCAATACCACTTCTGTTTAGAGAATTTTGTTGCTCACCCAACATCCTATCAAGAGTGCCCTTGGATTTGGTAAAACTTATGAGGGTTGTCTGTTGGTCTTGAATCTTCTTATTCAGGGAGATCTTCTCATTCTCTAAGTCATGATGTTCATTTCTCAGAGACGAGAGATCTTGCTTGAGTTCAGATTTCTCTGAGTCAAGAGTCTTGACTTTAATGTCAAGACCCGAATAAGTGGTTTCAAGACTTTGGACTCTCATAGACAGTTCCTCAATAGTTCTTTCCTGGTCCACGGTTTTCCTGATAAGAGTGTTAGTTTGAGCAATAAGTTTCTCTTCATTGGCAATCATATTAGAAAGGAATTCCGATAGTACCTCTTTTGGACTTGCCATAAGCTCTCTTACGGTTACCTCAAGTTGCTTATCATGGGATTCATCTCCTGAGGCCATGAGACAAAGGTTAGCCTTTTCATCATCTGAGTCACCTAAGTCGGAATCACTCCAAGTTGCCACCATGGCTTTCTCATTCCATCTATCACCTTTCTTGGACTGACTCTTCGTCTTTTGAGGGCAATCTTTCACTAGATGGTCTGTTTCACCACATTCAAAACAAGACAAAGGTTTAGTCTTCTTGTCATATTTGTTGTATTGAGACTTACCTCGAAATTTAGAAGACTCTGATCCATCTTTGTTGTTGAATTTCTTCTTCATCTTGAGGATTCGAGAAAGACCCCTTGCAATGAGATCAAAGGGATCATCATCATCATCGTCCTCATCATCAGAATCAGACACATCTTTGGGCTCATCCTTCTTAGACTTGAGCACCAAGTTCTTAGTGCTTGCTGGAAGTTCTCCATCGTCTTCATTGAGAATCATCTCATGTGTGATCAGCTTCCCAAGCAAGTCATCAAGGGGTAGAGTGGTGAGATCTTGGGCTTTCTCTATGGCTGTCACTTTCGGGCCCCATTTGTCTTTTGGGAGGCACCTCAATATCTTCCTCACTTTCTCAACATTCTCAAATGTCTTGCCGAGAGAGTCAAGGTTGTTCGTGATTTCCGTGAACCGTGTGAACATGGCCTTAATGGACTCATCGGGCTTCATTTTGAAGAGTTCATACTTTCGAAGGAAGATGCTGATCTTGGTGTCCTTCATTTGACTGGTTTCTTCCTAGGTGACGACCAGCTTATCCCAAATCTCTTTAGCTGACCTACAAGATTAAATACGGTTAAACTCATCAGTGCTAAGACCACAATAAAGTAAGTTAATAGCCATGTAGTTTTTTGGAGACGAGTTCAAGATCTGCTTGAATGTAATCAGCCTCCTTCTTCGCAATTTTGGTTTCATTTGGTCCGTCTTTCTTTGGAACCTTCGGACCATTCTATATAATGTTCCAAAGTTCCAGATCTTGATCTATAATGAACATCTTCATCAATGATCTCCAGTGGACAAAGTTGTTTCCTACAAAGAGTGGTGGTCTAATGGTAGACCTTCCCTGTGCAAATCCTCCGCTTGCTTCACCAGACATGATCGAAAACTCACAAGATTGTTAGATCAAAAACAGTGAGTAAAGCTCTGATACCAATTGAAGGTTCGATAATATAAAAACAATGTAATAAGAAATACTCTAGAAGGGGGGGTTGAATAGAGTATGCCTGTTTTTCGCAGAAAGTCTCAAGACTTTTGGAGCTTGTACAAAAACCTTTGAGATTAAACCTGAATCACAAAGTTAGACAATCGAACCAAGTGCGGAAATAAGGTAAAGCAAATAAGTAAAGGACGCAACGAATTGTTAACGAGGTTCGGCACGAACTTGGCCTACGTCCCTGCCTAGGGTTCTTCCACAACCCTAGGATTCAACAGGCTTTATTGATTCACAAAGCTTAGGATCCTAATAGCTCACCGAGAAGCCTCTCTCCTATACAATTGCAATCTAGTCAACTCACGTTCCCTTGGAGTCCTAGACCAATCTAGAAGAGCCCCACCTCTCTCAGCTATCTAGTACAATCCTCTTACTCTCGAGAATCAATAGCCTAGTGCCCACTTCCTGAGTTATAAACTCTCGAGTATAACACTCTCTTTGAATATATCCTATAAGATCACTGTGTATCTCTCAAAAGCTTTGAAACAAAATATAAGACTCTTAAGAACAAGCAAAGAGAACACGCTGAAGAGAGAATTTAAACTTGAGGGCTGATTGTGCAATGATATTCTTGAAGTACATCAGTCCTCTCTCTCTTCTTCTTATCCTTTATATAGTGAAGATCATCGGCGCCACTTGAGGAAGGAATCTTCTCCAACGGCTAAGAGAGGATCATGGCTTGAGCGCAATCTTCTATCTTTGGAAACTTCGGAAGCCATGATCTCGATTTGATCTTTCTCAGCTTTGAACGCTTATGGCAGGAGATATAATTCAAATAGCTTCCTGAAAGGTTAGTGAATATATAATAATAATATGGAAGCATATAATAACATAATATAATAAAGTACAGGTTTTGTGTTTCATCAACACAATTGTTAACTTCAAGGCCTTTGACACAAACTGTCTGTCAAAGCCTTTGAAACTAATTCCGATTTTCATCAAAGGGAGTGGAGTTATCACGATCGATGGCTGAAATCACAGAGGAGTGCAGCCATTTGGACATACTGGAGAAGAGGCCGGATCCAGGTAAGTTTGCTATAACTATTGGGTTTGGTCCATACAAAATTAATGCCTTATGTGATCTTGGAGCTAGTGTTAGTATAATGCCTTTAACTATTTGGTCCAAGATTAAGATAGTTGCCCTAGAGCCTGTGGATGCTAGACTTTACATGGCCAACAACACGGTGGTCATTCCAACAGGCATGGTGGACAATGTGCCAGTACAAGTAGGTAAATTCTTTGTCCCTGCTGATTTCCAAGTTGTTGATATGCAAGAAGATCCTGCTTGTCCAATTATTCTAGGGAGACCCTTGTTGGCGACGGTGGATGCCAACATAAGCGTAAGGTAAGGAGTTCTCACCTTCAACATCAGCGATGAGGTAATTGAGTATTCCTTTAATAAAACTGAAAGGCATACAGGTCCAATGGAAGAGGTCAAATCTATCTCAGCTGGCTACATCACCTGCGGGGAACCCAAGGTCAGAAATATGACCCCTGAGGAGCTGGAAAAGAGGGACATGGAGGCCCAGGAGGAGGAGATCATGGCAATCCTAAAAGAGGACGCAGAAAATCCAATCGACACAAACCAAGGTACGTCGTTATGGATTAATTATTTTTCGGATGCCTTGACAAGAACCAAGTATGGGGTCAAGATCGAACAAGGCTCCTCGACATCGAGGACCCTAGTCGACCTCGACCAAAAACAGAAACCTCCACCAGCACCAACATCGACGAGCAACAACACTGAAGTGCCAGGCTCCTCGATCTCGAGTAGGGTACTCGAGATCGACCACCCCTCTGCTGTCTCAGCTTCGCCTTCCTCGACGCTAAAGACTCCAGGATCTGAAACCTCATCGATATCGACTACGCTAGTCGAGATCGACCAAGCTCCTCGGGCACCTGCTTCCTCGACGCTGACTCCACCAGACGAACCAGGCTCCTCGATCTCGACCAGGCTTGTCGAGATCGACCACCACCCAGCTACACCAGCCCCTGCTTCCTCGACGCTGCAGCCACCAGGAGCAGAAGCCTACTCGAGATCGAGTAGTCTACTCGAGGTCGACGAGCCATCCCCTTCATCGACTTCTGCATCCTCGAGCAGGATACCACCAGGACCTGAAACTTCGTCGAGATCGACTAGCCCTAGTCGAGATCGACCAAACACTGTGGTCCCCGATTTCGTCTCTGCGAAGGTAAGCCAAGGTATGGATCTTTCTTCTCCTATTTCCATTAAAGATCTATCTATACATGGGAGAGGTTTGCCTTGGTATGTACGCTTATGTAGGATTTCCAATGATGAGCCCAAGGAGTATGAAGTTGGAGACAAGCTCTATGTCTCTAAATCAAAGGATCATTGGTTTCCCAACAAATTCAACAAGAAGAGGATGGGACCTTTTGTGATGAACAAGATCCATTCTGGAGGACTACAACTGATGGACAAGAATGGAGTCCTATTTGAAGCCCAGGCTACATGGGCACTGCAGATGCCACCTTGAGCATACATGGAAAGTCGGCCTAGCGACTATAAAATCTAGAGCTTGTACATAGACTTTTTTAGGACATTTTTTGGGACATTGTTTTTTGCTTGTTTTTGGTTTTGAATATTTTTTTTGTTTTTTGTTTTTTCTTTTTATATGTCTTCCATACTTTTCAGGTCCACGGATAGAACCAATCAATATTTATACTCGGCCCAAGAGGTGCTTCCATTCGAAATTTAGAGGCCCTACACACCAGTCTAGTGAGTTTCTTTCTTTACCCTTGTTTTTATACAATGAGGACACTGTAATGTTTAAGTATGGGGTGGGGGAAGGGCTTACTTTATGCATATTTGCTATATTGTGACATTATGTGTGCATGTTTAAAGTTTAGTTCTTCGAATTGCTACATGGCTATTTTGGAATGCATTATTGATTTATGGGCTTATATGCATGTTTTCCAAAGTTTGAAAAATGACCCCCATTGAAAATTTTGGTTAATGTCATGCAAGTTTTACATTGAACTCGACGATGCAAAATTGGATTCATTAGAGATATAGCATGAAATTGCCTAGTAAAGGGAAGTCACAATGAAGTGGATATTTTCTTGAAAACCATGAAAGGAGGTAAATTTGATATTTTTTTGACATGTTGCATGATAAGAGGATGGAGGACTTTATATTTCCATATAATGCTCATATTGTTATAATCCTAGCCTTACCCATGCTTATGCATTACACAAAGCCATATTATGCCTTGTTTCATATATTGCTCCACATGATCTAAACATTTGCCATTCTTTACCTTATCCGGGGATTATGTTGAGAATGATCTTACATTATGGAGATTATCATATGGTGTTTGTGTTGTTAATTATCGCTATTGGAGTTTGGCTGGAAATTGTTTGAAATATAGGGAAAATTTAATGAGTGAAAGAAAATCCAATCACCTCAGGAGATAAAGGTAGATTGACCCTGCTCTCTGAGATAATAGTTTGGAGAGATGGGACACATTGTGAGGAGTCCAAAGCACTAAGTATCCGGGGCCATTCATGACACCCATGTTTGCGACTCGCGAGAAGGCAGTGCTGAGGTCAGAGAGGTAAAATGATTATTATTAATAAAACCAATATGAAAGGTGATGAATGTTATGGAAAAGGAATGTGGAAATTCAAATTTGGAAATACTCCATTTCCCCGGATCATTAGCACCACATTGCCAAAAATTGCCTACCTTTAGCCTTTTACCAATCTACTCCTTATTTGAGCTTAAATTAAAGTCCTCTTGATTATTAATGCTTTGTCACGAATGAATATATATGTTTTGCATAACCCTCCTTTTGTGAGTAGATGTTGCTTTTATATATTTTCACATGCATGGACCTGTGACAGTAGTACCTTTTCGAGGAAGGTAATTGATTGCAGGGTTATATGGCAATGAATCTAATATGTTGAGAGATTTGATTTCTTCCCCTGAATGACAAATAAAAGTATTGCTTGAGGACAAGCAAGCTTAAGTATGGGGTGTTTGTTGTGAGCTGAATCTGCCATGTTTTACATTTAAGTTTATATCAATTTCTGCATACATTTCATTCATTTGGGCTAAGATAGTACAGAATCTATGTAGTTTATGTTTATTTGCCAAATTATGGAATCTACACCAGTTTCTGTTTAAATTCGCAGAATTTGAGGCATTTTACAACAACTCTAAGGAAGGTCAGAAAAGCTCAGAAATCCACTACAGAAGTCCAAGGTCAAAGAAGCAGCGGAACTAGCCGAAACAAGCTGAGAGCCCAGGTTACTCGATCTCGAGTGGACCTTACTCGATCTCGACGAACATGTCTGAGCACAGACCTTGTCGACTAAGAGCAAAAACCAAGTCCGAGGCAACCTGACTCCGGAAGACAACTCGATCTCGACAAGACCTAGTCAAGATCGACGACACCTCAACGTCACACCCGGAGTCGACGAGAAGAGGAGCTAATCGAGAAGCCGAGGACGAAGACGCCGAGCACAATCCTAGTCGATCTCGAGGGAATCCTTGTCGAGATCGACGAGCCACTCAGCGCCTGTCCGAGTCCATGGCGAGGAGGAGTCCTCGACATCACCAGAGAGCCATCCTCGACCACCACCCTAGTCGATCTCGAGGAGATCCTAGTCGAGATCGACGACGCCCGGGAGCCCAGATCCGAGCCTGTCGAGCAGAGTCACCCGAGAAGTCCGGTCGACGACGAATCCTAGTCGAGATCGACGACCCCTTGTCGAGATCGAGTAGACCAGATTCTGGAAACGCGTCGTCGTGAGCAGTCCGAGTAGAGTTAGCAATCCTTGGACACTAAGGAAGTCGAGTAGGCCGGGATCTATCCTAAATCTATCAAGTATATCCATGGAAGGAAGATCTATCAACATGAAGACATATTACCTAGTTTAGATTTATCTTTTCCTTTTAGATTTATTTCCTTTATCGCATTTATTTATCATAAAGCTTTTAGATATAATTTTAGATATAGATAAGAGATTCTATCCTTGATTAGCAAGGAATAGAAGGCTATAAATAAAGCCCTAGGGGCTGAGCATTAGGCATCTTATTCCAATTCACAAGTCAGAGACAACTAGTTCCATAGAGAAGTTTTAGGAGTTCAGAGGTTTTAAAGTTTTGGCTTTCAGCGAAAGTTGATTGCCGGGATTGTAAAGGCTTTGAATATAGTTTAATGCAAGTTTCTTTTTATACATCAATGTCTTTCTTGATAATGAAGAGTGAGTAGTCCACCCACTTCTGGGGCTGGGGTGAGCCCGACGGTGGCCATGTGAGGTGATGCGGTAAAGGTCAGATCTTTTTATGCAATTCGTCTTCTATCCCTATGAGCATGATTCTTTTACGAGAGTTGAAGGTGATCCTTGTTTGTGTTATTGAAGAGAAAGTGATCTTAATGCAACTTGGATTAATTATGTGAAAAGGGTTAGTAACAATTAGGGTCTATGTGAAAGCCTCTATATGCCTATTTGTTAGTAACGAAAGTTATTTTGATGGAAAGCATGATCTTTTATGCCTTTATGTGTTACTTTGCATGGTTATCGTTGTGGTGTTGATACCCTAGCTTTGGAAGTCTTTTATTATATTGAATTTATTTCGTCGAATTTCTGAGTTTGTGTTCGAATTTGCAATTTACGTTTTCTGTGTTCTAGTCGAGACAGAGGAGAAGCTTGTCGATCTCGAGTAGGATCCTTGTCGAGATCGAGTAGAACTAGTCTAGGTTGACTTGAGTTTTCTTCTGTTGTCGTCGATTTTCAGTTTCTGTTTTTGACTTGCTGTTGTCGATCTCGAGTAGACTGTCGTCGAGATCGAGTACGCCTGTTGCTTTGTTTTATTTTCTGCTTTGCTTTGTCTTTTCTGCTTTTATTTCTGTCTTTCCGTTTCTGTCTTTCTGCTGCTTGTCTGTGAGATCTGTTGCTAGCTGAGAACTGCTGACGTGCTTCCTCGTGGATTCGATCCTGACAACCTTCTGCTACAATGGGAGGAAGTCTTGTATTTATTTGCTGAGACAGGGAAGTCAGTCTGATCTTTATTCTATATTTGTTTCATACTTGACCATCCTCCTGCAACAACAGCTACAATGTAAGATGTGTGCTGAAAATAAAAAGGTCCTACTTTCTTTGTCAACAAAAACAAAAACAAAAAGGAAAGAAGAAAAAGAGGCAAGACCATTTATGCTCATCCACCAAACCCTTGGGCCTTGACAAATAAGTGCAGTAAATGAAACCCACCTGTCAGTAATCCAATCAAAAAAGGAAGAACAAGGAGAAGATGATGATCAATTGAGACACCAGTTAGATGTTACATACCCGTATCACATACTAGATTGATGAAATAAGACCACGTATTCTGTAGAGTGCATATTACAGTAGATAAAATATGACTGGAAGAAAGAAAAAGATGGATCTAAAACCCTCATTAACAAGCAATTGATCTAAAACCCAGAAGCAATTTTTTTTTAAAATGAAAAAAACCCTGAATTCAACCTCTCCACCTCTCTCAATCCCCGCTCATTGTTCTTCACTCAACACGAATCAATTAAGTTTTTTTGGATCTATCCCTCTTCTTATCCTGATGTTCTTGATCACCAAAACCTTATGCAAATCAGAAGAACTAGGTGTAACATGGAGCATAGAACAATATCAATCCAATCATAGTGCAATAAGTTATGAGGGTGGATGTATGTTGAGACTTGAGAGTGCAAACAGATATCTTGAATAGGTAGATCAAGTCTGTCAAGGACTATGTTCTAAAAATCAACGCAAAACAAGATTCAGAATACAAACTAAACCTCCAGAAACATGATGATAAAGAATGGAAGATAAGGTCATAACTTCTCCCAATTATGAATCGCTGATCCATCTCCACTATTGCTTGTTACATACATTCGGAAACATACCTTGATGTGGTACTCGATGCAACCAAATTCGTACAAATGGTGATCCATCTCCACTGGTTTTTCAGCTCTACCATTAGATTGAAAAATAACTAATCAATGGAAACAATCTATATTCAATCACAAGTATGAATATATATAGGACTTTTCAATCGTTTCACCTATATTGTTTTAGGAGCATCTCTTTCAATCCAGGGGACACCCTCTCGGAAAGATGAGCTATCTTCTATCTTCTCTCCGCATCTCAGATGTAGGAAGCCATCTCTGATGCAACAACCCAAATTAACAGCTAATGAATTAGGTGAATGAAAATCAAACACAAGCGAAATTGAATTCGAAACCATAAACAATAAAGAGAATTATATCTCCTAGGCATTTTATCGAACACCTAGAAGGCATGTATTTACTACCATCTCAATCTCAACTTCCAATCCACAAAACTCAGTCTCAATCCAGTATACACAGTGTAAAAGAACAATTGAAAGCATTTATATACAAAAAAAAGCAGTAGAAGTCGAATTTTAGAGTTGTGGGGGTTATTGAAAGTCTAAAACCACATAGTACAGGTGAGTGAATCGAGCTTCTGCACAAGGACCTAAAAGCGATAGAAATAAAAGGAGGTAGAGAGACTCACACGAATCTCGTGCATCAAATTACTTCAGATCTACAACTCAGATGACCAAATCTTGATCATCAAAGGATGAATTCGACGATGACTTTCAAAAATTGGTCTAGGGTTCGACGGGTCTCAGGCTGGGCGGGGTGTGGTGGAGCTCAATCTCTTGGGGCTTTAGTAGCGACCTTCATCGACGTTGAATTCAGTGTGAGTTTTTCTGAGAAAACCTTCGAGAGCGGCCGAGCGAGAAGACAAAGATGAAGCTGCCATGGAGCGTCCGTACGTGTTCGTTCTTTTGATTTGCAGTCGGTTCAGAGTTCTTTTAACCGGACCGGTTCAGTGTTTTTATAATAAATCTCACCCGCGTCATGGTTTCCATGAAGAAATTAAATTTTACACGTTAAGCAAATTTTACACGTTAAGGACATTTTACATTTTAAAGTTTCCCTATATATATATATGGTTTGGTTTTGTAGAAACACATCTTAACATGAAAACTAGAAACAAATCTTGACCATACAATTGATAGAAATCAAATGCCCATATTAATCATGTTTTTTCTTAATTTTTTAAAAAGGAAAAACAGTGGGACCCTAAACCTAACATACTCAAGGACTTGGTTAAATGAAGTACTACTTCACAATCACCCCTTAGTAATTTTTGCACTGCATGTGTACGATGCTTTTTTTCCCCCTTTTATCGTTTCGATTGTTTTTTCTTTTTTTTTGTTTTTTTTATATTTGTTGTCAAGATAATTTGGAGGTACATTTTTATTTTAAAATTTCACATTTTTTTACCAAAATAATTTTAAGCTATATTATTTAGTTAAATTGAAAATATTATTCAATTAAGGGGACTATTATTCGGTTAAAATTGAGTGATTGTTCGTTTAAATTTAAGAGATTATTCGTATGTAAGATGACAACTGATTATAGATTTATTAGTTTTGGGAGATTAAAACCTAAGTAACTCTTCAATTAACTGTTCAATTAAAGAAAACACAATTAACTCTTAATTATTCTGTGATTTATGATAGTGGATGTTTTTTTTCGGTTTTTAAATTTGTTTCGTTTTTTGTTTCTCATTTTAGATTTTATCACAAGATAATTGTGGTAAAGTGAAATTATTTTTTTAAATTAAAAAATTATTCGTGTTTAAAGAGATGATTGCTCGTTTAAATTTGATTGATTATTCGGTTAACTTAGAGAGATTATTTGTAAGTAAAAAGAGGATTGTTTATGAGTCTATTAGTTTTGAGGATGTTAAAAGAATAATCAACAAACATTATGCATCATATGATGAGTAATTTTTTAAGAACTTTATACATTATTCGGTGAACCGAGAATCATTATTCGTTGAATCGGGAATGATTATTCGTAAATATAGACCAATTATTTGTATAAAATCATTATTTCAAACAATTATCTTGAAAATTTAAAAAATAAAAAATAATTGAGATCATCTATCCAAATACTCCCTTTGTTACTTGAACAAAAAATATTATTCTATTTTTTTATATTTTCATAAATTAATTGTGATAATTATTCGGTTAAATTTAAGAAATTAAGCACTGAAATTAGGGAAATTATTCGTAAGAAGATAAAAGAACGATAAAAAGATTAGTGCTATATGTACACAAACGGTTTTGTAAAAGGATGATTTGCATGGATATACAAAAAAAAAAATTCAACTTTGGGATGATTTGCATTGATATACCAAAAAAAATTCAACTTTGCAAAAATAACCATGGGGTGTAGAAATTGCAAGGGGGTAGCAAAATGTTCTTTTTGCAAATTATGCCCACCCGGTAGCATGTCACTTGGCCAAAAAAAATTAAAAAAAAAGATGCAATGATTTGTGGGAGAGAGGGCTGAGCTGACAAAAATCTGAAAAAGGAGGGACATGTGTCAAATTTGGAGAGAAGGGAAGGAGTTTTACTTGGCAAAAAGAAAAAAGAAATTGCAGTGGAGAGAGATGAGTGATCTGACACATTTAATGTCAATTGAACATGTGACATCACATGCATTAAACGCATTAAATGCAAAGAGAGCTCAAACCTATTAAAATTCCCGCCCAGACGAAATAGAGGGAAAACAAGTGGGGATGCACGTGGCAAAATGGAGGGAAAACAAGTGAAGTTCGAAGAAGAAAACCCAGAAATTTAGTTACTAGTCGGCCAAAGGGAAATCCTAGTCATCAACAGAATATATATAGACATTTGCAGTGGTCGGTGGGAACATGGAGGAGGGGGATGGGTGTATGAAGGTCGAAATTCCGACAAGGCAATGCTCATAGAGGAGAGCATGCCGTTTGGGTCCGTTAGGAGCAAGATATTGGAGAAGCTCGCGATAGATCCGAGTTGGTACGAGTTGGAGTTGAAATACCTACTCGATGCGAAGAAGGAAGGATGTTATCCAATTCATGTGGATGATGAAAGTGATTGAGATGCTTTCAAGTACTGAAACTCAAGGGGTGGAGATGGGGCATGACATTTTGCTTTGTACGCTTCGATCAAAGAAAGTGGAAGCCAAAATGGAAGTCGCTTGATGGTTGTGAATTTGTCACAACGCACCAAATCACCAGGCGAAGTAGTCGAATGTAGTATTTTATTAGTTTTGTTGTAACTCACAGATACTTTGGGGTTTGGGTGGTTTTGAATTCACATAACTGACCCTTTAGTTTGCCGACGATGCAAAGGACAAATGTTTGCGAATTTTTTCCTTACTAGCCAATATTTTTTTTTTCCTTGCCAATAAAATCAAAGTCTATGCCAATAAGATAATAACCCCTGACATATCTTATCTATCTCAGAAACTTCTCATCCTATAAGTATATCAATCATTAAACCTACACGAAATGTGTTATAATGCAGAATTCACAACAACCATCTATAACACATATAAACAAGTGTCCACAACATACCCTATCAGTCATCAAACACAAGTCATCCAAAAGGTGGAACCAATTAAACGATTAAGACCTAAACGAAACACTACGTACGAAGTACTAAAGTTCTTAACCAATACAGTCCTGCCAGATGCGAAACCCGAATATTTACGATGTATGCTTACTAGCAAGTAAATACTATTATCTAGCCAGTGAGAACAATGTATTAGCCAATGTAGGAGTAACCCCTGCCGGATCTCGTCTACCTCAGGAACTTCGTCGGATTCCTCCTCTCTCGATGCCCCTTCTTTCTTCTTGTAAGATAAAAGCAGTTTTCCTCCTATCAACCTCTAGATGAGCAGTTGATGAGCCGCCACGTCTAACCAAATGAAGGGACTGGTTAAAGTTCAACTGATTATTATCCATCAAGATGAATACTTTTTGTGCTACAATGAAAGAAGAAAGAAAATGCTCCCATCAATCTCAAATGGCTTTAACTGAACAACCTTGTAGAATAATAGGGAAGGGGATACATGAAAAACTAGGGATGTGCATAACCGGGTATCCGACACGACACGACACGACACGGAAAAAAACACGACACGATAAGGGGGAAAGTGCCGATCCGAACACGACACGATAACTATCGGGTATCCGACACGATAACACGACACGGTTTTGTGTCGGATACCTGTGTAACACGACACGATCCGTTTATAAAAAGTTAAAAACCCATTTTTTTCTTATTCCCTCTAAATGCAGTAGGTGACTTTTCAATTTGATTATTTCAGACTATATATTACTCACTCCATTAAATTACACTATTATATTCGAACAACAACACCATTGAATAACAATGCAACCCAATCGAATCAACAATAACCCCCGAAAATCACTAAAACAATCAACCAATTCGAATCATTCAATCACCAAATAAATCACCAATTTGAACCATTCAACCTTTGCAACTCGAACCATTGATTGAAAACAAAAACGAGCAGCTACACGAAAGTTACCGATCTGAAGCAAGTCAACCACGCCGGATCTGAAGTGTGGACAAGGGGAGAGGGTGAGCGAGGCCGAGGCCGAGGGTGAGCATAGAGCGACGTCGGATCTGAATTCTGAAGTCTGAACAAGGGGAGAGAGCGAGTGAGGCCGATGACGAGACTCGAGCGAGACTGAGGAGCGGCCGAATCTGATGTCTGAACAATGGGAGAGGGCGAGCGAGGTCGGATCTGAAGTCTGAACGAGGGGAGAAAGCGAGCGAGGGCGAGGGCGAGGGCGAGCGAGACTGAAGAGAGGCGAGGTGAGTTTGAGCTGGCGGCGATTTTGCTTCTCTGCGAGATTGGGAGGGGAAAATGAAAAAGAAGATGCGGCCTAGCCCTAGTAGACATGGGAAAAAAATAAAAAGTAGAGTACAGGATTCGAACTCTGGACGCCCCATACCCAGCCGCGAGC
The DNA here is from genome assembly GCA_037127255.1 of Persicaria tinctoria. Lineage (NCBI taxonomy): Eukaryota > Viridiplantae > Streptophyta > Magnoliopsida > Caryophyllales > Polygonaceae > Persicaria > Persicaria tinctoria. Next base: position 66,777,775 of record JBANSL010000002.1, on the reverse strand, counting down.
AACAAAACACCCAACCAACTAGGCAACCTGAGTTATTTGATACTTAGAGACATTTATTTTATATGTATTATTACGGAATGCTAATATTTAAAATAAAAAATAAAAAATTATCGTGTCGTGTCGGATACCCGATAAGGGAAATATGCCGATCCGAACACGACACGATTATTGTCGTGTTTTACCGTTTCGTGTCATAATCGTGTCGTATCTATATCGTTTCGTGTTTTTTCGTATCGTTTTGTTGCGGTTTCGTGTCATGTCAACCGTGTCGTATTTTTTTGCACAGCCCTATGAAAAACCCTAGGCAGAAGATCCGATGAGTAAGGAAATGAAATTTCAACTTGAATCCGAACCAAAGAGAGCGAGAGCAAGAGAGGAACTTGATATGAACAAGAAGCCCGCAACCGACGATTCGATTGCAGAATTGGGAAAGAAATCAACGGGAAGAAAATGGAACAGCAAGAAGAACGCGACTTCGGGGACTCAAATCGAGATAGAATCGGCGAAATGCGACTGCTGCGTGCTCACGGGGAGTGCACGCCGGCGTACATATGGCTTCGGTGCAGAGTTCTTGGTGATACAACAAGGGAAGAAAAATCGAGTTTTAACCAAAACCAACAATGGGTTCAATCGCCAGATTGCTCAACGGAATCCGCCACCTCCTCCCCTTCTCTTCTCCTCCTTCGCCGCACTTCTCTCGCAATCGCCAGATTGGAGTTTTGATTTGTGAAGATGTGAACCCCCCCTCTCTCTCTCTCTCTCTTTCTTTTCCTAATCCCTTAAATCCCTCCAAAAATCTCCAAATTTTCAAAAGCCCGCCCAAACCCACAATACAAGGTTAAAGTGACCTGTTAGTTTTGCAAAAAAATTTACTTTTTGACATTTACCACATTTTATATTGGGGGGTGACATTTTTGCAAAGGACTAAATTTTTTGATATATTGAATACCATTTTCTCTTTGCAAAAGTACTCATCTATAGAATTTTTTTTAGAATGGGACCCACAGTAGCTTTATTGTCATTAAAAAATTTCAAATGCAGAAGAGAATTTCTTTGATACTATGCCACAACCATACGCGTAATAAAAATGAGAGTGGATGTAAATTTTTATGGGTCCCACCATTTTGAAAAATAAAAAAAAATCAGAAATTTTCAATCAATCTCTACCTTCAATTTTATCCCATTCAATGGTTAAGATCTGTTCCTAATTCCCACCTTCACACACACACACACAAACACACACACACACACACACACACACACCCACACACACAATGAGAAGTGACATTTGAGTGAGAAGATGAGAACTAAGCCTTATACCCTTTAGATTAAAATAATTTTTTTTATATGGATATAGGGGACATATCTAATTAATAATTTGTTTTATATGGATATAGGGGACATAAAACCCCTAAAATGAACCTTAAATCACCATCTAGATAAATAGCGTAAAAAATAATTTTTTCAAAAAACATTGATATATTTCTCATTAGATATGTCCCCTATATCCATATAAAAAATTTATTTTAATCTAAGGGGTATAAGGCTTACTTCTCATCTTCTCACCGAAATATCACTTCCCATTAGATATCTCCCATAGAAACCAACCCTTCCCATAGAAACAAATTTATTGTGGAAACTTTTAATCTCAGCCCTTCATTTCTTGATCAATGGTTATTAGAAAGCGGTGGCAATTTTGTAATTTAGGTGAAATTTAAGCCTTTTTTTTTGTTAACCATTAAAAGGAATTATCAAACCTCCATTCTCCCAATCAATTAGATATGTTCAGCTCAAAGCGCCTCTCCCTTCCTCAGCAATCGCCGGCACCACCCCCTCACTAGCAACTCGCCGGCGCTGCCCCTCACTTGCTGGTCCCCGACGCCTCTCTTCCTGATGCGGATCAAGATGACCTTCTGTGGGTCCAACAATGATCTTGATCCAGGCGAGCTCTCAAGACCTATTCGAGGGCCACTGATGGCAAAGAGTCTCGTCCTCAAGAGGAAGAAGAAGGCGCCACCATGGAAGAAGATTCAAGATGTATATCGAGTGGGCCTTGGCCCATGTCGAGTGCTCTTGAGGCCCATGTCGAGTAGCTTGAATGTGTGGGCCGGTTCTAGTCTTCAAATTAGTTTATTATTTTATTAATTATTATTTTATGCAATTTAGATAAATAAGGTGGAAATTAATTATATCTCTTCTAGATATAATCCTTGGCCACCAAGTTATGAAAACATTTATCTTATTAGGATTTTATTTATCTTAGATTTATTTTATTTATCTCTAGATATAATAGATCTATTCAAACCCCTTTCCTTTGCAAGGAAGGATTGGTAAGATCTTCCATAACTTTACTATATATTTATGTTTATGCACTTTGAATTAATCAGATTGAATTAGAATTGAAGAAACCCTTAACGGATCTAGGGTTCTTCGATTGTCAATCCCAAAGCTATCTTGCTCTTGTGTTCTTAATACTTTCGGCCTTTACAAACACCAAACCCTCACCTTGGTTCATCGACATCGAGTAACCCAGCCTACAACCCTAGTCCAGAGGCGGTCGCAAGAAGAAGAGCCCAGGCCCTTGGCGTCGCTCGCTACCGCAGTCGCTCCCAGCGAGCGCGGCGTCCCCAGGCGTCCTCGCTCCTCAAGCTCCCAGGCGATAGCGCTCTCGCGTGCTCCCTGGCGCCTCGCTCCGCGTCTTCCGCGTCCCAGGCGCTCCGCGCGCTCTCGCTCGCTAGCACGCTCGCTCCCAGCCAGACTCTCTCCGCGCACCAGTCCCCGCACACCCTGAGGCCTCGACGCCTTTGTGCCCGATCCCTTGCGCGCCCAGTCCCTGATTCCTCTCTCGCTACCTTTGTTATTTCTGTCGCTAATTCACAGTTCTCCATTGCCAGAATTTTACTAAGTGTAGAACTGTCGCTAAATCAGAATTCTAATCACTTGTTTAAATTGTTCCAAATCAGGATCGGAGCAAATATACGGCGTGGTTCTTGATCTGAAGCCCACAGGCGAAGGATCGGGTATCCCAAACGTATCAAGTGGTATCGGATTTCAGGTTAATGCAAGTTCTTTACTCTCTTGATTTCTTTTGAGTGATTTTTTTTTCGTGCCTTATTTTTCACCATAGCCGCTGCATAAAAATTGAATCTTTATTATTCACCCATCAAAATTGGCACTTTATTTTTGTTATTCTTTGTTTGGATCTATAATTTGGAAGATATTGAGTTCTTGATTGCAAGTTGTGATCTTTTATTCCTAGTTGCTACATATCATGCCTATGACTGAGATTCTTGGATTAAAAGCATTATATAAACTTGCACCACTAAAGAACCCTAATTTCTCCAGTTTCTAGCCTATTTTCCCTATTTTCTTTTTTTTGCTTACTTTTAGATCATCGTAGCTTTTTATTTTATTTTTTTTCTTGCTCTTCAATTTTCGGTTGCTTCCCTCCTTTAGAGCAGCTAAGTTCTTAGTTAAAAAAAAAAAAAAAAAAAAAATCCGAGCATAAATAAAAAAAAAAAAAAAGCATTCTTTCATTACATTGTTGAGTTAGTAACTCTTCCTTGTTAGTTCTTTGATTGCTACATGTTAGATGATCTAAACGGTTTTAAGCATTACAAAAGAACCCTACTTGTGTGATTTTGTGATGTGCCGACACTGGAGCCTTGGTCACACCCCTCTTTTTCTGAACCGTGTTGCAACCGTCAGATAATAGTTGACGGAGTGTGTGCACTTGATTGCCCTTGTGATTGCTATTTTTCAATACATTACATATTCATATTATTCAAGCATCACATTGTAGATCTTATTCTATACACATTCAGCCGCTTGTTTATACTTGCTATCCTTGATATCCGACTTGTGGTTGATTTAATTTGCAATTTGGATTATTACTTGCTGTCTTCAATATTGCAAAATTCTGTGTCCAAGGGAATTGCTTGAATATTGTGCCTTGTTTTTCTTGCCTCTTTGATTTCTAAAACTGAATCACTCTTAGGAATCAATAGGGCTTGCATTACTTGGTTTCTGGTCTTTGCTCCATTTACTTGTTTCTCTTCTGATATTGTAGGAACATGTCAAACGACAATAACCCCAACCCTTCCCCTACCCCACCTACTGGCATTTCTGCTTCTGATATGCAGTATATTATTAACTCTGTCGTCCAAGCTTCTACCCTGGCTATGCGCAAGGAGCTGGAAGATACTGAAAATCGTCGAGCCATTGAAGCGCTGACGGCTGATCAAATGGATTGTTGTCATATTCTTTTAGGCCAACCGTGGGTACATGATCGGCAAGTTATTTATAATGGTCGATTAAATACCTTTGCTTTTAAGTTTGCTGGGAGGAGATTCACCCTCCTACCCTTATCTCCTCAAGCTGTTTTGAAGGACCAGGTACGACAACGCCAATACAAAGCCGAGAAGGAGGCTGCGGCAAGACGGGAAGTGCACTACGGCACAGACACCAATCAGGCTGCACCCGCGTCCATACCATCCGGCACCCCTGATTCAGTCGCGCCCGCAGCCCAGGATGAAATCAAAATCGTGGGCCCAGATTCAGCACAGCGCGTCGAACTTGTTTCGCAGATTCTCGTTGACTCCGGCATCGGAATTGAGTCACCTCAGTCTTGTTGCGAAGCTGACTCAAGGAGCTTTCCAACGGTGTCTCGCACGCTAAAGGAATTTTCCATTAAGGCACCCGAAACTGCTCTGCAAGTGGACTGCAATGCTGCGCATGATGTGTTGGGTGCTTCTAACGACAACGATGATGACGTTGGGGACACTTCTCTTGAGTTAGCTATTGTACCTCTTGAGAATGTTCCTAATGTTGATAATTCTGGAGTTCACAGGGTTATTGGGCCTTTTGATTTTGTTCCTTTTGACTGCTCGATGATCCCTATGACAGGTGTTGTTTCTGAGGTTCATGTCCCTCAAATTCTGCTGGCACCACCCCAAATCGATTGTCAAGGAAGTTACTTTTTGGTGGTTGCTCCTTCCCTACTGCTCTTCAATGACTCGATTCGAGGAAGAATCGAAGATAAGAAGGGGAGAATGATGCGGATCAAGACGACCTTCTGTGGGTCCGACAATGATCTTGATCCAGGCGAGCTCTCAAGACCGATTCGAGGGCCACTGATGGCAAAGAGTCTCGTCCTCAAGAGGAAGAAGAAGGCGCCACCATGGAAGAAGATTCAAGATGTATATCGAGTGGGCCTTGGCCCATGTCGAGTGCTCTTGAGGCCCATGTCGAGTAGCTTGAATGTGTGGGTGGGTTCTAGTCTTCAAATTAGTTTATTATTTTATAAATTATTATTTTATGCAATTTAGATAAATAAGGTGGAAATTAATTATATCTCTTCTAGATATAATCCTTGGCCACCATGTTATGAAAACATTTATCTTATTAGGATTTTATTTATCTTAGATTTATTTTATTTATCTCTAGATATAATAGATCTATCCAAACCCCTTTCCTTTGCAAGAAAGGATTGGTAAGATCTTCCATAGCTTTACTATATATTCATGTTTATGCACTTTGAATTACTCAGATTGAATAGAATTGAGAAACCCCTTTATGGATTAAAGGGTTCTCAATTATCAATCCAAAGCCTTATTGCTCTTGCGTTCTAAGTCTCTCGGTACCACAGTCCAGTCATCACCATCTTCAAACTTCAATCACCGTCATCCGTGTTCTTCAACAGCAAGCCGACGCATCAAGAACACCAGCACCTGCGCTTGGGGACATCGGAACAAGCTCCGCAGGCCTCGGCGCTCGGCGCTCGGGCTCCTCGGTGCTCTCGCGGCTCTCGCACTCGCGTTCGCTGTAGAGGCACGCTCGCTTCCAACGATCTCACCCGCGGACTCCAAGCTCTCGCGCTCGGCTTCACAGGCTCTCGATCGCAGCCTCTCGCCATCAGCAAGCCGGCATCGTTCCGCGCTCACACGCCCTGAGGAGCCACCGCCCTGCGTGTCCGGGTCGTCCCAGCGAACCATGCCCGACCAGTCCTCGCGCACTCTTCGCTTACTTTGCTTTAGCTGTTACTTTGGTAATTTGTTAGTTTAGGATTAGTTAAGTTAGTTCCATCGATATATATTAGTTTGGTTCATTTTTGTTAAGTTAAGATTTCTTTAGTTTAGTTTTTATTTGTTTCGTTTAAAGTTATTTACTTTTAAGTTTAGTTAGTTTAATTAATTTCGGAGACCATCAGCTTGCCCACGAAATTTGATTGGTGTCAATTCAAGAGAAATCAAGGAGCTAAGCAAGATCGACACTTTTAGTTTAGCAATTGGCCGGCCTAGCCGATTGCTATACATCACTTCCTCTCTCGCTTGTCTTTGATGGTAAACCCTTAACCCCCTCCCTTGTCTTAGACTCTCAGCCAAGGTGTGCCTCCGACTCTTCCCCACCGATCTTGATTTCGCTGGTGCCTCGTCCTTGATTTACCCTTAATTTCGCTCTCCGCCTCTTCCCTACTTGTCAGGTTCGGGGATTTCGATTTTGATTTTAATGCTGTCAATTTTGTTTCTGCTTGTGGTTTGGTTTTCATCGCTTAATTGAGAGGATGACGAGGTATGGTTTGGATTTTGATTTTTGATCAAATTAGTTGGGGGCGAGAGCAAGGTTCTGATTAGGGATGTGTTTGCCCATCAAAATATGGTTTCTGACGAGAACAAGGAGGATTCATATACTTCTAATGAGATTATTTCAATCATATTGCAGTCTGTTAGTAAGAATGGACTGGATGATGACTTTTGTGGGAGTTTTGTTAGGGTTTTGGAGTCTGTGAACTGCTTTTCAGATGTGCAATATGGCTAGTGTATTATTCTGAACAATCCTAATTTACAATGCAAATCTTTCAGTTAGTTGTCCAGTATTCCATTAAGTCCCTTCCTGATTTTATCGTCATCATAATTTGTATTGTGCTCCATATATGAACTGAATTGTAATTTCAGTTGTATGTTTTCTATCAGTCATCATAATTTGTATTTTGCTCATCAAATTTGCTCCTTTTTGCAATTTATCATAAATGCGCTCCTTAATTTTATATTTTGTTGCTCTAACCTGACTATGGCCATTACTTATTCGATGTACTATGATGTTATTAGCTCGCCTTAATTTCCGTTGATGTACCTTAAAATGATCCTAAAGATTAATTCTTATTGGGAGATGCAATTCAACTAGTATAATTTATCACAATGTACTCCTTGTTTGAGCCATCAAAGCTTATTTATATGAAAGCTTATTAGCTCAAATGGTAGAGCGATGTGTTATTATACACATGACGTGAGTTCGAATCTCACATAAGCTACATTGGTATTTTGGTATTATTGATTAGGATGTGATAATCTATTATTTACTAAATCAGATTTTCAGATTTTTCGGCTACTGTCATATTGATGTCGGTTTGTTTCTTAGATATGTTGTGTAGAGAGAGTCTATATGGGATTCGAACCCATGTCATGCATGTAATAACACATTGCTCTTCCATTGAGCTAATAGACTTAATGAAACAAACCAAATTGCACTATTCTCTACAACCTGAGAAATTTTTTTATGGGCAATTCTCAATGAGACAAACCAAATTGCACTACTTAATGAAACAAACCAAATAGAGGGAATCTCAAAATTACACTACTCAATGAAACAAACCAAATTGCACTTTCTTAATTTCACTTCTCAGTTTCAGTTCTCAATTTCTTACCCACAAACTCCATTTAACTTCTCAATAGTTGTTTGTTTTTTCAGATTATTGCTTCTGTTTCAGATTATTGTTTCAGATTATTGTTGTAGATCTATTGGGATTCGAACCCATATCTTGTGTATAATAACACACTGCTCTTCCATTAAGCTAATAGACTTGAAAAGATATTCATAAACTCATAACTCAACTTGCACTTCTCACATTTCACTTAACAATCTTCTCAATTTCACTTCTCAATAGCAACTTCAAAAATCAAAGCTATTCTCCATGCACAAACAGACAACCTAGCAACTTCAAAAATCAAAGCTATTCTCTATGCACAACCTGAGAATTTAGACAACATGACAATCTTCTAAATAGCAACAATAGCTTGAGCTCCAATTCATATTTCACATAAACAGACAACCATAGCTTGAACTCCAATTCACATTTCAAAAAAACAAACAACCATACCAGTACATTGAAAACAGCTAAATCATGGTCATGGGGATTAACACCACATTGAACCATAGCACTAATCTAATCCAACTAATTTTATAAAAAAACAAAGTCTGAACCTGACAACTAGTTGTCGTCTCCCGGCAGTATGAGTTCGTCTCACCCAACCTAACAGGGCTTCTCGCAACCCGTCAGGGCTTCTCACAACTCTTCTAATCCAACTCTTTGTTTCACCCAACCAGACCAGGCTTCTCGCAAAATTTTATATGCCTCGCTGCTTACCCCCTTATCAAAATCAAAATCGAATCAGACAAGAAACCCTAAATTTATTGACAGATCTAGGCAAAGAGGGGAAGAGGCGGAGAGCCACTGACGCAGTGAGAGAGACCGAGCAGAGGCGGAGGGAGACCGAGCAGAGATGGAGCGCGGCCGAAGCAGCGAAGTGGGGGGAGGCTTGCAGCAAGAGCGATTGAAAGAGGCGGAGAGCGATATGAGAATCTTCGCAGCAGGAGCGATAAAAAGAGTCGGAGAGCGATCTGAGAAATCTGAGATGGGAAGGGCTTTCTATGACAACGAGTAGTTTCTTTTTATAACTAGTCAGTGCCCCGTGTGTCTGCGCACGGGATTTTTAAAAACCATATGAAAATCACAAATAATATTTATCGGGTATTATTATAGTATTATGTATGACACATGAAATTTATACATTATTATTAAACTACATACACCCATCCTTCCATAGAAAAACCCTAAGTAAACTAATCTTATTTTTCAGATGTTATTATATTAATCAATGTGTTTTAAATGATATATAAAACATAGTTCTCGTCAAAATATCTCCCGGACAATTATTAAAATCTGATAAACTTTTAGACAACAACAATAACAAAAACAAAGAAAAAGATGATAATAATATACATTTAAGAAAAATTCAAAAATTTTAAAACAAAAATAGGCTTAAATTGGGACACAATTGATGAAACAAATGTTACAAGAAATAAAAAATGCTGGAAGTTAAAATAAACCGAGTTCAAAGGTTAAAATAAACCGAGTTCATATCAAAACAGCAGCATGCCACTTCTTATGAAACATAATAATTGATAAATGTCATTTTATCCACGGAAATGAGAAGGAATAAGTTGTTATCATCAATTTTACACCATTTCTTGTTAGCATATATTCAAATACCTTCAGAGATTAAAAACTCGGCAGAAACTCGTACACATATGTGCAGAGATAGACAATAGGCCCGGAACAAAGGATTTTTTATCCATTAACGTTTCCTCCGAAGATTATAGTAAAAAACACTCAGTCATGATCGATCATTTTGATGACATATATGAGCTGTAAATATCACCAAAACATGCACACTATCTTATGGTCCATCTAAGTTCCATATAATCACTTTATCGGCACATATAAATACCTTATCACCAAACAAACCTTAATTTCACGATGGATCCAAGCAATTGGTAGAAATCAGAAATGGCATGAATCTATTTAGTTTATGAACCGATCAAGAATTTCTTAATTATTATAATCAAAGAATAGGTGGAAGTAATATTAATAAATTTCTCTTAATCTAAGGCCCTCTTAATAATTGCGTGAATCTATTTTTCAATCGGGTGTATTTAAATACACCGCAAATCCACCCTTAAAAATGCATGTTGCTTTCGACATGCAAGCTAGTCACCATCACTAATTAGCACTTTTCAATCAGATGTTAATGTTATCGTATTACGGATGATGCATGAAATTTATACATTATTTTAAAACTATAAATGATTTTATATGCTAATATTATGAAAATGTAAATACAATATATTGTCTCCCATTTTATCATTAGCGACAATCATTACCCAAGTAATTGATATTTGTATTATAGCTTTCCTACACACTTAATATTTGTAATATAGCTTGCACAAAAATTAGATTTTAAAGCAGCCCAATTTAAATTATATTATTAAATATAAATTGAGGTCCAAGTACCATAAAGCTCAAATACTATGTGCTAGCTAAAATAGGATTGGCTTTTGTTGCCTACATCAGGCTGGTTTTTCCTTGAAAAATATCAGATTTATCTTAGTTTGTATTGTTAATGTGTACTCAAATGAATCTGTATAAACTGATTATGTATTTTGAGTAAGTTCTGACTTCTGTCCAGCTTATTTGATTTATGTCTTTGTAGTTGCTGTCTGGGTAGGGTTGTTCTTTTGCATCAATATTCAGGTTGATATGGCAGCATTAGTAAGAGAAATATGACATTTGAATTCAAGCTCAAGGGAAATCTATCATTTGACTCCATTAGCAAAATCCAAAAAAAATTGCCTTTAAGGAGCGATTTAAAGGGTGATTTCATGCAATTTCACCTTGTGATGCAAAATCATAAACACCTACGTCATTCTAAAACAAAACACCATGGATCAATTGTGCTTGTGATTAGTGTTATGACAACCAACTTTATTTTACTCCCAAATCTCATTACATAGCACACAATATAAGGAATGGAGTATACATGTTATTTTTCTTTTATTTTAATAATCAATACTCCTCGGCAACACCCAACAAAGAAATTCAACTCTGCATCTCAGCTGCACTGAAATGGTGAGTTTGCTTTCCCATTAGCGTGACTGTCATTAGTTGATGATGGCAAGATGTTAGCATCATCGTTTACGTGGATTTCATTATGAAAGTGTTCATTGTACTGCGAATGGCTTCTTCCGAAGAGCTCACAAGAGTGCTTTTAGTGGAGTTGACTCCCAAGATTGACGTCTTCTAAATCTAAAAGATGACAACTTTATAAATCTACGTCATCCAGTTGCAATATAGGCAAATTAGGCAAATTAGAGCGAGTTGAATCCCAACGTGATCTAGCAATCTACGTCTTCTAAAAGATGACAACTTTATAAATATAAAAGATTGACGTGATCCAGTTGCAATATAGGCAAATTAGAGCAACCCAAGAAAACAAAGAAAAACATGCTATCAATCGTGAAACCATCCCAAAATGTCATGAATTATGTCTTCTTATTCATCATTTCCCTTCTTTTTTCCAGCAACTCTTGTTTCCTTTTCTTCAATTCAGCTTCCTTTGCTCAGATTTCCTTCTCCATCTTCTTCATATCCTATAGAAAGAATAAAAAAGGGGCAAAATAAAGATTAAAATTCTGTGCAAATCAGATGTCTTTATAGGCAAAAAACTTTGATTCCCCTCCAATGGTAAATTACAAAATGAGTTATTATGAAAAATAATATAATGCATGCGTTTTACCAAATAAATAATATAATAAAAAGTGATTAAAATTAAATTATTAAAAAATAGATTATAGGGATCGAATCAATGAGCCTAAGAATTGGAGATGAGTTGATCGAGTTAAAATTTCAAAAGTAAAATATCAACCTTTTGGATGATGCACAAAGCTCAACCGATATGATGAGAATGGAGATAAAGATGAATATGAAAATGAAAGCCATGTATGTGAATTTCATGTGTACCGGACTCGTTATTTTCACTATGCAAGTTCATCCTCTGAGATAATAATTTTTACAATGCACAATGTATAGCTCATGCCACATTTTCAATGACACATAAGATGCCTTGAATTTTAGAAAACCAAAAGGATAATGACAAGGAACACTGAGCATAAATGTAACTTCTAATTTTAGCATATTAAAATTGGTTCTCAATTTGAATTTCTACAAAGAAAGGACACCAAGAATGGAAATTTTTATTTTTATTGAATTTATATGAAACATATTTAGATGAAAACTTTTAATGTTAGCCCTACCTTCCTTGATCAATGGATATTAGTGAAGTGATGGCAATTTTGAAATATCTAACAACTTTGAGCCTCTTTTAACCAAATTAATAAAGAGAATTCAATAGAAACACGTTTAGGTAAAACATCTCCCGGTCTCTCTTCTCCACGAGATGCGATGCCCGATCCCTTCCTCATAGAGCGTCGGCGCCGCCTCCTCTTCCTTCCGGTCACTGCACTCGGCACCGCTTCTCTTCCTTCGGGTCACTGCATCCGGCGCCACCTCCTCTTCCTTCCGGTCACTGCAGCCACCTATCCCTTCTGAATTGCAAGCGCCGACGCCGACTCCTTTTCCTCTTCCTTCCGGTCATTGCTGCCGCCTCTCCCTTGCCGCTCGTTGGCGCTGTCTCTTCTTTACCGGTCACCGCCTCTTCCCGTCATCTTCGAGGAATTGAGAGGTGCAACCCTCTCCCTTCTCTTATCTGTCAGATGAGATCCGCTGGTGCTGTGAGTTATTATTTGCGCTGGTTTTGGAATTGTTATAGCTCCTGTGTTTTAAAATTGATGCTTTATTAGAGCGTAGAAATGATTTCAGATTTTGAGTTTTGTTTTGAGTTGCTCTCTCTTGGCTGTTTGTCTGGGTTAGATAATTCAATTGTGTTGACGGTTTTGGATGGAAATTATTGTGATTAAAATCCTTTTAGCAGAGAATTTATTTTGCAATGTTAGCAGAGAATTTATTTTGCAATGTTAGATTTGAATTTTAATATCTGCCCATTTTGTTTAAGGTTGTGATTTGGCTTTTATGCCTATGGCTTACAAATATGCACAACCTAGCTGGATTTTTCTCAGTCTTTCATTACGATATTTCTATGAGCTATCTACAAGCTATCTATCTATATAGAATGCTCCATCAAGAAATAAACCCCTCCTCCTACTTGTTGGTAAGATTGACCGATTAGCAACTACTCAGATCTGTTGTTGTCTATTTATTTTGCATCAATTTATTGGCTACCTTTTCAGATTGTTGTTGTCTCTCTATTTTTCAGAGATTAGTTTAGTTTGTTGCTGTCTTGTTGGATTGGTCATCTTTTGAGATTGTGATTTTGTTTGTTGTTGTGTGTTTAGATTGTTGTTGTTTGTTTGTTTCTCATATATAGTCTATTAGCTCAAATGGTAGAGCAATGTGTTATTATACACATGATGTGGGTTCGAATCCCATGTAGACTCTCTATGGACAACAGGTTTAAGAAACAAATAGACAACTAACATTTGAAATGTGAAATGATATTTGTCAAACAATATGACAATAGATGAAAGATAGAAGCAATAATCTAAAATCTGAGGATAATATGAAAAAGAAGCACATAGGAAACAAAAAACAATAATCAGAAGCAATCTCAAACAGAAACAACAATCTGTTTCAGATTGCTTCTGTTTTTATTGCTTATATTTTCAAGTTGTTTATGTATTTCAGATTGCTTATGTTTTATTGCTTATATTTTCAGGTTGTTTATGTATTTCAGATTGCTGCTGTTTGATTTTTAGATCTGTTGTGTAGAGAAAGTCTATATGGGATTCGAACACATATCATGTGTATAATAACACATTGCTCTTCCTTTGAGCTAATAGACTTGAAAAGATAATCATAAACCCATAACTCATGTCGCACTTCTCAATTTCACTTCACAATCTTCTCAACTTCACTTCTCAATATGATTGATGGGAAAAATAAAAAAATATGATGACAATAAAATCAGCAAGGGACTTGATGGAATACTGAACTGCAATATGATTGAAATAATTGATAGGTAAAAATAAACTTGCTGCCAATGTGATTGCTACTGCTAGTGCAAGAGGTGCAACAACGGTTGCAATAAATCCTCTTGGACCTTCACATTTTTTTCACTTTAGATTTTAAAGCGTTCCATTTCAGTCCAAACTAAGTAATATTTTGTGTACATATGCTTATCCTACAACTAAGCAAAAAGAATGCTAATCAACCACAAAAGCTAGCACTAAATAATAAGAAACAATAAGAAGTTTTTTGTGTTTTTTCTCAATATATCCAATCCACCAAGGCAGTCTGTGAATACTGAATAGTGTATCCATCTTTGGATCCCTTTAATTTACCTAAAGTGTGCAGCAATGTGATCTGTTTCCTTAATAGATATTCTGATCAGCTGACCCAAAAAAATAGATATTTTGATCACTCCAATCTCCATAAAGTGATGGTTTATAAATTTTTGTTCTAATCTATCATTTGCAGACTCAAGGATTGAAAACAACCACAAACATCTATATCGACACTCTATCTGCTCAGGCGAATAGTTCGCAGACAACATCTAAATCAAATTAGATGAGCTTACTCAATAACCATAGCTAAATAAAATCAGAATAGCTAAATAAAATTAGATCCGAGCATACTCAATAACCATAGCCCTAATCGAATCCAGCTAATTTTTTTTTATCAAAATCAAAATCTAAACCATACCTTGCTCTCACCCCCTAATCAGAACCTTGCTCTCACCCCTAACCAGTACCGTGCTTTTTCCTTCTTTTTTTTTAAATAAAAAGGCTTAAACATTCTAAATATTTCAAAATTGCCACTGCATATAAACAACCCTTGATTCAGAAAGAAGGGTTGAGATTAAAAGTTTCCACCCTAAATGGGTTTCAATGGTAAGCCTTGTTTCCACTAGAACTTCCCCCGTACAAAATGTACAAAGAGCAAGGAATTTTGTAGGAAATGGAAATATTTTCCATCATAATCAAAGGGAAGCACAAGTTAACATGTGAATTTAGGAACATTGCAATTTTATATATACTACGTGAACTGAAATTAAAAAGGGCAAACCTATTTTAACATGCTAACTCTTGCACATCTCAACTCACCATACCTAGTGAGATATATTGGGTTGTTGCTGTGATGATGATGGTGGTGGTATATTCCACAAAGATCTAAGTGCTCCAGTTCATATCATTTTGGCCTGCATCTCTAGCTAAAAAAGAATTCAGTTGAAAACCACTGAGCACATTCATATCAATTTAGCTAAACATTTGCCAAAAGCAAACTCAACTCTAGTATAGGTGTTAATCATGGAGAATCACACTCAAACCTTGCAAGTGCCAAAAATTAATCCCCAAATTTGATCTGTTGTAAAAAGAAAAGCGTTGCATAACTGCTAAATTAATCACACCCAATCCAAGTAAATTTATTCATCCCGTCTAAATACGAATATGTTAATTCTTAACTACTAAATTCTAGGGATAGCTGAATAGAAACTTAACAGCAAACCAAAGGCATAGCCCAAACCCCTCTCCCCATTCATGCTCTAAACACATAAAACTAACTAGCAATTTGAACATATCCCCAACAAAATTTATTGAACTTGCATACTCTAAATGCAATTCAGAATCCTACGCTCCAAACAAAAATGATCTTAGACAACGGTTATTTATCAACATAGACAACGGTTATTGCACTGTTGTCTATGTCAGTGCGGTTTTAGGTAAAACAACGGTTAGACATATGACAACGGTTCTTTAAGACAACGGTTATAATCGTTGTCAAAGATGCTCCATAACCGTTGTCGATGCGACTCCAAAATTTGGAACAATCAATATTAAATAGTTATAACCGTTGTTTATGTGTCATATAACCGTTGTTTATGTGTCATATAACTGTTGTGTATGTACAATTTAATTGTTGTCTAGGTAACCATAACCGTTTTCTATGTGTCATATAACCGTTGTTTATGTCATGTATCCCTGTTGTCTAAATTCCTTTTGAACCGTTGTCTAAATACAATTGAACTGTTGTGTATATTCAATCTCATCGTTGTCTAGGTACACCTAGGTACCCATAATCGTTGTTTATGTGCCATATAACCGTTGTTTATGTCATGTATCACCGTTGTCTAAATTCCTTTTTAACCATTGTCTAAATACAACCATTTGAGCCTATGCGGGATTTGAACCCACATATTTGTGTATAAACACATCGCTCTACCATTTGAGCTAATAGGCTTAAATAAAATAATGGTATAATTTTCTACTTTGCAAAGGTAGAAACAATAAAAGAATGTCATACTGGCAAAATTACATTGCCCATATCAGTATGGAGCTAGATGGATAGAAACAATAAAAGACTATCATAACCCGGGTTTTGGGGACAATATCTCTCCGTATAACCCTATTGCTTCAATTTGTTAGCTGAACAAACGTGGTCAATCTCAGCTCCCAAGAACATGAGTGGAACCTTGATCTCTTAAAACAAGGACTAAATTATGCTACAACACAAAAATAGGAACGAGATTTTAATTTGTTACATTCTAATTGACAATCTTACCATTGATTTCATGATCAATTGGACCAAGGTGAATTGACCTCTAAAAACAAGGACTGAATTATGTCTGTGCTGAGCTGGGTTAATGCAGCCATCTTGGGATACAAGTTCAAAAAATAATAGATGCCATGATGGGAAAGAGATGAACTAGCTAAACCAGAATTCCCCCTAATTTCAAAGCTTGATATTAAGCCATTGTTTTTTCATCAAGGAAGGACAACGAGGTATTGGTTCTCAATGTATATCAAGAAGTCATAACTTGATTAAAAGAAATACGCACTTTGATAAGATATGAATAAAGAAAAGCAGATATGCTAAAGCAAAACAGAGTAAGCCCATACTTCGCCTTTGATGGTTTATTAACTGTCATAAAGGAGTTCTTACCTATGCAATGCCTGGTCATCAGCAAGCTTTCCTTGTGCTTTGAACCAGAACCGTAAACTAAAACCAAAAGGAGATGAATGTTAGAACCAAATACCCCTGCCAATATAAGCTTCAGTTTAACAATATACAATAAGTTACCAAAGACCTTGGAGGTGATTTAGTCAGGCTAGTTCAAGTATTTGGATCATAGAATCTTATCTCTATTGGCCATGGAATGAACTTTGTTGTTGCTATCTTGTTTTGGTAGGATCTGTTACAGAGATAAAAAGGAAAAAAGAATTTTCCCACCAAAGAAGATAAACCAAAGAATGCATTAAAGATGAGAAACAGAAACAGAACAAGTATTCAGCCCCAAAATGGCCATTCAATAGAAGCAAATTTCTGATAACAATCATTTGAGCAATGCAGCTTCGTCGCAAAGCAAGCAAAAAGAAATCCACCCCTTATACTTATTATTTTAGAAGCAATGTCTTCACAAAATATTGTGCCACGTGTCCTTCTATGAAGCCAAATTGTCAGTCTTTTACCCTACACAAAAAATTAGGAAGTAATGGGATTCGAACCCACCACTCCAAGTCTCTTTTGAAACTCTCCCCACACGGCCAACCAATTGAGCTATCATAACTTAGTGATCCTAATTAACTACATCTAATATATATAAATACACAGCTCGCTATATTTTTTTTAAAAAAATAAAAATAAACGGTTCGATGGTTCGTGTCGGGTATCCGGTAACGAGATTTGCCCGAACCATACACGAACCATTAATTTTCGTGTTTTCACGGTTCGTGTCATTATCGTGTCGTGTGCTTTTCGTGTCGTGTTTTTTCGTGTCATATCGCCCCGGTTTCGTGTCGGGTCAGTCGTGTCGGGTTTTTCTGCACAGCCCTATCCCTCACATCAGCTTCATTGCCACTCCACAATCGACATCGCAATCTCGCTTACATCCGTTCATCTCCCTCGCTCGGATTCGAGGTTGGGGCACCCAGATCCGGAGAAGGTGGAGGTCCCTCGCCGCGCCGCACCCCCACGGCTTCCCTCGCATCTCCTCTCTGCCGAACCGTCGCTCTACCAGATCCACGACCTCCCTCGCATCTCCTCTCGCCGGACGGTTGCTCTACTATCAACTGTAATCGTCGGACCGTCGCTCTACCAGATCCACGGCCTCCCTCGCGTGGATCCAATATGAATTCTTTGCTCGGATTTGCCGCATGGCCGTCGCTCTACTAGAACTCCACTCGCCTATTCTCGCCTCGCCGTTGGAATCTTGGACGAGCGGAATCAGTCGGCGCCGGGAGGAGGGCAATTGGTATGCACCCTTAACGCCCTCTTTTTTTTTGTCATTGATCTAGGTTTTAGAAATAACTAGAAAATTCATCAAAAGAGGTATTCACCTTATTCCAATTTCAGTTTTCAGTTTTGTCAAAATTTACTTCTTTCAATTTCATGAATTCTGACTCAATTTGTTGGTTAGATTGAATGTGGTATTTGAGTTCAATCAGAGGTTGATAATTTTGGCTCAACTCAAACTCAATTAGGGGTTAGGGCCTTAGGGGTTTCAATTTCAGGAAGTTACATGTATTTGATTACATATAAAGTTTAGACGAATAAAAGCTCCTGACATTTATGGGTTTGAAGTACCATTTAGTCATGCACTCTACCTGTTTGATGAAATGTCATAGAGAGAATCACGAGAAAAAAAGATTAGTGGTTCCCGAAATCAATTTGTCTGAATTTATGGTTTTGAAATAACATTTTGAAATGCAATTTTGAGGAATCAAACTTACAGACAAGATTGAGTTAAGGCTTCTTGACTCGAGACAGACACATGCTACAAAACGATTGATGCTCACAGTATAGTGTATTTTTGGTGATTATGAACAGTGAAAACTCTAATGTTACTAACAGGTTAATTGTATATGACTAAAAACAAGCTGTGGATATTGTAAACACTATATTCATAGAGCGAATTTATATAGGTTGAAACCTGAAATGAATTAGAATGATATATACCATGGAGACTATTCGGATGGTTGTTGATGGGCAAGGAGTAGTCAGCACCATCAAGAGTGAACTTCCCCTCCTTAATCCTGTTTGCAACGCGACCGACTATGCAGCCAAAAAACGAACCAGCTCCTTAATCCTGTTTGCAACGCGACCGACTATGCAGCCAAAAAACGAACCAGCTCCTTAATCCTGTTTGCAACGCCGTCAGAAACCTGGGGCTCCCGCCGGCAGAGCTTGGCACTCTGCCGCCCGTCATCATCTCCCCTAGTCGCGAACCCGAAGATTGAGATTGAACAAAAAAAGAGGAGAAATTGAGAGAGGAATTGGGATTGGAATTCGGGAGTAATGCTTATTAATGTTGAGTTGTGTTGGTTGATTGCTGTTTTTATAACCATACTTATTTCATGGCGTAGCTGTTAGATCTGTTTAACACATGTCATTGATGTTGTTATGGCCATATTTTTTTTCATGCCCGTGTTGTGAAATGTGCTGAGTAAAAGTCTTTAGTTTGTTGTGAAGGACGGAATTGTTATGGATCATGTGTATTTGGATTCAATTTAGCTTGCATCTTAATTAACATAGTTTCATATAGTTTGGGAGTTTGATATAGTTTGAGTCGAGTTGTTATTTTTCATGGTATGAAATATAGTTTGGGAGTTTGATATAATTCACCATGACAACCAAAGATTTCGAAGAACAACAAGGTGAGAAGTATATTGGTTGAAAATTGACGTTCGATCGAAAATATATCGAAAAAAACCCGAACATGGTTCGGGAAAAGTACTAGTTTCTATTCAATTATGTAAAATGTCATAAGCAAACATACTCAACTAAAGGTGAAATAGGAAAAGAAAACCATACAGTTGAAGATCCATGATATGGGAAATTCCATGTCTTGCTACATTACCTAGGAAGGTGAGGATCAACAATACGCCTGTCACGCAACTCATTCACATACAATAGCTAAAATGTATCAACCGAACTCAGCACAGACATAATTAGAATTAAAGACCGTATCAAAAAAAAAATTAGAATTAAAGGAAGGGAAAAGATTTTGTATGCAATACCACTTCTGGGGTGGTGCTGAAGGCATAACTAGAATCTATCAATCTAATGTTCAAAACCCTTCCATTCTTTCTGCAAAATTAATCAAATCACAATTAGTTGGAACATGTGAAGCACCTACTCACGATCACAATGATGTAGCAACAAAAAAAAACCAAAGCACCAAAATGGGTCCCACGCCAAAAGGAAGGTCAGATAACAAGGCCACACTATTCATGGAACTATAGAGGGGGCATTTCTGAAAATTGGAAAGTATCCATTGTGAAGGGAGGAGGTGGCATGTTACTTTGTTACTGATCCATTTGATTACATCCAATATAACCCAATGAAAATTTAGTCCTGAAGGGGTTCTTTCAACTCTTATCAACATCTCCCATCACATTAATGTAGTGTGCAGATAAAATCCTTCCATTATCCTAGA
This sequence comes from Persicaria tinctoria, assembly GCA_037127255.1. Classification (NCBI taxonomy): domain Eukaryota; kingdom Viridiplantae; phylum Streptophyta; class Magnoliopsida; order Caryophyllales; family Polygonaceae; genus Persicaria; species Persicaria tinctoria. The sequence goes on along the minus strand of JBANSL010000002.1, from coordinate 66,757,652 downwards.
GGAGCCGAAGTTATCTCAAATGAAGATAAAAATTTCTCTTCTTTGAGACATTTGGGTTTAAAGGGTCCTTTTATAACATAATCTTCCTCCTAACTGTAAAATTTGATCTAAAAAAGAAAAATATTTGCTGCTTTAGCTCATGACACAGTTTTTGAAAAAAGTTCTGTGATAAGAGGAAATCAATCAAGGGAATAAGAATTTCCCTAGTGAGGTTATCTGATCTCACTAATGCTCCAAAGGAGAACAACTCTCAAATGGCGAAAGGCAACCGCTTTTACAAAACTAGAGGAAATAAACTGGATAAGCAAAAGAGGGTACTACTCTTCTCTATTTATATGCAAGCATACTCATATCTCACATAGCCTCATCCCTATAACATATAATAATAGGATTAATCAAGCACCCTACACAACTCATCTGCCCAGCTCTTCTTGTATATATCTTTCTCACGTAAACCACCAAAGGCATAAGGATGTTGTACAATGAGATGATCAATTTGTAGAAAACACCCCCAATAGAAATCTAAACACAAATCTTTCTTAGTCTGAACAAGAAACTTACGCTAGCTATTAAAAAACATTCTCTTGAAGTACAAGCTTAACAAATCACAAATAAAATACAAATTACCAAGTGAAAAGTCAACATAATGAGACCAGCTAATCATTGTATATCAAACTAATATATTCATGCATACAAGGAAGGCTTAATCACAAAGCGAACTATTCTTTCGCCTTTTACTAAAGGATGGTTTAATTACCTGAAACGAAGCAAGTAGTGTAAATAAAACATTTCCTTTTTGTCTAGCATCTACTCTTCGAGTGGCAAAGCTCTTTCCATCACGGATACGATGCACCTCATATATTATTGAAACTGCAAAAGTATAATAAAAAGTCTCTTGGTGATAAATATTGCCATGTTATATTCCCTGGTAAGCACAAGGAATCAGATGAAAGAGTTCATCTTGGAGCCCCATCAGGAAGCTACCTCCAAAAATGGTAAAAGAAAACACAAATGCCTTCTTAAAATCAATCACATTATTGACCATTAAAAAATGGCTATAGAGTTTTAAATTATTGTAGAGAGGAAGGGAGAAAGAGAGGCAAGACAAAGTGCACTCACTGACTCACTGTCTGCATCCCCAACAAGAAGGAAATAAGCCTGGAAATTTTAAATCCCCGATAGCCACCCATGAGGAATGAATGTGAAAGAAAACACAATGGATGGAGTTACTGAGATACATACCTATTAAATCATGTACATTTTAATGTTTTATAAGATAAAATAAATTATTTCTTTAGACATTGCTTATATTTAGCAGTACACTATTACTCATTCGTTGTATAATAACATTAAATTATTTCCAATTTGCTAGAAAATTGATGCATCAAAAAAACTCACTCAAATAAGGAGGGGGGACTAACCTGGAAGGTGTGTGGGCTAGGTTTCGATCAACAAACTTGAACACCAATTACAATGAACTAGCAAAATCAAACACCCATTACAATTGAATATCAAAATCAAAAACCCTACATCTGAATTCTGAAGCAGAGAACCAGAGAACTTTTTTATACCAAAATCGAAAACCCTAAACCAATTACAATGTTCTCTCTTGCTCTTACTATAACAAAAAAAAGAGGAATCAAAACACTAGATTGAATTTTTGTTATACCAAAATTGAAAACCCTACATCTGAATTCTGAACCAGAGAACCCTAAACCTAGATCTAAAGCATCAATGGAGAGGAGGAATTGAAACCCTAAATTGAAATTCCTACTCGTTTTGAAGCTCTTGCAAATCTGTAAAGCTTTAGAAATTAGCTAACCTGAGATGGATTCCCCTCAAATCAGTCAGACATCTCTTGAAGCTTGGAAAATTTTAGTCAGTTAGAGGATTCGGTCGGCGTCATCTCTTGGTGGTGCTCATGGAGTGGATTGATTCGGAGTCGATGTGGGGTTTATTTGCCGACGTCGCTGTGGAGCCATGGAGGGGGAGGGGAAGAGCGATATTGGTGGCTGCGAAATGGGCTGAGCTCTGGTGGAACTCTGGCCTCTATCTTCGATTTGGAGTAGACCGATGTTTGAGGTGTCGGAATGAGATCTGGTGAGTTATCGATTAGAGAGGGAATCCATGGGGAGGGTTGAAGATCCCAGATCCGAGACGAGGGAGAGAAAGCATGAGAATGAGATAGCATGAGATGAGGGAAGCCATGGGAGGGCTGAAATCCCAGATCTGAGATGAGGGGTGAGGTGAGAGATCGGGTTTTTTTTTTAAGCATGCCTTTAAAATTTTTTGAAAAATTAAGGCGGGCCCGTGTAAATTAACCGCCCCCTCGGATAAGAAATTATAAAGACAACGATTTTAATTAAATAGACAACGGTTATGTCAATCGTATTATTTGAGATGTGTCGATATCTATGACAACAGTTTTTACTATATTCGTTGTCTTTATAATAACAAAGACAACGGTTTTAATTGATCATATACAACGGTTTTGTCAATCGTATTATTTGATATGTCATTTATATCTATGACAACAGTTCTTTGTATATTCGTTGTCTTTGTAATTACAAAGACAACGGTTTCAATTATACATAGACAACGGTTATGTCAACCGTATTCTTTGAGATGTCTTCTATATGTATGACAACGTTTTACAATTAAAAAGACAACGGTTATAACTAATAACCGTGGTGCGTTCCCAAAAACTCTAATTTCTACCAATATAGACAACATTATTTCAAAAACCGTTGTCTATAAGGTGTTGTCTAAAACCATTTTTGTACTAGTTAACAACGGTTGCAATAAATCCTCTTGGACCTTCACATTTTTTTCACTTTAGATTTTAAAGCGTTCCATTTCAGTCCAAACTAAGTAATATTTTGTGTACATATGCTTATCCTACAACTAAGCAAAAAGAATGCTAATCAACCACAAAAGCTAGCACTAAATAATACTACCTCCGTTCCAAAATACATGGGTTTTTGCTTTGTGACACGTTTTTTAAGGAGCGGAAAACTCTATAAAATATTATTAATTTAATTTAATTTTTTATATAATATGATACTTATTACTAATAAGTATCATATTATATAAAAAATATAATTAAAAAAATAATATTTTATAGAGTTTTCCGCTCCTTAAAAAACGTGTCGAAAACCAAAAGCCCATGTATTTTGGAACGGAGGGAGTAAGAAACAATAAGAAGTTTTTTGTGTTTTTTCTCAATATATCCAATCCACCAAGGCAGTCTGTGAATACTGAATAGTGTATCCATCTTTGGATCCCTTTAATTTACCTAAAGTGTGCAGCAATGTGATATGTTTCCTTAATAGATATTCTGATCAGCTGACCCAAAAAAATAGATATTTTGATCACTCCAATCTCCATAAAGTGATGGTTTATAAATTTTTGTTCTAATCTATCATTTGCAGACTCAAGGATTGAAAACAACCACAAACATCTATATCGACACTCTATCTGCTCAGGCGAATAGTTCGCAGACAACATCTAAATCAAATTAGATGAGCTTACTCAATAACCATAGCTAAATAAAATCAGAATAGCTAAATAAAATTAGATCCGAGCATAGACAATAACCATAGCCCTAATCGAATCCAACTAATTTTTTTTTTTTATCAAAATCAAAATCCAAACCATACCTTGCTCTCACCCCCTCATCAGAACCTTGCTCTCACCCCTGACCAGTACCGTGCTTTTTCCTTCTTTTTTTTAAATAAAAAGGCTTAAACATCCTAAATATTTCAAAATTGCCACTGCATATTAACAACCCTTGATTCAGAAAGAAGGGCTGAGATTAAAAGTTTCCACCCTAAATGGGTTTCAATGGTAAGCCTTGTTTCCACTAGAACTTCCCCCGTACAAAATGTACAAAGAGCAAGGAATCTTGTAGGAAATGGAAATATTTTCCATCATAATCAAAGGGAAGCACAAGTTAACATGTGAATTTAGGAACATTACAATTTTATATATACTACGTGAACTGAAATTAAAAAGGGCAAACATATCTTAACATGCTAACTCTTGCACATCTCAACTCACCATACCTAGTGAGATATATTGGGTTGTTGCTGTGATGATGATGGTGGTGGTATATTCCACAAAGATCTAAGTTCTGCAGTTCATATCATTTTGGCCTGCATCTCTAGCTAAAAAAGAATTCAGTTGAAAACCACTGAGCACAATCATATCAATTTAGCTAAACATTTGCCAAAAGCAAACTCAACTCCAGTATAGGTGTTAATCATGGAGAATCACACTCAAACCTTGCAAGTGCCAAAAATTAATCCCCAAATTTGATCTGTTGTAAAAAGAAAAGCGTTGCATAACTGCTAAATTAATCACACCCAATCCAAGTAAATTTATTCATCCCGTCTAAATACGAATATGTTAATTCTTAACTACTAAATTCTAGGGATAGCTTAATAGAAACTTAACAGCAAACCAAAGGCATAGCCCAAACCCCTCTCCCCATTCATGCTCTAAACACATAAAACTAACTACCAATTTGAACATATCCCCAACAAAATTTATTGAACTTGCATACTCTAAATGCAACTCAGAATCCTACGCTCCAAACCGAAACACGATCACCAAAAATAAAATTGTGCAAGAACTCAAAATAGTAATCTCCTTAGGAATGTCCTTAGGAAACAAAATACCTTTTCGGCATCAGCATCAATAATCTCCTTAGGAATGTCATCATATCCCTTCAGTTCAAAAAAGAAAAAGATTAGTTGAATCAACTGCATGAATTAATATACTTGCTCAGGGTAAATCCATTCATAGGTTAGAACTGTACATCCTTGACTACAGTCAACCGATTACATATTCAGTTTATGATATATAAACTTTATTGATAATGTAACATCAAAGTATAAGGTACCTCTGGCTTCTTGTCTTCAGGTTGAGGAATGCAATCCATCAATCTCCCAATCTTCAGGCTACATAACAAAGCCAATTACTCAGTAACTGTGACATTGCTTATTATCTTATAATGGAGGGCATATACACAAAGAAGAAAGAGATCCAGCAAGGAATTTCATGAAATAATAGGTTCATCTATATATCTCATGCTTCCACATTGACTTGCTAAAAAAGTATTTGGAACCATGAAATTAAAAGATTATATCAAGTCCTATAGAAGTAGAAGTAGTGCAGTCAACAAACCCTGGCAACTTAGCAATCAATGGCTCGGCGTAGTCATAACCCTAGACCCTAGGAGCGAAAAATTGCTTTATATTCGACTCTGAAATACCCAAATCAGAGCATGGAAAGCTACAAAAGAGTCTAATAGAAACGTTCTTTTGCGAACTATAAAACCCAGAAGCAAGGTTAATGAGACATACAACCAATGTGTCTGCCATTCTAGACTCTAGTAACTCATCCCGGGCAGCCTGATTTGGGTTCACTGATGAGAGTCTTTTCACTTCACTTTTCAGGTTGTTCAAATTAGATTTATATTCTCTAAGTTTGGCAAGAAGCATCCCCCTAACATTGGGCTGCAAACTTCTTGCCTCAAGGTCCATTTTTTGGATCTGAAAAGCCCAAAATTGACAAAAAGAAATAAGGTACTGAGTACAAGGCAAAACTTAACAATAAATAATAAAATCAATACAAGAAAATATAACCGTAATGATTGTAACATATTTTTTGCTTCTTCAATACCAGCTTTAATTTCCAAGACCTTTTGCTTCTTTTTTTTCTGCAGAAAACAATCTTCTAGTCATATGATATCTAAATTCATGTCCCAAGTCAATAAAAAAAATGGAACAGCTAAATGCTCTAGCAAATAATGATGAACACGATAATACATAGATCTAAATATGGAATGTGTTAAGCGATGTTTCTAAGATAATTTTGTGCACCCCACCAAATAACCATTATATATTTCAACATCTTGATCAACATAAAATTTGGAGGGTCATGTCAGTAAGAGGTTGAAATTGAGTAATCTTACTCAATGTATTAAAACTATGAGTAAACTTGTGATTATTTGCATCACATTGTATGCTAGTTTAGTATGTCATGAAACAAAGGTCCGAATGCATAAATTTTATCCAAGAAGATATATTCTGAAAAAGTAATCCAAACTCATGTCTAGTGCTACATCATCTACCGTAGCTTTAAGTGGTTTGAGAAATCATGATGGAGAACTCAAGATCCAAACTCATGTCTAGTGCTACATCATCTACCCCACAACTTTGAGTGGTTTGAGAAATCATGATGGAGAACTCGAGATCCAAACTCATGTCTAGTGATACATCATCTACCCCACAACATTGAGTGGTTTGAGAAATCATGATGGAGAACTCGAGATCCAATTCCCCAAATTGTCGATTGATCAGGTGAACTCGATTTTCATTCCTAGCGAGAACCCAGAAAAAAAAATCTAACTGAGCAGAGATGTAAAACAGCAATGCTAAAAAGAGAATACAGATCATCATCGTGAAAATGCCGGTATGACAGCGTGATTGGAAAAAATTAAATACAAACATCTCGTAATGCAGATGTCCTCGGATCTGATCAACATCTTCCCCATAGAGTAACTCTGTAAGATGATCAGATGGAACACTGTACAAAACAGTACAAGTAATTAGAAATGCAAGAGTTTTAAGCAACCATAGAAAAGGTCTTTACTTCGTTAGCTTGATAAAAACGTATTCGAACTTGTCCATCACCTGATACGACCACCATAAGCCTCAAGTTTCCTTGCCAGTCAGCATACCTCTATTGCTCCTTTGATCTTGCATGAAAAAAAGTTTTAAAAGAAACACCGTTTTGAATTGACTAAAGGGTGAACTTGCAAAGATTCAAAACCTACATGATAAGTTGAAAAAGTAACAGTGAGAAAATTGGAATAGAAGACCAGAGTTTTTAAATGTATAACAGTTAAGCACCATATATGTACTTATTTACGGAGACATTCCATTAATATAAGTAATACTTTTCAACTTAAGAAATATATACTGTTCAAAATGATTGTCGAAGACATCTAGGGGTGTCCGAGTCGTCTTCATCTTAATAATGCATTTCATGGCAGAATATATGTCCAAGGACTTTCAAGAGCACCTACATCATGATCACGATCTGCAGAGCTCAGAAGTTAAGGGCAGTCAACATCTGGATTGATTAAGCTTAAAAGAGCTAGAAGCATAATTATGACAATCCAAAACAGAAGCCAAATATAAAAACATAACCATATAATTTAGAAATGAGAAAGCATAATGTAGCAGGGGTAAAACAGGTGAATGTACCATACAAACACTTTAGCAACTGATCATGATCCCAACACCTGAAGACTTTGTAATGTAGCAGGAGCAAGTATCAGGGTTATTGGACGCCTTCAGCAGGTAGTTATTCATGATGAGGCTGGACAGATACAAAACATAACCATATAATTTAAAAATGAGAAAGCAGAAGGTAAAAACTAAACAAATAGGCAGACATATGGATGATATTTAGTATGACAAGTTTATAACAACAATGTCTGAGCATCGACATGAATAAGTAGAGAACAACATTACAGGGCTACGTACTGAGTTGAGAACAACATGAATGAGCAAGGAAGGCCACCACTCGGTTATCTTCCCATTTATTAATATGACCAATAAAAATTTACACTTTCAATTATCTTGCACAAATAGAAGTTATTTACATATGAATCAATAAGATCACAAACAAAGAGAAATTATTTTACCCATGGAAGCAAACAATGAGAAAGAATCAAAGAGAAAAAGAACCATGGCTGATATTACGATGCATAAGCCTTGAAAATAAGATAAATTCCCCAAATAAGAGGTAGATATCATACCTTAATCTAAATCAATTGATAATACATAATTCAATCAAGCCCTCGAACCAAATTGTCTTCCTCATGTGCATCGAGCTTCCCCTTGTCCGTCAATCCCTCGAACCAAATCTTATCCAGTGCCTAAACCCAAAATAAAAATCCCAAACCCTAGAACTGTGATATTGAAACTGAAATTGGCAACAACTGTGCTTGAATTAACTGTTTTGGTCATACCAATGCCGCTGTTAAGCCCTTGAACCAAATTGCCATCCTCCTATGGATCGAGCTTACTCTTGTCCGTCAAAGCCTCCAACCAAATCTTATCCATCGCCTAAACCCAAAATTAAAATCCCAAATCAGATTTCGGAAATTGAATCAGATTAAGGTATGATATCTGATGAATATTCCTGAGAATCGCGGTGCTCGTATCCCCGCTGTTTCCTGCAAACGCCAAGCAGACCTGAGCTTAACGGTGAAGATTATGCCGGAGAGAGGGAGATCCATGGATGCTCCTCCCCGATGTAGCCTCTTGATAAAATGAAACATTCATACATTCAAAAACTGATCTAGCAATCAGTTTCTCCCTGCTCAAATTAAACACTCCAGGGCAGCGTGCTCATTCACTCAATTAGAACTGGAAAAAACAGAGGGGAAGAAGACGTTGATTCAGAAAGATGGGAGAAGGCGGCTCACCCGGAAGATCGTCTTTAATGGCGAAAACCATCGGAGCATCTCGCCATAGTTGCTGAGCCTTCTTCGTCCTTCCTCCTTCACGCTCTCTCCCGAAAGCCGAGCCTCGCCCTCAACCATCGGATCTCCTCCCGACGACACCGCTCACGAACCCGGGCGCCAGAAGCGATTTAGCGCGTTTGAGACAGCACATCGGAGTTCCTCCCGACGACATCTGTTGCTGCTTGAATACGGCGGTGAAGCATCTCAGCCTCTCAGGCATCCCGCAGCCCCGGCGATCGGAAACCTGCGACTCAGCCTTGGTGGTCGGAAACCAGCGACTCAGCCCTGGCGATCGGAAGTTGTTGCCTGTTGTGGAGTTTGCCTTCATCCTTCGCTCCTTCTTCCTGTGCACCTCATCCTCCGGAGCCCTCAGATTATCACCAAAACCGCTTGCGAACTATTTCTAGACTGAATAAGAGGAGGTGCAAAAAAACCGCTTAAAAAAAACCGGTTGAGAGCAGTTTGGAGAGGATAAGCAGAGAAGGGGAGGAAAGAGAAGGTAACGTCTGCCTTAAATCTCCAAGAAATCTTTGCTAAGACATGTGGCAAAAACTTTTGCACTAACATGGCTTTTGCTTTTATAGTTTAGGAGATAAAAAGGCTTAAACTTCAAGTAAATTTCAAAATTGCCACCTTTTATAAATGACCATTAATTCAGAACCAAGTGCTGAGATTACAAGTTTTCCCATTAAATTAGTTTCTATGGGAAGGGGTGTTTCCGCCTGAACCTCCCCCTATATATATATATATATATATATATATATATATATATATATATATATATATATATATATATATATATATATATATATATATATATATATATATATATATATATATATATATATATATATATATATATATATATATATATATATATATCCTTACTACTATAAATGTGTGGGGAGATGATATGGATCGTTGGAACTAAAATTATCTACGACTGTTATTCATCCTCTATTCCCCCTCTCGTTCGTCATCACCACCTCCTGCTTTGCTTCTTCAGGCCACCTCCTGCTCCATCTATTGCTCTCCCTCGTGGACACAAATCCTTCACCGCCTTGTCCAAGTGTCAACTCTGAACCCAAATTGACCAACCATGTGCATGGATTTGCAACTCCCTTAATCTTATCATAATCCTAAAATCTTATTTAAAAAAAAGATATTCTCTGGCAACGATAGAATTATTTGTAAAGATAGATTTCCTTGCTACCTAATCAGAATTACTGATTATGGTTTCTCTGTATCAGAATTGGAATTATTTCAACATAGAAAGCTTAAATAACTATTTTTTGGGTTCTATTGTCATAGATGCTTAGGTTTATCATTTGCTCTTATAATGATAGACAACAGAAGAGACAAACACTCGGATTATTTGACTCTTAACTTTGAACTTTAACAACCTTTTTCTAAGCATTTATGTCAGTGAAATTCCTTAGTTTTATAGTTGTTCTTACTTTTTTCAAAAATTGGTAAGGGGGCAATTGGGAAGATGTCACATAAATCAAAGTCATTGACATATTTCTGTCTCGATTGAATTGAATTTTGAGCTTTTCTTATGCAAATATCCCTATGAGAACTCTTGGAGAAATAAAATTTATGGGACTTAAATAAATATGTGGATTTTTTAATCAACATTTTTCTGATGTATGATTTCATCTTGCTGGTGTAAACCATTGACAATTCATATAACTATATAAGTGGATTGAATTTGCAGCTTGAATTATGAAAACGACTTTGTGGGAACTCTAGAGCTGGAGTTTGTAAAGGCTCGGATTTTTAAATCTTAATTTTTGGAAAAAGTAAATTAAAAATGAATTTAAAATGGGTTTAATTCGGTTATCTCAAAGAAAACTCATCCTAAATTTAATAAATCGAACTTGAAATTCTTAAAGCGAATTCCGTCCCCTATCACCAATTCTTATCCAATTATACATCCAACTCATCTCCTCCTCCTTTGGGTAAATTCTATCTTCTCCTCCCCTCCCTCTTTTATTTGATTCTCCTATTTTTGACAAACAAACAACACCTTTCATTTTATGAATTGGTCAAAAAGTCTACCTACCTGCTCCATCTCTTCAAAAAAAAAGAGGGCAGAACCTAACCCATTCTCCCCACATTTCATTTTCAATTTCATAAACCCCCTGTCTAATTTCATTTGGAATCTCCCACCTCTTGTCTTTCATTTTGTCCCAGCTCCTCTCAAATGCTCACTGCTTGACCACGACACGCCAGAACCACCACCATTCGCCTCCACCACCAGCGACCACCGTCACCTTCATTCTCCTCCTATCTCTTGAAATCGCAGCCCCGCTCTCTGTTCGCCGAGAACACAGGAGCAGCTCCACTTTCGTGTCCTCGTTCGACCTCCAACCCCGAGGCAGCAGCAGGAGCGCCCTCTTACGCCTCCCCGGAGCCTACAAGCAGCAGCTGGAGATCTCCCCCGGAGTCCGAGCGCATCCCGACCTTGTTTTCCCCGTTTTGATTTTCGAAAGGTAAGGGGTCGATTTCTCACTCCTTCCTCTTCCGTTTACCTCCAATCGCAATAAAGGTCCCTCCTTTGACCTCCCACATCTCTCCCAGGCATTCTCGATCAAAGAATCGACACCGACGAGCCCAAACGCAGCCTCACCGAGCTTCCTTTTTCCGGCGACGCCGAAGGACCCCTGGGTGAGCTCCTTCTTCTTCTTTCCTTCCTTGATTGTCCCTTGTCCTTGTAGTCGTTTTGGGTAGTCGGAGGAGGGGCGACGCCAGCAAAGCCTTTCCCTTCCTCCATTATCTTTTTCAGTCGATCCAAGCAGTGAGTTGTGGTAGAGACGATGAATAGTGGCCATTGGGTCCGGTTCAATGGTTTAAGGAATAAAAAGGCCGGTTTGGTTTTGGTAAAAACAAATCAGTTTTTAAACGGGGGTCCGGCCTTGCTTTTAAAGAAGAGGAATTGGCCTAATTTTTCAATACGATGTTGGGCTTGTTTTGCTAATTTGATCAGATTTTGGGAGATTCAACAAATGGGTTAGTTTTTTTTTTTGTTTATAAAATGGGACGATGTTGGTAAATTCAAAAAGGGGGTTCCGAGACTTGTATAAATATTAACTAAATGTGAAATGAGTTTTAACTTTTAAGGCTTATATATTTAAGTATATAAATATTTAAAATAAATGAGTTGTTAAATATTATACAATCTTATGTGAGATTTAAAATATAAATATTATTTTTGAGATTTAAGATATAATATTATGGTGATTAGAAGAAAAATATAATATTATGAGACTTGGAGGTTTAAAAAGATATTATCGGATTTAAAAAGGGATTTGATAAATATTTTCCAAGGCCAGAATTTCTAACTAGTTAACTCGGTTTTCGAAACGGTTTTGGGACTAACTTGGGAATTATGTGATCGATGACTAACTAGCATGATGATATGATTGATTGACTAATAGCATGGTTTGTGTGGACTAATGGAATGTATCAATGACTAATAGCATGATGAGATGTTAGAGTTATGTATCAGTTGACTTATGCCTTATGAACTATGATGAATATGACGAACTTTGAGATAGATGAACAATCGGATATATGATATATTATGAGCATATGAATGTGGCTGAATGGAATGGTAAGAATGATGTGGTCTTACGGAATGTGGCAATATGATGAGTGATTGAACTTGGTGGAATGATGATGACGATGTGATTAATTCTATTTAATGATGTGTGCCTTGAGTGCATGAATGATTAGACGTAGACTTATATATCTGTTCTGATATGTATCTAGGTGATGCCTTGTGATTATAATTGATATATGTCGGACCTTCTATTTTGCTGTTCTGCATCAGCAGGTGAGTTCCTATATGAGCTCACTCAGATTCGTAAAGAGATCTCCCTGCTTGTAGCCATGTGCATACTAGGTGCTTGCATTCATAATAAATCATGTCATGTAGTATCCTGCTAGGATTGCACTCATGGTTGAGCATTCGTTTACTCATTGCTTTTGTAAACAGAACGGCCGTTATCTGTGAAGTAACTAGAGTCATTGCTAGGGTTATACGACGACCTAGTCTCATCGGGTCCCGTCCTGAGTCAATCGAGTCATGAACTTCCTTATATTATGAGATGCCTGCGGGCTTTATTGTGGATACGGGTTGGGCATGCGTGCCACCCGATTATATGGAATGCATTCACGAGCTGGCCAGTCTCCGCCCTATCGGAAGGGGGTGGAGGTAGGAGAGGGATATACCACTTGGTATTCGGTGCTAAGGCCTTATTATATTTATGCACTTGATCTTAGGACCATGCTAGTATGTTAATATTCCGCCTTGCATCTAGAAGCATCTTTATTAGGACTAGCGTGTGTATATGTCTACTTGTTTGGGATTATATTGCGTAGGGCTTCGATCTGACACCGCCCCGCATACATTTTTTTTAGGGTTGTTTTGCAACATGATTATTCCTTGTTTCCGTGACGTGGAAACTCTTTTGGGCGATCTCAAAGAAATGGGTTAACTCCACTAACATTGTATATTAAATTTCGATAAATACGCTTATTGATTTGGTTTTGACTCGGCTCTGCCGTGTCACCCTCTTGTATTACACCTTGATTCTACTATTTGCATGACTGTTGGTTTTCCACGCTTAGACTTATGACAGGTACATGGGACTTCCCCTGGGATTTCAACGATCCCTTCGAATTTTGGGTATGAAATCCCAATTTAAAATGTTAGGATAGAATTTCAAACCTTCAACCTGTACTCGGGGCGCAAGATCCTAACGAGGGGTTTCATCCCTCGAAACGTAACCCGCGAATCATAATCCCGGGCCGTTACAAAGATGGTATCAGAGCTCAGGTTATGCAAACCGAGTATGATAGGTTGAAGTGGTTTTGAAAGTGGCCCACAGTTTTCAAATGGTTTTTTCAAAATGTTTTAGAAATGGAAAAATGAATTTAATATGGCTAACTCAAATGGACTAAATATGAACTTGACTTAATAAATCTGGTAATCAAACAAGGGGAAACGAAGGGGTAGTGAAGACGCTAGACCATCCCTATTGGATGTAGTTGGGAACGGGTAGGCAAAATATAGCTTGTTCTTTACAGATGGGCCTACAAGACTCCAAGACTTTGCGTCGTAGTGGCTGGAGTGGCGAGTTAGGTAAAGACCGTGAGGTTTTGCCCCCCGGTTAGCCGTCTCTAGAAGGATGACATAGATCGTCCTTGTGCTTGTGCGTTTTATATTTAACTGGGCCGGAGGGCGATCCTCCTCGAAGAGGATCATATTAATTCCGTTGATTGCTTCCATGCTGAGTGCTATTGTGCTTAGGCTAAAGAACTAATCAGTATGCTTTAATTTGAATATGTAAATAACTGAATGTGTAAACGGGATAGCGGGAGAATACCTCGTTCTTATGTCATTGGAATTCCTGTCTTGTCGGGATAGCTCTTCCATAATTCAAACCCCTGATGATTTTGACTCCGTCAACCGTCCCAATAAAACATTTAGGCATGTTAGCAAGGGTCGAAGAGCATCCGCTCTCCCCATTTCGAGTCCTATTTGGTACCCCACCATCTATGCTTCCACTGAGTCTTGTACCTGAGGTTGGTGTCTTCTACGGGAAATTTGGGTTGGTTAACTAATTACCTTCAAAAATCATGTCAGATGTGAGAGTTACTTGAGTAAGTTAGTGGGAGCGATGACTATAGTAGTTTCGAGTTAAGGAGTGAGTTGTCTCATGGAGTCACCCATTTGATCCTCGTAATGGTCAACCATGTCTTCTTTCCACAAGAGTATAAACACGAGTTCTACTCTCTCTACTCGGAAACAGTGTGAATGTCCTTGTGTCATATCGAGCGAGTCATGCTAGCGTCCCACTGGGAAACGGGGTGATGAGTCGGTGAATGCTCTTGGAGAATTCTGTCGGTTATAGTAGTAGTCATTCTTGCGATTTCATGACATAGTATATTGATGTATTTCAGCATGACTTGTCTGATAACTTGCATGGTTACTATTAGGAGGAGATGTATGTGCCATATGTATGGAACTTCCATGATTTTATCTTCCCATGAACTAGGTCCATGATAGTGTGATCAGCCCTCGTTGTGTGTCTCATATGTAAGATGACTATTCTAGCATGTCGAGTTAATTTAATTAGACCATGTAGGACGTATACCTTCTAATTATAGGCCCTCGCATGATTGTGTGCCATACTTGTCTTGTTATATGAACATGGTTGTATTTGATGTGATAGTTGTTATGCCCAAATGACTTCACCATATCCCCTGACACGATTATTAGAGTGCATCTTAACATGCTTATGTGTACACTTAAAGTGAGTAATGAATCTTATATGTGATATCCTATAATGCTCATTCTGTCATGTATAACCTATGATGCATATGTCTATTGTCGGTTAGTGCATACATGATCTTAAGATGTCAAGCATGATTAGTGCATGAGATGTTAAGTTTTTAGCCTGTTACGAGTGCATGTAAAGTTCATTATGTGAACATGTTATGAATGCATAAGATGTTATTCCTGTTAATAGGTACATGCTAGTGTGAAATAATATGATTGATATATTTTGTGATTGCTACGTGTTTGCTTCCCGCACTTGTAACCTCATAGAATACCCTAAGGGCATTGTTGTAACTCTCGAGTTCGCTTCTTGTTTTGAGTCTCGTCATCTCTAGTCCTGGTCTATGTCTGGATCCTTAAGAAAGTCGTATTGTCCTCCCTTACCCTCCCCTATCTCCATGACTTCTAACCCCTCGCGATCCCCTTGATGGACATCGACATAGAAGAGAAAACAAGCGATCGAATGGCATCAAATTGGCGCAACGGAAGCGTGGTAGGCCCATGGACCCTAGAATCGACGTCACCAAAGGACGAGCGCCTTTCAAAGATGGCGGTTGCAGACGTAATCCTCCTAGAGGACTCAAAAAGTGACGTTCTCTGCCATGCGAATTGGAATTGGTGTCGTGCGATAGGTTTGGAATTGACTAAATGGATGTGTGATGACTAATGTGCCAAGCTAGTAGCGAATGATTGCCTGCCTAATTTGTGATTGCGACGATGTGCCTTGATGCTTGAGTGTACTGACTTGTTGGTAAATAGGTTATGAGCTATATATATGGTGGTGTTTTCTTCTTGGGCATGAGTCGAGTGATTCCTTGGTGAGACCGGTCTGATGTCAGGTAGATTGAGGTCTTCGAGTTGGGTCATGAGTTGTGTGAGATGGGGTGCAGGAAAGATGCGTCAACTTGGGTAGAGCCTAGTGAGTGGGGATAGTAGGAAATAGTGGTTGGTGAATAGAGTTGAGCTTCCAAGTTAGTCTTAGGTGGAGAGTTGAATTGGTATGGTAAGATGCCGAGGGAGAGGTTTTCATTAGAGGCAATATAAGATAATAGCGTCTGCGGATAGTGTAGTTCTAGAGGTGGATGAGTGAGTTAAGAGTGGTTCGGAGGGATTCTTGAGGGGATGTGTTGATTGACGGGTTAGTATACTGGGAGAGAGTGTCTAAGTAGTCTTGGAGCGAATCGTGGGCGGCATTGAGGATGATCGGTTAACGAATGTCTAAGGAATCGTAGAATTAGGGACTAAGTTGTATGTGCGGTGATCGGGAGCGATCTTGGTAAAGGCTGAGGTTGAGGAATCGCGAAGAAAGAGTAGTATGAGGTTTCTTGGAAAATCATCGATCTTGGGGATTAGGTTGTTCATATTAGGTTGTATGTGTGATGAGTATTTGGGGTTTCTTAGATGAGATTGGTAATGCTTGGAGGATTTATGAGTGAAGGATTTCTAGATGCGTTGTTGGAGGATTTTAGCATAGGGAATGGATCGGGGTTTATAAGTGGAGGTTATTGTGGCTATTGAGGTATCCGAGAACGTGAGGTGAATTTTGGGGGTAAGGCTGCTAGCTAGGCAAGGATGTCATTGAGATTTCTAGTAAGATTGTGTCCTTAAGGTTGGGATAAAGAGATTCAGAGTTTGGAAATTGGGAATTGAGTAGGGCGGAATGTATTGGGAACGTTAGAGAATGAAGGATTTTAGAAGGTTGGCGAAAGGGCGAAGCTTGGGAATCTCGGATGAGGACGAATTAAGGATTCTACGGAAATGATGATCGGTAAAAGAGGGCTTTGGACGGTAAGGTGTTAAGGTTAAGAAGTAGGAGCTTGAGGCATGTTAGGAATACGAAGAGATGAGGAACTGGAGTAGGACGACTTGAGGATTTCGAACGGCTAAGGTTTAGTAAGATTTTGAATAAGGAAATTTGGGAATATGCTGAGACGATGATCTAGAATAGGTCAGCTGAGGAGTCGTGGTTGTTTAGGTTTTGTGATATTCGGAATGGGACAAGTAGGTAGAATCTGTGATCGGTCATTGAGGATAGACGCGGGTGATGAAGAACTCGGTTATTCATGGTTATGGGTTGGGTTCCTGGAGGTGGATGGTTAGTGAGAGTGGTTAGTGGTGCGGGAAGTATAATCAAGTTAGAAAGTGATTCGAGATGTCTCTTTGGGAGGTGATGGTCAGGCGGAGTCTTGAGAACCTAGGAAGAGTAAGCGAGATTGTTAAGGAGCACCGAGGTCGGTTGAGAGAGCACTTCGGTTGAGGATTTGAGATTCCTCTTAAGAGGTGAAATGGAACTGGTAGGGAACCCCTAGGACGAGAGTGTGCTTTATAGGGAGACTTAGTAGTTGGTCGAGTTATTAAGTGCATCGGAATAGGGAATTGTGCGATTGGGAACTCCGAAATATGGGTTTTAGATGGTTGAGTGAAAGGTTAGAACTTGAGCTTGGAATATTAAAGTCGATTGATCCTAATTAGATGGCTTCGTGGCGTAAGAGTTGGGAAACCTAGTAATTGGTTTGGGATGCAGACCTTGAATTTCGGATAATTATGAGGCTAGAAAGGTTGTGTACTAAGCAGAATGCAATGGTATTTAGAAATAGTATCGGATTTGAGCTGGTAAACCTAGGTGAGGTTGATCTTGATGCGAGAGATGAGTAGTAGTGGTCATGGCTTGTTATGGTTGGTAGTTATAGGCAGGTTTTCTTGAGGATGTGGCTTATGGTTAAGCAATACTTGGGACCGAGTGTTGTGTGAATTTTATGCTATAAACGATGTTGATTCTCGGATGTATTGCCATTGACAGTAGTGGACTGTTAGTACTAACATAGTTATCCCCTGAACTCGGTAAAATGCTAGCGTACTGAAGTACTAGTTTGCTTCTAATGCGAAGACGCTTGGTAGTTAGTATGAGCACAATGTGCTTATCTGATTGATATGATGTGCAACTTCTCTGATATGATGTGGGGAATCCTACTATGTGTGATACTATGCTAGATATGTTGTGATATGTGACTATCCATGACATGAGTATGATATGTTTATGAATGCGTGATACGATTGTTATGTTATAAGATTGTTATATGTTTTATGATGCCGTGAACTGGAATTGCTAGGATGCTAGAACTGAATTAATGAAATGTGATTCTAACTTGGAACCTAGGAATGAGATATGGGATTAGCCCTTAGAGGTGGATGATTCCACCTCCTAAGATTGAAACTTGATTAACTAACATCGATTTAAGGGATTTTGAATAATGTTTAAAAATGACTAACTTGGATTTTTAGAAATTGAATGCGATCGAGTACTTCAATGATTTTGAGACCAAACCTTTTCGAATTGAAGAAACCTTTTAAAACTTTTCGACCCGAGCTCGCATTATAACGCCCCACGAAGTGGATACAGACATTTTATAGGGGCCCTTATAAAGTGTTTGCTAAGACCTAGTGGAGATACTATGATGCTTTTAGAGTTATGATATAACTGAGAAGTCGGGGTAAGGGTGTAGTAAGGGCCCGTATCACACTCTCGCTACGACCTATCGGAGATATTGTGATCATTACGACGATACTGTGAGAATCTCATAGGGGCACTTATGAGGCACTTACGGGATCGATGAAATGGTCCTTGGACTCACCTATTTCAAACTTTATCCCCCTACCTTGTTTTGGTTTTAGTCTCGGAGACGAGACTTGTTTTTAGAGGTGGATGATGTAAAGGCTCGGATTTTTAAATCTTAATTTTAAGAAAAAGTAAATTAAAAATGAATTTAAAATGGGTTTAATTCGGTTATCTCAAAAAAAAACTCGTCCTAAATTTAATAAATCGAACTTGAAATTCTTAAAGCGAATTCCGTCCCCTATCACCAATTCTTATCCAATTATACATCCAACTCATCTCCTCCTCCTTTGGGTAAATTCTATCTTCTCCTCCCCTCCCTCTTTTCTTTGATTCTCCTATTTTTGACAAACAAACAACCCATTCTCCCCACATTTCATTTTCAATTTCATAAACCCCCCTGTCTAATTTCATTTGGAATCTCCCACCTCTTCTCTTTCATTTTGTCCCAGCCCCTCTCAAATGCTCACTGCTTGACCACGACACGCCAGAACCACCATCATTCGCCTCCACCACCAGCGACCACCGTCACCTTCATTCTCCTCCTATCTCTTGAAATCGCAACCCCGCTCTCTGTTCGCCGAGAACACAGCAGCAGCTCCACTTTCGTGTCCTCGTTCGACCTCCAACCCCGAGCCAGCAGCAGGAGCGCCCTCTTACGCCTCCCCGGAGCCTACAAGCAGCAGCTGGAGATCTCCCCCGGAATCCGAGCACAGCCCGACCTTGCTTTCCCCGTTTTGATTTTCGAAAGGTAAGGGGTCGACTTCTCACTCCTTCCTCTTCTGTTTACCTCCAATCGCAATAAAGGTCCCTCCTTTGACCTCCCACATCTCTCCCAGGCATTCTCGATCAAAGAATCGACACCGACGAGCCCAAACGCAGCCTCGCCGAGCTTCCTTTTTCCGGCGACGCCGAAGGACCCCTGCGTGAGCTCCTTCTTCTTCTTTCCTTCCTTGATTGTCCCTTGTCCTTGTAGTCGTTTTGGGTAGTCGGAGGAGGGGCGACGCCAGCAAAGCCTTTCCCTTCCTCCATTATCTTTTTCAGTCGATCCGAGCAGTAAGTTGTGGTAGAGACGATGAATAGTGGCCATTGGGTCCGGTTCAATTGTTTAAGGAATAAAAAGGCCGGTTCGGTTTTGGTAAAAACAAATCAGTTTTTAAATGGGGTCCGGCCTTGCTTTTAAAGAAGAGGAATGGGCCTAATTTTTCAATACGATGTTGGGCTTGTTTTGCTAATTTGATTAGATTTTGGGAGATTCAACAAATGGGTTAGTTTTTTTTTTTTGTTTATAAAATGGGACGATGTTGGTAAATTCAAAAAGGGGGTTCCGAGACTTGGTAAATTCAAAACGGGGTGTGACATCGTATTGAAAAAAATACAATGACAGCAAGAGCAATAGAAAAAAGAGCAGAACCTTGGTCAACAGCTAAAAAAAAAAATCCTCCCTCTTTTCTACCTCCTTTACTCCCTCAGTTTTGTGCATTGATGTTTCTTCAAAACTTGAACTCTTTACAATATGATTATAATTCATATAAATCCTAATCCCTACTTTTCATTCATTTATAATATTATTATAATTAATATAAATCCTAATCCCGCTACTTTTCATTCATTCAAGCAACCAGAGTCTCATATATGGAAACCAAAAAAAGAATGATTAAGCAAGCAAGAGTGGAGAAAAAGGGACTAAATCAGTAAAAAAAATAATTAAGCAATAAAAAAGGGGCTAAATCAGTAAAAAAAAAATTATGCTTGATTGCTTGAACATAAAAGGAATAACGTGGACCCTAAAGTTCAATGTATCCTACAAATTCAAGTCTTGCTCACTTTAATTGGCAATCATGCTGCATTGGCTTTAATGCCTCCTTATGGAACAAAAAAAAAATCCTAAATACTTTCTAAATCAATGTCCATATACAACAATATGTTTCTACTTCACATTATCTAAGCAAATAATACATTTGCAAAAAGAAAAGGAAGAAGAGTGACTACCTTTCCTCCTAC
Organism: Persicaria tinctoria; assembly: GCA_037127255.1. Lineage (NCBI taxonomy): Eukaryota > Viridiplantae > Streptophyta > Magnoliopsida > Caryophyllales > Polygonaceae > Persicaria > Persicaria tinctoria. The sequence continues at coordinate 66,737,144 of JBANSL010000002.1, read as the reverse complement.
TGTCACCGGATGAATTGTATGTTAATGCAATGATACCCGTTTCACAAGGTCCGTGAACAAGAAAGTCTTTTGATGGGAGTTCAACGTTTTTGCCTATTGCCTCTGGTTGAAGGCAATAGATCTGATCACCGCACTGAACATTACAAGTATTCATCGGATTAGGCCCGAGAAAGGCAGGATTTGTGATATTCTAGAATGCCTCTCTAGCCTTGACAGATTTTTGATACGGAAAGGAACCAGTCTGTCCTTCAATCTGTCCTCGTATGTCCACTAGGAGACAATTCAGCCTTGCAATGCAACCTCAACTTCCAATGATGCCTAGCCCTGCAATCTCCTCAGCAGCTGCTGATTCACAGCCCTGGGCCTCACAACCTCGTCCTCCAAGGAAAGGAACCAGTATGTCCTTCAATCTGTCCTCGTATGTCCACTAGGAGACAATTCAGCCTTGCAATGCAACCTCAGCTTCCAATGATGCCTAGCCCTGCGATCTCCTCAGCAGCTGCTGATTCACAACCCTGGGCCTCACAACCTCGTCCTCCAAGGATGCAGCCCATGCCTTCCATCAGCCAAAAAAAAAACCAACAGAAACTAAAATTCAAAATGAGAATGTTTCAAAAAACCTAAAACAACAAACTGAAAATATATAGTAATAAAAAAATTGCACTATAAAATGTTTCACTTGGGTTTAGATTTGAAGCCGAAAGAATGAAAAATAAAATAAATATTCTTCAATTTCTTCCTAAGCAAAATAGGCATTACATGCTCAAGTGCACAAGCAAACAAATTAATCAAGAACATGTCCCTGATTTACCATTTGCTTTGAAAGTCCTTCATAAAATTTGAAGGCACCATCTGAACCTGCTGTTGCAAATGTTTAATAAAAAGAGATAGGAAAGCTAAAAGGCGTACACATTAGATTTCAAATCCAAGTATCTTACCATGATCATGATGTCATGATGCGTATTTTCTCCCTTAGCTAGTACAATATCATCATGTGAGTGCAAAATGTCCGCTATTACAAGGTTTCGAAAGCAATGATTCCTCAGCAACCACTGACTTCTTTGCTGTGCAGTCACAACTTCAAATCGAGTGGGGAGCTCATTCATCAAGCTAAAAAGTCATTTTCTGCATTGCAAAGGAGCAACAACACAAAGATTATCATTTAAAATTTCTTTTAGTGAGAAACTCTTCAGGTATCTACACTGTAATGCCAAAAAGGTATCGATTCCTTAAGCACCCACCTCACATACTAGAAAACTCTATTAACCAACCAGTAGAGCAAGCAGCAAACAATAAACTTTTGAATTAAGACTGAATTAAACATGTATTAAAGAAACAAGTGACCTCACAGAATGATAACTCAGCTGCTCACAAAGGTTGAAGATAATCAAACATTGATAATACATTTGACTTTTTAAGCAAATAGAAGAGAAATGTCATTAGATTAGTAGACAGTACATGTCACCTCTATCAAAACCAAATTTAGAACCGAACCAGAAGGGAACAGAAAGCAACCAGACATTGTTAAGAACAACAACAAGAGCTAACCAATCCTTCTCCTGCATGCCGTCTCTAGCAAAATTAATGCCTAATGCCTCCGGAAGTTCGGGAGGGACTTCCTCAGCAGGTACGTAGATTGACCTCCTAGTTGTCATTTGGAAATACATTGTTCATGACTGATGCATACATCTCCTCATACAATGTGGTACAACAAGGTTGCCTCAGTATGAAACACAAAAATAAGGTACAAGATGAGGAAGGCGGAATTACCTGCAGATGTGCTCTGGATGCGTTTCTATTGATAACTTCACCTAAAAGAACCTTTTCACGAGTCTTTGCATTTTTCAAGAGGCATAGTAGACTTCACTCAGACCATCATATACGTTATTCATCACCGTCTTGATTGTAAAAAATGAGGAATCAGAAAATCACCACTGCATACTAAATATACTATAACTTAAAGTTATAACTTAAAGCTATAACTTAAAGTTATAAAAGTCCTATTTAATTGCAAAAGGTGGTGTTTGAATGGAAACCACTGATATGCACCCATTGCTTGAAGTTTGGTCATATTATTGAGAAGTGCAGGAATTTTAATTTCAGCAGAGCACAAAGACCAACTGGGAATGGTAGATTGACATGGAAACCTGTAGAAAAGGGGGAAACCAGCATAAAGAGAGAGAACATCAAAAATAATGTGCAGGAAAATGGTGAGAACGAAGCTGAAGGTACTCAGAGTGGTAAGGAGCAAGCTGTTGTTCAGCAAGAAGTGGTAAATCAGACAGATGAGCAAAATGACAGCACAGGAACTCATGAGAGCCAGCAAACTAAGGAACATGAGAAAGATGAGTGTACAGAGGATGCAAGCAAATGGTCCACTGTGGCTAAGAAACACGCAGCTAGACAGAAATCTGAGGCTAAAAGCACCAGCAAAGGGAGTACCAGCAGAAATGGGAAGGTGAGTATAAATGGGAGGAACTACACAGTTCTAAAGATGAACAATAGTTATGACATCAATGGGGAAGCGGGATCTGAGCAGGAGGAGAAAATTGCATGTGACAAGAGTGCGAATGGGAGTAGCACCCATGATCAGTCGTCTCATGGATAGAATCCGGATAGCTGCTTGGAACATTAGGGGGTTCAATGATGAAATAAAAAATAGCATCATTACCTCATATATTTTTGAGAATGATATTGCTTTAATTGCTTTTTTGGAAACCAAAATGCTAGAGAGAAATATAGAAGATGTTAAATGCACTCTGATGCAAGGATGGAAACATGTGGTAAATGGGCAGGGTGCTTAAAAAGGCCGTATCTGGTTATCCTGGATCCCTCTAATTTTTGCTGTCAATGTTCTGAGAATGCAAAGGCAGGTTGTACATTGTGATGTGCAGACGATTGATGGGAAATTCAAGTTTGATGCTTCTTTTGTGTATGGAGCTAACACGCGAAGAGAAAGAGAGGAAATGTGGGCCGAACTCAAAGAGATTGTTGCAGCTGTTACACGCCCTTGGACTGTCATGGGTGACTTTAACTGTGTTTTGAATATGGAGGAGAGATGGCCTCTCAAAATTCCACAAAGAGACATCTATGAGGAACTAAGAGATGGGATGGAAGTTTGTGGGCTTACTGATCTCAAATACTCCGGAGCTAAATTCACATGGACAAATAAACAGAGTGGAGAAGATCGAAAGGAAAGGAAGTTAGACAGGATCTTGGTGAATGATAACTGGATGGAAAATCTGGAGCAAACTAGCGCGTATTTTGGAACCCCCGGTTGTTCAGATCATTCTCCGGCCATCCTGAATATCAGAAACGCAAGTGCACGAAGGAGATACCCGTTTAAATTTAAGAATTTCTGGACAAAGGAACCGGAATTCCCAGCTTTGGTTCAATGCTCATGGAACCAACAGTATATAGGTTCTAAACAGTATCAGTTAGCTTGTAAATTGAAGAATGTCAAAGAGTCTTTGAAGACATGGGATAGAGCTAGATTTCCGGAACTACAAACGAAGATAAAGCTGGATAAACAGAGCCTCCATGAGTTACAATTACAGCTGCAAACCGATATTGGCAGTGCTGGACTTATTGCTCAAGAAAAACAAGTTGAGGAGAGACTAAGGAAAAATGTCGCTAGACATCTCAGCTTGGTTACTCAGCGTGCAAAGCTTCACTGGATTACAATGGGAGAGGAATCTTCCTGAATGTTTTACCGAAGCTTGAAAGAGCGAAGAGCTAGAAATGAAATCCATGCTATGACAGATGACAGAGGGAGAATGATGGAAGATGAGGAAGATATTAGAGCCCACATTCTGGCTTCTTTTCAGAAACTGTTAGCTACTGAGTCAGATGCTGTTCAAATGCCAGTAATTCCAACAGGGGCTGTTGTGACAGATGAGGAAGCTGTGAACATGTGCAGAATGCCCACGAATGAAGAGATTGGAAATTCAGTATGGGCAATAGGATCTAATAAATCACCGGGGCCAGATGGCTTCGGAAGTCAGTTCTTTAAGAGCTGTTGGAATATAGTGGGCACGGATGTGTGCGCCAGTATCAAAGAAATATTCCGTAATGGAATTATCCTGAAGCAATCCAATGCCACCTTTGTATCGCTTCTACCGAAGGTAAGCAATCCTACTCTGGTGAAGGATTTACGCCCAATCTCTTGCTGTAATACAGTGATGAAGATGGTCAGTAAGCTCTTGGTGGCCAGGATCAAGAGCACAATGAACCAGTTGGTGTCGGATTGTCAAGGTGCGTTTGTTCCTGGTCGATCGTTGGCTCACAACAATGCGGTTGCCTTAGAGGTGGTTAGGGGATACAGTACTAAGACAGTGTCACCACGCTGCACAATCAAGGTAGACCTTCAAAAAGCGTACGACTTTGTCAGCTGGGATTTCGTCCGGTTCACGCTACATCAGCTGCAGTTCCCGGATAAGCTGATTGGTTTGATAATGGAGTGTGTGACATCGACGGCGTTTTCAATCATAATAAATGGTGCGCCAGAAGGGTATTTTCGAGGGAAACGAGGGCTAAGGCAAGGCGACCCCCTCTCGCCTTACCTATTTGTGTTGTGCATGGAGATGCTCAATCGTATGCTGAATGAAGGCACTATGAACCCCGATTTTAAATTCCATCCAAGATGCAGAAGACTGAGACTTGTGCACTTAGCTTTCGCCGACGATTTGCTGATTTTTTGCAAAGCTGATATGAAATCGATAAAGGTGATAAAGAAGGTCCTGGACAGCTTCTTCAAGGCTTCGGGTCTTCGAGCTAACAAGGATAAAAGTACAATCTACTTTGCTGGTGTGGACAGAGAAGTGGCAGAGAGCATTACGAGAGAGCTGGGTTCCAGGAGGGTCGGCTACCAGTCCGATATCTAGGCATGCCTCTGCATTCAAAAAGAATTTCTCTTCATGAATATAGTGATCTTACTGAGAAGTGCAATAAATATGTACAGAATTGGGCAACCAGGAAATTGTCGTATGCGGGCAGAATGCAATTGATAAAGGCTGTGTTTGGAGGGGTGTTATCTTTCTGGAATCAGTCAGCTTTACTACCGAAAGGAGTCATTGCAAAGCTGAGCGAAATTCAGCGCCGTTTTCTTTGGAAGGGTACGCTGGAAGGTGGGAAAAATCTGGTTGCTTGGAATGATGTGACAGAACCTTTTGATGAAGGTGGGTTGGACATCAAAGAAATTCTCGGCTGGAATAAGAGCATCTATGCAAAGCTTCTAAGCGACATTGACAAGCAAAATGAGTGTATTTGGGTGAGATGGGCTAATCACAATCTGCTCAGAGGCAATTCAGTATGGGATGTCGGCCCTAAAGCTAATGATTCGTGGCCTTGGAAGGCGCTCCTTGGTGTGAGGGATGAGCTTAAGGAGCTTCTGCAGGCCCATGGAGTCATCGATTGGGATGCTTTACATCATCCAGCTGGAGGGTTGGCGAGTGGGAAGGTCTATGAATTGGTTCGTGAACATGGGGAGAACGTCGAATGGGGGAGCTTCATCTGGAAGCGAGCCCAGTGTAAGCGCTGGTCTTTTGTCGCGTGGCTGGCTGCACGACAGAGGCTACAGACGGGTCGAGTCGTCAAGCACTGGAAGGGCCCAGATGCGGTCTTGTGTGTGCTTTGCCATGAGGAAGAGGAGACGGAAGATCATCTCTGGTACGGTTGCAGAGTAATCAGGGAAGTTCAGAGGAGGGTCTTTGATTGGCTAGGTGTGGGGGTCCGATACAGCAACCTCCGCGAATGGCTAATGTGGTTCGAGGGAGAGCCAGAAGCGAACAAAAAAGGGGTAATGTTCCAAGGAATCGGGTTTTGTGTGCACTCGTGTACACCACCTGGAGGGCGCGGAATCGGGTTATTTTCGGTGGTGAGCAGTTCAGCCCAGCTATTTGCACTATTGAGATTATTAAGGCAAGTCGGAACAGAATCTCCATCAAATGCAAGTGTAGAACGAGGGTGGAGAAACTTTGGGTCAAGCGGCTGATGCATTAGCTGAGGCTTGGGTTTTGAGGATGGATGTATAGAGGAAGTGATGATAGGGGTTATGTGACGAATCTCTTTTTGTGGGGTGGATAGTTTTTGAGGTTTTTGGGAGGTATACACCGTATGTATTTTTCCACGGGACCCTTGGTATTGTCGGAACATGTATCTGTCATTTTTCCAAGTGTGTAACTGGAAATTTATCTTCAACTGCCAGATCTACTTCTTCTTAGCTAAAAACACATAAACCTCAATCAAATTTTTTTTGATATGGCTAGTGGCTACCATAAACAACTCTAAATAAGAACCCAAACAACAAAACATGCAATCAGATGAATAGAAACAGATTTAAGCACAAATCAAGCAAATTTACAAATAGATCTAGCAAAACAGGAGCAGTTGCAGATCGTATGAGATAAAGAGAGGAAATGGAAGAGAGATCAGTCAAGCGAAATTGTAGAGATAAGAGCTTCATGATGCAGATCCCACCAAAAAATCGCACAATGTGAGATGCAAATCCCACCACAAAATCACAGCAAACAGCAATAAACCCTAGATCTACACAAAAATCAAAAGTAAAAATGGACAACCCCACAATCCTAAATCTCCAAATCGGATTAGCCATACATTTCAACAACTGAAGCAAAGAAAGAGCACAAACGAGAAAGGAAGGAGGCCATACCTGTTGCTGAGAGAGCGAAGAGTGATGTCTTCCAGAGAGAGCGAACAAACAAGGCACTCCGACGAGCATGGGGTTTCAAGGATGCTTGCAGGCGGCGTTCGTTCTCTATATCTAGCTCCATCGCCAGGGATTGTATTGGCCGAAGAGAGAGGAAGAAAGCGAGAGTGAGAGACAGCAGAGAGAATGGGAACGGAGGAGAGATTAAAGAGATGGGGGAGGGTGGGTAGATCTGGTGGTGGCGAAGATCCCGACGATAGAGAAGGAGGAGGAGGTGGTGCTCTGGAGAGAGGAAGAGCGAGGTCGGGGTCGGGATGGGGTTCAAGAAGACAACAAGACGATGGCGGTGAGCGGGTAAGAAGGCTGGAGCAGAGAGAGGAGGAGGAGGTCTTATCTGAAGAAAGGTCGTCGGAGCGGTGGAAGGTCGTCGGAGCTGGAGGACAGTGGAGACCGGAGGTGATTGAGAAAGTGGTGGTGCTGAATGGGAGAGAGAAGTTGAAATAGCAGGCAGTGAAGTGGAGATTGGGAAAATTTTCAACTGTTATAATTTTCCTGCAAAATTTGAAACCCTTCGAAAAATTTTAAGTGTTACAATCCCGCTCGTTCAACTTAGAAAATTCAAACCCGTGCCCATTTTAATTTATTTAAAACAAACAAGTTGACATCTGTTATAAAAATTGACCGTTGTTAAAACATAATTTAACATCACAAATTTAATAATTGATGTAACATACTAATTTAACATCAGCTGTTTTCTTAACAGACTTAAAACACGTGATGTCTAATTGCATAATTCTAGTAGTGCCCCCACGAGCTCTCTCCACTAATGCACCTATGATCTTTCTTATTGTTAATCAACCTGCTTAATTCCTTTTTTTATACTTAATCAACTTGCTTATTTCCTTTTTTTGGCTACCCGAAAACAGTTTTTTTTTAATTCTGGTTAAGTGATTCGTGAATTTGCACTAGATTGTGTTGAATTAATGAGTCCCTTGTTGATTTTCAAAGTCAATGTCTTCTGTTAAGTCTTGATGTCGTTATGGAGTAGATTTCTTTGGTTGTTCTTAGATGTCCTTCTCTAAATTCGAGTCTTGATACTACCTCCGTTCCACAATACATGTCCTTTTACTTTTCAGCACGTTTTTTAAGGAGCGAAAAACTCTATAAAATATTATTTTTTTAATTAATTTTTTAATATAATTTGATACTTGTTACTAATAAGTATCAAATTATATAAAAAAATTAATTAAAAAAATAATATTTTATAGAGTTTTTCGCTCCTTAAAAAACGTGCTAAAAACCAAAAGACCATTTATTATGGAACGGAGGGAGTATTTGCATATTGGTATGTGCTGAATTTTTTTACTTTCTGAGTTTCAGTGTCAACAAATGCTATTAAAAGTCAACTTTGATGGTGATGATTAATTTTAAAATCATTCATATCTAATCAGATAGAAGCTTCTCTTTGCTTTTTTTGGGGAGGAAATTCTCATTGATTTTAGGTCTCCGAATTTTCTCTTCACTATCAGCTTCTATGTTAGTGATTCAGCGTAGACGTTATTTGACATTTTGGTTGTCATTTGATGTCGCTATTGGGGTTCTTTTCGGGTCTCGGTCGTTAAAACTATGCTGGTAAATTCATTTTTGTATATATTCTTTTAACATATTAATCAACCAATGAAATGACCTTGTCAGAGGGTTTGTTCTTTTTTCTGAATCAATTCAACATTGTCAAATAATGAAAATTTATGCACATTCATGATAGTTATGGCGATAGTGATGCTCCCATTTCCGAGTTTCTTAAATCTGTTCCGATAAATCCAGCAGTTTACCTCTCTGAAAGCTGGAATTTAAGCTGCCAATCATTGAAGGTTTTGATTACAAGAATATGGATGGTGTATTTCTAGATAGTCTATTCAAGAAATAAAGCGAATCGTGTAGTGGTTCAGCTGTCGAAGCGACTCAATTCTAGGTATAGCTAAACTCTCCGTGGCTGATGGAACATCTTTATGCAGCTGACTGTTAAGAGAGTTGATGTGCAAAAGACATGCAAAATATAGTGTATGCCTATCTATTGTGAAACATCAGTTTGGCATTTCCATTTAGGCATGTTCTTGTTAGCTCTGATTTTTGCTTTCTTCTCTTCAATTAGGTTTGTCTACAACTTCCTCTGTTCATCACCTCTTCATCTATTCGCATTGTCACCGGCTCCAACAACAGTGTCCATTCCCTTTTTTGTGGCAAGTTATTTCAATTTTTCATCCTCACTCCCATTTTAATTTGATGGCTTGTTTGGATTGTTAATAAGTATGAAATTATGAAAAAATAATATTAAAAAAGTTACTATTTTATATACTCCCTCGGTTTCAAAATAAAAGTCGATTGGACTTGAGTTGAGCAGAATAAACATAGCTTGCAACAATCAAGGATTGAGGTCTTGGAATTAAGGGCTATGACCTTTAAATTGAGGATTGTGGTCTTTAAATTAAGAATCGGGGACTTGAAATTGAAGTTTAAGGCCTGATGTAGTTTGTTGAAATTGAGGATTGAGGACTTTAAATTGAAGTTTATAGGCTTGAAACTGAGGATTGGGTACTTTAGATTGGTGTGATTTGGGATTTGATTTTGTAATTAAAGAATCGGGTTTTAAGATAAAATTTGTTCTCTCTTTGTTTTCATCTGTGTGGTCGCGTATATGCTGTTGGGTGATGGTGCTATTGCACTTTATAGAACTGATTTTTCTGGGAGGGGAGAGTTGTCTGGTAGACAAATGCATCTCACTAAATTCTTGAGAAGCCTAGAAAATTTAAGAGAAGAGGTGATGGATTATGCCTGTGATTTGTCGATGTCTGTTTGTGAATTGGAACCTGAAGGAAAAGACAATAAACAATGCTTATTTAACATGTCGAAAGATACAAATTTGAAGGAGAACTAAGGAACTGTTTTTAGAAATTTACATAATAGGAGGGGGGAAATAGCAGGGTATACCTCATGAACATATTTATTTCCCTCGACATTCAACAAATCATGACATATTGCATCACAGGTCCACTCATGTATGATAGGAGCAATCTAGAAACATCAACAATAAAAATACGCAGCACAATGTATGGTCCATAATGAGCAATTCACATGTTTCAGTTTGTGTAAATGTACGGATGGCTGTCTTATAGTTCGTTAAACAATTCCACACTCCGACAGCTAGCTTTGTAGGAGTAAGATCACTATATTTAGTCATAGTATCCGAATAAAGAGACTTGGCAGCACGGTAACGCACAAAAGGAAGCTCCCGTATATTCAGCCAAACTTTAGGAATTTGTTTTACTTGGGACTTAAACCACGATAGAGGGGAAAAAACTTTACAACACCTGTAGCGAAGCAAAAACTGTAGCTGTTCTGTTGGCCATCACATTCAAGCGTGCGTCGCCTTTCCGATGATTTTCCTCATCACTGAAGAGATCCTCTTTTTTTTAAGTAGGCAAACATTAGGGAGAATTACATCAAATGTAATTCACTCCCTGGATCATCCTAACGGATGATGGTACAAAGGTCCCTGAAGAGATCCTCTTAAGGCCCTCTCGTTACGAGTGAGAAAACCCTATCAACAAATTCAAATGAAATATTAGGCAATGCTGGGGGAACTCAATAGCTGTTATGCTAAATCAAGTATGATTTAGTTCTGTAATATTTTCTTTTGGTGCTAAAAAAACAAGTTGTTCTTTCTATTAGTCAAGCTCATATGAGTTGGAAATTTTCATTTTCATCAAGTCCAATATATAGATACAATCAAGTTCTGCCTCCAATATATTAATTGTGATAACGAACATGACAGAGCAGTTTGCTGCTTAAGCAGCCATAACTCAGAAACCGGGTCCAGTGCGTGATGAAGTTCTTGCTGACTTCTACAATAAATGGCAACACGAGTTTTTGGTAAGATATCTCTAATTTACTGCAACGAAAGTTCTCTGCATCAATTATAGTGTTGGCCCTATTGTTCCTAGTTGGTTAGCAGTTCAACACCCAAACGTACACCATTAGTTAAATGTTAAGAAGCATGAAATTTGAGAAATATCCTTTGTTCAAACATATTTAATGTTTGTTTGAACTTACATTACTGTTATTTTATATTTTTGTACGTTCTTTATAGCACTAAAGTATTTATGGATGTAAAATCGATAATGTCATAATGGGCGGTTAAATGATCCTTTGCTCATAATGGGTGTTGTTTTCTGTTCCAAAGTGACATTTATGAATTTTTGGAAATTTCCCTATACCTTTCTATATGCTTCTTCACAAACCACAGGTAGAACATTATATTGTTCTCTGAGTAATTGTTTTGCACTCCTTTTCTTCACCAGGTTGTCAACAAATGGTTTCTTCTCCAAGCAATATCGAACATTTCAGGAAAGGTGAAGAATATCAGGACGTTGCTAAATCATCCTGCATTTGATCATCGCAATCCAAACAAGGCATGATACAACCACCATCACTTTGTACTTAAACATCATATGACTAATTGAATCCGCTGCGAGCTTCTAAATGACATCTTAAATCCTATGTGCAGCAGGTCTACTCCCTCATCGTAGAGTTCTATGGATCCCCTGTTAATTTCCATGCCAAAGACAGGTCATACTGGTTGTTCATATGGCTTGCCTCAACAAACAAATTTGCTATGAACAAGGCAAATTGGAATTGGACCATCTAACAAACCATATTAATTTTTACATGTCTGAATTGGAGTGTAATTTTTTTTTTGTAAAAGTCCGAGTAAATGGGATGAACTCCCATGATTCATGCCGTGTGATAGAATTTGAGAGATATACGGATTACCTCTAATAGAGGAAGCGAAATATGGATTGTCTTGCCTTTGAATTTGATCACCGGTACTACTACATAAATGATCTAATGTAGCAGTGGGTTATGGCGATTTCATTTAAGTGGCGTTATATGTGGTGGTTTTCAGGATGTATCACCGTTCTAAATCCATTTTTCATTTCCAAGGCTAAGGTAGCGGTTTTATCAATCTAGTGTGGCGGTTTTTAAAAATATGAAAAATAAAGCATATGTAGCGTTTTTTTATGAGTCATAGGTAGCGGTTTTTTCCAATAGTGGAAAAATGGGCGCTTCCTTCAACCCTCAAAACAAATTTTAGGGGTAATTTATTTTTTCATAAAGAACAGTCGCACTCAGAGGTTTGCAATTTTGCTAGCGTCTCCTTCCGGCTTCCTCCACCAGCCACCACTGCAACCCCGGTCGCTGAATCCAGCACTGGTTGTCGCCATTCACCACTACCGTCGGAGCAGCCGGCCACGGCCCACCACCGTACCACCACAGCCCCACAACTACTCTCGCTTCTCTTGCTCGCATCGATCTTCTGGTTCGACAGCAGCAACCATTGCATCCAGTAACTCCCTCCGGCCACCGGCACAACCTAGCCACTTTATCCAGCCTTTTGTCTGGCCACAGTCCTTCTCCTTCCTCCATTGAAACTTTGAGGTAACTTTCCCTAAATCCCCAAATTTCTAGGGTTTTCGAATTTGATAAATGATAGAAATTTTGGTATTAAGTGTGTGATTGTTGGTTCTATTGTGAGGATTTTGTGATTATCAAGGTGATCCTTTGAGTTTTTACCTTGGAATTATGTCTTTGTATGCTAACTGCACGAACGAGAATGCAAAAGGGGAATTGTGTGCAAATCCTCTTTTAATGTTTTTGTGAGTTTTAAATTGAAATGAAAATTTGATTTGTGTGTTCTTGCTATCTCAGTGCACAATCCTGGGTTTTCTAGGGGTTTGGACTCCAGAGCATGGGTGTTTGATTAAGGTTGCTAGCAAGGATTATTAATTTTCTATTGGCGATGCTCTAATTCTTGTATACCCCCAATCATCTAGAAAGAAGTGTTGTAAATGCAAGAGAAACCATCTTTGTGCCTAAGGATTCCAATTGGACCTGCTTACATTCCCCAAATAAACAAAGAACTGGTAAGGTTTTACTTCATTTGTTTATGCATTTTATGTTCTTGAGCACATCATTTCATGTTTTGAATATGAACAATTGCACACTTTTCTTAGATGTTTTTAAAATTGTGACAGTTAACTCTTTATCACTACTTGCGTAATAAAGGTGCCATCTTTATCTTTATTTTCTTAAAAGCAGGAGCCACACCTAAGGGACTTTTAAAGCTTATGGATGTGATAGGCTTAACTATATACTATGTTCAAAGCCAACTTGAAGTAAGAGGCTAAAATCTATGCCTTTTTTTAATGTTATATCTAATATTTAGCTTAGTCATTTAAATGCTTCTTTCCCCTTAAATTTAGAATTGTAGGACGACCATGCTTTAATTGAAACCCTTTAAAGATATTCAAACAAAGTTCTCTTTCTAACTTTCTCATTTATCACAAGTTCAAAAGTCTAGAATCTTGTTCCTAAAAAAAAATAAGTCTAGAATCTTGAAATGCATCTTAGTTCACATCCAAATAGGATTTATAAAAATCACCTACTTCCAGTTGAAAATATTAGTTTTGTAAAGGCTCGGATTTTACAATCCTAATTTTGTCGGAAAAAGGGAATTAAAAATGAATTTAAATCGGACTTAAAACTCGTGTAGCGGATTCCGACCAGAAGGTAAAATTCGACAAACAACTTCCGTCCTTTGACCTCGAAAATTCAAAATAATTATCAGATGGCGATATCCTTGTCTATTTTAAAAATCTAACCGATCGAGAAAGCGAGAGTCAGAAAAACTAACCTTCGGAAACTAATTTTAGGATTCAAAATTCGCATATTCGGTATTTATTCCCGGGTATTGGTTTAACCAATTTCACACTTTACCCTCCCACTCCCTCCTACCTTACCCTGCAGCTCGAGACCATCCCTCCCTCACCTAATCTTTCATGTCATAAATCTCCCCATTCTCTCCATTCGTTTCAACCCCTCACGCCATTCCTCCTCTGTATCTCACCTCCTCCATCACCCTCCCTGCATTCACCATTTCACCACCTCCCTTGTCCCCATTCCGCGGCAGCAACAGTCTCGACCACCACCACGCCTGAGCACCACCAGTGGCAGCTCCAAGCTCCCCGTCACAACCAGCGGCCATTGTCATCACCATTTCGTCGCCACCATCCCCAGAGCCTTCACCACCGTCACTGATCGCCACCACCATCAATCCCTCTTCCTCCTCCGACCTTCCTCGACACCTCCAGCAGCAGCAGCGCCACCAAGAGCAACCGCGTGAGCCACCGCAGCGCCAACGCCTCTTTCTTTCCCCTGTTTTCACGTTCGAGGTCGGTAAGTTCGATATCTTGTTCGATTCAAAACCCCATAGAAGCACACCCCTTTAACCATCCTTTATTCTTCTCAGGGTGACCCCAAGGTTCCTCCCCCTCCGACGTAGTGAATCGAGCCTCCGATAAGCTCCGACGAAGCTCCGAAGTCGCGAACTCCCTCGGTGAGTTTCCACTTTTCCTCCCTCTGTTCCCATTTGATTTCGGTCTTGGGTCGGGTTGTGGGCGAGTGTAAGTGTTGTGAGATGAGTGTGGGGAGTCGGGTGGGCTCGAGACCTCCGTCGAGAGCTCCGACGATCTCAAAATTGGCGATGGGCTAGGCGAGGCTCAGCAGCGAGGCGAGCGCCGGTGAGCAGAGGCGAGAGCAGCTGGACGAGGGAGGCTGAGCAGGCGAGCCAGCGGGCGCGGGAACGAGAGCTGACCAGCGACGTCGAAGATCCAGCGAGTGAGGAGCCGGCGAGAGCAGGTTGAACGCGAGCAGGCGTCAGGCGGGATTCTTCTTTCGAATTCAGGAGGAGGGAGACGCTGATGTGGCTTCGTGGGCCCATCTCCTTAAATTATGTATTTGTTATTTGTTAACCGGGTTGGGTTATTTAAATGGGTTTGGTTCGGTTCGGGTTTATTTGTTTACCTATTTAAGTATTTAATAGTATCTAAAATAAAATATAATATTATTGGGGATTTAAAATATATTATTTGGACTTATAGATTTTAAAAGTAATTTGAAACAGAATTTCGATAAAGATCGGAAAGTAATTTACTAAATAAATTGAAAAAGGAATTTTGCGAGTATTTTCAAGGGTCGGAATTCGTAACTAGTTGATTCGGATTTTAAAACGGTTTTGGAACTAATTTGGGAGTTATACTTGTTCGATGACTAACTAGGATGATAATATGATCGTTTGACTAACGACATGATATGTGTGACTAATAGCATGAATTGTGGTGAATTATTATAAAGGGTTAAATATTGATTACTGATGATGATGATATATATATATATATATATATATATATATCATCATGGAAAGTATGAATATGAAATAGTAATATGTGAATTTGGCTAAGAATGATATAGAGGTTATCTTAAGCTGATGAGATGGCGGATTATATATGTTGAACGGTATGAAATGAGAGATAGTTGATCGTGATGAACTGAAAGTATGGTCGATGCGAGCTTGTTAATTAGCTGTTTGTATGAATGTGTGATATATGTTTCATATGTGACTTGTGTGCCTTGCGTAAATTAGACTTAGACTGATGATGTTATTTATGGGATTACTAGGTGATCTCTGATCTGTTGGATTGCTTGCAATTGCTGATTATTGTTTGGATTCTACGCTTCTTCAGGTAAGTACCTCCGGGGCTTACTCAGTAACCAGTACCTCCTGCCTGATGTGTCATATAGTATGTAGGTGTTTCATATGCATAAGAGCATGCCATGTAGTATCATGCTTAGGAATTGCACTTACGAATGAGCATTCTTATTCTGTATGCGTTTGAATACAGAACGGCCGTTATCTGTGAGTCCTAGAGTCCTTTCTAGGGTCATAGGGCAGCCCAGCTTCATCGGGTGTTGCCCTCCTTGAGTTATATATATATATCACGAGATACGAGATGAGCATGAGATACGAGATGAGCATGAGATGCGATATGATGATGAGAATTGATATGCTATAGTATCGAACTGGCCAGTCTCCACCCTATCAGGAAGAAGGGTGGTGGTAGAAGAGGGATATACCACTTGGTATTCTTTGTTAAGGCCTTACTTAATATTCTACATATATGAATTAGGAGCATGGCAGTGTGGTTAAGATTTCAGTATTGCATGAAGGCATCCTTTATTCTAGGTATAGGCGTATTATATGTCCTCAGCGCGGTCAGAGGACCCGCGGGCGGACTCTTGGCCTGACTTGGTGGTATAGTTTTAGGTACCCGATACACTGCTTGATTTTGTGCTGTTATGACGGGGTCTATTCTTATGGCGGAGAGTGAGTGTTTGAAACCCGACTTCACCAGATTCATGCTTTTGGGATTTCTCCCTAATTGTACTCTGTTTTGACCCGGCTCTGCCGTGGCACTGGTTGTATCATTTTCAGAACGTATGCCCTTTGCATGATAACGGATTTCCTGCGTTGTAGACTTAGGACAGGTACAGGGGTTTACCCCGGGGTCCCCAACGGACCTTCCGGATTTGGGTGCGAAATCCCGTTTTAAACTGCACATCTTCGATTTCAAACCTTCAACCTGTACTCGGGGCGCAAGATCCTAACGAGGGGTTTCATCCCTCGAAACGTAACTCGGGAATCATAATCCCGGGCCGTTACAAGTTTTAAGTATCAGCTAGCACCTCAACTAATCCATCAAATTCATATATTTGAAGAAAAAATGAATGAAAAATTTAAGCTTTTCTATACATTTTCTCATGGTGTATTTTTTTTTAAAATATCTTTGATCCTAAAAGTCATCTCTATATCATGAGTTTTATCGATCTTAAGCCAGGTGTTGAAGGCAGATTATGTTGTGATAATGCTTATAACATGTAGTAGGTAGCAATGAGAACAAGAAAATGTGCTAATCATGGGAAAAGGACTGAGTACCTGAATTTTAAAGTGGTTTATTAGTCAAATATTAAATTAATACCCCGTAGTAAATTTGGTTTCTTAGCCTATCTGAGCAAAACATTACATCCATGGATAGGGAGGGCAGACTAAGGAAGCCTTATTTTTCTGCCAATCCAATAGTCTCTTGTATCTTGTTTAAACCTACAGAACTTGCAGAGTCTCACAAGTCATAATTCATACCCAAGTGATTCCTTGTTTGAAATAAGCTTATTTTTTCTATTACCTTGTGTATTCAGCCGTCCAGATCAAATGTTATGACTAAGTGGTCAAACTCAGCATCTCTCCATGATTTTATTTGATAGATATAATCAAAATTCATGTGCTTTTACTAATGCTAATTATTTTTCTAAAGGTCGAATGGAAAAGAGGTGTAAGCAATAAAAATTGTGTGATTGGAATATATTGTGTCATGCTACATATTTGAGCACCATCATGACAGAAAAAAAAAGGTTTCTTCCATTTACCTCTTTTTATTGCCTAGTGACATGTTCAGATTAATTCTTATTTGTTATTACTTAAAACATTGATTGGAATTGAATTTTTTGAAAAAAATTAATCTAATAATGGTAGAAGTAAGGAATTTAGATTAATACGTATCTATTTAGATTTATCAGATATATCGATGCATTTGGATTATCAAACCCTAGTCATTGATGCTAATAATAGAGGAAATAGTGGAGGTAATGCAAACCTAAAATTAGCTAATTCCATTTAAATAGTCCTAGCTAATTAATCAACTTCAAGGTATTTCACTCGTAAAATTCCAATCTTAAAAAATGTTGATTGAGATTCACCTAGGTTTTTTTATTTGGTTTGATTGAAATCGCTAAAATTAGTGTTTAATTATTCTTTAATGAATTCAAATGGTGATTTCTCCTAATTTCATTTTTTCGGTTAATTTCACTAGATGATCATGTGACCGAGATGAGTGGATCTCCATGTTCTTGTTTCGGTCCTCACTTTCTTGCTTAAATTTGATTTCTCTGGTTATTGTAGGGAGTGAAAATAGATGATACAAATCAGTAGTTGATTATATGTGCTTGAAAATGTAATTGCATTAACCTATATGGAATTGACTAGCAAGTTCAAGAATGGCCTACTGGTACTAGTTAGTTCAAGAAGTTGCCAACAACTTATAAGTTATGTAATGGCATGATCAAGATCAAACTATGGGTGTGTTTTTAATTGAGAAGTATGTGTATTAGTAAATCTTCTCTTTGGTTATGTTTGAATATTATATATCCTTAATTTTTTTAACAGGATCAAATCAAGATATTGCATTTTCGTTGACCTCGTGGGCAAGTGTTTGATTTGTCCTTTGAAGAGTATGCCCTATTTTGTTATGTACTAGTTAGCTAGTTATTGTATCCTTTAAGCACTGCTATATTATGTTAAGGTCAATTTTCACATATATATACACTTGGTTAGTTTGTGCTTTAAGGTGAAGTTGCGCATAACTTCACCTTAAAATACATACTAGGTGCTTTAAGCACTTGGCTAGTTTTTGGTATCTTTTTGTATGAAATCTTGCTAGCTTGAAGCAAATCTACAATTGATGGTAACTTTACAAGGATGAAACTCATTTTGTATATAATGATATTATGTTGATTATGTGGAAGTGTATGTATGAATGTGGAATTAATTTATGGATTGTATATTTATATATTGATCACAGGTCAAAGCAAACATATAAACCGCCACTATTGCAACTCATTGGTTGTTTACAAACCCAAACAACTGTTGCAGTAGATAGCTGCAAACCGCCACAAAACCTGTTGCAGTAGATAACTGCAAACCGCCACAAAACTGTTGCAGTAGATAACTGCAAACCGCCACAAAACCAAAAAACCGCTGCATCATTTAAAAACCGCCACACAAGCGCTCATAAACCGCTACAACAATGGATATAACCGCTACATTAGTTGATAAAACCGCTACTGAATCATCTAGAGCAAACCGCTAGGTTATGTCATTAGGTAGCAATTTTTTATCTCTTATGTGGTGGTTAATGAGCTAGTCTTAAAACCGCTACCTTTGCTTTAAAAACCGCCACATTTAAGCTAATGCAGCGCGAGCTGATGTAGCGATTTAAAAACCGCCACCTTAGACTTTATATAGCGGATTTACTACTTTATATAGCGGTTTTTGGCCGCCACATTAGCCTCTTAATGTAGTAGTGTGGGTAGATCTCCATAGCCCTAAATCTCGTTAGAGATTCAGAAGCAGTGGAGAACCTACGATTCACAACCTACACACCATGGGAGAGCATTGGAGAGGAAGGAGTCTCTCTCCACGAAGGAGAGTTCTCTGTGAGTTTTCTTTCCCTGAGACGATCGTCTGACGAACAGACTCTCTAAGGTTTTTTGAGATCAGGAGAGAGGAGTTTCTCCTTTTTTTCTCTTTATATATTAGATAAATTAATATATAGCGAATATATATTATTTATCCTAACATTAGCTAATTCTTAACGAATAAGAATTACTTACCTAATTACTTAAATTAGGCTTTTATCTTTTAGGCGTACATTTAATTATGTCCGAATTATATCAAATAATTCTAACATCTCCCACTCGCACAAAAGATCATGTTCCTCCAAAACTCAATCTTATACTTGTCGTGTATAGGCCGTGCGACCCGGCAATACCACCTGCATATAAATCCCGTTAGGGGCTAGGTCACAACGTTAGTTGGAAAAATATTATTGCATCCCTAGGATTATCTTTCATCGGACTAGTTGACACACAAAACTGGATCCCTCTCAGTTTGGTTCAACTATAATGGCGATTCACAACAGTACGTAACTGCCGGATCCAACAAATCCCATTGTCGTCAATGATTACTCATAATACCTTCCTTTCGCATTGGAATTACTTTCATGTAAATGATGACCACTTTCCCAGAAATGCCCACTTAGACCGCATCACTCATGGCCATCGGAACACAACCAAAGTAGCGCATCACCACCACAATCAGTAACCCAAGCCGTTAGTCACTAAGGGCTGCCTTGTTTACATATATCTTAGCTCACACAGTGATAGAGACGAGATCAATCTATCACCTCATAGGTTCGACTAGCACACACACGTATGACAGTGTGCTACAGGGAGCGCTTCTTTAAAGCGTTGTCCACTCAACCCGTAAAGGTGTTCATCTCATAGTCACGCAGACTTGAGAACTATTTTACCCTACAACACCTTGCTTTTCTGAACCAATGGGCGCAGGAGCATAGTTACGAGTCATATAAATAACTTACTATAAATTACCCATTCAGTCTTTCCCAACCGGAGAGACTTCATCCTGACATCCAAAGACAGTCAAGGCGGTTATCATCTCATTCCGTTCCCATAAGAATTGAGATACCTTACACCTACAGTGACGAACACTTATAGGAACGTTTGTTCGTGTGAGAGAACAAACTATGGTTCAGTGACATGTAACATATTTCATATTTACATCACTAGTTTTCACCATGTCATTGTCACAACATATAAGTGAAGACCAAGGTCTCCCACTTGCTAAAAACTCAAATCAGAGAGGTGGCTCGCATAACCATCAAGAGCCAAACATATTATGACAACGTTGTTCTTGAACAACGTCTCTCCGATTAGACAGGGTTTGATCTGAATATCATTTGATCTCCAACATCCTTTGGAAATCCTGGTATTGACAAAAATGGTAAGTCACAACCCATTGTCATGACATCCACTCACCATATTTCGCCACAACCAAATTTTGTGTTTTCAGGAGAATCCTTTTTCATTATCTCCTCGGAAGCTACTGATGATGTAAGAACCTCAACTTCTGTGGTGGAAGGATAAGCAAGACTGTTTCTTGCTAGACATCAACGTCTCTTCTGCTTGGAGATAAGACCTACAAACTGATGTTGATACATACATCAGTGTCTCCTCCCTTAGATCACTAAGATCCATATCTATGTTCCAACATGGGCATAGACATCATCCACCATAACATAATCCACAATTTATAAGAGTGCTTTTGCAATCATTTACTGTGTTCAATGCATAAGACTCGAATCAGTTTGTAAACAAACACATGTTCGCTTGTCTCATCTCAGCATACAACAGAATGCGAGATTGCACTCAGTTTCTCAAGTGTTCCTCACTTAATCCACTTCCTATACAAGTCCATTTACACATTTTCATATATGAGAATGACATGCCTAAGATTATACGAAATAACCTCATAGACAACTAGCTAATTTCAATGTAACAGATTCACTTGACAATTGTATCAAAGTTGTCATGCTAGAATCACAATATAGTTGGCCATCAGTGTGTCATCTGCAACATCAGAAAGTTAAACTTTCCAATATGACATAGTTACAATGATTCATATTTTGAACACAAAGTACAAAACATCTTATCATTGTCATCTAGATGCATGTTTGAATGCTTACATAGGTATGAGTACAAGACTAGTGTCTTTCTCCAAACCTTAGCAGAAACTTTTCCAGAAAACGAATTTCCAGAAGTCCTCCAACAGATACATGTTTCAATGCTTACATAGGTATGAGTACAAGACTAGTGTCTTTCTTAAAACCTTAGCAGAAACATTTCCAGAAAATGAATTTCCAGAAGTCCTCCCACTAGGAAAAACTTTGCTATCTAGGTAACCAAGTAGAGAGAAGGTTTCAACCTAACTCTCTTGATCTAGGGTATAACTCTCAATGGACCATTCCGCATATAAAGCTTTAAGAACCCAATTATCTCATTGCTTTATGTCTAGGCAGGATAGAAACCAGTGCAAAACATGGCTTCTTCCATAGACTCATTATCTGTCATCACCATCCGCTAGTTGTGTCTAAGATCTAACAATAGATCACATACTCTAAGTGGTGATTAGTGTTATCTCATTTGGATACTTTTAGAGCAACCACATCTAATGCGTTTCTGAGATACCTCGTGTTCAAAACAACTCCCACTCTAAAGTGGTTTCGATATGCTCATATTGTTCTAGATGAAAATCCTGAACTCGAAACACACTTCTTTAGCTCTGAACATTCTCATGAACACTAGATCACGATTGATCCAGAATATCCTGAATGCTAATGTGGCAAGACTTGTATTACAACTATCATAGGATAATGTAATAACTGAACTACCAGAGGCTATGTTGTGGTTTCATCAGTCAAAACTCATCCTAAGTTGTCTTAACAACTGTCTCCCAATCATGATTAAGGATCCCTAAGCTACGAAAACTCATTATCCTTACCAGATTGCTCCCATCAATCTTAGAAGTTCGTATTTCCAAGATGATTTAAGAATGTGATCATGTACCTTGCCTCATGCCTAGTGCACACATTCTTCATGATACCTTTTATCCAATTGGATTTGATGCAACTAAACAGATAAGGCTAAAATATATACGAACCAACTTCTTAAGCTTATTCTATATCTTAAGGTTCACCAAGTGACCCTTAACCATAAGTACATCTCCTAGAGATCCTCTTATATCTTTAGCCTTTAACATGACACTTGTGCCATCTCCAGGAAGTAACTAACCAAGGATTGTCCAACAAATGAACCACTCCACAAATCAGCACAATACGCACTCAGCAGAAACCGATACTTGGTGCTCAGATTTGACCATTTCGTGCAACTTCAGTCAACAGAAGAATTTAAGACAGCAAACCTTTTGAATTTCATCTGATTTCTCCATCACTCAATGTGAGAAAAAGTATGGATATATGTTAACCAATAAGCTCACCTTGTATATCAATATCCATTTATACACCCTTAGATCCATATTGATCTTAGGAGATCATGAAATTCAAACTACACAATAGAATTTGTGCTTTAAGCTTCTAAATTTTGTAGAACGTAATCTACAAAAAAATGTAGTGATCTGTTACAAATAACAGATTACCCTCGAAGACTCAAGAGAAGTGCTTAATGCAATAAGCATCTAATCTCTTTGGACAATCCTACAATGATCATCCTAGACATACCCCAAGGTGTGTCACGTCATTTTCAGATAAAGAAACATCCTCTACTGACAACTCTGTCTTTTCCCAGGTTCAATTGAACCTATTCTCCCCCTCACTAGTAGAATACCTTTTAGAGTATGCATTTGATCTACCCTTTATCACTTTGCAAAGTGGTTAAACTATGCTTCCATAGTGACACTTCTCATGAATTACAAACGTTCAGTGAGGATCAGAAAATACCAAGATCTGAACTTGATATAATCTTATACGATTGGCTTCAGCTAAACCCCGAAGTTCAGCACCAATCCTTGGGTATATCATCTGATCTAGTTGCCTAGTGATCAACTTGAACCAAGTAGATCGCAACTTCATCATTTGGACCTAGCAAAGATTTGCTTACTTCCAATGATCAGATTATGCATAAGTTACAAATCTTATTTGCAACCATTATCACAAAAGTGACAAATTAACCTTTTGTTACTGAACCAAGAATCAGTAAACTTTTGATCTTAACACTTGGACCGAAATCCAATAAGATCCCATGGTATTTCCAATAATAGCATCATGACATCACATGGTCTATATAAGGAAACTTCAGAAGCCCCTGACATTTTTCAGGAAAGCTAAACTTTTATTACTACGATACAAATCGACATAATCTGAGTTCTGCTAACTTCTGATTCAGATCAGTGAATTGAGTATATTACTCGTCTATCACCATTGACCAGAAACATGTTACCCTTTATGCACGAATCATAAAGTAACACATATGATCATTTACCATGGACCTTTGAAGCAAAAACATACTTATAGCATGCAATCAACTCTGTTAGAACACGGATTCATGACGACATAATCGTCCGTCTGACGATTTTCAAACAACGTATGTTTATGGTTATCTTTTGAACTGTACAACTATTGCCTTTTGACTTAATTGGTAAACTGTAAATGTGATCCATCTCAATATATATATATGATTTTTTAGCTAACTAGATGGAGCTCAACATGACAATGGAGGAATAGCTCTTTTTTTTTTTACTTCTTTCAAAATTTTGTTCAAGATGACAAGGGAGGAATAACTCTTTTTTTTTTTACTTTAATTTCATGATTTTGTTTGAGACGACAAAGGAGATCTCTCTCTCTCTCTCTCTCTCTCTCTCACACACACACACACACACACACCAATTTCTAGTTGAAAATGTGATTTCTCAATTTTTTGAAGTTTTTAGTTGTGGTTCAAATTTGCTACGTTAAACATTAGTGATTTGTTTAGATTAATTTGTTTTTAATTTGCACTATGCGTTGAGGATTTCTATATGGTGGTTGTTTTTCTTAATGGTTTGGATGTTAAATTGTTTTGATTTATACCATGGTTTGCACTTTGGTGTTTGAATTTATAACTTTATAGATGGGGTGTCAAGTTCTATTATTGTTTGCACTTTTTTTTTATTAGTACACTATGCAGATTAACACGTGTATTATAATAAGGGCAAATTGCAGAAAACCACCCCTTAAATAGACCCATTTGCAATAAACCACACTTTAAATCCATATTTTAAGGAAACCACCCATTAAAAACTCTTTGTTAGCAAATTCACACCCACCCCTATGGCCCTATCTAGTTTCCATCTAAAATCTGTTAAATACGTGCAATTACTGTTATACCCCTTATTTTTTATATTACTGTAAAATTTATTTCTAAAAATATTTTAAAAAAAAGCATTAAACCGAAGATGTCCTTCTATCTTCTCCCCCTTCGGGCGGCCACTTATCCCTGCCCCTAGAAACCGGAAAGAAATAGGGGATGAGAATTCAAATTATGCAATTACATTGTAGATCTAAAACTACTACTACTAGCATCATGACACCCTTGGAATTTTTCAACAACGATGGGCAAGGAGGCAAGGAAGGAGAGAATTAGTGTGACCACAACCATCGGCACATTCACCATCTCTAATACCCACCATTGATGCCGCTATGACAAAATAAACATCACCCGCAGAGTTTATATGAGAGACAATTAATCAAAGTGGAGTAACCGAAAATTATTTTTTCCCCTATAATGAAGTGTATTGGTTGATGTTGATTTGGGGCTTTTAGTCCTTAATTAAAATTGGTTCATGGATTTTGTGTTTGAATTTACTGGTTTTGACCTAGGGTTTTGGAATTTGGCTTGATAAAGGAAATACCATCAATAGCTTGAGGAGCAAAGAGCCAGAGACTCCTTGGTGGCCCTAGATCTGGTGGGCGACGAGTGGTCGTGGAGGCAATCTTCGGGTGAGGTGCAATAATTATCGTAGAGATGGAGAAAGAAAGTTGGAGGGGAGAAGGAAGACTTATATTTTTTTATTTAATTAGTGTATTTCTATTTTTCAGTAATTGCAAGAAGCCAATAACCTAACGGAAAGTTCACGACAATTGAGGTGGGTGGGACTTTGCTAACAGAAGCTTTTAATGGGTGGTTTTCTGAAATTATGCATTTAAAGGGTGGTTTCATGCAAATGGGTCTATTTAAAGGGTGGTTTTATGCAATTTGACCTTATAATAATGACAACACTTGATTAAGGTTTGCAATGAAATTCATATGGGAGTCGTGACAATAAACAAGGTCATTAATAAGTGGAAAAAAAGTCGTTTATAGTAGGTCAATTTGGAATAATTGGATTCTCGTGATAACACACACGACCTTAAAATGAGTACAATTATAAATCAATCATTTTCTTAAGCCCTTTTCACAATCATTATGTGAAATATATTATGGCCGTGAAAATCGGGTATGGTGTGACATGAAAAAACCCATAAATTATAAACATTTGAAAAGAAATTATCTAATATAGGTCAACTTAGAATACTCAGAACTTGATTAAAAACACAAATGACTTTAAAACGAGTAAAAACATAAATAATTTATTTTCTTCATCCCGGTTCATAGGTATGGTGTGAAATATATTATGACGAGTAAACTAAGGTTTCAATATTAAATACATGATTGTGCAAAATATTTAGATAGCAATGGATAAATTGTTTACTCCACTGATGAAATTTGTGAAATTGAAGATTATAAATTATTGATCAAATTTCATCATAAGATATTGGTGTTATTCAAGTGAAATAGAATGTTATAAATTATGATTTGATGAGTTTAATAATTGCATCTAAGTATTTAATCATTGTGCTTTGATGAGTTTAATGTTTTGGCCTCTTAGGGTTCATACTTAAACATAAAGTATCCTTTTCTAATTAAGGGTCTAAGACATTATAAAAAACACATACTAAATATTTTTTTTATTCTTTAGCTATATAGGTTTTATACATTTAAACTTAAGATATCTTTATCAAATCGGTTTATAGTTTAGACTAATTTAAAAGGTGTAACAAGATGTGTAATAGATAAAGTATCATATAGAATCCAAACTCAATTTTCTTAAGCCAAAAACTATAAGATTTCTTTTCTTGGTCTTCAATTAGGACACATGTTAGGAGAAGAATGGAAACGTCTGATTTACTATTCTTTGTCAAATTTGAAGTATCGATCATCTCAAGAAAAGAAAATTTCAAAGAACAACATGACGAGATGCATGGGCAATATGTTAGTATCGATCAAACTCAATTTTCTGATGCATGAACAACATGACGAGATCAAACTCAATCGAAAATATTATGAAAAAACTCGAACAAGGTTCGGTCAAAAATAAGAAAGTTGTAGGGGGTAACAAAATCTACTGTATCGATGTTGGGAATTCTTTGTGGGAATGCTGACTCCAATGGACATGTTACCAACCCAAGTAGTTGATCTTTTGTTGGCAGGCAGAATTAAGGGTTGCATAGTATATTCTGCTCCGATTGCAGCCCCCGATCCTCCCATTCAACCAGGATGACAAACTATCTCCTGCATTCATTGACCGATATTTTTTATTACCAAGAATGCCAATGTAAACACCACCGTTTGGAATATTTCAGCGCACTCAGATCCATCATATTACTATTCATGTTGATTGTCGTATTTACACTCCTGACCATGTAAGTATAGTTCCTCAGTTATAGAAAATTCTACATGAAATATCTAGGGGTGTCTTTTGTGAACTGGTAATCATTGAAACATCTCCAAAAAAATATATTGAAATCATCCTATCATTATGACGAACTTGGCAGTGATCTCTAATGCCTTTTTTTCCTGCATATTTCGTTAGCTGAGATGACAAGCAATGACACAATTTTGAGATCAATCCTCTTCGACTACCATGAGCTCTGATTCAAATGCACACAACCTTAAAACAAAATAAAAAACATAATTCTATTATGGTTATGAAAATCAATTTTCAATATGAAATACAATTGGAATAAAAACTCAAAAATACTCGATGCTCATATTCCCTTATGAGATCTCCGCTCTTTCAACTTCCTTCTTTTGTTTATGGTTTCTACTCTACTCCGCCGCACATTCTCGCCCCTTTGAGCTCTTTTGAGCTATCGAACAAAGAGTAGGCGCCAACTTTGTCTTCTAATCTGCATATATTACATCGCTTCAACGACAACGAGCTCCCCAAACACACGTCGAATGCTAGAGCGACTCCGGTAACCTGCTGTCTATAACCTCCCTGGATTGCTACAACTCCACAGATGTGTCTTGGGCCGGGGTTGTAGGGTGAGATGGCGATGTCGGATTCAACGACCTCTTCCTCTCCATCGAAATGACCTTCTTAGAAGTCAATTGAGCTGAGGCGTTGAATGTTCTTATAATGTTTGATGATGCACATCGCCTTGAAATTGAAGGTGTAGGGGACTTGTGTGTTGAATTAACAACCCTCCCTCTAGATGGGCATGTAATGGATCCATTGTTCTTAACATATGGAACTGATGATTGTCTCACACCTCACCATTCTCTTCTTCTGTGCAATCTTTGTAGGGATCCACATACATCCATCCACACTAATCAAATTAGAAGATACCCTATTGGCTTCCTTTATCATATATGCTCTTCACTGTCTCTTCAACCCCCCACCAACACCAATGGCTGAATTCTAAATCTGACATAAATTTGCAAGACCGGGTTAAGATTTGACATATTAAACAAACAATTAGAAAAAAAGCAAATGGGAAAAAAATTAGAAGTGTGGTCTCTTAAGGCTAGCTTGTGCACATAAATATAGGATATTAAATATAATTTTTAATGATTTAGTTAGATCTATAAGGTTTGTACATTTAAACCTAGACTATCTTTTTTTAAATAGTGTGGTCTCTTAAGGCTAGCTTGTGCACATAAATATAGGATATTAAATATCATTTTTAATGATTTAGTTAGATCTATAGGGTTTGTACATTTAAACCTAGACTATCTTTTTTCTCTAATTGGTTTATAACTTAGAACAATTTGAGAGATATATTATGGTATATAACACAGAAAATGTCACAGAGGATGGATTTGCACTAAGTTTATTATGGCAAGAACTATAATGCTTCTTTTCTTTGCTTTTAAGTAGGGCTGATATTATAAGAAGTGTGAACGCAACTAATATACTATTCTTTGTGAAATTCGAATTATCATCATATCGATAGAAGACTTTGTCATGACAACTGAAAACTTCAACTAAGTGCATGTTGAGGAGAATCAAATTTCATACCAGGCTAGATACTTGCTAGATTATGAATATACTAGATTTCACCTCTTTTTTTAAGGCTTTAGCTATACAAGGTTTATACATTTAAACTTAAGGTATCTTTATCAAATTGGTTTATAATTTCAACCAATTTAAGAGGTGTAAAACGATGTGTAATAGAAAAAAGTATCATAGAATATTCGAACTTAGTTTTCTTATGCTAAAAACTATAAGCTTTCTTTTCATTGCCATAAAGTAGAAGAAATGTGGAAACAACCAATCCACTATACTTTAATTTGAAGTATCGATTGTCTCAAAAAAAGACTTCACCATGATACCCAAATATTTCGAAGCACGACAAGGCAAGAAGCATAATCAAAATGGTATATTAGTAAAAAAAATTGACGTGACAAGTATTTTATTTAAAATGTCAAACTTGACCAAAAATATTTCGAAAATGAAGTATGGATCGTCTCGATAAAAGACTTTACCATAACAACCAAAGATTTTGAATAACATCATGGTGAGGGGCATGCGTAACAATTCAAATGAAATATATTAATGGTATGGGGGGAACTAAAACGGTAAATTTCATAAAAAAAAAAAAAGACTCACCCGTACAGAGTACGGGAAAAGAACTAGTTTTTTTTTTTAATGAGAATGCTAAGTTTATTATCATTGAGAAAGTATGGTGACTGATAATGCATATTTAGACAGGCATTATAGAGTAGTTTTAATTGAATTTCATTGTTGTTTGGTTATGTTTTAGAGTTAATTTCATATTTTGCTCTTTTGGCTGGAATGTTCAGAAACTATGCTATTTCGATTGTTTTATGTAGGTTAGTAGTTCCGGCTTGTGCTTAGCTTGGAAGAGTTCTAAATGGAGTGAAGAAGGTCAGCTGAAGTCTACATGTCGCCGTTGCGAGTTCCATGTCACGCCCATGAGTCATCCCGGTTCACCGTGGAGAGATGCACGAGAAAGGGTTTGCTAAACCCCTTGAGTCGCGACCACGAGATCCTTGTCGCGGCGGCGAGTTCGTCCAGAGAACATCAGTTCGAGATAAAAATTCTATCTTCTCGGACGGAGATTTGATCCAATCTTTTAAAGACTTATTCCTTAGGGTTTAAGGAAGATATTTTAAGATAGATTTATTATTACTTTCAGTTTTAATTTTTTTAGGATATTTTATATTATTTTAGGATTATTTCCGCATTATTTTTAAGGAAAGTATCTAGGTTTTCGGGGTCTCTTCTTTCCTATCAAAGAGGAAAGTATCTAGGTTTTCGGGTTTTCGGGGTCTCTTCTTTACTCTTCTTCTCAGACCTTGAATCATATTTTACAGTAGTTCAATCATCCATTCAAGTTTG
Source organism: Persicaria tinctoria (assembly GCA_037127255.1). Lineage (NCBI taxonomy): Eukaryota > Viridiplantae > Streptophyta > Magnoliopsida > Caryophyllales > Polygonaceae > Persicaria > Persicaria tinctoria. Next base: position 66,707,652 of record JBANSL010000002.1, on the reverse strand, counting down.
CTTATTTTTCCATCGATTCGAATGAGATTTAGGTATGCTATGAGTGGCTAAGTTCGTTATTTGTTTCACCTGTGATTCGGAGACTTGGTTCGTAGTTTGTGAGGATTAAAATTAGTTGTTTCCTACTGTTCTTTTGATTTCTCTTACGATTATTATTGATATTGTTGTGATTGGCCTCTATAATAGTATCTTGCTAAGTATTTGTTCTTTCGTCATTGAATGAATTCCGTAGTAGCATGCTTAGGATTGTGAGAACCTTCGTTTGATCTTTGTCCGTGCATACTTGGTGTTATTCATATGTCTAGATTCTTAGGAACTTGTGCTATCTTTATGTTAAATCTTAGTCCGTGCTTATGTTGCGTAAAGGTGTAAGGGATTAATTGTGCTCTTTGTGCTTTAATCTATTCAAACTAAGATGGGAAGACTGTAAGTTAAAGTAAGCATACAACTTGAGTTTATGTCTAGGACCAATTAAGCCAACCAATGTCGATGAAAGCGCATGTGGAACTATTTTCTCCATTGATTTGTTATCAAAACCATCATCTTTATGTTTTGTTTTTTCAATTGCAATCTTGATCTTTAGTTCTATTTCCCATATTGACTTGGTTATTTCCCACTTTTTGGTAAAGTAACTTTTAGCTTGAGTCTTACATTTTCATGTGGGATCAACCCTGCACTTATCGCTATACTTAGTTATTTGTGTGGGAATTTCTTTGGCGAGGTTTACACACGACGGTTTACCTCATGCCAAATTTTAGCGCCGTTGCCGGGGAAATCTCTTTGATTCATTGTCTAATTGTTACTTTACTTTGGTGTGGACCATTGTATGGTTCACACCCGGGCTACTGCCGCATCTGTTTGTCTTTGGATCCATAAATTGAACGCACACTTTCTAGGTTGCGAAGAGATCACTCTTCCATCTCAGAAAGCACAGAAGAGATGGGTGATAATGTGAATAACCCGAATGACAACAACAATCAAGTGCTGAATGAGAATGAAAAAAACAATCAAGTTCTAAATAACGTAGGTGATCCTCCAAAGAGGACTCTACAAGAGATTAGGGAGCCGAATCCGAATGTTCAACCTTTGGCTATTGTATTCCCTGATCTTCCTAAGGGTTCTTGGTTCAAGTTTGTGTCAGGATGGACTGGTTTCCTACCTTACTTTTATGATCTTTAGAGCGAGAATCCCAACAAGCATCTCACTATGTTCCATGCTGTCTCCGACCGCATCAGAGTTGGTGGTATGAATAATGATCAGATGTTTTTGAGAGTCTTCCCCTTCACTTTGAAGGATGCAACCAACAATTGGCTGTACTATCTTCCGGCTGGAAGTATTCGCACCTGGATTGAGCTGAAGAAAGCGTTTTTTGAATAAGTACTATCCGCTACGGGCATAAATCAGTCGGATGTGTAGGATCACTGCAGATTCCATAAGAATGGTGAACTTGTTTAACAACTTGATTAACTCATTGCAATGCCATGGTAACTGGTAAGCCTACTCATTTGCTCCCTCAGATCCAGGTAATCATCTTGTGGTGGGTTGGCTCGCATCCTTAAGACTCCTCTAGCTCCTAGAGTCTTAGAGTAATACTTAGATGAATTCGCAAGCCTCTCAAACATATCCATAGCTTCATCTAGCTTCTTAAGAAAAATATCTCCTCCACAAGCATTATTCACTAACCCTCTATCTTTATTAGTCAGTCCTTCATAAAGTGCAAGGACTAGATCATCCTTAGTGAGTCCATGATAAGGGCATGCAACAATAGTCTATTTGAAGCACTCATAATGTTCATAAAGTGATTCTGTAGCTATCTGCTCAATACTAGTGATCTCTTGCTTCATCTTGTTGTGTCTGCCTAGGATGGTTATGGTCCTCGTCGAAACATTAGTAATGGCCCCTACAATTCCAACTTCAACAATTACCAAGGATTTGACCAAATAATGTTCTAGCAGAATCAAGCTCCTTACCAACAAGGGAGGTCTCCACTCCAACAATGGTCCCTTCCTCAAGCCAATCCAGACCAAGGTGAGACTCTAAGGATGATTATGGAAAAGTTGAATGCTTATGAGAAGACCGTGGGGAAATTGGCTCTTGAAGTGGGTGAATTGAAAGCTAAGACGTCAAACTCGATCACTACCTTCACAATCGATCCCTCATCCGCCATGTGAGAATGTCAACGCCATACATCTAAGAAGTGGTAAGATCCAACCTTTCAACTATCAAAAAGAAGGAGTTGTGGAGGATTGGGTAGAGAGTGATGAGGAAACCCATGTGGGCCCCGTTTCAAAAACCGTAACCCGTTATCCCGTTGCCCTTTTCCCCATATCATCCCCTAACTCTACCAAAACCCTAAAACACAAAACTCACAACCTCCATAGCCGTCCCAAGCTCTCCAACACCCAAATCTACCTATTAATCCCCATCCCTCTCCAAATCAAAATCCAAGCACATATTCAAACTCCCGACGTCTCGATCTACTAAACCAAACTAAAATTTCAACCTTCCACCCACATCAAATCCATCTTCTATCTTCCACATCCACCCAAAATCACTTCCTTCAACTTCCAATCAATAGATCTGAGTGTTTGTGTTGAGTTTTGGTGAAGATTTGTTGTGAATCCAACGTCGGGAACGAAAAGAAGGGGATTTGAGCCGAGCTCCGATCGCTACAGTGACCAAACCCATCTCTGTTGTTCGTCGTCACCACCGCGAGAGCTAATGTCACTGCCGTGAACTGTGCCCAACGAGAGCTCCAGTGAGTTTCAAACTCTCGCCGCCACGACACCCTGATCGTCGCCACGATTGACTGCAGTAGCCACTGATTTTGGTAATTTTTGTCACTTTGTCCTTGATTTTCATGACACATGTTGATATGGAGATGTCGAATGGACTTAGGAGGGATGCTAGAGATAAGTGGAATAGGCTAGAGGGTCGTAAATATGCTTGCCCTAAGCATTTGGATCTTCCGACTCTCCGATCTTTGAGATTGGAGGATAATGTTCGAATGTTTATGGATAAGGGCGGTGTTGCTGGTTTAGTTAACAAGTGTGTACCGACTTACCCTAATCTGGTCCGAGAGTTTTTTGCTACATACAAGAGGGGTAGTAGTTCTTGAAAATTTCGACTGGGTGGCCATAGTCGGAGGTTGTCTTTTGAGACTATAAAAGGAGAGTGTTTGGTATTTCTAGAGAGCCGACGCCAAACTGGGCTGATATTCAGGCTATTGAGATGCCCGAGCAACATTGGCATAGATTGACAGGGTTAGTGATGAACCTAGGACATGATCTGAACTAGTAAATAATACGACTTGTTTGAATTACTTAGCCTTATGGTTCTAAAATGTGTTCTTATGGAGCATGATTGGTGATGTAATTGAACATGTATAATTGAGCTAAAGTATGCTTGAAATCCTACAAAACATTACCCTTGTGAGATTTTTTTAGCCTTATTGGAATCATTTATATTCCTTTTGCTTAATTGTGTGATTTACTCTCCTTATGTTTCTACCTCTTGATATTGACTTCATTAGCTATTTTCAATGCCGACTCACATGTTTGTTGCTTGCGGAATTTATGCTTATATGTTTAATATTTGGCTTTGGTTGCTTTTGAGTTTTGAGTGAAATAAGGTGGCAATGGTTGATACACTTAGTTACTGGATCGACGCATGACACCCATGGGTATGATTCACGCAAAACGGTATTAAAAACTATCCACTAAGATGGAAAGATTGATCATTGAGTAACCGGGTTCATTCATGACACCCATGTTTGCAACTCACGTCAAAATATGTTCAAGTGGACTTTATTCAAGTAAGTTGAGGTGTTGATAGACCGGGGCCATTCATGACACCCATGTTTGCCACTCGCGTAAGGAATACACCAAAGCCGAAAGAAAGCATAGCAAGAAAAGGAAAAAAAAGGAAAAATCGAAAAAGAAAAGAAAAAAAAGAGTGAAATTCTAGAGCAAAATTGCTTATTTTTATTGTTTTCCGCAAGTGTTGGCATTTCGGTGGAGATTTGATTATATTGTTGTCAATGTCTATGACCTTAGTGAATTTTGGATTGAGTTAAGAGTTGAACTTAAAAGCCTAAACACATGAGAGCATGAGTGAAATACATATTCCTTGTGAGGTTGGATGATTTCTACTTCTATGCTTTTATCACTAAATACATGCTAGGATGTTTATTCACTTGATATTGTGCTCCATTTCTATATTGATGTTGTTTTTGTTTAAGGCTATTGCATGGATGATGAACTCATAGGTATAGGTTGCTTTTTATTATTCACTCGATGACTAACAAAGCTTAAGTGTGGGGGAGTTTGATAATGCATATTTAGATAGGTATTATAGAGTATTTTTAGTTGAATTTCATGGTTGTTTGGTTATGTTTTAGAGTTAATTTCATATTTTGCTCTTTTGGTTGGAAAGTTCTGAAATGACGCTATTTCGATTATTTTATGTAGGTTCGTAGTTCCGGCTTGTAGTGAGCTTGGAAGAGTTCTTAATGGAGTGAAGACGAAGAGAAAAGAAGCATTGGAAAGCAAAGGCCAAGAAGAGAAGCACAAGAACACACAGTTATGTCATAAGTCGCGACCGCGAGTCCCATGTCGCTGCCGCGAGTTCCCATATTTCACCATGAAAGCTGCCCGCGAACGGGTCTGCTGAAGTCTACATGTCGCGGACGCGAGTCCCATTTCGCGCCTGCGAGTCATCTTAGTTCACCGTGGAGAGATGCCCACGAAAGGGTTTGCTGAACCCCTTGAGTCATGGTGGCGAGATCCTTGTCGCGACGGCGAGTTCGTCCAGAGAACATCAGTTCGAGATCAAAATTCTATCTTTTCGGACGGAGATTCGATCCAATCTTTTGAAGACTTATTCCTTAGGGTTTAAAGAAGATATTTTAAGATTGGTGTTGGACAAAAATGCGCAATAATCGTACAACACATTTTATTTGATTTTTAATATTTGAGTTCGACCCCTTTTGGTTATCCTCTTGATTCGAAGTCGTATCGATACCAAGATTTGAGTGGTTTTGGTAATTTGGGCTGCACCCGAATTTTAGCGGATTGTCTACGTATCTCTTGGAAGAGAATCAGGCCTCACGTAGTTCCGAGTGGTTAGGTTTGTGTGTTTTATCACCTTTAAGGTTTTCATGCATCATTGGATCGTATTAGGACCCACATTCTCGGAAGGGTAGCTCTAACATAAATCACACTATCATATGCATGAGATTTTCTCGTGTATCACCCGAATAAATTAAGCACACCTTCTCGGAAGGGTTTCCCAACTCAACGGCTATCACTTACATGAAAAATCATATGTATTTAATTTAAATTTGATTTTAACCTCATTTTTATTTTTAAAGTGAATTTAGAGGTGAACGACTGTACCCGACATATTTTTAAGATTTAACATCGAGTTACCTACGTAGCCGTTTGACGGCGTCAAGTCTTTACGTAGTTCTAGCTAAACCGAGTTTATATTTGGTAAAACTCGATTTGAGATTTTGACTCCGTTTTTGTTATTTATAATAAAATGACACTGAAATTTTTGTTAAACCCAATTTCTAATTTTTGTCAATTATAATTTGTATACTTTAGTGGGTGAGTTGTGTTATTAAGCATAATTTTTCAAACTGCATACACGAGAGTGTATCATACATATTGATGGTAGCTATTTGTTAAGCTTTAGTTTGACATTTGCCATCATTTTCCATTGGCCGAGCCCAACCATACACTTGTTTATGTATTTTTTTTAGCCCATTTGACTTATTGTAAAAATTTTCAACATCCCCTGTCTTCACTGTTGCTTTTACTCGGCAACAGACAAATTCACTTTCCTCTTTCTTTCTTTTAGCAGTAGAACACCATAGCCCACGCTCAAAGAAACTATGTGAACTTGAGAGGATCCCGACTTATTTCAAAGGCAACGACTCCCCAAATTTGAATTGTAACCGATGAAAATTTTGGTGAGCGACTTTGATGGTGGGAGCCCGAATAAAACCCGATTAGCAGGAACCAAGCCCGGACGAATTTCAACCACAACCGTCCGGGGCCGGCGAGCTCAGATCCGATGCGCCCATGGCCACTTGGAGGAGACGAAGGTGGCCGAGAGTATCGGTAAAGAGTCCAGGACAGCCACGGCAAGGGCAATCCAGGTTTGTTTTGAAAACCTTATCAATTTGAATTTTTGTCCCAAATCAAAGCTTGCCATTTTGTTTGTTAAACTAGCTCTCTTCTCCTCACATTTCGAATTTGCTCTGACACTCAAATTTGGGACACATTTGGTTTAATTTTGGTCAGACTTGAATTTGATGTGCTTGGGTCAAGGCACATTACGGCTAATTTCAATCGGGCCTCAAGGGAAGACGATGGAGGTTGTTAACTTGTACCCGCAGCTGTCGTTGACTGCATCCGGGGGTTTGCGACTCACGCATTTGGCTTGCCAACTTTTAAACGGGGACTCTTGCACCAAGAGCAATCGCCAAACGGAAGTTGAAGAAACCAAGGACCGAATTCCCCAGGTTTGAATAATTTTTAGTTCATTTTTTTGTTTGCCTCAAAATTTTGTAATTTGAGGTTGTGATACTGATCTTGTCTCACTTGTTGAAGATTCAACACACTTTCTTTGATTAGGATATGCGATCAATCCTTTGTATTGAATTTATTTAGAGTTACAGGCAGTCTGGTATACTGAGATGAGAGGTTTATATTACATCTTTGATTTGTTACCCTCAATTGTGAACCATCTGCTCTTTTGCTATTGTTGTAAACCTCCTTAGAGTGTAATTTGTCTTGATTTGGGTTTGGTTTGCAATTTGTCTTGATTTGGGTTTGGGCTAGGGAAAGGTACTTAAGTTTTTTTTTTCCTGGAAATCATACACAAGGGAGAACCGGCAAGGCTTAGGGGAACTTGTGCCATTTGAGGAGCAACTGTCATGGCAGAGGCATTGGACTTCAATGTCAAATTTTAGTAATCCTCCTTTAGTAAAGAAACCCATTAATTAGAGTCTCAAGTGAGAATCCAGTAGTTTTTTTTAACAGACAATTTTTCCCACCTTTTATCATTGCCTTGCCACCCTTTGTTCCTGCTTTCATTTCGACAGCATTTCGCTCCTGTAGGCCGATCCACACCAGGATCGAGTGTAGCAGCGGAAAAAAAAATTTGAGCTGACTACGAGAGAGAGAACCCTCAACCTATTATGAAGTTGATCCCTAGGCAAAAGTTACCTTATACTTAGGCCTATTATCGAGACCAACCCCTATGATGCAGTGCAATTGTTGATGACTCCTGGTGACATTGAGGACAATATGAAGGTTCTGTTCGATGGTCCTATCACTCGTCCGTTACCAAGGAACGATGGAGCAAGGGTTCAGGCTACCCTGGATCACTTGGCTCAAAGCTACTCCACCAACAAAAGAAATGAGCTTCCGTCCTCAAACAATGCTCATGCAGACTCGACAACATCCGCCATGAGGGCAAGAGAACTCGACATTCACAATGGGCCACTCGAGACCTCGTTATGTCGAGTGGGCCAAGGCCATGTCGAGTACTACCAAGGCCCATGTCGATTTCCATCATGTATGGGCCGAGATATTTTATGTCTTAATTAATTAGTTGTTATTTTATGCAAGTAGATTAATAATGTACAAGATTATATCTCTTCTAGATAAATCTTGTCCCATAAGTTTTAGAATTATATCTTCTTAGGTTTACTTCTATCTTAGAGCTATTTTATTTATCTTTAGATAGTTTAGATCTATCAAAAACACTTTCCTGTGCAAGGAAGGATTGGTTAGATCTTCCATTGCTTTTCTTTTTAAACAAACGCATGTACTTTGAATTTCTCTGATTGAATAGAATTGGAGAAACCCTTTATGGATTAAGGGTTCTTCGATTTCAATCCCAAACACTATCTTCGCTCTTGTTTATAATTATTGTCGGCAAACACCATCACCCTCACCATTCTTGTTACAGTCGGTCAAGACAAACGCAACACAAATTTTAAACCCAAGGAAGTCGTCGCAAGAGACAACCAGAGACTTGGTGACGTTCGCGACCATCCTCGCTCGCAGCGATCGTGACGCGTCTCGTGGCCCTCGGCTCTCGCTCCCGTCCTCGAGTTCTCCTGGCCCTCGCTCTCGCTTCCTCGTCGCGCTGCGACACCGCTCTGAGGTCGAAGCGATCGCTCTCTCGCTGTCTCGCCCTCGCGCACGCTCGCTCTCGCCTCGATCGCTCTCGCACACTCGCCTTCGCTCTCGACCCAGCGAGCACATCCGAAAACCTATCCCTCGGCACTCCCAAACACCTTGAGGCCTAGCGCCTGTGTGCTCAACCTCCTCCGCGCGCGCCAGACCCTCGCACCTTTCTCGCCTTCGCTTTCTTTGTTTGCCTTTTGCTGTTACTTTATTAATTTGAATTAGTTAATTTATTTCCATCGTTATTAGATGTTAGAATTTCTTAAGTTAAGAACTTTTGGATTTAATTAGTTTATTAATTAGTTTAGTTAACTTTGTTAATCAGGAGATATTAGAAGAGCATTGTAAGTTTGGGCAAATATACGCATGGTTCTTGATCTTGAGCCCAAATGCGAAGGATCGGGTATCCCAAACGTATCACCCTAGGTGAGAGTCGTTATATCCAAACCCTTGATCCTCCATTCTTCCTCGTGTACCTGCAAAATAAGTCATAGAAAAAAAGTTATAGGTATAAAGCTATACCTATTTCAATTTTCCAGCAGTTGAACTCTCACAAAAGAATCCAAAGGTTTATCCCTTTGTTCCTTTTCTTGCTGAACCTTCACAAAAGAATCCAAAGGCTGATTTTTGCAGTCCACTTCCGACAAACCTTTAGGGGATCCCTTTTATAGGTGTAGGAGTAGCAGTTACCTACCTCTAGATAACCACCCACTACTCTATTTCCCCTTTTAGTTTTTATTTTCTGGAAAATGGGAATAACTTCCACGTACTGAGGTAATGGGGAGCAGTCGAAAGCTCTCACTCAACTGCAATATTAGGTAGTTTTGGCTCCTTCATTTTTTTATGTGATGGGTTGTTTTGTCTGGGCTGGGCTGATTTACCAATACTTGCAGATGGGCCTTCAAAAAGAAAATTTCTTCCCAAAGAAAAGGAAAGAAAGAACTACCACGTGACATAATTTTTTTGTATTTCATTTATAAAATTTTATAGTCCAACAACTGGTTTATTATTATTTTCACTGTTAATATTTTTAGGATATTTTATATTATTTTAGGATTATTTTCGCATTATCTTTAAGGAAAGTATCTAGGTTTTCGGGGTCTCTTCTTTCCTATCAAAGGGGAGGCACGAAATTAGACTTGGAGAACAACTATTCTCAGACCTTGAATCATATTTTACAGTAGTTCAACCATCCATTCAAGTTTACTTATTTTTCCATCGATTCGAAGGAGATTTATGTATGCTATGAGTGGCTAAGTTCGTTATTTATTTCACATGTGATTCAGAGACTTGGTTGGTAGTTTGTGAGGCTTAAATTTATTTAATTCTTACTGTTCTTTTGATTTCTCTTGCGATTATTGCTGATATTGTTGTGATTGGCATCCATAAATCTTGCTAGGTATTTGTTATTTCGTCATTGAATGAATTCCGTAGTAGCATGCTTAGGATTGTGAGAACCTTCATTTGATCATGAATAAGTAGGGATTTCAACATATGTTTTAATGATCGGTTACCTTGCATACTGGGTGTTATTCATATGCCTAGATTCTTAGGAATTTGTGCTATCTTTATGTTAAATCTTTATCCGTGCTTAGGTTGCATAGAGGTGTAAGGGATTAATTGTGCTCTTCGTGCTTTAATCTATTCAAACTAAGATGGGAAGACTGTATGTTAAAGGAATCATACAACTTGAGTTTATGTCTAGAACCAATTAAGCCAACCAATGTCGATGAAAGCGCAGGTGGAACTATTTTCTCAATTGATTTGTTATCAAAACCATCATCTTTATGTTTTGTTATTTTAATTGCAATCTTGATCTTTAGTTCTATTTCCCATATTTACTTGTTTATTTCCCACTTTTTGGTAACATAGCTTTTAAAATGAATCTTAGATTTCCCTGTGGGATCGACCCTGCACTTATCGCTATACTTAGTTATTTGTGTGGGAATTTATTTGGCAAGGTTTTCACATGACGGTTTGCCTCCTGCCAGTGACTGATGCGTGTTAATGAGAGTTAGATCATCCGATCTGAAACAACATTGACTTTGTGGAAGATGTGTGAAATTGACAGAGTCTTAAACTGCTACAACAAGAGAAGGACGTCCGAAATGAGAATCTTAATCTGACACGGATAATTTCAACTCATGTTAACAACATTGACAATGGTCAAGTTACCCTCCACAAAAATCATGGAATATTTGAGCTCACTAGCCTTTGAAACCTTGGCTAGGCCGACCATTGTATTCTCCTAACTCTTTAGAGTTTGGCACATGAGGTTGTCTTGATATTGCCAACTATTTTTCGATTTCTCCTAGTTCGGAGGCTCCACTAGACCATTACTGGTGTATAGCAATTGACTAGGCCAGCCAATTGCTAAACTAAAAACGTCGATATTGCTTAGCTCCTTGATTTCCGTGAATTGATGATTGGCGTGAGTGTGTAGAGAGTTGATAATTAATTTAACAGCGTATATTACTTGGCCACAATTGCCGGCGCTGCACCCTTGCAATCAAATAATTATCTTGGTAGAGTCAACAATTGCGGTTGGGCAAACTCAAACTCACGTGAATAATTTTGTAAGGTAAATGAATTACACTTGATTTAATTGGAACGAATGAACCGAAAGCATACAAACGGAAACTAATCGAAAGCGGGGGATTGATAATCGAAGAACCCTTTATCCAAAAGGTTTCTTCAATTCTATATTCAATCTACTTTTCTTGAATGTAGAAAAGAGTTTAAATAACAAAGCATGTCAATTCTATCTTTGCAAAAGATAGAGTTTTGGGTTAGATAAATAAATATTAAATCCTAGTAATACTAATAAATAAATCCTAGATAAATATCCCTACTTAATGGTCAAAGAAAATATCTAAAAGGATATACTTTCTTTTTCCACCTTTATTCACCTAACTAAGTATTACTAAAAACAAGACATTCCAAAAATAGCTCCAACTAACATCGGAGTTACTAAATATGGAAAGAATCTAAAAACTAATAATAATTAAATAAAATATCTATTCTTCAATCCATGATGGCGCCTTCTTCTTCCTCTTGAGGACGGCACTCTTTGCCATCAATAGCCCTCGAATCGATCTTGAGAGCTCGCCTGGATCAAGATCATTGTTTGACCCACATAAGGCCATCATGATCCGCATCATTCTCCCCTTCTTAGCTTCGATTCGTCCTCGAATCTAGTCGTTGATGATCAAAGGGGAAGGAGCAACCACCAAAAAGTAACTTCCTTTACAACCAACTTGAGATGGCGCCAGCAAAATTTGAGGCAAATGAACCTCAAAAACAACACCTGTTATAGGGAACATTGATCAATCAAGAGGAACAATATCATTAGGCTCAATAACCCTATGAACTTCAGAAGTCTCAACATTAGGAACAATCTCAAGAGTTACAATAGCTAACTCAAGAAAAGTGTCCCCAACATCCTCATCGTTGTCGTCAGAACCAATCACATCATCTGGCGCAACACTACAGACCACTTGCAGCACAGGTTCGGAGGTCTTCCCGGAGGAGTCTGGTAGTGTGTGACCAACTGTTGGGAAGCTCATCAAGTCAGTTTCGCAACAAGACTGAGTTGACTCCATTCCGAGGTCGGAGTCAACGGGAATCTGCGAAACAAGTTCGATGCGCTGTGCTGTTTTCTTGGCAACGAATTTGTCCACCATCTCCGCAATCAAAGCCTCCAACCATCGGCTTCGTTCCTCCTTTCGGCGTCGTTCTGCCTCCTCTCGGAGTCGTTCCTCCTCTTGTCGTCGACGCTCCTCCTCCTCTCGACGACGTTCTTCTGCAACCTCTCTTTGTTGGAGAAGCCGAATCTGATAGCGTTGTCGACACCTCTTATCTTCGATTTCCAATTGTCGTTGAAGCCAAAGGCCGCGCCTTTGAGCCTCTCGTTGTCGCTCTACGACTTGTTGTTGCATAGCTCGTCTCTGCAACTCTCGACGATGCCGTTGTTGTGCAGCCCGTTCCAAAGCAAAGAACTGATCCAAGGGATCAGGATCATCTTTCCAATCGCCCCAAATTTCCCAAGCCATCAAATCAAAACATCAAAATAAAAGAAACAAAGAGCATAGCATAACCTGGCTCTGAATAACAATTGATGTGTAGCAATTGGCTAGGCCGGCCAATTTTTAAACTCATTTTAACAACATTGACATTGGTCAAGTTACCCTCCACAAAAATCATGGAATATCCGAGCTCACTAGCCTTCGAAATCTTGGCTAGGCCGACCATTGTATTCTCCTAACTCTTTAGAGTTTGGCACATGAGGTTTTCCATATTTTTTATTGTGGTTGTCTTGATATTGCCAAATATTTTTCGATTTCTCCTAGTTCGGAGGCTCCACTAGACCGTTACTGATGTATAGCAATTGACTAGGCCAGCCAATTGCTAAACTAAAAACGTCGATATTGCTTAGCTCCTTGATTTCCGTGAATTGATGATCGGCGTGAGTGTGTAGAGAGTTGCTAATTAATTTAACAGCGTAAATTACTTGACCACAATTGCCGGCGCTGCACCCTTGTAATCAAATAATTATCTTAGTAGAGTCAACAATTGCGGCCGGGCAAACTCAAACTCACGTGAATAATTTTGTAAGGTAAATGAATTGCACTTGATTTAATTGGAACGAATGAACCGGAAGCATACGAACGGAAAGTAATCGGAAGCGGGGGATTGATAATCGAAGAACCCTTTAGACAAAAGGTTTCTTCAATTCTATATTCAATCTACTTTTCTTGAATGTAGAAAAGAGTTTAAATAACAAAGCATGTCAATTCTATCTTTGCAAAAGATAGAGTTTTGGCTTAGATAAATAAATATTAAATCCTAATAATACTAAGAAATAAATCATAGATAAATATTCCTACTTAGTGGTCAAAGAAAATATCTAGAAGGATATATATTCCTTTTCAACCTTTATTCACCTAACTAAGTATTACTAAAAATAAGGCATTCCAATAAACGCTCCAACTAACATAGGAGTTACTAAATATGGAATGAATCTAAAAACTAATAATAATTAAATAAAATATCAATTCTTCAATCCATGGTGGCACCTTCTTCTTCCTGTCTAGGACGACACTCTTTGCCATCAATAGCCCTCGAATCGATCTTAAGAGCTCGTCTGGATCAAAATCATTGTTTGACCCACAGAAGGCTATCTTAATCCGCATCATTCTCCCCTTCTAAGTTTCGATTCGTCCTTCAATCGAGTGTTTGATGATCAAAGGGGAAGGAGCAATCCCCAAAAAGTAGCTTCCTTTACAATACTCTTGAGATGGCGCCATCAGAATTTGAGGCAAAGGAACCTGAAAAACAACATCTATCATAGGGACCATTGAGCAATCAAGAGGAACAATATCATTAGGCTCAATAACCCTATGAACTTCTGAAGTCTCAATATTAGGAACAATCTTAAGAGGTACAATAGCTAACTCAAGGGAAGTGTCCCCAACATCCTCTTCGTTGTCGTCAGAAGCAATCACATCATCTGGCGCAACACTGTAGACCACTTGCAGCGCAGGTTCGGAGGTCTTCCCAGAGGAGTCTGGTAGCGTGTGAACAACTGTTGGAAAGCTCATCGAGTCATTTTCGCAACAAGATTGAGTTGACTCAATTCTGAGGTTGGAGTCAACGGGAATCTGCGAAACAAGTTCGGCGCGATGTGCTGTTTTTTGGGCAACGAATTTGTCCACCATCTCCGCAATCAAAGCATCCAACCATCGGCGTCATTCTGCCTCCTCTCGGAGTCGTTCCTGCTCTTTTCGTCGACGCTCCTCCTCCTCTCGGCAATGTTCTTCTGCAGCCTCTCTTTGTTGAAGAAGTCGAATCTGATAGTGTTGTCGACACCTCTTATCTTCGATTTCCAATTGCCGTTGAAGCCAAAGGCGGCGCCTTTGAGCCTCTCGTTGTGTCTCTACGGCTTGTTGTTGCAAAGCTCGTATCTGCAACTCTCGGTGGTGTTGTTGTTGTGCAGCCCGTTCCAAAGCAAATAACTCATCCAAGGGATAGGATCATCTTCCCAATCACCCCAAATTTCCCAAGCCATCAAATTAAAACATCAAACTAAAAGAAACAAAGAGCATAGCATAACCTGGCTCTGAATACCAGTTGATGTGTAGCAATTGGCAAGGCCGGCCAATTTCTAAACTAAAAACGTCGATCTTGCTTAGCTCCTTGATTTCTGTGAATTGATGATCGGCGTGAGTGTGTAGTGAGTTGCTAATTAATTTAACAACGTAAATTACTTGGCCACAATTGTCGGTGCTGCACCCTTGCAATCAAATAAGTATCTTGGTAGAGTCAACAATTGCGGCTGGGCAAACTCAAATTCACGTGAATAATTTTGTAAGGTAAATGAATTGCACTTGATTTAATTGGAACGAATGAACCGAAACCATACAAACGGAAAGTAATCGGAAGCGGGAGGATTGATAATCGAAGAACCCTTTAGCCAAAGGGTTTCTTCAATTCTATATTCAATCTACTTTTCTTGAATATAGAAAAGAGTTTAAATAACAAAACATGTCAATTCTATCTTTGCAAAAGATAGAGTTTTGGCTTAGATAAATAAATATTAAGTCCTAATAAATAAATCATAGATAAATATTTCTACTTATTGGTCAAGGAAAATATCTAAAAGGATAGACTTTTCTTTTCCACATTTATTCACCTAACTAAGTATTACTAAAAATAAGACATTTCAAAAATAGCTCCAACTAACATAGGAGTTACTAAATATGGAAAGAATCTAAAAACTAATAATAATTAAATAAAATATCTATTCTTCAATCCATGGTGGCACCTTCTTCTTCTTATTGAAGACGACACTCTTTGTCGTCAATAGCCCTCGAATCGATCTTGAGAGCTCGCCTGGATCAAGATCATTGTTTGACCCACAAAAGGCCATCTTGATCCGCATCAGTTACAAATTTCGCTTTCTGTTAGTGTTTGAGTTTGTTGAATATTTCACAAATGTGGATCTGAATCTTGTTTTAGCTCATCTCAAAATATTGTAACATTTATTCAATTGTCGGATTAGCGTTTCCAATTCACTGTAGTGTGTGGTGACATTCGATGAAGCGGTGAGATGGAGTTTTGTAAGCATGATCACATATAGTGTGCATCTAACTGGGATATTGATTCATTTGTTTGCTAATCTAGTTCTTGTTGGTATTCCGTCAAATGACATATCCATATGAAGTTCTTAATTTGTGGGCTTATATCTAATTCCCAAATTCAAACCATGTTGTTTTGCTTAATTATATTTTGTTCTGTAATGTGTGTTTAAGCTCTAGTTATGGTAAACCATCCAAATTTATTTGTTTCTATTATAATATGTATTCGATTGGGGTTTCAAGTATATAGGTGATGTGATTTAGGCTCATAGATTTTTCCTTCACTTTTTTAAAGAAAGGTCACACATCGCTTGTAAATGGTTAAATGGTATCAATTTCTTCCTATATATTGTGTATTGTTTGTCATTTCTAAAACAAGTTGAAATTTTGATTTAAAATTTAATCCCATTTGCTTTCTTTGATACCGGGTTAATGATCATATTTTGCCTTTAGTAAGTGCATATTTTGAGATGATTGAGATTGAGACCGAGTGTGGGAGGTTCAAGGGTGAGATGTATGTGAATTTTGCCATACGTATTTGATTACTAGTAGAATTTTTATCTTGAACCTCGTCATCGATCCTACTGGCTTGGAGAGTTGTCGAGCACATCAAGTGGTATCACAACGTTCGACAAGGGTTTCTCAGGCTTTTTGTGCAGTCATCACCGTCATTAAGCACAACCCATCAGAGCCTTCGAGAGACCAACCATTGAAGTGCATTACACAAATCCAGCGTACAAGAGCGCAATGTAACATTAGGAAAGGTTAGGTAAATTCGAGGGCTTTACAAGAGCGCAATGTAACATTGAAGTGCATTACGTATTGCATGTTTAATAAGCTTATTCATATTCTTGGTCATTTGGTATTCGAAGTGCGGAATCTACGGTTTCTAGTATTTATTTGTATGTTATAAGATCCGGCCTCGAAAGGTGGAGAAAGAATGGAGCAAATGGACAAAGAAGAGCTAAGGAACAAGAGCGGAAATGGAGAACATGGAGAAATCCTACCTTTAAGGTTCTGAGAAGTTGGAATTAGCTTCTGAGGTCTTCATGAGAATCGTAGTGTTTAGAAAGAGCTTTCCAACGCATATTCATATGTGTCAATCAGACAAATGATGACTCCAAAAAGTGTGTTACAAGTTCAGTCTGTCGAAGCTGTCAACACTGTGGGGACATCGCTCGCCGCCCGCCGCCTCGTCAGATCCGGATTTGCGATACGCGACCCAATCTATCTTTGTGGGAACTTTTATCTATACTTCTTAGGGTTTTGGCCGACGCCTTTGAGCCCTATATTAGTCATCTTTCCAGCATTCATTCAATCGACTAACATTCCAATAATTCATTAACTCTAAGAGAGATGAGAAGATTTAAGTTTAGGGATTAAAGATACATGCTTGCCTAGAATTCTTGTGGTTTTGCTATGATTCAAGACTTGTTTGATTGATTGTGAGACTTGATTTCTATATTAATAATGAGTTTATTTATCATCTTGTTCTTTTGTTTATATTTGTGATTCTTTCTATGACTGCGCATCTAGTTAGAGTTCGCATCTATGTTATGAATCCGTTGTTGGTTTCTCGATAGAACACGAAGTCGTTGATTTAGTGATATTTCTATGCCTTTGTAGTGGATGACAACAATTGATCTATGTTGTGTAGATTCTATTAGGGCTGAGTTCGGTATGCGCCTATCTGTCTTAATTACATTGAATCAATGTGCCAATTGGTCTAAGTACTTGAGTTATTAATGCTATTCTTTAGTGATATTGAATAAGGTGATGGTATCTCTGCGGATTCTTCAACTATAGTCAAGTCGACATAGGCTTAGGAATAATATTGCAATCATCTCAAGGATCAATAAATCAACTAGTGTTGTGAATTGTAGGCAAACCACACTCTTACCTTTTGTCTTCTCTTTGTTTCTATCCATATCTTTGTCTTAGTTTATTTGCTTTGTCTTTCTTCATTCATATCCCTAGTCCATTGTTAGTGTCACAATTGATATACACATATTACATTGAAGTACTTGTTTCTTTGTGGGTTCGACCCCTTACTTATTTGCTATACTAGGTTGCTGGTTTAGTTTGTTTGTTTGGGTTATTTCTTTGGCGAGGTGAAATCTAACGACGTTCCTCTTCCGTCAAAAGTGGCGTTGTAGCCGGGGAAGCAAGTTTATTTCGTTGCTTTGTGTGTTTATTGATTTTTGTGTCTTTTCTTTTGTTTTGTTCCTTTGGAAAAAAAAATGTTGAGGTTATATCAAAATCAGGGAGAATCTTTTCACCATTACATCAAAAGAGTGCAAGAATTAGTGAGTGGGCGTCAAACACGGGATATCTATGATAGTGAGCGAGATATGGTTCTTTGCGTTAACGCAAAGAACGGGATATCTATGACAGGGATATAGGCATCTAATTGAATATGTAGAAAGACAATGTTACATGTATGTATCGGGACATCATGAGAACATCTGTTTTGTGGTACTATGTAAAAGAGTAGAAACTTATAATTCGATTATTGATGTATTTCACCTTATTATATGCGTTTGACTATTTTGGATAATGTATCATGGATTTGATCCTATTTTGATTATTTGAGAAGTAACCGATTAATTGATACAAATGCAAAATTACACATCATTTAATACAATAAAAAGCGATTTAAAAATGCATTGAAACACAACAGAATAAAAAATAAAACTGATGTCTTTTGAGAAAGTTTACATTGGTATAGATAAAGAAAACGATGTTATAATCATTTTAGGCATCATTTCTTTCAAATATACCGATTTAAATATATACATATAACATTGTCTTTATAAATATGGAATGTTGTATACTATTTTTTAAACGAAATAACAAGACAAAATACAAAGGGAAAGTTAATAAAAATGAAATGAACCACATATAACCGATGTAAATAAATATTACAACATTGTTTTTGGAAAAAAATATCGATGTTAATGTGAACTTATTTATTGGTCTACATATCTTTAGATAACTAGAAATGCAAAATAATAGGGTTTCACATTAGGTGAATCTATCAAAATGTATATATATTCATGCATTTAAGTCGGTATTACAAAAAGAAACGATGTTATAAACCGATGTGGTAAAGTTGGGATCTTTAACACCACTCACTAACACGTCGAATTTTTTTTTTGTTTTACATCGGTTTTTAACCGACGTATATGAAAACAATTCTAGTAGTGGTTCATGAAGGCATAAGTCCTGAAATGCGAGAACTTATCGATTACATGGGTGATGATGGTTTGTGCAACCCTAGATTGTCAGGATTGTGGGATCTTTTCCACGACCTGCTTACAAAGCATTGGAGGAAGAACGCAAGCTAGTGGCTGAGCAAAATAAGAAGGATGTCGATTCTAAACAAACGGCACCCGCCGCCACCTCAGAACCTCCGCCATATGAAAGGATGACTAAGCAAGAATGGAAGGAACGGTGAAAACGATTTAAGGAATCGTGGGAGATGCATCAATCCGCTGACGATGACTGCAATGAAGAAAAAGAGCGAGTGCTTCTTGAAACGGAGTCTCATGAGTCGACGCATGAGGTTTCATCTATTATGCCTTCTTCTCCATAATCTTTTATGCCATCTCCTTTATCATCCATTATCTCCTCCTCCTCATCACCCATTACCTCTTCTTACCCATCATCCGGTGAAGTTGAAAGCTCAATACCTATTGAAATGGAATCTCATGAGTGCCCGCACGGTATTGAAATGCCATCTCCTTTATCATCCATTATCTCCTCCTCCTCATCACCCATTACCTCTTTTTGGCTACTGATTCATCTGAAGAAGTCATCTCAATCGTATCTATTGACGAACCAATTCCAGAGCCGATTACTGTGGCTCCTGCGCAAGGTATTGAAATTTCTAACACTTTTATGGATTATGGTAAATATTTGGATCCCTGGGAGCATTACTTCTACAAGACACCAGCGGAACTGTGTTGGTGTTCTTACATTCCCTCTAGAGATGATTGAACCAAGGTAAATAGGGAAGTGTCAAAGGTATCCTTAATTGAAAAGTTTTTTTATGTTTGATGTCCATTCAAATTTTGGTTGGGCATAAGAGTTTGATTTGCTTTTGAGGGCATTGACAATGTCTGAATGAGTCTTATGGTAAGGAAAAAATAAACCGTCGAATCTATGAGGTTAACCAAGGATGCTTCTTGGGAGCCAACACATGATTTATTTTCTAGATTGCAAGTTTTTCAATTCCTAGTTAGGTAGATATTTAGTTTTTCTAATTCAATAAACTGATAGTGTTCCATTTAGATATGTGTTTTTGGAGGAGTCTTGAATTAACCATGTGATTTGCTTGATAAAATGACGGATTCACGTTCTTAGGACACGGTGCCCGCCGCTTGTTAGGAGGAAAATCAAGTATGAAATATAAATCTCAAGTTCGACTCCCTGATCTCCCGCTGCAGTAGAAGGTAGTCAGGATCGATCCACGAGGAAGCGTGTCATCACCCGCCTTTTCAGTTTCAAAATCCTCTCGATTCGACGAGAAGAGTCCTCGAGGTCGACCAGTGTCCTCGACGTCGACCACACAATCGATTAGAAACATTAACAGAAGCAAACAGAAACGCAAACGAAGTAAAAACAAGCAAGTCGAGTAACACAGTGTACTCGACGTCGACTAGACCTACTCGAAGTCGAGTAGAATTCAGGCAATGTCGAGTGATTTGCAGTGTAAAAACGTGACCTTTGCAATGACAGAAATAAAACAGAAGCAACACGAAAATTGTGGGAAATCCAATAAACTAAAAGACTTCCAGAATCAGGGTTTCAACACCACAACGATAACCATGCAAAATAACACATAAAGGCATAAAAGCTCATGCTTTTCATCAAATAACTTTCGTTATTTACAAATAGGAGTACAGAGGCTTTCGCATAAACCCTAATTGTTACTAACCCTTTTTCACATAATTAATCCGAGTTGCATTAAGATCACTTTCGCTTCAATAACACAAACAAGGATCACCTTCAACTTTCGTAAAAGAATCATGCTCATAGAGATAGAAGACGAATTGCATCAAAAGATTGTACCTCTATTGCCTCACCTCACATGGCTACCGTCAGGCTCACCCAGACCCTAGAAGTTGGGTGACTACTCACTCTTCATCATCAAGAAAGACATCAATAATACAAGGGAACTAAATTGCATTAAATAAAATAAAAGAAAGCTTACAACCGATCGAAGACAACTCGTCTCTCAACTTCTTCTCTCCTCTCGCCACAAGCTCTCTCTCTCTATGCTATGAATTGTGTATGAAATTGAATGAACAAAACTCAACCCCTAAGGCTTTATTTATAGGCTTCATTCCAAACTAATCTAGGAAAGAAACTCTATCTATATCTAAATCTATCTAATACTTAAGATAAAACATGGAAATAAAAGAATTAAATATAAAAGGAAATCTATCTATCTATCTAATAGATGTGGAATAAATCATCTCTCGAAAATATCTCCATCGGACTTTGGATAGAATTTTGAGTAGATGTTGGATAATCTCGAAATCGGCCACTGGATTGTCCTCTACGTCGACCAAAAGTCCTCGACGTCGAGTAGAAATTTCCCTCTGGACTGTACTCGAGCTCGAGCAAGATTCGCACTCGTCGGGTGTACTCGACTTCGAGTAGGTGTACTCGACGTCGAGTAGCTCTGGGCTCCTCAAGTGGCTCTGCTCGACTTCGTGTGGAATTCTGGCTTGGGATGTACTCGACTGCGACTAGATCTGGTCGACGTCGAGTAGAACTGGTTCGCTCTTAACATTCTACTCTGTTCTTGAAACGCACTTTCCTGAGTCCTCGTTCGTCCGATTGACACATATGAGTCTGCGTTGGAAAACTCTTTTTGAGGGCTACAACTCTCATGAAGACGTTAAAGCTTGATTCAGAACGATGAATGATGAAAAGTGGGCTTTTCTCCAGCTGCACCATCCTTAGCTTCTTCATGACTTTCCTTTAAGCTCCAAAGTGCGCCCGATTTGTGCGAAATATAACAAAAACTTGTGTAGACCTCCATATATTGCAAATAAACATAAACTACACAGATTCTTTATTATTCTATCCCAAATGTATGAAATGCATGCAGAAATCGGTACAATAGTTAATATAAATCATGTCGAATTAGGGTCACATCAAACACCCCATAGTTAAGCTTGCTTGTCCTCAAACAATACTTTTAATTGTCATACAGGGGAAGAAAACAAACTCTCAACATCTTAGATTCATTTTCATATATCCCTGCAATCAATTACTGTCCTTGAAAAGTTACTAATGTCATAAATCCATGCATGTGTAAATAAAAGCAACATCTACTCAAAAAAGGAGGGTTATGCAAAACAATTCATATGACAAAACATTAATAATCAAGAGGACTTTAATTTAAGCTCATTAAGGAATAGATTGGTAAAAGGCTAAAGGTGGGCAATTTTCGGCCATGTGGTGCTAATGATCCGGGAAAATGGAGTACTTTCCAATTTTCATTCTACATTCCTTCTTCCTTTGATTTCTCACCTTTCTCTCATCGCTCATTGCTTTTGTCAATATTATGTTTTTACCTCTCTAACCTCAGCACTGCCTTCTCGCGAGTCGCAAACATGGGTGACATGAATGGCCCCGGATACTTAGTGCTTCGGACTTCTCACTTGTGTGTCCCATCTCCCCGAACTATTATCTCAACGAGCAAGGTCGGTCTACCTTTATCTCCTGAGGTGATCAAATTTTCTTACACTCATTAAATTTTCCATAATATTTTTTTTTCAGTTTCCTCCCAAACTCCAATAATGATATATAACAACAACACAAACACCATATAATAATCTCCATAATGTAACATCATTCTCAACATAATCCCCGGATAGGAAATAAGGTAATTAATCGGCAATATTTAGATCATGTGGAGCAAAATATGGCTTTTGTGATGCATAAGCATAGGTGAGGCTAGGAATATAAACTTATTAGCATTATATGGAAATATAAAGTCCTCCATCATCTTATTATGCAACATGTCATGCAATTTCAAATTTTAACTCCTTTCATGGTTTTCCTGAAAATATGCACTTCATTGTGACTTCCCTTTACTAGGCAATTTAATGCTATATCTCTAATGAATCCAATTTTGCATCGTCGAGTTCAATAAAGCTTACATGGCACTTATCAAAATTTTCAATGGGGGTCATTTTTTTTCAAACTTTGGAAAACATGCATGTAAGCACATAAATATATAATGAATTCCAAAATAGTCATGTATAAGCAATTCAAGAATTAAGCTTTAAATATGCACACATAATGTCAAATAAAATCAAATATGCACAAAGTAAGCCCTTCCCCCACCCCATACTTAAACATTACAATGTCCTCACTGTATAAAAAATAAGGATAAAGAAAGAAACTCATTAGACAGATGTGCAGACCTTCAAAATCCAGTGTAAATGCCCTTCCTTGTCCCTGAAAAAATTAGAAGAGAAATACCCACAATGGAAAATAATGTCCAAAACAAAAAACAAAATCAACAATGTCCAAAAATCCCAAAAAGGTAATTGTCTATTTACAAGCTCTAGACTTTATAGTCACTATGCCGACTTCTCCATTAAGCTCAATGAGGCATTTGCAGGGTCCATGTAGTCTGGGCTTCAAACAAGACTCCATTTTTGTCCATCAGTTGTAGTCCTCCTGAATGGATCTTGTTCACAGTGAAAGGTCCCATCTTCTTCTTCGTGAATTTGTTGGGAAACCAATGATCCTTTGATTTAGAGACATAGACCATGTCTCCTACCTCATAATCGTTTGGATCGTCATCGAAAACTCTACACAATCACACATACCAAGGCAAACCTCTCCCATGTATAGATAAATATTTAATTGAAATAGGAGAAGAGATGTCCATACCTTGGCTTACCGTTGCGAAATCAACTTTTGGGACTTCAGGTTCTACTCGACGTCGAGTACATTCCTGTGTCTGGTGGACTGCTCGTCGAGGAGGAGGGAGTCGAGGAGGAAGGTGGCTGGTTGACATCGAGTAGCCTACTCGACGTCGAGTACTTCTCGGCCTCGGGTGGCTTACTCGATGCTGGAGTAGTCGATGGAGGGCTCGGGATCTGGTCGACGTCGACTAGAGTACTCGACGTCGATTACTTCTGGTCGACATCGACCTCATACTTAGCACCTGTAAATGATTATGAATAAAAATTAGTCGACATCGACTTAACTTGGTCGACGCCGAGTAGATCGGCTGTCTCCTCGTTCAGAATTGCCATGATCTCCTCCACCTGGACTCCTATAGGTCGCTTCTCTAGCTCCTCGGGGGTCATATTTCTTACCTTAGGTTCCCCGTAAGTTATGTACCTAGCTGAGATTGATTTGACCTCTTCCATGGGGCATGTATGCCTTTCAGTTTTATTAATGGAATACTAAATTACCTTATCGCTGATGGTGAAAGTGAGTACTCCTTTCCTTACGCTTATGTTGGCATCCACCATCGCCAAGAAAGGCCTTCCTAGAATAATTGGACAAGCAGGGTCCTCTACCATATTAATAACTAAGAAATCAGTGGGGACAAAGAACTTACCTACTTGTATTGGCACATTATCCACCATGCCCGTTGGGATGACCACCATGTTGTTTTCCATATAAAGCTTAGCATCCACAGGCTCTAGGGCACCTATCTTAATCTTGGACCAGATTGATAAAGGCATTATACTCACACTGGCTCCCAAGTCACACAAAGCATTAAGTCTGTATTCACCAAATCCAATGGTTATAGCAAACTTACATGGATCTGGCCTTTTCTCTAATACGTCCATTTGGCTTCATTCCTTTACGATCTCCGCCATTGACCGCTTTTTGCTCAAGATCTCCTTAAGGAACTTTACATAAGATGGGATCTCATTAAGAGCTTCTGTGAAGGGTATTGTGACATTGAGCCTTTGAAGCATCTTGATGAAACGCTGAAACTTCTTCTCTGCGGGATCCTTTGGAGAGTTTATCGGGAAAGACAGCTTCTTCTTTGCCGGAGGTGCTGAGGTTTTGTCGACGTCGAGCACAGGTTGGTCGACGTCGAGTATGGTCTGTTCGACATCGACTACTTTAGTCGACTTCGGGTTGGGCGCAACGTTCTGGTCGACTTCGAGTAGGGGGTCCTCGACGTTGAGTAGATGTTGTTTGACATCGACTGGTTTACTCGTTGTCGAGTACCCATCAGTAGCTTCTCCCTCCATGCTTTGTTCGGGCGTTTGTGTCTGACGCCCACTCCTTAGATTCATGGCAGCTACTTGCCCCGCATATTTGCCCTTAGGGTTAGGTTCAGAAGATCCAGGGAGCGTACCTGGCTGTCTGGGGACGGATGATGCCATTTGACCAATATGTGTTTCCATTGATTTCCACCATATATCAATTTCCTCAAGGCTAGAGTTGACACCATGCATCTGAGTGTAGATGAAATTGATGGACTGCTTGGTGTCTGAATGGTTCCTCCGCAATTCCTCAAGGATGGTCTGCAGGTCATCCTTCTTACCTTCTCTGTCAGGGTGACCAGGTTCTCTGTAGGGAGAGGGATTCTGATGTTGGGGCTGGTGATAGTATCTTGATGTTCATGTTTTGTGTCATGTTTTATATTGACTTTTATATCGATTTCTATATACATTTAATGCATCTGGGTTAGAATAGTACAAAATCTATGTAGTTTATGCTTATTTTCCAAATTATGGAGTCTACACTAGTTTCTGTTTAATTTCGCAGAAATCGGACGCACTTTGGAGCTTAAAGGAAACTCATGGAGAAGCTAAGTATTGTGCAGCTGGAGAAAAGACCATATTTAGACATCCATCATTCTGAATCAAGCTTTGATGTTTTCATGAGAGTTGTAGCCCTCGAAAAGAGCTTTCCAACGCATGCTCATATGTGTCAATCCGACGAACAAAGACTCGGGATAGTGTATTCCAATAACAGAGTAGAATTCTGAGAGCTGGATTCTACTCGACTTCGACCACGCCTTAGTCAAAGTCGACTACAACTGAAGCAGACTTGATCGAGGACAGAAGAAGAAGACAATTCGAGCACGAGTTGTACTCGACATCGTGCACACCGTACTCTACGTCGACCACACCTTACTCGAGGTCGACTAGAATTGGGCGGTTATCCGAGCTCGACGAAGAGAAGCACTCGACAAGCTAAAGATTCCCAGAAATCGAGTACACCCTACTCGACGTCGACCAGACTTGGTCGAAGTCGACTACCACCAGTGCCCGAAATCGAGCTAGTCCGAGTCTTGTTAAGGTTCTATCCCGAATCCGATGGAGATATTTTCGAGACGAGATTCCCAACACATGAAGATTTAGTTATTTTTTATCTTTTTATCTTTCTATTTATCCGAAGGGTGGAACAATTAATTACCTTAAGATTTATCTAGTTTAGATAGATTTATTTCCAAGTAGAATTATATCTTCTATGATAGATAGAGATATAGATAGATATTCCTTCCTTGATTACAAAGGATTGGAAGCCTATAAATAAAGCCCATGTGGCTAGTTTTTATTCATTCAATTCCAGAGAAGGAGAAGAGGTAGAGAGAGAGAGAGAGAGTGGAGGCCAAGAGGAGTTTGTGAAGCGAGAGCGGAATTGGCTTCCTTTGGTTGTAAGCTCTGTTTGGTTTAATTTAATGCAAGTGGTTTCTTTTCCATCAATGATGTCTGCGTTTGCGATGAAGAGCGAGTAGTCCACCCACTTCTGGGGTTGGGTCGAGCCCGACGATAGCCATGCGTGTTTGAGGTAAAGATCCGACCTTTATCATGTTTTGAGCATCTACTACCTTTTATGTGTTTATTCTCTATTTAATAGAAATCCATGTTAAACAACTTGGATTAATAAACATAAAATCGGTAGATACAATTAGGGTTTCTTAAAAGAGTTTCTTAATTGTTGAAAAAGGCGAAAGCTTGATCCTTCGATGCGATTTGCATGATTATCGATATTTATCTTGCCTTATGCATGTTTGGTTATCGTTGTTGCAAACCCCGATCTTGGATGTTCTTTTACATATTTTTATTCTGAAAAAGATTTGTCTTTTATTTTAGTTACTGTTCCTACTCGACTTCGACCACCCCTTGGTCGACGTCGACCACTGATTTCTCGATTGAGCAAGATCGTTGTTGCTTCTGTCTCTGCATGAACCTGAAGTCGACCAGACCGTACTCGACTGTACTGACCCAGGTCGACTACCACCTAGTCGAGGTCGAGTACCCCTGTAGTCGACGACCACTTGTGAGAATATCCGCTGCCTAGGATCCGCTGACACGCTTACTCGATGATTGATCCTGACTTCCCACTGCTACATCGGGAGGAAGTCATGTAATCATTTGCGTGGGAACGAATCTGGTTTGATCTATTTTATGATATTTTAAACTCGATTTCCTTTTACTAACATAGCTCCAGTTTTGATTCTGATGTGGCCCTGAGTAGTGTCCCCCCGCATACCTTACCTCTTCGTGAGTCTCTCCTTGATGTATTGATCGACGTGTGAGGACGTAGTAGTGTTGTGCCTCATAGACCCACATTCCAAACAAGGTTTATCTTTAGAGAGGAATTTAACTTGTTTGGTAAGGCGACGTACCTGATCGTTGTGGAATTGCTCCCTGACGTCTGGATCAACTTCCTTAGGTGGCACATACAACGACATAGATGGGATAGGCCTTTCATACCTTTCGTCATACACGACCGCAAAAGTCCCATAGGTGTTTTCGTAGTTCTAGAGCGTCTCAAATACCTCCCATGCTCGGCGTGGAGTGTATCCAAGATACTCATAGTTGGTGTAGTTGTTGATCCGGTCCTTAGTAGGCGCATCCAGACAACTGAAGTTGATCTCCTGGATGACGTAGGGTGGTTGTCCATGCGTAGCGCATGTTTTCAGAAGCCTTTTGTAGCGCTCCCAGACTTGTGCTAATGGTTCCCCTGGCTTTTGTCTGAAAGTCGTGATTTGCTGTCTGAGGGCAGCTGTCTTTGCATGAGGAAAGAACTTGTTGAGGAACAGGTCATGTAGCTCATTCCAAGTGCAAATTGATCATGCAGGTAATCCTTCCAGCCATTGTTAGGCTATTCCTGCAAGGGACCAACGAAAAGCCTTTTGTTTTAGATATTCAAGATTGGCACCATCAGCTATAGCTTCGCATAAGTCTATAGAAGTGGTGACATGTTCGAAAGGACTTTCATTTATTCTTCCCCTAAATTGACTCCTTCTAATTTCAGTAATAAAAGACGGACAAATTTCTAAATTAATAGCAGGAAGAATGATCGCTGATTCTGGAACTTCCAGAGTAGGATGCAGATATTCCTTTGCATTGGCTGGGATGTGCCCAATCCGCTCCTCAAGTTCCCTTCTCGCGTTGAATTCGCGATCTACCCTTGCCTTCCACCGCTGCTGGTTCTGTGCATATTCTGCCTCTCGTCGGGCGTGTTCAGCTTCCCTGGTGGTGAATGCCTCAATTTGTCAGCGGAGTTACTCAAGCTCTTGTTCAGGTGTGAGCTGTCCCGCATTCTCGTTGTCGGATGTCGACATGAGTCTTCTCCTAAGCCTTTGCTGAAGATGGAAAAACCACTCAGGCTCGAGAATAGGGTCTATAGGTGTGCGATCAGTTCTTCGCATGCACCTGAAAAGCAAAAAAGAAAAAGCAAGTAAAAAGGAATTAAAAAGTAAAATAAAATATAAAGAAAAGAAAAGGAACTAAAAAGGGTGCGATTGATGGCTTCCCCGGCAATGGCGCCAAATTTGTTAGGAGGAAAATCAAGTATGAAATATAAATATCAAATTCGACTCCCTGATCTCCGCAAATTAATTACAAAACTTCCTCCCGTTGTTGTAGAAGGTAGTCAGGATCGATCCACGAGGAAGCGTATCAGCGCCCGCCTTTTCAGTTCCAAAATCCTCTCGAATATGACCAGAAGAGTCCTCGACGTCGACTAGTGTCCTCGACGTCAACCACACAGTCGATCAGAAACTATAGCAGAAGAAAACAGAAATGCAAACGAAGCAAAAACAAGCAAGTCGAGTAACACAGTGTACTCGACGTCGACTAGACCTACTCGACGTCGAGTAGAATTCAGGCAATGTCGAGTGATTTGCAGTGTAAAAACGTGACCTTTGCAATGACAGAAATAAAACAGAAGCAACACGAAAATTGTGGGAAATTCAATAAACTAAAAGACTTCCAAAATCAGGGTTTCAACACCACAACGATAACCATGCAAAATAACACATAAAGGCATAAAAGAGCATGCTTTTCATCAAATAACTTTCGTTATTAACAAATAGGAATATAGAGGCTTTCGCATAAACTCTAATTGTTACTAACCCTTTTCCACATAATTAATCCGAGTTGGATTAAGATCGCTTTCGCTTCAATAACACAAACAAGGATCACCTTCAACTTTCGCAAAAGAATCATGCTCATAGAGATAGAAGACGAATTGCATCAAAAGATTGTACCTTTATCGCATCACCTCACATGGCTACCGTCGGGCTCACCCCAAACCTAGAAGTTGGGTGACTACTCGCTCTTCATCATCAAGAAAGACATCAATAATAAAAGGGAACGAAATTGCATTAAATAAAATAAAAGAAAATTTACAACCGATCGAAGACAACTCGTCTCTCAACTCCTTCTCTCCTCTCGCCACAACCTCTCTCTCTCTCTCTCTCTCTCTCTCTCTCTCTCTCTCTCTCTCTCTCTCTCTCTCTCTCTCTCTCTCTCTATGCTATGAATTGTGTATGAAATTGAATGAACAAAACTCAACCCCTAAGGCTTTGCTTTTAGGCTTCATTCCAAGCTAATCTATGAAAGAAACTCCATCTATATCTAAATCTTTCTATCTAACACATAAGATTAGACTTGGAAATAAAAGAATTAAATCTAAAAGGAAATAAAGCGAAAGTGGATAAATCCTTCTTCTCCTTGATAGAACTTGATAGATGTGGAAGAAATCTTCTCTCGAAAATATCTCCTTCGGATTTTGGATAGAACTTTGAGTAGATGTCGTATAAGCTTGAAATCGGCCACTGGATTGTCCTCGACGTCGACCAAAAGTCCTCGACGTCGAGTAAAAATTTCCCTCCTGGACTGTACTCGAGCTCGAGCAAGATTCGGACTCGTCGGGTGTACTCGACTTCGAGTAGGTGTACTCGACGTCGAGTAGCTCTATGCTTCTCAAAAGGCTCTGCTCGACTTCGTGTGGAATTCTGGCTCGGGATGTACTCGACTTCGACTAGATCTGGTCGACGTCGAGTAGAACTGGTTCGCTCTCAGCGTTCTGCCCTGTTTTTGAAACGCACTTTCCCGAGTCCTCATTCATCCGATTGACGCATATGAGTATGTGTTTGAAAGCTTTTTTTGAGGGCTACAACTCTCATCAAGACATCAAAGCTTGATTCAGAATTATGAATGAAGAAAAGTGGGCTTTTCTCCAGCTGCACCCTCCTTAACTTCTTCATGACTTTCCTTTAAGCTCCAAAGTGCGCCCGATTTGTGCGAAATATAACAAAAACTTGTGTAGACCTCCATATATTGCAAATAAACATAAAATACACAGATTCTTTATTATTCCATCCCAAATGTATGAAATTCATGCAGAAATCGATACAAAAGTTAATACAAAACATGGCGAATTAGGCTCACATCACCGCCATTGCTCACAGACACATTTCAGGATTTTGGTAACATTGGAAGAGAGTATTTTCGATCCTTTTATAATTTTCGATTTTTAGGTTAGTTGATATTTTCTATCTATCTTTAGGATTAGATTTATTTCTTTATATTTTATTTAGGAGTAGATTTTTTTTTATCCATATTAGGGTTAGATTGTTCTATCTAGGATTAGTTTCCATTTATCTTAGGACTAGATTTTATCTTTTTTATTTATTTTGTTTTATTATTTCTATCTATTTCTAATATTTCTTTTTCTTTTTGATAGATGATTCTTTCCATTCCAATTAACCATATATCCCTATTCCCAAATTTGATCATTCAAGCCTTTGTGTCCAAGAAAATGAAAGAACCCTAATTTCTCCCCTTGAATCTAAATTCCAAAACCTAATCATTGTGTTTCAATCAAAAGCCTTTCTTTTTCCCATCCATCATCCACATCCATCAATACCCTTCATCCATCAAATTCGATTCTTTTCATACCATCACCATTCTTATCACCAAAAGAAAGATTTTGAAATCAAGTCCTGATCTTCAAAGAGCAATTTGGAAGGAGTTTTGACGTCGGAACATCGACGTTGCAACTCGGATTCATGGTTCTGCACAAGTGGCGCCCGCCGCATGATACACGGCGCCCGCCGCTGCCTCAGTGTTCCAAACTTTGTTGTCCGACGGTGATAGCCACCACTACCATGATCAAGTAGGTTCCCTTTTCCCTCACTTGTGATCTTATTTTTAAATTTTGTTGTCTTTATCTGATTTTCAATTATAGATGATGAATAGTTTTAGTGTGGGGGAAATGTGAAGTGAATTAGTTAGATTAGGTCATGTTTAAATTCAGTTTCATGTTTACTTTTCCGTTATCTTATTGCATTGGAAAAAGAAAAAAAATAGAAAAATGTCAAAAAAAAAATCCAAAAATATCATGCATTGCATAAATATGTGTTATTCAACTACCCATCTTGCAATGTTTATCCTCTATTATGTATTATGACATGATCATATAAATTCCATAGCATGTTTGGATTATTTAGCCTTGTCCTATAAAATTTGGTTTTTATGTGCATCATGATTTGGTTATGTAATTGAGCATGTATGATTGAGCTTGAGTATGATTGAAATCCTACACAATATGACCCTTTTGAGATTGTTTTTAGCCTTATTGGAATCATATAATTCATGTTGCCTGTATGTGTGATTTAATCTCCTTATGTCTCTTCGTCTTGATATTGACTTCATTATCTATTTTAAAGACCTACTCACATGTTTGTTGCTTGTGGAATTTTATGTTTTTATGTTTTTATGTTTATATTTGGCTTTAGTTGCATGTTTTGAATGAAATAAGGTGGAAATGGATGAGACACTTAGTAACCAGATCTACGCAAGACACCTATGGGTATGGTTCGCGTAAAACGGTGTCAAAAGCTACCCACTAAGGAAGAAAGCTTGATCATTGAGTAACCGGGTTCAATTCATTCATGACACCCATGCTTGCAACTCGCGTCAAAAGATGTTCAAGTGGACTCTATTCAAATAAGTTTAGGTGTTGATAGATCGGGGGCATTCATGACACCCATGTCTGCGACTCGCATAAGGAATACACCAAGGCCGAAAGAAAGCGAAACAAGAAAAAGAAAAAAAACGAAAAAAAAACGAAAAAAAAAAGAAAAAAAAAGAGAGAGAGATCTAGAGCCAAATTGTTTATTTTTATTGATTTTCCCCGAGTAATGACATTTCGGTGGAGATTTGGTGATATTGTTGTCAATTTCTATGAGCATAGTTGCATTTTGGAAGCCTAAACACATGAGAGCATGAGTGAAACACATATTCCTAGTGAGGTCTGATGATTTATACTCTATGCTTTAATCACTAAATACATGATATGATGTTTATTCACTTGATCTTGTGTTCATTTAATTTTGATGTTGCTTTTGATGAGGCAAATGCATGATGAATATGTTTGTGGGATGTTTGGTTATTGTTATGTTCTTCATTACTTGAGGACAAGCAAAGGCTTAAGTGTGGGTGAGTTGGAGTTATAACAATTTGTTTGCTTCTTTCATGTTTAATTTGCACTTGTTACGGTATAAAATTTTTTGTTTTAGACATGAAAAAGTCTCCATCTCTATGCTCTAATCTAGTTCGCTAGAGGTCTAGCGAAGCTTAAGTGTGGGGGAGTTTGATAATGCATATTTTATATAGGCATTATAGATAGGTCTTAGGTGTATTAGAGAGTCGTATTGCATGTTTAATAAGCTTATTCATAATCTTGGTCATTTGGTATTCGAACTGCGGAATCTACGGTTTCTAGTGTTTATTTGTAGGTTATAAGATCCGACCTCTATAGGTGGACGACGTCGATCGAAATTCAGCTTTCGTCTTCTCCTTTTGGTTTCGTCCCGGAATGGCTCCAAATTCTGTAATATTAAACCAAAACTTATGTAGATCTCTATTTCTTGCCAATAAGCATAAACTACATAAATCTGCTACATTCCCTTCCTCGAATACATATGACGATAGAATAAGGAGCTGAAATAAGCATAAAAACATGGCATAAAACACGGACATCAAATCACCCCATACTTAAGCTTGCTTGTCCCCAAGCAATAACTTGGATGGTCATTCAGGGGAAGAATTCAAAACTCTCAACATCATAGATTCATTTTTATATGTCCCTGCAATCAATTACCATCATCGAAAAGGTTCTTGTGCCACAAATCCATGCATGTGCAGTAAAAAGCAACATCTACTCATAAAATGAGGTTTATGCAAAAACAATTCATGTGACAAAGCATTAATAATCAAGAGGACTTCAATTTAAGCTCAAAAAGGAGCAGATTGGTAAAAGGCTAAAGGTCACTACTAGAAATTTGTTATTTAACATCGGTTAATAGCCGATGTCTTTCAAAAAAAAAATCGATGTCTATGTGGGGAATGTTAAAAGTCAAAAAAATTTCACATCGGCCAGAACCCGATGTCTTTGTAAGTTATAACATCGTTTATATTTTTAAATCCAATGTCTTTGTTAACCTATAACATCGATTATAAATTATAACCGATGTTATAACATACAAAGACATCGGCTATTACCCGATGTTAAAAAGTTTTGACTTTTTACATCACCAACATAGACATCGGTTTTTTTTTTGAAAGACATCGGCTATTACCCGATGTGAAATGAGGTATTTGCGTTTTTTTTTATTATCGTAGCCTATGCGGGATTTGAACCCGCATCTTTGTGTTTGAGCACAATGCTCTAACATTTGAGCTAATAGGCTTTAAATTATATAGAATGTTCTCTTCCATAATAGCAAAAAGAGCATGTGAAACTTAAGAGAGACATTTATTAAACCTAATCTCATATAACAATAAATCATACAAAATTTATAACAAACGGTCAAAGTATAAAGGAAAAAACAAAGCCAAACAAAAATACAAGGAGAGTAAAAACAAGCTTCATTCCACCATTACCTTACAAACTTCCCCCTCTAACTACCCATACAAGCTGTTTCTCCGGATTGTTGATGACACTAAAAATTTGATTTCTCCCTATAATGTCAACAAGATACGAACAACCTGACAGCTAAGGAAAAGGACATTAACTCTCCACACATAATCCACCAGATAGTCTAGAAATAGGAAAGGATACTGAACCAAAATTTTCACTTACACTTGGTGAAAATACAAACTAAAAAAGTAACTAATGTAAGAAAATTCAATATTAAGATTAGAATAAAACCTTGGCTTAGAAGAATCTTTAAAGCGAAAAAGCATTTCAACCATCTCAGATATAGTCAACCTGTTCTGGATGATCTGCTTCTATGGAGACTCAGCAGTGCTACCTGAAGGAAGTCCCTTCCCTTTTCAAGTTGGAGCAGCACAAGTGATTGCAGAACCAAGCAATGAATTATGGAAGACCACGCACATCTGCTACCTCTATGGTGACGATCTTTAAGGCCTCACGTGCAGGATGTATGGACTATTTTCTGAACAGACAAGGACTGAGAGTCTGAAGCGGTTGTCCAACCGAGCAAGCAAAGGTTTTACAACCTGCAGTGTTTCTTTAGATTCCAATTGAATGAGCAAGCTGCTCAAATGGCATTAACCTCATACTCTTTTCAATAATCTGTAAGCCATCAAAGGCCTTTGCCAGAGCAAAGGTAGTTCTACTTTTCTGAAGAAACTGCCTCCAAAACCTATACAAGACAAGTATAATCTCTGTGAAACTTTGAAGGTATTTAGTGAAGAACAGATCATGAAGTAAATGAAAAAGAAACGAAGAATTAGTCCTACAACTTTGCTTGTAATCTACTGGAAAATGAAAATCTAGAACTAACTGTCAGAGACTCGGAAAGAATTTTGATTCTAAACCAATTAAACATCTTCTTCAGCTGATTTCGGTAATGCTATTACATCGCCTGTTCATTGTGTTCTTGTTATAGCTACTCTCATTCTATAAAAATGATTGCCTTCAACTAATGTAAGAAAAATCAATATTAAGATTAAAATAAAACCTTGGATTAGAAGAGTCTTTAAAGCAAAAAAGCATTTCAACCATCTCAGATATAGTCAACTGTTCTGAAAACATTCGCTGGAAGTAAGATTTTGCTTCTGATTCGACATCATCATCATATGTTACAGATGAAGTGGTTCCATCACTCGGGGTCACGACACCATTGCTGAGGGAGAAACTAATGAATGAGAATTAGCTTGAAGAACCTACAAAATGCAGTGCTATGAAGGAGAAACTAATGAATGAGAATTAGCTTGAGATTGAATATTCAGGGGAACACCAGTCATTCTTGATAAAATGCCTTTGTCGCCCCATACAAAATGGAACATCAGCAGAAACTAAAGGTCTAATTTGCAACATAATCTCAAAATGATCTATTTTTCTTGGAAGAAATAAAGAAATACATCATCAACGAGGTGCATTGCTTTAAAATGAACAAGGATATATTGAAAGCTACAATAGTGATACAAATGCAATTTCTAAGGCTGAAAGAAAAGATTGAATCTCAACTTTCAAGTAGGTTAGTCTAATTCCACTCACAAAACACCAATCTTTCAAGTAAATGAGAGAAACTAGACCAGATGCAAATCATTATTCAAAACTAGGGACAACAACCCTGTATAATATGTATTTATGACATGATAATGGGAATAAATATTAGAAGCCAATTGTATTACCTGTCCTGGAGAAGACTCATCTGATTATTGACCCCCACAAGTGCAATATGGAATAGATTGCCATGGCTAGTAGCTTGAACAGGCCCATTTGTTGCTTCATTACAATGATGAGCAGTTTTTTTCAAGGCAGCTGTAATCACTATCGGTAGAAACTGAACAGATTTGATTATAGTGAAGAGGTAAACGCAGAATGTGATTATAGTGAGCTGTGATGAAAGACAAAGCTAGTGCAACATCTACTGAATTGTGAAAAAAAAGTGGTATAAGGAATAGCATGTATTCTTTGCTAACAACATCAGCAAACAAACAAGAAAAAGATTCTGTAAAAATAGTTCTTAAACAATCTTATGTATGTTAAGAATGCATTGGACAGCTATGAAAAAAGAGGATGCATGAAGCTTTCAACTTAATCTGAAATAATGATATCTCAAATCAATCTTATGTATGTTAAGAATGCCTTCCTCGTAGTCATATATGTACTAGGTTGAACCATATTCCTTGCACTAATAAGCTTTCATTCATAGGTTACAAATAAGCAAACTAAAAAGTCAATTATCATGATTTTTTAATGCATTGCAATTGTAGGATTTTGAGGATAATAAGGAGCTCAATTAGTTTGATTACCAAGTCAATCAACAATCAAGAGCTATTTTTCACATGAGCATCTACAAGAGTAAAAACATAAAAGGACATCAGTTTAATAAATTAGCATTGGCATATTCGTTTTGCCTTGTGATAAACCTCAAATTGAGCCAAAAAAATCTCATTCAAAGCAAACCTAGAATATTGAATCCAACATATTGCCTAAAAAGGTTCAACAGGCTAGGTTAACCGCAAAAGCTCATTAAAAATCAAACTGAATATATAAATGATAAATCTAGGCAAGCAAAACATGGGGCAATCAAATGCAGCAGGAATAATCAAACCTGGGGATGACAGGGAGAAGAAAGGCGGTTTACCTTCTGGTTGAATTAGAATATTCAAAATTTCGAATCAAGCAGTGCCCACAAATCAACAATATAGGTAGAAGGATGGAG
Organism: Persicaria tinctoria; assembly: GCA_037127255.1. Taxonomy (NCBI): domain Eukaryota; kingdom Viridiplantae; phylum Streptophyta; class Magnoliopsida; order Caryophyllales; family Polygonaceae; genus Persicaria; species Persicaria tinctoria. The sequence goes on along the minus strand of JBANSL010000002.1, from coordinate 66,671,365 downwards.
TCATCGAGCCTAGAAGAGGACGAGGGCTTCCTCAAACCTAGCTGCTAAAGGAGGATGGTTGGTGGTGACCTAAATCCCAAAATTCCCGTATATTTTAGTCCCTAAATCCTAAAATTCAATCTCTGAATCACTGAACCTAATTTTAAAATCGAAGAATCAAAAGAAGCTGAAAGTGAGGATAGGGGAAACATTGTACCAGAGAGAGAAGTGACGCTCTCTGTAGCAGCCGCTGCCTCGTCGTCGACGACAACAATCTCATCACGCCCGCTCCGATCCTTCTGGAGCCTCCTCGGATCCAGCCTTCTTGATGCCATCGCGAGGAGACGAACAGGTCCTTAGATCTGCCAATCTGTGGAGGCGAAGATGAAGAGGGGATGGGGAGGGAGGGTGGTGGAGCAGATTTGGAGATGGAGATGGGGCTTTCGCTCCAGCGAGAGAGAAGAGAGTAGAACTAGCGGAAACTCGGAAAGTGAAACCCTTGCTGAAATGGAGAGATTTGGATATAGTCGGGAAGCGGGCGTTTAAATTATTTCATTATTTCGTTCCGCGCCTTTTATAAAAAATTTCAATATAAATATTTAACATCGGTCTAGAATATATGGTGATGTCTATTTTATTTTTAACATCACAAATTTATAAACCGATGTTAAAAAAATATTTAACATGGCAGGTTTTTCTTACCGATGTTAATCACCCGATGTTAAATAACAGAATTCTAGTAGTGGGTGGGCAATTTTGGGCAATGTGATGCTAATGATCCGGGGAAATAGAATATTTTCCAAACTTTTATACCACATTCCTTCTTCCTTTGATTTCTCACCTTTCGCTCATTCGCTCAATGCTTTTTTCAATATTATGTGTTTACCTCTCTACCCTCAGCACTGCCTTCTCGCGAGTCGCAAACATGGGTGTCATGAATGGCCCCGGATACTTAGTGCTTTGGACTCCTCACATGTGTGTCCCATCTCACTGAACTATTATCTCAGCAAGCAGGATCGATCTACCTTTATCTCCCGAGGTGATCAGATTTTATTTCAATCATTAAATTTTCCATATATTTTAATCTTTCCTGCCACACTCTAATAATGATATAACAACAGCACAAACGCCATATAGTAATCTCCATAATGTGACATCATTCTCAACATAATCCCCGGATAGGAAATAAGGTAAAGAATGGGCAATATTTAGATCATGTGGAGAAAAATATGAAATAAGGCATAATATGGCTTTTGTGATGCATAAGCATAGGTATGGATATGATTATAACAATGAGAATTATATGGAAATATAAAGTTCTCCATCCTCTTATTATGCCATATGTCAAAAGAAACTTCAAATTTGACCTCATTTCGTGGTTTTCAAGAAAATAATGCGCTTCATTGTGACTTCCATTTACTAGGCAATTTCATGATATATCTCTAATGAATCCAAATTTGCATCGTCGAGCTAAATTAAGCTTCCATGACACTATTTATTTAAACAATTTACAAGTTTTGAGAGATGTCTCATAGAACTTTGAGTTTAGCAATTAAGCATAAAAATTTAAAATTTTAAAATTTTACTCAAAATTCACCATGTTAGAATAAAACATAAATAAATAATATTAAGCTCTTGCCCCACCCCATACTTAAAAATATACAGTGTCCCCACTGTATAAAATCAATATAAAACAAAGGTAAATGAAGGAGCTCACCGAATAATGCATCGGGGAAGCAAAACAGGGGCTGTCGAGTTATTGAGTTGGTCGACGTCGAGTAGACTTACTCGACGTCGACTAAACTAGCAGCGTCGAGTGGAATGGTGAAATTGAGGAACCTCCTGGCTGGTCCATGTCGAGTGGCCACCTCGACATCGAGTAGAATGGTTCTGCTCGATCCTCTTCGTTAGTCGATCTCGACTTGGCCTAGTCGATTTTGACTGACTGTCAGAGACTTCTTCTTCCTCTCTTTGCGATCCTTTATGCTTCTCGACCTGAAAATGTTAGTTTTCACACGAAGACAAATCTTTCCACATGAAGCATTCAAAACCAAAAACAAAACCTTAAAAATTTAAAAGTCCCAAAATCCAAAAGTTTTATGTACATGCTCTAGATTTTAGAGTCGCTAGGCCGACTTCTCCGCTTGCGCTTTTTAAGAACCTTTAGTGTAGGGCCCTCTTGTGCGTGGCCCTTCTCCTGGATAATCTAGGTCCTGATTGTAGTATGCCAGCTCCGCTAATAGGTTATTGTTCTCATAGAATTCCTTGCCTTCCTTCTTCTTTTTTCCAGCTCTCGTCCTTCGCAGATTAGCTCGCCATGGGGCCTTACCTCCCCTTAAATATTTATTGAATTTATTAATGGACAGAGGAAGGGTTGAAATCATACCTTGACTTACCTTTTTGTGCAAAAAACAGAAATCTTCGGGCTCAGGATTGGTCTACGTCGAGTAGATCTGGTCTACGTCGAGTACAGGGACCCCATACTTAGGCTCTTGGCAAGTCTGGTGTTCAACATATGAAGTCGACATCGAGTGAGTTTGGTCGAAGTCGAGTTGTTTGGTCGACATCGAGCAACCTTGGTCGATGTCTAGTTGTTGTTTGGTGCCTCCCTCCATTATTGTTTGCTCGCCCCCGTGGATGCTTATGCTCTTTACCTCCAGCCATGGAATTTCCTCCTTTGTAGGATCAAAAGAGAAATCTAAGACCTCATCGCCTATCGTGAAGGTGAGCAATCGCTTTCTGACACTAATCTTGGCATCTGCAGTAGCTAAGAAAGGTCTACCAAGAATAATAGGGTAAGTAGGATCTTCTGCACAATCTATAACAAGGAAGTCAGCGGGAATATAGAACTTACCAACCTGGACAGGGACATTGTCAACCATACCTGTAGGGATGACCACTTGATTGTTTGCCATGTATAGCTTGGCATCCACATGCTCTATTGCTCCTATTTTCACCTTTTGCCAGATTGATAAGGGCATGATGCTCACGCTTGCACCTAGATCACATAATGCCTCATATATATATTTTCTAAATCCCACAGTAATAGAAAACTTACGAGGGTCAGGTCTCTTCTCAGGGAAGTCCATCCTTTTGCAGTCGCCGGCGATTTCAGTGATGGATCGCTTGTTGATATGGATCTCCTTGAGGAACTTGACATAAGCAGGCATCTCTTGAAGAGCTTCTATAAAAAGAATTGAAATATTTAGTTCTTGAAGCATCTTAACAAATCGTTTAAACCTACCTGCAGGGGGATCTTTTAGCGTCTTGGAAGGGAAATGCAGCGTCTTTTTAGGTTTCGGAGCCATAACAGATGTCAGAGGTGTTGCAGAGACCTCGACTTCGAGTGGATTTTCCTCGACCTCGACCAGATTTTCCTCGACGTCGACTACAAGAGTCAACTTCGAGTGCAGTTGCTGCGTAGAAGATTCCTCTTAGGCTGTGAGTTGGTCAACTTCGGGTACCCTTACTCGATGTCGAGTAGTCTGGTTGACATCGACTTGGCTCTGCTCGATGTCGAGTAACTTCTCAGCTTTGTCCTGCTGCTTTCCGACCCCGCCCGCTCCTAAGCTTTACCATCGCGACGTGTCCGGTCTTCCCCTTGGGATTTTGTTCTGTATGCCTAGGGAGTTGCCCGGTCGGTCGTGGAATTTGTGCCGCGAATTGACCCATCTGGGTCTCAATGTTCCTCTTCCAGATGTCCAGTTCTCCAAATCTTGTATTGATGTTTTGGAGTTGATTATTGACAGCGCTATTGGCTTGCTTGCTTTCTGCTTGATTCCGGTGCATCTCATCGAGGATCATCTGTAGATCATACTTCAGCTGATCCCTTTCTGGATGTCCTGGAGCTCTGTATGGCGGGGGGTTCCTAGGGGCACCTTGGTTCCACTGTGGTTGTGGAACTATTGGTCCCCCATATAGAGATTGGGACCCCTTGCGTAAGCTAGCTCCTCGTGAGTTTCTACCATCCTGACTTGCTCTGTATGTGAGCACTCTGTACTGGTGTTCCGCTGTGAGCCACATTCAATGCAGGGCTGGTTGACAAAGAGATACTTGACTTGCTTGAGGAGCTTGCGATTCTAATCTTTGTAGTACTGCTCTTTGACATCTGGATCAATCTCCTTAGAAGGCTCATAGAGGGGCATGGATGGGGCTGGCCTTGCATAGACATTCTCTTCATATTTTATCGGAGCCCCATACTTATTGTCGAAGTTGGTGAGCTTTTCGAGAATAGCCCATGCGTCAGCTGGTGGCATCGTCAGATACTCATACTGAGTATATTGGTTGATCCTATCCGTAGCGGCCAGATCAAGAGAATTGTAGAAGATCTCATGAATTACATATGGTGGATGCCCATGTGTAGGGCATGATCGCAGTAGATCCTTGTATCGCTCCCATCCTTTTGCTAGCAGCTCCCCAGGCTTCTGCTTGAAAGTTGTAATCTTCTGGCGGAGGAGCGTTGTCTTGGCAAGAGGAAAAAATTTATTCAGAAATGCCTGCCTTACCTCAGCCCATGTTGTGAGGGATCGTGAAGTCAGTCCTTCAAGCCACTTCAATGATGGACCGGGAAGAGACCAACGAAAAGCTTTCATCTTGACATATTCCAGAGTAATACCTTCAACAAGAGTATGACACATATCAGAAAAATTGGTAATATGTTCAAGAGGGCATTCATTAAACCTTCCATAAAAAACATTATTTTTAATTTCAATAAGGAAGGCAGTGCGAATTTCAAACTTATTTTCAGGGATTAGAATAGCCGATTCAGGCACGACAAGAGTCGGGTGCATGTAATCCTCAGCGGTGGTAGGGAATTGGGTAAGCTCAGCCTCTGTCTGCCTCCTACGTTCAGCTTCCTGCTCAGTGCGTGCTCTCTCAGCGGGGAGAGCAGTATTTTTGGCTTCTATCTCCGCTTGAAGCCTCTCTATCAGCTATGCTTGTGTTTCTGCGGCCGCCAGGGCTCTTTTCAATTTAGCGTGGACGTGTATAAGGCGTTACGGGTGGTCTAAGGCATCAAACTCAGGTGGTTGACCAGAACGGCGCATACACTGCAAAATCAAAACTTAAAGGAAAACGTGAGATCTAACTACCTAAGGCGCGAATGATTGCTTCCCCGGCAACAGCGCCAATTTGTTGTAGGAGGAAATTGAGATTGCAAATAGAATGTAAATAAAATAAAGAAAACCGATTCAGTTCCCAGCAAATAATGTTCAAGACTTTCTCCCGATGTAGCATCAGGAAGTGAGGATCGATCCTCGAGGAAGCATGTCAGCGGATCTCAGGTAGCGAAGGAATCTCACGGACAGAAATCGACTTCAGGGCTACTCGACCTCAACTAAGGGTTAGTCAACAGGGGCCTGGATACAGTCGAATCTGAGCAATCAAAGGTCACTGGAGTTGGTCGACGTCGACAAGCCCTCCTCGACGTTGAGTAGGTTGGTCGTAGTCGAGTAGCTGGTCGAGTACTGCAGAGACACAAGTAACAACGATCTTGCTCGATCGAAGGTCAGTAGTCGACGTCGACCAGATTTGGTCGAAGTCGAGCAGAAACAGGACGTAAACAAATTGCGAATTTCAATTTTAAACAATGTATGAAAAAGAACTTCCAATATCGGGGTTTGCAACAATGATAACCAAACATGCATAAGGCAAGATAAAGAAGAATAATCATGCAATAACATCGAATGACCAAGCTTTCGCCTTTTCCAACAATTAGACAACTCTTTCAAGAAACCCAAATGGTATCTACCAATTTTATGTTTATAATCCAAGTTGTTAACATGGATCTCTATTAAATAGTTAATAAACATATAAAAGGCAGTGGATGATCAACACACAATAAAGATCGAATCTTTACCACAAACAAACATGGCTATCGTCCGGCTCGCCCTGACCCTAGAAGTGGGTGGACTACTCGCTTTTCATCGCAGGGAAAGACATCAATAATAAAAGAAAATAACTTTGCATTAATAAACTAAATAAAAGATTACAACCGATCGAAGTCAAATTGCTTTTGCTCTATTGCTCTTACTCGGCCTTCACTATCTCTCTCTCTCTACTTACTACCTCTTCTCCTTCTCTAAAATTGAATTAATGAAAATAAGCCTTATAGGCTTTATTTATAGGCTTCTAATCCTTGCTAATCAAGGAAGGAAATTCTATTTATATCTAAAGATAAAACTTTAATAAAAGGAACATTTATCTAAAAGGAAAACTATCATAAAATATCTAAATATCTTCATGTGGTAGATAAATCCTTCTCTCCATAGATAAATCTTGATATAATTAGATGAATAAATACGTCCTTTCTTCGTCCCCAAGTAGTAAACAAGTGCTCAGATTGGCCCAATGGGCTCGCGGCCCAAAAATATTCTTGTCGACGTCGAGGAGGTGTGGTCAACGTCGAGAAGGACTTGGTCGATCTCGACTTCTCTTCGCATTTCCTCCAGCAGCTTCCCCTTCTTGTTGATGTAGAAGAGAATCAAATATGTAAATATAAAATATAAATACAATCGCAACTCTAGCTAATTATCAAATTAAATTCAAGACTCCCCCGTTGTAGTGGAAGGGAATCAGGTTTGACTAGAAGTCTTCGATGTCGACTGGGAGCAATCCATGTCGACTACGGGCTGTCGATCTTGAGTGAACTACCTGCAGAGACAAAAACAGGCACTCGACATCGACAGAAGATAGTCGATGTCGAGGTCAGTAGCAACAACAAATCGACATAGAAAATATTCGATCGATATGGGGCATTCGATGTCGACCTAAGCAGTCGATGTCGAGAGAAAAATCGTTAATCAAAACGTCGGCAAAGATGGCCGAAGAGTGAGAGGATGGAAACGAGGCAATGTACAAAAAATCTCAGGGTGTTGGGTTTTTCGGTAACTCAACGAACGACACAATAAACGGTTGTAAGCAAATAAAGGAATGATCTTCCAAAGCCAGGGCTTACCTCGACAACAACCGTGCAAGTAAAGTCAATTAATCATCAAAGAGGCATGCTTTATCGATAAAGGAAAGAGCTTTCACCCAATCTAGCAAATATGCAAATAAATCTCATAATAAATAAACCTAATTTGCGTCTACCTTTTTCATAAATATAGTTAATAAACTTTCAAATAGAATCCTAATTACTACCCAAGTTTCACAACATGAGTTCCTTAAATTTGCATTTAAAGATGAAGCATAAGGTAGAACAAGATAAAATATACCTTCTTTAACGACTTACCAACCTGACCCACATGGTTATCGTCGGGCTCACCCTGACTCATGGTGACGAAAGACATGATAAAATATACCTTCTTTAATGACTTACCAACCTTACCCACAAGGCGACTACTTGCTCATGGTGACGAAAGACATGACTGAAATAAAAGAAATAACTTGCATAAAATAAAGCTTGGAGTCTTCACAATCACAATGCTCTAACTTTCGCAAGAACTCCAAAACTCTAAATCTCCAAACCCTAACTCTCTATTTCTATCGTTCTTTTTGAAATTTAATGCCTAAAAGCATAGCCATAAGGCTTTATTTATAGTCTACTAATCCTTGCTAGCCAAGGAAAGTAGTTCTAATATATCTTAGGATAATAAAACTCTCTAGGGTAAATAAAGAATTACCTATAAGGAAATAATCTATCTAGGTAAAATAAAGATATAAAACACTACTACATAAACGATCAAATGTAGCGGATGGTTGTGGCGGTATATTTTAAGTAGCGGTTTTTGTGGCGGTTTTAAACATGTATAATTGTTTTCTGTTTTGAGGGCTAAAGTGGCGGGTCTCAAAAGTCTATTGTAGCGGTTTTCATAAAATCTGAAAAATAAAACAAATGAAGCGGGTTGTTTTAGCAGATGCAGCGGTTCCAAAGGCGGGAAATTTCCCGCTTCACCCACTGTAAAATTTTTTAATTATAATTTTTTAATCAAAAAGTATCTTTATCACTTCATCCCCCAAATTGGGGTTTGAAGCAATGTTCTCGGTTACCTTGTGTGACCTTCTTTTCCAATTTTCCACAGAGCGATTCACCTTGTGTGACCTTCGATTTCACGTTCGTGCCAACAATCGCTCCTGGTTCGACCTTCGATTTCAAGTTTCCACCGAGCAATTGCACTCCCTGTGCCAGGCTGCCAACAATCTCTCTTGCAGGTCTTCCCTACCTTGTGATTTGTGAACAATCATTCCTGGTGCCTCGCAACCTTTCCAGTTTATTTTCTTTCATTGTTCCATTGATTGTTTATTTGAAATGTAATTTTCACTTGAACTATATATGCTTTAGTGCAGTTTATTTTGCTCTGAGTTTTTGGTGAGTTAGAGGTTGAAGATAGGGTTTCATGAATTTTTATCCCATTTCACACTTGGTAAAATGGAATGAGGGATTAATAGAAACCCTTATTGTGCTACTTCATTTATACCTTTGATAACGAGTGAATAAAGTACTTCTAAAAGATTGGATGGATTGCGTACTTCTAAAAGATTGCAATGTATCAATCTGGATGAGTTTTTATTCCTTAATTAACATTTGTTTTACTGCTTGCTCAAATGAATACTAAGGACACGTTTTAATTCTTCAATGTGTGACTTTTCATGATGATGCTATATTTTTATTATGCAAATTGTTGTGTGCTTATTTACTAATTTCATTTTACTTTTCCTTATTTTGATTTGAAAAAAAATCAATTTACCTAAAGGCTGAATTGTTTATCAGCCAGGGTGTTCAGTATAGCACATTTAGTGATTTAGAGCACCAATTGTTAAGATGTCTTTGGACAAGGAAGAAAATTGACCATTCCAAACTCTAGTTGGCCATCTAGAAGCACTAATTAGTTCCAATTTGATGCCCTCAATCCCTCATGTAGGCTCAAAGCTATCCCAACAACTACTCAACACTCTTTTTTTAATCTGAACATGAAGGTGTTGTGGAGTTTCCTACAACACTTTTTGGATCCTCCACTGCTATTGTAGTTGTGTCTCAAATCGATCAGATTTCCTAGTTAGCTAATGGTGGGGATAATGCTAGTAATTATGTAAAGGTATGGTGAAATACTCATCTTGGGAGCATGATAAAGCAAAGTGGATATGCATCAAAGGTAGTAATGTACATTTGTGATTAAGAGTGTTTGTTTCATTAAAGGGAACTTAGAGTTCATCAAAGAATTTTAGTGTCTATAGGAAGTCTGGTGAATTCTATCAAGTATCAGTGCACTAAATATCTTATAGTTGTTTTACTTTTGGAGTGTTAAACAAAAAAAAATTTATTGTCTTTGTAAATGTCTCCTTCCTTTCATCTTGTATCTTTATTCTTGTTATTTTTGTAGCGTTATTATTCAATGCTACTTTCGCTTGAATGTTGCAGTTGACTCTTTTTTTTTATTTCTTGGCATGGCATTGAACTAGGGTAGTTGATTATATGTCTTGATCTTAATAATCTTCAATCCATCTATTTTCACTTGCAGCAAAGGACAATGGTTTATTGCTTGAGGAGAACCTTAATCTCTTCAAATCTTATATATTCGATGCCAGTTACCACGTTCAATCCAAGTGCTCTCAACGAAAAGTTTTGTGCTTCTTCTATTTTATTTTAGGGATATTTTTAGATTAAAAAATGTTCTTTCTCTCTTTCTTTGTGAATTGTAGTGAAATCTAATATGAGATTTTGTTCCAAGTTTTGATACTGTTTGAAACAAAAAAAATAAAAAATCTTGGCTGAGTTAATTTGATCAGCTCACGAAACCTTTTGTGCTTTCGCCGCTAAATTTGTTTTTCAAAAGTAATTTCCTGATATAATGAGTGATTCATTGTGCACTGATTTTGGTTGGAGCACTTGACACATCGTAGGCTTATGTCAAGCTCAATTTAAATGAACCTGTTTTATGTAATTATGTCAACACTGTATTGATCAATCTTGGATTGGATCGAGCACATTGCAATGGTTAAGGTGAGGTTTGATGAAACTTTTATCTAGTGTTCTATCGATTTAATCTCTAATTTTAAGTTTTTTTTTTTTGCTAGTTTGAGAATTAGACCCATATTTAGAATTTTTTTTTGCTCAAAGCTTTCTCAAGCCTTGTTGAAGGAGGCTATCTTTTATCTTTTATCTCTTGAATTTTCTCTTGATCGTACACATGATTTTTTTTTTTGGTATAATTCATATGTCAAAATAAAGCTCCAAGGCTCTAATTACTAGTTGATTCTATCTATCTATAGATAAATAAGTCTCTGTGGGATTTTTATTTATTACTTGTTTTGGTATAGATAAATTTAGTGAGTCTCCCTGTTAATGTGGGATTTTTATTTAGTTGTTTTGTTTAGTATCCTTCCTTATGCACTCCAATTGCCATGGCTATCTTTAATGGGAAATTGAGCTCAGATCTTTTTGTTAAATGTTTGCTTAGAAATTATCTACTTTGTTGAATTGATGAACTGTCTTCATTAAACCCTTATCTGTTGAGTTTACTTAGATATTGATTGGGCATACGAAGTCCATTTTAGTCCTGATAATTTTCTTACTTCTTACTTTACAACTCGTAATCATTCTTTTTATCCATGCTTAACAAAACTTTGGTATGTGTTTCCTTTCAATATTGCTGCCTAGATTGATGCTTTTTTACAAGACTTGAAAATTTGATTTTGTTTGGTCATAATCCTTGCTATAACGTACTCGTGTCTTTAATATCCTGAATGAAATGGAATCTAAATAATGCTATTGATCTAATTATGTGTTGAATTGATTTTCCCTTGAATTCTACTCAAGTGAAAGCCCTTTTGCTTATATGAGTTTTCTAGTTCTATTGTACAATATAAACTAAAGTGAAAAAAAATATTTCAGGTATCATATGTCCTGTTTTATTACATAATATTTCTTTCTATGAAACTAAGGTAGTGAGCTTATCCACTATGTTGCTTGATTGACCATTTTTATGAAACTAAAGTATTTTGCTTTTTATGTAATGTGGACTTGTTGTAGACGAAAAAAATCTGATTCATGTCAGTGTGTCTTGGGTTGTTTTGATGTATATTCATGAAGAGTAGCACCATGGTCAGGAGACTGAAAAGGCTCAAAAGAGCAAGTTCAAAACATCGGCGAGTGGGGATCCAGACTTGATGTGGAACTTTTCCGGTAATTTCTTAGTGCAAAGCTATTCATATTATGTGCCCTGACCAACTATGCATTGTGAACTCATTTTCCGGTTGGCTCTTGTACAAGCATTAAGAATGCGTACTACACCATTTATATTCTTTTAACTCTGAATTTAGGATACACTATATCTTTAATTATGAAAAAGGATGTAGTTACCAAAATGACCAAAGGTGGTAGTAGAAATGAAAAAAACAAGGGATTCCGCAGTTTTTATGCTCTTTTTTTCCTCACTCGGTTGATTATACATTGTATTCTATAAGAATTGTTTTGTGAACTCAGTGACTGAACATTTCATAGCCTGTTTTCTGAACTAATTGACTAGAGGCTAGGCTTATGATATTTTGGATGAGATTCAACCTAGATCTCATAAAAAAATGTACTTAGATATTTAATTTGGATTGCTTTTTTTAGAAACAATTTGCATTGCTTTAATTCCTTGATGTACTTGATATCTTTAGTGTCATCACTCTTGGCAACAAACTTCATCTGCTTAGGTGCTTTATTTATAGATTCATATGATGAAAGATTGATTATTTGTCTTTATCAATTTGCAGTGAGCTCACACCATTGACAAAGGCGATAAAGAATACAACTTACAAATGATGAGACTTCGTACAAAAAGGGCACTGGCTAAACATGTGAGAAACTTTGTTGCTGTGTGTTGTGTGCTTTGAATCAAGAAGTGGCTAAACATGTAGGACAACTTTACTTGAGTGTGCTTAGCTTTATTTTGGATTACTATATAATGTTTTGTTTTAGTCCATGAGCAATATTAATAAATTCTGGTATGGGTACTAATGTAAATGATATTATTTAACAATAAAGATTATTGTATTTTCATTTTGACGATGAGATGTATTAAAGTATAATTTTTGTTCTATATTTCTTATTTGATTGCTTTATCTATATGTATTTATAATATTTGTAATTTCATATTATAAAAAGAATTGCTAAATAGGTATAATAAAAAAGAGCTTAAAAACCGCCACATTAGGTTCTTAAAACCATTACTTTGATTATAGAAACCGCCACATTATGCTCTGGAAACCACTATCATTACAATATGAAACCGCTGCATAAACCGCTACAAATTGTAGCGGTTATTTTATTTTGGGTAGCGGTTTTTACTTCAGACTAAAAACCACCACAATAGCCATAAAAACCGCCAGCTTAGAGCTAAAGCAGCGGCAACTGATGTAGCACATGTAAAACCGCCACATTAGCGTTTAAGAGGCGGTTTTTCTATTTTTTGTGGTGGTTTTTGACCGCTACTATAGTGCTTTAATGTAGTAGTGAAACTTTGTGGCTAAGTAAATCCTCCTTCAAGTCGGACTCTTCAAAATGCATTAGCGACAACTAGGGTTTCAGTCGATGTCGAGCAAAGCAGTCGACATCGACCACTTCATCAATAATGCAGTCGATCTCAAGCACTTCTTCAACAACTACTAAGTGTTGTCCCGGTCCAGTCGATGTCGAGTGCCCTTCCTTGATGTCGAGCACTCTCAAGGTCTAGTCAATGTCAAGCAGTTTAGGCTGAAAATTGAACACTCAGAGCTCGGTTTTAGTATGTTCCACTTCCAATACTTAGTGCTTCTACAGTCGATTCCTTTTCTTGGCTTTGCTCCAAAATGGCTCCATATTCTGCAAAATTAAACCAAAACTTGTGTAAACCTCTATTTCTTACAAATAAACACAAACTACACAAATTCTCAATATTTCCAACCCATAATATATAAAATAGCTAGAATAAGGAGTGAAAATAAGAACAAAAACATGGTAAAAAACATGGACATTACTAGCTGAAGAAGGGTTTGGGTCGTCGTCATCAATTCCGAGGGAGTCCTTTCGAGGTCGCCATCGTTGGCATCATCGTCATTTTCGTTGTCGTCGCCGATTGATCGATGCATTTCGACACCTCAACTATAAAGACATCCCCCATCACAGGCCATAAAATGGGTTTTGGTCTTTTTTTCATCTCAGCATATGCACCCATTTTGACCAAAAATGTTTTGGCTTGATTCTAAAATGAAAGTCAAATTGGCTTAAATTTTGGAAGACGTACTAATTGTGAATTTCTCCCTTTTTTACTTATTTTTAATTTTTTAATATGACTATAAATTTATAAATCATACATTTAATTATATATAAACTACTTAATTAAAATTTTGATCAAAATTAAAAGTTATAGTATTGTAAAGATATTGACGAGTTCATCGATATTACTATACGGAGTAATATTTAACATGCTTGGATTATCTTTGCATAAATAATATCTTTAGGAAAACACATTTATTTTTGTATTATTATATCGATCTTCATCAAAACCATATCTCATAAATAAATACAAAGTTGCATAAACTATTACATTTGAATGTAATAAAAAAACCAAAATAACACATTGAAACCATAATCATATCAAATATATATTCTGGAAAATCCACATCACCATCTCCAAAACTATTCCTTGTTTTGAAAGTAGTAGAAAAACCCAAAAAAACACATTAAAACCACAGTCATATCTAACATTCTGGAAAATTCACATCACTCTCCCCAAAACCATTCCTTGCTTTGAATACTCTAATCATTTTCATCCATGGATTTTTCATTGTATATTCCAAAATTACTAATAGATTTATGTAAATAGATATCAAAATTTCCATAATGACATGCATCTTGTGATTCACTTTCAAATTCGTCACCTCAATGTTGTTCAGGGGACGAACAAACTTGTGTTCGTCGCCTGAGTGTCAATTTGGCGTAGTGAGACATTATACCATCTAAAAGATATATCGATCTATGGTAAAAATTTTGCATCTTATGTTTCTAAATCATATGAGGATCGATCCTACAAACGTTAATGATTCAGATTTCAGAGTAAGATTGTACTTAAATTTGAATCATTGCGCCATTTTAATAACAATGGGTACGGGCAAGAAATACGTTAGACCTAAGTTAAAGAAGAATATTGGTTCGGTTTATTGAAATATTATGGGTAAAGTTACCTGGTTCTGCAAATAAATAAGGACCAAGGAAGAGCTTTCTTGATCTTAACCATGGGTTGAGGCATCCAGCAACAGACTCAAATACACCTAACGCTAATAAAATTGAACCTGCATTCAAGTGTCTCTTCCTGAAATTTCCTTTAAGCAATTTCTTCCTCTCCTGCATAAACATGAATAAAACTACCAATGATCCAGCGTACTGTTGTTGCAGGAGTAAATCGAGTATTGAAATAGATATGAAATAAAGTTCAGACTGACTTCCCTGTCTCAGCAAATAAATACAAGACTTCATCCCGTTGTAGTAAGAGAAAAGTCAGGATCGAATCCACGAGGAAGCACGTCAGCAGTTCTCAGGTAGCTGTAAATTCTCACAGGCAGCAGAAAGACAGAAACAAGGAAAGGAAAGAAACAAATAAACCCGACAAGGGCAATTAAAACGAAAGCAAAGAGCAAAGCAAGAAATAAAGCAAAGACAAAGCAAAAATGAAAAGCAAAGCAAAGGCACTGGTCGATCTCGACTACAAGCTCCTCGAGATCGACAAAGGCAGAAAAACAGAAACTTCAGAAAGTGAAAGTCGACGACAACAGAGAAAACTTCAACTCGACCTAGACCAGTCCTACTCGAGATCGACCACAGCTTACTCGATCTCGACAAAGCACTACTCTATGTCGACAAGAAAGACAGAAAATATAAACTGCAGAATTCGAACCAAAACTCAGATTTTTGACGAAAATAAACTCAATATATTAAAAGACTTCCAAATCCAGGCTTTCAACACCACAACGATAACCATGCAAAGTAACACACAAAGGCATAAAAGATCATGCTTTCCATCAAATAACTTTCGTCATTAACAAATAGGCATGTAGGGGCTTTCGCATAAACCCTAATTGTTACTAACCCTTTTTCACATAATTAATCCAAGTTGCATTAAGATCACTTTCGCTTCAATAACACAAACAAGGATCACCTTCAACTCTGGCAAAAGAATCATGCTCATAGGGATAGGAGATGAATTGCACAAAAAGATCTGACCTTTATCGCATCGCCTCACATGGCCACCGTCGGGCTCACCCCAGCCCCAGAAGTGGGCGGACTACTCACGCCTCATCGCAATAACAGACATTGAATGAAAAGAACTAACTTGCATTAAAACTAAATTCAAAGCCTTTACAATTCCGGCAATGAACTTTCGCAGAAAGCCAAAACCTTAAAAACCTTAGAACCCTTAAACTCTATATGTAATTGTGTCTCTGAATTGGAATTGTTATATGGAATGAATAAAACTGATCCCCTAGGGCCTTATTTATAGCCTTCATTCCCTAGCTATTCTAGGAAAGAAGATATCTATCTCTATCTAAAATTATATCTAAAACTTGAAAGGATAAATAAATTGTTTTAGGGAAATAAATCTAAAAGGAAAAGATAAAACTAAATAGGTAAGTCTTCATGATGTTGATAGATCTTGTCTCCCATGGATAGACTTGATGGAATAGGATAGATCTCGGCCAAACTGACTTCCTTCACGCCCAAGCAAAGCCAATTCTAGTCGGATAAGTCTTCGTCGAGAAGCTGCTGGACACGGCTCTACTCGACCTCGACCACGGCTTGTCGACCTCGACAAGCATGGTTCGTCGAGTGGACTCCTCGGCTAGATCTGCTCGATGTGCTCGGACTTGGCTCACTGGGTGCTTGTCGACCTCGAGTAAGCCTTGTCGATCTCGAGTAGGACTGGTCATCGACTAGGCTTCCTCGGGTTGCTCTACTCTGCAAGCTCGGACTTGGACTCAGGCGCTCGTCGATCTCGGGTAGCCTTCGTCGACCTCGAGTAGGGATGATCGTCGACTAGGTCTCCTCGAGTGGCTCTCCTCGGAAAGCTCGGATCCGGGCTCATGGGCTCGTCGACTTCGACAAGATCTTGTTGATGTCGAGTAGGACTCTTTGTCGGCTTGGTGCATCCCGCTGGCAGCGGGTTTTTCTGCGGCAGCGAGTGGTCCACTGCAGCGAGTCGAGTCGCTGGCAGCGATTGTCGCCTGGTTGTCCTCGGCTCCTCTCTTTGTCGACTCCGGGTGTGGCGTCTGGGCTTCGTCGATCTCGACTAGGGCTTGTCGAGATCGAGTAGGGTCCGAAGCTCGGGTTGGTCTGGCTCTCGATCAGGCTTTGTTGACAAGGCTGTGCTCGGACATGCTCGTCTAGGTCGAGTAGGCCTACTCGAGATCGAGTATCCTTGACTCTCAGACTGGTTCCGCTGCTTTGACCTTGGACTTTTGTAGTTTTTTTCCGAGCTTTTCCGACCTTCTGTAGAATTGCTGTAAAATGCCTCGATTTCTGCGAATTAAACAGAAACTGGTGTAGATTCCATAATTTGGCAAATAAACATAAACTACATAGATTCTGTACTGTTCTAACCTAAATGAATGCAATGTTTACAGAAATCGATATAAAAGTTACTGTAAAACATGGCAGATTCAGCTTACAACAAACACCCCATACTTAAGCTTGCTTGTCCTCAAGCAATACTTTTATTTGTCATTCAGGGGAAGAATTCAAACTCTCAACATCTTAGATTCATTTTTATATGTCCCTGCAATCAATTACCATCCTCGAAAAGGTACTTATGTCACAGATTAATGCATGTGCGAATATATAAAAGCAACTTCTACTCATAAAAGGAGGGTTACGCATAAACATTCATAAGTGACAAAGCATTAATAATCAAGAAGACTTTAATTTAAGCTCATGAAGGAGTAGATTGGTAAAAGGCTAAAAGGTGGGCAATTTTTGACAATGTGGTGCTACTGATCCGGGGAAATGGAGTACTTTTCAATTTTGAGTTTCCACATTCCTTCTCCATATGATTCATCACCTTTCATAATGCTTTTATTCATAATAATGCTTTTACCTCTCTAACCTCAGCACTGTCTTCTCGCGAGTCGCAAACATGGGTGTCATGAATGACCCCGGATACTTAGTGCTTTGGACTCCTCACAATGTGTCCCATCTCTCCAAACTATTATCTCAGAGAGCAGGGTCAATCTACCTTTATTTCCTGAGGTGATTGGATTTTCTTTCACTCATTAAATTTTCCATATATTTCAAACAATTTCCTTCCAAACTCCAAATATGATAATCACAACAACCATATAACAATCTCCATAATGTAACATCATTCTCAACATAATCCCCGGATAAGGTAAAGAATGGAAATATTTAGATCATGTGGAGCAATAATTGAAATAAGGCATATTATGGCTTTTGTGTAATGCATAAGCATAGGTAAGGCTAGGATTATAACAATATGAGCATTTATATGGAAATATAAAGTCCTCCATCATCTTATCATGCAACATGTCAAAAGCAATTTCAAATTTTACCTCCTTTCATGGTTTTCAAGAAATAATGCACTTCATTTTGACTTCCCTTTACTAGGCAATTTCATGATATATCTCTAATGAATCCAATTTTGCATCGTTGAGTTCAATAAAGCTTCCATGACATTATTCAAAAATTTCAAATGGGGGTCATTTTTTAAAATTTTTGGAAAACATGCATATAAGCACATAAATCAATAATGCATTCCAAAACAGCCATGTAGCAATTCCAAGAAAAAATGCACAAGTCATGTCAAATAAATCAAATATGCATAAAGTAAGCTCTTCCCCCACCCCATACTTAAATATTACAGTGTCCTCACTGTATAAAAAACAAGGTAAGGGTAAAGAAAGAAACTCACAAGACAGGTGTGCAGAGCCTCTAAATTTCGAATGGAAGCACCTCCTGGCCTGAGTATGAATATAGCTTGGTTCTATCCATGGACCTGAAAAGTATGGAAGACATATACCCACAATAGAAAAACTAAAAGTGTTCAAAACCAAAAACAAAAAAACAAAGTCTCAAATGTCCTAAAGAGTCTATGTACATGCTCTAGATTTTATACTCGCTAGGCCGACTTTCCATTAATGCTCAAGGTGGCATCTGCAGGGCCCATGTAGCTTGGGCTTCAAATAAGACTCCATTCTTGTCCATCAGATGTAATCCTCCAGAATGGATCTTGTTCACCACGAACGGTCCCATCCGCTTCTTGTTGAATTTGTTGGGGAACCAATGATCCTTTGATTTAGAGACATAGAGCTTGTCTCCAAATTCATATTCCTTAGGCTCATCATTGGATATCCAGCACAATCGCACATACCAAGGCAGACCTCTCCCATGTATAGATAAATCTTTAATGGAAATAGGCGAAGAAAGATCCATACCTTGACTTACCTTCGCAGAGACGGAATCGGGGACCACTGTGTTTGGTCGATCTCGACTAGGGCTAGTCGATCTCGACAAGACTGCTGGCTCTGGTGGTGGTCTGGTCGAAGAGGCAGAAGTCGACGAAGACAGGGGTTTGTCGACCTCGACAAGGCTGGTCGACCTCGACAAGGGTCCTGCTCCTGGTGTCTGCAGCGTCAAGGGAGGTGCCGTCGAGGAAGATGTGGGCTTGTCGATCTCGACAAGGCTACTCGACCTCGAGTAGCCTTCTCCTCCTGGTGGCTTCGTCATCGAGGAAGAAGGATCTGGGCTCCCCGATTGGTGGTCGATCTCGACAAGCGTGGTCGAGATCGACGAGGCTGGTCCTGGCTCTGGTTGTCTCAGCGTCGAGGAAGACGATGCCCGAGGATCTTGGTCGATCTTGACTAGGGTAGTCGATCTCGACGAGGGCTCTCCTCCTGGTTGTTGTGGCGTCGAGGACGAACGGTCTGGTGGCACCGGGTGGTGGTCGACCTCGACAAGGGTGGTCGAGATCGACGAGCCTGGCTTGTTTGGTTCGCTGCTCGACGATGCTGGTGCTGGTGGAGTCGCCTTGGTCTGGTCGAGATCGACTAGGGTTCTACTCGATGTCGAGGAGCCCTGGTCGATCTTGACCCCATACTTAATCCTTGTCAAGGCATCCGAAAAATAATGAATCCACAACGACTTACCTTGGTCCGTGTCGATTGGATTCTCTGTGTTCTCCTTGAGGATTGCCATGATCTCCTCCACCTGGGCCTCCTTGTCCCTCTTTCCCAGCTCCTCAGGGGTCATATTTCGGACCTTGGGTTCCCCGCAGATGATATAGCCAGCTGAGATAGATTTGACCTCTTCCATTGGACCTGTATGCCTTTTAGTTTTATTAAAGAAATACTCAATTACCTCATCGCTGATGTTGAAGGTGAGCACTCCTTTCCTTACGCTTATGTTGGCATCAACCGTCGCCAGGAATGGTCTTCCTAAAATAATTGGACAAACAGGATCTTCTTGCATATCAACTATTAAGAAATCAGCAGGGACGAAGAATTTACCTACTTGTACTGGGACATTTTCCACCATGCCTGTTGGGATGACCACTGTGTTGTTGGCCATGTAAAGTCTAGCATCCACAGGCTCCAGGGCACCTATCTTAATCTTGGACCAAATTGTTAAAGGCGTTATACTCACACTAGCTCCAAGATCACATAGGGCATTAATTTTGTATGGACCAAATCCAATAGTTATAGCAAACTTACCTGGATCCGACCTCTTCTCCAATATGTCCAGATGGCTGCACTCCTCTGTGATTTCAGCCATCGATCGCTTTTTGCTCAGAATCTCCTTCAGGAACTTGACATAGGATGGCATTTCACTGCGAGCTTCTGTGAAGGGGATGGTGACGTTGAGTTTCTGAAGCATCTTGATGAAGCGCTGAAACTTTTTCTCTGCCGGGTCCTTTAGAGATTTTGTGGGGAAATGCAGCTTTTTTTTTCTGATTCGGAGCCGGAACAGATGTCGGAGATGCTGCAGACTTCTCTATGTCGACTAGGGGCTCCTCGACATCGACAAGGCCTTTGTCGATATCGACCAGATTGGGACCAGTCGAGTTGCTGTGTGGTGCAGACGAAGATTCTGGAATTTTCTCCTCGAGGTTGACGAAGGTCTTGTCGAGACCGACCACAGCTTTGTCGAGATCGACTTGCTGTTCCTCGTCGTTCTGCTGCTTTCCGACCTCTGGCTCTTGCAGTTGATGGCCGCTTCTGAGTTTTATAGCAGCGATGTGTCCAGTCTTTCCCTTAGGATTTGGTTCTGAAGATCCTGGAAGTGTCTCTAACTGTCTGGGGATTCCCGCTGCTAGCTGACCAATCTGTGTATCAACCGTTTTCCGCCAGATATCAATTTCCCCAAGCCTAGAATTGACACCTTGCATCTGAGTATAGACCGAGTTGAAAGATTGCCTAGTTTCTGAGTGGTTCCTCCGTATTTCCTCCAGGACTGTCTGTATATCATCCTTTTTCTGCTCCCTTTCCGGATGTCCTGGAGCTCTGTAGGGCGAGGGATTCCTAGGGACACCTTGGTTCCATTGTGGTTGCTGAAACCTTTGGTCCCCCATGTAGCGATTTGGACCCCCTGCGTAAGCTGCATCCTCATGGTGCTCTGCCAGCCTGACTTGCTCTGTGTGTGGGCACTCAGGAGTGGTGTGCCTTTGTGATCCGCATTCTATGCAAGGCTGGTTGATAGAGAGATACTTTACTTGCTTGATGAGCTTCTTATTCTGGTCTCTGTAGTACTGCTCCCTAACATCAGGATCAATCTCCTTAGGTGGCTCATAGAGGGGCATGGATGGTGCTGGCCTGGCGTATGGGTTTTCTTCATAGGTTACAGTAGACCCATACTTGTTGTCGTAAGTAGTGAGCTTCTCTAGCACACCCCTTGCGTCACTTGGCGGCATCGTCAGATACTCGTAGCGAGTATAATTGTTGATTCTGTCCTTAGTGACTTGATCAAGAGAGTTGAAGAAGATCTCCTGAATGATGTAGGGTGGCTGTCCATGAGTAGGGCAAGATCGTAGCAGTTCCTTGTAGCGTTCCCATGCCCTTGCCAGCGGTTCCCCTTTCTGCTGTTTAAAGGCGGTGATTTTCTGGCGGAGAAGTGTTGTCTTGGCAGGTGGGAAGAATTTGTTGAGAAACTCTTGCTCTACTTGGGCCCATGTGGTTAGTGATCTTGGTTTCAGCCCTTCTAGCCACTTCAGTGCAGGTCCAGCGAGCGACCAACGGAAAGCTTTCATCTTGACATATTCCACAGTTGTACCTTCTGCAAGAGTACGACACATATCATGAAAATTAGTAATATGTTCAAGAGGACACTCATTAAATCTGCCGTAAACGGCATTATTTTTAAGCTCTATAAGAAACTGAGTGCGAATTTCAAAAGAGTTTTCAGGGATTAGAATCGCCAATTCAGGCACGACGAGAGTTGGGTGCATGTAGTCCTCTGTCGTGGTTGGATACTGGGCAAGCTCAGCCTGTGCTTGTTCCCTTGCTGCTCTCTCAGCGGCGATAGCAGCATCCTTTGCGGCCAATTCGTTGGTAAGCCTAGCGACCAGCTGTTCCTGTGTTTCAGCGGCCGCCATGATCCTTTTGAGTTTGGAGTGGATGTGTAGGTAGCGCTCCGGTTCGTCTAAGCTTTCAAACTCAAGTGTTTGACCAGAACGACGCATACACCTGGGAATTCACTCAAGAGAAAAGTGAGAACTGACTACCTAAGGCGCGAATGATAGCCTCCCCGACAACGGCGCCAATTTGTTGTTGCAGGAGTAAATTGAGTATTGAAATAGATATGAAATAAAGTTCAGACTGACTTCCCTGTCTCAGCAAATAAATACAAGACTTCCTCCCGTTGTAGTAAGAGAAAAATCAAGATCGAATCCACGAGGAAGCACGTCAGCAGTTCTCAGGTAGCTGTAAATTCTCACAGGCAGCAGAAAGATAGAAACAAGGAAAGGAAAGAAACAAATAAACCCGGCAAGGGCAATTAAAACGAAAGCAAAGAGCAAAGCAAGAAATAAAGCAAAGACAAAGCAAAAACGAAAAGCAAAGCAAAGGCACTGGTCGATCTCGACTACAAGCTCCTCGAGATCGACAAAGGCAGAAAAACAGAAACTTCAGAAAGTGAAAGTCGACGACAACAGAGAAAACTTCAACTCGACCTAGACTAGTCCTACTCGAGATCGACCACAGCTTACTCGATCTCGACAAAGCACTACTCTATGTCGACAAGAAAGACAGAAAATATAAACTGCAGAATTCGAACCAAAACTCAGATTTTTGACGAAAATAAACTCAATATATTAAAAGACTTCCAAAGCCAGGGTTTCAACACCACAACGATAACCATGCAAAGTAACACACAAAGGCATAAAAGATCATGCTTTCCATCAAATAACTTTCGTCATTAACAAATAGGCATATAGAGGCTTTCGCATAAACCCTAATTGTTACTAACCCTTTTTCACATAATTAATCCAAGTTGCATTAAGATCACTTTCGCTTCAATAACACAAACAAGGATCACCTTCAACTCTGGCAAAAGAATCATGCTCATAGGGATAGGAGATGAATTGCACAAAAAGATCTGACCTTTATCGCATCGCCTCACATGGCCACCGTCGGGCTCACCCCAGCCCCAGAAGTGGGTGGACTACTCACGCCTCATCGCAATAACAGACATTGAATGAAAAGAACTAACTTGCATTAAAACTAAATTCAAAGCCTTTACAATTCCGGCAATCAACTTTCGCAGAAAGCCAAAACCTTAAAAACCTTAGAACCCCTAAACTCTATATGTAATTGTGTCTCTGAATTGGAATTGTTATATGGAATGAATAAAACTGAGCCCCTAGGGCCTTATTTATAGCCTTCATTCCCTAGCTATTCTAGGAAAGAAGATATGTATCTCTATCTAAAATTATATCTAAAACTTGAAAGGATAAATAAATTGTTTTAGGGAAATAAATCTAAAAGGAAAAGATAAAACTAAATAGGTAAGTCTTCATGATGTTGATAGATCTTGTCTCCCATGGATAGACTTGATGGAATAGGATAGATCTCGGCCAAACTGACTTCCTTCACGCCCAAGCAAAGCCAATTCTAGTCGGACAAGTCTTCGTCGAGAAGCTGCTGGATATGGCTCTACTCGACCTCGACCACGGCTTGTCGACCTCGACAAGCATGGTTCGTCGAGTGAACTCCTCGGCTTGATCTGCTCGATGTGCTCGGACTTGGCTCACTGGGTGCTTGTCGACCTCGAGTAAGCCTTGTCGATCTCGAGTAGGACTGGTCATCGACTAGGCTTCCTCGGGTTGCTCTACTCGGCAAGCTCGGACTTGGACTCAGGCGCTCGTCGATCTCGGGTAGCCTTCGTCGACCTCGAGTAGGGATGATCGTCGACTAGGTCTCCTCGAGTGGCTCTCCTCGGCAAGGTCGGATCCGGGCTCATGGGCTCGTCGAATTCGACAAGATCTTGTCGATGTCGAGTAGGACTCTTCGTCGGCTTGGTGCATCCCGCTGGCAGCGGGTTTTTCCGCGGCAGGGAGTGGTCCGCTGCAGCGAGTCGAGTCGCTGGCAACGATTGTCGCCTGGTTGTCCTCGGCTCCTCTCTTTGTCGACTCCGGGTGTGGCGTCTGGGCTTCGTCGATCTCGACTAGGGCTTGTCGAGATCGAGTAGGGTCCGGAGCTCGGGTTGGTCTGGCTCTCGATCAGGCTTTGTCGACAAGGCTGTGCTCGGACATGCTCGTCTAGGTCGAGTAGGCCTACTCGAGATCGAGTAGCCTTGACTCTCAGACTGGTTCCGCTGCTTTGACCTTGGACTTCTGTAGTGTTTTTCCGAGCTTTTCCGACCTTCTGTAGAATTGCTGTAAAATGATTCGATTTCTGCAAATTAAACAGAAACTGGTGTAGATTCCATAATTTGGCAAATAAACATAAACTACATAGATTCTGTACTGTTCTAACCCAAATGAATGCAATGTTTACAGAAATCGATATAAAAGTTACTGTAAAAGATGGTAGATTCAGCTTACAACACGTACCTATAAAATCAATTAAAACAAATATCAACAAGATGAAAACTCATACACCAACTTAATTAAATTGCCATAAATTGCATATAACAAGTAGGAAAATGAGTAAATCAGGTCCATTTTTTTAGTCCTCTTGTTGATAGGAGGAAATCGAGAATGCAAATAAAATACGAATAAAGCAAAGCAAACCAGATTCCGTCCCTTTCAAATAATTACAAGACTTCCTCCTTATGCAGTAGTGGGAAGTCAGGATCGAACCACGAGAAAGCGTGTCAGCGGATCCTAGGCAGCGGAAAATCTCACAAGTGATCGACAACAGATGCTCGATCCCGACTAGGGTTAGTCGACAGAAGATCAGGCAAGTCAAACAAAGCAGCAGCACTCACGGCAGTTGGTCGATATCGAGGAGACCTTACTCGATATCGAGTAAAGTTCTTGTCGACGTCGGGTACCTGCACACCAGAAGCTACATCGATCTTCGTCGATCGAATATTAGTGCTCGATATCGACCAGAATTAGTCGATATCGAGGAGACAGAAACTTAAAAACGAAATAATAAAGAACAAATCTTGGTGAAACTCGAAGTAAACTATGAATGTAAGGAAACTTCCAAAATGTGGGTTTACGACAACGATAACCAAACATGTATAAGGCAAGAATAAAACAGATAATCATGCAAATTGCATCGAAGGATCAAGCTTTCGCCTTTTCCAACAATTAGACAACTCTTTCAAGAAACCCTAATTGTATCTACCAATTTTATGTTTACAATCCAAGTTGTTAGCATGGATCTCCATTAATAAACACATAACAAGTAGTAGATGCTCAAGACATAATAAAACTCGGATCTTTACCTCAAACACGCGTGGCTATCAACGGGCTCGTCCCAATCCTAGAAGTATGTGGACTACTCGCGCCTCATCGCAATCGCAGACATTGATTGAAAAGAACTAACTTGCATTAATAAACCAAACAGAGCTTACAACCAAAGAAAGCCGATTCCGCTCTCGCTTCACAAACTCCTCTTGGCCACTCACTCTCTCTCTCTCTACCTTTATGTATCTAATTTTGTGTGTAATTGAATGAATAAAAATCAGCCCCTAAGGCTTTATTTATAGGCTTCCAATCCTTACTAATCAAGGAAGGAAATCTCTATCTATATTTGAAGATAAAACTTTAATAAAAGGAACATTTATCTTAAAAGGAAATATATCTAAAAAAGCTAAATATCTTCATGTGTGGATAAATCCTCTCTCCATGGATAGCTCTTGATAAAACTTGATAGATCTCGGACATCTCGCAACCCAACAACCCAACTCATGATCGGACAGGCCCAACAGCGTCACGACCCAGGAAAGGTTTACTCGATATCGAGTAATTTCCTCGGTATCGAGGAGAGGTGTTGTCAACTGGGCTTCACTGGCTTGCTCGAGTAACTCTTCTCGACTTGGCTCGGACATGTCATCTCTGGGTTTACTCGACATCGAGGAATTTCCTCAATATCGAGGAGAAATGTCTCGTCGACTTCACTGTCTGACTTGCTCGAGCAACTTCTCCCCGACCTGGCTCGGACAATAGTTGCTGGTCTTGTCGATATCAAGTAAACTACTCGATATCGAGAAAGTGCTGCTCGGTATGGCTTTGTCTTCGGCTTCTCGATCAGGTGTTGTCTTCTCGACTCCAGGTATGGCTTTACGGTTTAGTCGATATCGAGTAAATTACTCGATATCTAGTAAGGTTCTGGAGTCGGGTTGGCTTCGTCTTCAGTTCCTCGATCTGGCTTGTCCTCGATCATGTTGTGCCCGGACTCTTTGGTCGATATCGAGGAAAAGTACTCGATATCGAGTAAGGCTCATCTTTCGTCTTTGCTTCTTGGTTTTGTCCCAGAATGGCTCCAAATTCTGCAATATTAAACCAAAACTTATGTAGACCTCTATTTCTTGCAAATAAGCATATACTACATAAATTCAACATATTCTCAGGCCAAAATATGCAAAGTGTATAAAATATGGAGCTAACATGTGCATTTCAACATGGCTATTTTAGTGGACATTACCTCTCCCGGATAAATGAACAATGGCCACCGTCCGAAGACTCTCGAACTAGTGACCTCAAGGAAATTCTTTCATTTACATGATCTTTTACCAGCAGAGCCGTTCAGAGATGGGTATGTTTTGAAGTTCAGTCATACTTAAAATTAATCTATTGTAGTGAGTACCTCAGTGAGACATTGGATTCGGGCTTGAATAGGGTCAGGAGGAGGAGAGCCATCCACGGCAACAAGAACTGGTTTTACTTCCTTCTTCAACTAATTGATCTCATCTCGAATGGTTCTTACCCTCCTCCATTGCCAGCCAAGATACCCAACCCGCAACATGTAAGAAAACAATCCACTCATCACAAATGGGTGAATGAGTGCAACTGATATGCCCTCCGAGATCCCAAACTTCCCACCAACCGTCAATGCATCCTACAAACAAACAAATGAAATAATCAAAAGCCATCAAACTTGACATTGGTGCGTTGAAAATTCCCACTTTACAAGAAGGGCAGTAAGTGTGTGCCTTTGTATTGAAGAAGAAAGGTAAAGTGGTGGCAAAGAGGGAGGGTAAATAAACAGATTTAAGGGTGGGGATGAGTTGTCCAAAGGGCTCTTTTCCTCTATAGTCGTAACATACAAAGTGAGTTTGACATAGACTCTTTCTTCAACTCCTGAATGTTTGAAAGTTTCTGTTGTTGTGGACCGGTAAACAAAAGTTAGAGTATATTCAGAATCCGTAACTATTTCTTATATATTATTCAATTTCTTTTTCAACGACTCAACAACACAAGACATTAGCACTATCATCACCATGAATAAAAATGTTGTATGAATGTGTGTTGTCAAGCTTGTCATGTAATGACGTTGATGTCAATTGAAAACCCAATTTGACTAGACTATGTTTGGACAAAGCCATTTTCCCGCCAAAATATAATAAAAACAAAAAAAAAATGCATACAAACCATAGATTTGATTTTGCCTTCTACATTAGTTGTGAACATCTATCCTAAATCAAATTGATTGATACTCGTAGAAGATTATAATCAATAGTGCACTTAATCGATGAATTGTTTACCTTTATAGTATAAGGTTGCCATATAAGTTTCTTTCGAGCATCAAATATATTCAATACAATTACATAGAAACACAACTACATATTACATAATACACTATATCAACTGTCACATTTACACATATCATCCAAGCTCCATTACGTCGGTTACATTTACATATAAAACTTGCAACATTGTGCATGATACTTTAATACTCACCTGTAGGAGCCTCTAATATAGCCATCCTCCTCACACGTTCAACGGAGCGACGTCTTCTGAACATGCTGACTACCTTTATGCTGAAAACAACGACAAGTGCAACTGAATTGCAGAATGTCATCACATTCTGGTGTGTTGATGAAAGCAAATTATTAGATGCACTGGTCACAGTAGGGAACTTGAAGATATCAGAATAATATATTGTATTTAGGAAGAAAAGGAGAGAAGAAACTTGCAAACCGACAAGAAAAGTTGTATGAGAATGCAACAAAATACTTTGTTAGCAACTATGTTAGAAAAGCCATTTTCATGCTCATTTCTTATCTAAATACAGGTCAATGTTGTACGCGTGGCATTTTCCCACTGACTGACAATAAAAAAAAGTCAGTGTCTGTGAAAAAGAAGAAGAATGCAAGCAATTTATCAATTAAAAGGTATAATAAAACAAACACTGAACAACAAGCATGAAACCATCTTAAGCAAGTGCAAGAACATTGCCTGGAATGTCAATCATGAATCCCACCGACTAAAATCAGTTGCGCATTTTTGTCCTACCAGAAAATAAAGAAGTGATCAAAGACCAGAAAAGTACTAATTAGCGAAACCCAATAGTCTCAAACGTCAAGAAAATCCATAATTTTATTAGAGAACAAACATTAAATGACCTTCAGATTAAAGGAGCATATCTAGAATGATAACTATGGATGTCGTATCGTAGAAAGAATCACTGGTAGAAACTTATTAATTTATACCGCTAGGAATAAAGTTGAAGGGACTAATCACGTATGAAGTTCCCAGTACAAACTGCATTGAAGAGAACATTGGTATCATAAAAAATAAAGCTTAATTGTGTAGCTCACAACAACTGTGATGAATCACAAGCCATTAACCCATAAAATTTGATTGCCACTATTTTTTTTTCTAATTTCTTGTATATTAATTTTTTTTCCGTAATTGCTTTTATACTACCTTATAAGGCACATCGATTCTTTAGTTTAAGGTCTGCCCTACCTTTCACATATTTCTCTAACTCAAAGAACTTCATTTCACACCGTAGTCCATAACTTATGATCAAAGAGAGCACTTATAACAAAGGGAACTTTATATAAGCACTCTATTGATTGCGGCATCAGATATTTAATCATGTGTTTAGCTGCTGTGAAGACATAGACGCTATAAGAAGTTGTGTGATTTAACTATAAGCCATCAAAGAAATGTGATACATGGTTTCAATGACATGGGTCAGACTGAAAGTATACTCAGCAATAGAACCTTCACAAACTATTTGAGAGAAAAAGCAGATTAGAGAAGTATGTCAGTAAAAAACCTATGATATTTAGACATTGGATGAATGACTCAACTGCCAAAAGGCGCCATGATTCAACATGCCTTTCAACGTGGTTAGGGTCTGTCATTTCGTAAACCATCCTCCGGATGAATATTGGTACATCATATATTTTCTGTTCAAGAGACAGTTGTCAATACAATTGGATTACAACATTGGAATCAGATGAAGTGGTGGATGGAAAACTACATGCAATTTATGAGTTGATCTCATGCATACATGTATCATGTATGTGCATGAACATGATGCTTAACATGATCTGAAATTACAGAAGCAGATACATAAGACATCTAAATTGCTTTTACCTATTGGGAACAAATAACTTCACTCGCTCAATCTCTCTACTGACTGAGGACCCTTAGAGGTGGGTTTATGACAGGTTTTCACAAGGATAAAAAGTTAGTTTCTTGAAAACATTACACATATTTATATAACCCCAACTTGTTTCCACCTTGATGAGTCGTGACTTCCTTCAAAATTTGAAAATTGATGTTAATCAACAAAGGAACCATTGACAAGGCTCACAATTTGATATTAAATTTATAGATTCGGATTGCAATCAGGACTATACAACCCCATATACTGAAATGACAAGCCCACGCTCCTTAAACCATTATCATATTTCGACATGACTTGTTTAACCTCCCTCCTAAAGCATTGCATAAAACTTATTAGTGCATAACATTATCCATATTCCAATTAATATTAAACATATCTTCATTGCAGCATATTAACAAAGCACTCCTTAGGACAATACACTAAAGCATTAAACAAAATAATCCAATTTTCCAATGAAAACAAACATAACAACTCACCAAAAAAAGCCCCGGGCGCCTCCCACAAACAGTCAGTTATACCTCTCAACTGATTTCAGCACCTTCCTGGCTTCCTCTTCACTCTGCGGTAGCAGAGACGCTTCGGCCTTCAAGCTTTTGATATAAGAACATCACATGGGACAGTGGCGGATCCAAGATTTCTGCCGGGGGGGGGGGGGGGGGGGGCTGAAAATTACAAAGAACGAATACAAAATTCATCTTACGAGTTAATATTAAAATTACGTTCAATACTAGAAACAAGTTCAATATAGCCCTCCTTGGCAAAAACTCAATCTCCATGTTTCGCTCCTTTTATCATCTCTAGAAACATCTTGTTCAGCCGTAATCATATCAACCTTTTGAGATGGATTAGGAAGTTGGATGAAGGAGTTGAAGATCCATCATTTTCAATAGATGACTTAGATCGAATAATAAAGTTGTCCATATTATATAACCCTAAAAAATGAATCCACAAACCACATATTCACAATTTTGTTTTCCAAAACCACAAATTAGACTAACAATTTCTCGGAATTTATTATCAAAATCATAAAACCTAATTGAAATTTAACCCAAATGGCCAAACTGATTCTCAAATCAACCGATCACACATCACAAATTTACAAATTTATTTCTGTAACCACCAATTCTAATCACAAAATCTCAGAATCCACAAATCACAAACCACAAATTCACAAATTTAATCACAAAATCTCGAAATTTATTATCCAAATCACAAACCCTAATTGAAATTGAACCCAAATGACCAAATTGATTTTCAAATCCATAAATTCTAATTTAAATTCATTTTCAATCTCAATGAATTGAACATAAAAACAATCAAATTAAAAGGTTTAGAAGCAAAATAACCTTGAGCTCGGTAGATCTGGACAAGATTAGAAGAAGAAGAAGTAAAGGACAACCGTACTGTCTGCTGCGGCTGCAGCTGCAGGGGTCCGCCGGACTGGAGGTCGGCTGCTTGCGGTGCGCCGGTGCCAGTGGGTCAGCCAAAGGAAGAGCCGGTGCCAGTGGGCTTTGAAGTTTGGGGGCAAAAATAGGATCCGAACCTGGGTCTTCTTTTAAAAACTTCCATCCCCATACCATTGAGCCAAGGCGTTTATCTGTTGACTTACTCACTTTACTTACTTTTATTACCAATATGCTCCCGATATATACAAAAAATACATATACCCTTTTTTTTTCTTAGGGGGGGCTTCAGCCACCTCGAGCCCCCGTAGATCCGCCTCTACATGGGACACTTACATGCTTGAAAAGCAGAGCTAAAGCTCCATACTTGTAAAATGAAAGAACCTACAACATAGGTCAGTTTCAGATTCCCTCCATCGAATTCCACTATGGAAAAGGGGGAAAGGAAAGAAGATTACGTAGAACACCTACAACTGTCAGCTTTGACTTAGACTTTTTTCATCTGTGTTCTAGGATTTGAAGTCAAAGAGCCTTTTTTTTCCACATAAAAAGTAGTTTTCTGCTTCACATATATCAATCCATCATTAATTGCAATTTCATTTCCAATCATCACAAGTTGAGCAAGAATTCATCATTTAAGCACCAAAACCCTAAAAATCAAATAATCTATTCTCATGGATTTTCCTTAAATTAATGACGAAATTACATAATCAACCATTATTTATACTTCACCCCAACCTAATCAAACATTAAGAAGCTCCATTGTTCCTCAATTTTCGATAAAAAAAAAAAGAACTCTAGGAAGAGAAGATCCAGCCAAAAGAACATCAAATCACATTCTTGACAAAATGAGGAAGAGAGAACGATGAAAATGTAAGAAGAACGATATAGCTGGGAGAGTTTTAAAATACGAAAATGGAGAGAAAGTGAGAGAGACTGCAAAACCAGTGGCCGCAATCAGCATGGCAAGGAAGAACAAACTCGCTGGAGCAGATGGTGCAAACGTTGTCGGGCGACGACCTCTCCTTGTTAGCAAAAGCGGCAGTGGTCCCCATTTTCAATCCTCCGTCTTCCAGAGTTTAGACTCTCTCTATCTCTCGAGTGCTTCGTTAAACTGCCATTAACGAGATCTCTTTCTTGTCGTCACTGCCCGACTTTGAATATATATATATATATATATATATATATATATATATATATATATATATATATATATATATATATATATATATATATATATATATATATATATATGAAAAAAGGAATTAATTTAATACTCCAGTTTATTACTCCATATTTTACCCGCAATTCATACTATGACCTTGCTTATGGCCCATTAGCTCAGTTGGTTAGAGCGTCGTGCTAATAACGCGAAGGTCGCAGGTCGAGACCTGCATGGGCGTGTAGAGCTGAGCCCGAACTTTCAAAATCGTTGAAATAATACCCCAAACATCATGTTGTTATATTTTTAAAAAAATTAAAACCCTCATAACAATTCGTATAGGCTCCAATATTTTCTAAAAATTAAAACCCATGTAACAATTCGTATAGGCACCAATTAAGATGATCCAAGTCCAATATTTTTTTCATTATCGATGATAAATAATTGTAGAATTGAGCTCAAACTTTTAATATTGTTAAAGTAATACCCCAAACATCATGTTGTTATATTTTTTAAAAATTAAAATCCACGTAACAATTTGTATAGGCACCAATTAAAATGATCCAAGTCCAATGTGTTATTCATTAACAATGGTAAATAATTATAGAATTGATCCCGAACTTTCAAAATTGTTAAAATAATACCCCAAACATCACGTTGTTATATTTTTTTTTTAAATTAAAACACACGTAAAAATTCGTATAGGCACCAATTAAGATGATCCAAGTACAATACGGAAAATAGGTTGATCCAGAAAAAGAAAAATTACTTCTATTCCAAAAAGAGTATTGGTTTCAATGTGCCAAGTCAAAACTTTTGATGCTATCAGATTTAAATACTTCTTACTTCCATAGAGTTGCATCTGGAAGAGAAAATAGGAAAATCATTCGAAATATCACAACTGCGAGTGGTATAGTCATTATGGGAGATGAAAATGTGTGTAATGAAATTAGAAAATGACTTTGCAAATCACTTCTCTAATTAATGAATCAATCAATGTGAATTTAATGACATATTATCTTCAATTAATCACAATCTCAATTTCTGAGCAAGAAAATCTTCAATTAATTTCTCAACCAACCAATGGTGAAATTATAATAACCACAAACATCATGTTGTTATATTTTTAAAAAAATTTAAACCCTCATAACAATTCGTATAGGCACCAATATTTTCTAAAAATTAAAACCCATGTAACAATTCGTATAGGTACCAATTAAGTTGATCCAAGTCCAATATGTTTTTCATTATCGATGATAAATAATTGTAGAATTGAGCTCAAACTTTTAATATTGTTAAAATAATACCCCAAACATCACGTTGTTATATTTTTTAAAAATTAAAATCCACGTAATAATTTGTATAGGCACCAATTAAAATGATCCAAGTCCAATGTGTTATTCATTAAGAATGGTAAATAATTATAGAGTTGAGCCCGAACTTTCAAAATTGTTAATATAATACCCCAAACATCACGTTGTTATATTTTTTTTAAAATTAAAACACACGTAACAATTCGTATAGGCACCAACTAAGATGATCCATGTAAAATAGGGAAAATAGGTTGATCCAGAAAAAGAAAAATTACTTCTATTCCAAAAAGAGTATTGGTTTCAACGTGCCAAGTGAAAACTTTTGATGCTATCAGATTTAAATACTTCTTACTTCCATAGAGTTGCATCTGGAAGAGGAAATAGGAAAATCATTCGAAATATCACCACTGCGAGTGGTATAGCCATTATGGGAGATGAAAATGTGCGTAATGAAATTAGAAAATGACTTTGCAAATCACTTCTCTAATTAATGAATCAATCAATGTCAATTTAATGACAGATTATCTTCAATTAATCACAATCTCAATTTCTGAGCAAGAAAATCTTCAATTAATTGCTCAACCAACCAATGGTGAAATTATAAATACCACAAACATCATGTTGTTATATTTTTAAAAAAATTAAAACCCTCATAACAATTCGTATACGCACCAATATTTTCTAAAAATTAAAACCCATGTAACAATTTGTATAGGCACCAATTAAGTTGATCCAAGTCCAATATATTTTTCATTATCGATGATAAATAATTGTAGAATGGAGCTCAAACTTTTAATATTGTTAAAATAATACCCCAAACATCACGTTATTATATTTTTTAAAAATTAAAATCCACGTAATAATTTGTATAGGCACCAATTAAAATGATCCAAGTCCAATGTGTTATCCATTAACAATGGTAAATAATTATAGAGTTGAGCCCGAACTTTCAAAATTGTTAAATTAATACCCCAAACATCACGTTGTTATATTTTTTTTAAAATTAAAACACACGTAACAATTCGTATAGGCACCAATTAAGATAATCCAAGTACAATACGGAAAATAGGTTGATCCAGAAAAAGAAAAATTACTTCTATTCCAAAAAGTGTATTGGTTTCAACGTGCCAAGTCAAAACTTTTGATGCTATCAGATTTAATACTTCTTACTTCCATAGAGTTGCATCTGGAAGAGGAAATAGGAAAATCATTCGAAATATCACAACTGCGAGTGGTATAGCCATTATGGGATATGAAAATGTGCGTAATGAAATTAGAAAATGACTTTGCAAATCACTTCTCTAATTAATGAATCAATCAATGTGAATTTAATGACAGATTATCTTCAATTAATCACAATCTCAATTTCTGAGCTAGAAAATCTTCAATTAATTTCTCAACCAACCAATGGTGAAATTATAAAGGCCGTATTCAATATTGGAAAAAATAAATCACCTAGCCCGGACGGTGTTACTGCTGAGTTCTATGAAGAGTACCGGGATATTGTGGGCCCAAACATTATACGGGCAGTGAAAGCCTTTTTCCATAGTGGCAAATTATTAGGATAAAATAATCATACTTTTATCTTACTTTTGCCTAAATGCAATAACCCTGCCAAAACAACGGACTATAGACCGATTAGTTTATGTTCCACCTTATATAAAATAATCTCCAAACTGTTAATAGAACGATTGAAATCTATTATGGAAAAATTGATCCACCCGCTTGAAGGAGCCTTTGTGTCAGACACATCTATCGAAGATAATGTTCTTATTGCCCATGACATTTTCCATTCTTTTAAGAATAAAAGAGGAATAGTGTTATGTGGAAAATCGAGTATGAAATAAATATAAAATATAAATTTCAAACCAAATCCCTGAACCACGCAAATAAAAATTACAAGATTTCCTCCCGTTGTAGTGGAAGGGAATCAGGATTGTATCCACGAGGAAGCGTGTCAGCGCTCGC
Organism: Persicaria tinctoria; assembly: GCA_037127255.1. Taxonomy (NCBI): domain Eukaryota; kingdom Viridiplantae; phylum Streptophyta; class Magnoliopsida; order Caryophyllales; family Polygonaceae; genus Persicaria; species Persicaria tinctoria. The sequence goes on along the minus strand of JBANSL010000002.1, from coordinate 66,636,542 downwards.
CTTTCAAGCTCCTAAATCCTCTTGAAATCGACCAGACCTCTCGACCCAAACTGCAAAACCGACCAACAAAGAACGAAAATAAGCAGTGTCGAGTAGAAGACTCCTCGACGTCGACCAGTTTCGTCGATCTCGAGCAGTTTCGCAGAGTTAAAATCATGACTTTGTGATAGAAATAAAATAGAAGCAACACGAAAATTGGGGAAATTAAATAATATAAAAGACTTCCAAGTATCAATGCCACGACGATAATCATATAAGCTTAGTGCCAAAGGTATAAAAGATCCTGCCTTTCATCAAATAACTTTCGTCATTAACAAATAAGAATATAGAGGCTTTCACATAAACCCTAATTGTTACCAACCCTTTTCACATAATTAATCCATGTTATATTAAGATCACTTTCGCTTCAATAAGACAAACAAGGATCAACTTCGACTATCGTAGAAGAATCATGCTCATAGGGATAGAAGACGAAATCACATTAAAAGTTGAACCTTTGTCTCATTACCTTACATGGCTACCGTCGAGCTCACCCCGATTCTAGAAGTTGGGTGAGTACTCACTCTTCATCATAGAAACACACATTAATAATAAAAGGGAACTAAATTTCATTAAATTGAAATATAGCTTACAACCGATTGAAGCCAAATCCGCTCTCACCTTTCCAACTTCCTACTCGGCTCCAAGCTCTCTCTAAACTCTCCTAAACTCACTATCTCTATGGAACACAATTGCTTGTGGCTTGGATGATTCCTAAGATCAGCCTCTAAGGTCTTATTTATAGTATTCAATCCTTACTATCCAAGGAAAGAATATTCTATCTATATCTAAAAATATCTATCTAAAGCTTAATGATAAAACATGCAAATAAAACAAATAAATCTCTAAGGTAAGTAAAACTAAGGGGGATAAATATCTTCACACTTGATAGATCTTCACATGACTTCATAGATTGACACGTTCCTTCACTTGCAAGTAATCCAAATATATCGGGCTCCACTCGATTTCAACTCGAATTTATGCTGAGGAGGAGTACTCGACATCGAGTAATGTAGTCGACGTCGAGTAGGTGTCTTCTTCTCCACGGATTCTGATCGAGCTCGACTAGGATTCGGACACTCGACGGGTACTCAACATCGACAAGGGTCGTCGACGTCGAGTAGAATTCTTCGTCTCGAGTGGTTCTGTGCTCAGCTCGTGCTCGATCTCGTGTGATGAAGGTGAGGTCGACCAAAGTGCTCGACATCGACTAGGTGTAGTCGACGTCGACTAGTCCTATCAAGTTCTTTCTTCCTTCTTCTTTGCTTGATGTATTCTGGTTCAGGTGCTACTCGACCTTGGACTTTCTGTATTTGACCTCGAGCTCCTTCATGATTTCTTTCCTTCTCCGAACTGCTGTAAAAATGCCTCGATTTCTGCGAAATTAAACAGAAACTAGTGTAAACTCCATAATTTGGCAAATAACCGTAAAATCCACAGATTATGTACTATTCTAACCCAATGATATGAAATGCATGCAGAAATCGATATAAAATTTTCTTGTAAAACATGGCCATTTAGGCTCACAACAAATTGATGGATGGTTACCCATCAAACTTGATTTGGAAAAAGCTTACGATCGGGTCGATTGGACTTTCACTAAATCAGTCCTTAAAAAATTCGGTTTCCATGAAAAGTTTATTGCGGTTATTATGGAGTGTATAACTACTGTGTTCTTTCCACTCCCAGACAACAATGGTCCAACAGAGGTTTTTACCCCTTCAAGGGGCATGAGACAAGGAGATCCCCTGTCCCCTTTTCTATTTATTTTGGGTGCGGAAGTTCTGGCAAGAAAACTAGCTCACAAATAAACCCTTCTTGGAAGCAATATCGGCTTCCCTTTTGGGAAAAATGGTCCCCAGATTCCTTTTCTGGCCTTTGCGGATGACATTATTATCTTTTCCAAAAGAAATATGTCGGCTTGCTAAAAGGTTAAGGGAATAATAGAAGGTTATTGCCAAATCTCAGGACAGAAAGTTAAGTAATCATAAATCAGCATTTCAAGGAACATTCGGAATATCTAATTCGCGTATTACGTATATCTAGGGTTGTCTAAACATTTCAAAACAAGTGAAGTTAGATAGGTACTTGGTGTGTCCAAATGCTAATGGAAAGGTCAATAAAACTACCTTTGAGGAAATAATCACAAATACCATGAATCAACTGTCTAAACGGAGAGCCGACTCACTATCCCAACAAGGGAGGTCCACACTAATTAATTCAAATCTTGCATCTCAACCCCTCTATACTATGCAAAACTTTGTGCTTCCTACAAAAATTCACCAAAGTTTAAACCAGATTAATAGAGCTTTTCTACTGGAACAAATATCTACAGTATAAACCTTTCATTAGCTATGATAAAGTTCGCAAGCCTAAAATGGCTGGTGGCATAGGATTAAGTTAAGAAAATCTAAAAACATGAAGGAAGCCCTACAACTAAAATTATTATGGAAAATACTGGCAGACCCTTGTAATAATTGGGTAAGAATTATTCAGTACAAATATCTAAAAATAACCCACGTGCTGAATTACGATGTAAAAGATAATGCGTCATGGCAATGGACACAACTAAGAAAATTAATCCCCATATTCAAGAACGGTTTGGTGTTGATGTGATTCTAGTCATCAATGAGCTCGAATACTTTATCTTACAAAGCTATGTTCCTGGGGCCGAATATCAACTCTCGTTTAAGAAAACAGCATGGCGACACTATGGTATTTTGGCTTGTTCGGACTGTATAAAATTCCGATTGAAGCCGGTGAGCCCTTGTTGGAAAGCTATTTTAAGTGGCTACAACTTCCATGCAGAACAATTATTCCGAATCAGCCCTGAAGATGCTCGAATTTAACGTTCAATTCAGAAGCTCAAGGTTAGATGAATTTTCCTTGAGTTTTCCTTATATATTGCTTGTAAAACCTTCATTTTAAATCAAGTCAAGTTTAGCTGAGTTAAAGTTTGAGCCACTAATAGCTTCCTATGATTCTGGATAAAACCTCTTGGTGAGATGCTAAGAGCGATTCCTTAGTGAGAGATGACGAAATCAAAGGGTCGGAAACACTCGGAGTGCGAGGCCGAGAGTGAGGAAGAACGAGTATTGGAGAGAGCTCGGAGTGCGAGGCCGAGAGCTATCTTGAATCACATATCTCTCAACCCCCATCCCCAACTTTACCACCATTCTAAGGCCTTCCACAGCCCCATCATCACCCTCAAACAACCCCCAAAACGTCACTCTAAAGCATCCCCACAATCCCTCTCAAACAAGCCCCAATTCAATTGATGAGATCTCGGTAAAACGCGATTCCACGCTTCGTCTGACATCCAATTGATGAGATCTGCCCCAATCCGCGAACGCGGCTTCAAGATCTACAAAATTAGTACTTGCACGTCCCTATAAGCCAAGCCAATCGACGGGAAATCGGCAATCTTTGAATATTGATCTATTGCCTCAAAAGCTATCCATAATTTCCCGACGTCTCGGAACTCTCATCGCCGGTCCTTTTTCTCGAGCCCGGGCCCGAGCACATGAAGTGGTATCAGAGCAATGACAAGGGTTCCTCAAGCTTTCGGGTCAAAATGTTGAGGAAAACGAGTTCCAAGCCTTTGTCCGAAGAGTACATCCGGTGCGCTATTCGTGCCTTTGATGATGGGTATCTTCGTTGGAGTGACATGGATGGGGCTACATATGATTTAGTTGATCAAGAGATCCGTAGGAGATATCGAAGGAGAAGGGCTCGAGAGGATGAGGCTCGACATAAAAAGATGGTTGAACCACCTTGGGAAGAGATCCGCAAGCTCGCGGAAGATTCAATGAAACAAGTATAGGAAATTCGAAATTTTGTCACCTCATTGGGGTCAATGCAATCGAAGTCCACAATAGCCCCACCTCCCTCGTCAAAGATGACATCCTCTACAGCCATGGGCGAGACACTTGAGATTAAAGAAGGCAAGTCAAAGGATGTTCCAATTGAGACTGCAGAGGTCATGCCTGAGCTTCAAAAAGATGAGGAAATTAAATCATCCAAGTTCCCAAGGTTGCACTTTCCATGAAAGAGAAACAAATGCCAACCGACATGCCTAGCTTTCTGAATTCCATGTCAAGTAAGTGGTTGGATGTGACCTCTTTCATTCTGTCTTACTTGCCTTTCATGATTCAAGAAGAAGAAAAGATTCAACATCCTTTCAAACACGATGCCACATGTCCAAAGAAGTCGCTCATTTCCATCACAGATTCGAGGATGAATCCTTTTCAAGGGGAGGAGGATGATGTGATCGTAGTCGCCCATGAGCTCGTATCTTTTTTCCTACAAAGGTTTGTCTTCGGAGCTGAACATCAACTTTTATTTCTGAAAACTGTTTGGCAACATCTCGGTATTTTGGCTTGTTCTGAATGTATAAAATTCCAATTGAAGCCGATGAGCACTTGTTGAAAAGATAGTTTAAGTGGCTACAACTTTATTGATCGAAGGATGCAATAATCAATTCAGCTTGGATAATGGACGAAATATGGGATCTTCGCAGGAGTCCGAAATTTTGGCAGCTCATCGGAAATGCAATAAATAAAGATGGAATGCATTCAATAAAATCGGATTAAATGACGAGGCTTTAGGGATTTCCGACCTTCCATCTCTTTGATGGCAATCGAGACCATTCGTTTTTCCTCATTATGGTTATCCATCTCTCCGTCATAAATCTCGGAAACCCTTTCATATTATCCGTCATTAGTTTATCAATTTATTTTAATTTATTTTATTTTTCATAGATTCAATATTTTCCTATATAAAGGGATGTAAGAACGTTTTTGGAGAAAAGTTGAATTTAAGAAAAAAAAAAACTAAGCTTTTTGCTTCCTTCGTTTCGGGTTAAGAAACAACTCTATCTTGGTGAGATGCCGGATAAAACCTCTGGGTGAGATGCTAAGAGCGATTCCCTAGTGAGAGACGACAGAATCAAAGGGTCAGAAACACTCAAAGTGCGAGGCTGAGACTGCGGAAGATCGAGTGTTGGAGAGAGCTCGGAGTGCGAGGCCGAGAGCTCTCTTGCATCACATATCCCTCAACCCTCATCCCCATCTTTACCACTATTCTAAGGTCTTCCACAGCCCCATTATCACCCTCAAACCACCCCAAAATGTCACTCCAAAGCAGCCCCTCAATCCCTCTCAAACAAGCCCCGTTTGGGATCGTCTCTGCACAGGCGATGGCTCAGTAAAACACAATTTTCCGCTTCAAATGACCTTCGATTGACGAGATCTGCCCCAATCCTCGACCACGACTTCAAGATCTACAAACGTAGTACTCGCACGTCTACAAAAGCCGAGCCAATCAACGGGAAATAAGAAATCTTTTAAGACTGACATGTTGCCTCAAAAGCTGTCCACAATTTCCCGACTTCTCGGAACTCTCATCGCCGGTCCTTTTTGCTCAAGCCCGGGTCCGAGCACGTCAGGTGTGGTCAGTAGGAAATGAGAAATCTATAAAATTTTGCCAAGAGAATTGGGTCAACATGCCCTGCTTAAGGCAATTTTGTACTCATTATGAAACTACTAATTTTAATGAGACAGTTGATAATTATATAAGTAACGGTGCTTGGGAAATAAATAAACTAACTAACGTACTGCCAACAGATCCTGTTTGGAAGATTGCCAACCCAAACCCAGGGTTAGCTATACTTCACATTGATATAATATGAAGATGTGATACACCAAAATAAGTACAAGAGCTATTAGTTACCACAATATGAAAACATAATATAAGTTAACAAGAAACTTTCACTGATATACACCCAAGCTACACCCTTAGACATAGAAATTCAATTCATAAAAGAAATGCAGTTGGTTCAGGAGTGAGAGTGCATATACCTTTATTCACAAAAAAGATGGTGCCATCTTAGAGACGTAAGTCCCTCCAAGTACGTAAGACTTATGATCATGGGAACGCATTAAATGTACTAATTTCCATGTTTGAGATGCTCATATATATCCCCTTGAAAGCATGCAGGAACACCGATATATTTGTTCCCCTTATATGGGAGATGCTCGTAGCGTACTGTGCAGCCCCCCATTTCCCTCAATTTTCTAGAAAAATTTTGTAACCTCCTTTGACCACCCTATTTCTTATTGCCCAGACTGTAAAGACCGGATTTTAAAATTTCTAAAAAAGGAAGGTTTCAAAAAACTCGTCCTCGAGCAGTTTCTAATTTCGGAAAACCCTTGGAAAATATCCCGACATATCTTGAATTTCAAATTGACGGATTTTAAACCAGAGCTATCAGAATTCGATTTTGGGGATTCGAGAGTTGATGTGAGCCTAATTCGTCATGTTTTATAGTTACTTTTATATCGTTTTCTCCATACATTTCATGCATTTGGGTTAAAATAATACAGAATCTGTGTAGTTTACACTTATTTGCAATATATGGGGTTTACACAAGTTTTTATTATATTTCGCAGAAATCGGACGCACTTTGGAGCTTAAAGGAAACTCATGGAGAAGCTAAAAAATGGTGCAGCTGGAGAAAGGCCATTTTTCACCATTGATCATTTCGAATCAAGCTTTGAAGTCTTCATGAGAGTTGTAGCTCTCGAAAAGAGCTTTCCAACACATGGTCATATGGGTCAATCTGACAAACGAGAACTCGGGAAAGTGTTTTTCAATAACAGAGAAAAAAGCTGAGAGACTTAGTAGATATCGAGTTGTTTTACTCGATATCGAGTAAACCTGAAATCGAGCCGAGTTCCAGAAATCGACAAGGAAGCTGGGAGCTGAACATGCAACTCGATATCGAGGAAATCTACTCGATATCGAGGAAGACGTAGTCGATTTTCACATCATGGAGCCGAGATCGACGAAGAAGCTGAAGACGGACCAAACTCTAGTCGATGTCGAGGAAATTTTCTCGATGTCAAGTAAAAACTTAGTCGATGTGGCATCCAAAAGCCGGAATCGAGTTGCTGGGCACAAGACGAGAAAATGCTACTCGATATCGAGGAATCCTACTCGATATCGAGGAAATCCCGGGAGCCAACGCCAAGCAGTTCGAGATTCTTGTTAAGTTTCTATCCCGAAGCCAATGGTGATATTTTCGAGATGAAATTCTATCCACATCTATCAAGATCTATCAAGTCAAGGGAGAAGATATTTTATCCACATTAGATATAATCCTAGTTTTATTTATTTCCATGATTTATCTTTAAGTAAGTAGATATAGATAGGATTTCTTACCTTGATTAGCAAGGATTGGAAGCCTATAAATAAGGCCTTAGGGGCTGATTTCTAAGCATTCAATTTCACACACAATTAGTTACATAGAGAGAGAGTAGAGAGAGAGCTTGTGGCGAGAGCAAGGTGGAAAGGAGAAAGCGGATTTGCCTTGTTCAGTTGTAAGCTTTCTTTAGTTTATTTAATGCAAAGTTATTTCCTTTTATTATTGATGTCTTTCTTGATGATGAAGAGCGAGTAGTCCACCCACTTCTAGGGTCGGGGTGAGCCCGACGGTGGCCATGTGAGGTGATGCAGTAAAGATTTGATCTTTTTATGCAATTCGTCTTCTATCCGTATGAGCATGATTCTTTTGCGAAAGTTGAAGGTGATCCTTGTTTGTATTATTGAAGCAAAAGTGATCTTAATACAACTTGGGTTAATTATGTGAAAAGGGTTAGTAATAATTAGGGTTAATGTGAAAGCCTCTATATTCCTATTTGTTAATAACGAAAGTTATTTGACGAAAAGCATGATCTTTTATGCCTTTATGAGTTATTTTTGCATGGTTATCGTTGTGGTGTTGATACCTTGGCCTTGGAAGTATTTTAGTTTATTGAATTTATTTCGTTGAAATTCGTGTTCTGCGTGCAAAAAGTTGCAATTTTAAGTTTCAGTCCCATGTCGATTTCGAGCAATTTTTGTACACATCGAGTAGTTCTACTCGATATCGAGGAAGGTTTACTTGACTTCGGATTATTTTGCTGAGTTTTGGTTTCTGATTGTCGAATTCGAGTTCTGTTCGTTGATATTGTACTCGATATCGAGGAAAAGTTATTGATATCGAGTAGTTTCTGCTGCTTTGCTTTCTGTTTTGTTGTTATCTGTTATTTCTGTCTTTCTGTCTATTATTTCTGTCTGTGAGGTTTGCTGCTACCTGAGATCCACTGACGTGCTTCCTCGATGATCGATCCTGACTTTCCGCTGCTACATCAGGAGGAGGTCTTGTAATTATTTGCGTGGGCGCGAATCTAGTTTGATTTATATTTTATATTTTGAACTCGATTTCCTCCTACAACAAGAGTCATTTGAAATGAATTTGGATTTCGGTCAGATTTCGAATGTCAGGTCTCGGTATGGGATGTAGGGACTTAAAGTCGGAATAGCGGAATCACTCACTCTCACACTCTCTCCCTCACGCCACTTTTTCTCTCTTTCTCTCTCTTCTTAAGTGTTTCATCTTTGTTGGGAGGTAATTTTTCACAAGTTTGAAAATATTAACAATTTTATATTAAATTAATCATATATGAAGTTGTGATTAATTTAATTGAGGCCCATTGTTAGAAATCAAATAGGGCCCAATCCAAATATAATTAGTTATAAAAAAACTGTTGTGATTGCAGAGGATACACGTAAATGAAGAAAAAAAAGAATTATCTAGAGAAAGTGGGGAAGGGGGGGTTATCTCAGATAACTACTTCAGATTCACCCTATAAAAGGAAGTGCTTTCCTCTCCCTGGCTGGAGACGTGTAGCTGCAATCTAATGGTGGCTTCTTCTTCCCTTGAGGTTATTCATCTTCAAACCCAAAGAAAGAGAGCAATTATATTCTCCTTCCTGTTTTCCCCTTCATCCTCCAAAAAGCTTACCTGCAACCATGATAACAAAAGCAAAAAGGCTGTAACCTACCCACAAGCAACAAAAGAAATAGGGAAAGAAAAAAAAAACACAAAGCCTTAGTTTCTTGTCCTTTTGAGCACTATCTACTAGTGAAAGAAAGCAAAAGGAGTGGCTAATGGCTACAAGGCTAGGTATAACCTGTCTGCCCTAAAGCTATGTGTTTATTTTGTGTCCATGTTAAAAGTAGGAGCACGGAAGGTCAACAACCTTGGACACACATGCTCTCGCCTAGTGTTTGGGCTCCTCACAGGCTTGAAAATATTTTCTTTCGTCTAGAGACCCGTCATAGGTTGAGAGCATCCACTCTCGTAGTTGGCTTGAAAGTATATTCTTTCGCCGCCACATTCGATCCCGGCGTGGATCGGTTCATATGGACGAAGTGCTGCCGGATTTTGCCTGGGATTCATAAGCTACTAAATGCCGAATTCCACATACTATCACAAATACGGGACAAGTTCTGTTTTGTCAAACGAAAGCACAAAATCTAGCTACTGGAAGGCGTTAAAATGATGGAAAAGAAATTGCTTTCTACAGTCCCAAGTGAACACCAAACAAATGAAATTGGGAATTCATAAAAAAAATCAGAATCCATAATATGTTCAAGTCAGGATTCTGCCAAGTACAAATCAAAACTGAATCAGCATAATGCTAAAGACAAATTGAAAAACAGAATTATCCTACACCAAAGCCCTAATTCAAAACCACAATCTCTACAATCAATCGATTTAGAGTAATTCAGTTAGGAAACAAGAAGTAAGAGTCGGGCATACCTTATAGGAGAAGCACAAACTGTCCAGCGTCTCATTCGAGGGCTTAGACGAGCCCTTAAGACGTTGCCCGTCTCTCGCGGTCTCTCAAAGTCAGACTTCCTTCACCCCTCTTTAGACAATTCAACCCGGTCCTTCAAATTCCTTATCGATCAACTTTCCAAAACCCTAAAATTACAATTGAAGAAAAATCAGTTTAAAAAGAAAATTGAATACTCAATCGGAAGGGGGTTTAATTAAGAATCCAAAATTTGAGTCGAGAATCAGCCAAAGGCGAGATTGGATAACAAAATCAAGGGCTGAAATAAAAAAAAAAAAGAATAAGAAAAAAGCAAACTAGAGCATACATGAGCCGTCTTCGGCTCGTTTCGGATGGTGAAAGCTCGTCCCGCTCTGCCCTCGCCTCACCCTGGCTCGACTCAACCCGCTCTTGTCCTGCTCTCCTCCGTTTCGATCGACCCAGGCCGGAGCTCCAAGATGTGGGTAAAAGGGCTCGCTGCTAGTAGAAGGGCGATTCTTTATCGCCTGGAGAAAGATGAACAGGAGAGCAAAAATGCTTGCATTTGTCTACAAAGAAAAAGAAAGGAAGAAAGGATGAGTTTGGATCTGTTAATACATTGGGCCGGTAGGAGTTAAATCCAAATTAGGGTTATGATCCTATAACAAAAACCAAAGGCAGGCAATCATCGACACACACATGCGCACGCGCACGCGCACGCGCACGCGCACACACACAAATATATATATATATATATATATATATAATATGTGTACGGTCTGAATTTTTTTTCTTATTATGAAATAAGCCCATTTAAATATGAGAATTATAATTGACACAAATTAAGAATTCGAGTTTGATCAAAATATAAAATTAAACTCGTCAAATATTCTTTACCAATTAATTCCGGTGAGGTAATCTCAAACCGACTCCAATAAAAAACGGAGTCAAAACTTCAGATCAAATTTCACCAAATATAAACTCGGTTCTTTTAAGAACTACATAAGATTTGATCCCGTTCAAACGAGTATGTAGAAAGCTCGACATAAAGCTACAAGCTCGTCGAGTTCAATCACACGATCCTCAAACGATCAAACTTTTAAAACCAAATCAAACTTGGTTTATAAAGAACTATGTGTAGACTTGATACTCTTTTACGAGTTACATAGGAATATCGGTATAAAATTTAACATGTACCGAATTCAGTAACCTTGGCCAAAAATAAATCAAACGGGTTCATAAAAAGAACTATGGGTGATTTGATTCCAAACGGGTATGTTGGAAGCTCGACATAAAGCTAAAAGCTAGTCGGGTTCAATCGCCAAACCAAAAACAAATCAAATTGGCCCTAAAAGAACTACATAAAGACTTGATGCCTCATATCGGCTACGTAGGTAACCCGATATTGAATTATAAAAATATATCGGGTACAGTCGTCAACCTCTATATTCCCTTTAAATGAATATGAGGTCAAACCCAAGCAAATTAAATTGGTTCGTTTTAGAACTACGGGTGATTTGATTTTCTTCTAAGATATACGTAGGACACTCGATACAAAACCAAGGCTCATCGAGTTCAATCGCCAAAAACAAATTCAAATTGTCCATTCTGACTCGGCACAAAGGTTCCACTCGTCGAATTCAATCAACATCCTCAAATGATCTCATGATCAAACCCATGTACAAAACTGTTATTTTCCCGAGCTATGGTGACTTGATTCCAACAAACAAGTGGATACGTAGGATACTCGATGTAAATCAAATTCTCATTGAGTCCAGTCACACTCAAACTTTCAATCAAACCTCCTCAAATTCAGTTTCAACTCTAAGTCATCCCAAATATCAAATTTCTATCAAAATCCAAAGTATCTCCTCCGACTCGATACAAAGCTTCCGCTTGTCGAGTTCGGTCACGACCAAAACTTCATAAACTCAAATACCAATTTCAAATTTGTCATTTTCAAGAACTACGTGTGATTTGATCCCTTCCAAAAGGGTACGTAGGAAACTCACAAACGAGTTCAATCACAACCCCCAAATTAATCTCAAATCACAATCCCCAAATTAATCTCAAATCAAGACAAATCAAATTCCACATCAAAATCAAATTCGTTTTATATGCAAATAATAGGCGGGTTACTTGAGTTACCCTTCCGAGAAGGTGGGCTCAGGTTACTCGGGTGGAGTGTTTTTCGAGCTACCCTTCGTAGAAGGTGGGCTTCAACTTCATCCTCTGATGCATACAAGGAAACGAAACCAAATCCAAAACCTCTGAACTACGTAAGGCTTGATTCTCTTCCAAGAGATACCTAGGCAACCCGCTAAAATACGGGTGCAGCCCAAATCACCAAAACCATTCAAATCTTGGCATCGATACGACTTCGAATCAAGAGGATAACCAAAAAGGGTTGAACTCAAATATTAAAAATCATATAAAATGTGTTGTACGATTATTCGCGCATTTTTATCCAACATATTTTTTGCACGCCTAGTGGGACCCTTTTTGCCTTTTCATCTCTTAGTTGTATTTATACTAATATATGGTTATGTCTTTTGAAAGGTACAAATGGCACCTCAAGTGATTGTCAACATCAACGAGCTTCCAGCAACCTTCATCATGAAAGGGGGTCGTTGGATCAAGAAACGATCATTTGAAGCTCACTTTGGCATCACTCGGGACTCAATGTCTACAACGATCCTGGTCAAAAACACATTTGGAACTCTTCAAGCTCCGGAGGACAAGACCCTCGCCAAGTGGGTGTCTAAGTCTCCCACAACGCTTTCAAGGGATGGGGACATGAAGCCTGAAACCCTTCCAAGCCATGGGGACATGAAGTCTGAAACCCTTCCAAGCCATGGGGGCAAGAAGCTCAAGATCAGCCGACTTGGCGACATCAAGCTCAATAACCAACCTATATGCAACAAGCTCAAGATGCAGGAGGGTGGTTACAACCGCACAAAGCCAACTAATGAATTCGCTCAAAGGCACATCATTCGTGTCATCAAAAGGAATGAGGGGTCAATTGCAACTTCTGCACTACCCGTCTCCATCGCTAAGAAGGGAAACAACTCCATGAAGAGAAGATGACAAAGTGCGGATCTCAGTGTTACAAGACAAGAACTCTTCTTGTCCTAGCTCGTTCATCAACTTTAGAGCGAGCCAAAGCAACCCTTGTAAAAGATCTTCCTAGCACGCAGGGGGCAAAAGAAATTCCTCTAGTGGCTTCTTCAAGAGAGATCCTTGTTGGGTCGATACCTATCTATCCGAAGGAGGTTGCACAAGTCAATGTGACCTCATATTTGAAAGAGACGGAGCCCAACACCACTAGGGTTAAGCCTTCAATATCCAAGAGGGGTAAGGAGGTTCAACAACCATGCCATGTCTCCAAAGAGGAGGCAAGAGATAAAGACCGGTTGAAGTTAACAAGCTCTAATACTTCAATGGTTAGATCTCGAGCAAACATCTCACGAGATAAACCAAATGTGATGCCGGTGTTGACTACTAGCACATCAAGTGTCGAGGAGCAACTTGAAGAGTTGCAAAGGAAGCTAGATGAGAAGGATTCTCAAATGGAAGCGCTCCTCGCTCAATTAAATATTCAAGCTCAAGAAAATAGACAAGAGAAATCAAGGCCAAATGGTGAAGGTTCCAGCGGTAGCACATCAATCTCTCGTCAAGAAATCAAAGAGATGATCGCTCAAGGGATAAAAGAAGCCTATGCATCACAAAATCCGATAGTACTCGGGTATAAAAAGCCATATCCAGCATGCTACGATTTGATGCCATTTCCCCTATGCTACATGAGACCGAGCTTCGAGAAGTTTGACGGCCTTCACGGCTCACCCCACGAGCACTTAGCTCATTTTTATTCTGCATGTGGTGAGACTGCCTTAAATGATGCCTTATTAATTAGGCAATTTGTCTAATTTTTTAAGGGATCGGCGTTCACTTGGTACACTCAACTTCAACCAAGGTCGATTCAAACATGGGGCGATCTACAAAGAGAGTTCCTAGCTCAGTTTGTAAGCTCTAAAGCAAGAGTTTCTATTATGGATCTCGTAAACACCTATCAAAGGTCTAATGAGCTTGCCAACGACTTCATCGCTCGATGGAGGAGTTTAAGACTCCAATGCCATGAAAAATTAAGTGAACAAGCATGTGTTCAGATGTGCACCAACAACATAATATCAGAATTAGCGGTACATGTTGGATGTGTCGAACCCCGTTCATTTGATGAGTTGGTATCTAAAGCGTGCAATGTTGAAAAACAGCTAGCACGAGAATCCAAATGTCCTCGAGATAGTAAGGCTAACAAAAATGATGGCGATGAGGTACAAAATGAAGAAGAGTCTATTGCAATTTTTGTCAAACATGATCGAGAGTCCGTTAACAAGAATGGTTCCAAAGCTCAAATAAAAGAGAAAACAAAGGAGCCATCCAAGAGACTCACCTTCCATGATAGAAGGCAAAAGAAATATCCTTTTGACGATGATGATGTACAAGGGATATTTGATGAATTGGTGAGTGCTAGACTTTTAACACTCTCGGAGATAAAAAGGGCAAAAGAAGTTGGCAAGACGAGTGATCCAAAATATTGCTCGTACCACCAGATCGTTAGTCATCCAATCAAAGATTGCTACGTCTTCAAATACATTGTAGCGGAGATAAATAACGAATGAGAAATTGAAATCGAGGGGGTAGCATCCGCAACTCAAGCAGCTTCATCAAATACCATTTCAGTGATAGATGTTGCAGAGTTCACTCCCTCACTCCAAGTATCTTCTAAAGCACAAAAAGCATCTTCCATTGCTATTGAAGCTGGGGGCAGCCCCACGAGTTCATTGTCTTTTAAGACGTTAGTGAAAGATGATTCTTCAAAAGACGAGTATTTGAAAGACAAATAAATCACACAATGTTTTATGGTCTCATGGACCAATGACTTGTGCGAAGATGAAGTAGGGGTTAAAAAGATTACTCTTCACTCCAAGCATCAAATTCCCTCCTCAAAATCAAAAGAGAAATCAAAGGGAAAGAAATCAAAATTCGGTGAAGCTTCAAAAGCACACAAGAATCATAAAGTTCAAGTGCAGAAGCTAAAACCCTGTTTCTAGGGTAAAACGCCACAAAAACTCGTTGATGAGGCTTGAGTAAAAAATTTCCAAATCTCATACCAAGAGGGTGTTCTAACCGCAAGTGTGATAGAGCCAAGAGTGTCTGCATTTGAAAGGATTGAGATGGATTCTAGTGGAACTCCTAAATCTTCGGTGTTTAAAATGCTTGATCTAGCCCCTACATGTGAGACACCGAAATCTTCCGTATTTGAAAGACTCGAGTTAGCCTCAACAAATAAAACATCCAAAGCTTTAGTGTTTCAAAGGATTGATATGGCCTTGGCAAGTGAAGAATCCTAATCCGATCTTCGGTGTTTCAAAGGCTTAATATAGCTTCAACAAGTGGAGAATCTAAAGCTCCGATATTTGAAAGGCTTGAAAAAGTTGATGAGTCTGAAAGCAAGAAGGTCCAAATGAAAAGGACTAAAAGCTAGAGCTTCGGAAGAGACTGTCAAAAGTTCTCATCCATAAGCTCAACCAAATCATGGATGCCTAAAGCCAAGTAAGGGTGTCAAAATGATCAAGTAGTCTTCAAGGTGGAAAAATAAATAGTTCTGCCTAGAACTACGTAAAGACTTGATCCCCAACAAGGGGTACGTACGAAATTTGGCATCGAAAAAAAACGTGTCAAATTCAGTCGCAAAAAAAAAGTTTTCGGGTTCGCATTTGATAGTCAGGTTATTCGGGAAACCCTTCCTAGAAGGTGGGTCCGGGTAATTTGAATGATGCGGTAAAAAAAAAGAGGAAAAATCCCAGTTTGCAAATGATAGTCGAGTTATTTGAGAAAACCCTTCCTAGAAGGTGTGCTCAAACAATTCGAATGATGCATATTAAAAAAAAAAGACTTGAAATCAGTCCTAAATCCAAGCGACCCGGAAGCGTATATGAAAAATGGGTTCACAAAGAACTACGAGCGGCTTGATCCTTCATAAAGGGGGTACGTAGGCAGTCTAGCTAGCCAAAGTGCTAGGCGCATCCACAAAAACAAACAAAACATCTTCTTTTCTAAGCAAAGAAGATAAAGAAGTCAAATCCTCTGCTTTTGTAGTCATATGAGTGTTATCTCGACTGGGAGGGGAAAAATCAAATACAGTCCGAAGACATGGACATTTTGTGACTGTATTGAAAATGAGGCAAAGGGAAAAAGCGAGAGAGAGAAAGTTTGTCTTTCAAAGACATTCTCACAAAAAGAGATAAGCAAAAGGCCTATGCCTAAATTTTTCCGACATTGATTATCA
This sequence comes from Persicaria tinctoria, assembly GCA_037127255.1. NCBI lineage: Eukaryota > Viridiplantae > Streptophyta > Magnoliopsida > Caryophyllales > Polygonaceae > Persicaria > Persicaria tinctoria. Next base: position 66,620,513 of record JBANSL010000002.1, on the reverse strand, counting down.
TGTCCAAATGTGGTAGTCAATTCAAGTCATATAAATCAAAACTTTCTCCCAAGGAACCCTAAACCAAAAAGTTGCTTCAAAGCTTGACTAATCAAATAGTCAATGTTTTCTGCTCTCTCAAAAGCCAAAAGGCTTAAGCCTTCCAAAACCCTTCAAACTCTCCCAAACAAAAATTGGCCTACATCATCTATATATGTATGATCATTCAAAGCCCCCAAAACTCAAAACCCAAATTCAAAGGTAACATCCATCAAATGCCTTGGCTATAAATGGTATGGGTATCATATTCCAAAATCATCTCATATGAGATTTTGATCACAATGCTTCAACCACAAAGGTTACAAAAGCACAAATCTACGACACCAAGTCGTCAAAACTAAATTTAGTCTAAGACCGAAGATCAAACTGAAATTGGTCAAAAGACAAAAGTTCAAGGCTATGACTTCAAGTCTTCAAAGCCAAATTATTGTCCTTCACAAGAAAACCTTCAAATCAAAATTTAGCTTAAAGCCGAAAATCTCCGGCCAAAAGCCAAAAACCTAATTAGCCAAAAGCCAAAAAAAATCAAATTGGCTAAAAAGTCAAAGCCAAAATTGACTCAAGCCAAAAATCAACCGGTTTGAAAGCTCAAAAGCAAAACTGGTTGAAAAGCCAAAAAGGCATAAATCAAATTTCGAAAACGAAAATCTTTTCGACTCTCATATACCCATACCAAATTTTATCTTAATGGTCATAAGCAAGTTCTGAATAGAATTGCTTTTCATATTTGACACATTTTTATCGGAACGATAAATAAAAGTTCCAGTTTTCTTTGGACTACAAATCAAATAAAAAGCTTTCTTAAGTAGAGTCCACTTGAAGCATAAATTGTGCATAAATAGCACATGTATTGAACTTTGAACGCGTTCGATATCTCACACGTACAAAGTTCGGGGGGCAACCGTTGGAAGGTATTTTTTCACAAGTTTGAAAATATTAACAATTTTATATTAAATTAATCATAAATGAAGTTCTGATTAATTTAATTGAGGCTCATTGTTGGAATCTAGCACACAAAAAAAAAGGAGGAGGAAGTCTTCTGCCCAGGAAATCAAATAGGGCCCAGTCCAAATATAAGCAGATATAAAAAATTGTCGTGATAGAAGAGGTTACACGTAAATGGAGCAAAAAAAAAAAAGAATTGTCCAGAGAAAATGGGGAAGTGGGGGTTATCTCAGATAACTACTTCGGATTCACCCTATAAAAGGAAGTGCTTTCCTCTCCCTGGCTGAAGATGTGTAACTGCAACCTAATGGTGGCTTCTTCTTCCCTTTAGGTTATTTAACTGCATACCCAAAGAAAGAGAGCAGTTATATTCTCTTTCCTGTTTTCTCCTTCATCCTCCAAAAAGCTTACCTCCAACCATGATAACAAAAGAAAAAAGGTTGAAACCTACCCACAAGCAACAGAATAAATAGGGAAAGAATAAACAAGTGATGATATGATATGATGATGAGCATGCTATGATGATGATGTCCACACATGTATGATGGAATGGGGTACTGTACTAGCCAAGTCCGCTCATGAAATATGGGGTTGAGTAGGAGAGGGATATGCCCCTTAGCATTGTTTGGGGCCCTTTACTATCTTTCTGCACTATATTATACCATGATAAAAGCATGCCTTGAGTGTTAATCTCCACACGTCACTAGAGCATCTTTATTGCTGGTATAGCGTATATGTATGTTTTCTTGCGGGACAGAGTGCGCTGGGGGGTCTCGGTCTGATCCCGCTCGCACAAATTGTTTTTAGGTGTGCATGCTTTGTATTATGTGACGTGGAAAATCCTCGTGGGCAAATGCGAAGAACCGGACTGGCCTACTAAGTTGGCTAAGTACTTTTCGGATTGTGTTTTATTGCCCTGGTTTTGACACTGCCTCGTTGTGGTAAGTTGTAGTTCACCTTCGTTTTCCGCTTATCCCAAATTACCCATGATTTAAGTAATGTACATTTTGTTCTAAGTTTTATGGGCTATATTTGATGACATAGCCACCGATCACAACTATTGTATCCAACATATATATACTTCAAATGTCAAATTTTAATTCGAATTGTGTGAATTAATTAATCATTACATATCATAACTAATTAATCATATTCAAAGACAATTATACAAATATATCAATATAGTAGGCAAAAAAGAGATAAACAAGCGATGAATAAGTTCCATCTTTTTTGTCCCACATTGAAAATGAGAGATTTTTTGTCCCACATCGGAAATGAGAGGATAGGTGGGTGGGAGTATCCTACTCTATAAAAGGAGATAAACAAGAGATGAATCTTACAATGCACTAAATATTGCATATTTCATATGAGTTGCATATTAATGTGAATTTATATTTATATTTTATAGATATAGATATGAATTCTAGTTTTGTTTATAATTTATTTATGTTTATATTTATAATTATAATTATTATAATTATAAAATATATTTTAGTATATATTTGTATATTTATATTTATATAAATATAAATATTATAGTATAATAATTTTTAAATTTTTTTTTTAAATCTTGTCGGATCGACCCGTGACCCGCTGGGTCAGTTTGACCCTTTGACCCGCCTCTCCACGGGTTCGGGTACGGGTCATAACTTCCCCGACCCGTGACCCGCCGGGTCCGACCCGTCTACCCGGCGGTTCCGACCCGTGGACATGCCTAATTAGAGGTAGGTTGTGCAATTTGAGTACACAAGGGTCGGGTGTATGTTTTCAAAACCGCCCACGAATTTCAAAGAATTTTGAATGAGTTTTAAAGGGGCAAAATGAACTTAATATGACTAACTCAATTGGACTAAGTATGAACTCAGCTAATAAAAGGATGGGTCAAACTAAAGGGAAACAAGTCGGTAGAAAAGGTGTTAGACCACCGTTATTGGGTGTAGTCGGGAAAGGGTAGGCAAAATATTAGCTTATTCTTTACAGAAGGGAATGGATGCCTCCAAGGACTTGCATCGCGATGGTTGGAGTGATGAGTTAAGTAGAGATTATTAGGTTTTGCCCCTCCGGCTAGTCGCTCCTTGAAGAGCGGCATTAGATAGCTTGATGTACTTTATATATCAATTGGGCTTGAGGGCGATCTTCCTCGAAGTTAATCATTATAATTGTCTCTGAATGCTTCCGTGTTGGGTGTTAACTAACCCTTGAATATCCAGCAGTATAGTTGGCACTCGACACTCATCTACCGGGCGTGGGGGACCACTGCAGAGGGGACGAGGACGACCTCGTCGAGTCAAGGCTGTTCCGGTGGATGGCAGGGACTAGGGCCCCGGAGGTGCAGAGATTTCGTCTCCTCCGCCAGAGGATGTTTTGCGATATATAGTAGAGCTACTTTGGTCGAGTTATTGCGACGACTTGTTGGAGATCTTCCACCGGAGGTGCCAGAGATTCAGATCGCCATCGGGCAACCAATGGAGCCCGCCAGAGGGATCCCGGTTGGGAAGCCAGAGACACCAACTCTCGTTGATGCGCGCCCTCAGAATTGCATCGACTTGGTTCTAGCACTAGGATATTGTGACCCTCCACACTTCTTGGGAGAAGCTAGAGCGGACATTGAGGCATGGTTGAGACAGATGAATAGCATATTTGATTTCTTCAGTGCCCCTACTTCCGAGCGCCACGAGCGCTAGAGGTTGGCCGCATGACTCATGCGAAACGACGCATTCGATTGTTGGTCTATCTACAAGACAGGCCAGGTAGAGTGGAATTATCAGGAGTTTCGAGCACTGATGATTTGGGACTATTGTCCGCTAGGGACACATATAGCTAGAGAGGTCACCTTCGTGCGCGCTACTTACGATGCATCCCATTCTGTTTCAGAGATCATTTTCCAGTTTTAGAGGGAGTTGATTTACTGTGCTCACCTCTTCCCCCCATACAAGAGTTGTATCCGCATGTTATCTATGAGGTTGCCACTAGAGGTTCTTCTGCACGCATCCAGTTTGGGAGCTTTCCCTTTTGATCATTTTCTGGAGGTCATTCTGATGTACAAGTAGCAGCAGATCCTGACTACTATTGTATATGCTCCCTCTCGCCCCGAGGTGAAGAGGTTGAGGACAGCGAACACGAGGAGTGATGCGAGGCCCTATGGAGCCTTCCACGGAGGATTCAGAGGAGGCCTACAAAGACCTCCTCTATACTTAGAACCAACAGTGGCTAGCATAGACGTTAGCGTTTGGAGTATCACGTGCTATGGGTGCTCCAAGCTAGGACATTATCAAAGAGACTGCCCAAGCCGTTCTACTATATGTTACACATGCGGAGGCATGGGACACAGAGCTGCTCGTTATCCCCAGGTTGGTAGAACCCCACCAGCTACATCAGCACCGAGAATCCCCGCCGCTCCACTGCCCCCACTTATGACATATCCCTAAGGGCAGGGGAGGGGTGGTTCATTAGTTGGAGGTCGATCCGGAGGGCGAGGCAGGGGTTCAGCTGGAGGAGGTCGTGGATCATCAGGGTTTGGGGTTGGTCGATGATCTTCGTCGGTCGGACCGTCTTGGTCAAGTTATTAACAGGGACAGAGTTCTAGAGGATCAGGTCATGTATTTCCCCCACCACCACGCATTTTTTCAGCTGAGAGGAGACGATCGGTTCACTTCGAGTGCCTCAGGTATTCACGATGCTTGCTTGGATATTCTATTCGACACGGGTGCTATCCACTACTATATAGTAGAGTCGTGCATCGCTAGGCTGAGCCTGAGCTGCACGAGAGGTTCGACATATATTATGGGTATGTCGGACGAGGCTGTTGACAGGAGGAAATCGAGATTGCAAATAAAAATATGAATAAAGCAAAGAAAACTAGATTCCGTCCCATGGAAATGATTACAAGACTTCCTCCCGATGCAGTAGTGGGAAGTCAGGATCAATCCACGCGGAAGCATGTCAGCGGATCCTAAGCAGCGGATGAATCTCACCAACAAAAATCGACTTACAAGTTGCTCGATCTCGACTCGGGTTAGTCGACAAGAAAATCGGACAAGTCGAACAAGGCAACAACAGATCCTGGGTTTGGTCGATATCGAGGAGCCTTTACTCGATATCGAGTAGAGTCTTCGTCGACGTCGGGTACCTGCACAGGAAAATCTACAGCGATCTGGGATCGAATATCAGTAACTCGATATCGACAAGAGTTAGTCGATATGGAGGAGGGCAGAAACTTTAAAACGAATTAAAATAAAGACAAGGCTTTGGGGATTCGAAATAAACTATGTATATAAGAAAACTTCCAAGATCGGGGTTTGCGACAACAATAACCAAGCTTGCATAAAGCAGGAATCAAACAGATAATCATGTAAACCACGTCGAAGGACCAAGCTTTCGCCTTTTCCAACAATTAGACAACTCTTTCAAGAAACCCTAATTGTATCTACTGATTTTATGTTTATAATCCAAGTTATTAGCATGGACCTCCATTAGATGGGTAATAAACACATAACAAGTAGTAGATGCTCAAAACATGGTAAAAGTCGGATCTTTACCTTAAACACGCATGGCTATCGTTGGGTGTTGTAGGAGGAAATCAAGTTCAAAATATAGAATTTTAAAAAAACCAGATTCATGCCCCAACAAATTATTACAAAACTTCCTCCCTATGCAGTAGTGGGAATTCAGGATCGATCCTCGAGGAAGTGCGTTAGCGGATCTCAGGTAGTTGTAAATCTCACAGACAGAAAAGTAGAAAGACAGAAAGAAAAATAGAAATAACAAAGGAAAAGCAGTAAATAAAGCAAACACATAAGCTAGTCGATATCGACAACAGTAACTCGATATCGACAAAAGCTATGTCTATCAACAAAAACTCAAACCGACAATAGACAGCAAACCCGGCAAGGACAACCCGATCTTGACAACAACTACTCGATATAGATTAAAGACTACTCGATATCGACTAACAATCCCCGAGATCGACAAACAGCAGAAACTTTAAATTGAAAATTCTCGAACACAGAACTCAGATTTCCGACGAAATAAATCAATATACTAAAAGACTTCCAAAGCCAGGGTATCAACACCACAATGATAACCATGCAAAGTAACACATAAAGGCATAAAAGATCATGCTTTCTATCAAATAACTTTCGTTATTAACAAATAGGAATATAGAGGCTTTCGCATAAACCCTAATTGTTACTAACCCTTTTTACATAATTAATCCAAGTTGCATTAAGATCACTTTCATTTTAATAATACAAACAAGGATCACCTTCAACTCTCGCAAAAAAATCATGCTCATATGGATAGAAGACGAATTGCATAAAAAGATTGTACCTTTACTGCATCATCTTACATGGCTACCATGGGGCTCACCCCAGCCCCAGAAGTGGGTGGACTACTCGCTCATCATCGCAATAGCAAGCGTCTTTGATGAAAAAGAACTAACTTGCATTAAATAAATTCAAACTTACAACCTCTTCTCCTTCTCTCTCTATGTGCAACTACTTGTCTCTAAAATTGAATGAATAAAAACCAGCCCCTAAGGCATTATTTATAGTGCTCAAACCCCTCTAATCAAGGAAAGAACATCTTATCTATATCTAAATCTAAATATCTAAAGGCTTAAAGATAAATAAAGGCAATAAAGGAATTAAATTCATAAAGGAAATTATATCTAAAGTAGGTAAATCTTCCATGTGTTAATAGATCTTGATTTGCCTTGATAGATGTGGATAGATCTCGGCAAACTCAGACTCCTTCGGCTCCAAGCAAAGCCAAACCGCATCGGACAGATCACCGCGTAAAGAGGCTCCAGAAAACGCTCCTCGATATCGACTAATTCTACTCGATATCGAGTAAAGTTGGCTTCGACTTCGGTTGGCTGGGCATGTCGGGTAGCTAGTGCTCGATCCGGCTCTGAAGTGTGGTGCTGGGGTTCTCAATATCGACATAAAGTCCTCGATATCAAGTAACCATGTCGACTTCTGTGTTGCTGGGCTTGGTCGAGGAACTCTTCCCCGACACTAGCTCGGACTGGCGCTCGGATCTTGTCGATATCGACTAAGATCCTCGATATCGAGTAACTTGGTGCTCGGCATGTCCAGTCCTTGGCTCCTCGACTTGGTGTGGCTTCCTTGACTCCGGGCATAGGTTCATGATGTTGTGGATATCGAGTAGCTTACTCGATATCGAGTAAACTTGTGGAGTCGGGTTGGCTCTGGCTCTCAGCTCCTCAATCATGCTCTACTCGACCAGCACTGCTCGGACATCATTTGTCGATATCGACTACTTTTCATCGATATCGAGTAATTCTGGTTTCCAGCTTGATTTGTCCAGGTTTTGTAGCCCTTTGACCTTGGACTTCTGTAGTTGATTTCCGAGCTTTTCCAACCTTTCTCAGAATTGCTGTAAATTTCCTCGAATTCTGCGATTGTAAACAGAAACTGGTGTAGATTCCATAATTTGGCAAATAAACATAAACTACATAGATTCTGTATTATTCTAGCCCAAATGCATGAAATTTATGCAGAAAAAGATATAAAAGTTACTGTAAAACATGGCAGATTCAACTTACAACAAACACCCCATACTTAAGCTTGCTTGTCCTCAAGCAATACTTTTATTTGTCATTCAGGGGAAGAAATCAAAACTCTCAACATCTTAGATTAATTTCCATATGTCCCTGCAATCAATTACCATCCTCGAAAAAGGTACTAGTGTCACAAATCCATGCATGTGCAATTTTAAGAGCAACATCTAGTCACAAAAGGAGGGTTATGCAAAAACATTCATTCGTGACAAAACATTAATAATCAAGAGGACTTTAATTTAAGCTCAATAAGGAGTAGATTGGTAAAAGGCTAAAGGTGGGCAATTTTTGGCAATGTGGTGCTAATGATCCGGGGAAACGGAGTATTTTAAAACTTTTCATACCACACTCCTTTTTCATACGATTCGTCACCTTTCATACTGCTTTTATCAATAATAATGCTTTTACCTCTCTAACCTCAGCACTACCTTCTCGCGAGTCGCAAACATGGGTGTCATGAATGGCCCCAGATACTTAGTCCTTTGGACTCCTCACAATGTGTCCCATCTCGCCAAACTATTATCTTAGCGAGCAGGGTTGATCTACCTTTATCTCCTGAAGTGATCGGATTTTCTTTCACTCATTAAATTTTCCATATTTTTCAAACATTTTCCTACCAAACTCCAATAATGATAATAACAACACAACAACCATATAAGAACTCCATAATGTAACATCATTCTCAACATAATCCCCGGATAGGAAATAAGGTAAAGAATGGCAATATTTAGATCACGTGGAGCAATAATTGAAATAATGCATATTATGGCTTTTGTGTAATGCATAAGCATAGGTAAGGGTAGGATATAACAATATGAGCATATATAGAAATATAAAGTCCTACATCCTCTTATCATGCAACATGTCAAAAGCAATTTCAAATTTTACCTCCTTTCATGGTTTTCAATAATGCATTTCATTGTGACTTCCCTTTACTAGGCAATTTCATGCTATATCTCTAATGAATCCAATTTTGCATCGTCGAGTTCAATAAAGCTTCCATGACATTTATCAAAATTTTCAATGGGGGTCATTTTTTAAAATTTTGGAAAACATGCATATAAGCCCATAAATCAATAATGAATTCCAAAATAGCCATGTATAAGCAATTCAAGAAATAAACCTTAAATATGCACAAATATGTCAAATATGATCAAATATGCACAAAGTAACCCCTTCCCCCACCCCATACTTAAACATTACAGTGTCCTCACTGTATAAAAAAAAGGGTAAAGAAAGAAACTCACTAGACAGGGGTGGAGGGCTTTAAAAACTCGATTGAACATGCTTGGGCCGAGTCCGAATATAGCTTGCTTCTATCCCATAGACCTGAAAAATATAGAAGACATATACCCACAATAGAAACACTAACAGTTCAAAAACCAAAAAAAAACAAAAAGCAACATTGTCCAAAAAGTCCCAAAAAGTAAATGTCTATGTACACGCTCTAGATTTTATAGTCGCTAGACCGACTTTCTTCATTGAGCTCAAGGTGGCATCTGCAGGGCCCATGTAGCTTGGGCTTCAAATAGGACTCCATTCTTGTCCATCAGCTGCAATCCTCCAGAATGAATCTTGTTCACCACGAAACGTCCCATCCTATTCTTGTTGAATTTGTTAGGAAACCAATGATCTTTTGATTTGGAAACATAGAGCTTGTCTCCAACTTCATACTCTTTAGGCTCATCATTGGAAATCCTACATAAGCGCACATACCAAGGCAAACCTCTCCCACCCCATGTATAGATAAATCTTTAATTGAAATAGGAGAAGAAAGATCCATACCTTGGCTTACCTTCGCAGAAACGGATTCGGGAGCCACTGTGTTTGGTCGATCTCGAGGAACAGTACTCGATATCGACAAGGATTCAGCTTCTGGTGGTCTGCTGCTCGAGGATGCTGGAGTCGAGGAAGCCAGATGTTGGTCGATATCGACCAGTTTTGTCAATATCGAGGAGTCTTGCTCGCCTGGTGGAATCAGCGTCGAGGAAGGTGAAGTCGATGCAGCGGAGTGTTGGTCGATATCGAGTAGCTTACTCGATACCGAGGAGTGCTCGACTTCAGTTTGGCTGCTCGACGACGCTGGTGCTGGTGGAGGCTTCTGATTTTGGTCGATATCGACTAAATTACTCAATGTCGACCCCATACTTACATCCTGTCAAGGCATCCGAAAAATAGTTAGTCCATAACGACGTACCTTGGTCCGTGTCGAGTGGATTCTCTATTTCTTCCTTTAGGATGTCCATGATCTCCTCCACCTGGGCTTCCATATCCCTCTTTTCCAGCTCTTCAAGAGTCATATTTCTTACCTTGGGCTCCCCGCAAGTGATGTAGCCAGCTGATATAGACTTTACTTCCTCCATGGGACCTGTATGCCTTTCAGTTTTATTAAAGGAATAGTTAATTACCTCATCCTTGATGTTGAAAGTGAGCACTCCTTTTCTCACGCTTATGTTGGCATCCACCGTCGCCAAAGAAGGGTCTTCCTAGAATAATTGGACAAGTAGGGTCCTCTGGCATATCAATAACTAAGAAATCAGCAGGGACAAAGAATTTACCTACTTGTACTTGCACATTGTCCACCATGCCTGTTGGAATGACCACCGTGTTTTTGGCCATATACAGCTTAGCATCCACAGGTTCTAGGGCACCTATCTTAATCTTGGACCAAATTGTTAAAGGCATTATACTCACACTAGCACCAAGATCACATAAAACATTAAATTTATATTGACCAAATCCAATGGTTATAGCAAACTTACCTGGATCTGGCCTCTTCTCAAGGATGTCCATATGGATGCACTCATCCGTAATCACAGCCATTGATCTCTTCTTACTTAGAATGTCTTTAAGTAACTTGACATAGGATAGCATTTCATTCAGAACTTATGTGAAGGGAATTGTGACATTGAGCTTCTGAAGCATCTTGATGAAGCGCTGAAACTTCTTCTCTGCTGGATCATTTGGAGATTTTGTTGGGAAGGACAACTTCTTTTTCTGATTCGGGGCCAGAACAGATGTCAGTTTTGCTGCAGAAGATTCAATATCGACTGGGCTCTCCTCGATATCGACTTGGTCTTTCTCGATATCGACTATTGTAGTCGATTTTGAGTTGTTGTGCTGTGCAGACGAAGGGTTGCCTAGTTGTTCCTCGATATTGAGTTGGCCTTGCTCGATATCGACTAAATGCTTGTCGATATCGACTTGCTGTTGGTCGATATTGAGCTGTTTCTCAGCTTCTCCGTCCTGCTGCTTTCCGACCTCTGGCTCGTGTAGTTGATGCCCGCTCTTGAGTTTCACAGCAGCTATGTGTCCGGTCTTCCCCTTGGGATTTGGTTTTGAAGATCCAGGGAGCGTTCCTGATTGTCTGGAAATGCCTGCTGCTAGCTGGCCAATCTGTGTTTCCATTGACTTCCTCTAGACGTCGATTTCCCCAAGCCTAGAGTTGACACCTTGAATCCGAGTTTAGACTGAGTTGAAGGACTGTTTGGTGTCTGAATGGTTCCTCCGTATTTCCTCTAGGATTGTCTGTAGATCATCCCTCTTCTGGTCCCTTTCCAGATGTCCTAGAGCTCTTTAGGGTAGGGGGTTTCTAGGGGAACCTTGGTTCCATTGTGGTTGTTGGAACCTTTGGTCACCCATGTAGCGATTGGGACCCCTTGCGTAACCTGCCTCTTCATGGTATTTTGCCACCCTGACTTGCTCTGTGTGTGGGCACTCAGTAGTGGTGTGCCTCTGTGATCCGCATTCAATGCAAGGCTGGTTGATAGAAAGATACTTTACTTGTTTGAGGAGCTTGCGATTCTGATCTTTGTAGTACTGCTCCTTGACATCTAGGTCAATCTCTTTAGAGGGCTCATAGAGGGGCATGGATGGTGCTGGCCTGGCGTAGGGATTCTCTTCATAGTTGGTTGGAGTCCCATACTTGTTATCATAGTTGGTCAGCTTGCCTAGAGCAGCCCATGCGTCAGCAAGCGACATTGTCAGATACTCATAGTGAGTATATGTGTTGATCCTGTCCTTTGCAGCCAAGTCCAGAGAATTGAAGAAGATCTCTTGAACTACGCATGGTTGTTGTCCATGTGTAGGGCATGATTGCAGCAGATCTTTATATCTTTCCCAAGCCTTTGCCAGCGGTTCCCCGGGCTTCTGTTTGAAAGCTGTGATCTTCTGGCGGAGGATTGCTGTCTTGGCAGAAGGAAAGAACTTGTTGAGGAATTCCTGCTTCACTTCAGCCCATGTTGTGAGGGATCGCGGTTTCAGCCCTTCAAGCCACTTCTGTGCTGGACCAGATAGGGACCAACGAAAAGCTAGCTTCATCAGGATGTACTCCAAGGTGGTACCTTCAGCAAGAGTTGAACACATGTCAGTAAAGTTGGTAATGTGCTGAAGAGGGCATTCATTAAATCTAACAAAGAAAGCATTATTTTTTATTACAATAAGGAAAGGAGTGCGAATTTCATAGTTATTTTCAGGGATTAGAATGGCCGATTCAGGCACGATGAGAGTCGGATGCATGTAATCCTCTGCAGTGGTAGGGTATTGGGCAAGCTCATCTTCCAATTGCCTCCTTCGCGCAGTTTCCTGTTGTCTGCCTGCTCTCTCAGTGTTGAGAGCAGTATCTTTAGCAGCTAGCTCCCTCGTAAGCCTCTCAATCAGTTGTTCTTGTGTCTCTGCAGCTGCCATGGCTCTTTTCAGTTTAGCTTGGATGTGTATAAGGCGCTCCGGTTCGTCTAAGGCGTCAAACTCAGGTGTTCTACCAGAACGGCGCATATACCTGCAAAGTAACTCAAGAGAAAATTGAGATCTGACTACCTAAGGTGCGAATGATTGCTTCCACGGCAACGACGCCAATTTTTTGTAGGAGGAAATCAAGTTCAAAATATAGAATATAAATCAAACCAGATTCGTGCCTCAGCAAATAATTACAAGACCTCCTCCCTATGCAGTAGTGGAAAGTCAGGATCGATCCTCGAGGAAGCGCGTCAGCGGATCTCAGGTTGATGTAAATCTCACAGACAGACAAGCAGAAAGATAGAAAGAATGACAAAAATAACAAAGCAAAAGCAGCAAATAAAGCAAACATAGAAGCTAGTCGATATCGACAACAGTAACTCGATATCGACAAAAGCTATGTCGATCAACAGAAACTCAAACCGACAATAGACATCAAACCCAGCAAGGACAACCCGATCTCAACAAAACCTACTCAATATCGACTAAAGGCTACTCGATATCGACTAACAATCCCCGAGATCGACAAACAGCAGAAACTTTAAATTGCAAATTCTCGAACACAAAACTCAGATTTCCGACAAAATAAATCAGTATACTAAAAGACTTCCAAAGCATGGGTATCAACACCACAACGATAACCATGCAAAGTAACACATAAAGGCATAAAAGATCATGCTTTCCATCAAATAACTTTCGTTATTAACAAATAGGAATATAGAGGCTTTCACATAAACCCTAATTGTTTCTAACCCTTTTCACATAGTTAATCCAAGTTGCATTAAGGTCACTTTCGTTTCAATAACACAAAAAAGGATCACCTTACATGGCTACCGTCTCGCAAAAGAATCATGCTCATAGGGATAGAAGATGAATTGCATAAAAAGATTCTACATTTACCGCATCATCTTACATGGCTACCGCCGGGCTCACCCCAACCCCATAAGTGGGTGGACTACTCGCTCTTCATCGCAATAGCAGACGTCTTTGATGAAAAAGAACTAACTTGCATTAAATAAACTCAAACTTACAACCTTTTCTCCTTCTCTCTCTATGTGTAACTACTTGTCTCTGAAATTGAATGAATAAAAACCAGCCCCTAAGGCTTTATTTATAGTGCTCAAACCCCACTAATCAAGGAAAGAACATCTTATCTATATCTAAATCTAAATATCTAAAGGCTTAAAGATAAATAAATGCAATAAATGAATTAAGTCCATAAAGGAAATTATATCTAAAGTAGGTAAATTTTCCATGTGTTGATAGATCTTGATATGCCTTGATGGATGTGGATAGATCTCGGCAAACTCGGACTCCTTCGGCTCCAAGCAAAGCCAAACCGCGTCGGACAGATCACCGCGTAACGCGGCTCCAGAAAACGCACCTCGATATCGACTAATTCTACTCGATATCGAGTAAAGTTGGCGTCGACTTCGGCTGGCTGGGCATGTCATGTAGCTGGTGCTCGATCCGGCTCGGAAGTGTGGTGCTGGGGTCCTCGATATCGACATAAAGTCCTCAATATTGAGTAACCATGTTGACTTCTGTGTTGCAGGGCTTGGTCGAGGAACTCTTCCCCGACACTGGCTCGGACTGGCGCTCGGATCTTGTCGATATCGAGTAAGATCCTCGATATCGAGTAACTTGGTGCTCTGCATGTCCAGTCCTCGGCTCCTCGACTTGGTGTGTCTTCCTCGACTCCGAGCATAGGTTCATGGTGTTGTCGATATCGAGTAAACTTGTGGAGTCGGGTTGGCTCTGGCTCTCGGCTCCTCGATCATGCTCTACTCGACCAGCACTGCTCGGACATCATTTGTCGATATCGACTACTTTTCATCGATATCGAGTAATTCTTGTTTACAGCTTGATTCGTCCAGGTTCTGTAGCCCTTTGACATTGGACTTCTGTATTTGATTTCCGAGATTTTCCAACCTTTCTCAGAACTGTTGTAAATTTCCTCGAATTCTGTGATTTTAAACAGAAACTGGTGTAGATTCCATAATTTGGCAAATAAACATAAATTACACGGGCTTGCTCCACTCGGCCTCTCTTTGCTCCACTCGGCCTCTCTTTCTCTTTCTACTACTACTTCTCCTACTGAAATTGAATGCTTAGAAATCAGCCCCATGGGCTTTATTTATAGACTTCTAATCCTTGCTAATCAAGGATAGAAATCTCTATCTATATCTAAGGATAAAACATTAAATAAAAGGAACATTTATCTTTAAGAAGGAAGCCCCACTCGGCCTCTCTTTCTCTTGGATAGAATCGGAAATCTTCGGCCCTAAGCAAGCCTAAACCGCGTCGGACAGCTCACCGTGTAACGCGGTCCAGGATAGTTGTCCTCGATATCGAGTAAAGTCCTCGATATCGAGTACGTGTGGGTCGTCGACTTGGCTTTACTGGCTTGCTCGAGTAACTGGTCCTCGATCTGCTCGGACACTGGGTCTCAGGTCTCGTCGATATCGAGTAGATTACTCGATAACGAGTAAGTGTCATCGATCATGGCTGGCCTAGTGTTATGGAGCAGCCTCTCCTCGACGTTGCCCGTACATGTGCTCTGGGTTTACTCGACATCGAGGAGTTTCCTCGATATCGAGGAGTGGTGCTGCTAAGCATCGGGTTGTCTGGTTAGGTCGAGCAGCGCTCCTCGGCTCCTCGATCAAGCTTTCCTCCTCGTCTCCGGGCTGGCTTTCACTTCTTGTCGATATTGAGTAACTTTCTGGAGTCGAGTTGGCTCGTCTTCAGTTCCTCGATCAGTGCTGCGCTTCATCATTTTTTGTCGATATCGAGTAAAACTCGCCGATATCGAGTAGCTTTCAGCTTTCGTCTTTACTTCTTGGTTTTGTCCCGAAATGGCTCCATATTTTGCATTATTAAACCAAAACTTATATAGATCTCCATTTCTGGAAAATAAACATATACTACATAAATTCAACATATTCCCATCCTGAAATATGCAAAGTGTACAGAATATAGAGCTAAAATGCGCATTTCAACATGGCTATTTTAGTGGACATCAAATCACCCCATACTTAAGCTTGCTTGTCCCCAAACAATAACTTGGATGGTCATTCAAGGGGAAGAATTTAAACTCTCAACATCATAGATTCATTCTTATATAACCCTGCAATCAATGACCATCATCGAAAAGGTACTTGTGTCACAGATCCATGCATGTGCAATTAAAAAGCAACATCTACTCATAAAAGGAGGGTTCTGTAAAAAACAATCATAAGTGACAAAGCAACGAAAATCAAGAGGACTTTAATTTAAGCTCAATAAGGAGTAGATTGGTAAAAGGCTAAAGGTGGGCAATGTTTTGTAATGTGGTGATTAATGATCCGGGGAAATGGATTATTTCCAAACTGAATTTTCACATTCCTTCTTCATAAGACTCGTCACCTTTCATAATGCTTTTTCTCAATAATAATGCTTTTACCTCTCTAACCTGGGCACTGCCTTCTCACGAGTCGCAAACATGGGTGTCATGAATTGCCCGGGATACTTAGTGCTTTGGACTCCTCACCTGTGTGTCCCATCTCGCCAAACTATTACCTCAGCGAGCAGGGTCGATCTACCTTTATCTCCCGAGGTGATCGGATTTTCTTTCTCTCATTAAATTTTCCATATATTTCAAACATTTTCCTACCAAACTCCAATAATAACACAAACACCATATAACATCTCCATAATGTAGCATCATTCTCAACATAATCCCCGGATAGGAAATAAGGTAAAGAATGGGCAATATTTAGATCATGTGGAGCAATATATGAAATAAGGCATATTATGGCTTTTCTGTAATGCAAAAGCATAGGTAAGGCTAGGATATAACAATGAGCATTATATGGAAATATAAAGTCCTCCATCCTCTTATCATGCAACATGTCAAAAGCAACTTCAAAATTTACCCCCTTTCATAGTTTTAAAGAAAATATGCATTTCGTTGTGACTTCCATTTACTAGGCAATTTCATGCTATATCTCTAATGAATCTAATTTTGCATCGTCGAGTTCAATATTAAGCTTCCATGACACTATTTCTTTGAACAATTTTCAAGCAATGGGAGATGTCTTATAGAATTTTGAGTTTAGCAATTATGCACAAAAATTTAAAATTTACTCAAAATTTCACCATGTAAAACCAAGAAATAAAACATATAATAATGATAATGAGTTTTTCCCCCACCCTATACTTAAAATATACAGTGTCCCCACTGTATAAAATCAAATAAAAACAAGAGTAAAGGAAGGAACTCACCGAATAATGCGTCGAGGAGGGCAATACAGGGCATCTCGAGTAAACTTGTCTTGTCGATATCGAGTACTGTACTCGATATTGAGTAGGCTGTCTATGTCGAGTGGAATCA
The DNA here is from genome assembly GCA_037127255.1 of Persicaria tinctoria. Classification (NCBI taxonomy): domain Eukaryota; kingdom Viridiplantae; phylum Streptophyta; class Magnoliopsida; order Caryophyllales; family Polygonaceae; genus Persicaria; species Persicaria tinctoria. Next base: position 66,603,840 of record JBANSL010000002.1, on the reverse strand, counting down.
GATGTTGAGGAGATTCTTCTGGCTTGGTCGATATCGAGTTGGCCAACTCGATATCGATGAACTTCTAGGCTGCTCCTCTTGGTCGTTCTCGACTGGCCTAGTCGATTTTGACTATTTTTTAGGGACTTCTTATTCCACCTTTCGCGATCCTTTTATGCTTCCCTACCTAAAATGTTAGATTGCACACAAAGCCAAGACTTTCCACATGGAGTATTCTAAACTAAGAAAACAAAAAACAAAAACCAAAACCAAAAAGTTCCAAAGTCCCAAAAATTCAAAAAGTTTTATACACATGCTCTAGATTTTAGAGTCGCTAGGCCGACTTCTTCTTTTATGCTCGCGGACCGTTAATGTGGGGCCCGCTTGTGCTTGGCCCTTCTCCTGGATCATCTAGGTCCTGATTATAGTATGCAAGCTCAGCCGACAGTTGGTTGCTTGCATAATCTTCCTTTTCTTTCTTATTCTTCTTCCCAACTCTTAGTTTCCACAGATTCTCTCGCCACGGGGCCCTACCTCCCCTTGAATTATTTATAAATTTCTTAATGGACTGAGGAGGAGTAGAACTCATACCTGAACATACCTTTTCGGGCCCAAAACAGAAATCTTCGGGCTTGGGGTTAGTCGTTGTCGAGCAAGACTGGTCAATATCGATTACAGGGACCCCATACTTAGGCTCTTGGCAAGTTTGGTGCTCATCAGAGGAAGTAGATATCGATGAAGCTTGGTCGATATCGAGTACAGCTTTGGTCGATATCGAGGAGCCTTTGTCGATACCGAGTACAGTTTTGGTGCCTTCCTCCGTTGTTTGCTTGGTCCTGTGGTTGCTGATGCTTTTCACCTCCAGCCATGAAATTTCCTCCCTTGTAGGACCAAAGGAGAAATCTAAGACCTCATCGCCTATGGTGAAGGTGAGCAATCGTTGTTTGACACTAATCTTGGCATCTGCAGTAGCTAAGAATGGTCTACCAAGAATAATAGGGCTATTAGGATCTTCAGCTCAGTCTATAATAAAGAAATCAGCTGAAATAAAGAATTTACCAACCTGGACATAGACATTCTCAACCATACTTGTAGGGATGACTACTGTATTGTTTGCCATGTATACCTTAACATCCACATGCTCTATACATTGATAAGGGCATGATGCTCACACTCGCTCCTAAATCACATAAGGACTCATATTTATATTGTCCAAACCCCACAGTAACAGAAAACTTACCAGGGTAAGGTCTCTTCTCAGGAAAGTGGAGTACTTTGCATTCGTCGGCGATCTCCGAGATGGATCGCTTTTTGCTCAGGATTTCCTTTAGGAATTTGACATATGCAAGCATCTCTTGCAGAGCTTCTGTAAAAGGAATAGAGAAATTCAGTTCTTGCAGCATATTAACAAAACGTTTAAACTTACCTGCAGTGGGATCTTTTAGCGCTTTGGAGGGGAAAGGTAGTGTCTTTTTCTGCTTTGGACCTAGAACAGACGCCGGAGGTGTTGCAGAGTCGTCGACATCGGCCAATTTCTCCTCGATATCGACCAGGGGTTCCTCGATATCGACAAGGGTTATCGATCTCGAGTTGCTGGGCTGTACAGTGGAGTCCGAGCTTGGCTTGTCCTCTGTGTCGAGGAGATTTTTGTCGATATCGACCAAGGGCTCCTTGATATTGAGTTGCTGCTGCTCGTTGTCGAGTTCCTGCTCTACTTTGTCTTGGTGCTTTCCGACCTCTGACTCGTGTAATTGGTGCCCGCTCCTGAGTTTGATAGCTGCGACGTGTCCGGTCTTCCCCTTATGATTTGGTTCTGTTTGCCCAGGGAGTTGTCCTGAATTGACCCATTTGAGTCTCAATGCTTTTCTTCCAGATGTCTAGCTCTCCAAATTTTGCATTGATGTTCTGGAACTGGTTGTTGATGGTGCCTTGATTCCGACGCATCTCCTCAAGGATGAGCTGTAAATCCTCCTTATTTTGGTCCCTTTGTGGTTGATAGAACCTTTGGTCCCCCATATAGCGATTAGGACCCCCTGCGTAAGGTACCTCTTCATGTGTCTCTGTCATCCTGACTTGCTCTAGGTGTGGGCACTCAATAGTGGTGTGTCGCTGTGATCCGCATTCGATGCAAGGCTGGTTGACAGATAGATACTTGACTTGCTTGAGAGGCTTGCGATTCTGGTCTCTGTAGAATTTCTCCCTGACATCTGGGTCAATCTCCTTAGAAGGCTCATAGAGGGGCATAGATGGGGCAGGCCTGGCATAGGAGTTTTCCTTATAGTTTGTGGTAGCCCCATACTTGTTGTCATAGTTGGTGAGCTTGTCAAGTACACCCCATGCGTCAGCTGGTGGAATCGTCACATACTCATATCGTGTTTACTGATTGATCCTGTCCTTAGTGACTTGGTCAAGAGAATTTAAGAAGATCTCTTGAATGACGTAAGGTGGTTGTCCATGAGTAGGGCAAGATCCCAGCAGTTCCCTGTATCGTTCCCATGCTTTTCCCAGCGGTTCTCCAGACTTCTGTTTGAAAGCTGTAATCTTCTAGCGGAGGAGTGCTGTCTTGGCAGGAGGGAAGAATTTGTTGAGAAACTCTTTCTCTACTTGAGCCCGTGTCGTGAGGGATCGTGGTTTCAATCCTTCTAGCCACTTCAATGCAGGTCCGGTGAGGGACCAACGGAAGGCCTTCATCTTGACATATTCCAGAGTTGTACCTTCAGCAAGAGTACGACACATGTCAGAAAAGTTTGTATAATGTTCAACAGGGCATTCATTAAACCCTCCATGAAAAGCATTATTTTTATGTTCTATAAAGAATTGAGTGTGAATTTCAAAAGTATTTTCAGGGATTAGAATAGCTGATTCGGGCACGACGAGAGTCGGGTGCAAATAATCCTCTGCAGTGGTTGGGTATTGGGCAAGCTCAGCTTCCGCTTGTTCCCTTCCAGCTCTCTCAGCGGCGAGAGCAGTATCTTTGGTGGCTATTTCCCTCCTAAGCCTCTCAATAAGTTGTTCTTGTGTTTCTGCGGCCTCCAAGGCTCTTTTTAGTTTAGCACGGATGTGTATAAGGCGTTCTGGTTCGTCTAAGCCATCAAAATCAGGTGGTTGACCAGAACGGCGCATACACCTGTAAAGTAACTCAAAGTAGACGTGAGATTTAACTACCTATGGCGCGAATAATAGCTTCCCCGGCAACGACGCCAATTTGTCGACAGGAGAAAATCGAGATTGCAAATAAAAATATGAATAAAGCAAAGAAAACTAGATTTCGTCCTTTGCAAATGATTACAAGACTTCCTCCCGATGTAGTAGTGTGAAGTCAGGATCGATCCACGAGGAAGCGTGTCAGCGGATCCTAGGCAGCGGATGGATCTCACAAACAGAATTCGACTTACAAGTAGCTCGATCTCGACTAGGGTTAGTCGACAGAAGATCGGACAAGTTGAACAAGGCAGCAACAGATCCTAGGTTTGGTCGATATCGAGGAGCCTTTACTCGATATCGAGTAGAGTCTTCGTCGACGTCGGGTACCTACACAGGAAAAGCTACAGCGATCTGGGATCGAATATCAGTAACTCGATATCGACAAGAGTTAGTCGATATCGAGGAGGGCAGAAACTTTAAAACAAATTAAAATAAAGACAAGGCTTTGGGGATTTGAAATAAACTATGTATATAAGAAAACTTCCAAGATCGTGGTTTGCGACAACAATAACCAAGCTTGCATAAAGCAGGAATCAAAAAGATAATCATGTAAATCGCGTCGAAGGACCAAGCTTTCGCCTTTTCCAACAATTAGACAACTCTTTCAAGAAACCCTAATTGTATCTACTGATTTTATGTTTATAATCCAAGTTGTTAGCATGGACCTCCATTAGATGGGTAATAAACACATAACAAGTAGTAGATGCTTAAAACATGATAAAAGTCGAATCCTTACCTTAAACACGCATGACTATCGTTGGGCTCGCCCCAACCCTAGAAGTGGGTGGACTACTCGCGCTTCATCGCAATCTCATATATCATTGATTGAAAATAAACTACTTGCATTAAACCAAACTGAAGAAATTACAAACCGAACAAAGTCAGATCACTTTCGCTCCTTTGCTCCACTCGACCTCTCTTTCTCTTTCTACTACTACTTCTCCTACTGAAATTGAATGCTTAGAAATCAGCCCCATGGGCTTTATTTATAGGCTTCTAATCCTTGCTAATCAAGGATAGAAATCTCTATCTATATCTAAGGATAAAAGATTAAAAAAAAGGAACATTTATCTTTAAGAAGGAAATATATCTAAAAGGCTAAAATATCTCCACGTGGATAAATCTTCTTCTCCATGGATAGATGTTGATAGATCTTGGATAGAATCGGACATCTTCGCCCCCAAGCAAGCCCAAACCGCGTCAGACAGCTCACCACGTAACGCGGTCCAGGATAGTTGTCCTCGATATCGAGTATGTGTGGGTCGTCGACTTGGCTTTACTGGCTTGCTCGAGTAATTGGTCCTCGATCTGCTCGGACACCGGCTCTCAGGTCTTGTCGATATCGAGTAGATTACTCGATATCGAGTAAGTGTCGTCGATCATGGCTGGCCTGGTGTTGTCGAACTACCTCTCCTCGATGTTGCCCGGACATGTGCTCTGGGTTTTCTCGACATCGAGGAGTTTCCTCGATATCAAGGAGTGGTGTTGCTCAGCATCGGGTTGTCTGGTCAGGTCGAGCAGCGCTCCTCGGTTCCTCTATCAAGCTTTCGTCCTCGACTCCGGGCTGGCTTTCACTTCTTGTCGATATCGAGTAGATTACTCGATATCGAGTAACTTTCTGGAGTCGAGTTGGCTCGTCTTCAGTTCCTCGATCTGCTGCACCTCGACCAGTGCTGCGCTTCATCATTTTTTGTCGATATCGAGTAAAACTCGTCGATATTGAGTAACTTTCAGCTTCCGTCTTTACTTCTTGGTTTTGTCCCGAAATGGCTCCATATTCTGCAATATTAAACCAAAACTTATGTAGATCTCCATTTCTTGCAAATAAGCATATACTACATAAATTAAACATATTCCCATCCCGAAATATGCAAAGTGTACAACATATAGAGCTAAACTGCACATTTCAACATGGCTATTTATTGTAAGGAGTGAATCAAGTATGAAATATAATGAAAATAGATCAAACCAGACTTAGGCCCCAGAAATAAATACAAGACTCCTCCAATACAGTAAGAGAAAGTCAGGATCGAATCCACGAGGAAGCACGTCAGCAATTTTCAGGTAGCTGTAAATTCTCACAGACAAAGCAGCAGAAGGACAGAAACACAAAAACAAGGAAAGAAACAGAAATAAAAGCAGAAAATAACAAATAAAAGAAAAGAACAAAGCAAAGCAGCAAATGAAAGCAAAGCAAAGGGCTCGTCGATCTCGACCAACAGTTACTCGAGATCGACCACAGCAGTCGACAACAGAAACTGAAAATCACAGCAGACAGGCAAACCCGGCAAGGGCAACTCGATCTCGACCAACCCTACTCGAGATCGACTAGGGCAAGTCAAGACAACAACTTCAGAAATCGACAACAGAAGACAATCAACTCGACTAAGATGAACCCTACTCGATCTCGACCACGACTTACTCGAGATCGACCAAGGTCTCCTCTATGTCGACAAGGAACAGAAACTTAAATTTGCAGATTTCGAACCAAAACTCAGATTTTTGACAGAAATAAATTCAATATACTAAAAGACTTCCAAAGCCAGGGTTTCAACACCACAATTATAACCATGCAAAGTAACACATAAAGGCATAAAAGATCATGCTTTCCATCAAATAACTTTCGTCATTAACAAATAGGCATATAGAGGCTTTCGCATAAACCCTAATTGTTACTAACCCTTTTTCACATAATTAATCCAAGTTGCATTAAGATCACTTTCGCTTCAATAACACAAACAAGGATCACCTTCAACTCTCGCAAAAGAATCATGCTCATAGGGATAGAAGATGAATTGCACAAAAAGATCTGACCTTTATCGCATCGCCTCACATGGCCACCGTCGGGCTCACCCCAGCCCCAGAAGTGGGTGGACTACTCACGCCTCATCGCAATAACAGACATTGATGGATGAAAAGAACTAACTTGCATTAAACTATATTCAAAAGCCTTTACAATCCTGGCAATCAACTTTCGCATAAAGCCAAAACCCTAAAAACCTTAGAACTCCTAAACTTCTCTACTAGAATTGAATTGTGTGTGACTTGCTCTGAAATTGAATGAATAAAACTGAGCCCCATGGGCCTTATTTATAGCCTTCTATTCCTTGCTAATCAAGGATAGAAATCTCTATCTCTATCTAAAATTATATCTAAAGCTTTAAAAGATAAGTAAATGTCATAATGGAAATAAATCTAAAAGGAAAAGATAAAACTAAATAGGGTAAGTCTTCATGATGTTGATAGATCTTGTCTCCCATGGATAGACTTGATGGATTTGGATTGAATCTTCGTCCTTCGGCCCCAAGGAATCCCAAGTCTACTCGGACAGGTCTTCGTCGACACGTTTCTGGACTCGGGTCTACTCGACCTCGACAAGGCTTCGTCGACCTCGAGTAGGGTTCATCGTCGACTGGACTTCCCGGCTAGCTCTGCTCGATCGACTAAGGTTCGTTGAGATCAAGTAGGGTTGCTCGAGGATGGTTCTCTGATGGTGTCGACTAGAGCTCCTCGGCATGGACTCGGACAGGTGTGGTGGCGCTTGTCGATCTCGACAAGGCTTTGTCGAGATCGAGTAGGGTTGTCCTTATCCTCGGCTTCTCGATCAGTCCTCTTCTCGACTCCGGGTGTGGTGTCTGGTCTTCGTCGACCTCGACTAGGGCTTGTCGAGATCGAGTAACCTCCGGAGCTGGGTTGGTCTGGCTTTCTCGATCAGGCTCCCTCGACCAAGGTTGCTCGGACATGCTCGTCTAGGTCGAGTAAGGTCTACTCGAGATCGAGTAGTTTGGTTCCTCGGCTCGATTCGACTGGTTCCGTTGCTGCTTTGACCTTGGACTTCTGTAGCTGTTTTCCGAGCTTTTCCGACCTTCTGTAGAATTGCTGTAAAATGCCTCGATTTCTGCGAATTAAACAGAAACTGGTGTAGATTCCATAATTTGGCAAATAATCATAAACTACATAGATTCTGTACTATCTTAGCCCAAATGAATGAAATGCTTGCAGAAATCGATATAAAAGTTACTGTAAAACATGGCAGATTCAGCTTACAACAAACACCCCATACTTAAGCTTGCTTGTCCTCAAGCAATACTTTTATTTGTCATTCAGAGGAAGAAATCAAAACTCTCAACATATTAGATTCATTCTCATATGTCCCTGCAATCAATTACCATCCTTGAAAAGGTACTTGTGTCACAGATTCATGCATGTGCACATATGTAAAAGCAACATCTACTCATAAAAGGAGGTGTATGCAAAAACATTCATAAGCGACAAAGCATTGACAATCAAAAAGACTTTAATTTAAGCTCATGAAGGAGTAGATTGGTAAAAGGCTCAAGGTGGGCAATATTTGGTAATGTGTTGCTTTTGATCCGGGGAAATGGAGTACTTTCCAAATTGAATTTCCACATTCCTTCTCTATTTGATTCATCACCTTTCATAATGCTTTTTCTCAATAATAATGCTTTTACCTCTCTAACCTCAGCACTGCCTTCTCGCGAGTCGCAAACATGGGTGTCATGAATGGCCCTGGATACTTAGTGCTTTGGACTCCTCACAATGTGTCCCATCTCTCCAAACTATTATCTCAGAGAGCAGGGTCAATCTACCTTTATCTCCTGAGGTGATTGGATTTTCTTTCACTCATTAAATTTTCCATATAATTCAAACAATTTCCTTCCAAACTCCAATAATGATAAACACAACAACCATATGATAATCTCCATAGTGTAACATCATTCTCAACATAATCCCCGGATAAGGTAAAGAATGGAAATATTTTAGAACATGTGGAGCAATATATGAAATAAGGCATATTATGGCTTTTGTGTAATGCATAAGCATAGGTAAGGCTAGGATTATAAACAATGTGAGCATTATATGGAAATATAAAGTCCTCCATTATTTTATCATGCAACATGTCAAAAGCAACTTTAAATTTTACCTCATTTCATGGTTTTCAAGAAATAATGCACTTCATTGTGACTTCCCTTTACTAGGCAATTTCATGCTAAATCTCTAATGAATCCAATTTTGCATCGTCGAGTTCAATAAAGCTTCCATGACATTTAACGAAAATTTCAAATGGGGGTCATTTTTTTTCAAACTTTGGAAAACATGCATATGAGCAAATAATGAATTCCAAAATAGTCATGTAGCAATTCTAAGAAATAAATTCCAAATATGCACAAATAATGTCAAATATGATCAATATGCATGAAGTAAGCCCTTCCCCCACCCCATACTTAAACATTACAGTGTCCTCACTGTATAAAAACAAGGTAAGGGTAAAGAAAGAAACTCACAAGACAGATGTGCAGGGCCTCAAAATATCGAATGGAGCACCTCCTGGCCGAGTTTGAATATAGCTTGGTTTTATCCATGGATCTGAAAAGTAGAAGACATATACCCATAATAGCAAAAATAAAAGTTCAAAACCAAAAATAAAAACAAAGTCTCAGATGTCCTAAAAAGTCTATGTACATGATCTAGATTTTATAGTCGCTAGGCCGACTTTCCATTAATGCTCAAGGTGGCATCTGCAGGGCCCATGTAGCTTGGGCCTCAAATAAGACTCCATTCTTGTCCATCAGCTGCAATCCTCCAGAATGGATCTTGTTCACCACGAACGGTCCCATCCGCTTCTTGTTGAATTTGTTGGGAAACCAATGATCCTTTGATTTGGAGACATAGAGCTTGTCTTTAACTTCATACTCCTTAGGCTCATCATTGGAAATCCTACACAATCGCACATACCAAGGCATACCTCTCCCATGTATAGATAAATCTTTAATGGAAATAGGAGAAGAAAGATTCATACCTTGGCTTACCTTCGCAGAGACAGAATCGGGGACCACTGTGTTTGGTCGATCTCGAGTAGGGATAGTCGATCTCGACGATTCTGCTGGTTCTGGTGGTGTCCTGCTCGAAGAGGCAGAAGTCGACGAAGGACAGGTCTTGTCGATCTCGACAAGCCTGGTCGACCTCGAGTAGGACTCTGCTCCTGGTGATTTCCTCTTCGACGAAGGCGGATCTGGTGGAGCCGAGTGGTGGTCGACCTCGACAAGACTAGTCGAGATCGACGAGGGCTCTCCTCCTGGTTGCTGTGGCGTCGAAGAAGAAAGTTCTGGTGGCACCGGGTGGTGGTCGATCTCGACAAGGCTGGTGGAGATCGACGAGGCTCCTGGTTCTGGTGTTGTCATTGTCGAGGAAGGCGAAGTCGGGTTGGCCGAGTGGTGGTCGACCTCGACAAGGGTGGTCGAGATCGACGAGCCTGGTTTGTCTGGTTCGCTACTCGACGATGCTGGTGCCGGTGGAGTCTCCTTGGTCTGGTCGAGATCGACGAGGGTTCTACTCGATGTCGAGGAGCCTTGGTCGATCTTGACCCCATACTTAGTCCCTATCAAGGCATCCGAAAAATAATTAATCCACAACGACTTACCTTGGTCTGTGTCGATTGGATTCTCTGTGTTCTCCTTAAGGATTGCCATGACCTCCTCCACCTCGGCCTCCATGTCCCTCTTTTCTATCTCCTCAGGGGTCATATTTCTGACCTTAGGTTCCCTACAGGTGATGTAACCAGCTGAGATAGATTTGACCTCTTCCATTGGACCTGTATGCCTTTCAGTTTTATTAAAGGAATACTCAATTACCTCATCACTGATGTTGAAGGTGAGCACTCCTTTCCGTACGCTTATGTTGGCATCCATTGTCGCCAAGAATGGTCTTCCTAGAATAATTGGACAAGCAGGATCTTCTTGCATATCAACAACTAAGAAATCAGCAGAGACAAAGAATTTACCTACTTGTACTGGGACGTTGTCCACCATGCCTGTTGGAATGACCACCGTGTTGTTGGCCATGTAAAGTCTAGCATCCACAGGCTCTAGGGCACCTATCTTAATCTTGGACCAAATTGTTAAAGGCATTATACTCACACTAGCTCCAAGATCACATAGGGCATTAAATTTGTATGGACCAAATCCAATAGTTATAGCAAACTTACCTGGATCCGACCTCTTCTCCAATATGTCCAGATGGCTGCATTCCTCTCTGATTTCAGCCATTGATCGCTTTTTGCTCAGAATCTCTTTCAGGAACTTGACGAAGATTTTGGCAGGTTCTCCTCGAGGTCGAGTAGGCCTTTGTCGAGATCGACTAGAGGTTTGTCGAGGTCGACTTTCTGTTCTTCGTCGTTCTGCTGCTTTTCGACCTCTGGCTCTTGTAGTTGATGGCCGCTTTTGAGTTTTGTAGCAGCGATGTGTCCAGTCTTTCCCTTAGGATTTGGTTCTGAAGATCCTGGAAGTGTCCCTGACTGTCTAGGGATTCCTGCTGCTAGCTGACCAATCTGTGTATCAACTGATTTCCGCCAGATATCAATTTCCCCAAGCCTAGAGTTGACACCTTGCATCTGAGTATAGACGGAGTTGAAAGATTGCCTAGTTTCTGAGTGGTTCCTCCGTATTTCCTCCAGGACTTTCTGTATATCATCCTTTTTCTGCTCCCTTTCCGGATGTCCTGGAGCTCTGTAGGGCGGGGGGTCCCTAGGGACACATTAGTTCCATTGTGGTTGCTGAAACCTTTGGTCCCCCATGTAGCGACTGGGACCCCCTGCGTAAGCTACATCCTCATGATGCTCTGTCATCCTGACTTGTTCTGCGTGTGGGCACTCGGGAGTGGTGTGCCTTTGCGATCCGCATTCAATGCAAGGCTGGTTGACAGAGAGATACTTTACTTGCTTGATGAGCTTCTTATTCTGGTCTCTGTAGTACTGCTCCCTTACATCAGGATCAATCTCCTTAGGTGGCTCATAGAGGGGCATGGATGGTGCTGGCCTGGCGTATGGGTTCTCTTCATAAGTTGCAGTAGACCCATACTTGTTGTCGTAGTTGGTGAGCTTCTCTAGCACACCCCATGCGTCACTTCGCGGCATTGTCAGATACTCATAGTGAGTATAATGGTTGATCCGGTCCTTAGTGACTTGATCAAGAGAGTTGAAGAAGATCTCCTGAATGACGTAGGGTGGCTGTCCATGAGTAGGGCAAGATTGCAGAAGTTCCTTGTAGCGCTCCCATGCCTTTGCCAGCGGTTCCCCTTGCTTCTGTTTGAAGGCGGTGATTCTCTGGCGGAGATGTGCTGTTTTGGCAGGTGGGAAGAATTTGTTCAGAAACTCTTGCTCTACTTGGGCCCAGGTTGTGAGTGATCTTTCTTTCAGCCCTTCCAGCCATTTCAGTGCAGGCCCAGCGAGAGACCAGCGAAAAGATTTCATCTTGACATATTCCAGGGTTGTACCTTCAGCAATAGTACGGCACATGTCAGAAAAGTTTGTAATATGTTCAAGAGGACACTCATTAAATTTACCGTAAAAGGCATTATTTTTAAGCTCTATAAGAAATTGAGTGCGAATTTCAAAAGAGATATCAGGGATTAGAATCGCCGATTCAGGCACGACGAGAGTTGGATGCATGTAGTCCTCTGCCGTGGTTGGATATTGGGCAAGCTCAGCCTGTGCTTGTTCCCTTGCTGCTCTCTCAGCGGCGATAGCAGCATCTTTAGCGGCGATAGCAGTATCCTTTGCGGCCAATTCCCTGGTAAGCCTAGCGACCAGCTATTCCTGTGTCTCCGCAGCCGCCATGATCCTTTTGAGTTTAGAGTGGATGTGTAGGTAGCGCTCCGGTTCGTCTAAGCTGTCAAACTCAGGTGTTTGACCAGAACGACGCATACACCTGAAAAGTAACTCAAAGAAATAGTGAGAACTGACTACCTAAGGCGCGATTGATTGCTTCCCCGGCAACGGCGCCAATTTGTTATAAGGAGTGAATCAAGTATGAAATATAATGAAAATAGATCAAACCAGACTTAGGCCCCAGCAAATAAATACAAGACTCCTCCAATGCAGTAAGAGAAAGTCAGGATCAAATCCACGAGGAAGCACGTCAGCAGTTCTCAAGTAGCTGTAAATTCTCACAAACAAAGCAGGAGAAGGACAGAAGGCCAGAAACACAGAAACAAGGAAAGAAACAGAAATAAAAGCAGAAAATAACAAATAAAAGCAAAGAATAAAGCAAAGCAAGAAAAGACAAAGCAAAGCAGCAAATAAAAGCAAAGCAAAGGGCTCGTCGATCTCGACCAACAGTTACTCGAGATCGACCACAGCAGTCGACAACAGAAACTGAAAATCACAGTAGACAAGCAAACTCGGCAAGGGCAACTCGATCTCGACCAACCCTACTCGAGATCGACTAGGGCAAGTCAAGACAGCAACATCAGAAATCGACAACAGAAGACAATCAACTCGACTAAGACGAACCCTACTCGATCTCGACCACGGCTTACTCGAGATCGACAAAGGTCTCCTCTATGTCGACAAGGAGCAGAAACTTAAATTTGCAGATTTCGAACAAAAACTCAGATTTTTTACAGAAATAAATTCAATATACTAAAAGACTTCCAAAGCCAGGGTTTCAACACCACAATGATAACCATGCAAAGTAACACATAAAGGCATAAAAGATCATGCTTTCCATCAAATAACTTTCGTCATTAACAAATAGGCATATAGAGGCTTTCGCATAAACCCTAATTGTTACTAACCCTTTTTCACATAATTAATCCAAGTTGCATTAAGATCACTTTCGCTTCAATAACACAAACAAGGATCACCTTCAACTCTCGCAAAAGAATCATGCTCATAGGGATAGAAGATGAATTGCACAAAAAGATCTGACCTTTATCGCATCGCCTCACATGGCCACCGTCGGGCTCACCCCAGCCCCAGAAGTGAGTGGACTACTCACGCCTCATCGCAATAACAGACATTGATGGATGAAAAGAACTAACTTGCATTAAACTATATTCAAAAGCCTTTACAATCCTGGCAATCAAATTTCGCAGAAAGCCAAAACTCTAAAAACCTTAGAACTCCTAAACTTCTCTACTGGAATTGAATTGTGTGTGACTTGCTCTGAAATTGAATGAATAAAACTGAGCCCCATGGGCCTTATTTATAGCCTTCTATTCCTTGCTAATCAAGGATAGAAATCTCTATCTCTATCTAAAATTATATCTAAAGCTTTAAAAGATAAATAAATGCCATAATGGAAAAAAATCTAAAAGGAAAAGATAAAACTAAATAGGGTAAGTCTTCATGATGTTGATAGATCTTGTCTCCCATGGATAGACTTGATGGATTTGGATAGAATCTTCGTCCTTCGGCCCCAAGGAATCCCAAGTCTACTCGGACAGGTCTTCGTCGACACGTTTCTGGACTCGGGTCTACTCGACCTCGACAAGGCTTCATCGACCTCGAGTAGGGTTCATCGTCGACTGGACTTCCCGGCTAGCTCTGCTCGATGTGGCTCGGTCTGGACTCCTGGTGCTCGTCGACCTCGACTAAGGTTCGTCGAGATCAAGTAGGGTTGCTCGAGGATGGTTCTCTGATGGTGTCGACTAGAGCTCCTCGGCATGGACTCGGACAGGTGTGGTGGCGCTTGTCGATCTCGACAAGGCTTTGTCGAGATCGAGTAGGGTTGTCCTTGTCCTCGGCTTCTCGATCAGTCCTCTTCTCGACTCCGGGTGTGGTGTCTGGTCTTCGTCGACCTCGACTAGGGCTTATCGAGATCGAGTAACCTCCGGTGCTGGGTTGGTCTGGCTTTCTCGATCAGGCTCTGTCGACCAAGGTTGCTCGGACATGCTCGTCTAGGTCGAGTAAGGTCTACTCGAGATCGAGTGGTCTGGTTCCTCGGCTCGATTCGACTGGTTCCGTTGCTGCTTTGACCATGGACTTCTGTAGTTGTTTTTCGAGCTTTTCCGACCTTCTGTAGAATTGCTGTAAAATGCCTCGATTCCTGTGAATTAAACAGAAACTGGTGTAGATTCCATAATTTGGCAAATAATCATAAACTACATAGGTTCCGTACAATCTTAGCCCAAATGAATGAAATGCATGCAGAAATCGATATAAAAGTTACTGTAAAACATGGCAGATTCAGCTTACAACACTATTTTAGTGGACATCAGGGGCTAGGGCTAGGACAAGTCGAGAGATATTAGGATGCCCCGTCCGTATATGTGAGCAAGAGTGCCCCACCGACTTTATCATGTTGAGACTGCACACCTATTATTTGATCCTTGGCATGAATTTCATGGGCCACTACGGGGCGATCAACCACTTGAGGATGAGGACCGTGTCTATCATGGTCGAGGATGGCACCGAGCATCAGATCTTGGGTAGTGACTCGAAGAGGAATGGAGCAATGATTAACGTTGTTAGAGCTGCGAAGCTTTTGGACCAGGGTTTATGGGATTTCGGTGTTATGCTGTAAAGATTGATAGAGGTCGACCCAACATTGCCAATGTACCGATAGTCCGTGATTTCGCTAATGTCTTCTCGGATGAGTTGTCAGGGTTGCCCCCGCAAAGAGAGGTCAACTTCGCGATCGAGTTAGAGTCGGGCACCAGCCCCATTTCCCGAGTACCTTATTGGATGGCACTGTCCGAGATGGCTGAGTTGAAGGCTCAGCTGGAGGAGCTGGTCGAGAAGGGGTACATTCGTCCAAGTGCGTCGCCGTGAGAAGCTCTAGTCCGGTTCAATGAGACTGTGTATCGATTATCGCGAGTTGAACCGGGCGACGGTAAAGAACCGTTTCCCGCTTCCGAGGATCGACGATTTGATGGATTAGCTCCAGAGTGTCGTATTGCTTTCGAAGATTGATCTGAGATTCAGGTATCATCAGCTCCGAGTTCATGCAGAGGATGATCCGAACATCGCCTTTCGAACGCGGTATATGCATTATGAGTTCGTGGTAATGCCGTTTGGGTTAACCAACACCCCAACAACTTTCATGGAGCTTATGAACAGGGTGTTCATAGACTGTCTAGATAGGTTCGTGGTCGTCTTCATCGATGATATTCTGGTTTACTCGCGGAGCCGGGAGGAGAATGAGGACCATTTGAGGATCGTCTTGGAGACTCTAAGGAAGCATCAGCTTTTGGAGAAGTATATCAAGTGTGATTTGTAGATTTTCGAAGCGTCCTTCTTGGGTCATGTGATTTTTGTCGCTGGAGTAGCCGTGGATCCGGCGCAGATTGACGCGATTGTTGCTTGGGAGGTGCCCAAGAACGTGCGAGATATCCGCTCTTTTCTGGGATTTTCCAGCTATTACTGCCGCTTTGTTCGAGATTTCTCAAGGATTGTCCGACTGATGACTCAGCTTACTCAGAAGGATGTTCCTTTTATTTAGAGCGACGAGTGTCAGGCTAGTTTTGAACTTCTGAAGGAGAAGCTGATGACCGTGCTAGTGTTAGCTTTGCCGGATGGGACCGAGGACTTCGTGTTCTACACCGATGCATTACGAGCTGGTTTGGGTTGTATTCTGCACAAGAGGGACCGAGTTATTGCTTATGCTTCACTCTAGCTAAAGCCCAGAGAGGAAACTTACCCGACTCATGATCTGGAGTTAGCGGAAGTTTTTCATGCTCTGAAGATCTGGAGGCATTACCTGTACGACACCTCATACAAGGTGATGACGGATCATAAGAGCATGAAGTGCATTTTCACGTAGAAGAAACTCAATATGAGGCAGAGGCATTGGTTGGAGCTCCTGAAGGATGACGATTTGGACATCGTCTATCACCTAGGGAAGGCCAATGTAGTGGCAGATGCTTTGAGTCAGAAGATTCATCAGAAGGCGACCATAGCTCAATTTACCATTTAGTAGAGTTTTCAGGTAGAGTTGATGTCATGCGGCATAGATGTGTGGGTTCAAAGAGAGCACGACCAGTTGTCCTTCCTAGAGATTCAGTCCGAGCTGACAGTGGAGATTCGCATAGAGCAGGCAGAGTGTCCCGAGGTAGCATCTTTGATGGAGCGGATGGCTCAGGGACAAGATGAGGAGCTTGCAGACAGATCATACGGGTTGTTGACCTTCCAGAGTAGGATTGTGGTGCCATCTACTTCAGATTTGAGGTAGAGGATTATGAAGGAGGCACATACCACCTCTTATTCCATCCATCTAGGGACGAATAAGATATACCAGGATTTGAGGAGATCCTGTTGGTGGCAGCGGATGCGGGTTGACATTACAGATTTTGTTGCTAGATGCCAGATTTGTCAACATGTCAGGATATAGCATCAGAGACCATGTGGGCTTGTTCAATCACTTCCAGTTCTTAAGTGGAAGTGGACAGATATCTACATGGACTTCGTTATTGGGCTGAGGAGAGAAGTTTGTGGATTCGATGTTGTTTGGGTCATGGTCGATAGGTTGACCAAGTCATCCCATTTCATCTCCATTCAGGTGACATGGCGGGTCTCGATGTTAGCAGATGAGTTCATCAAGTAAATTGGGAAGCTTCATGTAGTTCCAGAGCGAATAGTTTCTGATAAATATGGATATTTCACGTCGAGGTTTTGGTAGCATGTCCACGATGCATTGGGGGAGTCGACCGCAGTTTAGTATAACTTATCACCCGCAAATGGATAGTCAGAGCGAACGGGCAATTCAGATGCTGGAGGACCTCTTGAGATCCTGTGTACTAGAGTGGGGCGACCGTTGGGTCAGATATCTACCATTGGTGGAGTTCTCCTACAAAAATAGCTACCATTCTTCGATCGAGATGTCTCCGTATGAGGCACTTTATGGGAGGCAATGCAAGTCGCCAGTATATTGAGATGAGCTCGCTGAAAGTACAGTTTCGCTGCCCGAGGTGGTTAGAGAGAAAGTGGACTTGATCAGATGCATTCGAGAGCACATGTGGGTCTCCTAGGACCGACAGAAGAAGTACGCAGATCACCGATGAACAGAGATTGAGTGCGGGGTGGGATCACACATCTGGGTTAGGGTATCGCCGACTAGAGGAGTTTGTGGGACCATTTGAGATTCTCTAGAGGATCGGCGAGGTCGCCTATTGTTTAGCCCTACCTCCATCGTTGGCCAGCGTGCACGATGCGTTTCATATGTCCCAGCTTCAGCAGTAGGGATGTGTTTTCTTCAACCTTACATTTAGGGGATAGAGAGGGTGGAAGAACCCTCCACCTCCTCTAGCTACCCCCCCCCCCCAGTAAAGGAAGAAAATTACCCCAAAACTCCACCCCCTTCACCTCCTCCACCCCTTAAAAATTGGGGGAGGAAAACAGGACCTATATCCTTGACCCGAGCCATGTCCTAGATTATTCGGACCTCTAGATTGAGTCTGACCACACCTATGTAGAGAGCCCGATACGAGTGCTTGACCGTCGAGTCAAGAAGTTGAGGACCAAGGAGGTGCCTCTTCTTCTGATATAGTGGTCTAGAAGGAGTCCCGAGGAGGCAACTTGGGAGGCGAAGGATAGCCTGCTGGTGAATTATGGGAGTGTCGTAGATGAGCTCTTAACATCTTATGTCGAGCTGAGTGTCGACCTATCATTGAACTCCCGAGCCTAGTGGTGAGCCTTACTGGTCTTTTATTTTGGGATGGATGGGTGTCTCTATGATTGTGTGCTTACGATTGCTTATTCACTGCATATTCCGTGTTGAAACTAGAGATCGGTTCTCACAACTTTTGTGCTAGTATGCTTGGTGCTGTTCGTTGATGCATGTGATGTTTCGCATGATGTTGACATGACTTATGACCCGTAGTATGTTTTGAGACTTGTTGCTATTTTTTGCATTTGAGATTGTTAGTATGTTTCATGTTATGTTAGACGGTTATGTGGTTGAGATGTTGATTTTGAGACTATTATGTTGATGTTTTGAGACTTGCCACGTGAGAGGTGTAATAATGCATATTTCATATAAGCGTTATAGGTGTTTCTTATTGCTTTTAGGATTTGGTTTTGCTATGTTTTGAGTCTAGTTCCGTTTATTACTTGTGAAGTATTCGAGTTCAGAATCTATGCGTTTTCAGTGTTTATTCAGTAGAACTATATTCCGACATTGGATGGACTATGGAAAGAGCTTAAGAAGCATGAGTTGGAGCACATGGGAGCTGAGGAAGAGTTAAGGAGGAGCAAGGAGGCACGACATTGGAATTCGTTGAAGGAAAATGAGGAACGACGAGCATTTAATTTATATTATTTCTATTATTTTCCTCTAGGGTTTTGCCGACCCTTGTGGACATTATTTAGGATGTTTTTCAGTTTATTCAGTCGTTGTAGAGTGTGGTTATTGTGTGAAACTATGAACATCATTAGAGAGAGAGAGAGAATTGGCCTATGAGTTTAGCAACTCATAGTTTCGCATGTGATTCGAAGACATGGTTGTTTGGATTGTGAGGATTTGAGTTTATTTGATTATTCATGTTCTTAGTTATCATCTTGTGCTTAATTTATATTTGTGTTCCTTTCAATGCCCGATCAACATGTTAGGAATTGCATCTCTAGCTATGAATTCGTTGTTGTTTTCTTGATAGCAAACAAAATTATTGATGATAGTGATGTCTCTTTATCTTTGTAGTGGATGATTTCAGTTGATCTATGTTGAGGATATTTGATTGAGATTGATTTCTGTATGCGCCTATTAGTCTTGACTGAATAGAGTCAATGTGCCAATTAGTCTTGATTACTTGAGTTCTTAATTTATTCTTTAGTGATATCGAATAAGATGAGTGAATCTCTGCAGATCTCTCAACTTTAGTCAAGTAGACATAAGAATATGAATAATTGATAAATCAATCCGAGGACCATGAATTCCAACCATAGTCAGAGAATTACAGGTGAAATGTTCTTTTTATCTTCATATCATCAATTTGCTTTGTGATTTGCAATCTGGTTACTTTTATATTTGCTATTTGTCTCAAGGTTATTGCTTTCGCTTTAAAGAGTATTGTCTAGAGTTATTGAATAGGAAATCGCTTCTCCTTGTGGGTTTGACACTGCACTATCTTGCTATACTAGTATTTATTTGGTTTATCAATTGATTGATTGCCTAATCTATTGGTTGTGAGTTTAAGTTTGGATTTTTATTACTAGTTTGGGAAGGGCAAAATTGCCAACGACATTTGTCACGGATCAAAGTGGCTTATGATATTATGCTTATATATGAGTTGATGAGTTGATTGATTGGTTTATGGTTCTTATCGAGATGAAAATGACGATTGAATGATTTTGGAACTGTAAAGGCTCGGATTTTCAAATTATAATTTTTCGGAAAAAGGAAAATAAAAATGAATTTAAATTGGATTTAAAACTCGTTTAGTGGATTCCGACCGGAATAGAAAATTTAGCGAACGATTTCTGTCATTTTACCTTGGAAATTCAAAATAATTATCGTGGTGTGATATCCTTTTCGATTTTATAAATCTAATTGATCGAGAAAGCGAGAGTCGGGGAAAATAACATTTAAGAACTAATTGTAGGATCCAAAATTCACGTATTCGGGATTTATTCCGGGTATTGGTTTTCACCAATTCAACACACAATCCCTCACCGACTCTCATCACTCACTTTACCCTTCAAATCCAACCCACCCCCTCACCTGCTCCTTGGGTCTTCATCATCACCTCTCACCCTCACGTCGCCATCTCCACCTCCCATCACCGTTCTCCATTTCAGCAACCACCGACGCCATAAGCACCATCACGCGCCACCACAACACCCTCTTCCTCTCATCACCATCACCACACACCACGCCTTGGAGCTCCTTCATCGTCGTTGTCATCCTCGCCTCCTCCTCTTTCATCAAAGAGCAACAAAGGCTGCCCCCGGAGCACTCGACGCCATCGACGAGCCACCGAAGATCCACCGCCCATTCAAACGCAAAACAACCTTCCGGTAAGCCGTTCCCCTTCGTTTCCAATCCAAACGACTCTCGAGCCCTACCATCGCGCTCACCCACATCCGACGCAGGTCCGAGGAGCCATCGAGAGCCTCCGACAACGCCCATAGCTCCGTTCGAAGCTCCGACATTCGCGAACCTCGGTGAGCTTCATTCCTTTCTTTCTGTTAGCCTTCATTTCCTTTTCGTTCTTCAAGGTCGGGAAGAGAGTGTGTATGAGCTGAGAGTGGGGAGCTTGGGCAAGCTTGAGAGCTCCGGCGAGCTCGAGAGCCGGCGAGACCGAGAGAGAGAGCGTGTGCGAGAGAGTGAGCTGCGATGGACAGGCCTACGAGAGCCTGAGCAGTGGGCAAGAGCGGAGATGGCGGCGCTGAGGTACTGGGACGAGCAGCCGCCGGCGAGCCTTCTTCTCCGGGCGGTGTCGAAGCGGTCGAGCAACACCGACGAGCTACGGGAGAAGGAACCTCCATATTTGAAGGAAGAAGAAGGACGTGTGGGGTCCCTGCCCAGTCATCAATGGGGGCCCACACCTTCAGATTTTATATGTTTGATGAACCGGGTTGGTTTGAGGTTTAGCGGGTTCGGTTCGGTTTGGGTTAAAAGCGTTGGTTCAGTTCGGGTTTATTCGTTATTTATTTATTATTTTGATTTATTAATTAATTGCTTAACCGAATTCCGATAATTGATTATTTAGAAATCGATTTGTGTGTCGGTATTTAAAAGGGCTCGGTTTTAAAGTATATAAATTTAATTATTTAATAACGGTTGAAAATTATTAAATCCCTAGAAGGATGATTTTAATTAAAGTAAAGTATGCCGGAATTATTTAATCGGATTTTTGGAAGTAGTTTTAAAGATTAAATATTTTATGAATTAGAAATGGCTAAGTATAAATTTGAAGAAATTGTTTTGACTAACAACTGGACTAGCTAGTGAGATTATATGGATTGAAGTATGACTGAGCCAGTTATGGAAATGACAATGGAATAAAATGTTGAGATAAGTTGAGATAAAGGATGCTGATGATGCTATGATTAAAGGATTGATGAGCATGTTTCGTAGTGGTAAATGGATCCCGTTGTGTGCAGTTTACTTATGCATATTTATTAATAATTGCTAGGTGATCTGTAACCTGCTTGCTTATATCTTGCTGCTTTTCATCTTGCTGATCTGCTACTCCAGGTAAGTTCTTTGAACTTACTAATGATGGGCGCTCTATGCACTGGGTGTTACATAGTAGGGTAGTGTCCATGCACCATACGACATAGAATCATGCTTAGGAGCTAAAATGAAAATCATATGATTGCTATATGTCCTTGCAAGAGAACGACCGTTATCTGTGATAGTCCTAGAGTCTTTGCTAGGGTCATAGGGTAGCCCAGCCTCATCGGGTACCCTGAGTCAATCGAGTCTATATGAGCATGATATGATAACCCAGCACCATCGGGCAAGCGATGAGATGATATGATATGATGATGCCGTGGTTTGTGCACCACCACGAGGAAATTGATATGCTATAGCACCGAACTGTCCAGTCTCCGCCCTATTGAAAGGGGGTGGAGGTACGAGAGGGACATGCCCTTTGGCATTCTGTGTGGATCCATTTATCGCTTTCTGCATTATATTAATCTGTCAGTATATATATATATGTGTGATTTAATTTACGTATGGCATTACGCATTTCATCTTAAGAATAGGGTGCTTATTATATGTCTCTCAGAGTGTGTTTACATACGCGCATGAGTGACCTGATGATTGACCCAGACCCCCCTCAATTTTTTTTTAGATTCAGGTAACCGTTAGCCACTATCGTTGCTTATGTCGATGCTTGGCGGGTTCAGACTTTTGGCGTTAGATCGAGAGGTTGAGAGACCACCACACTTCCTCTCTTTTACACTCCCCTTTCGGATTGTATTTGAACTCAACCTTATTTTTGCTTTCGCTCGATTTCACGATTAGACTAAGGCAGATATTTGATCCCCAATGGATCCGCGATTTTTAAGGGTTCGAAATCCCTTCTTTTAGTACAAATATTTTGTTTTAAAACTCAACCCGTACCTGGATTGCAAGATCCGAACAAGGGGTTTTATCCCTTGAAACGTAACCCGGAAATCATAATTCTGGGCCGTTACAAAGATGGTATCAGAGCTCAGGTTGTGCAATTCGGGTACACAAGGGTCGAGTGTATGTTTTGAAAACTGCCCACGAGTTTCAAGGACTTTTGAAAAGGATTTAAATGGGCAAAATGAACTTAAGATGCCTAACCCAAATTTGACTAAGGAATGAACTCGACTTGTAATGAATAAGGAAAATCGACCAAACGGGGACACGAGTGGGTAGTAAAGGCGCTAGATCACCCCTATTGGGAGTAGCTGGGAACGGTAGGCAAAATACTAGCTTGCTCTTTACAGAGGGTCTGGAAGACTCCAAGGAGATTGCACCAAGGTGGTTGGAGTGGCGAGTTAGGTAGGATCGCGAGGTTTTTGCCCCTCCGGTCAGTCGCTCCTCGAAGAGCGACATTAGATAGCTTCATGTGCTTGAGACTGGGTACGATCTCCCTCGAAGGAGGTCATTATAATTGCCATTGACTAATTCTATGTTGAGTGCTTGATATGCTAAAGTCTGATTGGTATGCCTAACAATTAAATGTGTATCGACTGATCTGTGCAAACGGGATAGTGGGAGTACCCTTAATTCTATGTGGTCAACCCAGCTTGTGTGAAACAGCCCCTTCCACTATGTTTGTTAACCCTTTGACGGTTTTATCGAGTCTTTTCTCCTGGATGTCAGTATCTATCATGGGAATCGGGTTGGTAAACACATTGCGTCAGAAACTCATGTATGTATATGAAGGTTGTCTGAGTGAGTATTGGAAGGTAGTTCTTGATGTCATTTTGAGTCAAAAGTAAGGTGTTTCCGGGATTGTCTTCCTTGATTCTTATGATGATCAACCGAGGGTTTCTTGCCACAAAGATTCGTACGTAACAAGGTCCCACAAGAAATAGGGGTGATGAGTCAGTTGGGGAAGGTCAATGGTTGCCTTTAGGGATCTCTGTCCAGTTGTAATGGTGACTCTCTCTGAACTGCATGACATGATTTTGTAACCTCCTACATGTACCTTGCAAATGCTCAATTGTAAAATGTTGCTCAGGTTATTATATCTTTGATTAGTTACATTGATCAAGTCTTGTGTTATGCCTCACTCTCTATTGTGATTACGTTGTCATAGCATGCCTACTTGACTTATTGTATTAATTGTACTAATGATTGATTGGAAGCATAAACCACATGATATGAACCTACATGATAATTGTATTCTCCTGGGTTAGGTCCATAATAGTGTGATAAACTCTTCTTCGTATGAATGCGTGTAAATGATCTCTTTAGCATACTAGCTGATGACGCCTTGATGCTTATTACCCATTTTATGACAAGAATCTACAACATGCTCATCTATTCTGTATTCATCAGATGGTTGTTTTGCACTTTATATTGTGATGTGATTAGTGCGTTGGATGGGGAGTATGTGGTATAATTGAGTCTTGATGAATGCATGCTTTAATGTTTATGACTTCAGGATGGCCATTGTGTGAGTTCAAGTTACACATGTTACGTCTCTATCATCCCAGCATGCCTTACTTAGTATGTTGTATCGTTATACTAGTGCATGAATGTAAATGTCATGTGTTAGGAAGCCGCATGATTAATGTTCTCCTTGTAAATAGGTTCATGATAGTGTGATCGTTCAGTTCTAGTATCATGATAGAGTGAGTTCCATACTTGATGAATATGTGTTATAACTTGATGTCAACATGCCTTATATGATACGTAATTCCCAGTACATGTTAAGATGATGATCCTTAATGTAAATTCGTGGTTGTATGACATTCTATACCCATGCTTGCCCCATTGCTTAGGTCCCGTGTTGTACCTTGCTTCCTGTCCTGATTATATGTCGCCTTTGCACGTCTAATTGACCTGTTGTATTGGTCGTACTAAGCACTGATTTGAAGCATGAATTGCATGACAGAAGTTGTATATAGTTATTGTCTTCCCGTAGATTAGACCCATGATAGTGTGTTACACTTCCCTTGTATGAATGTTGTAAGATGATTTCCCCTGCATGATTAGTCGATGTTACCCATGGTCTATTGGCTAAATTAGTATTTCAATTGTGATCATGCTATTTGACGTGATGTCTTGGTAAATGCATGCCTTATTCAAATGGTTGTTGAGTTGGAATACATACCTTGTATGCTAGTCATATTGCTTGTTGCGTAGGCTTGCATTATGCATTGCTATATTCCTCCCATGCTTCTATATCGACGGGCTATGTTAATATGATTTCTTACACATCGATGTGTTGTTCATTCAAGCGCATGTATGTATCGAATGTCATGTTGAGCCTTTAGCATCATGTAGGGTCCCTGGTTGTGACTTGTGTGAATTTATACCTTGCTTGCATTATTGTTGATTCCCTCTCGAGCCAGGTCCCTCATAGTGTGATCATTTCCTCTTTCTATAACCTTGAAATATCTTACTCATGCAAATTAGATTGATGTTGAATTCGATGATCAATTCCTTTATATGATGGTTTATCCTGGCTTGCTTACATGTTATCACTTGGTAGTGTTTCCCTATTACCTTATGAATTCCTGTAGTGTTGGCATAGATGTATGATTTGACACCTCGCATGATTACAACCACGTTATATCATTTCGCATATGCATGACGCATGAATGTTAAAATGAATTTAGTTGAGTTACCTTGATTGTGGTCATGGTTCGATCTGTGCTAGTAGTATCCTGTAGGGCTTATGATTTCCAATATGACTCACTAAATGATTACATGTTGTACCTATTCGATGATGTGATAACTACTGTACTTTTATATGTGTCCTATGAGGATTCGTTCCTAGCATGATTATAATCTATTGCCCATGATGTCCTTCTTGTTACTTTTGATGATGCCTCGTACTTCGTGAACATCCTATTGAACCCCTTTTAATGACTCTTGACTATGCTTGTATCACATTCTGTGTCGCTAGTATCATGTAGGACATGCACTTTCTAAATGTATATCATCATATGATTACGTGCCATGCTTGACCTACTATATGACTAGTGTGTTCGGGTGAGATAGTTACTAGGTTGCTCCTATATGTTCTCGTATGACGCTTAATCTAGTTGTTATGTTACACCTTTCGATGCCATATTTGACCTCACCTATTAATGCGTACACCATGCTTGTGCATTCGTTCATATACACCATAATCGTCATCGTCGTTAAATCCCACATGACCTCGAATCCTGCATGCTCATTCTTGATTCCGCATAACTAGCTAGACGTATCTGCTTTCATGGAATAATAGACTACTATCTTGTCTCGCATGCATCAGTATAGGAATCGATCGTGTCGTTGGAAATGAATACGAATGTTGCTCCTCTGAAATAGGTACATGTTAGCGTGGATTAGCGTGATTGATATGCTCCATAATGAATTCGTATTTGCTTGTCGAGATTATAACTTGATGGACTTCCATAAGGGCATCGTTGCTATTCTCAGGTCGGAGTTTCGTCTCTAGTTGTCATCCTTAGGGTTGGTGTGTGTTCGTTCCGAAAGGAACATTGGGTTGTCCGCTCTTGTCCCTCCCCTATCTTCGCTAACTTGAACTCCTACGCGACACGTTGGACGAGCGACCGCATGAAAGAGGAATGGGAAGTTCGATAGTGATAGAGCAACGCCGTGAAGGCGTGGGCCCATAACCCACGGGCCTCAGGATCAACGATTTCGGCAGGACAATCACGTTTTGATGATGACGATTACTGAGTACGATATGAACTACGAGCAAGAGTGTCCTTCGTTTGAATTGCCAATCCTTCTAAATTAGTTGATGGTGATATTCCACTGACATAACGATGAAGTTTACGTGTTGATGTGCTTACTTGGTAATGAATGTTTCCTAAGGGTCCAGTGATTATGATTATATGATTCAATGCCTTGAAGTTCTTACATAACATGATGTCTTGATTTGTTGCTACTCTGAATTGCTAAGCATGATCTAAATTCCTTTGCCTATAAAATATGAAGTGCAAATGCTGAGGAGCTTGAATTACTATCTGATAAGGTTATGATGAAACTTGCTAGCTTGAATTGACTATGTTCATATATGGTGTTTTGCAATAATTTTGAGCATAATAACAAATTGAGACTTGTTGTTTGGTGATGATGTGGAAATTTTCTTGGTTTTGTGAATCGTTAATATGAACTGGCATGATATATTGATGCATTGCTATTCGTCTATGTTGATTTAGAAGCGTGTTATGATGTATTGTAAAATGATATATTAATCATGAGATAATGATATGTTGCTAAGTAAAAGCATGATGTTATATTATATGGTCGGTAAGCATGATGATGAATATGTAAATGATGAATATGACTTGGAGCATGAATATAACTTGTGTAAATGAGATAATGGTGTCTGATTACTAAATGATCGTTATATGGTATTGTGACGAGTTGAGATGATGTCTGGAGAGCATGTTGACATTTTGATGATTGATATACTGTTTGATCTTTCCGTTTACTGAAATTTAATACCATGACTTTGTTGTGTTGATGTGTTGACAATGGGTTTTGTTCGTTGACCCTATGATGAAAATTTCAATATGACTACCTTTAAAATACCAATGTTGACATGATAAATCCGATAAGACCATGCCAGATAGAATTTGGATAGGATGACGATGTGAAATTATGCGTTAAATGAAATCCCTTGTTGTGACCGATTCTACTATGATTGCGGTGCTTGTATGCAATAGTGAGATTTGACTTGTAGAGACGTACTAACTCCATGACACCTAATCCATTGATCTATTGACATGTGTGCTTGCGTGATTTGCTATGATGGTTTGATGATGCACTTATTATTACTTTTAGTATGATGTGAAGATGCTTGATGTGACTGTGGCACTGTGTTGATATGTGTTTTGAGACTTATCGTATGATGTATTGGTTTGAGATCGATTGGTTTATGCGGGTATGCATTTCTTATAGCTTATAAATCTTGCTTGAATTGACACTGATAGATTGACTGATTTTGGAAAATAAGAAGAGAATATGGGATTAGCCTTTAGAGGTGGATGATTCCACCTCTCATGATATGAAATTGCTTGACTAACGTCGAATTTGAAGATTTTGAACGGTTTTGAAAAAAGACTAACTTGGATTTTAAGGAATAAGCGCTATCGAGAATTTCAATGATTTCAAGGTTAATCTGTCCACTTACAAAACTCTTTTGAATCATTCGGGACTGGATTTACATTATGACGTTTCACGAAGTGGATATAAGCATTTATAAGGGCACTTATGGATTGCTTGTTAAGACCTAGTGGATGTTATGATTCTTCTGAGTTATAATATGATTGAGAAGTCGGGGTAAGGATATGATAGGGGCCCATATCACATTCTTGCTACGACCTCTTGGGGATATTATGATCACGACGAAGATGCTGTGAGGATCTTATAGGGGCACCTACGAGGTACTTACGGGATCAATGGTATGATCCTTGGACTCACCAATTTCAAACTTCATCTCCTATTTTAAAATGATTTTAGCCTCGGGGACGAGGCTTGTTTTTAGAGGTGGATGATGTAAAGGCTCGGATTTTCAAATCATAATTTTTTCGGAAAAAGGAAAATAAAAATGAATTTAAATTGGATTTAAAACTCGTTTAGCGGATTCCGACCGGAATAGAAAATTTAGCGAACGATTTCCGTCATTTTACCTCGGAAATTCAAAATAATTATCGTGGTGTGATATCCTTTTCGATTTTATAAATCTAATTGATCGAGAAAGCGAGAGTCGGGGAAAATAACATTTAAGAACTAATTGTAGGATCCAAAATTCACGTATTCGGGATTTATTCCGGGTATTGGTTTTCACCAATTCAACACACAATCCCTCACCGACTCCCATCACTCACCTTACCCTTCAAATCCAACCCACCCCCTCACCTGCTCCTTGGGTCTTCATCATCACCTCTCACCCTCACGTCGCCATCTCCACCTCCCATCACCGTTCTCCATTTCAGCAACCACCGACGCCATAAGCACCATCACGCGCCACCACAACACCTTCTTCCTCTCATCACCATCACCACACACCACGTCTTGGAGCTCCTTCATCGTCGTTGTCATCCTCGCCTCCTCCTCTTTCATCAAAGAGCAACAAAGGCTGCTCCCGGAGCACTCGACGCCATCGACGAGCCACCGAAGATCCACCGCCCATTCAAACGCAAAACAACCTTCCGGTAAGCCGTTCCCCTTCGTTTCCGATCCAAACGACTCTCGAGCCCTACCATCGCGCTCACCCACATCCGACGCAGGTTTGAGGAGCCATCGAGAGCCTCCAACAACGCCCATAGCTCCGTTCGAAGCTCCGACATTCGCGAACCTCGGTGAGCTTCATTCCTTTCTTTCCGTTAGCCTTCATTTCCTTTTCGTTCTTCAAGGTCAGGAAGAGAGTGTGTGTGAGCTGAGAGTGGGGAGCTTGGGCAAGCTTGAGAGCTCCGGCGAGCTCGAGAGCCGGCGAGACCGAGAGAGAGAGAGTGTGTGCGAGAGAGTGAGCTGCGATGGACAGGCCTACGAGAGCCTGAGCAGTGGGCAAGAGCGGAGATGGCGGCGCTGAGGTACTGGGACGAGCAGCCGCCGGCGAGCCTTCTTCTCCGGGCGGTGTCGAAGCGGTCGAGCAACACCGGCGAGCTACGGGAGAAGGAACCTCCATTTTTGAAAGAAGAAGAAGGACGTGTGGGGTCCCTGCCCAGTCATCAATGGGGGCCCACACCTTCAGATTTTATTTGTTTGATGAACCGGGTTGGTTTGAGGTTTAGCGGGTTCGATTCGGTTTGGGTTAAAAGCGTTGGTTCAGTTCGGGTTTATTCGTTATTTATTTATTATTTTGATTTATTAATTAATTGCTTAACCGAATTCCGATAATTGATTATTTAGAAATCGATTTGTGTGTCGGTATTTAAAAGGGCTTGGTTTTAAAGTATATAAATTTAATTATTTAATAACGGTTGAAAATTATTAAGTCCCTAGAAGGATGATTTTAATTAAAGTAAAGTATGCCGGAATTATTTAATCGGATTTTTGGAAGTAGTTTTAAAGATTAAATATTTTATGAATTAGAAATGGCTAAGTATAAATTTGAAGAAATTGTTTTGACTAACAACTGGACTAGCTAGTGAGATTATATGGATTGAAGTATGACTGAGCCAGTTATGGAAATGACAATGGAATAAAATGTTGAGATAAGTTGAGATAAAGGATGCTGATGATGCTATGATTAAGGGATTGATGAGCATGTTTCGTAGTGGTAAATGGATCCCGTTGTGTGCAGTTTACTTATGCATATTTATTAATAATTGCTAGGTGATCCGTAACCTGCTTGCTTATATCTTGCTGATCTGCTACTCTAGGTAAGTTCTTTGAACTTACTCATGATGGGCGCTCTATGCACTGGGTGTTATATAGTAGGCTAGTGTCCATGCACCATACGACTTAGAATCAAGCTTAGGAGCTAAAATGAAAATCATATGATTGCTATATGTCCTTGCAAGAGAACGGCCGTTATCTGTGATAGTCCTAGAGTCTTTGCTAGGGTCATAGGGTAGCCCAGCCTCATCGGGTACCCTGAGTCAATCGAGTCTATATGAGCATGATATGATAGCCCAGTACCATCGGGCAAGCGATGAGATGATATGATATGATGATGCCGTGGTTTGTGCACTACCACGAGGAAATTGGTATGCTATAGCACCGAACTGGCCAGTCTCCGCCCTATTGAAAGGGGGTGGAGGTACGAGAGGGACATGCCCTTTGGCATTCTGTGTGGATCCATTTATCGCTTTCTGCATTATATTCATCTGTCAGTATATATATATGTGTGATTTAATTTACGTATGGCATTACGCATTTCATCTTAAGAATATGGTGCTTATTATATGTCTCTCAGAGTGTGTTTACATACGCGCATGAGTGACCTGATGATTGACCCAGATCCCCCTCATTTTTTTTTAGATTCAGGTAACCGTTAGCCGCTATCGTTGCTTATGTGGATGCTTGGCGGGTTCAGACTTTTGGCGTTAGATCGAGAGGTTGAGAGACCACCACACTTCCTCTCTTTTACACTCCCCTTTCGGATTGTATTTGAACTCAACCTTATTTTTGCTTTCGCTCGATTTCACGATTAGACTAAGGCAGGTATTTGATCCCCAATGGATCCGCGATCTTTAAGGGTTCGAAATCCCTTCTTTTAGTACAAATATTTTGTTTTAAAACTCAACCCGTACCTGGATTGCAAGATCCGAACAAGGGGTTTTATCCCTTGAAACGTAACCCGGAAATCATAATTCTGGGCCGTTTGGAAGAAAATGCGGGATCAGACCTTAGAGGTGGATGTAACCACTTCTCAAGTTTTGGCTTAGGTGGCCGATTCGGGACTGGGAAGAATTTGAACGATTTTGAGAAAAAGCGAAATACTAGATTTGGAACCGATTTGAATGATTTGAAGAAAGTGATGGTATGGTTTTAAAGCTTTCGTCCCAGGGATGAGACTTGTTTTTAAAGGTGGATTAATGTAAAGATCGGATTTTAAAATTTCGTAAAAAGGAAGCTTTCGAAAAACCCATCCTTGAGCAGTTTCTAATTTCGAAAAACCCTTGGAAAATATCCTGATGCATCTTGAATTTCAAATTGACAGATTTTAAACTCGAGCTATCGGAATTTAGTTTTGGGGATTCGAGAGTTATTTGAAATAAATTTGGATTTCGGTCAAATTTTAAATGTCGGGTCTCGGGATGAGATGTTGGGATTTAAAGTCGGAAGAGCGGAATCACTCACACTTACACTCTCTCCCTCACACCACTAAGTAGCCTAAGTAGCCTTTTTGTCATGAAAACCCTAAGTAGCCTTTTTGTCTCTCCTATATAAAGAGGCAATAATCCCAAAAGGATTCCATCACCACAAAAATCTGAGCCAAATAAAACCTTAGCCTCCCTTGAAGATTCAAAACCCTCATCCAAATCCAAAAACCAAAACTCTCACATTTCTCCCCTTGAATCCAAAATATCTCATTCATCTCCTTCTTCTTTTGTTTGTACACCCATAAACACCCTCAAATCTCCTCCAAGAAGTCCTCATTCCACAAAAAGAGGCCAAAAATCAATATCGGAAGGCCGAATCAAAGAAAGAGCCATGTTCTGCACCTAGTCGCGACTACGAACCCAGCCTTTCGCCGCCGCGAGAACGAACCCAAAAACGGGTGTTCTTGTTCGCGGTTGCGACGTTCTTCCTCGCCGCCGCGACTCCGAGCCCTGAAACGACGCATCCTCGGTAAATCTAGTCGTTCTTCCTTATTTCTCCTTCTTTCTTTAATATGTTTCTTGCCATTTGTTAATCACTTTCTCCTCTACCTTCGAAGGTAAAGAAACCTCAGATCCACTGTGGTTTGGCGTGGATTCAAGCCCATTTTCTCTCAATTTCTGGTTTTGAGCAAAAGTAAACTTTCCCTCCCTTGAATCTCTCGTTTTGGGGTTGGATCATTGTAAAGGTGCTCTTATAACTTGTACCCAAACTTCTTAGGCTCTGTCATACCAAGAAATCGTTGGATCGAAGCCTCAAGGACCATTCTCCCTTAAGATTTTTGAAGAGTGTCAAACAGGCTAGGTAATCCCTCTTCCACTCTCCCCTCTAGTCCTGATTTGGAGTCTTTTTGTGTTATTTTAGTTGGATTTTGAGTTAGAAGCATTTGAAGACAAGTTTGAACGAAAACGGGTTTAAAACGAGCGAAACGGACAAGGACTGGTTTGAGTGTCGCCGAGGTGAAACCATGGTCATCGCGGATCTTGTGGTCGCGAGTTCTGTGTTTCACGACCAGCGAAGGTTGCCTTCTCACGGGGAGAATCTAGGAACATCTCACTGCCACGATCGGCCCTCTCGCGATCGCGAAATGCCCCCAGTGACTTGGTCGAGTCAATTCCCATTGGACTCCCTTGTTGGCTTTTGATTTGATCCTTTCGGGTTTGTTGTAAATGTCGATGAATTTAAGAAATGAGATTTTGGAACGTTATTATAATATTAAATAATTTGGGGATTCGACGGAACTCGAACTATCGGGCTTAACACTTCACGATGTTTTGAATATTTTATTTCCAAGGTCGGGATTCTTTTACTCAGTTTATACATCGATTATGAGCTTGGGAAAATGAGTTTGGAAATAATTTTGACGAGATTTATCAGATGGCTTTGGTTGGTATTTTGACGCATCGGAAAGACATTGAAATGGTTTACTCTCACATGGTTTTGGAAACGTTTTAGGAACTCGACTTCTATGTGTATGAAAGGTAGCATTGTAGCTTATGGAATCTATGTGATTATAGGTGATTGTTGCTTTTGGATTTCCGTTGCGTTGTCTTTTGTTGTTCGACATTTTCGAGGTAAGTTCCTTTATGGGCTTACTCAGATTCGAAGGAGAAATCTCCTGCTTGTGATCATGTGATATACTAGGTGCTTCATATGCATATAATAGCATGCCGTGTAGTATCATGCTAGGATTGCACTTGTGAATGAGCATTCGGTTACTCTGTGTGTTTGAAAATGGAACGGCTGTTATTTGTAGGTCCTAGAGTCTTTGTTTGGGTCATAGGGTAGCCCAGCCTCATCGGGTTAATCTGCCTTGAGTCAGTAGCATCGATATACGAGCATGATATGATGATATGAGATGATGATGATATGATATGATGATGAGCATGTTATGATGATGATGTGCACACATGTATGATGGAATGGGGTACTATACTAGCCAGGTCCGCTCATGAAATAGGGGGCGGAGTAAGAGAGGGATATGCCACTTGGCATTGTTTGGGGCCCTTTATTGTCTTTCTGTACTATATTATATCATGATAAAAGCATGCCTTGAGTGTTTAATATCCGCACTGCACTATAGCATCTTTATTGTAGGTATAGTGTATATGTACGTTTGCTTCATGACAGAGTGCGCTGGGGGGACTCGGTCTAACCCCACTTGCACAAATTGTTTTTAGGTATGCATGATATGTGCTTCTGTGACGCGGAAAATCCTCCTAGGCGAATGCGAAGCACCGGACTGACTTGCAAATTTGGTTAAGTACTTTTCGGATTGTATTTTAGTGCCTTGGTTTTGACTCGGCGTCGTAGTGGAAATTTGTACTTTACTTTCGATTTCCACTTATCTCTAAATGAATTTTTGCGACTTAGGCTTTTAGGGCATGTTAAGGGTACCCGATGACCCTTGGACTGTTTTGGGGTTCGAAATCCCCACTTTAAATTCTAATCCTTTAAGAGGTTTGAAACCGCAACCCGTACCTGAATTGCATGATCCGAACGAAGG
This sequence comes from Persicaria tinctoria, assembly GCA_037127255.1. Classification (NCBI taxonomy): domain Eukaryota; kingdom Viridiplantae; phylum Streptophyta; class Magnoliopsida; order Caryophyllales; family Polygonaceae; genus Persicaria; species Persicaria tinctoria. The sequence continues at coordinate 66,570,471 of JBANSL010000002.1, read as the reverse complement.
TATTCCAACCTTCGATACGTAACCCGGATATTTATAATCGGGTCGTTACACAGATCATCAAACATCCCTCTAAATCAAACTATAACTTGCATCTACTCCATAAATTTCACTATAGTTCCCCTAAATTCCAATCTAGCACTTGTGATTATTTCCCTAAATTCCAACTCACACTTGCTATTATTCTCCTAAATTCAAACTAGGACTTGAATTTTCTCCTCTAAATATCGTTAAAAGCTCCTTCTAAATTCAATTGGAACTTGCATCTACCCCCATCAATTTCATTATAAGCCACTTCACCCCCAATTCCATACATAAGATCGATTCAAGTCAATTACCCCGATATTATGCCCCTACAACTCCTATAGCAAACATGGAATATAGCAATTTACTCGTCCTCTAGAGCACCACCCAGATGTATAATCCTCATAACTCCGACTGCTCCCATGAACGATGGATGACTAGTGAACTCAGTGGACACCGATGGAGACTAAAATGAAGGCAGTTACTCCATTTGATGAAAGGGGATATAGAAAATGGTCGGCCTCCTACTGATAGAGATTGTTAATTTAGGTCCCATATGACCCAACTTGAGTTACCAAAAATACCCTTCAACCCATTATCCCACTAAATAGCCCAACCTAAATAAATAATTTTCCGAAATAAAATAATTAAACTATCTACTTGATCCCAACCGAGACCTTCCAAAGAAAGCAGACTCCAAGTAAGACCTTCCAACTAAAATAAAACAATTTATCTTAAAACTTACCTAGCTGAGGGGTCTCACAGTATATGCTGAAGGTTTGATGAGGTAAAAAACGGCAAAGGCTTAAAACCACAATCATGATTGTTCAACGATTTCCATGCTATCTTTTTTGGGAGAATACTAGTGCTTCTTTGACTGTAGGGAAGTGTTGCTTTAAAAAGTGGAAGAGGGTTCATCAAGGAACTGAGTGTGTGTCTCTTAAAAATGTTGTTAAATCATCGTCATCTTATTATAAGTGTGTTGTGTTTGCTGAAGGTTTGATGAAGCCTTCTTGTCATATAGATAAGGTAATACAAATAGTAGGCAGAGAAAAGGAAGTAAAAAATCGACTAAAGCTTAAAACCACAATCATGGTTGTTCAATGATTGGCAATGCAAGGTTGTGCTTTTAGAGGACATGATGAGTGAGAAAAAGCTTTGACTCGCAGGAATGTAATTGAATGGATTGATTTTGTAGTGCAATGGGTACCTAATGTCAAGAATATTGTATTAAGTAATGCAATAGGAAATGGAAATAAACGCTACACAAAGCTACAATTATCTTGTTAATAGATAGAATAGAGTCATAGTATTTATGTAAATCATATCTTTGCATATCTTTCTATTCCTTGGAGCCCAAGCTGTATGTACTCTATATATATTCTATCTAATCAAAGGTAAACCTCAAGATGAGAATTTTTCTAGAAAAAATTTGCATAATAGGCACTTTTTTTTGAAGATTTTGCAAAATGTCCGCCTTTTCAGACAATTTAGTGAAATGTCCGCTATATAACCCTAATTCACCTGAGATCTCTTGCCTCCGTCCGCTCAGATCTTCTTTGTGCGCGATTCCTCTCTCTTTTGTTCATCATCGATCGTCTTCCTCCCCCGCTCATATCACTCCTCAGATCGCTCTTCCTCCCGGCCACCAGATTCACCGCGCTCTCGCCGGAGATGTTGCTACTGCAGACGGAGAAGCCACATCTGTGGCGAGGCGATGAAGATGAGGGATGCGATGTGCAATTTCGCTCCCATTGCAATTTCGCTCTTCTAGGTATAAATCAGAGCGTTTTTTTTTTTCGAAATGGATCATTGATATTTGCTTGACTGCTTATGACTTGGTTGAATTTCTATGAAATTTGTGGTTGCTTTTCCCCGTTCCGCCCACTGGACAGCTGCAAAACTGGTGGCTCCGCCTCCCTCCGTTTTTGTTGTGAGCCTAATTTGCCATGTTTTACACTTACTTTTATATCGATTTCTGCATACATTGCATACATTTGGGTTAGAATAATACAGAATCTATGTAGTTTACACTTGTTTGCAATATATGGAGGTCTACACAAGTTTTTGTCATATTTCGCAGAAATCGGACGCATTTTGGAGCTTAAAGGAAAGTCATGGAGAAGCCAAGAATGGTGCAGCTGGAGAGAAGGCCAATTTCCGGCTTTCATCATTCTGAATCAGGCTGTGATGTCTTCATGAGAGTTGTAGCCCTCGGAAAGAGCTTTCCAACGCATGGTCATATGCGTCAATCCAACAACCGAGGCAGCGGGAAAGTGCGTTTTACGAACAGAGCTGGAAGCAGAGGAAAGTTATCGATGTCGAGAAGACTTGTCGACATCGAGCAGTATCAACTCGACATGTGCACTGGAAGACGAGGTCGAGTTGATGAGCACCAGACGAAGAAACTTCTAGACATCGACAACTTTTGTCGATATCGAGAAGACATGTCGAGAAGATTTGTCGAGCAGCTCCGGAATCCGAGATCGAGGAGAAGTCCGAGCGGGATTGGATGCTTGCAAGCCAAGATTCGACGAATTCTATCCTATTCTATCAAGATCTATCGAAGACCCAACACATTAGATATAATCCTAGTCTATCTAGTTTATTTAATTCCATGTTTTATCTTTATGTTATTAGATATAATTTTAGATATAGATATAGTTATTCTATCCTTGGCTAACAAGGAATAGATCACTATAAATAAAGCCCATGGGGCTCAATTTTAATCATTCAAAATTCAGAGAGGAGTAGTTAGTTCCATTCAGAGATATAGTTAGGAGTTTTAAGGTTTTTAAGGTTTTGGCTTACAGCGAAAGTTGATTGCCAAGATTGTAAAGGCTTTGAATTTAGTTTTATGCAAGTTTCTTCTTTTACATCAATGTCTTTTATTGCAATGAAGAGCGAGTAGTCCACCCACTTCTGGGGCTGGGGTGAGCCTGACAGTGGCCATGTGAGGCGATGCAATAAAGGTCAGATTTTTATCCGATTCATCTTCTTTCCCTATGAGCATGATTCTTTTGCGAGAGTTGAAGGTGATCCTTGTTTGTATTATTGAAGCGAAAGTGATCTTAATGCAACTTGGATTAATTATGTGAAAAAGGGTTAGTAACAATTAGGGTTTATGCGAGAGCCTCTATATCCCTATTTGTTAATAACGAAAGTTATTTAGATGGAAAGCATGATCTTTTATGCCTTTATGTGTTACTTTGCATGGTTACTGTTGTGGTGTTGAAACCCTAGCCTTGGAAGTCTTTAGTTTATTGAGTTCATTCCGTTAAAGTTTGTTTCTGTGTTCGAAAAGCTTTGCAATTTACGTTTTCTGTCACTTATCGATTTCGAGGAGGTTGTCGACATCGAGTTCTTTTGACGAGATCGAGTTACTTGTTTCTGTGTTGTCGATCAGTGTTCTGTGTCGAGTTCTTCTTGTCGATATCGAGTACTTCTCGACATCGAGGAAAGCTCGGTCGAGTACTTTGGTCGAGTTACTTACTGTTGTCGATTTGCTTGCTGTGTCGACAAGATCTTTGTCGATCTCGAAGAGTCTGTTGTCAAGATCGAGTTATCTGCCTTGCTTTATTTGCTTTGCTTGCTTTTGTCTTCGTTTTTGTGCTTTTCTGCTGTGTCTGTGAGAATCTGATAGCTATCTGAGAACTGCTGACGTGCTTCCTCGTGGATTCGATCCTGACTTTTCTCTTACTACAACGGGAGGAAGTCTTGTATCTATTTGCTGAGACAGGGAAGTCAATCTGAACTATATTTCATATTTATTTCATACTTGACCATCCTCCTGCAACAACAGTTTTCCAGATCTAGATTCTGAAATCGAGGTATCTACTTTCTTCCTTGATCGCTGATGTTTTATTTGTATATGGTAAAACGTTTGTTGTTTGCTTGATTATCGATTTGTTGGTGAGCTTATGTGTAGAGCAGTAGTGAATGTGTAAGTAGTGATCTTTCTCAAGAGTTTCAGAGAGATAGGAAGAGCAAAAATGCATCTTAGTTCTTCTGTATGCAATGCTCTGCTAAGATTCGTGTTCACTGTGTTTTCCGTAGCAGTATTTGTGAGTGTGTATGGGTTTCCATGTTTATACCGGTGAATTGTCTCTGAAGATTAGAAACACTTATAAGGTCCCTGTCTGCATTTGAAGTGTTGTGTGAATTTAGTGTGGTTGTGAAAATGAAAATGGACAAATTTTGGAATCATCACTCCCAACATCGTGAAATATAATTGTGAAACCTGCAAAAAATATGATTTGCAATTGTCGAATCTGCGATCGAGGGAGTGCAGCGAGTGATTGAGGCATCGGATAAGGCTTACAATTAAGCGGAAGAAGAGATTGAGCGGGGTTAAGCTACCGCAGAGTGTAATCAATAAGATTAACCACATTCCACTAGAGTTGCTCAAAGAACTATTTCACACAGATGGTGAAGGGTTGTTCAAGCTGGCAATGCCAGATGTGATTAAAGGTTTTGATCAATTATGGACTATTGACGAGCTTCTGTTCTTATTAAATTGAACATGTTAAAACTTGATCTATCTCTCCATTTGACTGCAGAGGACATAACATATGTGGTGATTGAGCAAAGTTTTGGTGCTCCTAAAGATGAATAGGCCAACAGTTACATCTTAATGAGTCTTATGAGGATGCTTTCTAAAATGCAAAGTGAATTACTACTTCTTCTATGATAATATGCCTCACTGTAAGGTCTTGTTGTCAGCAATGCTCGCTAAATGATTGCATTTATTATATGATGTTTCTTTTGATTTCAGCTGATTGTGTTTGTGCCAAGGTTTTGACAAGGAAATCTGAACGTATGCCATTCCACTGTATGGTTAGTAATCCTAATCATGTACATTCTGTCCATGTTTTGGCCAAATGATGTTGTGGATCTTTTGCTTAATTTTTCTTCGTTTGGGTTTGATGTCTAGATGTCTAGATGTCTAGGTTGAACCGTAAAAGATGTGCCAATATTTATTTGAGAAATTCAGTTAGATTGGAAATGGGTTCATAGTGATGAATACATAAAGCTTAAATTGGGGTTTGCCAATGTATCTCTGCACTGCTGATACTGTGTGACATCAGTCCAAAGGGCCTAGACTCATCTTTGCAAATTCCATTGTATATGTCTCAATTTTGTTTATATTCTTCTGCATATATGCTGAGCCTTTTCTTTCTTTCAGGAAGCTAAAAATGGAACCTACATGAGTGTAGTAAATGATGTCAAACACGCCTTTGAGGGGAGCATTTTAGTTAAGAAACTCAATTTTTATATCTGTTTTTGTAACATATGTATCATCTTATGTGTTGACATGGTCTTTTTCCTTGTTGATGGTAATTTTGTTCCTTGCTGATGGGACTTATTTAAGAAGCTTAAGCTTGCTTAGATCCCATTTAATGGGACTTATTTAAGAAGCTTAAGCTTGCTTATTTAAGAAGCTCAAGCAACACAATACTTCCACAGCGTCTTTAGGGATCTGTCACAAGTGAAGTTTCTCCTTCATCAGTTTGGAAACTGAGAATATGTTGCTTAGCTCCTTGAGGAAGCTAGGGTGCATTTTTGTTGCTGAGAATTTGTTGCTAAGAATATGTTGTTGAGAATATGTTGCTGAGAATATGTTGCTTTGTTGAGAATATATTTTTATTTTTAATGTATTTACTGTAAGAAATCCTTTTATGACGCTAGGGTGCATTTTCGCTCTTCTTTTTATGATATGGACATTGTGAATTCATTAAAAAAATCCTTGACATGCTTGAGGATGCATACTCTATTGCCAGTTCTTGGAAATTCAGACAAATTTTGCCTCTTAGTGGAGGGTCTTAGGTGATTGCAACTCCCAACTTTTGCCTCTTAAGTGTTCCCTTGTGCATTCTATTGCCAATTTTTTCTTATAATGCATGTACTTCAGGTTGAATAAATGACATCTTCATTCACGGAGTTATCAATGGCTCCTATGGAGTTCCATTCTTCACCTCACGGTTGAGGGAGGCCTTGTTCAACTTCATATCAATTTTCAACATCTATGAATCGACAATGCCCCGTGAAGACAATGAGAGGAAGCTGATCGAGGAAAACTTGCACGGGACTGAGATCTTGAACATTGTAGCTAGTGAAGGAAACGAGAGAGTGGCTAGACCGGAGACGTAAAAGCAATGGCAGGTTCGCACATTTAGGGCCGACTTTAAGGAGCAGCCTATAGGCAGGGATCTGGTTCATAGAGCAAAGGACATCACTAAGGGAAACTACCACAAGGATTTTGTTGTGGACGAAGACGGTCACTACATCCTTCAGGGCTGGAAAGACAGGATTTTATATGGCCTCTGTTGTTGGAAAACTACAGGAAAGAACTAAACACTTGTAGGATTCATTCGTCGATCATCCTCTCATGAGGAACACAACTGATGAACTGACTGACATGTATGATGTTGAATCTATTAGATGTGAAACACTCACTAATGTATCAATTTTCTTCATAGTTAGCTTAGTTTTTGGCTTTTATCTTTGCTGACTTTGTTGCTTAATCCCAAATACAAATGTGGAGTATGAGAGTTATTTATACAGTATGACAGATGGCCAAGAAACTGGAATCAAGAACATCAATACATAATTTAACACACACCATATATCATGCTGACACTGGCATCTCAATAAACCAAATCAAATAGAAGAATTGAAGATCAAACACAAATATGTGGGGATTCCAAGCAGTAATTTCTTACAAGCAAGATCTTATTCACTTCATGAATTGATTGATTCCTCTATTCAGTAATTTCTTACAAGCAAGATCAAATCTGATAACTGATTAAAGAGATAGAGCAAAGTAAGAGTTTTACCGAGGCGTTGAACATCTATCATAGAGGAGGAAGGGTGGGAGGCATCATGGATTCTGATCGAGACCTCGATTCAATACACATGACTCTCCTATTATTCCTTCGATGCTCATCGATTAGGGCTTGGGATTGCCTAATGTTGTCTTGTTGGCGCTCGTTGTCGCGAGAGAGGGAGAAGAGGGAGGCGGCAGTGTCGGAGCTGTCATCGGAGTTCCACAATAAAGAAGCGCCGATCTGAAGCCCTAGATCTAAGGAGGGGAGGACGAAGATCTGAGAAACGTCAAAAATCGAAGAAAATTTCATGAATAACACTATTAAATTTTATAGTTGCACGACGCTGTTGTAAGAGTTGCACGACTATGTTGTAAGAGTGGGACGACTCTTGTTTTAAGAGTTGCACGACTCTCCTGTAAGAGTTGCACGACTATGTTTTAAGAGTTGCACGACTCGGTTGTAAGAGTTGCACGACTCTTGTTTTAAGAGTTGCACGACTCTCTTGTAAGAGCTGCACGTCTCTGTTTTAAGAGTTGCAAGACTCTCTTGTAAGAGTTGCACGACTCTTGTTTTAAGAGTTGCACGACTCTCTTGTAAGAGCTGCACGTCTCTGTTTTAAGAGTTGCAAGACTCTCTTGTAAGAGTTGCACGGCTCTTGTTTTAAGAGTTGCACGACTCTGTATTAAGAGTTGCGCGACTCTTTTGTAAGAGTTGCACGACTCTGTATTAAGAGTTGCACGACTCTGTATTAAGAGTTGCACGACTCTGTTTTAGGAGTTCATGTGTCTCTCTACCTTCATAGGTTAATTTGAATGAACCAAAGTGAATAGAGGATACAATTCATGAACCAAAGTGAATAGAGCATCTTTTTTGAAATTAAAGGTTGCGTCAACGATGTTTGCAATTTTAGTGCTGACAGAGTTATAAAGAAATAAAATTGATCAATACATTTTCATCACTAAAATTGCAAACACCATTGACACTAGTTGTTTTCTCTGATTAAGAAAATAGAAAAAGATACTGACACTACAGTTGTGCAACTCTAAACTACGGTTGTGCAACTTTAAAATACAGTTTAAGAACCAAATTAGATTAAAAAGTGCAAGAATAATATTATAATGTGCCCAAATTAGATTTTTAGTTTAAGAAGAATCAAATTAGATTTTAGTTTGTATGAATAAAACTATAAATTTCATGAATAACACTATGAAATTTTAGAGTTGCACGCCATTGTTATAAGAGTTGCACGACTCTGTTGTAAGAGTTGCACGACTCTGTTTTAAGAGTTTGCACGACTCTGTTGTAAGAGTTGCACGACTATGTTGTAAGAGTTGCACGACTCTGTTGTAAGAGTTGCACGGCTCTTGTTTTAAGAGTTGCATGACTTTATTTGCTCATTTATTATATAAGTTTGAAGCAAATAGAAATATACGACATGAATTTAACCCGTTTGCTCATTTATTATACAAGTAGATTGAATTTATAATGAAATTACATCGAAATTCTATGATAGCAAAAAAAATCAAGGTACTTTTAAATTTGCTTCATTAAGCTTGACCAAAAATAATTTGCTTCATTCAGTAAGTGCAAATAAATTTGCTTCATTAAGCTTGACCAAAAATAATTTGCTTCATTCAGTAAGTGCAAATTATGGGTAGTTGGTCTTACATTTGACCATGTTCTCTTTTTTTTTATCAGAAAGGAGGCTAATGCCTCTTAGAGTCTTAATAATTATTATTGGATGTAGTAGGCGCTAAAACTCCCAGATCATTGTTTAAGAAGCCACATAAAAAGTCTGGTAAGCTTGCATATTCAGTAACTAGGGCGGTATTGGTGGAGAACGTATTAGCTAATGCATCCGCAGCTCGATTAGCTTGACGTCGGACATCGCTGATGCGAAGCACACATCCCTCTTCATCAACTCTCCTCCTGCACTAATTGACAAGAGCATGGTCTAGTCTTACCTCAGTCTCTCTGTTTGTAAGCAGGCTACAAGACTTGGTGGAGTCCGATTCAAGGATGTTCTTGGTGATTTCAACAAATTTAAGGATGCAACAGAAAAGGAAGCAAATCAACAAAAATGGAAACAAGGAAACTGACCAGATTAAAGTGTCGCCAGTATCTCCACAACGCAGCAACTTCTAGCATGTGCTGACACCGTTCACTCCTCATCCATCAAGTGCACCAAGCCAACACCAAAATCAGTTTTTGACTTCGTCGAATTGGACACGAAGAGCTTCTTTAGAACCTTGAAGTCTTTGGCTTTGCAGGCCTAAAAGTGAAGGAATGTTTGAGCAGTGAGTTACAAGCAGTTACAGACTTCCATCATCATTCATCTAGAGCAAGCAAGGCATTTCACAACTACAACAGGCTATGGTAATTATTATTCTAATTGTCGTATTGAACCTTGGCACACAGAATACTAGCAATAAGAAGAACTTGCAGGTCAAGATCGTTTCGTTGGGGACGAAGTGATGAATTTTCAGCTTCAGTGTGAATCTCTACACTGAATTCATCCCTATGATACATCCACCGTTTCCTCATCTGTCTTGCACCGTCTCCCACGAGAAGATCTGTTGCATTATCAACTATAAAGTCTGGAAATGCATGTACAATTTAGGTATATAGTACAATCAAAAGTAGCAAAAGCATGTACAATTTAGGACTGAAAAGTAACAAAGGCATGGATTAAGGGCTACTCCATCTATGATGACCGCAGAAACACATACCAACGATTCAATCCAGTGAATCAAACAAACAACACTGCTGACATGGAGCTCAATCTTCCTCTTCCTCTTCCTCTTATACTTGATCTTCCCCTTCCTATTCATCTAGATTAAAAGATTTTCTGGAAACATTTGAAGTTGTGATGACACTAATTGTCCCCTTCCTATTCAACTTCAACATATATGAGTAGGCTTCAAGCTCATCTTTATTTGTCCGCTCTCCGATATTTAAATTGCTCAAGAAATGATTTATACTGCACAAAAGCATAAGGTATCGTTTAGAACTGAAAACAGAAAGCCGAATAAACAATTTTCAGAGACCATACATATGCCCAGACCCTCTAAAAGGAGGGATAACAAATCCTTTTTACAGGTCTAAAGATAACAAACTACATAAACTAAAATGTATGGTGTTCATACTATATACATATGCATAGAACAACTAAAATGAGTGATGAAAAACAACAAAGAGATCAAGGCAAGATGATAGAAATGTACCTTAACGAATCCGGAATCCAGCTATAAATTGAGGCCAAGAAGCACAAGGTCCCTTTTGCCAGCAGAAGAGTCATCATCAAAATCTTCATTCATGGAATCTTCACTATCATGCATTGGATCTAAACTCATCAACACGGCTTGATCTCAGGAACCAGGATTAGTCACAGTACAGTACAGAGGCTGCATTCATGAAGCAAAGCTACATGAACCAAGTGAAAATGAAGACTTTTGTGATTTTTTATGGAAAGATGATGTATACTGAAACACTTATTGTAATTCACCAGAACAGAACTACACTATGATGCAATTAACACCAAAATATGAGAGAAAAAACCCTTCAATACACCAAAGTATTCATTTTGGCTTACAATCCAAAATCTAGATGATTAACAAATTCATCAGATTAAAATAGCCTTAGGTCAACTAATTCCAACTATAGTCTGAGCAAATCATGACTTACAATCTGATGCTTGCATCACGAAATCCTCTTGCTTTAAAATACCAAATGCAATGTCTTCTAATGCACAACCTAGGTTCCACAAGTTCAAGCCACAAACTGCTGAACTGAAATTTTCCTTATCAATCGATCGAAGATTGATTGATAAGAAACCTAGCAATGAAGAAATCTAGCAATAGATCAGATGCGGTGAAAAAAGAGGGGAAAATATGGATATGCAGCGAGATTTCTAAACCCTAGTAAGCTCCCCAATGGTCGGCGACGCCGGAGAAAACAGTCGATTGATAAGGAAATCAATAAATCTTTGATCTTCGATCGATTGATAAGGAAGCCGGAGGGAAGCAGGTGGATTCAATCAATAAGAAGGGAGCAAGGAGAAGATTACAAAATTTGGGGCGACGGAAGGATGCCGAGGCGAGGGCTGCGAGCTAGTGGACAGATCTGATCGAGACGGACGAGAACGAGGAGCTGCGACGGGAGAGTAGATCTGAGCAGCTTCGGGAGACCAGATCGGATGGTGCCGAGAAGCCACGACGGGATACCAGATCGGAGCGAGGAGATCTCTGTTGAGCAGTGCGAGAGAGAGAGAGCGCGGAGGAGAGAGAAAGAGTTTATATTTAGGACATTATAAAAAAATATCCCAAAACGTAGATATTTCGCAAAATAAGCCTATTTTCGTAGCTATTTTGCAAAATCCCCCATTTTTCAAACCCTAAGATGGTATTGAGCCAGATTATCTTTGAAGATAATTTTTTTTCTCTCTCCTGTCCTAACTTAGCTTTCGCCCTTCTCTCACTCATGCATGTTGATCAATTTAGACGACCGCTACCCACCCCGCCATCCCCCGACTTCCCTCGCCCTTCCTTCAAACAACTATTCTCCCCCTCTTCCTAATAGGTGACACAAACGACAACACTTCGTCCCACTCGGCCCTTCCCATCACCAATATCCATAACGCCATCCCTCTCATTGTTGATCTCGAGAACTCTCAATACACATCCTAGTGTGAGTTGTTCAGGAACAATTCACGAGCTCATTAGGTCATCGACCACATCGACCCATATCAGCCTCGATCAACGTATTGATTTTCAATTATCTGAATTACGTACGCTCAAGGTTCAATGAGACATCAATTAGATTGCTTTAGTTGAATGTAATATTGAAATATCCTAAATAATTTTTGTGATATTTCAATTTTTTTTGTAGAAATAAATTATCCTTATACTATATTATGTAAAAATAAGTTTAATTTATTTTCAACTTGTTCACACAAATTATATAATAGAAAATTTTACAACAATTATATTATTATAAGGACTTGTCGTAAAAAAAATAAAACCTCTCTATCATTCTACAATTTAATATAGTTAAAATAAATTAAGTAAAATTGTTATCCTTAGTATTATTAATTAACGAGTAATTAATTTATTGATTGTAATTGTAACTAATAATTGATTTCTTTACGTGCTCAGCCTTAATCGGGCATTTCAGTTTGGTTTAACCCAATTCGTTAAACTGAGGCAAGTGATATCTTTCAAATTTTCCTTTGCAATGTTTTGTGACTTTTGATTCCTTTTGATCGTGTCAAATGTGACCCTGTGATCAAATTCTATGTCAGTTTCGATAGATTACATATCTGTCTACTTGATGTGATTTATCCCTTTTATTCTAAATTAGCATGAGTCTATAAATGAAAAATTAAAAATATAATGTGTATGTGTATAATTTCTGATCGAGTTAAATAAATAATCCCATATTCCTATGCATGAATTTTTACTTGATTCTTTCCTGCAAATTATTAGCATATGATTTTAAGATCTTTGAAATATACATGCTCGTCTTTTGTTGCTAATGTCATGTAAATGATCACCTAGTGGTAATTGTGTAAATGTGATATAAATGAATGTGCGCATCTTATGGTGCGAGTTGACTTTAAGTCAAAGTGAGTTTCTTTAGTTAAAAAGCGGTGAGGATATCTTCACCGCTAATTTTTACTATATCCACCGTTAATCCTCGTATACATTGACGGTGACCTTAATGACGTATCTCACTGGCCACCGCATCGTACAATGGTGGATATGATCCGGTATATGATCCGGTATGTGAGCCGTTTCAAGCCACCGTCAATGTCTAAGGTGGCCTAAAAAATACTAAAAATTTTGTAAATAAAATTTAATTTAATTTTGAAAAAACAATTTGGAAAAAAGTCACCGCAACTTTTTACGGTGGGTTAATTAACTTAAATTTTTTATTAAAAAAATTAAATAATTTTAAAAAAAATACCCACCACAACTTCTTATTGTGGGTAAAATTACAACCCTATACAAAATTTATTTAATTTATTTAAAAAAAATTGAAAAAAAATACACCTGTCGAGCCATAGACCCGACAGGTTGCGGTGGCTTGGATACTTTTCCACCCACCGTACCATACAACGGTGGATTCAGATATCCGTCATTAAACCCACCGTCACATGCTACGGTGGTTAGCGGTGGAAATAGTAAAAATTAGCGGTGAAGGTATCATCACCCGTTGAAAAGACTAACTTGCAGGTTGAGATTCGTTAAGCCTCACCCTATAAAGGTTTCATGAAATGACTCATTCCAGAATGCATTCATCACGGGATGGTAAACTTCCACAACGTTGTAGGTCGCAATCATCTTTTAAGGCTCGATCGGTTTCACATAGTAATTTAATATTATGGTGTGTTATTTATATAGTATTATAAGTAGTAGTAAAGGTGATCAATTTTGTTATATTATACTTCATTCTATTCGAGGTATACTTCTTATATCCTATTCTTAATCGATCTCTTCGATCATTCGAGTCATGTGATATTTGTGTTTTTATTTTCTTTTCAGAATTCCACATTAAACATTCTTAATTTCCCCTTATCTATTTATTGTAAGTGTTTGGATAGCTGAGTCCTCATCGGATCTCAGAGGCCTACTCCTGTATATATATCAATGGGTAAAAACCCTAAGGGTACAATGGTAACTGTACACGTATAAATAATATATGCTAATATCCTCCCTCAGTCGCAGCTAGAGGTGAGCGAATAACAAGACTGGAACGAAAAGAAGTGAAAAGAGGAGTAGGTAATCCTTTTGTTAAAAATGTCCGCATACTGATGTGCAGAAGGGACATGAAGAACCCGGACCTGGCCTAGGGCGACCTTCTCTCGGACGAAATGGATGTCAATCTTGATATGCTTTGTCCGCTGATGCTGAACCGGGTTCGACGAAAGATAAACAGCGGAGACATTGTCGCAGCAGACTAACGTAGCCGATCGAAGGGGAACTCGGAGCTCGCAGAGGAGGTCGCGGCACATCAAATGCTGCGGCGGGCGCCCCCAGGGGATGGTTGGGCGTAACATGGTGTGTCGCGGGCGCAGCAGGGTGCTGCGGCCGCAGCACATCAATTTCGACAGGGTGTTGGTTGTATGTAGGCGATGTTCCGAATGTGGCCTATTGAAATAGGTGGCGCAGGAGGGGTAGGAATTCGTCAGAATCGGGTGGTGTAGGGGGGTTGGGAACAGTAGTGGTAGGTGGTGAGGCGAATGGGAAGGTTTGTTCGCCAAAAATCACATGGTGCGAAGTGACAACCCGATTGGTATCCAAGAGAAGACAACAGTAGCCCCGATGGTGTGGGGAGATGCCCAAGAAGACACATTTGGTGGATCGTGGGGAGAGCTTGTGAGGGGCCGTGGCACTCATGTTGGGGAAACAAAGACATCCAAATCCTCTAATGTGATTGTATGAAGGGTAGCGCTTGTAGAGGGCCAAGGTTGGGATGGAGTTGCCAATCGCTTTGGAGGGAAGTATATTGTGGAGATAAGTGGCCATGTGAAGTGCCTCAACCCATAAGGAGAGGGGGAGAGAGGCGTGATGTAAGAGTGTTCGAGTTTTGTTATTGAGGGTGTGGAGGATGCGTTCCGCTTTGCCATTTTGTGGAGAGGCTTGAGGACAAGAGAAGCGGAGGGCTATCCCATGTTGTTGACAAAAGGAGCGGACGAATGTGTTGTCAAACTCGCCTCCCATGTTGCAATGAATAGAATTGACAGGCAAATTGAATTGAGTGCGGACAAATGTGTGAAAATTTACAATATGAATTTGTGTTTCCGATTTGTGGCGTAGGGGAAAAACCCAAACAAAATTGGTGAAATCATCAAGGACAACCAAATAATATCGAAAACCACTAGCACTCGAAATAGGAGATGTCCACAAGTCATAATGTATAATATCAAATGGTGAAAAAGTATGGGAATAGGAGAGACTAAAGGGTAGTCTTTTGCTCTTGGCAATTTGACATGAAGAACAAATGGCGAAGGCCTTATGGCAAGAAATAAAACGGTTTGAACAGAGAGTGTCCATGACATGATCGCTAGAGTGTCCTAGACGAGCATGCCAAACATCCGAACGGAGGGTGATGTTGGCCGAGGGGGCAGCGAGAGGTGTCGGACTGGCTGCGGTGGTTACGGGGTATAGGTCTCCTGAGCTATTGCACCGCATTATTAGGGTGTCGTACGTAAATCTGTCACAAGAAAACCAAACGGGTCAAATTGAATCGATACGTGATTATCGATGGTGAATTGGCGAACGGAGATAAGGTTTTTGAAAATGGCAGGGGCAAGGAGCACATTATTGAGTTTTAAAGGGCAGTCAGTGGGCAGGGTAGCAGGGCCCGAACCAACAAGGGTGTAGGCGGTGGCGGCTAAAAGTGGCGGCGACAAGGGTGTAGGAGGCAACGACGGCTAGGGGTAGTTGCGGCGGCTGAATAGGGGTGCGGCGGCGGCTGACTAGGGGTGTGGCGGCTGGCGAGGCAGCGGTGGCTACATGGTGGTGTGGCGGCGGCAACCAGTTGTGGCGGCGGCGGCATGTCAGGCGGCGCCAGCAAGGGTTGCGGCGGCGGCGGCGGATCGATTTTGTGAAACGAAAAAAATATTAGGGTCTCACAAAGAAGGCCGAAACCAGGTAAGTGTTTGGATAACTGAGTCCTCATCGGATATCAGAGGCCTACTCCGGTATATATCAATGGGTGAAAACCCTAAGGGTACAATGATAACTGTACACGTATAAATAATATATGCTAACATTTATCATACAGTTTCATGGTCATTGGTTTATAGTTAATGTTTGAACATTTCACTTATCATTTTCTAGTCTTAATTGTACTAACCATCCGATTTATTAGATAACTGGTGTCCTTCGTATTCACGAAACACCAGATCGTCATTCGCAGGTCTTGTAAGAGCAAGGAGTTGGAGCTAAATAAGGACTCGTACTACTAGTTTTGTTTTATCTGTCACATTTTCAAAACAAAACATAATTATGGGTATATATTTATTTCCGCTATGCTATGTTTGCTTTATTAAATTATTTACTCATATATGACATATATTTTTAAGGTACATTGGATTGGTTATTTCAATCATAATATTTTATTTAAGTCTTCCGCTTATACAATATTTTTCTATTTTTCTATTATCATATTGTTAATGAGCATGGTTGCATATCGTCCCTATAAGCCTAAGGTGGATACAAAGACATTAAAGTTCGCGTATTTATTATCGTGTAGCATCAACTAAGATTTTAAAAAGGGGTGTTTCAAGAGAGTATACATGGGACCCCCCAGACCCTGCTCTAAATGGGGTATATTGGGCTTGTTGTTGTTGTTGTTTTTCAAGTATGGGATCTAAAGGATGGTTTTCATTCATTTAATGAACATGATATCTACAAGCTGACAATATAGTTCTTTCTATCTTTGAGATTTTGAAGAACATGAAAGGAATTGAATGCTTTGAAGAGTGAGTTGTCTTATTATCGTGCTTTTTATCTTGTCAATTTTGAGTTTCAGGTCACTACACTTACGAAGTTGATGGACAAGCTAGTGGAAATGAAAAATGATGAACTTCATAATGATAAGTCGATTATGTTGCCTTTTATTAACATTGCCAGTTTCTGTAGCTACTACATAAAGAGTGTTTCCAACAATGAAACATGTGAAGGCGGGAATTCGCAGCAAAATGGCAGATCAATTTCTTGACATAGATTTTATTATTAACGACTTTGCTAAGACAAGAGAATTGTCGTATTCGTTTGAACACTTTTGACCATATATTTTGTAGTTAACAATCTTAACATTTATAGATATATATATATATATATTTATACCTTTGGGGTTTTAATTCCACCCATCCCTAAAAATTACATGGATCCGCCCATAACGTTCGATGCAAAATTTCAGTTTAGGGTTAGGGACTGTTTAGCTGCACAAGTACGTACTATACATGAATCGAACTGAAATCATTAATCGTATGATCGAGGTTATCAAATTTGGCGAAAAAGGAAAGAAATTGACAGCGAGTTGGGTGATTGGCATTTGGCATGTATCTAGCTAGTTTTCATTTCAATACAAAATTAAAATAATTGATACTCAGGCATATATCTTGCATTCATTTGGGTGATTTGCACGTTTTAGAGAGTCATAAGTACCACAAGGAATATTCTGACCAAAAAAAAGGTAACCGCAAGGAATATACAAATGATTGAACCAATAAAAGAATGTATAAATCTCAACATATCTAAGCAATTGAAATCCAAAGTACTTTACACAAATTGAAATCCTTGTTTATTTTGGTGCTTAACTTAGTCGTAAGATCATGGGTTTTGCAATCAGACTTTTGAAGTTCACTCTACTTTGCGCAATCATTTGCTTAGCAAAGGAAGCATGGGTAGTTTCATCATCCGACCCTAAAACCCATGTCATAATCGCCAATAACATGGGAGACGGGTCTGATATTAGAGTACATTGCAAATCCAAAAACGACGATTTAGGAGTGCAAGTGGTGAAGGCGGGACAATCCTACGAGTTCTCCTTTCATCCTAACTACTTTTGGGGAACACTTTTCTTTTGCGGATGCAGCAGCAACAAAGGCCAAGTCGTATGGGACGCTTATAAACAGTATCGAGATCAATTCCATTGCGGAGAAGAGTGCCGATGGGTAGCTTCAAAGGACGGCATTAAGGGTTCTTCTGAAGGTCTTGAAAGATATTCATACAAATGGAATCCCTATTCCCAAGTACTAAACTGATTCAATTGATATATTTTGTAGCTATGTAAGCAGTCATGGATCGATCCATCTAGTGATCGAGCGATCCCTTAATTCTCAATAAATATTGCATGGCTTATAATTAAGTTATACGGAGTATATGCTTAATTATTTATCTATGTTTAGTAGTTTACTATTGTGATTTTTACTATAATTGATCTTGAACTTTTAATCAATTCATTTGTCGAGTAATCCATTTTAGATCGGATTGTATCCGAAAGTATGTTATTTATGCAATTGTAGTTTAACCTTTGCATTTTAATTAATTTATGGCTACCATATGCTTTTTTGCGAAATAAAAAAAAAACAAACAAAATTGATTTTAAAAAAAAACTACACTATCAGTTTGACAAAATAAGTCATATTTACACACGTATTTACACACAATTTTTTAGTATGATAATTCTATATAAATATCAATTTTTCAAATTAATTTCATGGTTATTTGTTTCGATGGAGTCAAAATTCAGCTAGATAAGTCTAACCGATAGCATCCTTTCAGATGAGATCAATAAGATCTTTATTTGATGTCAATGTAGCTTCATAAGAGATGTGTCTAGGCTGTGTAACCTTATCAACCACCTCATTCCCTTCCCGTGGCACATGGGAAGATTTTGTTCTCCTAAAGGATTTTATTAACCATTTTACGTCCCCCATTAGAAGTTTGGTTCCCAAGGGGCAATTCCCGTGCTCTTTCCAATTTTGAATGATTGTACGAGAGAGTCGCCTTCGATGACTAGGTTATCGATATTTAACCTGCTAACCTGTAACAATCCTTCTCTTAAGGCGAAGGCCTCAGCCATAATCAGAGATTGTTTACCAAAATTGTTTCAAGATAGATTGGATTATTAATATTAAATATGAAATTATTTTAAAATTTAATAAAAAGGTTAATATTTTGTATAGTTTTTTTCAATCATATAACAATAGCGTTCTTAAATACTAGATGTTTAAAAAAAGAAATGACTCCTTTGTCAAGTGAAGAACATGCTCCACCCGCGGATAGGAAATTTCTTCCGAACCCCAAATTGGAGAAGCCACAAAATCAGAAAACCCAAAAGACAGAAAACCTAACCTACTCCCTATTCATCGTCGCTCTCCATCGCCTATTCCTCTCTCAAGTTCCCAATGATGACCCTAGTTTCCGTCTCTATCTCGCAACCTGACGTGCTCGGACCCGGGCTCGAGCAAAAGGACCGGCGACGAGAGTTCCGATAAGTCCGGAAAAATCGGACTGTTTCTGGAGCAGCAGGCCAGTCTTCAAATATTTCCGATTTTCCATGGATTTGCTCGGCTTCTGGGGACGTGAAAGTACTATTTTTGTAGATCTTGAAGTCGCGGTCGCAGATTGGGGCAGATCTCGTCAATCGGAGGTCAGACGAAGCGGGAACTCGAGTTTTACCGAGATGTCGCTTGTGTAGAGACGATTCCGAACGTGGCTTGTTTGAGAGGGATTAAAAGGGCTTTTTGGAGTGACTTTTTCGGAGAGATTTGAGGGTGATAATGGGGATGTGGAAGGCCTTAGAATGGTGGTAAAGAAGGGGATGGGGTTGATATGTGATGCAAGAGCGCTCTCGGCCTCGCACTTCGAGCTTTCTCCAACACTCGATCTTCCACACTCTCAGCCTCGCACTCCAAGTGTTTCCGACCCTTTGATTCCGTCGTCTCTCAGTAAGGAATCTCCTTCAGCCTCTCACCGAAGGTTTTGTTCCCGGCCTCTCACCTAAGAACGAGATTCTTGACCCGAATCACTGGAAGTTAAAAGGCTCACTTTTTTCTCAAATTCAACTTATCTTCAAAAAGGTTCTTACATCCCTTTATATAGGAAAATATGGATGCTATGAGAAATAAAAGAAATTAAAATAAATCGAGAAACTAATGACGGATAATACGAAAGGGTTTTCCGAGATTTATGACGGAGAAATGGGCAACCATAATGGGGGCGAACCGAATGGTCTTGGTTGCCATCAAAGAGATGGAAGTTCGGAAATCTCTAAAGCCTCGTCATTTAATCCAACTTTATTGATTGCGTTCCGTCTTCATTTATTGCATTTCCGACAAGCTGCCCGGTTTTCGGACTGCTCCAAAGATGCCAGATTTCGTCCATCTTCCCAGCTGATTTGATGATTTCATCCTTCAATAAAGTTGTAGCCACTTAAAATATATTTCCAATAAGTGCTCATCGGCTTCAATCGATATTTGATACAGCCAGAACAAGCTAAAATACCGAAGTGTCGCCAAACAGTCTTCGCAAAAGAAGGTTGATGTTCTGCTCCGAAGACAAACCCTTTTAGGAAAAAAGAGTCAAGCTCACGGGCGACTACGATCACATCATCCTCATCCCCTTGAAAAGGATTCGTCCTCGAATCCGTGACGGAAATGAACGACTTCTTCGAACATGCTTCTTCTTCCTTGAACGGATCTTGAATCCCTTCTTCTTCTTGAATCGTGAAAGGCAAGGAAGGCGGAATGAAAGAAGTCGAATCTAACAACTTACTTGACATGGAATTCAGAAAGCTAGGCATGTCGGTTGGCATTCGTTTCTCCTTCATGGAAAGCGCGACTTTGATAACTTGGATGATTTCCTCATCGTTTTGAAGCTCAGGCATGACCTCTGCAGTCTCAATTGGAACACCCTTGGACTTGCCTTCTTTAATCCCAAGTGTCTCGCCCATGGCCGTGGAGGATGTCATCTTGGAAGAGGGAGGTGGGGCTATTGTGGACTTCGATTGCATTGACCCCAATGAGGTGACAAGATTTCGAATTTCCTTTACTTGTTTCATTGAATCTTCCGCGAGCTTGCGGATCTCTTCCCAAGGTGGTTCAACCTTCTTCTTATGCTGAGTTTCATCCTCTCGAGCCCTTCTCCTTCGATATCTCTTACGGAGGTGTTGATCAACTACATCATATGTAGCCCCATCCATGTCACTCCAACGAAGATACCCATCATCGTAGGCTCGAATAGCCCATCGGATGTACTCTTCGGACAAAGGCTTGGAACTCGTTTTCTTCAACATTTTGACCCGAAAGCTTGAGGAACCCTTGTCTTTGCTCTGATACTACTTGACGTGCTCGGATCCGGGCTCGAGCTAAAGGACCGGCGACGAGAGTTCCGATAAGTCCGGAAAAATTGGACAGTTTATGGAGCAGCAGGTCAGTCTTCAAATATTTCCGATTTCCCGTCAATTGGCTCGGCTTCTGGGACGTGAAACAACTACTTTTGTAGATCTTGAAGTCGCGGTTGCGGATTGGGGCAGATCTCGTCCATCGGAGGTCAGACGAAGCGGGAAATCGCGTTTTACCGAGATGTCGCTTGTGCAGAGACGATTCCGAACGTGGCTTGTTTGAAAGGGATTAAAAGGGCTTTTTGGATTGGCGTTTTGGGGGTGATTTGAGGGTGATAATGGGGCTGTGGAAGGCCTTAGAATGGTGGTAAAGAAGGGGATGGGGTTGAGGGATATGTGATGCAAGAGCGCTCTCGGCCTCGCACTACGAGCTCTCTACAACACTCGATCTTCCACACTCTCGGCCTCGCACTCTGAGTGTTTCCGACCCTTTGATTCCGTCGTCTCTGACTAAGGAATCTCCTTCAGCCTCTCACCAAAGGGTTTGTTCCCGGCCTCTCACCTAAGAACGAGATTCTTGACCCGATTCACTAGAAGCTAAAAGGCTCACTTTTTTCTCAAATTCAACTTATCTTCAAAAAGGTTCTTACATCCCTTTATATAGGAAAATATGGATGCTATGAGAAATAAAAGAAATTAAAATAAATCGAGAAACTAATGACGGATAATACGAAAGGGTTTTCCGAGATTTATGATGGAGAGATGGGCAACCATAATGGGGGGAACCGAATGGTCTTGGATGCCATCAAAGAGATGGAAGTTCGGAAATCTCTAAATCCTCGTCATTTAATCCAACTTTATTGATTGCATTCCGTCTTCATTTATTGCATTTCCGACAAGCTGCCTTGTTTTTGGACTGCTCCAAAGATGCCAGATTTCGTCCATCTTCCAAGCTGACTTGATAATTTCATCCTTCAATAAAGTTCTAGCCAATTAAAATATCTTTCCAACAAGTGCTCATCGGCTTCAATCGGAATTTTATACAGCCAGAACAAGCTAAAATACCGAAGTGTCGCCAAACAGTCTTCGCAAATGAAAGTTGATGTTCTGCTCCGAAGACAAACCCTTTTAGGAAAAAAGAGTCAAGCTCACGGGCGATTACGATCACATCATCCTCATCCCCTTGAAAAGGATTCGTCCTCGAATCCGTGATGAAAACGAACGACTTCTTCGAACATGCTTCTTCTTCCTTGAACGGATCTTGAATCCCTTCTTCTTCTTGAATCGTGAAAGGCAAGCAAGACGGAATGAAAGAAGTCGAATCACTTGACATGGAATTCAGAAAGCTAGGCATGTCGGTTGGCATTCGTTTCTCCTTCATGGAAAGCGCAACCTTGATAACTTGGATGATTTCCTCATCTTTTTGAAGATATGGCATGACCTCTGCAGTCTCAATTGGAACACCCTTGGACTTGCCTTCTTTAATCCCAAGTGTCTCGCTCATGGCCGTAGAGGATGTCATCTTGGAAGTGGGAGGTGGGGCTATTGTGGACTTCGATTACATTGACCCCAATGAGGTGACAAGATTTCGAATTTCCTTTACTTGTTTCATTGAATCTTCCGCGAGCTTGCGGATCTCTTCCCAAGGTGATTCAACCTTCTTCTTATGCTAAGCCTCATCCTCTCGAGCCTTTCTCCTTCGATATCTCTTACGGAGCTCTTGATCAACTACATCATATGTAGCCCCATCCATGTCACTCCAACGAAGATACCCATCATCGTAGGCTGGAATAGCCCATCGGATTTCAACATTTTGACCCGAAAGCTTGAGGAACCCTTGTCGTTGCTCTGATACCACTTGACGTGCTCGGACCCGGGCTCGAGCAAAAGGACCGGCGACGAGAGTTCCGATAAGTCCGGAAAAATTGGACAATTTATGGAGCAGCAGGTCAGTCTTCAAATATTTCCGATTTCCCGTCAATTAGCTCGGCTTATGGGGACGTTATAGTACTAATTTTGTAGATCTTGAAGTCGCGGTCGCGGATTGGGGTAGATCTCGTCAATCGGAGGTCAGACGAAGCGGGAAATCGCGTTTTACCGAGATGTCGCTTGTGCAGAGACGATTCCGAACGTGGCTTGGTTGAGAGGGATTAAAAGGGTTTTTTGGAGTGACGTTTTGGGGGTGATTTGAGGGTGATAATGGGGTTGTGGAACGCCTTAGAATGGTGGTAAAGAAGGGGATGGGGTTGAGGGATATGTGATTTATGAGCGCTCTCGGCCTCGCACTCCGAGCTCTGTCCAACACTCGATCTTCAACACTCTCGGCCTCGCACTCTGAATGTTTCCGACCCTTTGATTCCATCGTCTCTGACTAAGGAATCTCCTTCAGCCTCTCACCGAAGGGTTTATTCCCGGCCTCTCACCTAAGAACGAGATTCGTGACCCGAATCACTGGAAGCTAAAAGGCTCACTTTTTTCTCAAATTCAACTTATCTTTAAAAAGGTTCTTACATCCCTTTATATAGGAAAATATGGATGCTATGGGAAATAAAAGAAATTAAAATAAATCGAGAAACTAATGACGGATAATACGAAAGGGTTTTCCGAGATTTATGACAGAGAGATGGGCAACCATAATGGGGGGAACCGAATGGTTTTGGTTGCCATCAAAGAGATGGAAGTTCGGAAATCTCTAAAGCCCTATCATTTAATCCAACTTTATTGATTGCATTCCGTCTTCATTTATTGCATTTCCGACAAGTTGCCTGGTTTTCGGACTGCTCCAAAGATGCCAGATTTCGTCCATCTTCCAAGCTGATTTGATAATTTCATCCTTCAATAAAGTTCTAGCCACTTAAAATATCTTTCCAACAAGTGCTCATCGGCTTCAATTGGAATTTTATACACCCAGAACAAGCTAAAATACCGAAGTGTTGCCAAACAGTCTTCGCAAATGAAAGTTGATATTCTGCTCCGAAGACAACCCCTTGTAGGAAAAAAGAGTCAAGATCACGGGCGACTACGATCACATCATCCTCATCCCCTTGAAAAGGATTCGTCCTCGAATCCGTGATAGAAACGAACGACTTCTTCGAACATGCTTCTTCTTCCTTGAACGGATCTTGCATCCCTTCTTCTTCTTGAATCGTGAAAGGCAAGGAAGACAGAATGAAAGAAGTCGAATCTAACCACATACTTGACATGGAATTCAGAAAGCTAGGCATGTCGGTTGTCATTCGTTTCTCCTTCATGGAAAGCGCAATCTTCATAACTTGGATGATTTCCTCATCCTTTTGAAGCTCAGGCATGACCTCTGCAGTCTCAATTGGAACACCCTTGGACTTGCCTTCTTTAATCCCAAGTGTCTCGCCCATGGCCGTAGAGGATGTCATCTTGGAAGAGGGAGGTGGGGCTATTGTGGACTACGATTGCATTGACCCCAATGAGGTGACAAGATTTAAATTTCCTTTACTTGTTTCATTGAATCTTCCGCGGGCTTGCGGATCTCTTCCCAAGGTGGTTCAACCTTGTTCTTATGCTGAGCCTCATCCTCTCGAGCCCTTCTCCTTCGATATCTCTTACGGAGCTCTTGATCAACTACATCATATGTAGCCCCATCCATGTCACTCCAACGAAGATACCCATCATCGTAGGCTCGAATAGCCCATCGGATGTACTCTTCAGACAAAGGCTTGGAACTCATTTTCTTCAAATCTTTGACCCGAAAGCATGAGGAACCCTTGTCATTGCTCTGATACCACTTGACGTGCTCGGACCCGGGCTCGAGCAAAAGGACCGGCGATGAGAGTTCCGATAAGTCCGGAAAAATTGGACAGCTTTTGGAGCAGCAGGTCAGTATTCAAATATTTTCGATTTCCCGTTGATTGGCTCGGCTTCTGGGGACTTGAAAGTACTAATTTTGTAGATCTTGAAGTCGCGGTCGCGGATTCGGGCAGATCTCGTCCATCGGAGGTCAGACGAAGCGAAAAATCGCGTTTTACCGAGATGTCGCTTGTCTAGAGACGATTCCGAACATGGCTTGTTTGAGAGGGATTAAAAGGGCTTTTTGGAGTGGCGTTTTGGGGGTGATTTGAGGGTGATAATGGGGCTGTGGAATGCCTTAGAATGGTGGTAAAGAAGGGGATGGGGTTGAGAGATATGTGATGCAAGAGCGCTCTTGGCCTCGCACTCCGAGCTCTCTCCAACACTCGATCTTCGACACTCTCGGCCTCACACTCCGAGTGTTTCCGACCCTTTGATTCCGTCGTCTCTCACTAAGGAATCTCCTTCAGCCTCTCACCGAAGGTTTTGTCCCCGGCCTCTCACCTAAGAACGAGATTCTTGACCCCCGAATCACTGGAAGCTAAAAGGCTCACTTTTTTCTCAAATTCAACTTATCTTCAAAAAGGTTCTTACATCCCTTTATATAGGAAAATATGGATGTTATGAGAAATTAAAGAAATTAAAATAAATCGAGAAACTAATGACGGATAATACGAAATAGTTTTCCGAGATTTATGACAGAGAGATGGGCAACCATAATGGGGGGAACCGAATGGTCTTGGTTGCCATCAAAGATATGGATGTTCGGAAATCTCTAAAGCCCCGTCATTTAATCCAACATTATTGATTGCATTCCGTCTTCATTTATTGCATTTCCGACAAGCTGCCTGGTTTTCGGACTGCTCCAAAGATGCTAGATTTCGTCCATTTTCCAAGATGATTTCATGATTTAATCCATCAATAAAGTTGTAGCCACTTAAAATATCTTTCCAACAAGTGCTCATCGGCTTCAATCGGAATTTTATATAGCCAGAACAAGCTAAAATACTGAAGTGTCGCCAAACAGTCTTCACAAATGAAAGTTGATGTTCTGCTCCGAAGACAAACCCTTGTAGAAAAAAAGAGTCAAGCTCACGGGCGACTACGATCACATCACAACCGGTGCTCCAAGGGGGCACTGTAATTGATGTGCTCGGGAACTCTCCGAGCCGCCAGGATCGACGACGAGGTTCCTCCATTATTGAAAGGATAAACCTTCTACTAGTAACCGGATATGTATGGCAAGATCCGCAGGCCTCTCACCCTTGAATCTCCCACACTCGATCTCAATCCTCTCGGAATTGCACTCTGAGGATCTCGACCCTTCGACACCTTCGCCTCTGACTAGGGTGTCTCCCTCGGCATCTCACCAAAGGGTTTTGTTTTTAGCATCTCACCAAAAACATTATCCTTAACCCGGAATCGAAGGAAGCAAATGTGCTCAACTTTTCACTCAAAAATTCAACTTGTATTAGAAAATAGCAAGCCTTACAAAATATATAGGAGAAAATTATTGCATCTTAAGTGTTTACAATCGACGTGGGACATTTTTTGATAGAAAAATAAAGGAAAAATCTATGAGTCTAGATCACATCATCCTCCCCTCCTTTGGAAAAGATTCGTCCTCGAATCTTGCGTTGCCCTTCCGAAGAATACGATACGCCCCTGTACGTTGGATCTGCGTAAGGCATCGATGGTTGGTCCCGCAAAAGTTCTCGAATCCATAAGGCCCTTACAAATGGTACATTACGCCCCTGTACGTTGGATCTGCGTAATGCACTTCAATGGATGGTCCTGCACAAAACTCCAACGGATGGTTGTGGATGCTTGTGACAACAACACAAAAAGATTGAGGAACCCTAGCCGAAAGCTCTGATACCACTTGATGTGCTCGGGAACTCTCCGAGCCGCCAGGATCGACGACGAGGTTCCTCCTTTATTTGAAGAGATGAACTTTCTACTAGTAACCGGATATGTATGGCAAGATCCGCAGGCCTCTCACCCTTGAATCTCCCACACTCGATCTCAATCCTCTCGGAATCGCAGTCTGAGGATCTCGACCCTTCGACACCTTCGCCTCTCACTAGGGTGTCTCCCTCGGCATCTCACCAAAGGGTTTTGTTTTTAGCATCTCACCAAAAACATGATCCTTAACCCGGAATCGAAGGAAGCAAATGTGCTCAACTTTTCACTCAAAAATTCAACTTATATTAGAAAATAGCAAGCCTTACAAAATATATAGGAGAAAATTATTGCCTCTTAAGTGTTTACAATCGATGTGGGACATTTTTTGATAGAAAAATAAAGGAAAAATCTATGAGTCTAGATCACATCAGTAATGGCGAGATCCTATTGGAGCGATGTTCAGTTGAAATCCGTAAGATTTCGTATGGGATTAGGCTTAATCCCTTTCTGATGGCTTCTTGCTTATCCGGTTGTGGATCTAGATCCAGAAGTGAGTTGATTGTTCTTGTGAGGTCCAATCGTCCCCCCTGGCCAAACTATGTGTGTACGAATATGCAATCGAGGGTTTGCTGGTCGAATCTGGTTGGCTCTCGCTGGTCTGAGGGAGGAGTTTTCGATTTGGGGCTCTGCAGCAAGAAAGTTTCCTCTGATTTCCTTCTCGGCTGCAACTGGGTTTGTGTTTGTGTCAGTTCCTTCTCTCCATTCCTCTCTCTCTTCAGCTCATATAAATTTAAAGGGTGGGATGTGTGGATTTCGCACACTTCCTCTCTTTATGTTTCTGTCTTAATCTTCACAAAATCGATATTTTCTGACTTTTTCTATTGGTTTTTGTTTGTGATGGCCCCTTCTAAGGTGGATAAGGGGAAAAGCCCCATGGTTGCAGATGATCCTGCTCCAAAAATATCAAAACTTCCTAAGGAAAACCCTAAACTGAAGGGCTCTAGACTTGCTGAGAAGGAGTCTCTCTCCGATGATATGTGTAAGGCGGTGCAAAAGGCAAAGGCAGAAAGAAAGTTCAAGAGAAAGGCTCTGAACACAGACAAATTGATGGCCTTACAAAGCAAGGTTCAGGAGAACATCAGCATGCTGAATCAATCCTCTCTGTTTCCCACCATCATTGGGGATCCAATGGAAGCTAAGGATGTCCGAAAGAGGCTAAGGTATGTGTGGAAATATTTTAAAGGAGGGTTCCAACTCGTTCCAGTTGGCCACAACTGGTTTGAGTTGAGGTTTGATAATGCTGAAGATCGTGCATGGGTTTTGGACAATCGTCCTTTACATGTGATGGGTCAACTTATCCTTCTCTGCCCTTGGAGATTGGATTTTGATCCTAAACATGAGTCTGTATCTCTCTTGGATATCTGGATCAGGTTCCCTGGTCTTCCGGCTAAATATGTGCATGACAGCATCCTTAGGGATATTGTTAAAGCTAACAGTTTGGTGGAGATGATTAAGATTGCTGCTTTCAATTCTAAAGGTGCTCGATTCAGGTTTCCTAGAGTTTGTGTGTCTGTTGATGTCACTAAAATTGCTGGCAAAGAGATTTTTGTCATCAATGAGCTAGGTGAGGTGGAATCGTATCCCCTGTGGTTTGAAGACTTCCCACCAGGTTGTGGCAGCTGCGGTTTTGAGGACCTTGTGTTTGAGGTTTGTCCACTAAGGAACATGTGCAATCCTGCTGTGTTCCCTAATGGCCAGACCCCTGTCATGGCCCAGGATGCTGATCCAGTCCCAGATAATGCAAATGTGGAGGCTGAGTCGGTGCAGGTGGTGAGTAGGAAACCTCCTGTGTGCCATCCACCTACATTTGGACATTCCAAGGAAGAGTTACTGAAGAGTTTTGGCAAGAATGTCACACTCTCCTCGGATTCATCATCCTCCAAGTCATCTGAGGGATCTGCAGGGAACTCTTCCTCTGTTGTGCATTTTAATCCTGCTGAGAATGTACCTACATGTGGTCCTATGATCAGGCCAATGGTGCTGAACCCTCTGTTGTGGGGATTAAGAAGATCCTTGCTCCTGTCCCAGGCAACGTGTTTCCCCCTATTGAGAAGCCCCCAAATGATGAATCAAAAACTTTCAAAAGCGAGTTGCAACCCGGTCTCCATCTATTCGATGACGACGATGAAGACAATCTGGACTTCGACGAAAATGATTTCATGGAGGAGTGCTTCAATTCTGAGGGACTGGCAGATCCTGGGCTTACTCAAGCCAATTATGAGGTAATCTTTAAAGAAATCCCTCCCTCCATTGAGTTTGATCTGCCTGATCTGAGTACTCTTGAGCGCCTAGTTCAGTCCCTCCAAGAGAAATATGTGACACCTACTACATCTCCTCTCCTGGTCGATGCGCAAGCTGTCAGTGGCACGTCCAAGTCAGAGTCCGGGAAGCAAAAGATGAAGATCGAGGAAGGCGACTCGGCTTGCTCCACTATTACTCTGATGGGTGGCAGCTTCAAGAAGGGGAAACATGAGTAGCTATTCTCAAGTGTGGCGTTTGGGAGTGTTCAGGTGTGGCTCTTAATATCTCCCAGCCGAATCTAGAATAATGCCACGATCTAGGTCATGTGTTGGTTCAAAGTACTCTACCTTTTGTGTTAAAAACTATGTAGCAGGGGTTCTCCATGGTTGTATTGTGGTCCTCGCAGTCGTTATGTCTAGGGGTTGTAGTAGTCGACGATGTTAACTTTCACTGCTTGGTTTCTTCGACAATGGCTTCGTACTTGCACTGTAATTGACTCCTATAAAATTATTAAGAATATATGGATGGTAGTTTTATTATACTTGTGGAGCTTGCAAAATTTCTATTTGTTAAGCATGATCAACCAGGGGCTGATGACTAAGGCCAACATGCTTATTGGCAACATATGTTTAATGTTTCAAATAACAACCATAGTGCAGTGTAAAAATTCAAGGCTTTGCCTTTTTACAAAATCACCTATAGAAATGATTAACACTAGAAAAAAAAGAGATAGTGAGGTGCAAATGTGGTTTGAAGTGGTTTTGGTCATTATTTCTTTAGTTACACCACTAGCTAAAGATGGGCCAATGCAATATCAAAACAAACGACATGAAAATTCCAAAGTTATCATTCTACTAAGATTAATTAAATGGGTAAATAGCTTGCTATTAGAAGAACCACAACCACAGTCTCTAATAGAATAAATAGTTATTAAATGAAAGTCAGTTTCTGGAATGTTAGAGGTATCGGTAGAAGAAACTTATGGCCAGATCTAAAGGCAATGAGATTAAATGACCACATTAATGTAATGGCAATCACAAAACTAGAACAAACATAGTTTCAGAGTAGAAAACGTGGAAGGCTACGGGGTTTAATAATGTCGTTTTGTCAATGGAGGAGAATCGAACGGGAGGAATAGGTTTATTGTGGAATGAAAATTCCCTTACTAACGAGATAATAAAAGTAGAGGTAGTACTTCCGAGAGCAATTAGAGTTAAATATGAGTGCATTGACAAAAACTTTGTAGGAATGATATTCTTTGTCTATGCCCCCCCCCCCCACATGAATGTGATAAAGATGCCTTCTGGTCACAACTGATAGAAATAATTATCAACGAGCCTCTGCCATGTCCTATTATTGGAGATTTGAATGAGATAAGCGGTAGCAATGAAAAAAAGGGTGGGATGCGAAATAATGTCTCCAGATATGAAAGATTAAACCAATGTCTGTTATCTGAAATATCGGCATCTGGGAATCAATTCACCTAGCGAAGAAAAGAGGAAGGAGAAGATAATATATGGGAAAAACTTGATCGAGTCCTAGTTCAGCATGAATTTCTAAGTATATTTCCAGATTTAGCCACCTTTAACGGAGCATTTTCAGGTTCAAATCATTGCCCTATTTCTATTTGTCTAAATTCTGGGCGACAAATTACTCCGCCTCCGTTTAAATTCGAAAACATGTGGCTACATAGGAAAGACTTTAGGAATACTGTGAAGCAAGCATGGAGAAGTAAATGCTCAGGATCAGCAATGTTTAGATTAACTTATAAGACAAAATGCCTAAAAGATTAAGCCAAAACTTGGAACAAACACTCATTCGGGAATGTCTTCCGCCAAATACAAATAGTAGAAAAAGAGCTGATTGCTCTACAATCAAAAAAAT
Organism: Persicaria tinctoria; assembly: GCA_037127255.1. Lineage (NCBI taxonomy): Eukaryota > Viridiplantae > Streptophyta > Magnoliopsida > Caryophyllales > Polygonaceae > Persicaria > Persicaria tinctoria. The sequence goes on along the minus strand of JBANSL010000002.1, from coordinate 66,539,854 downwards.
CTCCAAAATTGAGTACATAAATAATCAAGGAAAAATAATTGCTTGGGAAATAAGAACAACTGTTAAAATTTCATAAAGAATATTGGGGACAAAGGGCGAAATCTAAGCACCTTAAATTAACAGACTCAAACACGGGTTATTTCCACATAATAGCGTCAGGAAGACGAAATAGGAAGGTGATTCGGAACATTGTATCAAGTTTAGGGACACAGATTCAGGGAGAAGATAACATCAAAAAGGAGGTGAAGAATGATTTTGAAAGACGCTTTTCCAAAGAAATTGTCAATATAAATTTACTTAATGAGTATCTTGAATTAATACAAACAGTTGTCACAGAAGAGGAAAACAACGCTCTCATTAAGCAACTAACAAACGGTGAAATAAAGAATGTTGTTTGGTCCTTGAGAAGGAAAAAATCTCACAGCCCTGATGGTATGACAACTGAATTTTACAGAGAATATTGGGATATAGTTGGATGCGATGTCACCAGAGCCGTCAAAGCTTTTTTTCATGCATGGAAAATGCTGAGACAGATCAATCATACATTTATAACACTACTCCCGAAGTGTGACAACCCTTCCAGGACTGCTGATTACAGACCGATTAGCTTATGCTCAACAATCTATAAGATAATTTCAAGAATCATTACAGAGAGACTGAAATGTGTAATAGAAAAACTACTTCACCCATTTCAAGGCGCCTTTGTGTCAGATAGGGCCATTCAGGATAATATTCTGATTGCACATGAGATTTTCCACTCTTTTAAAACAAGGAAAGGAGCTGAGGGCTAGCTATCAATCAAATTAGATATGGAAAAAGCCTACGACAGGGTCGACTGGACATTCACTAAGGCAGTTATGAGAAAATTTGGGTTTAGTGAACAAGTCCTTAGATTAATCATGGAATGTGTTACAACCGTGTCTTTCCCGGTTCTTGTCAATAACGGACCCACGGAAGTGTTTAAACCAACACGTGGTTTAAGACAAGGTGGTCCCTTGTCCCCATTTCTGTTTATTATTGGAGCAGAGGTCCTTGCCAGGAAGCTTAACAATGAATCCAACTTTAACAATTCCAGTATCGGATTTAGATTCGGACACTCTGGACCAAAAATTCCTTTTCTGGCATTTGCTGATGATATCCTCATATTTTCTAAAGGAAACCAAACGGCTTGTGAAACGGTAATAAAAATCATCGACGATTACTGCAAACTCTCTGGACAAAAAGTAAACTATAATAAATCTGCCTTTCAGGCCTCCCCAGGGATACCTCCCGCAAGAATTACCACAATTGAAAGATGCCTTAATATTGGAAAACAAGTAAAACTAGACAAGTACCTTGGTTGCCCAATTATAAATGGCAGAGTTAACAAAGATACCTTTGAAGAATTAATTGGGAAGGTCTCATGTCAACTTTCAAAATGGAAGGCAGACTCTCTTTCACAACATGGTAGGTCAGTACTTATAAGCTCAAATGTAGCGGCCAAGCCACTATTTGCAATGCAAAGCTTCATGCTGCCATAATCTATACTCTCAACGCTAGATAAGGCTAATAGGAATTTTTTTTTGGAAAAAAGATCTGCAGTATAAACCATTAATAGGATGGGACAGAGTGTGTAAACCTAAAGCATACGGAGGAATGGGGCTACGAAAAGCAAAAGAAATGAATGAGGCACTCCAAATGAAACTTATTTGGAAAATTTTGGCTGAGTCTGACAACGTCTGGGAGAAAATTATTAATCAAAAATATTTGAAATCTGAATTCATCCTGAATTATGACAAGAAAGGTAATGCGTCATGGCAATGGACACAACTTCGGAAAATAATTGAGCCTTTTAAAAAAGGCCTAGCTTGGTCAGTGGGGGATGGAAAAACAATAAAGTTATGGCAAGATAAATGGGCACCAATTAAGGATATCAAATCTGGGTGCTGAGATCTGGCAAGTATTAACAAAAATGAAACAGTTGATCAATATATTACTAATAGGGGTTGGAATAGGACAAAGTTGGAATCAATATTGGAACTCGACATGGCTCAACAAATTGCAAATATCCCTTTACCAATAAACCAAATTCAAGATAGACTGTATTGGTGGCCGGTCAAGAAAGGGTGGTTTACAACGTCAAGTGCATACAAACTAAATACGAAAACGATAGAAATGTCAAATGACATCAATATACGGATCTGGAAACTTAATGTCCCACCAAAAGTTAAAAATTTTATTTGGAAGGTCCGCCACAATGGTCTACCTACATCTTCCAGACGATCGAGTAGAGGAATCGCCATCCCACCGTACTGTGCAATCTGTGAGCATCATAAAGAAGACACTACTCATTTTCTGTTTGAATGTAAGTACTCGCTCTGCTGCCTGGAAATGCCGAGAGATGTAAAGGCAAAAATTCGCTAAAAAAATCCAAGGATCAAGAAATATTGAATCATTAATGGCTTTCACCGCATGACTATTTGACAATCAGCAACGGACCTGGTTGACATTTCATTGGTTGACCACCTGGCTATGTCGAAATAAACTTATCTTCCAACAACATAAACTTCCAAGTACAGAGGGACTACGACAAATGGTTAGTTCTTTCTATAACGAATGGGAAAAGGGTTACAGATTTACAGAAATGAAAATATTATCACCAAAACAAATAGGACCCCAATTATAAAAAAATCAAAACACAACAGCAAATGGAAAAAGCCGCCCTCGGGTTACTGGAAATTAAGTTTCGATGGCTCAACTGCGGGCCATAGACAAAGATCTGTAGGATATATTATTCGGGATGAGAAGGGAGTAGTCTCTCCCATAGGGGGGAGAACGATTGGGTTACACACACCGTTAATGACTGAAGCACTAGCATTAAGAGAAGGAATCATTAGAGCCCGTGAAATGAGAATACATCGAATAATCATTGAAGGTGACTCGCTTATGATTATTGATCATCTAAAATCGAAAGCCAAATGTCCATGGGAAATAGAATTAATCATGTCCGACATTAGCTCTCTCGTCTATGGGTTTTACGAAGTGTCGTTCTCCCACGTCCTTCGTAGTGGTAACGCTGTAGCAGATAAGGTTGCACACCGCGACCTTTCAATTAGATCCAGGTCTCGCAGACCTCATCCACAAGGATGCTATCGAGTTTAACTTTAGTTTCCGAAATTCTTACCCAATCAAAAAAAAATACTAGATGTTTTGGATAAGAAAATGTAAAGGATTAGAATGCCCTTAGAGCGGAGTCACCGTTGAACATTAGATTAGGTTAAATTTGAAGCAAGTAATGGCTAAAAGATGGCATGTAAATGGCGAAAAAACACTTTAATATGAAAACCACGGGCATACTGACTCAGTTATACGTCGGGGGCCGGGTGATTCCAAGCTACAGGGGTATAAAATTTTGAATGAGAGTTAAAGAGGGTGCGGGTGTAGTTTTTTCTTTTTTCTTTTTTCTTTTTTCTTTTTTAAATCAAACCATTATTAGGTTACATTAAATCATTTTTTAAAGCTCCTACAACGTCTTGCGAAAGAAAATGCAAATAAAAAACTAAAACAGAACTGATAGATTTAGCATTAGCATTGACATGTGTTGTCTTGTTTCCTTCCTTATGAACAAAGGACCATTCAACTGAACGAAATCTACTCGCAAGTGCCGTCGTAGTTGAGATGATGTTGAATAGGCTACCTCTCCCATGGAACCCCTTCTTCAACTTCAGAATCAAGAACAAATTGTTCGAATCTATCTGTACACATTCCATACCTCTTGACATCCTCCGTGTGCTCGATCCCTCTCTGGCCACCAAACAGAAAGCTGCCCGTATCATTCCAGCACACAAACCTGATGCTCAACCCCGTCGACCAGGATACACTTGCATCACAATTAAATATGACAACCCCCCTCGCTGGTTTCCTCCATCTAAATTGATCCTGCTCTGTTGGATTCGGCGCGGTTGTGGTCATCACATCTCGACCATTTGCAATATCCACCAACAGACTCTCCACCGCACTCAGCACCTTCTCCGGCTCAGTCTATTTCTCTTCAAAAATCAATTGGTTTCGACTTTTCCAAAGCTCCTAGGCCAAAGCTGCCCATCTTTGTCACTCCTTCTCGGAACCCCAAATTTTTTTTCCAGGAATACAATCATGAGATTGGATGCCCTGCAAAGTCGACAATCCCTTCCATACTCTCCTTGCAGAACCACACTCGAATAGAACATGATAAGTAGTCTCATCCTTTCCACAAATTGCACACGCACTATACCCTGCAATCTTCCTCCGAAATAGGTTCGGCTTGCAAGGAACCACCTCCCTTACCGCTCTCCAGATCGTCGAGGCGACTTTCGGTATGAGTACGGAGCTTCCACAAAGCTCTCCGAGCTTTATTGTGGGTTATAGTGTCGGATAGCCCCTTATCGTTCTCCCTTGCTAAATTATCCTCCATTAGCATTTAGTAGCATTATCGAACCGTGAATACCCCATTTCAAGTATGGTGCCACATAAGTTGGTCTCTGGCAGTCAGGGAAGCGAGTCGTATCTGCCTAATTAGCTCTACATCTATTGTAAGAAAAAGCTCTTGCAAACGAGTGATATCCGACGTCCCTGCAATCCGGTCAATTAGCTCAATCACTTTCATATCCGATTTTCTACCAAAGAAATTACCGATCAGTTTCATATCCTTCCACACGTTGATATCATAACCATTTCCCACACTCCATATGAGGCCCTCTATTAGCGCCTCTCGTCCGACAACCAGAAGATATTTCGACTCTTGGTCGATTCTCCAAACTTGCCTAGCTAATAGAGCACGATTGAATACCTTTATGTCCCGAAACCCAATTCCTCTTGAGGCCTTCGACCTACACATGCACCTCCAGCTCGTCCAATGAACTTTGTGTTTGCTATCGGTCGCTCCCCACTGGAAATCACTCAACATTATCTCAATCTCACGACATAATCTCACTGGACGCATAAAGCAGGACATGGTATAAGTAGGGATTGCATGTGCTATCGACTTAATCAGAATTTCCTTCCCGACCCTTGACAACAACTTCTCCTTCCATCGTTTATCTTATTCCAAACCCACTTCTTAACTTGTGGAAATATTACCTTCTTTGACCGACCTAACATCGTGGGTAATCCCAAATAACACCCATGCTTTGATACCTCCCGGACACCGAGGATATTCTAAATTTGACCGTTGAGAAACTCATCAATGTTCCTGCTAAAGGATAGTTCTGATTTTTAAAGATTTACGTGTTGTCGTGAAGTTGCTCCATAAGTATAGAGGGTATTGCTAATTTCCGAACTTTGTTGACGGGTCGCTCTAAAAAAATAACGCTATCATCCACGAAGAACATATGTGATATCAATGAGGCTGTTAGTGTTATCTTTATCCCCCATATCCGATTCTGGGCCTCACTAACCCTTAACATCCTTGATAAACCTTCAACACACAAAAGAAATAAATAGGGCAACAGAGGATCGCCTTGCCTGATTCCCCTCTTCGGAATGAACACCTCTGAAGGTTGCCTACCCATGCGCACTGAAAAGCTCACCGTCGAGACATATGCCATGATTTTGGATATCCACCCTTCAGCAAAGCCACACATGCGCATACAATGCTTCAAGAAACCCCATTCAACACGGTCGTAAGCCTTTGCCATATCGAGCTTCAGTGCCATATAGCCTTTCTTCCATGTCCGACGTGTCTTCATACGATGGAAGAACTCAAAGGCTGCCAGAACATTATCACTAATGAGGCACCCTGGTATAAAGGCACTCTGGCTTGGTGCTATCAACTTCCCGAGAACTCCCTTCAACCTATTAGTCAAAACTTTCGAGATTATCTTATAAATTACGTTACATAAGCTAATAGGTCTCAACTCCTTTATCCTGCATGGATTTGTCACCTTCGGGATAAGACTAATGAAAGTATGGTTAAATCCCTCTAGCATTAGATTACCCCCCAAAATACCTAGAACTAGACATGTAACATCATTCCCAACGATATGCCTGCACTTTTGATAGAATAGCGTCGACATACCGTTAGGGCCAGTTCCTTTAGTAGGATGCATAGAGAAAAGAGTAGATTTTACCTCTTTTGCTGTAAAGGGACCTAAAAGCTCCGGATTGTCCTCCCTTCCCCGATACAAGAGGCTCAATTCCTTGAGAAGTTGTAGCCGGTTCTATAGAGACATCAAATTGAAACATATTATTGAAATAGGCTATAGCAATTTCAGTCATTCCTTTTATTCCGTCTCGTCTCTCCCATTTTCATCAATAAGCTAGAGCACCTTATTGTGCTTATTTCTTATTAGGTGGGAAACTAGTTATCAAAAAAAAAATCAAAATAAACCAACTCCCTATCTAAGCAAATAAAATACAAGAATCCCTCCCATTGTAGTGGTAGGGTATTCAAGATCGTATCCACGAGGAAGCGTGTCAGCGCTCGCCTGATTACTTCCAAAATCCTCTCGTTTCGACCAGCAGAAGTCCTCGACGTCGAGTAAAGTACTCGATGTCGACTACCTCAGTCGAGTTAACCAGTAAAATAAAACAACAGAAAACGAAAAACGTGCAATGCCGTGTACAGAGTACTCGATGTCGACAAGAGTCCTCGACGTCGACTAACCAGTTGTCGAAATCGAGTAGTTTTGCAGAATAAAAATCGTACCTTTGTGATGAAAATAAAAAAAAAGCAACACGAAATTGGTGGTAATTCAATAATATAAAAAAGCTCCTAGAATCAGGGTTTCAACGCCACAACGATAACCATATAAGAATAATGCTAAAGGTATAAGAGATCGTTCCTTTCATCAAATAACTATCGTCATTAACCCTTTTCACATAATTAATCCAAGTTGTATTAAGATCACTTTTCCATCAATAACATAAACAAGGAACACCATCGACCGTCGTAGAAGAATCATGCTTATAGGGATAGAAGACGAAATTGCATTAAAAGTTGTACCTTTGTCGCATTACCTTACATGGATACCGTCGGGTCACCCCGACCCTAGAAGTTGGGTGAGTACTCACTCTTCATCATAGAAACACAAATCAATAATAAAAGGAAACTAAATTGCATTAAATCGGAAATAAAAATTTACAACCAATCGAAGCCAAAACCATTCTCGCAAATCTCTACCTCAATCGGCTCCAAGCTCTCTAAACTCGCTAAACTCGCTATCTATTGTGTTGTATGTAAATTCGAATTTATATTTAATGCCTAAGAACCAGCCCCTAGGGATTTTAATGTATTCAATTCTTGCTATCCAGGGAAAGAATAATCTATCTATATCTAAGACTATCTATCTAAAGACTTATGATAAAACTTGGAAATAAAAGAAATAAATCTTGATATATCTTCTTTTCAGACACTCGGATCTTCACTCGATTTTGACTCGGAATGGCGCTATGGAGTACTCGACATCGACAACGTACAGTGGTTGACGTCGAGTAGAACAACTCTTTTTCTCCTCGGACGGTGCTCGAGCTCGGGTAGAATTCAGACTCTCAATGGGTACTCGACATCGAGTAAAGTCCTCGACGTCGAGTAGATTTGTGCTCCTCGAGTGATCTGATGCTCGACAGGTGGATTTCGACAAGATGTACTTGACATCGACCAGAGTGATCGACGTCGACTAGTGGTTTCGAGTGCCATTTTTCTTGTTTTCTGGTTGACGTGCACTGGCTCAGCTGTTACTCGTCCTCTAGTTTGATGTAGTCACCCTCAAGCTCTCTCATGGTTTTCTTCTTTCTCTGAATTGGTGTAAAATGCCTCTATTTCTGCGAAGTTAAACTGAAACTAGTGTAGACTCCATCATTTGGCAAATAAGCATAAACTACATAGATTATGTATAATTCTAACCCAATGATATGAAATCCATGCAGAAATCGATATAAAAGTTGATGTAAAACATTGCAATTTAGGCTCACAACAAACACCCTATACTTAAGCTTGCTTGTCCTCAAGCAATACTTTTAATGGTCATACAGGGGAAGAATTCAAACACTCAACATCTCAGATCCATTGACATATGTCCATGCAATCAATAACCATCCTCGAAAAGGTATTAATGTCACAAATCCACGCATGTGAATAAAAGCAACTTCACACACAAAAGGAGGGTTATGCAAAAAACAATTCATACGTGACAAAACATTAATAATCAAGAGGACTTTATTTAAGCTCATGGTGAAAAAAAGGTAAAAGGTAAAGTGGTGGGCTATTTTCTGGAAATGCGGTGCTAAATATGGGGAGAACTCTTCCGAATTGCTTTCTTGCTTTGATGCACTTTCTCCCTTCATAATTTCCACATCACTCATTCTCTTATAATTCACTCTTTGCTTTTTTTCACTTATATTGTTTTTACCTCTCTAACCTCAGCACTGCCTTCTCGCGAGTCGCAAACATGGGTGTCATGAATGACCTTGGATAGTTAGTGCTTCGGACTCCTCACCTTGGTGTCCCATCCTGTGGAACTATTATCTCAATGCAGGCAAGGTCGATCTACCTTTATCTCTTGAGCTGACCAGATTTTCTTTCTCTCATTAAATTTTCCATAACTTGACGATTCTCCTGCCAAACTCCAAAATAATAGTAAGAACAAACACCATATAATAATCTCCATAATGTAACTTCCATTCTCAGCATAATCCCCGGATAAGGAAATAAGGTAGAAAATGGGCGATATTTTATATTTAGATCATGTGGAGCGATATATGAAATAAGGCACAAATATGGATTTTGTGATGCATAAGCATAGGTATGGCTAGGGAATATAAACATATCAGCATTATATGGAAAATATAAAGTTCTCCATCCTCTTATCATGCAACATGTCAAAAACAATTTCAAATTTTACATCCTTTCATGGTTTTCAAGAAAAATGCACTTCATTGTGACTTCTCTTTACTAAGAAATTTCATGCTATATCTCTAATGAATCCAATTTTGCATCATCAAATTCAATAAAAGCTTCCATGACACTAATAAAAAAAAATTGATGGGGGTGATAAAAATAAATTTTAGAAAACACTTGTAAGCACTTAGATTAATAACAATCCCAAAGATAGCCATGTGTGAAAAATTCGGAAAATATGCACAGATATTGTTTTCTGCATACATTTCATGCATTTGGGCTAAGATGATATAGAATCTATGTAGTTTATGCTTATTTGCCAAATTATGGAATCTACACCAGTTTCTGTTTAATTTCGCAGACTTCGAGGCAAATTACAGCAGTTCTAAGAAAGGTTGGAAATGCTCGGAAATCAACTACAGAAGTCCAAGGTCAAGAAGCAGTGAAACCAGGACGAATCAAGCCGGAGCTCAACCTTACTCGATCTAGAGTACACTTACTCGATCTCGACAAAGGGTATCCGAGCATGTCTGGTCGAGAAGAGCATGATCGGGGAAACTGAGTCAGAGACAACCCAACTTCCGGAGCCTTACTCTATCTCGAGGAATCTAGTTGAGATAGACCAAATCCTGATGCCATGTCCGGAGTCGAAGAGATGTGCCAAGTCGAGAAGCCGAGGACCCGGAGACGCCGGGCACACTTTACTCGATCTCGACAAAAGTTGTCGATATCGACAAAATCTTCACCACCAGTCCCAGCCAGTGCCGAGGAGAAGAGTCCTCGACCAAAACCAAGCAAGTCGATGAGACATGGTTACTCGATCTCGAGTAAGCTCCTCGATCTCGAGAACCTCAGAGAGCCAAGGTCCGAGCCATGACGAGCACCAGCTACTCGACCCAGCCAGCCAAGCCATACTCGACGCCACTTCTACTCGATCTCGAGCAACCTTGTCGAGATCGAGGAAACCGCGTCCTGAAGCCGCGTTACGCGTTTTGCTATCCTACTCGGTTTGGGGTTGCTTGGAGCCGAAGATTGCCGAAGTCTATTCGTGTCTATCAACATCTATCTATGGAGAGAAGACCTATCAACACAAGAAGAGATTTACCTATTTTAGATATAATTTTCCTTTTAGATTTAATTCCTTAATTGCATTTATTTATCTTTAAGCTTGTAGATATAGATTTAGATAAAGATGGAGATATTCTATCCTTGAATAGCAAGGAGTAGAAGGATATAAATAATGCCTTAGGGGCTGGTTTTTCATCATTCAATTTCAAAGAGAACAAGTGAGTAGTAGTAGAGAGAGAGAGAGTTTGTGGCAAGCAAGGTGGAAAGGCGAAAGCGGATTTGTCTTGTTTGGGTGTAAGCTTTCTTTATTTAATTCAATGCAAGTTAGTTTCTTTTGTTATTTAATGTCTTTCTTGATGATGAAGAGCGAGTAGTCCACCCACTTCTGGGGCTGGGGTGAGCCCGACGGTGGCCATGTAAGGTGATGCGGTAAAGGTACAATCTTGTTATGCAATTCGTCTTCTATCCCTATGAGCATGATTCTTTTGCGAGAGTTGAAGGTGATCCTTGTTTGTGTTATTGAAGCGAAAGTGACCTTAATGCAACTTGGATTACTTATGTGAAAAGGGTTAGTAACAATTAGGGTTTATGCGAAAGCCTCTATATTCCTATTTGTTAGTAACGAAAGTTATTTTGATGGAAAGCATGATCTTTTATGCCTTTATGTGTTACTTTGCATGGTTATCGTTGTGGTGTTGATACCATGGCTTTGAAAGTTCTTTATATACTGAGTTTATTTCTGTTGAAATCTGCGATTCTGTGTTCGAAGTTGCGATTTACAATTTCTGTCTGTTTTGTCGATCTAGAGTAGTTTTAGTCGATCTAGAGTACTGTTTACTCGAGATCGAGTACCTGTTCGTCTAGATCGAGTTTCTGTTGTGATTTTGATTTTCTGTCGTCGCTGTCCTTAGTCGATCTCGAGTAGGTGCTTTGTCGAGATCGAGTAGTTCTGTCTTTGCTTTTGTTTCTGCTTTCGTTTGTTATTTTTGTCTTTGTTTCTTTGTTTCTGTCTTTTGTTTGCTTTTCTGTGAGATTTATAGCTACCTGGGATACGCTGACACACTTTCTCGTGGATCGATCCTGACTTCCCACTACTGCATAGGGATGGAGTCTTGTAATCATTTGCAAGGGACGAAATCTGGTTTGTTGTGATTTATTTATATTTTATTGCAAGTCTCAATTTCCTCCTACAAAAGGGACAAGTTTTCCTCATACGAATGACATGGACTCTACTAATCCAAGTTGCAGCAACTTCATTTCTATGTCGTAAGATCATCAGCACAAGCATGGGCCAGTTTATTTGCAACCCAGGGCACCTCATCAGCATTTACGTTTTATATATAGTACTCATATATCTATAGCTAGTTGTCCCTTCAAATCTATTTTTAACTGGAACCCAGTTATATATATTGACAAACCACACACCGGTCATGATGTATAACGATTCAAGATCTAAAAAAAGATTATTCAAGGACATATTCCAATTAATGTTGATTTTGGGAGATGCGATGAGACAGAATAGGCAAATAAGCCACAAGATTTTATAGCCGTATCTTCTCAAGCAGTGAATCACAGTCAACATAATTGAATCAAGGGTATTAGCCAAACACCTATTATCACCCACAGAAGTGAACACATACATACCCAAGAGGCATTTACATTTCCAAGAGGGTAGATTATGAATAAACCAATTGAAGATCAAATCCCTACGTGGATAGTTGTAGCAAGTATTTAGCAGTAGATAATAAGCAATTCTAGCCAATCCCCAATTTTAATCACAAAATCATACACACAGTAGCAGCCGCAAACAAAGTTACTTGAACCATTACCCCGTTGCAAATAGTTCCAAGATAGGTAAAAGTTGCAGGCATTGTCAAAGAACCAGAGCTTGCACAAAAGAAGCCAACGACATCGGGAATAAATTGATAATGATTTAGCAACACAGGCAACCAAGTAATCCCCAAAGGCAACATCATTCATTGACCAACAATATTTACATAGTTCGGGACTACAAAGCAACCACCGATCCAACGTAACAAAAGTGAATCGGAGACAAAGTCGAGCAGAGCTAAAGATAGTAGACCTGATTACAAGCTGAACGGTGCACAAAGCATACCTACCAACCAAAGTTTGGACAAAAGGAGCACCAAGCTGCAGGGGAATAGACATCCTAAGACTCGATAGATAAGGTGGTTTAGATACTGGTGACCAGTTGAAAGCCTTGCAACCACCCTCAAGGCAATCAACATCAAGATATGATGGCTCAGTGGGCATGTTTGCCTCTCTTGCCGCCTCCTCCAATCAGCTCAGAGCAGGCGGTGTCGCAGTCTTCAGTACCCAGCTTCCTTTTGCTCGATTCAGTTTTGGAGGACCGATCAACCCCAAGCCGCTCCAACTCCCGAGTCACCGAGGATGACTCTGGTGGAGCAACTAGAGGATCGATGGGGGGGGGGGCCGCAGTCAAGCGAGTTGGGGATTGCACCTCAGGAAGTATATACTCGACATCCGTAGGGATGTCCATGAACATTTCCTCATACTCCTTCTAAGAAAACCCAAGGACAGGAGATAGGAATTCATCCACCAGCTCGAACTCATCCTCATATTCCTCGAACTCTTCATCCTCATCGAGCGGGAGCTCAGGTTCAGCAGGAACCACACACAGAGTGGGAGGGGTAGCATCATGTGCGTGATCGACAGCAAGAGGGGTGGTATCAATCGGAGTTTCATTTGTCGGGGACAGAACAGAGTGGGCAACAGCCACCAACGGGCCTCCAGTCATCGAAGAGGAGATTTCTGCAGATTTGTCAGACGATATGGAGGAGGAAGAATCACTAGAATCAAATACCTTATAACCAAAGGACTTCAGCAATTCACCTTTTGGATGGCCAAATTTTGGTGACGGAGGCTTTGCAGCACTGCCCCCGGTGTTCTCAGTCTCCTCCATAGCAGCGTCGGTCCTCAGATTAGCTTGGTAGCACAACCTTCTTTTAGGACAATCCACAAAGGTGTGATATTCATCACCACAGCAGCCACACCCAGAGGGAAATTCCTCAAACCAAACCGGGTAAGATTCCACCATACCCAGTTCATTAGCAACGATGATCTTGTGTTCACGCACCCGAGAGAGGTCTATCGCCACACAGACCTTCGGATAGCGGAATCGTGCCCCCTTAGTGTTGAAGGCAGCCACACGGATAACTTCACCCAATCTATTATTCTTCACAATGGATCGAAGCACGCCATCACTTACATATTTCACTGGTAGCCCAGGGAAACGAATCCATAAATCGAGCACCGAGACGGGCTCAGACCAGGGATCGAAATCGATTTTCCAAGGCTTGAGAACCATCAACTGGCTAGCCACATGGAAAGGTCGGTTCTCCCACACCTTTTCACGATCGCCGGGGACATCAAACTTGAGCTCAAACCAGTTGTTGGCCACCGGAAACAACTGGAACCCCCCTAAGAGGAATTTCTAGTCGTACTTTATTTTCTTCCTATTCTCTTTTGCCTCCACTACGTCGCCAACAATACTGGCGAATAGGGACGAGATATTGAGGGCGGAAATGATCTCTTGCACCCCATTCTGGATCGCCTTCAGTTTGTCAGCTGAGAGAGCCCCCTTCTTAGGGCGCTTCTTTCCATCGGTTGTAGCTTTCAAGGATCCACTCGCTTTGAGGCCCGGAAGCCCCTCAACAATGTTTTCATCAGCCTGGTTTTGGGAACCCTTTCGGGAGGTATGCAATGAGGGCTCAGAAGCTGAGGCCCCCATGGGTTATTTTCCTTTCTCCTTAGCGGAGGTGTTCATGGAGAACAAACACAGAGAGTTTGAGAGAGAATTTGTATCACAGAAGAAGAAAAAGGGGAAAGAAGGAGTTTGGGAGGAGTGAGGAAGCCAGAAACTCCCACGCTCGTTAAATAGAGAGATACCTTTCAAATGTTGGGAAGACGAGGAGCTCTCAAACGAACACCCATAACTGTCCGAGGAAACCTTGTAGCAGTGGATCACGCGACTGGTGAAATCACGAAAGTCAACTGTGTGAAGAGACCCAAGCCACCGCCAACGGGAACGGTGCCAGCAGAGCCTTGGACCAGGCCAAGGAGGGGGTTTAGCGAGCCTTCCCAAGATCCAAGATATCAAGAACTCCCACCAAACCCCACATGGGTGATGATATTTAACCCAATTCAGGGAAACTATAATAGAGAAAGGACACCCCCAAATCAATTTTAACACCGAAATTCCAACTTTCACGCCACCCCAACCCCAAGGATTAGGCACAGCTGAGATAAAGAAAGGGGGATTGGGGTAATCATAGGGGTGTATAGACAGTGAAAGGATTACAATGAGGATAACACGAAAGGGGGTGATCGGTAGACTTTGATTTCTGAAGAAATTCTGGGTAGAAGTGCTTTTTGTTGCTTTCATCTTCATCGAGGAGGGACGACGCGTGAGGCGCGTTCTTCAGACTACTCAAGAGGTTTTTGGCCAGTGCTTGGTCGCAAGAATATGGACTATAAAATTTGAAGCGTTCCCACATATAATCTCAAGGTAGGTTGATGGTGATAATACCGATAGGGAATTAAAACATAAATGGGATGTACCCACTAACAGAAAGCTGTATGCGGCCCAACCACAAATATAAACCCATAAAAGTTATAATTCTGAATACCCTGTTACACCTTATGGTTTGCTGCCGGCTTCTCTTCTTTTTTGTCCGTCTTCGTCTTTGTCTCTTCGAGCTAGGGGTGTGCAGAAAAACCCGAAACCGAAAACACGACACGAAAACCCGACACGAAAAAACCCGAAACCGAAAAAACATGACACGAAAATGACACGAACCGAGAAAACACGGCTGTAAACGGTTCGTGTTCGGGTCGGGCAAATCGCCTTGTCGGATACCCGACACGAACAATTTAAATTTAAATTTTTTTTACTTTAGGTTTGGGAGTATAATACTAGTATAAATAGAAACTTCTATGTATTAATAAACTCCGCTAGCCCAAATGGTTCCGTGTAAGTGCATTCTCTTAGCAATTGCAAACATGCCCGGGTTCGAATCCTCACGGTTCCAGTTTTATTTTCTTTCCAAACAGAGGCAGCTTGATTCTATTTTAATTTTTTTGTCTTTGCATGCCGAAATAAACAAACCCTAAAATCCGGCCCAAACAAAAACCCTAGGATTAAAACTATCGCTTCACTTTCTCAGATCTATGTTCATCACTTCATCCTCTGCTCTCGCCTCTCTCAGTCTCTCATGCTCCAATCCGGCTGCGATCTACAAGCGGCTACAGCGAGGCTTCACAAATGGCTCTTCCTGCCTTCGACTATTGATCTTCTTCTCCAGTTCTCAACTACTCTCTCAGTCTCTCTATTTGCCTCTCGACGCTCTCAAACTCAAGCTTTCTTCTCCAGTTCATCTCCGGCGATTATTATCCAGATCCGGCATGATGGTCGATATCAATGGCCGATCGGTTGGAAAGCAACGAGGTTCCTGAGCAGTTCTTCTTCAACGATTATTATCCAGATCCGGCAAGATGGTCGACATCAATGGCTGATACCTTGGAATGCAACGAGGTTCCTGAGTAGCGGTTTAAGATTGTTAACTTTGCTTCAATGTCCATTCGACTATTCTTCATTTCTTTCTTCCCTCTTCTCTCGTAGGTTTTTGTAAAATTTCTGAGAAATTGATTACCTATTTGGCTATTTAGGGTTTTTTTTAACATAAATTGGTTAATTTGTTTCTTCTTTGGCTTGATTACAAGGCCTTCGTTAGAGTTTGTAATTGCTATTGATGACTGTTTGCATCGGTGTATGGAATTGAATCAAATATTCATCTGTAATCGTTTACTGGGTTGTGTGAAGTAAAGGCTAAACGGATCGTGTCGGGTATCCGACTCGGATACCCGAAACCGTTTCGCTTATCCGTGTCGGATACCCGATTGTTATCGGATCGTGTTCGTGTCAAGCTTTTTAAGCTTATCTTCATGTTCGTTCTGTTCTCCGTGGATGCTTATCATCAATATTCGAAGACCTTTCGCAGGTGAATTTTATAAAACCCTAAATTGGTCTGTGCTTATTTATCTGCCACTGATGAATCTTTTACATTCATTTGGAATGCTTTGTTCATGGAATTTTTTGATGATTGGTTAAATTTAGGTTTGTATTGAGGCTTAGTGTTTGTTTGTCTTTACGCCTCCAATCTATTCGTAGAAATGCTTAATATAGAATTTGGAATATATCTTGTCTTTGGATGAAGTTGTGTCATAACTGACTTTGTCTTTATTTATAATACTGATTTCTTATCCTAGTGGGAAATTATTTTGTGATCGGAAGGAGGTAGTATTTGACAGGCTGCCACAATTGCTTAGCCTTTTCATGTTTAATTTCTAAATTCCCATTCACTAAAAGAACTAGAATATTCAACGAGTTTTGGTTCTTATATGTTTATATAAACTTGTTGCCTCTGATTTTTGTTTTCTTCTCTTCAATTAGGTTCTGCAAAATTGTTTTTTCGTTTGTGTTCTTTTTGATAAACAATTAGGTTTATCTGCTTTTTTATCTTAAATTATATATCTATTGAAATAAAATTATTTTTGGTTGCGTCTGATTTTTGCTATCTTCTCTTTAATTAGGTTATGTGCAAATTTGTTTTTCGTCTATGCTCTTTTTAATAAACAATTACGTTTGTGTGGTTTCTTATCTTAAATTATGTATCTATTGAAATAAAATTGTTTTTGGCCTACGCTCCTTTTAATAAATTTGATTGATTATCTCGAGTTTGTTACCCTTTCATCTCTGATTTCTTCTAGGTAGGTTGTTGTTGCCTCTCATCTATGCTTTCTTCTCTCAATTAGCTAGGGCTCTTAGGATTTAAGAATTAGGGTTTCGGAATTAGGATTTAAATTTGTAGTCCTAATCTGCGATAATTTTCTTTTGATTTTAGGATATGGATTTCAACTGTTAGGCATAGGCATAAGAATATTTAGTTTATTGAATTGGAATTGGCCCGAATATATGTTTGTTGTAGTGCTCGGCTCCTTCTTTGTCTTTATGCCTTCTTTTATGTAGTTTATAACCCTCGAATAGAGCATAATAAGGATTTGGGAATCAGAGTTTGGGATTTACAAATTTAATTTCCGTTATCTTCTTTTGCGACACATCAGTTGCATCATCCTTCTTAGGATGTATGCATTAGGGTTTTGGAATAAGAAGTCTAATTTGTGGTCCTGCTACGCTGAGATTTGGCTATCTCTTTTAGGCTGCCTCCTTCCACCACAAGTTTTTGCGCTTTTGTTTGCTTCTTTGTTTGGTGATTGCAGTCGCCTAATTTTTAGATTTGAAGAGGTATGCTTCTATAATTTTATTTGAGGTCTGTTCTCCTAGAATTTGGGTTTTGATTTGGGTCATCGGGCTACGATTTACATTTCAATTTGGGGGTTTAGGCTTGGAATTATGGGTTTTTAATTTGCGGTTTAGTCCTACAGTTATTTGGGTTTCACTTTGGGTATTCGGACTTTGATTCCGGATTTACGATTATGTCCCCCACAAGCTAATGCTTTTATTCTATTTTTGGTTAATGCCATTCATTCATTATTTTTTCAATGACTTATATCTCCTATGAACAATTTAGTGGATTTTTGGCTAACATACATGAGTTTCCATCTGACAAGGCTTTCCTTAGTGACCCGTCCTTCCACCCACTCATAGAGAAATATGTTGTTGTATGTTTTCCTTCAACTTGTATAGATTTACATATATGATAATTTATGCCTTGAAACGTGTAGAGTGCGAGAAAGCTTCCTTAGTGGAAGAGCTCAGTACTATGAAAGGATACAACACTTCTTTGCATGATTAGTTGGTTACTTGGCTTCCTCCAAAGTGAGTTCATTATCTTGATTGTTTGAATGATTATATTTCAAAGTTTGACCATCAACTTATTCATCTACTTATTCTCTCGAATAACTGTTGCGAGTCGACAATCTCATTCGTTTTATAGGATCTCGTTTCTTGCATAAAATATGGACTAACTTATGTGCATTATATTGAAACACACGGAGTTTGACATCTTAAACATTACTTGTAAATAGACACTTGGATTTATGGTCAAAGGATTTGTCATATATATGGAGTACTTGCTTACCATGTCTTGATGTTAAGGGAAAGGCTTATGCTCTCGTAAGTTTATCCTAATCATTTGGTGTTTCTGTTCCTTCATGCTTTCCAAGAAGAAACATTCACGAAAAAATAAGTTATGAATGAAACGGGAGGACTAAAGATGGAGCTACAAAATGTAAAATATGAATGTGATCATCAATGGACACATGTACAAAATCTAACAGCAGAGATTGTAACCGACAAAGATTATTGCGAGGAATCTGCAAACGCATTGGATTGCCTATCTACAAAACAAAGCGAACTATAGGTTTATTTAAGAGTTCCCCTTCTAATTTGTTTAATGTTAAAGTATGGTCATCTTGATGTTTTGTGAATATAAAATAGTTTGTATGCTAGAATTTGCAGTGTTGGTTATATTTTGACTTCTATGTGAACTGCTTTCATGGGTTGTGATTTGTGAGAGATTTTTGTCTATTTTTCTAACTCTTTTGTATGTTTGATTTAGGTATTGTTTCTCTATGCATCCTTGGATATCCCCTTTCAAATGACAGCACATAATCTCAAGCACAACAAATATGTTACTTCCCTTTGAATTTTTTTTATATATTTTGGGTGGAAACTGCCCTTTGATAGAACTTAGATTCTTGACCATCTAATAAAAGTGTCACCATCTAATAAAAGCGTAAATGTTACATACTCCCATGCCCGTCACATATGTGTCAATCAACTTGTCTTTCTTATTCATGAGTAATAATTTTGTACATTTGTCATCTCTTGATATCCCTGTTCAGTCCTTGACCATACCCAATAATGATAATTCAAGGTTAAATTGTTATTATTTTAAACCAAAACCCTTGTTAAGTTCTCCAAACGCACAACCACCACTCTTCATTGTTTGGCTGATTTCTTCTCATCTGAAGTAGCATATGTGAAGAATCATTATGCACTAAGCCTTGTTCTTTGTGATCTTTGCAAAATCTAACTTTGTTTTTGGTTCATGGACACAGAGCATGGGACGTGATATCAACCGGATGTTTTTTAGGGTGCTTTGCAACTACAAATGCATTGAGGGAGGGCCTATTTGTGATTTTGGAGATCTTACTCAATGTGGGGGCTTCTCAATCAGCTTGTGAGGAAGTCCTTGTAGAAGCAAGCTGCCATGGATAGGCATGGTCTGTGGAGCTCCTCTTGGAGAGCTGATGTATAGCAATGGGCTAGTTCGGCCAATTACTAAGATAAAAGAGAGATCTTGCTTAGCTCCTTGATTTCTCTTCATGTTGGAACAATTTAAACAAGTAAGTTCATGACTATTTTAGCAACAGAACCAAACTTCGAAAATTCAACAACTTGATTAACAGCAAATAGTGACAACTTCCTGGATTTGGTGACGGTTCTGCAACTTTTGTGTATACCGATTGAATTGGTGGAAGAATGTGTTTGGGTTTGTGATTGCCGAATTTAACAAAGCATAAGAGAGTTTGTGAGCCTTTGGATTGAGGAATTGGGGAAATCATTTAATCCTAAATAATTCAATGCATACAATGTCTTTCAATAGAAAACCTTAACCAATTCTTCCTTGCAAATGATAGAGGTTTGGTTAGGTAAAGATAGATCAAATATCCTAAAGATAGATAATTCTTTCCTAAGATAAATCAAACCAAATAAGGACAGATAAATAACAACTTGGTGGTAAAGAATCTATCTAGATGAGATATAATTCTCCCACACTTTATTTCCTAATTTTATAAAATAAATATAACTAATTAATTAAATTTGAAATTAACTAAATAAATATGTGGAAATTCGTCCAAATAGTGGCAGCTGCAAAGATGATGAATTTCGGCCATTCTCGAGAAACCTTCAAAAACAAAGTTGTAGATCTTTTCGTCCTTGTTCCAATAAAGTATGACATGACCTCATTCAAAAAATATGGACTACGAACAACCCATTTTACTGAGATGTCAAAATGCTGTCAAACGATTATGAACGAACAAAAAACGTGAGAATCAAACTTGCACCTTTGGACCTTCTCCCATGTTGGAGCCCTCTTCTTCCTTTTGAGGATGACATCATGCTCCTCCATGTGCATTCGACCCGTCCTCGATTCGTCGCCAGGATCAAGATCAATATTTGAGCCAAAGAAGCTCATCCTTGATTGCATCATTCTCCCCCTCTTATCTTCGATTCGTCCTCGAATCGAGTCGTTGATGCACAAAGGGGAAGGAGTAGCAACCTTCCTAAATGAGGATGGAGGGGTAGGCGGGATGGGTTCCAGAAGAATTCGAGGTATAGAAACCCCAAAAACAACACCTGTCATAGCGGTAATTGAACAATCAAAAGGAACAATATCAATAGGCTTAATAACCTTATGAACTCCAAAATTATCAACATTAGGAACATTCTCAAGAGGTACAATAGCTAACACAAGAGAAGTGTCCCCAACGTCCTCATCGTTGTCGTCAGAAGTAACCCAAACATCATGCACAACACTGCAGTCCACTTTGCCACAAGAATGAGATGAGGCGAATCCGAGGTCGGGCTCAACGGGAATCTGCGAAACAAAATCGTCTTTTTGTGTTGTATTCTGGGAAACGAATTTGTCCACAACCTCCGCAACCTTTTGTCGAGCTTCTTTCTTCCATCTTTGGCGATCCTCTTCTTCTTTTTGGCGATGCTGATACGATGCATACCAAACATCCCAATCGACAATGTCAGATCTCCCACTTCGAAATTCCTTCTCTTTATATTGTCGCAACCAATTTCGCTTGTACTCTCGTTGATGTTCTAGTTTAAGTTGTTCCCTAGTACGTCGTTGTTCTTTCTGTTGACATTGAACCCAAAGTTGGCGTCTTTTGGCTTCACGTTTACACTCTAGGGTTTGTTGTTGTAGCCAAGCTCTCCGACGTAACTCTTGTTGGCTTCGTTGTTGTTTAGCACGTTCCAAAGCAAAAAAATTCATCCAATGGATCGGGATCATCATCCCAATCGCCCCAAATTTCCCCAGCCATCAAATCAAAACATCATTAACATCAAACTAAAAGAACCAAAGAGTGTAGCATAACCTGGCTCTAAATACCAACTGACGTATAGAAATTGGCTAGGCCGGCCAATTGCTAAGATAAAAGCGCGATGTTGCTTAGCTCCTTGATTTCTCTTCGTGTTGAAACAATTTTAACAAGTAAGTTCAAGTTTCTTTTAGCGACAGCAAATAGCGACAACTTCCTGGATTTGGTGACGGTTCTGTAGCTTCTGTGTTTACCGATTGAATTGGTGGAAGAATGTGTTTGGGTTTTGAAGCGTTCATGAGATTTTGCCTATACTTATTACCTCACCTGTGACGACATAATGCATTTAAAATACATGCGAGCCTTAGCTTGATAGGCCAATGATTAGTTTATTAGCTTATTATTCCAAGCGATGAAGGTTATGGGATTGATTCGCGATGAACTATGTTGTATTGTTCAATTGTCTTCTATGGAGGAAGTTTTGCGAGATTGTTATCCCAAGGAACATTCTTCTCCGACCGAGGATCTCTAGAACTCAACTCCGGGGGTTTTAAATCCGGGGGATAATCAGAGCTCTTATGCCTTTCTTATCTTTAGAATTGGATCCCCACTCTTGAGCTCGGAGGAGGGTATTTGTATCGAGATCAAGCAAGCAGCTGGCTGGCAACCTCGTGGTAGTCCGAGGGACACGTGTAGCGCATGCCCACACGGTTAGGAGCATAGGCAATACACGTGGAGCAATTAGAGGCGAGGTGTTTGAGCTAGCGAGCTGCTTGCTAGGTCTTTGGGGGTCCCTGAGATACAATAAAGAGTTAACTTCGACCCTTATATTGATTTTGAGTCATGAGGGAAACAAAGATTAATGGGTATCGGAAGCGCCAAATCCAGTTCTTTTAGTCCAAATGGATACTTTTACTCGCGAAGTGTTAATGGTGGGACCGATTGTCCTTTTGCGTTGGGTGGCCCATTTATGACATAATACTTCATGTTAAATATATAGCCTATTTTCTATGGCGTCATCATATCTCCTTGTGACCAGATCGCGAGTGATACTACACTCGCGATTAGGTTTCGACAAGTACGATACTTCTTGCTAGAGTTGTTTGTTCCGTAGATAAACCTTTTTTGGGCCTATCATGCCCTTTCGGCCCATTGGGCTTGCTGGCCCCACAGGGACCTATAAGGAGGATTTTCACTCTCGCTTATTCTCATTTCATATTTCTGAGTTTCTAAGGAGGAGGGAAGAAAGAGGGATTTTCAAGGGTTTCTCGTGTTTTTCGAAGAGCCGAGGTCGGCGTTAGGTGGCGATTTGCTCCCAGTTCCCTGAGTTTTTCAGTGCTCTGCTCCGTAGTTGTTCAAGTAAGTTCCCTTTGATCTTTCTTCTGCTCATTCTAATTTCCTTAGTTTGTGCTATTTTTTCGAGATTTTTAGTTTTAGACGGAAAAAACTGAAATTAGTGACGGTTATGGGGTGGGGACCGAGGTTCGTCCTGGTGTCCTATTCCTGACTTTCCCATTGGCCTCATTAGTCGTAACTGACATCCGTGGAGCCGCGGACGGGCAGTTTAGTAGTAGGGTGGGATCGAGAGGGGGTAGTACTGTATTATGAGTTTTTCAGATGACCTCCGGTGACTTGTTTGGACTTCGTGGAGTATGTCTGATGAAAAAGGGCAGAAGAAACCCTTTCGATTTTGCCATTTTGCCCTTCTCATGGATGATTTCTCGAAAATTGAGAAATCTTTATGAGGGACATGGAAGGGCGCCTTTTACCCGCCGTTCCGTGGGGGGGGGGGGGGAGACGCCTTTTCAATGTCCCCTAGGGGGGGCGCGTGAGGTGCCGACATAAGTTTCCAAGAGGGCTTTTTGCCGCCAAATTTATTTACTCGCGAAGTCAAACAGGTAGTCCCTCCCCTTGTTAATTTTTCCTTCTTCTTGTGTCTTTTCCAGGAGATCTTTCCTTCGTCCCAGATTTCATGTTGGTGTTTTTGGGAATCTTTATTCTATATTGCTTGGCGTCTCTACCGTGATTCCCTTTTGTTCTGATCCGTTTTAAATTTTTTGTATTAGGCATGATAGTTGATTAGTCGAAGATTTCTGCACTCGCGAAGAAAAAAAGCGTTGTCGGGGGTGAGTCTAGGCCTGCCTTTATTGTTACCCCGCGGCCGGGTGGTGGTCGACGAAACAACCTTTGCGTACCTCCTATCGCGGAGGGGAGTTCGAGAGGGAAAGAGCTGATTAACGACCGGGAGAGTCTGTCGCCCGAAGACCAATCGTTGGTTCATCGTGGACAGAAACGGTCAAGGGAGGAAGTAAGAGGCACCAGATTTTTAAGCTATGAGTCGATTACCCCGGCGGGAATTTCTATGGAAGCCTACCGATTGCCTGGGTTCAACCCTATAAGTATCAAGGAGTTGGAGATTCCTAAGAAAAGCTTTCCTACCGAGAGGTATTATCTCCATCAATTGATGGATGAAGAGTTAGCGGAACACGAACGGAAAAGTAGAGGCTGGGTAATATCACTTTTTTTGATTTCGCTATTTATATTTCTGTCCTTTCTCCCCAATCGCGTCATTGTTTTTCTTATACGTTTATTGCTCTTATTGTGTTGTTGTAGAATGACCTACAATGGTCTGAAATGCCTGGCCGTTTGAGAAACTATGATGACAAAGTAAGGGAGTTGGGGTTGATCGTGACCTCTTTGAAGGCGAAGGTGGAGAAGTTAAAAGATGCTGAGCTTCGGGAGGCGACTATCGGGAGTCTAAATGATGCTTTGGTCAAGTCCCAGAAAGATGTGGAAATGGGGAGGAGTGAGTTAGACCTGTCGTGAATCGAGCTTGCGAAGGTTCAAGAGTCTGTGTTCCAGCATGAATCAGAGGCCATGCTTTTTGAAGGGTCGACTTCAGGATCTTGAACATGAGCTAAGGACCGTTCGTGAAGAGTCCGCTATTGTGAAGAATCAGTTAGAGCGCTTTTTCTCTGGGGAAGATGCTGCTCTCTCTCGGAAAATGCTCCATGAATTCATGCTTGGTGATGTCGGGAAGAGGTGGCTAACTGAATTCCTGGGAGGAGCCGGTCGGGATTGGCTTGGCAATTATCTTGACACGGATGGGGAAGATGTTCTTTATGAAAGGGTTACCGACGCGTTCATGGATGGGGTTGCAGGTGGGATTACTCAAAGTATTAATCGCTTTGCTTATCTAAGCGACGATGTAAGGATGTTTCCTCCCAATTATGAGAATAAAGATATGATACTGAAGGATCCCCAATGCGAGTTGCCCCTTTCCCTTGATGCTCCTACTGATAATGCCGTACTCACCAATCCTCTTTCCGAAGGTGTTAATACCTTTGAGCCTGTTTGCGGATATGGCAACCCTCCTGCCGATGTCTAACTTACTGCTTTTCCGCTCTTTGATGATGTTTTTCCGTGTATGGAAGTTTTTGGAGGGATTTCTAACAAATGCGAAAATTTCGTACTCTGCCGTGATTTATCTACTCATATTTTGGGATTGTGAACATTTCGAACAATGACAAGTGACGCCTTTTTGTAGTGTTTTGTGAATATTATTGTTTTTTTGGATTCATCATGTTTTTTGTTTGTATCCATTGTTTGTTTTTCTTATTGGCCTGTTCTGCTGATTTTTCCTTGTGATTTTTATGTCTTGATCTCGACCTGTTGTTTTTATTTTCCATGTAAGTTCGTGATACCCTTATCCATCTCCTGTCGTTATTCGTTTTATGGAATGAATCGTGAGATGACATAAAGTAGGGCTCGCGTATATACTAGTTTTTTATTCGAGATGATAGACAGAATTTAAAAACTTTTTTGCGATGAATCATAACAGGAAATATTTCGGAGCGCTCTTCATGCGATTATATCTCCTCGTAGCACATGTAGTCAGGCAAAGTATCCCCATTTTTCTTCGGGATCTGGTTGCTCTATTGCCACACTAAATTGGGATTCTCCTTCATATTCAAAGGTGAGGCGGCTTCCTATCCTGAGGTTTGTGATGTTCACAAAAGACTGCCATCCTTCTGTTAGGGAGAACCAATCCTCCTCATCTCGTTCGACTAGTATTAGGAATTCTCGGTTTGAGGGAGAACATAAGTAGATGTGGTTTGTTATTTCCTCCCCGAATTCTACAAATATATATGCTAGTGGGAGCCTATATAAGTGGCTTTCCCTAAGGATTATTTTGACGAATTTAGGATTTGGAAAAAACATAGTGTTTGTTATGGAATTTGGTGGAGGGGTTTCTGGTGGAGAAGGGTCTCTCGAAGCCCTATCGAAACTTGACATTGTGCTTTCTGAATAATTCAGCTTGTTCTCCTGATGATTTTATTTATACCAGTTCCACGTGCAGTGGATAGGGACGCTGTTATTACGTAGTTATCTCTTTAATTGTAGTGAAACAGGTTGCAACGTGTTGACAATATGTATTTCTTGCAGCTTAGTGTTCGGATTTTTCCTGTAACCTTACCACCGCATGGGCTGAAATTGTCGTTATCAGCTACGATTCGAGTGTGCTTATCTGATATTTTTTTCCCTCGTGGTTGAACTGAGTGGTAGGCGGTTTACTTTGATATTTTTCTATGTAATTAGTATATATAAAAAAGTAGGAAAAACCCGAAGCTTTTGTTGCAGTTGGTCTATGATAATGATGCATGCGACACAAGTTGATATTCCCAGCGTAGTTTTTCCTCATGTGAGGGGGCTTTACCCCGGATATTACTTGGGATGGGCATTTATACAGGATGGTAAGTTACATTTGTGTAATTATGTACTTTGGCATATGGACTGTTTCTGATGCTCTTTATTTGTCGTAGCCCTTACCCTCTATCTACCGGGATTATGGTTATGATGCCCTTGGATTTTTTCATCTATGGACGCGGTCGGATGAGGATTTTATGGTGAGGGTGGAAGCCTTAGGACCCAACAACTACTAGTTTACAACTGGGTGGCCCGCGTTCGTTGTTTCGAATGAACTCCAAATTGGGACACGCCTGATTTTCGAATACGAAGGACACTCCTGCTTTGATGTTGTTGTTGTGAACCATGGTCCTAATCAAAATGTTGATGTGGATTTCTCAGTTCGGTATTGATCGTTCCGTTTTTATTATGTTCGTTGTGGTGCTGTTGTGGTGCTAATCGTTTTGATGTTACCATAAGCTATGGTCGACTTAATAAACAAGCGATTTTCAGTGAGATGCCTTAAATATTTCGATATCCAACGCGAAATTATTGATTAAAATTCCGATTTCCAACACGAGATTTAATATTTCAATCTCTAGGGCGAAATTTTTTAATAATTCAATCTCTAGCGTGAGATTTTTTAATAATTCAATCTCCAGAGCGAGATTTTTGAACAATTCAATCTCCAGCGTGAGATTTTTAGATGAAATATTCCGATCTCCAGCGCGTGATTTTTACATTAAATATTCCAATTTTGGGCGTGATATTTTTTAATATTTCAAATTCCAGCGCGAGATTTTTAGATTAAATATTCCGATCTCTAGCACGAGATTTTTTAGTTTAAATATTCCGATCTCTAGCGCGAGATTTTTTAATATTTCAATCTCCAGCGCGAGATTTTTTAATATTTCAATCTCTAACGCGAGAGTTTTTATTACTATTCTGATCTCCAGCATTGTTGGATGCTAGAGAGGAGAGGGTTGGGAGGTTTTCGTTGCGTGGTTCGCGAATAAAAAGAATTTATTCTTCAGTCGTTTTTGAATATTGGGGACTGATTTTGCGTCGTTATACAAAGGTTGACGACAAATTGGGTTTTAAATAAGCGAATTGTTATTGATAAACAGAGTTTTTCTTAAGAAACTTAATATGAGAAAACCATTCGTTGTTAGACCGTCGTAGTCGCTATCGTAGATCGTTGTTGTGCTCTCTGCCTTTCACTACTTCTCCACGCCTTCCCCTCACTTCAAGGTATATCTCCTGCTTCCTATTTCTCTATTATTGTACATAATTTATGTTCTCCTCAACCACTTCTCTTTGGCGATTTCAGTATCCCTTTTCCTCTCTTCTTTATCTTCTCTCCTTCAAGGTATATTTGTTTGTGAGATGTCAGAGATTTGATGTCCGCCTACAAAGGTGTTCGATTAAATGACCAATAGGGAAAGAGTTGTTATGGTGTGTTAAGCGATTACATGAATCATGACTTTTAAATCGTTTCGGCTATATACACCGCAAATCCGCACGTTGGAAGTAATGTGCATGCACGTCGGAAGTAACGTGCATGCACGTCCAAAGCAACGTGCAAATGGGTTTCTAGCCATCGTGCCAAGACGTGTATGGACGTTTTTATTTTTATTTTTTAAAACATGCATGCACGTCGGAATGGACGTGCAATAGTGCACGTCCAAAGAAACGTGCGATACTGCACGTCCAAAGAAACGTGCAATATTGCATGTCCATTTCGACGTGCATTATTGCACGTCTATTCCGACGTGCATGCTCGTCATCTTAAATCGAAGGAGACATGCCCCGTCGTCTCCCCCATTCCGTACCAGATCCACAGAGAGAGAGAGAGAGAGAGAGAGAGAGAGAGAGAGAGAGAGAGAGAGAGAGAGAGAGATGGAGGCGGTGCTAGTGGAGGCGGAGGTGGTGGCGCAGATGGAGGCTGGTGGTGGTGGTGCCCAGGCAGAGACGGCGGAGGGTGGGGGTGGTGGTCGAGCAGGGGAGGAGGCGGTGGCGATGGAGGGTGTGTCGTCGGCGGTCCCGGTGGCGGAGGCGGTGGCGATGGAGATAGTGGCGGAGGCGGCGGTCTACAGAGTTGTCTCCTGTCCCGACCCCACCGGTATGTTATTTGAATTATTTATTTTATTTGATTAAGTTTTATAGTTTTATAATGTAGCTTGATAGATTATAATATAGTTTTATAATATAACGTGCATGATTATAATTGATAGTATATAGTTTTTATGATTTGTTATATGTTTATAGTTTATATTTTCATGGTTTGATAGTTTAATAATTTGTTATATAGTTTGATAGATTATAATATAGTTTGATAATATAATTTGATAGATTATAATTGATAGTATATAATTTTTATGGTTTGATCGTATATAGTTTTGATGGTTTATAATATAGTTTGATAGATTCAATGATACTTTGTACAAAAAGTACAAACTACATTGAAATACATTAAAATTCAAAGACAATAAAAAACATTAAAAGCGATTAATATATATTAAAATATATTAAAAGACATTAAAACATATGAAAATATATTAAAATACATCAAAAGAAATAACATTAAAAGTCATTAAAAATATATTAAAATAAAAAACATTAAAATATATTAACATACATTAAAATTCAAATACAATAAAAAACATTCAAAGCGATGCTAATATATATTAAAATATATTAAAAGACATTAAAAGATATTAAAATACATTAAAATCAAAAACATTAAAATATATTAAAATACATTAAAATAAAAAAACATTAAAAGATATTAAAATTCATTAAAATAAAAAGACATTAATAGCTAACTAGATGAAATAAATTAGCACATAGAAAGTAACAGGTTCTCAACATTTCATAATAACAGGCAAGGAGGCTCTTGAAGGGGGATGGTATCCTCCTGTATCTGACTGACCGGGCAGCGGTCAGTCAGATACAGGAGGAGACTGTACCCAATGATATTCACGATCAGACACATACAGTAGATGATGTGTTGATGTCTGCAGAGGGCTACGAGAAGTCGATGGGGACCCCCTCGGCCGACGAGGATGACAGCTTCTGGGGGGTCTGCCATCTTTCGATCCTTCTGGCGATGCAACGGAGGGGCAGCAGCCTTCTTTGGAAACCGACGATGTACTGAGCAGCTGCATTACTGATGTCGTTGTGGGTCGATGGGCCGACAGGGGTAGACTGCCTGCTCGTCTACCCCCTACCATCCCCGAGGTATCTACTTCAAGCGTCCACGAGGCTTCTACTTCCGCCACCCAGGACGCTGAGGCTTCGACCTCCCCCACACCAGCGACGATCTCTTTGGCTTCTACGGATGACAAGATCCCTGACGTCGTAGAGGAGGCTGACGACGGGTAGGAGGGGTGGGTTGATGGTAGGGGGGGGGCATAGGAGTGGGACAGGAGGGGTGGGTTGAGGGTCAGGGGGCCCACAGGAGGGGGACAGGAGCCCGCGCCCATCCCTGCGCAGGCTGCCGCATCAATTGTGCAGGTCGACCCATTCTTACCACCGAGAGATATGCTGGTGTCTTACAAGCATCACCGAGCGTACCGGTGTGGAGGGAGCCAACTGTGGATCTGTCGCTGTTGAAGTTCCACCATCGAGCGACTCACCTACAACCGTTTGACCCATACATATTCGAGGGCCTGGGGACCTGGTGGCAGGATCTTATTCCATCGGGCATCCCGCAGCTGAGGTCCCTCCATTGGGAGGGTGTAGACGAGTTCACGGCCACCATTTTCCTAGAGTGTTGGCACCCGGAGACCAGCTTCTTCCACTTTCCATGGGGCGAGATGACCATCACGATGCACGATGTTGCCTGCCTCTTGGGGCTTCCGATTGAGGGTATGCCGTGTATGTCACATCTGGCCCATGGGGCACTAATCCACACGGTCGCTCAGTACTATCAGCTCACCCCACAGGCCATGAGCTCTGACAGACACGCTGGCGGCCCTCCCGTTACTTGGTTGACCCGGTAGTGGATCGCGAGACACGGGCCGCTCATCGACCCCACACTCGCTGATGACCCCGAGGCCGGAGCTAATCTCGAGCAGATTAGGCTGCGCACGCATACGGAAGGGGGGAACCCACAGGATGACCCTGCACAGCGTCGATTTCTTCATCTTGGTTACCTATCCACCGCTGTCCTCGCGACTCTGTTTGTGGACAAGTCGCAGAGCCG
The DNA here is from genome assembly GCA_037127255.1 of Persicaria tinctoria. Classification (NCBI taxonomy): domain Eukaryota; kingdom Viridiplantae; phylum Streptophyta; class Magnoliopsida; order Caryophyllales; family Polygonaceae; genus Persicaria; species Persicaria tinctoria. The sequence goes on along the minus strand of JBANSL010000002.1, from coordinate 66,509,918 downwards.
GATCCTATGGAAGATTTTTGGCCTTGTTTGGGACATCCCCCGGATGGCCACCCTTGCATGGGCTGCAGGTGCCCTCGCATGTCTCTACAGGAGCCTAGGCGAGGCTACCTGATCAGGTGCGATGGGTATAGATGGCTGCACGCCGCTTCTACAGGTAAGAGTTCATGGCCTTGCGTGTTTTATAGTTCAGCAATATTTATATTATGGTATATTCTAACCACATTGTGTTTTGTGTCAATGCTTGGATATGGGCGTACTTCCCTCGCTTCCAAGGCGAGCGGTCCAGCAATCCGGCTAGAAAGGACGATCCTCGCTGGTATGTGAAGGTCATCGCTCCGAAGGCGCCACCCCGCGTGAAAGAAGAGGCCAAGTTGGCGAGGATGAAGAAGATGCGAGACGAGGTCGACCGTCTTACCGTCGCCAATGTATGTATTCGAGGCTCTAACTATATGACATATATTTCGTAACTGTGAATTATGCCTGATTTTTTTAATTATAAGTGGAGTGGATGCCCTTTGGGCGTGATCTAGACTTCGATGGGAGGGTTTGTCCGTCATCTTTGGGTTAGGGTTTGCACGTCCTTAAGGACGTGCAAAATGCAGGTCATTAAGGATGTGCATAGTATGCACATCCGTAACGACGTGCATATTATGCACGTCCTTAATGACGTGCAAAATAGCGTTCTTTTGACGCCTAACTTCCTATTTGAAGCGGAGCGGAATAGCTTGAATCCGCACCATCCAAAACAAAACAATGTCCCACGTAGTTCAATATGGCCGAGTCGCAAGGCAATCGTTGTCTCCAAGTTTGCCAGGTACGGATACGTTTCGTATAGTGAGTATATTTCATATGTCTTGTGTTTTGTTTATATTTTCACTAATTTTATTACAGTTTCGAGACATCACCTCTGAGTTCTCGTACCTAAGGGTTTGGAATGACCGTAACGAAATGGTTACGCATTTCAAGGACTTGGGTCTAAAACACTGCATGATTTTAGTAATCAAGTGGCCTTGGACGGGCACGAAGCTCCGAAGCACGAAGCACGCAATCGAAGATAAACGGTTGTCCATTCTCTCTACACGGGCACGAAGCTCCGCCGGGTCACTGGGTTATGTCGGTAACCCACGGTGTTCATAACCACGGGCTTCCCATGAGCTTGAAGGGTCACGCCATCGCCGGACAGATGACAGAGGGGGAAAAGAAGATGGCTAGGTGGACGAAGGAAATTGGTGCTCTTCCAAAAGCCATTGGGTACGGATTTAGGCAATTAGATGAGATAAGCGTCAAGTAATCGCGTTTCCTTACCAAAACGTTCAACATGATGGTCACCGAAAAACGACGTAGTCGGACGATGACCCAAGATACCCTGCATCGTCTACGGGAAAGAGGGTACTACTACGAGTTCAGACGACATCCGGATGACGACAACGTCTTGAGCGACCTCTTCCTAGCACATCCTGACGGGGTACGGCTACTCCGAAGGTTCCATTACGTCATCGTATTGGACAGCACGTACCAAACGAATGCGTAAATTACTTAATTACGATTACATTATTGCACATATAGCCAATTATAAAAAAGTATTGTACATGTAACATATTTACACTTGCAGATATGGGATTCCATTTTTGCGAGGTGGTCGGGTTTACACCCTCAGGCAAGACTTACTGCATCACCTATGCTTTCATGTCGCACGAGAAAGAAGACACATACGCCTGGGTGTTGCGTCAGCTTCAGATCTTGCTTGGGACGGTTCAATCTCAAGCTATTATGACTGATCGGGAGCTAGGTCTCTTGGTGGCGCTAAATGTTGTCTTCCCCAACGTCTAGCATCTCATTTGCTGGTTAGACGTGACGAGAAGATGTGAGGAAGCTGCTCTAAAGATCACAAAGAATTTAAACCACGCTGGCACCTTCAAGGGCAACTGTTGGGGGTTGTTCCAATCGAGGTCGGAGGATTCATTCAACCGCCGTCGTCGGCCGCTACACGCTGAATGGAACCCATTCCCAGGTGTGGTGGCGTATTAGGCGGTGTGGCTTCCGTACAGCAAGAACATTGTATGATGCTATGTAGATAATGTCTTCCATCTCGGCACCCGTATGACAAACAAGTACATCTTACTTCATATCTCCCATTATAATATGATATGACATCTAACATTTAGTGGTATGCACTTCAATATGTACAGAGTTGAGGGTCAACACGAGGTTCGGAAGGAGGCACTGCAGTCATTGACTGGTGACTTTCGCATCGTTATCGATGCAATCCATAGAGTCAACGATTGTCAACTGCATGAGCTGCATACTACTGTGAAGATCGACCGCTTCAAATGGCCAACAGCGGCGTATAAAGTCAACCTTTTTGATGAGGTAAAGACTTTAATCTTCAAAAAGTACTTCGATTATCTATACAAGATGTGGCAGGATGTCGTGAACCAAAACATTCCCTCCAGAATGCACGGACCGACATTGGAGGGTTTGTTATGGGATCCTTTGTGTCCATTAGATTCAGGCATACGTCAATTCCGGTACTCCGACACCCGCAGAGGACATCCACCCATTCTGGATGGATTTGTCATTGACTGACATCGACGACACCCCACTGCCGTATGAGCTGTCATCTTCATACACGTCTTTCAACGATGTATGCGGTGTATGAGCTCCACCCACCCTCATCTGCAAGCGTCTGAAGGAAAGGGAGGCCTCGAGGGTCGAGGAATGCCTGCAGAACCAACCTGTTGCCATACGAGTTGTTAAGGGAAAGATTGGAGAGAGAAGAAGCACGTGCTGCTCGAAATCCTGCTCGAGATCGTCCATAAGCGACCTCAGCTCGACGTGGACGTGATGATGTGTTTAGAGGGTTTAACTGGGGTCGAAACAACGTTGATCCCTTCATGCTCGGTCATATTGAGGGTGTGAGGGACACTGTCGGAGATGGTCATTGTGGCTACCGTGCTTTGGCGTCATTGACATCACCGATCGGTGAGTCTGCTTTCTCGGAACTCAAAACGTTATTATGCAATCACTTGGAGGATCACACCGATCTCTACGCCGATTGTTATATGGGAGGGTACCCATTCTAGCAGTTCGTTGACTAGCAAAGATGGGCGGGACCTGTGCATGGTGATAGAAGATGGTGGATAGAGCTACCCATCATGGGTTTAGTATTTGCAATGGTATATCAGATTCCCGTCGTCGTCCTAGCTTGGCATCATCCGTTCACATGTCTCCCCATGACCTCGCCGACACCTGCTAACAACCCTCAATCCGCAACCCTTGGTTTAGCCTGCATCGGAAACCAAGACCATTTTGCCGCGGTACGACTTCAAACGTCTTATTTTATTACCTATTCTTGCTTTTTATCTATATGTCAATACTCTAACTATAATTTTTCGTTCTCATAGATCTGGTTGCGTCCTAACTCTCCTATTCCGCCGCCTAAACCAAGATGTGTCGCACATCATTAACCGAGCGTCAAAGGATGGGATGCTCCGTTTCAAGCTCAGTTTGAGAGATTTCAAGCCTTACGTGTCGATTTTGGTCGCCCTTTACACTTTTCCTAGATTTTATTCAACCAGTTTATTAAAATTATGGATGTAAACCTTTTTTCCGTTTCCTTGTAACATTATTCGCATATTATCCGAATGAAAACCTTAACAACTATTGCTTGCCATTTAATTAGACCCTAAATCCTTCAACTCCACTAGCTAAACCCTTCAATTTTTTCAATTAACGATAACAACCCTCGGAAACCCTAAACCCTAAACCCTAAACGCGAAACCCTAACTAGGGTTTGCACGTTGTTAAGAACGTGCAAATGTTGCACGTTACTTTCGACGTGCAAACCCTAGTTTAGTCCACGTGCACAGTTCTACACATGCACGTTGTTAACGACGTGCATGCACGTCATTAAGGACGTGCAAATCCTTAACCACCATTTGCGGTGTATCTAACAACACCCCTTTTAAATTGAGGATCTGGGTTCCAAAATTAAGGGTTTTGGCCTTCAACCTGATAAATGGGGAGAGTTTGAGTTGAGGGTTGTAGTCTTTAGATTGAGGATTAGGGCCCCGGAATTAAGTATCGGCTCTATAAGCTTTTAAATATATTCATGTTTTGAAAAGGCAAATCAGGGTTTGATCTAAATGTTTACGGCTGATATTGCACATCCTTTATCTTTATATTGACGTCTTTTAGTTTTGATATCTTGAAATTCATGGTTTACCGCTTTAATTGCTCAAAGAGGTAGGGTCAGAAATGTTTACGGCTGATATTGCACATCCTTTATCTTTATAAAATGGCTGGTGTGAGTAGTGAATTATCATGTATTCAAAGAGGTAGGGTCAGAAATTGACTTATGGTCTACTGGATTACCGCTTTAATTGCTCAAAAGAGATTTTTATATTGTGCTTGAGCTATTAGAGAGGGCAGCTGGAAAATCTTGCATGCGATTTATGACGAAAAACAATGGTTTCGCCTTTTCTATGGAAAGTTTTTTATTTATAATTTCAACTAAGTGTAAGCACCTTCATGGAATAAATGTGAAATAATAAACAATTAGGGTTCCATGTCTAATGACATTGTGTGTTCCATGATTTGATCGTGTGGATTTTTTTTTTTTTTGGCAATGGCTTTTTGTTAGGAAAGATGGCAATGATCTAAGCCATTTATTAGCCTGGAACATATTAACCTACAAAGGTTTGCAACTTTAATCCCGCAAGCTTTTGATGAATGACTTCTGCACTAATGTTAGATTCTTATATTCTAAATATCTACTTCTTGGCCGAATATAGATCGTGTTCAGTTATGAATGTATTTTCTTGGTGCCAAACATGGCAAATAAAAACGAGCATAACAACAGAATGAATTAAGTTCTAACGTCTAAAAACTTTTGGACGCTAAAAGCATTTGCATATGGGGAGCTTTTTGTAATACTAATAAACAATTGTAAATTATCTTCTTTCCTTTTTAATAATCATACCATTTTTGCACTTGTTAGCTTTGACATTATTCACACTAGTCACCTTTTATATTTTTTTGAATTTGTCTATTTTGTTAGAATATTTTACTTGACTAAATGGACGACTGTTTTGTAATCCAATAAGTTGAAAAGGAAGTTGTTTCAAGGGATTAGTGCTTGCCAATGTCTTCAGTTTAACAAGCATGTCATTTTAATTGTTTGCATGAGTGTAATAGTATCTCTTCTAGATTTCTTATTTTGTTTACTTATGATACTTATTTTCCCTTTTCAAATGCATTACACAGGTAGTTGGAGATTGTTGGATTCATCCAATAAATCCACGAAGTTTTCTAATTTTAAGAAATCTGATGGAAGCTCTATCCTTGAGTTAGTTAGTACTCCGGCCAACAAAAATAACTGGTGTATACTTTCTTCAGGTCAAGCTGCCTTGTACTTGTGCTCTACCATTTATTGGTTTGAGGAATTGTTTTGGATAGAGTAATTAACTAAGTATCGCTAATATTTTTTCCTCGTATCCTTGCACTTTGTGTCAATTTCAAAAGAAACGGCGACTTCCGCATCGTGATCGATGCAGTCTATAGAGTCAACGATTGTCAACTGCATGAGCTGCAAACTGCTTTGGAGATCGACCGCTTCAAATGGCCAACAGCGGCGTATAAAGTCAACCTTTTCGATGAGGTAAAGACTTTAATCTCCAAAAAGTGCTTCCATTATCTGTACAAGATATGGCAGGACGTCGTGAACCAGCCCCAGAAGTGGGTGGACTACTCGCTCTTCATCATCAAGAAAGGCATTAAATAACAAAAGAAACTAACTTGCATTGAATTAAATAAAGAAAGCTTACAACCCACAAGACAAATCCGCTTTCGCCTTTCCACCGTGCTTGCTACAAACTTTCTCTCTCTACTCCTACTTACTTGAATGAAATTGTGTGTGTTTCTAAATGAATGAAAAACCAGCCCCTAGGGCTTTATTTATAGCCTTCTATTCCTTCCTAATCAAGGATATAAATAAATTGCTTCAGGGAAATAAATCTTTAAAGGAAACTATATCTAAAGTTTGCAAAATATCTCCAATGTAGGTAGAACTTCTCTTCCATAGATAGACTTGATCAAATCGGATAGAATCTCGGCCAATTCGACTTCCTTCGTGCCCAAGGATTCCCAACTCGACAAGGACATCTCACGGCGACGTGTTTCCAGAAACTGGCTTACTCGATATCAACAAGAGTACTCGATATCGAGTACCATGGTTCGTCGACTATGGTGGCTTGGCTTCTCGGGTAGATCTGCTCGACATGGCTCGGACTTGTGGGCTCCTTGGGTGTTTCATTGAGGACGTCTGCCTGGTGTGTTCGAGGGCTCCTCCTCGGCATGGACTCGGACAAGTGTTGGGTTGTCCTCGATCTCAACTAGATCTCCCCGAGATCGAGTAGGGTCGTCCCGGCGTCTCCGTCCTTGGCTTCTCAGCATGGCACAACTCCATCGACTCCGGGTGTGGCGTCTAGGCTTTATCGATCTCGACAAGCTGTACTCAAGATCGAGTTGGCTTCCGGAGTCGGGTTGATCTGGATCTCGACACTGCTCTTGGTCGACAAGGCATGTGCTCGGACAGCTTCGTCGAGGTCGAGTAGCAGTACTCTAGATCGAGTAAACTCGGGCTTCAAGCTTGATTTGACTGGTTCCGCTGCTTCTTCACCTTGGACTTCTGTAGTTGATTTCCGAGCCTTTTCTGACCTTTCTCAGAACTGCTGTAATTTGCGTCGAATTTTGTGAAATTAAACAGAAACCGGTGTAGATTCCATAATTTGGCAAATAAACATAAACTACATAGATTATGTACTATCGTAGCCCAAATGCATGAAATGTATGCAGAAATCGATATAAAAGTTACTGTAAAACATTGCAGATTCAGCTCACAACAAACACCCCATACTTAAGCTTGCTTGTCCTCAAGCAATACCTTTATTTGTCATTCAGGGAAAGAAATCAAAACTCTCAACATATCAGATTCATTCTTATATAACCCTGCAGTCAATTACCATCCTCGAAAAGGTACTTGTGTCACAGATCCATGCATGTGCAAATATACAAAAGCAACATCTACTCACAAAAGGAGGGTTATGCAAAACATTCATTCGTGACAAAGCAATAATAACCAAGAGGACTTTAATTTAAAGGTGGGCAATTTTTGGCAATGTGGTGCTAATGATCCGGGGAAATGGAGTATTTCCAAACTTTTCATACCGCACTCCTTCTTCATACGATTCATCACCTTTCATAATGCTTTTATCAATAATAATGCTTTTACCTCTCTAACCTTAGCACTGCCTTCTCGCGAGTCGCAAACATGGGTGTCATGAATGGCCCCGGATACTTAGTGCGTCGGACTCCTCACAATGTGTCCCATCTCTCCAAACTATTATCTCAGAGAGCAGGGTCAATCTACCTTTATCTCCTGAGGTGATTGGATTTTTTCTCACTCATTAAATTTTCCATATATTTCAAACAATTTCCCACTATACTCCAATAGTAACACAAACACCATATAACGTCTCCATAATGTAACATCATTCTCAACATAATCCCTGGATAAGGTAAAGAATGGCAATATTTAGATCATGTGGAGCAATATATGAAATAAGGCATATTATGGCTTTTTGTGATGCATAAGCATAGGTAAGGCTAGGGATATACACAATGAGCATATTATATGGAAATATAAAGTCCTCCATCCTCTTATCATGCAACATGTCAAAAGCAATATCAAATTTTACCTCCTTTTATGGTTTTCAAGAAAATATGCACTTCATTGTGACTTCCCTTTACGAGGCAATTTCATGCTATATCTCTAATGAATCCAATTTTGCATCGTCGAGTTTAGTATAAGCTTCCATGACATTATTCAAAAAAATTCAATGGGGGTTATTTTTCACAAACTTTGGAAAACATGCATATAAGCTCATAAATCAATAATGAATTCCAAAATAGCCATGTAGCAATTTAAAGCAATAATGCACATATATGTCAAATATGATCAAATATGCACAAAGTAAGCCCTTCCCCCACCCCATACTTAAACATTACAGTGTCCTCACTGTATAAAAACAAGGGTAAAGAAAGAAACTTACTAGACAGATGTGCAGGGCCTCTCAATATCGAATGAAAGAATCGCCTGGGCAGAGTCTGATTTACTTCTATCCCCATGGACCTGAACAAATGTAGTAGAGAAATACCGACAACAGAAAGACTAAAAGTTCAAAACCAAAAACAAACAAAAGCAACAAAGTTTAAAAGTCCCAAAATAAATGTCTATGTACAAGCTCTAGATTTTATAGTCGCTAGGCCGACTTTCCATTTATGTTCAAGGTGGCATCTGCAGGGCCCATGTAGCTTGGGCCTCAAATAAGACTCCATTCTTTTCTATCAGTTGTAATCCTCCAGAATGGATCTTGTTCGCCACGAAAGGCCCCATCCGCTTCTTGTTGAATTTTTTGGGGAACCAATGATCCTTTGATTTGGAGACATAGAGCTTGTCTCCAACTTCATACTCTTTGGGCTCATCATTTGATATCCTACATAAGCGCACATACCAAGGCAAACCTATCCCATGTATAGATAGATCTTTAATGGAAATAGGAGAAGAAAGATCCATACCTTGGCTTACATTCGCGGAGACGGAATCGGGGACTACAGTGTTTGGTCGATCTCGAGTAGGGGTACTCGATCTCAACGAGGCTTCAGGTCCTGGAGGTGAGCTGCTCGAGGATGCGGGAGTCGATGAAGCATGGTGGATCTCGACCACACTGGTCGATCTCGAGGAGGCTGGCTCGTTTGGTGGCTTCAGCCTCGAGGAAACAGATGCTCGAGGATGCAGAAGCTAGTGAGGGTGGTCGATATCGAGTACGGTACTCCATCTCGAGGAGGGCTGAGCTTATGTTTTGCTACTCGACGACACTGGTGTTGTTGGAGGCTCCCGGCTTTGGTCGAGATCGACTAGGGTCCTCGATGTCGAGGAGTCTTGGTCGACATTGACCCCATACTTGGTTCCTGTTAAGGCATCTGAAAAATAATTAGTCCATAAAGACGTACCTTGGTTTGTGTCGATTGGATTCTCTGTGTCCTCCTTTAGGATTGTCATGATCTCCTCCACCTGGGCCTCCATATCCCTCTTTTCCAGCTCCTCCGGAGTCATGTTTCTCACCCTGGGTTCCCCGCAGGTGATGTAGCCAGCTGAGATAGATTTTACCTCTTCCATTGGACCTGTATGCCTTTCAGTTTTATTAAAGGAATACTCAATTACCTCATCGCTGATGTTGAAGGTGAGCACTCCTTTCCTTACGCTTATGTTGGCATCCACCGTCGCCAAGAAGGGTCTTCCTAGAATGATTGGACAAGCATGATCTTCTTGCATATCAACAACTAAGAAATCAGCAGGGACAAAGAATTTACCTACTTGTACTGGCACATTATCCACCATGCCTGTTGGAATGACGGCCGTGTTGTTGTCCATGTAAAGTCTAGCATCCACATGCTCTAGGGCACCTATCTTAATCTTTGACCAAATTGTTAAAGGCATTATACTTACACTAGCTCCAAGATCACATAAAGCATTAATTTTGTATGGACCAAATCCAATGGTTATAGCAAACTTACCTGGATCTGGCCTTTTCTCCAATATGTCCAAATGGCTGCACTCCTCTGTAATCTCAGCCATTGATCGCTTTTTGCTCAGAATCTCCTTCAGGAACTTGACATAGGATGGCATTTCATTGAGAGCTTCTGTGAAGGGGATGGTGACATTGAGTTTCTGAAGCATCTTGATGAAGCGCTGAAATTTCTTCTCTGCTTGGTCCTTCGGAGATTTCGTGGGGAAAGGTAGCTTCTTTTTCTGATTCGGAGCCAGAACAGATGTCGGAGGTGCTGCAGTTTTCTCGATCTCGGGCTGACCGTCCTCGATGTCGAGTACACCCTTGTCGATCTCGACCAAGTTGGGTGATGTCGAGTTATTGTGCAGTGCAGACGAGGGCTTTTGAAGTTTCTCCTCGAGATCGACGAGGCCCTCCTCGAGATCGACCAGGCTCTGGTTGATGTCGACTAGCTACTGGTCGAATTGCTGGTCTCCTTTGTTCTGCTGCTTTCCAACTTCTGGCTTTTGCAGTTGATGGCCGCTTCTGAGTTTTACAACAGCGATGTGTCCAGTCTTTCCCTTAGGATTTTGTTCTGAAGATCCAGGGAGCGCACCTGACTGTCTGGGGATTCCTGCTGCTAGCTGACCAATCTGTCTATCAACTGATTTTCGCCATATATCAATTTCCCCAAGCGTAGAGTTGACACCTTGCATTTGAGTGTAGACGGAGTTGAAGGACTGCTTAGTTTCTGAGTGATTCCTCCGTATTTCCTCCAGGACTGTCTGTATATCATCCCTTTTCTGGTCCCTTTCCGGATGTCCTGGAGCTCTGTAGGGCGGGGGGTTCCTAGGGACACCATGGTTCCATTGTGGTTGCTGAAACCTTTGGTCCCCCATGTAGCGATTGGGACCCCCTGCGTAAGCTACCTCCTCGTGGTGTTGTGCCAGCCTGACTTGCTCTGTGTGTAGGCACTCAGTAGGGGTGTGCCGTTGCGATCCGCATTCAATGCAAGACTGGTTGACAGAAAGATACTTTAGTTGCTTAAGGAGCTTCTTGTTCTGATCTCTGTAGTACTGTTCCCTTACATCAGGATCAATCTCCTTAGGAGGCTCATAGAGGGGCATGGATGATGCTGGCCTGGCGTAGGGGTTCTCTTCATAGGTTGCAGTAGACCCATACTTGTTGTCATAGTTAGTGAGCTTGTCCAGCACACCCCAGGCGTCAATTGGCGACATCGTCAGATACTCATAGCGAGTATAATGGTTGATTCTGTCCTTAGTGACTTGGTCAAGAGAGTTGAAGAAGATCTCCTGAATGACGTAGGGTGGCTTTCCATGAGTAGGGCAAGATCGCAACAGTTCTTTGTAGCGTTCCCATGCCTTTGCCAGTGGTTCCCCTTGCTTCTGTTTGAAGGCGGTGATTTTCTGGCGGAGATGTGCTGTTTTGGCGGCTGGGAAGAATTTGTTCAGAAACTCTTGCTCTACTTGGGCCCATGTTGTTAGGGATCTTGGTTTCAGCCCTTCAAGCCTCTTTAGTGCAGGTCCAGCGAGAGACCAGCGAAAAGCTTTCATCTTGACATATTCCAAAGTTGTACCTTCAGCAAGAGTACGGCACATGTCAGAAAAATTTGTAATATGTTCAAGAGGACACTCATTAAATCTACCAAAAAAGGCATTATTTTTAAGCTCTATAAGAAATTGAGTGCGAATTTCAAAAGAGTTTTCAGGGATAAGAATCGCCGATTCAGGCACGACGAGAGTTGGGTGCATATAGTCCTCTGCCGTGGTTGGGTATTGGGCAAGCTCAGCCTATGCTTGTTCCTTTGCTGCTTTCTCAGTGGCGATAGCAGCATCTTTAGCGGCCAATTCCCTTGTAAGCCATGCGATCAGCTGTTCTTGTGTCTCCGCAGCTGCCATGGCTCTTTGCAGTTTAGCTCTGATGTGTAGAAGGCGCTCTGGTTCGTCTAAGCCGTCAAACTCAGGTGGTTGACCAGAACGGCGCATACACCTGTAAATTAACTCAAAGAAAAAGTGAGATCTGACTACCTAAGGCGCGAATGATAGCTTCCCCGGCAACGGCGCCAATTTGTTGTGAGGAGGAAATCAAGTATGAAATATAATAAAATAAATCAAACCAGATTCAGGCCTATGCAAATAAATATAAGACTTCTCCAATGCAGTAAGAGAAAGTCAGGATCGAATCCACGAGGAAGCATGTCAGCGGATCCTAGGTAGCTGTAAATCTCATAGACAAAATAGCAGAAAGACAGAAACAAAGAAACAAAGACAGAAAAGACATAGAAAAGCAGAAACAAAAGCGAGGACACAGAAGTTGGTCGATATCGACTAACTGTCCTCGATATCGACTACAGATGTCGACAACAGTAACTCAGCAAAGCAATCAGACAACTCGATATAGACAAGCCAACTCGATCTCGACCAGTGTCTACTCGAGATCGACAAGACTCTACTCTGTATCGACTAAAAACTCAGAAAACGTAAATTGGAATTTCTCGAACCCAAAACTCAGAATTCCGACGAAATAAATCAATATAATAAAGAACTTCCAAAGCCAGGGTATCGACACCACAATGATAACCATGCAAAGTAACACATAAAGGCATAAAATATCATGCTTTCCATCAAAATAACTTTCGTTACTAACAAATAGGCATATAGAGGCTTTCGCATAAACCCTAATTGTTACTAACCCTTTTCACATAATTAATCCAAGTTGCATTAAGATCACTTTCGCTTCAATAACACAAACAAGGATCATCTTCAACTCTCGCAAAAGAATCATGCTCATAGGGATAGAAGACGAATCGCATAACAAGATCTGACCTTTACTGCATCACCTCACATGGCCACCGTCGGGCTCACCCCAGCCCAAGAAGTGGGTGGACTACTCACTCTTCATCATCAAGAAATCATTAAATAACAAAAGAAACTAACTTGCATTGAATTAAATAAAGAAAGCTTACAACCCACAAGACAAATCCGCTTTCGCCTTTCCACCTTGCTTGCTACAAACTTTCTCTCTCTACTCCTACTTACTTGAATGGAATTGTGTGTGTTTCTGAATAAATGAAAAACCAGCCCCTAGGGCTTCATTTATAGCCTTCTATTCCTTGCTAATCAAGGATAGAATCTTCTATCTATATCTACTTAAAAGCTTAAAGATAAATAAATTGCTTAAGGGAAATAAATCTTTAAAGGAAACTATATCTAAAGTTTGCAAAATATCTCCAATGTAGGTAGAACTTCTCTTCCATAGATAGACTTGATCAAATCGGATAGAATCTCGGCCAACTCGACTTCCTTCGTGCCCAAGGATTCCCAACTCGACAAGGACAGCTCACGGCGACGTGTTTCCAGAAACTGGCTTACTCGATATCGACAAGAGTACTCGATATCAAGTACCATGGTTCGTCGACTATGGTGGCTTGGCTTCTCGGGTAGATCTGCTCGACATGGCTCGGACTTGTGGGCTCCTTGGCTCCTCGATCTCGACTAGGCAACTCGAGATCGAGTTGGGTGTTTCATCGAGGACGTCTGCCTGGTGTGTTCGAGGGCTCCTCCTCGGCATGGACTCGGACAAGCGCTGGGTTGTCCTCGATCTCGACTAGATCTCCTCGAGATCGAGTAGGGTCGTCCCGGCGTCTCCGTCCTTGGCTTCTCGGCAGGGCACATCTCCATCGACTCCGGGTGTGGCGTCTAGGCTTTGTCGATCTCGACAAGCTGTACTCGAGATCGAGTTGGCTTCCGGAGTCGGGTTGATCTGGATCTCGACACTGCTCTTGGTCGACAAGGCCTGTGCTCGGACAGCTTCGTCGAGGTCGAGTAGCAGTACTCTAGATCGAGTAAACTCGGGCTTCAAGCTTGATTTGACTGGTTCCGCTGCTTCTTGACCTTGGACTTCTGTAGTTGATTTCCGAGCTTTTTCTGACCTTTCTCAGAACTGCTGTAATTTGCGTCGAATTCTGTGAAATTAAACAGAAACTGGTGTAGATTCCATAATTTGGCAAATAAACATAAACTACATAGATTATGTACTATCGTAGCCCAAATGCATGAAATGTATGCAGAAATCGATATAAAAATTACTGTAAAACATTGCAGATTCAGCTCACAACAACGTCCTTAAAAACGTGAACACGTTGTTAAGGACGTGCAAGACATTTTTAGCGGATGTGCACCGTCCCAGACTTGCACGTCCTTAAGGACGTGCAAATCCTTAATCCGATTTTGCGGTGTATATAGTGACACCCTTCTCTATTCTCTGGCTTTTGTGAATAGAGGAATGCGGGATCTTTTTTCGTAGCTGGAACACCAAAAAAAAAAAAAGCAAAAAAAAAAGAAGAAAATTTCATATCCTTTTTCTTGCTGAGGTTCAAATTTTAGTTTCATTTTTCTTGAATCGTATCTCTTGAGAGATTTCAATTCCTGAGCAGGTGCAGAAACGTCCGATTTTTTAAATTTCAGGTGACATCTTCAAATCATGTACTCAAATTCGCCTTTCATTAACGATTTGATATTAATGGATTGGAATTATACCGACTTAATTTCCCCACCGATCTTATATTTTTTTATTGAAATTCATTTCCCAAATTGATGGATTTAGGCATCAATTAGCTAGGAATCGTTGGCATTTGAATTACCTACATCCGCTGAATTTGTGTCGAAAGTTTGATTTCGATTCAGGGATGGAGAAAGAGCATGTTAAGCAAAAGCTTTATGGTAGGATGAGGGTGTGGGAGTTCCCAGATCACTACATCATTGAGCCCACCGAAGGCGTCTTTGGTGACATTTTGACAGTCAGCAAAATTGATGGATCTATGAAGCTTGTTGGTTAGATTTCTCATTCCCAATTTCTTAAGAAAACATCATGTTAGATTTTGACCCTCTTGTGTCTTATTTTGCATAGACGAGCTTCCAAATTACACCTCTGTACGACCACCAAGGATTCACACAATATTCGGTGTCATTGGCATGCTCAAGCTCTTGGCAGGCAAGCTTCATCTACTCCAACTTCAGTGCCATTTATATGATTATTTCTACTTCTCGAGGTTATGATATATATATATATATATATACACACACACACACACATATAGCAGTCTGAGTCTATGTATACCTTCAGATTCCGAGAGGCTTAGTTTCTTGATAGTGTTTGCAGGTTCTTATTTATTTGTCATAACGGATCGTCAAATTGGTGGAACTTACTTGGGACATCCAATCTATAAAGTTTCGTCGATGAAGATATTACCTTGCAACCAATCTCTCAACAGTTCACCAGCAGAATATGTAAAAAATCGAGGTCCTTTATTATTTTATGAACGAAGAACTTCGTTTTAAACTCTAGCTCTCGCCTTTTGTTCTTTCCGTGACAGAAAAAGATGGAGAATGAATTTTCATCAATCTTAAAGGCTGCAAGGGCTACAACCGGTTTGTTTTTCTCGTATGACGTCAACCTCACACTAAGGTATTGTATTCCTTTGTGTTCCCTTCTAAACATTGTTCTTCTCTATGTGTGTCGTATATGTATCCAGCAATGGTTCAAGAGAAGTATATACATACACGTCTAGGGTAGAGCAAGTAATGACTTTTGACAATCCTATATTCCTGTCTTTTATGCCAATTGAAACTTAGCAAGATGAGTTGACAAACTATATACATTGGTTTTGTCCGGTAACACATTGAGTCGCCATGACTTTGACTGAAGTAGCTAAATGGATGTTTGGTGCTTGTGTTCTACAGTACTCAGCGGCTTCATGGTCTAGCAGATGAATCAAAATTACTTCCCCTTTGGAAGCAGGTGAACATAATTCGATTATGGTGAATATTGATTATATCATTTCTTCTCCTCCGAAAAAGGATATTAAATTTCAGCTCATTTTGATACCAGGCAGAACCAAGATTCATGTGGAACTATCATATGATGGAAGTGTTGATAGAAAATAAGGTTTCATTTTATCTTTCTAATGTTTTTCTATTTCATATAGGCCCTTGACATGTATGGAGTAATTTGATTATATAATTCTTGATCATTTGTATATTTTTCCTTGCAGCTTGAGCCATACTTGCTTCCTGTTGTTCAAGGAAGTATCCAATTTCATACATAACCTTGTTCAATGTTTTGATATATATAGTTGAGATGTGTTATATCAGATGGGGTTTCCACTTGCATTTTTTCCTTGACTATCATTAGGTTTTCAACATTTCCGAACAGCCAGTGGGAATGAAATTGTTGACGTCACACTTATTGCCAGGAGATGCACTAGGAGGACCGGTAAATAGTCTTTTCATGCTATGCTCAATGGCTTAGATATGAACTATATTTGGTGTTCCGTTCTTCTTTTTCTTTTTCCTTTTTCTTATTTATACTCAATTTTATCTTATACCATAAACATTCCTGTATATGCTTTTTGATTTCAGCCATTCTGCTTGTTATTGGAGTAAATTCGATCTGGCTCTTGATTCCCTCCATGTGATTATTCTACATGTTGTGTGCTTTATCTTCTTTGAATTTTAAGGGACTCGGATGTGGAGAAGAGGTGCTGATCCTGAGGGATATGTCGCTAATTTCGTTGAATCAGAGCAAATTGTAAAGTACAAAGGATTTACGGCATCACTTGTGCAGGTACTGGGAAACACTTATCTAACATAATACTAATGTGATACAAGGACATGAATGAGAAGCTGATAATTCTTGTTTAGCTATCATGCTTTTCTAAGTTTCATGACATATAGTGATTTGATTTTAACCATCAAATTTGTTTGATGAAAGAACACTTTATATTGTTATTACATTATGATTGATACTCAAATGCTTGAGAATGTTGATGATGGGTTTGGCTGCTCTTTTCAATTTGTAACTATAGGTTCGCGGGACAATGCCATTTTTGTGGGAGCAAATAGTTGATTTGACATATAAACCACCCTATGAAATCGTCAACTCGGAGGATGCAGTGAGTATTTGAAGCTCTTTTATTCCATTTTCATGTGTCATTCAACTGGAGTTTTCCATTGTGTTTAGAATTTTAATCTTTTTATTCCAGCCTCGGGTGGCTGAGAGACATTTTTCTGATCTCAAGAAACGATATGGGGCTGTTGTAGCTGTTGATCTTGTTAATACGGTATCCATTGTTCCCTTGTTCCTTGTCTAAGTTTATCATCTCTCAAACAAGATAATCTTTGATTTAGAATTGCAATCCTTAATCTTCCAAGATTTCGAACAAATGCATAGATCACAGCCTGTGACTTTCGTATTGTGGACTTTTCCAGCACGGAGCCGAGGGCCAACTGTGTGATATGTATGGTAAGGCGGTGCAACCCATTGTCGGAGATGACTTAAGGTGAACCTTCAATTCACAACCGTACGTTCTCCCTCACTTCAGTAATCCCACTTTACAACTCACGGTTTTTGGTCTCAAATTTTCTACTTTCTTAGGTTTGTGCATTTTGATTTTCACAAGATTTGTGGACACATTCATTTTGAGCGCCTTTCTATCCTATATGAAGATATCGAAGAATTTCTGTTCATGAAAGGGTATGTATGTATCTACACAGTGATTTTTCCTCCTTGAACTCAACTCACAGTATGTCTTCAACTGCAATCCACATAATGGTAATTAATTACATGTATTTTGTAGGTATTTTCTGTTGAATGAACGAGGCGAGAAAGAGGAAGAGCAACATGGAATCATTAGAACGAATTGTGTCGACTGCTTAGATCGTACCAATGTCACTCAGGTAAACTTTGCACACTCTTCACTTAGTCGTTTTTGTTAAAGAACTTTTCGCTAGTTTGAAATCAGAGAATGAGTATGCATCTTCATTGCTCGCAGAGCATGATCGGCAGGAAAATGTTGGAGCGTCAACTTCGAAGAATTGGTGTGTTTGGTGCTAGAGAAACAATTAGCTCGCGTGCAAGTTTTGATCGACCCTATAAGATCAGTGAGTAGTTCCCAATTCTTAGTGTAGAGTGAGCTCTCTTCAAAGGTTTTCGTGCCATTAACCGACCTCTTTCTTGTTAGTGTGGGCGAATCACGGGGATGATATTAGCACTCAATACTCGGGTACTCCGGCTCTAAAAGGAGACTTCGTCAGGTACTTCGTAATGATCCAGTATGCATACATACTTTGCGCGAAACCACGTACATCTAGGAATAAGGAATTGTTCCGTGAAGCCATAAAACCAACCGCGAGATATACCTACTTTACTTGCACTCAAAAGTTATTGCGACACGTACAATTGCGAGATCAACGTCACTAATGCGAAACATTTCTGTTGTCAATATACGCTATAGATTTGGAAAGAGAACAAAACAAGGTATTCTCAACGATGGTTATAATGCACTAGCTCGCTATTATCTAAACAACTTTCGTGATGGAACGAGACAGGTATACCATGTATTCCGTGTGGATCGATCTATTTGGCTTTTGACTCGTATTCTCATCATCTTGACGGAACAATGTCATTAGGATTCGATGGACTTGGTGCAAGGGCGTTACATTGTAGCTCCTAACCGAGAGATGACCCTGCAGCCTCACAGATCAGGGTTTGAGGCTATAGTTGTAAGTCTCACTCGTCAACTGTGTGATATACGCGTTATCTTCCTTGATGTCGCTAATCTTTGAGCTCATCGATGACAATGGCTTCTTTTATATTGCAGTCACTCCCGGCTGCTATGTCACTTATGACGGTTGGATTTGTGTTTGCAGTGAGGTCACTTAAAGAAGGTACATTTTTTATCTTTAGACTCATCTGTGGTTGTATCAATGGTAGTAACTTGCAGAGGCTTTCAATCCATTTTCTAATATATCCGAATTATAATATACGAAATCGACAGCTCGGTACGATATGTGGCAACTACTCTTCTCATTGATATGGAGCAGCATAAGCGTGGCGATATCGGCGTACCTGGGTGCCAATGGCAGAATGTTCTGCAATCGTCCTTGTCTTTTGAAGCCTCGATCCTGATCGATCTCTCATCGACTACCGGAATTGAAGCCTTCTTCCAACATTCCACATAATTTCTACTACTTCCGCATAAATACTGAGTTTTTTTAACTTTATTTTTTTGGAATGAAATTAGGATAATTTCACTTATTATTAATTAGTATAAAATTATCTAAAAAATAATAATATTTTATGTAATTTTTAGTTTTATGAAGAAAAAAAACATATCAAAAACTATTTTGAGACGGATAGCGTATTTAATTGGGGAAGAATAATTTATGTGCCTTGAAGATATGTTGTATTCTACAGTTAATTTAATTGATTATGTTATTATATTATTATTAAAGTAATAATAAATTAGATTAAAGGTTGTTAAATATTTTCTTTGTATCTTGGGTCGTATACTACCCTTATTTAATAATGTGTGTGGCAATAGACTTTTGGAGTAGTCGAGTTATGGTAGAGTTGTAAAAATGTCTCAAATGCTCAAATAATTTTAAACGATTTAAATTTAAAATTTAAGACAATGACCCGAATTTTCATATTTAAGGTACTAGCTAGTTTTTTCTCCACTCAATAATTCTATAAAAGCATCCTATATTTTATAGATGGCTAATTATATGTTTAAATTAATTTAAGTTCATTTTCAGTATCCGAAATAAAGGGTAAACAATAATATATATATTTATTGAATAATCTATATTTTTTTATTTTTTTTTAAATTTGTAAATTAGGAATATAGTATATATACATACTCATAAAATAAACTCTTATTCATATATTGTATGTTTAAAATTTGTCATTTTCTATGATTAAATTAGTAATTCTCGGAAAAAAAACATAGACATATGTGTTTACTTATATGTACATAAATGATCCATCTTAGACACTTGTGCTAAACATCCTTTAAAATATTCATTAAATCTAAATGCATAATTGTCAAGGAATTATTAATTACAAAATGCTATCAACCATAAATTCATATTTAATGTACTATTCAAGCCAGATAGCTTAAATGTGTAACATCAATATTAAAATAAATTATTAATTTTTTAAAAGCTATGAAGGTGTTTGATAAACCTACTTACCTACCTACTAGAATAATGCATAAATTTAAATACAGTGATGAAAGAGAAAATATATTTTCAAAATATTAAAAGCATAGCTCTCAATTTATCAAGTTAAGAAAAGAGAAATAATATCTCAATTTTAGAATCTTCAAAACTATAGAAACATGAAAATTAAAAGTTCTAAAAAGTTTTTAATTACCGGGGTCTAAATGGTCAAGATTTATCAAGTTAAGTGAATCATAAGTAGTTTAGTTTCATTTTTATTTTGTGTAAAAAGAAGTAACTTTTATATTTGGTCGAAAATTAAACTAAAATTATTTTAAAATAAAAATTATTTTAAAATAAAAATGAGGCCTAAAATTATTTTAACAACGTTAATGTATGGTAGAATAGTCTAACATAATTAACACATGAGATTTGGTTAATAGTTTCAAGGGAAATTATGTTTGGTACCCCTGAGGTTTTGACAATTTCGCTTGGTGTCCCAATGTTTTATTATGTTCAGATGGTGCCCCTGAATTTTGTCAAAAGTCTGTCTTATGCCCAAAACTCATATATTTCACTTTTTTTAAATGAAAAAACGACCCATCATTTTTCTTTATTTCACAAGACCTCCTTTATTTTTAACAATGAATAAAATTACCTATTATTTAACTAAATCCAACATAAAAGTAAAAAAAAAACCTTATATATTTTTTTCAATAAAATCACACATAATTTCCAAAATTTTAGCAATAACCCATTCATTGTTACAAAAACTTTAATATTTTTAATATTTTGCAAAAAAAAAAAAATTATCTCATTATTTGTCAAACATTGTACATCATACATAACATACCACGGGTGGTATTACCACCCATTATTTATGAAAACTTTTCATCAATCCACCCTCACATTTTTCATAAATAATGGGTGGTGGATTGATGCAAAGTTTTCATAAATAATGGGTACCACCCATTGTTTATGAAAACTTTGCATCAATCCACCCTCACATTTTTTTGAAAAAAAAAGTTGACCTCTAAATTACAAAAAGACAAAAAAAATCATAAAACCATACTTTGGATTAAAAGAAATCTCCTTTATTTTAAGTGAGTATTGGGTAAAAAAAAAACCACCCTCTTATTCATCAATCCACCCTTTATTTTTTACATTACCTTTTCTTTTTCAATAAAATTCTAATCGAGTATTGGATTAGATTGATCAATTAGGATGGTTCATGGTGGGTCAACTCGGTCCGATCCGACATTTTCGGGTCAAGTCAAACCCGAAGGCTGATTTTAAAAGAAAATGATAATTATAATGTATTTCTTTGTTATATAATGAACTATTGTGGCTAAATATTAAATTGGAAAAAAAAATTCGGATTTACAGATCGACCCGAAAAAAAAATACTACCAAAATATTGCACCACCATATGATCAACCTCATTTACAATTGTTCAAATTTAGTGAATTACGGGTTAAATATTATTTTGGAAAATAACGAGTGTTTTTATTTTAATTTTTTCAAAGTATGGAAATTAATATGTCTTTTGTATAATTTTAAAAACCGTAATGATTTTGTTTAAAAATTTCTGGAAGAAGGGTGATTTTGTGATAAAAGTTTTGAAAATAATATGTGATTTTGTTAAATTTAAGAAATAAAGGTGAGTTTTTCAATTTTATCTTGAATTTAGTTAAATAATAGGTAATTTTATTCATTGTTAGAAGTACAAGAGGTTTTGTGAAATAAGGAAAAATAATGGGTCTTTTTATTCATTTAAAAAAGTGAAAATATGAGTTTTGGGCATGAGACGGACTTTTGACAAAACTCAGGGGTACCATCCGGACAAAATAAAACCTTGGGACACCAAGCGGAATTGTCAATTTGTATAGTTTCAAAGAGATCGATTTGGTGAAAATAAAAAGATTAGTAAAAACCGATTAAATAAATTGTTTGTTTATTTTATATTTTTATCTAAATTATGTAGTTTCGGATATTTTGTTATATATGTAAATTTGTATAATTATGTTTATGTAAATTTGTATAATTAATTAAATTTTATATATTTGATTTTAGAAAGAATCAATTGAGAGTGTTTTTTTAGCACGGGGTGAAGAATATGATGCATAAATAACTATTTGTGTATTATTTTTTTAGATATGAGACTTTTTAGCTGGGGCCTGAAGAATTCAGGCTAAAAGTAGTGCTTTTTTTTAATTCCCATAAATAACTTAGCAACGACAGTGTGCCGTCGCTTTACCGTGGCTATCATCTAGCAACGGCTGTAGCAGTTGCTGGTTTCTTTTTGCCACAACATTTTTCACCACACCTTGTTTCCCATGGCTAAGGTCATTGGTAATAGCCTTTGGCCACAATAGATAGACTTTTAGCCACGGAAAACAACCGTTAAATTTTTTTTAATGGAAGTGATCTTTACCCATTAATGAAGACTTGAAGCTCGACCCTTGCGCCAACCGAAGACAACAAACCCCTCCTCGCAACCCTCTAGAGTTGATTCGCCTAGACACCGGCCAATTTGCCCGGACAACAGACCCTCACATTGCCTAGCCTCGCCTTATATCATTTCATACTACATTAACCAATGAGATTAATTCAAAAAAAAATTTTAATAAAATTAATATTAACTATGCAATATTATTTCATTCTATATTAATTACACAATATCATTTTTTTAAAGAGAAAATTTACGCCAAAGGCGCAAATTTTTGGCCAAATTAGAAACCTATACACGTTTTGGTTAAAATTAGGAAAGTATACTTCCCCAATTAATCCCTAATACCTAATCCCCGTACCACTTCTGCCTCTCTGGTTCATCTTCCTCTCCCGCTCTGATCGCTCGTCCCTCAGATCGTTCCTCCTCCCCTCCTCCGATCTCTGTCTTCCTCCTGCGCTCTTCCCTCAGATCACTCAGATCTATGTCTTCCTCCCGGTGGCGATGTGAAGTGCGGACTATCAGATTCCACATCCTTTTCCATTGGAGATCGGATCTGTGAGCGTGTTTTTGTGCTCAGAATGCTCAACGGTTAACGGAGGAGCGAAGATTGACAGCCTGCAAGTAATCGAGAAAACACCGAGCGGGGCTTGTGTCCCCGGAGATAACTCCGACGCTCAAGTCAGTACGTTGAATGTATACTCTGTGTGAGAGGGTGAAAATTGCTTATCTTACTCATGCTCTGCGTTCCTCTTTTATAATTAGATTTTTCTAAGTTGATTAACCCCGTCCCTCTTATCAGATTGTTGGGATCTTTTTGATATCTCCTTGATTTCCTCTTATCTTTGTGTTGAACTTCGGCTTCGGTTAGTTAGTTCGTTTAATGGGCCTATCATATGTCGAGATCTTTATCCTTTACTAAATTCCCACACAATAGCCCCTCGGATTCGCTCAGCGCGTGCCGATGGTGAGGAAATTAGAAGTGTCGGACAACTAGTATGCGCGTAATGCGCTTTTGCAAATCTTACTGTTGACTCCATGCTCTCGAAGGGCTTCTATCGATCGTAATTGAGGGATTCGCTATGGCCTATGAAGGGCTTTCCTTTGGTCCTAATTGACTAAATCCACATGGCCTAAGAAGGGCTTCTTTCTAGTCTTAAGTGACTGACTCATTCAGGGTCGAGGAGAGGCAGATGTATGGCCTGCAATGGAGCGCTCCACCACGTCGAGGCGAGGCCGCCAATCACCCTTCTTGGGGTGCTGAAGGGGCCTTCAGCGGCTTGCACTAACGTGGCCGATCAGGGGCTGCTGTTGGTCCTCACTAACGAGCTTACAATGGCATGTCAGGGGTGGATAATTGGCCTGGATTGGCTCCCGCTTTTGAGGCCGCTAAGGGGCTAACTTGGGCGTGTATATTGCAAAGTTTGCTACAACCTGGGTAGGGCCATCAGTGGCTGTAATCCTATAAAAATGAAAGCATGAGTTTCAATAAAAAAATTCATTCATAAGAGCAACGAGGCCTCGTTAAAACCTTAACCGCGGGAAAACCTCATGGGAAAAACCACACGGTAAGAAAAAAGAGTGCCCCTTATTCGAGTCTTAGCATGAAAGAAAACAAGTCTGATTCAGTAACATAGGCTAAACATAAAAACGCTTTAAATTCGCCACATTACAGGTCCATGGCAGCACGTTTCCGTTGGCGTCCTCCAGTTTGTATGAGCCGTTAGCGAGCTCGGAGGTGACTCGGTACAGGCCCTCCCAGTTCGGTCCGAGTTTTCATGCCGCTGGATCTCTAGAGCTCCCGAGTACTTTCCTCAAGACATAATCTCCGGCCTTGAAGTTCTCCATTATGAAGTCGAGATTCACTTGAAGGGCTGCGTTGTTTCCTCCCTGCTCAAGGGCTGTGGTACGGATTGTGGGCATACCGACTTCCAACGGGATGATTGCCTCTGTTCCATATGCCAGCGCAAAAGGGGACTCGCCGGTTGATCGTCGGGGCGTGGTGCGATAAGCCCATAGTACCGCCGGCAATTCCTCTACCCAGATTCCTTTGGAGGCATCGAGACGTTTCTTCAATCCATCTATGATTTCCTTGTTGGTGGCCTCTGTCTGTCCGTTAGCCTGCGGATAAGCCACGGAAGAGTAAAAATTCTTAATTCGATAAGTGACGCAAAAAGATTGGAAGGCCGAACTATTGAATTGAGTCCCGTTGTCGGAGATCAACGCATAGGGGATCGAGTTATTATATTTTCCCACACAAATTTCTTGGTATCGACGTCTCGGATCCCAGTGAGCGCCTTTGCTTCCACCCATTTGGTAAAATAATTAGTGGTCGTGATAACGAACCGCTTGTTTCCCGGAGCCTTCGGAAACGGACCGATCAAGTCCAAGCCCCATTGGGCGAACGGCCAAGGGCTAGTGATAGGGTGTAAGTCGCCGGCAGGTTGATGAATGAGATTGGCGAAACGTTGACATTTTTTGCATTTTCTTGCATAACACTCGGCGTCTTTTTGCATCTAGGGCCACCAGTAGCCTTGCGTGATTGCTCTAAAGGCTAGCGATACAAAATCTTTGTTGGTGAAAGCCGCACACGCCCTCATGTATCTCGAAGAGTAAGTTCTGCACAATACTTGGTTGCACACACCGTAGATATGGCCCGGTAAAGGATTTCCGATACAAAATCTTTGTTGGTGAAAGCCAGAATCGGGCTGCCTGTAACCTTACCCTTCTCGCCTCCTTTCTGTCCTCGGGTAATGAGTCCTTGTCAAGATAGGAGATGATGGCATCCATCCAGCTAGGACCAAGCTCGGCGCACTCGACTTCAATCGGGGCGATGCTAGGCGAGCTGGTTGTTTCGATATTTACGGTGCACTCATCCTTGCCGATATAAGCTGCTGCGAGGGCTGCTAGAGCATCAGCCTCCCCATTTTGCTCCCTTGGTATTTGCTTTACCTCCCATTTATAAAAATATGAGAGTAGCCTCCTTGCTTCGTGTAGGTAAGCCATCATTCGATCGGTTCTCGCCTCGTAACCACCGTTAATTTGACTCACAACAAGCTGGGAATCAGATGTCACAACGATGCTTGATGCCCCATTTCTTGTGCAGCCCTTAGCCCCAGTATTAAGGATTCGTACTCGGCTTCGTTATTGGTCGTCGCGAAGCCTAGTCGAACTGCGGTGCGTATGGTCTCTCCGGTCGGAGCTTTGAGTACTAATCCAGCACTAGATCCATGTTGCGAGCTAGAGCCATCAACCCTCCGCTGCCATGCCGCATGCTCAGCCGTGTGCATCTGGGCTGGTTGCAATTCTGTGTCCGCTGCGGGCTGCTGTCCGAACTCCGCCACAAAATCAGCGAGGACTTGGGCCTTAATTGCGGCTCTGGGCATGAACTTGATGTCATATTGGCCTAGTTCCACGGCCCATCGGGCAACCCGTCCGGATAGTTCGGAGCTTGATAGGAGCACTCTCAATGGATGGGAGGTCACCACGGTGATCTGATGCGTTTGGAAATAATGGTTTAGCTTTCTCGCGGACACTACTAGTGACAGTAGCAATTTCTCCAATGGCGTATATCGGGTCTCGGCGTCTAAGAGGGTTTTGCTCACATAGTAGACAAGCTTCTGCCCTTCATTCACATCCTCCCTGACTAAGACGGCGCTCACTGCGCGCTCCGAGACGGCGAGATAAATGCTTAGTTCCTCTCCGACGCTGGGTGTGGCCAACACCGGGGGCTTCTGTAAGTAGCGTTTTAGTTCGGTGAGGGAATGCTCGCACTCCTCGCTCCATCGGAAATCCTTTCCAGCCCTTAGCAATTTGAAGAATCGGACACACTTGTCCGACGATCGGCTAATGAATCGACTTAACGCAGCCTCCATTCCAGCTAATTTTTGGACTTCCTTTACGTTCGTTGGGCTGCCGATCTCCTGCAATGCTTTAATTTAAGATGGATCTGCCTCAATTCCTCTTAGTGTCACCAAATGTCCGAGGAATTTCCCTGAGCTAACACCGAAGGCGCATTTGGTTGCATTGAAGCGCAGCCCCACACCTCTAGCTCGGTTGAACACGTCTTGGAGGTCGCGAAGGTGGTCCGCTTTCCATTCACTTTTTACGACCATATCATCGATGTAAACCTCGACCTTGTGCCCCAACAGATCGCCGAATAGGTTCACGACCGTTCTTGGGAAGGTTGCTCCTGCGTTCTTAAGGCGGAATGGCATAACCTTATAACAAAAAATTCCCCTGGGCATGATAAACGCCGTCTTTTCCTGGTCGTCCTCCGCTAGGGGGATTTGATGATACCCTTGATATGCATCCAAGAAGCTCATGCGTTCATGTCCTGCTGTAGAGTCCACTAGTTGATCGATCTTAGGAAGGGGGAACATGTCTTTGGGGCAAGCTTTGTTTAAGTCTGTGAAGTCCACGCATACCCGCCAGTCTCCGTTCTTCTTTTTCACAACCACGGTGTTAGCTAACCAAATGGGATATTGAACCTCTCGAATAGCTCCGACATCCTAGAGCTTGTCGCGTGTTGAGCGGACGAGCGCCGGGCTCTTTGTGCGATGGGCCTGGCGCTCTCGCGGACGTTGAGCTTGTGGCAGGCGACGCTAGGGTGGAGCCCGGGCATCTCATAGGGATTCCAAGCGAAGACGTCTCTATTTTGTTGCAAGAGGCTCACCAAAGCCTCTCTTTCCGAACCTGTTAAGCTTTCACCAATAAGAAAATGCTTGTCGGGTTCAAGTATGCTTACCGCTATTTCGTCTAAGGCTTCGATTGACTTGGCTCCGAGCTGAGCTCCAATTTCGTCTAAGGCTTGAGGCGCCGGCTGCGCCATATATACTCCAGCTTTGACGCCTCCGACCTTCAAGCATTGGCGGGCACGGACTCGGACGACCTTGCCTTCGTGAGGGAACATGACTAGTTGATGAAGAGTAGAGTGCACAACCCCTATAGCATGCAGCCAAGGGCGACCCATGATGGCGTTGTAGGACGATGGCGCTGTGATTACGAGGAACTCAATGTCAACCGCCTTGCCTCCTAGCTGAACCTTTTCGCGTAGCATGCGGACAGGCCAAACCGGCAATGCGCCCAATCCTACCAGCTGCGTTGAAACCGGAATCAAATCCTTCCTGCTTCTCCCCAAGCTTTCAAAATTCCTAAAGAACATAATATCCAATGCGCTACCCGAGTCGACTAGGACCCAACGGATGTCAAAGTCTCCAATGCCAACAGTGAGCACCAAAGGATCATTGTGTTGGTGCTGCACCATGTCGAGGTCCTCCTCGGTGAACTCCATATGTACTCCCGAAGGGAGCCTAGCTCGTTTCTGGTCGCCGCCTGACGCCGAGAAGACTTCAAGGGAGTGGCATTTCTTTCGGTACTCATTGCGAGCATCTACGCTTCCCCAGAATCTGGTTTCGACCTCATGTATCACCTTCCGCTGAACCTCTTCACCTTCGACAGACATCTCATCAGCCTCCGACTTTCCTTGTTGTTGATTGGTCGGCTCGGCATCCTCATTGATGAATTCTTTCAAGAAGCCGCGCGAGACCAAGTACTCTAGATACTGTTTGAGCGTCCGACACTCTTCCGTTAGGTGACCCTTGTCGCGATGAAAGGAGCAGAACTTACTATTGTCTCGATCAACTGCGTCGCCCCGCATCCGATTGGGCCGTTTGAAAAATGGCTTGTCCTTTATTTGAATAAGAATTATGTAAATGGGAATCCTAAAAACAGTGGTGATGGCCATGTATGCCGATGCGCTTGTTCCTACTGTGAGGAGCCCCTTTTCTCTTGCCGGGAGCTTTTCGACATGGCCCTTCTCCCTGCGTGGCTCACGGGTGGCCGGTCTTCGAGCGGGAGAAGGTGATTTGCCGTCGCGATGACTTCCCTTGTCGTCCTCCAACTTGGTGTACTGCCGAATCCTCCCCTGGAGTTCTGACATGCCGGAAGGCGTCCTTAGTGTTAGGCTCTCCCTTAACCGGATCTCCGTTGGTAATGTTAGTCTGAAAGCCGAAACTGCGACCTTCTCGTCACACTCCTCAATATTCGCGTAGCATTCCATGAACAGTGAGGCGAAGTGCTTGAGGGCTTCTCCCCGACGGGGTCGGAGGCCGAACAAAGAATCCATAGATGTAGGATCCTGACTGTTGGCGATGTACCTTGCCACGAAATTCCTTGCCCATTGCCGCCATGACGAGATTGAATCAGCCGGGAGGGCGTGGAACCACTTGGAAGCTGATTTGCCCAAACTAGATCGGAATAGCTTGCACATCATCCCACCATTCTCTGTCCATAGAGCCATTTTATGTGTATATAAGGCAACATGGTTGATCGGATCGGACTTCCCGTCATATAATTCGAAGATTGGAGCAGTGAACTTATCTGGGGGTCTCTGTCGCCGTATATCGCGAGTGAATGGCGTGGAGGTTATCTGGCTCAATTTGAACTCTGCTTGCTCCTGCACCGTGACTAAGGATTCACCTTGATTTGAGAAAAGCTTGAACAACCTCTCTTCTGCCCTGGAAAGTCGGTCTCGGCGGCCATTAATGCCGGCGGGGTGTCGGTCGCCTGAAGCCTCGCGACGCTGCCGGACATCACGATCAGGGGTCCTATTAGGGGCGGCCCTCTTCCCTCTTTGCGACCTGTACTCACGGGAATCAGATCGGCGACGTCGATGTCGGGGCGACCTTCTTTGCTCCTAGCGGGTACGCCTCGTGTTTCTAGGGAAGAAGGAGGCGGTGCTATCTTTATGACGCTGGGGCGAGCGCGAGAAGCTCTCTGCGTGCAGCTGATCCTCCCTCGTCTGGTGAACCTCATAGCGGTCGGAGTGGAATTCGCTATGAACACGTTCATGACCCCGAGATTCCTCTCCTGCCGTCGCCCAGTCCTGCGAAGTGAACTCGATGGCACTTGCGAGTCTGGTCTCGCGAGCCTTTACTGGGCGCTTGCCCAATGACTTCTCCTGCCGCTCGCATTGCTTCCGGAGCGCTGCAACCTCATCCTAGGCAGCCCGTAGTTGTCGGCTCCTTTCTTCCAGTCCTTCCTTGAGCTCTGCCTCGCGAGTGAATTCGTCTCGCTGGTGCTCATTCGGGACCTCCGACTCCACCATGTGTATTTGAATGTACTTTTCCCACAGACGACGCCAAATTGTGAGCGTGTTTTTGTGCTCAGAATGATGAACGGTTAATGGAGGAGCGGAGATTGACAGTCTGCAAGTAATCGAGAAAACACCGAGCGGGGCTTGTGTCCCCGGAGATAACTCCGACGCTCAAGTCAGTACGTTGAATGTATACTCTATGTGAGAGGGTGAAAATTGCTTACCTTACTCATGCCCTGCGTTCCTCTTTTATAATTAGATTTTTCTAAGTTGATGAACCCCGTCTCTCTTATCAGATTGTTGGGATCTTTTTTATATCTCCTTGATTTCCTCTTATCTTTGTGCTGAACTTCGGCTTCGGTTAGTTAGTTCATTTAATGGGCCTATCATATGCCGAGGTCTTTATCCTTTACTAAATTCCCACACAGGATCGAAGGCTTGTCCGATGGATCTGAGCACCGGCGGCCAAGACGATGCCACACTCCGGTGCCGACGAGGACTGAGCGCTCTTGATTTCGCAAGGCTGACAGAACGACGGCACACTCCGGCCTAGAAGATCGAATGGAGTATTGATTCTCGGACGGCTATGGAGGAGTAGATCCGGAGAGGGATCCGAACCTAGCCTTGGCTCAGGAATCGCGAATGGAATCGATGCTCGGCGTTCGTCTGTTCTCGTTATCGTCTCCCTCCCCACCACTAGCTCTTCCGGCGATTCCCCTCCCGCGCACGATCTCACCTCCATCGTCCACACCTCGATGTACAGGTACTTCACTAATGTTCGATCTCAGCTTTCAATTGCTCAGTTGCGATTATGATTGTTTGTGCTGTCATGATTAAGAACTTGTTGGAATTTTAGTTGGAATTGAGAACTTGTATAGTAATTTAGACTGATTAGTGTCTTGAATTTTGTGTTTTACTTTGTGCTCAGTTCGACTTGATTCCTTGGTGTGTTCATTTTATACGGGAGCTTGATATCAAGTTATTTGTGCTGTCATGATTAGTAGAAGATGTGGTTTTTTTAATCGAGTCAGCGCATTAATTAGGAAGATCTTAGAAAGTGGTTTGTTAATCGAGCTTGATATCAAGTTACTTGATTCCTTAATGTATTTTCTAATTATTTGTATTTTTAATTGTTGATTTTATTTAATTATGATGAACTGAGAGACAACAGTGATGAACTGTAGCTTCGGTGTGCAATGAGATGGTACTGATTGAGCTCTTCAAGGGACTATATGAGATAGATTGAGATGGAGAGACGTGTGTCTATTATATATATATATATATATATATATATATATATATATATATATATATATATATATATATATATATATATATATATATATATATATATATATATATATATATATATATATATACTAGTGTTATACCCGCGCCATGACGCGGATGCGATGGAAAAAAAAGAATATAAAATCTTTGTTATAAGGAATGACCAAATACAATAAAAACAAATGTTTGGAAAGTCTAAAAAAACAACATTGATATTGAACGACATAGGTGTTTTGAAAATGCACAGATCGAGGCGATGTAGGCTTCGTTCATGCAAATCCTGGAGAAAAAAAATATTGATGAATACAAAGGGATGAATTTGTATGATAGAGATCATTTATAGGTTAATAATAAATTATATACAAACGAAAATGTAAATATAAAAAGGTGATTAATGAACCAAAATGTGTAACTTACGTAAGGAAGATAAATCAGTTATAATTTAGGATGAAACCAGATGTTACCCCAACTAAAAGAGAAGGTCATCAACCTGAGTAATGAAAGGAATGAGACCAACATCAATATAAGATTTAAAAACAATAAAGCATATTATGAAACATGTTAGCAAATGTACCTGCTACGATAAAGCTTCCAAGACTTCTTTGTACACCACATTAGTTGTAGTGTTCAGTAGATGACCGTCCTTATCACAAGATAGAATTTTCAAGCCGGCTTTGCTTGTAACCCTCGAGACAGCAACATACAACTGACCATGACAGAAGACAGGCCTCCTAAGGTACAACCCTACGCGTGAAAGAGATTGCCCTTGACTTTTATTAATGGTCATGGCAAAACAAACTGACACTGGGAATTGTCGTCTCTGAAACATGAACGGTAAAGATGCCGTTTGCGAAGGACACATGACCATACGTGGGATGAAGACCTGGTCGCCAACATTTCTACCTGCCATAACCTTGGCCTCAATCACGTGGTTACACAACCGTGTGACTATCAATCTCGTTCCATTGCATAAGCCGGCAGATTGGTCTATGTTCCTCATCAGCATAATCGGAACACCAACCTTCAACCGTAGGACATGATTCGGTATACCCGAAGCTTTGATGGTATTAAAAAAATCAGTGGAATATAGCGGTTGGCCAGAACTTATAAATCCATCCGTTTTCAAGACACTATCAGAACTAAGGTATACCTTAGCCTCTCCTGGAATAGTAGCGAGTATGAAGTCATTGACCTCATCCACAAATTCATGGGTGGGAGAAAGAATGGCTCTTTCTTGAAAATAACTCAGTTGAGAAAAATGTTGCATCAAAGAGGGATAAGTAGATTCAACAATTGCAGCAACGGGATCACCTGTGTAGGTAAGCAACAGATCAGGAGGTATCTCGATGGTACATTCACCAGCATTATGTTCTCCCACTGAACCATCACCCACTTTCAAAATCCATTCTGAGAACTCCCGCAGTTCTTGCAAATTTGAACTTGAAGAATCACCTGACAGCCTCATATTTCGGTTCAGGGTCAGCACCTTGCAGGACTTCCATAAATATGAAGAATGAATCGATGCTGAAAGGATATCATGTTTAGTCCCTCTAGGAATAACAGGCAATATCTGACGGAAATCACCACCCAGAACAACCACCTTTCCCCCAAAGGGTTGAGATGAGCTAAGAGGATTGGAGAACTTAAGAACATCTCTTAAGCTCCGATCCAATGCTTCAAAACAGAACCTATGCATAAGAGGCGCTTCATCCCAAATAATCAATCGTGCCTTGCATATAAGCTCAGACAATGCCGTACCTGGCTTAATGTGGCAAGTAGAATGAGACTGAATGTCTATAGGAATGGCAAATCGAGAATGGGTTGTTCTGCCTCCTGGGATAAGAAGAGAAGCAATACCACTCGAAGCAACAGTTAGAACAATGCCACCTGTAGAACGTATACCAGCCGAAAGAGCTCTCCATATAAATGTTTTGCCTGTTCCACCATACCCAGAGAGAAAGAAGAGCCCTCCTACATCATGAGAGATAGCACTGATGATCTCATCATAAACTCCACGCTGCTCATCAGTGAATTTAGAGAGCAGACTGCTATGCTCTAGAGCCAACGTTGCTCTATCATAGTTAAGCTCATCTTGAATGAGCTTGTTAGAGCCCTCTGTGATAAGGATATCATTTGGAAGAGGCATTGGAGGGTGAGCTCTAAGAGAACTACCATTACACTGCAAGGATTTCTCAATTTCTGCAAGAGCATAGTTTCTTAGCTGTTCTTCACTTAACTGCAAATCTAAAAAGATAAAGAGTTAAGGACAGAAATTATTAATCAACGTTCGTCGGTTTAAAGTTATAGCAACTGATATTCAATTTTCAGTTGTAGCAATATGTGAGAACTACTAAGTGTTAGCAATATGAAATTCAATTTGTAATCATCACCATTTATACATTGAGCAATATATAAATTCAACATGTTGTAAATTAAGTGTGAATATCAGTAAAATCAGCTCTAAGTAAATTTACAAATAAGTGAGTTGAGCCACTTTGAATTGCAGCAATCTTAAATTCAGCAATTTGTAGTTTGAAGATGAAGAAAGGAAATGAAACCGAATGCGCAATTTGTAGTTTGAATATTCTAAAGTCACTTAATATATGGATTAAGTTATATTATTTATGCAACCACCTGCATCCGCCTATAATTACAATCAATTAAAAGAAAACTAATTTATCAATTAGAAGACGAACAAAGTGATAAGTTCATTTAGCTAAGACAAAAGATAACATGAAACCTACATGGTCGATCAATAAGGCTATTTTGGTTCGCTCTTTAAAGGCACCTTAACTCATCATCATGCAAATGAATAACTTTTAACTGTAGGTTATAAATCAGCCTACAACTTAGACATCCAATTCCAAATCCATAATCGTTATTATTGATTTGAAAAAAAAATAAAAGGAGAGAACGTCCAACGCAAAGACCAGTTATCAACCAATAAAAAACCAATTAATTAAATCCAAGGGAAAAGAAATCCAATCTCGCAATTAAAATCAAATCAATGAAGATCAAAGGCCAAAGATTTAAGTTAATATTAAGGTAAATTGATTGAGGAATATATAAATTCATCATTTAGTAATTGACAAATATGTAAATTCACATACCTTTCATCCGTAGCAATTTCCTTTGACGGTGAAGAATATCATCTGTCAAGAGACGCCATGTTTTTTCCTAAATGAATTCTGGCCTGGCCAAAGTACCAGTTAACAACAACATGGCAAAAAGTCTCCGCAAGTAGGATGGATGAGCTGAAAAGCTGGCTTCTTCGATGGCATGTATGTATTCCTTTTCATCGTCTAGTAAACCCCATGCATAACATGCCTCTTTGAAAGAAGGTTATAATACTCCGTCTTTTGTTCGAATATCCTCATAGCTTTTAGGACCTCGAACTTGATTTAATAAGATGCGTAGATAGTAAAGCTCTTTGGCGGCATGAGTGACATGGAACATCCTTCCAATGGCAAAACCACGTTGTCTAGGAGTCCATTCATGCTGCTGTGGTTTCCAGACAAACTCATTAGGGAACTCGGCATAAGTTAACTTTCTAGCATGCGCATACTTCTTGTTACATTCCATCCAAGCCAAAAACATGGTAGGTTTATCTGCAACTTTCTTGACCACAGATTTTATCGGTTGAGCATCACGAAATACAACATTCTGCTGATCCTTTAGATGGAAATTCAGTCTCTCAACAGAGGGTACCCTATAGTGGATAGGAAACTCGAAAATGCGCCAAAGTGCTTCAATTGGAGAGAGATATCTGAAAAAAAAAAGGAAGTGGTTTATAATGGGATAGTGTCAAACTAAATGTAGAAGTGGATTAAAAGAACAATCGAACTAATTGTATAATGGGATAGTGTCAAACTAAATGAGTGATTACAAATGAAACACAGAGATGTATATATCATCCGTTCTAAATAATCTATCAACATTTATAAATTATTAATCATCATAGACGTACATACAAAATGTATAAGCTTGAAAATAAAATAAAATTATAAGGTAGTATTTAGAGAGGGGATGGACGAAAATAGCATATAAAAAGTTAACCACCGGTAATATAAAAGTGGCGTGATAAATTAATCAAAAAGAAAAATATTACCTCGCATCGGTGAATTTTTTTATTTCATCAACATCTTGTCCTTCTTGGTCATCATTAGAAATAGTGGCCATGATTCGATCATCTCCCTTACTTATGTATTTGAACAAATATTTTATTGACCTTGTCTGGTTGCACCATTCAACGTTTATGTGTGCTTGATATTTGAGCAGGAGATATGGATTGTAGGGAACCACAAATCTACTGTCAAACTCGTGCTGGCCCTTCTCAACCGTGAAACCGGTGCTCGATCTCTTGTATAAGGCATATCCAT
Source organism: Persicaria tinctoria (assembly GCA_037127255.1). Lineage (NCBI taxonomy): Eukaryota > Viridiplantae > Streptophyta > Magnoliopsida > Caryophyllales > Polygonaceae > Persicaria > Persicaria tinctoria. The sequence continues at coordinate 66,475,074 of JBANSL010000002.1, read as the reverse complement.
CATCATCAAATGTGGTTTTTTCAACATACCCTTTGGGAAAAAATTTGGAGCAAGACCCTTGCTGCATGCATGCGGCATTGGTCTTGGCTTGACCGCATGGGCCATGAATCATAAAACTCTTCACTGCGGCATACAAAGCTGGCTGGTGGTTCGGAACTGGAATTTCTGCAGAGATGACTCTATCAATGTCATCTGCGGTAGAGAGCTTGTCCGCTTTCTTCAGCCACATAACAATATGAGCATGGGGCAATCCACGTTTTTGAAACTCTATAGTATATACAACTGCAGAAATATATAAATTCAGTTCAGCAAGCTGAAATTGATTGAGAAATATACAAATTCATCAGTTTATAAATTCAATTAAGACAGGCGAAAATCAAATCCATGATTAAAAAAAACCACTAAATAAAATGGGATATAAAAAACAAAAAAAAGCACAAAATCAAACAACAGCTGTATGCTGCAGCTGCAACAACAAGACTGCAACAACAGCTCATACAACACAGAATCGAGAAAATAAATAAATTTGGTTGAAAAAAAAATTATAACTAAAACAGCAGGTGCAAACAGTTCAATACTTCGAATAGATGCAAAAAAGAATAAAAATCATATCCAAAATAAACAACAACAACAACAAATCCGGACAACCAAGTAGTCAACAGATGCAATAGGTTCGAGATTTTGAGGTTTCGAACAGATTAAAACAACAGCAGATTCAAGACAGAATCAAGACAGTTTCAAGGTGTCGAGATTTTGAGCAAAATCAAACAACAACAAGAACACCCAACAGATTCTGGTATACCAACACCAGCTTCCAAGTGCGAACAGATTCCAGTTATTGAAGAGATGAAACATAGTTGAAAGCACAAGACAATAAATCTGAGTTCAGCAATAAGTAGGTTGAAGAGATGTAAACAAAGATTGCAAAGTTAAAGTCATTCCCTGCTGATGGATAGTTTAAATACAAAATGAACTTTAAAAATGGTAGACTAATCAACTAGGAGAGAGGAACACATACTTGCTTGGCATTCGCCGAAGATATTATTGCATCTCAAGTCCTTAATGAGTTCATGTAGTTTGATACTGAAGAGTCTGCATGAGAAATCAAATATTTCCTCGGTTCGAACACCAAGACGTTCAGATAAACGGACAATTTCCGGCCACATTGAATTGCAAGTGAAGGTAATGAACAAATCCGGATGGCCAAAAAACTTGCAAAGTGCCATGGCATCTTGATAGTTTTGCATCATATACCTAGGTCCGCCGGTAAAGGACGACGGCAGAAGAATACGCTTGCCAGCAGAAGCAAGTGCATTGTTTCCACAGTCAGGTTCATATAAGTATCGGAACGTAAATCATCCTGATGAAATCGAAAGTATAAGAGACGGGATGACTCAATCATAGTGTAAGCATCGACCACTAACTGCTGAAACAACTTCTGAGCGAATAAATAAAGTGCCTGCTCCGTGAGCCGGTGTTGGAATCTGTAAGCAAAAAACTCCCTCAGAGTTAACTTAGTTCTCTTGCTGGTGCCATCGTCATCACGATGCTCAATCTCAATTGTGTAACCATCTTCAGCATACGGAAATAGCAAAGGATATTGCATAGCAAGATAAGAAGGATGTAGCTCAGTTATACGTTGCAGTTGACCAGTTTGTGTCTCAATAACAATGTCTCTTCCACCATTTTCAGAATCGGCGTCATCAAAAATAATAGCTGCAACATCTGATGTAGTTGGAAGGTTGTACCTCCTTCCATCACGGCCCCTCCTGCCGAGTAGCTTCAGCTTCACAGTTTGAGATAGGTCACTTAACAACCTATCCCTGGCCATCCTAATGGATTGAGCGAGTGGGTTATGCTCATCTAGCATACGTTTTAGATCACCCACAAGAGATTCATCAAATTCTTCAAATTCACTTTGCCTGCGAGCATTAAAATAACTGTTGTTTATCGAGTGGCGAAACTTAGAAAGTTCCGATACTTAGAAAGCACAAAATCAAATGGGATATAAAAAAAAACAAAATCAAATAGCAGCTGTATGCCGCAGCTACAACAGCAACACTGCAACAGCAGCTGATGCAACATAGAATCGAGAAAAAAAATAAAATTGGTTGAAAAAATAATAATTTATAACACAAACAGCAGATGCGAATAGTTCAATACTTGGAACAGATGCCAATTCGAATAAAAAACAGATCCAAAATAAACAGCAACAACAACAAATTCGGACATGCAAGTAGTCAATAGATGCAACAGGTTAGAGATTTTGAGGTTTCGAACAGAGTAAAACAACAGATTCAAGACAGAATCAAGACAGATTCGAGAGGTCAAGATTTGGAGCAAAGTATAAATGACATATCAAATTCAAACCTGGTAGCTCGAATGCGATTTGTTTCCTCGTTATGTGTATCATATATATATAATTGAGAGAACTTAGGGGAATCTCTATCAACGGGCACAAGTCTTCCGATCCTATGAACATTCTGACCTTGTATCCGATAAACATAAGGCCCATTACCAGGAGGAGGTGAAAACTTTGCACCCATGGAGGTGAATGCAAACATATTGTTGTAGCTCCGAATATAATCGAAAAAATGGCTACTCCTTGGATCAACACCCGAGAATAGCTCTCTCAACGGAATGGGCGGGTCAATAACTTTTGGCAACTCAACATTTCCCTTAGAACAACACAAACTGAAAGTCGGATTGGTCTGATTGTGGGACCTGTCACTTCGTTCCTCGTACCACATAATGGCATTGCAATACTTACACGTCCAAGTTGGAAGCCCAATATCATGATACCCTACACAACGATAACAAACAGATCACAATATTCGTATAGAAATTACACGTAAAACAATTCATAAAAGGGCATATATGAAAGGCACAATCATATAATGCGACAAACCAACAGAAATTAATATATATGGACAGATGCGTAAACATAGTTAATAATACAAATGTAATAACATATTGAAGGGTCGTCATTAAACCAAGATGAAGTATGCGTAGTACCATCAAGAACATCGGTGGTAGGGTTGTCCGATTGAGCTGCAGAACCTGTTACCGGTGTTGTAGAAGGTAATACAAATGAAATAACATTTAATTAGGTGAAATAGATATGATTGAGCATATCTATTCTAGACATACACATAGTCAAAGAAAAAAGAAAAATTAGGAGCAAGGGAAGTAGTTGTATAACAGTAGGTGCAAATGCTAGAGTTTAAGAAAAAATGTTAGTACATGAAAAATTGAACGTGCAATCATTATGAGACCTAGGTGTTGTATATCAACATAGGAGAGTTTAGGTAAAATATAATATGCAATAAAATAATATGAATTGATAGCTCTATATAGCAATGGGAATACCGGGAGGAAGGTCACGTCTAAGAGGTTTTGACCGTTTTGATGAACTCGGGGTAGGGCACAATGAAGGAGCTTGCTCACGTGCTTGACGCTTTGATGCTATAGAAAGGCGTATGTTCATTCTCAGCTCCTTCGGGGTGAGCCGTTCGATCGAGTCATCTGGTTGACATTGAATGTTGCCTAACGATTAAACACCAAACACAATATTGAGAGATGGATCGAAAGATAAGACGTAAAAAATATAAAAACAAAAAGCAAGGAAAACATAATCAAACGAAAAAATATTAATAAATGAGAATGAATAATATCGTTTACCACGTAGTGATGTAATCCGACAATCTCTGGGGGTATGGACAGGTGAAGTGAGGGTAACTGGACGAAAGTAAGATACTAAGTATGTGTAATCGAAGAATTAATAAGGTAGTATTAGAATGGATAGGAGGGAGAAAAAAAAATTTATATTACCATTAGAGATGTCCATCATAGGAGTCCTCATATGCTTAGAAGAATTCGGAGTTGAGGAACCACAATCTGTTGGAGTTATGATGAACGACCGGGTCACAAACCGTAGTCGAATATAAGTCAAAGGAAGTTGTAATTGAGAAACAGAAACACAGGAATACCATTTTCCATGTCGATTAAAGAGGCCCTCTTATGAGATGTAGATTCAAGTGTAATACATTTTGAATGATCTGCGAAATGGTTGAATGAGATATGATTACTCAATATAATACATGAGAATGAGTTAATTTGTGAAGGAATGAAAATGAACACTATCTAATGATACTGTCAAAAAATTATATAGTATTATCTAACTTAACAGAGCTTTTATGAACAAAAGATGAGAGGAAAAGATTTGCACGTATATGCCAGCTACCATGGTCAGTGCTTAGCAAGAAATCATCAACATATTATGTGTGCGAAAATTGTTTGTTGTCTGTCGTCGCCAGCTGTTTTGATTTTGGAGTCCAAACTGATTTGTTAGGATGTCAATTTCTAGAAAAGGTAAATATATAGCTGGTGTAACCGAGTTGCAAGAGGAATAAGAGAAATGTCAATTTCTTTATAAAGCTAAGAACCTTTTTCCTTCCAGCAAGACATACACAAACACATAAACATACTGAATGCTTTTACTTATCATTCCTGGCTACTTACATGCCAAGTCAAATCTTAAATATTTTCTCAAAAGTTCGGTTTTAAAACCTCCATTTGACATTAACATTAGATAGTGTTTTATTGTTAGTCCATTGGCAAGGAGTGGTCGATGTATAAACCAAACAACACTATATAGTTGTATATGCAGACACAAAAGTAGACATTGATTTGAAATAGATGAGGATACCGGGAGGAAGGTCACGCATAGGAGGTTTAGGCCGTTTGGATGAATTGGTGGAAGTGCACATGAGAGGAGCTTGTTCACGTGATTGACGCTTTGATGCGATTGACAGTCGTCGATTCATTCTAAGCTGAGTTGGTGTGAGCCGTTCTAGCAAAGGAAAACAGTCGTGGTATAGTTATAGGAGGTTACGTTGAGAAAAATAAGATTTAAACCGAAAAAGTAATAACATATATAGTTAAAGGACCACAGAATTAGAAAAAAGAATTGATATTACCATTTGAGATGTCCTCGGATGCTTAGAAGAAGCCGGGGTTGATGACTCACAAACTGATCAAATTAATCGTTAATAATGGAGTACATTGATTCATGGAAGAAAAAAGTTAAAGGGATGCTTAGAAGAAGCCGGGGTTGATGACTCACAAACGGATCAAATTAATCGTTAATTATGGAGTACATTGACTCATGGAAGAAAAAAGTTAAAGACGGAATTTCCCTGGATGCGGGCTTGGCCGAAGACAATCATTCTCCATTGAAGATAATGGATGAGATGCACCAGAATCAGCAGGTACTAAATAGAGTGGCATAGATGGAGCATAATAAAAAATATTGGAATATGGAAAGAATGGAAAGTCTAAAATTTTCTGGATATATAACAATTAGGATATGAAACAAAGAAGGAAATAATATATTTAGTATGTGATTAGATGGAAGAATATCCATAAATAACCTGTACATGATGGAAGTGGCATTCAGTTTCATTGATTTAGTCATACAGTTTTTATAGCAAATGTTAAGTTGCTATTATTTACACCATCCTAATTCCCAAAGTGCATTTAATTTGATGCACGCAACTAATAACAAAATCCAATTGTTAACCAATAACTTAGAAAAAGAAAAAAAAAAGTTAGAAAGCTAAGGTAACGTGTTAGGGATTATAACACTAAGATGCATTCAATTGGAGATTAATAGAAGTTAAATGTAGATATATCTACTATAACTGAAATGTGATACACTGATTTAAGGTAAAAAAAACACAAGGGGTACCGAAATAATATATATAATTTTATTATTTTATTATATAATCAACCAACTACGAAACTCCAAAGGCTGAAGTAAAACAACCGAAATTTGAGTTCCAAATGAAAAAAGAAACAATCTACTTAAACATAATAATATTCAAAATACGGTAACAAACTGCAAGTGCCACAATAAGACATGACGGTCAACAACACGAACATCAAGAGGCATCAGCTGCTGGCTCAATCTTCACCTCGATCTTATTCTGCTTTGAAGTGGACATCTGACAGTCATCATTCTCATCCCCACTGTCGATGGCAATGTATTTGCGCCGTTTGGCGGGTGTAGACAGGGTGAGTGCTCCAGACGAACAAACATCTGAATGCGAGTCCTAATGGTAAAAAACAGTAAGAAGCACATATTAGTGTAGTTTACATTATATAGGCTGAAAGAAACGAGAATAAATGATGGAATAATCATAAGGTAGATATGTTAATCTAAGAACAGTGAAATATAGACATGAAAATGTTTACTTGCAAGGAAGGAGTAGATGAGTTGCAGTGGTAAATAAGAGCAAAATTGTCTGACATGGCCCAGACGGTGTGTGTTTTATCACCCTTCACTTTAACTCGAAATAAAAACTTCTTATTCAGGAGGACGTCAAAATCTTGAGGGAATGCATCCACATCACCAACCTAAAAGGTTAGAGATGATTATAAGGGTGGTTGGTCAGCGGAAGCTCAATTGTACGTGATACAAATAAGTGTAAAAAGAATAATTCCTTAAAGATTACCGTAGCCTGTTTCTCTCTCAAGGCGGTAACCGAACAACGGATAAACGTTTGGACATCCTTGTCGAACATAAGTAAGGATGCACTTCCCGTTTCATCTTCAACCTTAATTTGCAAAGAGAACCTATATGACAATGATAAAAGCATGTAATTAAGTTGGAGATGACGTTAGATGATACAAAAAGTGTGTATCGTAGTGCAAGAATGTAATGGAAACCTACCTTTGTACAGGATACAGAACAGGCTGCTTACAGGTGTCACAGTGGGGAATCGACCCATCAATCGCAATACTCTTCTTGCACTTGATGCAAGAATTGTAGAACAACTTATCGCGGTTTTCAAAATCAACAACCTTGGCAACAAAAGTGCAGAACCCATCCTAGAGAAAACATCAATGGTGAAAACAACATAAGAACAGTAGAAAGGGAAAAAATGTATCAAAAGAGGATGAAATGAATGTGCATAACACATCCTAAACAGAAAAATAAGCACAGTTAAGGGCATAATAAAATCAGCATGTTTAACATACATCTAATCCACTGAAAAAGGCAGGACAGTAATAGCAATAAAGGTAACAACAACATTCAAAACAGTAAAAAAAAGAAATGAAAGCATAAAAGTAAAAGAAATGAAGGCAATGGCCAAAGATAAGAAACGACCTCAGTTTGTGCATCAAGCAAATCGAGAGTAACCCTTTCAGAGGATGTGAAATACTTGTGTCCAGGTTGACGGGAGGAGTGGGCAGAGACATGTGCTACAGTGCGGGAAGCCGAATGTCCATCAGAAAATCCACTATCAACAAACCATTAAAAAAATAAGAATGGATGAGAGAACGAAATGTGTAAGGAAGGGTGCGGAAAAGGAACAACAAACAACCCAAGAAATAAGGACGATGACATCACTGACGAAAATTAGTATTCAAAAGGTAAAGAGCTAAGCAATCATATTTTCAGCAATAAATGGCAACCTCTTGAACTCTTCGATGGCGGGATGGTGTTGATCTAGGATGAGTCGGGAGCCAAACAATGCATTCGACACACTGGGTTTACCTGGTATTACAATAATCACAAAGTGCGAGTTAAACAACATACAGAAAGTACACAACAGGGCACAATGCGATGCAAAAAGGAAAGCTATAATGAAAAAAGTAAAAGAAATGAGGTAGTTACCTTCAAAGATTGTAAGCTTAGCAAATTGCAATATAACGATACTCAGAGAGTCACTTGATGCTGCCACATGAGCTAGCATGTCACCGGCGAAATCATCCCACAAAGTTATTGGCAAGATGGCATAGCTACATTAAAATCAACACGAAAGTCAAAGGAAATTCAAACAGCGAAAAAAACAACAATAATGGCAAAACTGATATTTATTTAACATACCCATGGTCTTCCAATTTAATCTCCATTCGGTTGGAGAAGGAATGATCAGCCTTTTCAACTCTAATGACATCAGTGTACTCAATCAATTCACCGATAACATCAGGGAAACAAATAAAGGAAATAAGTGGTATGATAGCAAGGTAAGAACGGAGAATATGTAGAAAAAAATAAAGGTGAAGGGAGGTAAGTAAGAATGAATTACCAAATAAACAGTTGGTTGAGATGGATTTGGTCAAGATACCAGTGAAATCTTGAAAAGCCAAACCATGATGGGGTAGGGTAAGGGCGGCATCAAAGGAATTGATGACAGTGGCATCAGTCACAACAATTTTCCGGGGATGAGGAGTGAACTTGTAAGTTGACGTGTTGGGTGCGAGTTTGAACTTAGAAAGGACAATTGTCGCAAATTCCCTCACATGGTCGGCACTCTTCCATATCAATCTAGAGGGGATTGTTGCTTCGATTCGATCTCCCTGGAAGAGAAAAAAAACAAACTTAGGAGTTGTGTAATGATAAATATAAATGAAGTAAAGGAAGGCAACGTACCAGTTCGTCAACACAAACCAACTAAAGTGAAGGTGCATATCGCCTCCCAGGATAAGGAGGCTTTGTAAACATACGAATCAGGCACACCTTGATGACGGAGACTTCATCAATATCCTTGACGCTCGTGAATTCAACAATTGAACCCGCCATGGTAATTCAGCTCTGAAAATGAAGAATGAGTTTGAAGTGTGATGAATTGAGCTAGGGAGAAACAAATTTATAATAACGGGGGACAAAAGGGATAAACCAAAATAAAAGATTGTGTGTGTGGGAATCGGAAAGAAAATAAATAAAGAAGGAAAGAATAATATTGTTTATATAATTTAGATGGATGCAATGTACGGGATGATATAAGAGGAAAGTGAAACCGATTTGTAAAGATGAGCATAAGAGTGTATATACATTTTAGTACATTGGAAAGAATAAAAAAAATTACGAAAACCATACAGAAATTAGGAAAGAATATTAAATTTGAGAGGACAGCTACATACTGTTTACAAACATACAATAGATAGATACAACACTAAAGTAAATGCATTTCACAAATGAAATGATACAATAATAAAATAATGTTTAGAACATGTATGAATTTTATGAAATAAACTATAGGAAATGAGATGTAGTAACCGAGTTCAAGGGAACAATATGAAGGTTGACAACAGTAATTATATCAATGAGAGGAGCCAACAACATACTTACAGCTAATAATTCAGTTCATATAACGGAATTACAGGAAAGGATGATCAGAATCCGAGTTAAATAAATGAAATTTAAAACAGACTTACAGCTAATAAATTTAGGATAACAAAAGGTAGGAATTAGGTAAGTTGAATTTCACAACAAATTAACACAACAGCAGATTCAACACAGAGTGAAGATATCGAGCAAATTCAAACAGCAACAACAGCAGATGAAACAGATTTGAAAGCAGAAGCCAGGTTCGAGTTTTCAGCAAGAGAAATAATCAGTCCATCCTTGGCATAGCTGAAGGTCAAGCAACTCCGCACATTACTGAACTGCACAAGAGTGCACCTCCAAATGTGTTGAAAATAAAAGAATATGCCAATTAACTAAAATGTGTTGTAGATTCACAAAAGTGCACCTCCAAATGTGTAGAAAATAAAAGAGAAATAGTACAAAACCAAATAACATTGACACATTGGTCTGACCCTCTTCACGGGCTATTCTAGACAACGAAACCCAAAAATTCCGCAGAGAAGGACATACGAAGATACCATATACAGAAGTTGTATGGAACTTTCATCAAATTGGCTTATTGATATCAGTCAGATATGATAAGAAACCCAAAAAATCCGCAGAGAAAAACATTGAAAGAGAGTGGGGGTTAGAGGGAGAGTGATAGAAACCTTGACATTCCGCCGAAGGTAGTCAGGGAAGACGGCATTGGGAGGGCGACAGGAGCAAACGAAGGAGCAGCCGCGACCTATGGAAACGGTAGGCAACGTCCTCTCTCCCGCTGGAAGTCGAATTTAGAGATCTGAGCGCCGGCGAACCAGTGGGTCTCCTCTCCCAATTAACATGGAGCATAAAAGTAATAAACTTAGTACACGTGCAATTACAACATCACAAAATGAAAAATAAACTCCCAAAATACGGATTAAACAGAGTAAACGCAAAGTAGCATCAGAAAATGGAAAAAACATCCCAAATAGAAAGCAATTAAAGAGAGGAGCCAGCAACAGACTTACAGCTAATAATTGAGTTCATATAACGGAATTACAGGAAAGGATGATCAGAATCCGAGTTAAAGAAATGAAATTTAAAACAGACTTACAACTAATAAATTTAGGATAACAAAAGGTAGGAATTAGGTAAGTTGAATTTCACAACAAATTAACACAGCAGCAGATTCAACACAAAGTGAAGATATCGAGCAAATTCAAACAGCAACAACAACAGATGAAACAGATTTGAAAGCAGAAGCCAGGTTCGAGTTTTCAGCAAGAGAAATAATCAGTCCATCCTTGGCATAGCTGAAGTTTAAGCAACTCCGCACATTTACTGAACTGCACAAGAGTGCACCTCCAAATGTGTTGAAAATAAAAGAATATGCCAATTAACTAAAATGTGTTGTAGATTCACAAAAGTGCACCTCCAAATGTGTAGAAAATAAAAGAGAAATACTACAAAACCAAATAACCTTGACACATTGGTCTGACCCTCTTCACAGGCTATTCTAGACAACGAAACCCAAAAATTCCGCAGAGAAGGACATACGAAGATACCATATACAGAAGTTGTATGGAACTTTCATCAAATTGGCTTATTGATATCAGTCACATATGATAAGAAACCCAAAAAAAATCCGCAGAGAAAAACATTGAAAGAGAGTGGGGGTTAGAGGGAGAATGATAGAAACCTTGACATTCCGCCGAAGGTAGTCAGGGAAGACGGCATTGGGAGGGCGACAGGAGCAAACGAAGGAGCAACCGCGACCTTTGGAAACGGTAGGCAACGTCCTCTCTCCAGCTCGAAGTTGAATTTAGAAATCTGAGCGCCGGCGAACCAGTGGGTCTCCTCTCCCAATTAACATGGAGCATAAAAGTAATAAACTTAGTACACGTGCAATTACAACATCACAAAATGAAAAATAAACTCCCAAAATACGGATTGAATAGAGTAAACGCAAAGTAGCATCAGAAAATGGAAAAAGCATCCCAAATAGAAAGCAATTAAAGAATCGGTCTCCAATGACACTTTGAAATCCTATGGAGCATCACAAATTGGAAAATAAAACTCTCAAATACAAAGCATGTTATGAAACATTTTATCATTTGCAAGATAAGTTGAGTATAATTAACGACCCATTTGACAGTTCATTTGCAAGCAGAAGTATTTGCAGGTGTATGTTAATTTACTATGACATATAAAGGAAGCAAATATCAAATATCCAAAATATTATTGATGATCTCCAAAAAAAAATACACATATAAATCAAGAACTCACAAAACCACAGTTATATATAAATTTTGAGGTGTATGCTTTGGCTGCAGGTGAATCATTTTGAAAATATACACTGAGATCTAAGGACACACAATAACACACTTAGATATCATTTTTAGAAGGTAACTTTACAACGGCTTGAGGATGCAATTTTCACAAGGACTTTCATAAATAGACAGTTAGGAACTGATAAATAGATAGTTAGGAACGAAAAGGTACGAAGTTAGTACCAATTTTATCACTGAATGAAAAGGCATACGAACAAAAATAGCAGTAACAGCATGAAGGTACAAACATATCACCATAAAAGGATAATAAGAGAATATATAGGGAAATGAAATCTCAAAAAAAATAAGGGAGTTCGTTTTACATTGTAAGAATAAATAATAAATAACACCCTTTCATTAGCTAAAGGACAGACCCTATACTAAGGAATTTGTTTTCCGTAGAAAACTCATTTCTGATTCTTAATTATAAAAAAGTGTGGGTAATGTGAGTATTAAAACTTATAGGCAATCTTTTTTCGGAAAAATTAAATAAGGGTGAGGAAACAATTGATGAACTGTCAAACGTCAAAATGATGAGGTAGTGGAATTTCGAAGTGTACTTATCAACTGCTAAAGTTCAATTTGGATACTTTTATCTAGCTTACAATGCACTTGGAGATGGTATGACATTCCAATAGGTAAATCATCTCACTCTTATGAAAGAAGCGGCAGAATAAATTGATGTGTGCTAGGTTATAATCCACTAATAAAAAATCATTAAAAATTAAGATCCCGATATAAAAAATCAATAGGTATCCATTTCAGGAACAACAAATGAGGTAACAGTAGCCAAATGTGTAGAAAATAAAAGAGAAATAGTACAAAACCAAATAACCTTGACACATTGGTCTGACCCTCTTCACAGGCTATTCTAGACAACGAAACCCAAAAATTCCGCAGAGAAGGACATACGAAGATACCATATACAGAAGTTGTATGGAACTTTCATAAAATTGGCTTATTGATATCAGTCAGATCTGATAAGAAACCCAAAAAATCCGCAGAGAAAAACATTGAAAGAGAGTGGGGGTTAGAGGGAGAGTGATAGAAACCTTGACAATCCGCCGAAGGTAGTCAGGGAAGACGGCATTGGGAGGGCGACAGGAGCAAACGAAGGAGCAGCCGCGACCTTTGGAAACGGTAGGCAACGTCCTCTCTCCAGCTTGAAGTCGAATTTAGAGATCTGAGCGCCGGCGAACCAGTGGATCTCCTTTGCCAAACCTGGAAAAACAAAAGGGGGAAACTAATTTTAATGAAATTGAAGAGCAGCGAGAACGATGGAGAAGAGGAGGTGGAAGAAGAACGACTGAGGCGCGGTATAATTAACTTGGCCGCCGGATTAGGGAGAGGCGGAGGAGGAAGAGGCAAGTGGGAACCAGTGAGAACGATGGAGATGAGGAGGAGGAAGAAGAACGACGGAGGCACGGTATGATTAACTTGGCCGTCGGATTAGGGAGAGGCGGAGGAGGAAGACGCAAGTGGGAACCGGGATGTTTCTCTCCTCGCGAAAATACGGAGAGGCGAGAAGGCAGGGGGCGATGGAACAACCCTAATTTTCAGCCTCCATCCAGCGTTAACCAAAAAAAAAAAAATTGATTGGCCGGAAGTGCGAAAATTGTGCACACGTTAAGGGCTGAGTACACCGGAACCAACCCCTCTCTCTCTCTCTCTCTCTCTCTATATATATATATATATATATATATATATATATATATATATATATATATATATATATATATATATATTGTGCACACCCTAAGGGGTGTACTTTGTGCACATTTTTGGGCCATTGATTTGGGGTAAGTGGGTGGCTAAGATTAAAAGGTTTTTTTTCTTTTTTTTTTAATATAAAAAAAGGTGGGCCCCATGGGAGAAGAGAGCTTACTCTCATTGTTTAGCGCCTGACTTCACAAGAAGAGAAGTGAACAAGGATTTGGAACTATGGGGTCCGCATATCAATTTGTGTTTTTTTTTGTTTTTTTTATTGCAATGATTTTCGCATATTTTTTTATCGATGTAGAATTACTTTTATCATAAAAATTTGATCTCATCACATCCGGAACAAGAGAGCTTAATTTTTTTTACAAGGTAATTTGATACTACATTCGTTTGAAAATATAAATCCTTTGACTTTTTAAGAAAGTAAAAACTCTATAAATTAATTTTTTTATTAATTTTTTACATAGCCTTATATATATATATATATTAATAATAAAATTGTTTAAAAAAATTAATAAAAAATATATTATTTCATATAGTTTTTAACTCCTTAATAAACGTGTCAAAAAGTCGACGGACTTATATTTTCACACGGAGGTAGCGAATAATTAATTTTAGCAATACTATTCAGTGTAGTTGATCGGTTTTGATATTTTTTCGAAAAGTAATATGGATATTATTCGGCGGAATTGTTCAGTTTGACAATCCATGTAATGTGCTATGTTCATGACTTGTCGTTTTTACTTCAATAAGTACTTAATCGAATAAGCAGTTGATAGAGAAGAAATTGGAGATTGTATAATTTGATTGACAAATATATATTATATACCGAATAATTTTCAAAAGTGATTGAATAAAAACTACTCAGCATCTTAATTAATGTTATTATTTGATGACTTTTTATTCGGTGGACTAGAGCGGTAAAAATATATATTTCACCGAATAAAAACACACCACAATGATCAAGCTAGTAGTGAATATCAACCATTCCACTGAATAATATTTATGAACGATATTTATGTACGGTAATTGAGAGATTATTCAATGGAATTCTTATTTTTATATATGAGGTACAAAGAAATGATGAATAATCACATAACCGTTGTGAATAAGTAATTTTTTAGAATAATTCGATAGAATGGACTGATTTAACGCGCACATTGAACGATAATTGAGAGATTATTCAGTGAAATTCTTATTTTACAAGATATATAAGGAATGAATAATTGCATAACAGTTATGATTAAGTAAATTTTTAGAATTATTCGGTTTAATCGATCGATTTAATGCGTACATTGAACAACAATTGGTAGATTATTCAGGGAAATTATTATTTTTACGAGGTACATAAAAAAACCCAAATAAAAAAAAATATTCTCATAAATTCCTCCTTGTTTCTGTAAATGAGCAAAAAAAAAAAAAAAAAAATGAACACGCACAGTTGGGGAAGGGATTTTTGATCTTCGTTGCCGCCTTCGCGAGTTAGACACCGCCGCCACCACCACACACCGCTGCCACCACCACAAGAAGAATTGCAGATCCCATGAAGAGAGCATATACTTGAAACAAGAACCCCATCGACCTCGTTCCTTGTCAAGATCCAAAATTAGCGAAATCGACATTGGCTGAATACAATTAGACCCACAGGAAGCCAATTCTACCACCCAGTCCGGTGGCGAAATCGAACACCTAATCCGCGGTCGTTGAGACTTCCCTCCTCTACGATTCGTGTCGCCGCTGGTGAAGAACATACTTTGTGAGTAGGGGAGACAAGATTCGCATAAGCTTTGTTGGTGGCTAATTTTGGTGGCTAATTCGTGTCGTCGGGACCTCTCTTAGTTATGAAATCATATTTGTTTGTCTCGAATTTATTTGAGTGTTGATGTCGTTTTTAGTTAGATATTATATATGTAGGTATATATGTATGCTTGAGTCCTTAAAAATTTGGTTTTTTTGGTGTTGACATCATTTTTATGTGTATTTTTTAGTGCTGACATCGTTTTTATTCGTATTTTTTGGTGCTGACATCGTTTTTAATTTGATATTATATATGTAAGTGTATATGTATGCTTGAGTCCTTAAAAATTGGTTTATTTTTTAGTGTTGACATCGTTTTTATGCGTATTTTTTAGTACTGGCACCGTTTTTATGTGTATTTTTATGTTTAGGATGCTCTTTAGGTATATATCTATGCTTGAGTCATTAAAA
Source organism: Persicaria tinctoria (assembly GCA_037127255.1). NCBI lineage: Eukaryota > Viridiplantae > Streptophyta > Magnoliopsida > Caryophyllales > Polygonaceae > Persicaria > Persicaria tinctoria. The sequence continues at coordinate 66,459,696 of JBANSL010000002.1, read as the reverse complement.
AATGGTTTATTTTTAGTGCTGACATCGTTTTTATGCGTATTTTTTAGTGTTGACATCATTTTTAGTTGGATATTATATATGTAGGTATATTTATATACTTGAGTTCTTAAAAACTAGTTTGTTTCTTAATGCTAACATCGTTTTTATCCGTATTTTTTAGCGCTGACATCATTTTTATGTGTATTTTTTAGCGCTGATATCGTTTTTATACATATTTTTTTATGTAGGTATATATTTGCTGACATCATTTTTGCAATATAAGAGATGAAGTAGGAAGGAAATCGGCATCGTCAGCGTTGGAAAATTCTTTGTTTTAATTGCTCACCGTTATTCTTTGTTTCTCACTACCAAAAATAAAATACAATATTCGTTTCTTTATTTTGGTAGAACATTCGTTTGTTTCTTTGCTTTCCCCCTTTTATATTTTATATAAAATTTCTAATGTTATTTGATTTTTGAAATTCAAATAATTGGCAACGACTTAATACATCAAATATATTGATCTCCGATGTCATCACCGTTGGCATCAACATCCTCGTAGACAACGTCAACAATGCTGATGTCAGCATTTCCGACGTTGGCGTCAACATCCTTGTAAAACAACGTCAGCGCTGATGCGCGAAAAAAAAGACGTTGGCGTCAGGATTCTATAAACAGCGTCAGCATTCCCGGGAAAAAAAAAAGAGATGGCGTAAGCATCCGTTAAACGGCGTCAGCAATGCTAACTTCAGCATTCCCGACGCCGGAGTCAGCACTGACGCGCGAAAAAAAAAGTCGGCGTCAGCATCCCTGTAAAAGGTGTCAGCATTCCAGACGACAGCACTGACGCGCGGGAAAAAAAAATCTGATGACGCGGAGGGGGGGCACAAAGGGGGGGGGGGCACAAGGATGTATAGTTTGCTAATTTTTCCCAAACTTTGTATAGTTTATTAATTTGGCCACCTTATTTGTGTAGTTTGCAAACTGTCCCTTTTATAAATCTACTTTTTGATTAATTCAAACTTATTTTTTTTAATAAAGTTAATATTAACTATACAATATTATTCCATTTTATATTAATTACACAATATCATTTCATACTACTTTTTTTTAACCAATGGAATTAATTCAAAACTTTTTTTTAATAAAGTTATATTAACTATACAATATTATTTCATTCTAGATTAATTACACAATATCATTTTTTAAATCTACTTTTTGATTTATTCAAAACTTTTTTTTTTAATAATTTTAATATTAACTATACAATATTATTCCATTTACACAACATCATTTCATACTACATTTTTTGAAACAATGGAATTAATTAGAATCTTTTTTTTAATAAAGTTATATTCACTATACAATATTATTTTATTCTATATTAATTATACAATATCATTTCAAGAGATTTTCATTAATTAATGGGATGAATTTAAAACTTTTTTTAGTATATATATTTAGTTCGTTCCAAAAATATGATTTTTTTGGAGCAACCAATCTGCATATATAATAAAAAAATATTTTTGTTTTTATAATAACTTTAATTTTTGGAATTTTAGCCAACCAACATAATTTACATAAAATGTAAAGGCCGAATATATTTTATATTATTTTATTATTATTTTAATTAAATATATTATTATTTTATTCAATTGGTAAAAACAATGGGAGAAAAGTGGTTCTCGAGTACAAGTTCCGATTTTAAAATCCTGACGGCATCATTTTAAAATTTGGATTCTTACGAATTTTATTCCTGTTTTCATGTGCTAAATTTTGGAAATGTGATTAAAATTGTTATTTTAATTCGGTTTGAAAAGTTCGATTTAAATTTCGACAAAGTCGGGATTAGCGGGTTCGAATTTGAATGTCGGATATATTCTTGCATTCTATGTGTTGGGACCACGTAAATTTCTTTTCTTTTCTCTTTCTTTTCTTCTCTCTCTCGAACCACACCCCTCTTCACAATTCCTCACCCTCACATCTCACCTTGTGAAGATTCCCCTTGTCCTTATATCACACCCGCCCTCTTGCCTCATTTCCTCCCACTCGTATTTTCCTGTCCTCTGCAGAGCAACCACCAGAGGAAAACCCACAAAAGCAATTCACCAAGAACACCATCTCTCACCTCCTCCGTTCAATTTTCGCCTCATCGAGAGCACCAAACCAAGCCACCCCTAAGCCACCACCTCTCTCCGTTTCCGATTTCCGATCGCCAGCATCACCATCCCTGTTTTCACACCCTTATCGTCGACATCGCCGCCGTTGAAGGGACACCACCGCAGCCATCAGCCTCTCCTCACCGTCCGTGGTCGCCACCACGAGTGGTCCAGCCCTGTTTCGTCGTGGAAGAAGTCGAGCGCACTTCCCTATTTCCATTGGAGCAGCCGTCTTCCTATGTCGAGCAGCACCAGATCCGATGTCTGAAGCAGTGGCGGATCCTGAAGTTGTTGATTGAGGGGGCGAAAATTTATGATAAAAAAATATTGTATGTAAAATTAAACCCTCATTTTTCTTTTCCGAAAAATTATCAATATTATGGATGTGTAACTAGAATAAAAAACATAAATCTTGCATGATTTATTTCATAATTTTCAAATATTTCAATATCACCTCCTAATTTGATGTTCTAGGATATAATTATACTATTAAGATATGAAATTAGTAAATGATAATTACAATAAAAATATATCGGTTTGATAAATGATGTAAGAAATATTGTAATTCAGTGCTGAAATTTGAAACGCTTATAACTTTTTACTCAGATATCAGATTTGAGCTTATAATATATTAAATCGAAGCTATCGATTAGAGGAATATGTATGTTAAATTTCATTTTCGATTAGGGGGGGGGGGGGCGACTGCCACCACCGGCCCTAAAGAGGATCCACCTTTGGTCCGAAGAAGAAGAAGTCGAGCCCAGGAGCCCTCTCAGCCGCTGCACCTTCTTCCCCATTCCTCCTCTGTTTTCATCCCAAAAGGTCGGTAACCCTTCTCCCTTCGATTCCGGCTTGATTCCTTCCTAAAGGTGCTCTTTTATAACGATGCCCTTCTTCCTAGAGCGATTCGATGTTGTTCTACTTTCATTGGAGCCGAACCGGGCCCATCGGGCGTTTTGCGGCAGAAACAACCCCCCCGGTGAGCTTTTTCTTCCTCCTTCCTCTCGTTTTAGTTATGTTGGGTCGGGTCTGGTCAGAATCCGTTGTTGGTTAGGTGGGGAGAGTCTCGTGTTGAATTGGCCACCAGAGGGGCCTGGTTTCTCCTTTCTCCCCTCCGTTCCCTTTTCCGTCGCGGCGGGGCTCTGTTATGAGCTTGGGAAGGAGACGACCTCCTTTTCTTTCTTTCCTGGGCTATGCCATCGGGTTTCCTCTTTCAGAATGGGATTGGGCCATTTCATTGGGTTATTGTTGTCATTGCTATTTTGGTAATTCTTTGTGTTGTTTTAGGTTTTTTCTTATATGCATTTATTATAATATGTTCGTATTGAAGGGTTAGTTGCTGTTAGTATTGTTATTATATTATTTTGTTTTGAGATTTACATTTTCTGAGATTTATATGGATTATAAAATTATTTAAAAATGACATTATTTGGAAAATGTATTTAGTGAGGTGTTAATTTGCGATTTTAGAAATTTTGAAATATGGGTTTTGATTTATAAATATGGTTGTGAAAATAAAATTATTTTGGTGAGTAAATGCCGGACTTTGTTATATAATGATGTTGAAATAAGAAACATGTCGGGATTATTTTAGTAGTATAAACTTGCAAGTTGATTAAAGATTTATTGTTTTATAAATGAGTTTTGGTCAAATATGATTTGAGAAATTGTTTTGGATATGAGTTGACAGAACCTGAGATTGAAGAGTTTGGAAAACTTTGAGAAAATAATTTACTCGATTTAACTAAGTGAATTTACTATTGAATCCTTCTTGGGAATTATGTGAATTTTAAATAAGATATGAAATGTTGTATGATGAGGCAAGATGAGACGATGGATCAGACATTATATGTTGAGATGATATGAACATGAAATGCTTTATGGTGAGATAAGATGGGATAATCTGAAAAGGGATATGTGAAGTTATGTATGATAGTTAGGGGCGCCTTGTGTGATTTAGATAGACTTGTGCATATTTGTATATATGTTAGGTGATTTGTGATCTGTTTGACATTGGTTGCTATTGGTGCTGATTGCTTGGATTATGCGCGCCTCTAAGTAAGTATCATACATGACTTACTCAGCAACCTGGACCTCCTGCCTGATGTACCATATAGTGTGTAGGTGTTGCATGTGCATAAAAGCATGCCATATTGTAGTATCATGCTAGGATTGCATTTATGAATGAGGATTTGGCTACTTGGTGTGTTTGAAAATAGAATGGTCGTTACCCGTGATAGTCCTAGAGTCGTTGTTAGGGTCATAGGATCGTCCAGCACCATCGGGCAAGCATTTTGTTGTTGGCTATATATATAGAGAGGGTGGATTAATTATGCACAAGGCTTAGGGTGTACCTTGTGCACAATTGTGGGCCGTCGATCTAAATTGAATGGAGAGAGGAAAAAGGCCCACGTGTCCCGTCTGTTTGAAAAAAAAAATTGAAAAGCAAACTTCAACCCGCAATATACAAGGTGCGTGTAGCGCGTGAGAACCCTAACCCCAGTTTCTTATTCTCCGCCTTTGTCTTCACCATTTGTACCAGTTGAACTAAGGAGACACAAGAAAGGCGAGACAGAGTCGAGGGAGGCGAGGCAGAGGCGAACACAAGGCGGAGGCTTCAGTGTAGCGGCGAAGGCTTGTTTTCGGTCGACGAAGAAGAAGCCATGGCCTTCTAGCCCAGAGATCGCCGGTGACCACCATGTCGGCCTCGCCACCAGATCTACGGCGTCCTCTCCGGCACTCGACGCCTTCTTCATCTTCGTGGAGCCCCAATTCCGGTGGAGCCGAATAGCCTCAGATCCGGGAGGCCAACGATAGCGGTTCTCAGATCCGGGAGCCGAATATTCGAGTTGTTGCGAAATCAGCCGTATGGGGGGCGATTTCGATCGCCGACGATGACGGAGGTGCGATCTAGGAGGCCGTCTGTGAGGCGAGGCGTCCGGAAAGAGATAAGTTGAAGGTCGAGCATCCTCACCACTATATCTCTAGCATCCCCTCCTCACGGTTAGGTTTCAATCAATCCACTTGATACTCGAGTAATTCTTCCCAATCATTCGTTCTCGTTGTTTGCCATTCAGAATCTTAAATGAATGGTTGAAACTTAAATTGTATAATTGCTTTTTAAAGCTTTAATTCAGAATCATCAGTTTGAATATTGGATCTTATAAATGTGATTACTTAACCGAAGCATTGTTCATCTTTTTATATTGAATCAGACCTTTGTTTTAGAGGGGGTAATTTTCCCTTTCCAAAGCTCTTCCCTTTGAAGTAGCTATTGGTGATTTTATTGCAATTTAGTGACTGTATGTTTGATTCATCATTTTGTTGATTTTTTTATGGTGTTTTAGAAAGTGAATCGGTTGAAGATTGCTCAGAAAAGCGCCCTCAGGCTATCAAGCACACTCACCGGTTGAGATTTGTTATTTAATCAATTGGGTGAGATGAGAGATGAATTATTGTGTGTTTATGTGATTCCCGCATTATTTGGGGAAAAGACGAATTATTCAGACAAATCTGTTGATTTTTAGTCGAATTTAGTGTTTGGTTTTCAAAATGCATAATTTGATTATTATTTGTCAGTTGTTCATACTAATGTGTTGAATTTTGGTAACTAGTGTTATTCAGTTGATCAATTATTCGGTGAAATGTGATTCATTATTCATCGGTATATGGAGTTTTCGGTTTGATGAACAACATAAATAACCTTCATCACAGAACTAAACATTATTCAGTGAAATGTGAAACAATATTCGGTGAAATATGAAGCATTATTCATATAAATCGTAAATATTTTTAAGGGATTTTGGGTTTATTTTATTTGAAATTGATGAACAAAAAACAAAACATTATTCGGTAATATGCGACAAATTATTCATTAGAATTGTTAAATTTTGATCTGAACTGGATGGGAAAAAAATATAACATTATTCGGTAGCATGAAAAACATTATTCAATGGAATTGATCATTTTTAATCGGTAGTATGTGAGTGAATTATTTTATTACACAAGAAAAAAAAACTCTTTTAATCATGAAAAAAAAAATCGGTAGCTTCATGCCAAGGAACATTAGATTTAAAAAAAAAGATAATATTTTTATTGGGTCCCACCCTCAGAATTTCAAAAAAGGAAAAAGAAAGCAAGAAGCCAAGAAGGGGGTGGTATTACACGCACCATGCCAAGGTGAGTGAATTAGTTTTGGCACGTGGGTCCCACATTTTAAACAGCAAAAAAAAAAACTCTTTTAATCATGACCTTCCATTCCTCTCAATTAACGGCCAGGATTTGTGCACAAGGTACACGAAGGAGACGAGAAGTCGAGTTGAAGGTCGGCATGAGGCGAGGCGAAGGCGAGGAGGCAACTCCGGCGATGTGAAGTCGAGTTGAAGGCCGGCGATTTAGAGGGATGAATGATCGATTGGGGTGGTTTGAAGATGGCATCGACGACGGAGGGACGGAGGCACGACGGCGCCGGCGAGGAAGATGGTGGAGGGGGGATGGTGGTGATGTTGGCAGATCTGGGCGGTAATGGCATTTCGTTTAGCAAGTTTTCTCCTCTTTTTCTTCCCCTGTTCTGAAATCCTGTCCCTTGGGTGCCTTGTACATTCTTTGATAGAAATGGAAGCTTCCATTCTTTGCAAATCTGCCGCTTCATCTGTTCGTGCACAATTTGGCATGTCTCCAAGTATATGATCGTCGGATCGTCCCTGTTTCTCGGATCGTCCCTGTTTAATTTTTCTCTGATTGCGAAGGAGCCTCTCCGTGGTCGCCATAGTCGGTGGACGTTAGAAATTAGGGCTTGTACGCGTCTGAACCGAAATTGGTAAGCTTGGCCATTCTTTTGTGGCGAAATGGATTGTTTGATATTGTTGGATGAGGGTTATTCAATTGAAGGTAAGTTTGAAGTTTGAACCTAAACTGCCCATTCATTCTTCAATCAGAGTTATTCGGGGGAAAAGCCGAATTATTCATTTGTATGGATCGATTATGTGCTTAATGAGATGAGTTTTTTTTATTATGAATGAAAAATGCATCTATACCATCGAATAATTATGTGATACCATCGAATAATCTAACAATACCATTGAATAATTTTTAAAGGCTACCAAAAAAATCCAGATACCATCGCATAATATGTCGATACGAGCGAATAATAATTCATATACCACCGATTAATCATTTATAGACGATTGAATAATCAACCATTTGTAAAGAGATACCATCGCATAATCCGTCGATACCATTGCATAATTTATCCATACGATCGAATAATCCAGATATACCATCGAATAATGTCAAGAGAGTGCATCCCACACGCTCCCAATTCATCAAGTGGGCAAGAAAAAACGTGGGTCCCACTGGTTTTTAATTAAAAAAATGCTAAAATTTCCTTTTAATCTCAGCCATCCATTTCATCTAATCAACGGCCTAGATGTGTTCACATGATACACAATAAGCCTTGAGTACCCATGAACCATATATATATATATATAGGGTGAGGTTAAAGTGAAAAAGGGGTTTAAGATGAAAATTTTGCTTAAAGTGAAAATGGAAGACAAAACACGCGTGCCGGTTCAGTTAAAAAAAAAAGTCGAACCGGCCCAACTGAACCTAACCTTCCATCTTTTCTTCCCATCAGATGCGGGCTCTTCACTCTTCCCTCGTCGTTCTTCGCTCTGTTCTCCCATCGCCGGTTGTCCATGGCCGCCTGGTTACCGGCCTCTCTCCTCCTCGATCTGTTCGGGCCTCTCCCCTCCTCGATCTGTTCGCGAGGATTCGTTGCCACGCTGGTCATCCCCATCACCGGTTGTCCATGGCTGCCGCCTCTGCTCATCGCTGTCGGGGGACCTCTGTTCTTGTTACTTGGCTGGGCCTTGGCGCTATCATCCTCGTTCAAGGACTTCTTGTTGCCGCTTCAGGTTTTCTCTCTCCAATTCATCCTAATTTGTTGCTCGTTTTCAATTAGATTGATTCATCCTAATCAATCGATGAATTTAGGGTTTTCGAACATAGTAATTAGTTGGGGGGTTTAGGGATGTAGATTACCTGGTACTGCTTCCAGATTTCGCATTTGAGTTCACAATTTGTGAATATCTCTTCCTCTCTGTCTCCGTTTGCATTGCTTCCATATTTCGCAGTTGTTCAATTAGAACAACTCACTGTGTATGTGTTGTTTGTTGACTTAGGTTGATGTGGTACAGGTGGTGTATGCGATGTTTCCATTTTCTATTCCTTATATCCAAATGAACTAGTACAGGTGGTGTATGTGGTGTTTGGGTGCAAGGACGTGTGGAGAGGCTGGTGTTTAGTGGAGGCGTTAAAGGGGATAGGGGGGTTTGTGAGGTTTTCGGCGGCGTCAGGGCTGATGCTATGCTTGGAGCTGTGGAACTCCATGACCATGGTCTTGCTTGCTGGTCACCTTCCTAATGCAGTTATTGCTGCTACCTCTCTTTCTATTTGGTGAAAATTTACATACTCCACTAAATAATTTCTTATTTCTATAAAAAAATATGTATTTATTACTTATACAATATATATATATATATATATATATATATATTTGGTTGAATTAATTTCATGATGTAATTTCTTGGTGTAACATAAACGGGTATGAAGTGATGTTGTTTGTCGGCATGACTGGAATTGTAAGGTAATATATACTCTATGTTTTGAGTTTGATGGATTGGATGTAACTATTTCTATGAAGTTGTAGAAGCATTTGGTTAAGCAGAAATGTTGCACACTCTATGTTTACACACTCTAGCATCAGTATGTAGATCTTTACCTAATTCTGCATGAAGCATATCTTAACATACTCTTTAGCTTTTGCTGCTGCTTGAAGCAGGGCTACAGTTTGGGGTGTTGATTAGTTTCAAGAAAGAGGTTTTTCGTGCTGCTAAGATTGAATTGAATTTGATTTTTTTAAATGGCATTTTTCTATATCAACTTAGGTCTCTTTCATTTTATACTTTTATTTGCACTTGGCCAACTATAGCTAATAGATGACTGTTCAATGATCTTTGCGCTCGACAATCAGTTTTCAGATTTGACTATTGTAATATTATGTAGTTAGAAATCAATCACTCTCCGGTTAATCTATTTTTGAATAAGGCTCTTTGAGATTGCCCTGCTAATCTTTTCAGCATTTAATTGATCACTGCCTCACTGGTGTGTCAGCAGTTTGCTTCCTCTTCCTTTTTCTGTTTTTTTGCGAATTGCTTCTGAAGTGCTCACATAATATTATTGGGAGTATCCGCCCAACTCACTGGTTTATCAACAATTTGTTTCCTCTTCCTTTTTTTGTTTTTCGCTAATTGGTTATGAAGTGTTGACACAAATATTGGGTTTGTATAATGAGGGAGTTCACTTGATATTTTACTTAATAATCTTTAAAAGCCTATTAGCTCAATGGTAGAGCAATGTGCTTATGCGCAAAGATGTGGGTTCGACTCCTGCCTAGGCTAAATTGCTTAATTTTAATAGTTTATGATCGTATCCAAACATGTATCTTGTGATATGAGAAGTGATGTGGACACACAATGGTAGAGGCTCTCTCCAAGTGTTTTGTGTGATATATACTCTAGTAAATGTGGGGCTGCTTCAAATATTCACAATGAAGGGGGAAATTTGAATGAAATGTAGGTTAGTGTTGCATTGCTGCGCTGAAAGCTGGAGCTCACGGGGTCATTGTTGGGCGTGCTACCTAGCTACAACAAGTAAGTTTCTGCTGATATTCCAGCAATTTAGTTCAATGGAAGTGAACGCTACCGAAAAAAAAAATTATTACACTGCAGGCTCATGTCTTCTCACACGAACCAAGTTGTTGAGAATGGATGGGAAGCATCACATAGTGCTCGTTTCCTAAGATTTGTTTCCATCTGTTTCGTTAACATTTGGGTTGGTGTTCCGACCGGAGAATGTTATTACTAATGGGATATGTTACAATTTCAAGATGAACTCTTTTTTTTTATCTCACTTTGAGGCGGTCACTCTGGTGTCCATATGTGGGTTAGCTTTTTACTTGTGTTAAGATCCATAAGCTCAATTAGGGAAGAGCGCCTGAACAATTGTTGTTCAGGAGGTTGGTGGTTCGATTCCACCGGGATCTGTAATTTTGTTCATTTCATCATCTTATTCTTGCACTTTATAATTTTATTTATGCACTTTATAATCTTAATTGTACACTTCATAATCTTATTCAGACACTTCTTATTATTTTCGATTTTCTAATTAATTCGATTTTTATTTGAATTAAATAAGTCAATTTCGTTTACTAAATGGGTCAATTCGATTTTTATTTTCGACTTTCTAATTAATTTGATTTTTATATTCTTATTCATGCACTTCATAATCTTATTCATGCACTTTATCATTTTATTCTTGCACTTTATAATATTAAGTGCACACTTCATAATCTTATTCATGCACTTCGTCACTTTATTCTTGCACTTTCTAATCTTAATTGTGCATTTCAGAATCTTATTCATGCACTTTATCATTTTATTCGTGCACTTCAAAATCTTATTCATGCACTTCATAATCTTATTCATACACTTCATAATATTATTCTTGCACTTCATCATTTTATTCTTGCACTTTATAATATTAATTGTGTACTTCATAATCTTATTCATGCACTTCATGATTTTATTCTTGCACTTCATCATTTTATTTATGCACTTTATAATCTTAACCGTGCACTTCATAATCTTATTCATGCACTTCATACAATTATTCATAGACTTCATCATTTTATTTATGCACTTTATAATCTTAATTGTGCACTTCACAATCTTATTCAGGCACTTCATATTTTTAATTCATAAACCATCATTTTTCTCATGCACCTTATTATTTTATTTGCACAACATAATATTATATTTGAACAACTTAAGTTATATTTGCTCAACATAATATTGTATTTGCACACCATAATGTTATATATGCACTTTATCATCTTATTTGTGCACGTTATCATTTTATTATTGCACTTTATAATCTTATTCATGAACGGGAACAAAAAGAAAACCATAAATAACCTATTTGGGATTTTGAGCTTGATACATGTCAGCCATATCACGAATCTCCTAGCTAGAAAAGGATTACCAAAGATAAAACATTAACCATAAGTTAAAGAAGCAAGGAGGAACCCCAAATTAGAGAGGTGTTGAGGATGGTTCAGGCCTCAAGGGCAGAGGCTCAATTGTTGCCCAACAACAGCGATCACTTGCTTAAGAGGTGGTCCAATACGGTGCCGAGTTTCCAAAGGGAAGAGCATCGAAGCATATAAAAGAGAATTCGTCCAAATTTCTCATCTTATTTATGTGCACTTTTATACGCTTATTCATATACCTTATAATCTTATTTATGAATAGAAACAAAAGACAACATAACCATAGCCTATGCAGGACTTGAACCCACATATTTGTGCAGGAGCACATCGCTCTACCGTTTGAGCTAATAGGCTTAAAAGCAGACTTTTTATGCACGTTATAGTATTATCCATGCACTTTATAATCTTACTTATGCATTTTATAATATTAATCATACACTTCGTAATTTAAGCAACTAAATTGCTAGGTAGAACATATATATCTATGTCACAAATAAGAAAATGGATTGAAGAGCCTCAATCAAGTCGTAGATTTGAAAACAATTTTTTTTTCTTAAATACCTGAAATTTCGTAGTGGCATGTTCACTAAGTGCATCAAAGCTTTTCTCCACTTTAGTGATCACCAACTATTCGATCATCCAAGCCCTAGGCAATTACAAGTTGTTGTCAAGCAGCCAATTGCAACTGTTGGGGCAGTTGAAACAAGACGAAAATGGGTTGTTAAGGTCATTGAAGAATAATAAAATGGGTCTGTAATAGTTGCAGTATAACAGAAAATTTAAATGAAATTGCTGATGAAGTGAGTGAATTTAGAAAAGCGATTCCTAAAATCCTAAATTATAGCTCACTTACATCTTAATATAATCTTTGTATTTCATAGAAAAAAAAACGTTATCATTTATGTACTGTAAATTAAGAAAACAATTTATAATTATAGTACAAAATTAAGATATATTAATTCACTTGTATAAAATAATTGTGCGTATTCTACAATTGTAAAAACAAGATAAAATTAAGATATATGTCGTTAGCCATGAAAGATGGAAAATTGAGGAAATTTTTTTCCTCAATGGATAAAACCCCCAATTGATAAGGATTAGTGCAAAATCATGAACTACAAATTGTGTAGTGATGTTTTCATAACAACATTTCGTTTTACTTAAAAGCCTAAATCGATTTCCTTTAATAAGCCATAACAAGAAACAAAATTTAAGTGATAATGTGTAGAGGGAAACAACATACATGCAAATACTTAAGAGTCTAGAATAATCTTGGAGTAAAAGCATACAACCCAACATGATTAAATAGGATGATTCACAAAAAAGGACAAATTAATCACAAATGCACATAATATTGCTAAGATAGGGGTTGTGACCCGGACCAGCAACCTCGGCAAAGCTCCAATAGCATGGGCATTAAATTTACTAAACAAAAGGCAACCCAATTGTATTTGATCAAGAGCAGATAAAATCTCAACAACAAAATACACCAAATCAATATATAATACTAAAGGAGAAGTCGCCTAAGCCATGTGGCGACTTCTCCCTTAAAGTAGGATTTTTAGTTAATAATTATTTAAATTATTTTGTATAATCTAATTTAAAATTAAATCTATTATCTATTTTTATTAATTCCTTATAAATACGAAATCGGTTGAGATATTCTCGATATTATGGTAATTTGTTAGTTTAGATATTTACTAGATAAGATTAAATTAAAATTATATATTTTTTAATATAAATCAATAAATAGCATGAGTTTATCTGTTCGGATTTTTAGGATTTTTGTTTTATCTACACACCATCACTTTCTTTATAATCTATATTATGCTTTTCTTCTTCTCACTTTTTTGTTTTTCTGATTGATACAATTGCAATCTCAAAACTGTCATCTTGAGATTTTCATTGTTTTGCCCTATTAATATATTTCATTTGCTCCATGTAAAACTCAAGGCAGGTGTAAGTCACTTGGCAAATCTGAGTTGAGAGGTGACAATGTAGTGGTTGATGGATTACTTGAAAGCAGAGAACACCAACAAAGAGAATGGGTACCGGGATAGTCCATCGGTGTCGATTTATTCCCCAACCTTCGATCTAAGTGCAAATATAAGCTTGAAGGCTCCTTGTAATGAAATCATTTGGATATTCGAAGTTAATTGACAACACCATTTCCAATGTGCGAGGTAATCTATTTTTATTTGGTTTGGATTCTCTAAATCAGAGTCTCTTGATTTTTCTCTCATGTTGTTTCTCTTGATTGTGGATGTGAATAGTAATGTGTGATTAATTGGTTGTTTAGTTTAAATTCCATTTCGATTTAGTTATTTGCTGGATACTTTTCTTCATAATTGTTTCAAAGTATGTGTTTGTGTTGATTCATTTCTCTAAGGCACATAACTTATCTATTTTTCTTTGAATTTTCTTTTCAAGTGGCCATATATTATCCACATACGTACACATGAATAATTTCTATAAAAATTATAGGCTATTTTTTTTAGAAAACAACTGCATCTTCCATTAATTGAAATCATCATACAAAATAGACCCTAAACTAGAAGGTAAATGGTAATTCACATCATGAACGAAACTCAACTCAGGCTTCAAACTAATTGAATTGTGTACAACACTAACAAGTCACAAGTATTAAATTGATAATTAATATATTATCAATGCATTAATTTCTCTAAAATTCAAGCCATGAAAAAAGAAATAAAAATAATTAATTATATTAACTACTTAAATCTTACTATAATGATGATCTATTCTTAGCATCATTATCAAATATATTAATTTTTCTAATGTATGTATGCTTTTGATTTTCTAGGTAAGGAAAAGCATGGCGATTGAGCTGATTGTTATGGTGACATTTTTTTCTATTTTTTTCGTAATGGAGGATCCGAGGTTGTCAACTAATGCAGATTTTTGTTAGTTTAGATACTCATTGGATAAGATCAAACAAAATCATATTTATCTTAAAAAATCAAATTTGATTACTTTATAACTTGCCATTTGTTTAAGAAATTATTTGATTCTATTTATTTTTTTGTTATATTTTTTATTCCACAAATTATTATAGAATATTTCGGTTTTTGTTTTAAGTTCATTTTTTAGATAAATAACTCAAAATTGATTCATTCATTTAATTTTGAACTATATCTATGTTAATTAAAAGATAACACTGAATCTCATAGGTCCTGTTGTTTAGCCAATATATCTTTAATTATTTTTATTTATTTCTTCTTCTTATCAGTTTGTTAGAGAAAATATATCCATGACTCTTTTTTATACAGGTGTTTTCCACCACATGCTATATACAAGAATTCAAATCTTTATTTGTTTTTTTTTATGCAAGATGATTATCTCCATATGTACGTTGGATATGGTTACGAGTAATGGTTACAAGTATCAGTATCGATGAAGAAATTATCTTACTTTTCAATTTTGATTACAGTAGAAGTTAATGGTTAGAAAAAAGATTGACGTCATCAAAGAATCGCACAAGGTGCGGGTACTAAATCTATATTATAATACTAAAGGAGAAGTCGCCTACGACATGTGGCGGCTTCTCCTTTAATGTAGGTTTTTTTATGCAGGGGACTAATTGATTTATGTTAATTAATTATTAATTGATTAATAAAATCTAAACAAACTTATTTTCCGAATAATAAAATCTAAATAAAATTTATTTCCCGAATAATAAAAAATTTGTTTTAATTGATTTATTTGGATTCCACCTTATCTAATTTAGAGAATATAAGCAAATCTTAACTAATTAGAAAATCTTTTAATATTTTAAATCTGTTTTTTAATAAAAGATTTAAACGGATAATGAGATCTCATATTTCCCCCAAAAATCTCATGTATATCTATATTTTTTTTTGTAAAGAAATAGTTTAAAAATCATGCCTATTTAAAATGAGGCTTTGTTAGTTTCATTACTTCTTCTAAATTCTAATGTACGTTTCTTGATTTTACAGGTGGTATAATGGGTGTCTCTCTTGGTTTTCCGCAACCACGGTTCGTGAGCTATTCATCTCGACGTTTAGTAATACCTTTCATTTTAAGTTAGTTTTCTCCTATAGACCGAAGCCTTCTTTTTTGGCTTTTAATCTGAATTGTGATTTTTTGTTTGTGTAATTTCATGAATGCTTTCAGTTAATAATCTTCTCTATATATTAGTTAGTGACAAACAATAAAGATAAGACACTCATTGAGAAGAATAATAGGAAGTTTTGAAAAAAAGGTACTTTAAATATTATTTATTTATGTGTTTGTGCGATTCATTTTGGTTTGATTGAGTTCAATCAATTGATGATGACGTTCATTAATCACGTTTGTGCGGATTAGTTTAATTTTGATCGTTTTAATTGAGTTCAATCAACTAAGTTTTTTTTTTGTCAATAATAATTACAATAATAATCTAAATAAGCATGATAATGTCACACACATAGTGTTACATTCACTATACACATATGACCATTTTAAACTAAAAAAACGCCCGCACAAAGTGCGGGTACTAAACTAGTATGTACCTAAAGGGAAGCTCAATCAGATTCGGAAAGATATGAGGCAAAACAGCAACTGTCCTGACAGTGTAATTTCATGAACATGCATAAATATCAGAACAATAATCAAACACAACTGAATCAACCAACTTTCACATAAATAAAAGGTGCCTACCTTAGGATTTTTTAAGACCATCAAGTGTCGTGTCAGAAGTTTCATCATCCCCCAAAGCATGTAGAAGTGTTGGAACAATTTCATCAATAGCTTGTAACCCAGCACTCTACAAGATGAAAAATGTTGAATTCCATACAGAAACTTCAATAAAGCTTGCATACATAAATAAACTGTAAAACATTTGGTTACTTCAGCATCTAAAGAAGTAAAGTATACAAGAAGTTAATCTCGTAGGCATGGAGTTAACCATAACTCAATCTTGATTTCTCTAGGCATTTTATCAACCACTTAGAAAGCATGAATCTACCCCATCTCAATCTAAATTTCCAATCCACAAAACCCAATTTCAATCCAATTTCCATCAATCAAAATTGATGAACTTAACATTGTAATGCAGAAAATAAGATTCAACTTAACATTGTAAAGACCATTAGCCCTAAAATTGATGAACACAAAACACAAGAACTTCGAGAGCAAAAAGCCCTAAAATTCTAATAGACGGTTCCACGAGCGTAGTAAAGGAGACCTAAATTCCGCACAAAACTGGAGAAGGAAATCTGAAACTAAACAAACCTAATTAGGATTTTGGCGGCATTGCCTTCGATTCAAAACCAAAATTTGACAGGAACAAAGCAAAATCAAATTGGTAACTCAACAGAGTAAATTGAACAAAATTTATCAAACACAAGCACGAAAAGAGAGAGTAAATTAGAAAACGAAGAAAAAATAACAGGGAATGGCGTTGCCTTTGAGAAGAAAGGCAGGGACCGAGTTGAACTTAAAAGACCTTAGCATGGCCTCCGGCGAGGAAGAAGGAGGGGGACGGAGTGCAGCGGAGAGAGAATCGAACTGAAAAGACGACCCAGACTGGGAAACAGGGATGGGGGAACGTCGAGCATCGGCAACGTCGTTGATGGACCTCCGACAACGGATATGAGGAGGGGCGGGAATCAGACAAAGAGAGAGGGAAACAATTAGAAGGAGAGGACGGGAAAGATGTGAGATGCCATTGGAGGAGGGATTTGAAGTTGAGAGCAAGACCGAGAGGGATGAACGAGAAAGCGAAAGACGATGATTTGTCTTTTAGATCCAAGAAGGATGAACGAGAAGGGGAGGAGAGAGGAAGCAATTTGGATCGGCGAATTTGGTTCTGCCCATTAACCTGTGAACAAGATCTGCGCCCCAAACCCATCAATTAGGCATATTTTCACTTTAAAAGCTAAATTTTCATTTTAAGCCCCATTTTCATTTGAACCTTTACATATATATATATATATATATATATATATATATATATATATATATATATATATATATATATATATATATATATATATAAGCCTCTTAAAACAAAAGAGTTTTTGCCTACATATCACATCCACCTTAATCCTCTCTTTTTTAACTAATCACTTTTTTTTTTCCGTTTCCCCCCTTTTTTTTATTTACTTTTAGCAATTGATTTTTATCTTTGAAAAAAACCAATATATTAAACCTCTTCAAACAGAAAAGTTTTTGCCTACGTGTCACATCCACCTTAATCCTCTCCTTTTTAACTAACTAGTCTAAAGCCCGCGCGCCACGCACGGGATTAATTTTTAAACTTAATTTAAGTAATCTTATCTTATTTTTCAGATTTTATCATATTAATCAATACATTTTAAATGATTTTGTTCCAATTTTACAGTGTTATATCCATGATACAGGGATCAAGATGGAATGAAACGTAGAATCATGGATAGACAACACATTGAAAATCATAAATGTAGCTTTGAAATATGCCATAAAACCTTTCAAAAATTTATCGAGTTTCATCACTTAATAATTAAATAAAAATTAAAAAAACCATTTAATTTATTTAAAGAAAAATTTAAAATCACAAAATTTATATATGACTTGAGTAATTAATAAAATGTCACATAGGACATCGATCAATAGGCAATTAAGACAACATGTGGTTTAAGAAACTCTTTCTTTATTGTAAGTATCGATATGATATAATCAAATTATGCTAATTAATATCAAATTTTTTACATGACTGTATGCTTGTACACTTATTTTTGGATATAACAATTAGGAGACCTTTTAACAGGAAGGGTTAAAGTACGTACAACTTGAAATCAACATATAATATATCTTTTCAAGCCATCTTTTGATGTATACTGCTTTAAATGAGATTTAAAAAATATATATAATTTTCTGAAATATTTATAAGATACATTTATGTTAAAGATTTTTAATTATGATTTTTATCTTAACTTTTATTTATAATTTATAATATTAATTTTGTTATTTTATTTTAGATTTTAGTTTTAAAAAATGGGGGAAATTATACAAGTGTATATATATATATATATATATATATATATATACAAAATATATATATATATATTTTGTATTTTTTATTGAACCGGTTCAGTGAACCAAACCCATTAAAAATAAAAATAGAATTCGGTTCACCCGAACACTTCTTCCTCCTCTACCACAGTACCACGTACAGCCCAAGCACACCTCCCTCCATTTTGAATCCCCTCTTTTCCACTTCAAATCTAAAACAAATCATTTCATAACCTTCTCCATCCATTTCTAAAGAGATTTCTTAAAACAATTTCGGAAGATTCGAATAAAAATCTGGTCGAATGTAATTATCCCCAAATCTGAAAATTTTCCCAAATCCGGCGAAATTGAAGGAATCAGATCAAATTGGTGATTCGTTATCGATATGTTATGGATTATCAATAAGATTTTCAGAATTAATTTGAAGTCAGTCCTCCCCAAATCCTCCCCTGTAAATACCTCATCCGGAAACGAATTTCAAACACACAACCCTCCTTCCTCTCCATATCCAAGTTGTTAAGAGTTCCCATCAAGTTTCTTACACTTCAAGAAACGTTTTCATTTAAAAAAATCTCAGAAAACTATGCAGGAAACAAAACCCGATTTTGAAATCTCCTCGCCGGCGCCGATGACGACCACCGCTTCCAGCCACCGTATCCGCCTCCGACCATTGTAGACGCAGCGCCGCACCTCCAGGAACTCGCAGCTCTGCCCTCGTGGTCCACCGTTGCCCCTAACTCCGCTAGGAAGAAGTCGGAGGTCGGAGGAGAACGTAACGGTTGAGAAAAAGTAGGAAACCGTGGAGCTCGTGGGAGAGAGGACAGAGAAGCGAGAAATACAAAGTAAAGGGAAAAAAGGGAAAGAAGAAAAAAAATCAAAGAATGCTCCACGTGGATAGTCTGAGAGGGCTGGAAAGGACTCAGCTTTAAGATATAGGGGGATCATTTTTTTCCTTTTTCCTTTTTTCCCCGTTTTTATTTTTATATTTGAAAAAAACCAATTAGTTTAATTCAAAATATTAAATTAATTAACATATAACCTATATCTATGTAATGACCCAAGTATAAAGTCGGGTTATCTTTCGAGGGATTGGATACCTTCGTTCGGATTTTGCAATTCAAGTACGGGTTGATAGTTTGAAAACAAAATGTTAGTTTTGAAAGGAGGGATTTCGTCACCTAAACTGCGATAGGCCCATTGGGTATCATAACCTCAAAGGCGGATCCTCATTAGGGACAAGGGTGGTAGTCACCCCCCCCCCCCAATTAAAAATAAAAGTTAACATACACATTCCTTTTGTTGACAGATTCGATTTGATATATTATAAGCTCAAATTCGATATCTGAGCAAAAGGTTATAACCATTTCAATTTTCAACACTGATTATATGTAAATTATTTCTTACATCATTTACAAAACTGATATACTTTTATCGTAATTATCTTTTGTTAAAATTCATGCCTTAATAATATAATTATAACTGAAAACTTCAAATTAGCAGGTTGTATTGAAATATGTGAACATAATGAAATAAAGCATGCACAATTTATGTTTTTATTTTAGTTACATATCCATAATATTGATGATTTTTTGGAAAAGAAAAATTAGGGTTTCATTTTACACGAAAATTGTTTTATGGTAATTTTCCGCCCCCTCAATCAATAGTTTTAGGATCCACCACTAGATAACATGTTCTTCTTCTAAGTTGCTCAAAACGTGTTGAAGTACTCCAAAAAAGCAAGCAAACATAAATACGATACGTAGTTGCCTCGGCAGAGCCGGGTCAAAACCAAAACGATATTTATAAAATCCCAAAATTAAACTGGAGTCCAAGTCAGTCTCTCACTCTTACTACACCATATGAAAACTCCTCGCCAAGAAGCATAAAACACTCAACAATCTACAAACAAACCTTAAAAGAAGAACGGGGAAAGGAGTCGAGTCGAGCCACACATGCGGGACCGAAAGTCTGCGCTGAGGCCACATAGTATGTGTTATACCAAATAAAGATGCTCTAATGTTGTACGACAATTAAACACTCAAGGCATGTTGACAGTTTCTGTATAGATAGAAATGCAGTAAATGGGTTGTTAGGAGGATGAATTGATTAAACAAATATAGATATAAAAGCAAATCAATCCCTTATCCTCACAAAGAAATTACAAGACTTCCTCCCGCTGTAAGGGTAGGAGTCAGGATCGATCCTCAAAGAAGCGTGTCAGCGCTCGCCGACCTAGTCTCGAAAAAACAACCATCTGATGTCGACCGAAACCCACTCGATATCGACTAAGATCCAGTCGAAGTCGAGTAAAGTAGTCGATTTCTAGTGCTCACCTGCAAAACAACAGTAACACACTCGACGTAGAGTACAAAGCACTCGATATCGGGTTAGACTCACTCGATGTCGACTGAAGTCAGTCGATGTCGAGTCAAGTAGCAGAAAAACAGAACGTAAAGTGCCGGAAATCAAAGTCCGAAGAATATAAGGATGAATGCGAAATATATCGGGTTAGGATTCATCAAAAAATGCTTCTCGTCACTTTGGGGTTCCACTCGACATCAAGTGGATCTCACTCGTTTTCGGGTGATCTCTGTGATGTCGAGTGCTCCTTGTTTCCTTGGCTCTAAGCGTGGCACATCTTCATTCAACATCGAGTGGCTCGGTATACGTCGAGTGAAAATCCAGATCAATTCCTTCTTCTCTAAATTGCTCGAAAATGTCTCCGATTTCTGCGAAATTAAACAGAAGCTTATGTAGACCTCCATAACTCATAAATAAACATAAACTACACAAATCTCATACTTTCGTAACCCAAAATTATAAAATATAGACAGAAATTGGGATAAAAGTAAGTACGAAATATGGCAAAATAGGTGCACATCAACACCCCATACTTAAGCCTGCTTGTCCTCAAGCAATACTTTTAATGGTTATACAGGGGAAGAAACCAAACTCTCAACATCATAGATCCATTCTCATATATCCTCTTAACAATCAATTGCCATCCTTGCGAAGGTACTAATGTCACAAATTCATGTCTGTGTATAAAAGCAACGTCTTACACAAAAGCAGGGTTATGCAAAAACAATTTCATGCGACAAAGCATTAATAATCCAGAGGACTTTTATGAGCATGGTGAAGTAAAGGTAAAAGTTATAGTGGTGGGCTATATTTGGGCAACATGGTGCTATATTCGAGGAGAACTTCTCAAACCTTCTTTCCTACTTTGATGCACTTTCTCCTTGAATTAGTAAATAAAGAGCGGTCATTCCGGGGTTCGAACCGGGGACCTATGACTATTATCCACAAGTCCTTTCCGGTGAGCCATTCCAGAATGGTTTTGATGCACTTTCTCCCATCATATGATATTTCCACACCCCTCATCCTTTCATAATGGCTCTCTTTGTTTTTTTTTTCAATATTATGCTTTTACCTCTCTAACACTAGCACTGCCTTCTCACGAATCGTGATGTCCACCAAAGTAGCCATGTTTCTATGCATATTTTAGCCCCTTATTCTAAGTACATTACATATTTCGGGTTGGGAATATAGTGAATTTGTGTAATATAAGCTTATTTGTTAGAAATAGAGATCTAAACAAGTTTATGTTTAATATTGCAGGATTTGTAACCATTCTGGGATGAAACCAAAAGAAGAAGACGAAGGCTGGATTCTCCTCGGTGTTGACCAATTTACTCAAAGTCGACCAATTTACTCGAAGTCGACTACCGCTGAGAGCATAACCAAATCGAGGACTGAAGACGAAGAGAACTCGAGTTCGACTCTACTCTACGTCGACCTACTTCCTCGACGTCGACCAAGACTAAGAAGCTACCCGAGCTTGAGAAGAAGAAGCCACTCGAGAAGCTGCGAAGGGAAGCCAAGATCGATGAAAGTTCCTTGATATCGACCAAAACTGGTCGATGTCAACCAAGCGATCTTTGGGCCGCGAGTCCGTTGGGCCTATCCGAGCTTGTGGGAATTACTTGGCCACGAAGCAAGGCTGGATCTATCACGAATCTATCAAGATCTATCTTAGGAAGGAAGGATTTATCCACCACATGAAGATTTAGTTATTTTCCTTTTAGGATTAATGTTTTATTTAATTAAGTTTTATCTCTAGAAATAGATAGATTTGCTTTCCTTGACTAGCAAGGATTTAAGCCTATAAATAAAGCTCGTGGGGCTAGTTTTTATTCATTCCAAGCTAGAGAGAACACAAGTAGAGAGAGAGAGAGAGAGAGAGAGAGAGAGAGAGAGAGAGAGAGGAGGCCGAGAGGAGTAGGAGAGCGAGAGCCATTTGGTTTCGATCGGTTGTAAGCTTTGGTTTATTTTAATGCAATTTTGTTTTCTTTTATTATTGATGTCTTTTGCTATGATGAATAGCGAGTAGTCCACCTACTTCTAGGGTCGGGGTGAGCCCGACGATAGCCATGCGTGTTTGAGGTAAAGATTCGACTTTTATTATGTTTTGATCATCCACTGCCTTTTATATGTTTATTATCTATTTAATAGAGATTCAAGTTAACAACTTGAATTATAAACATAAAATTGGTAGATACAATTAGGGTTTCTTGAGAGAGTTGTCTAATTGTTGGAAAAGGCGAAAGCTTGTTCCTTTGATGTGATTGCATGATTATTTCTCTTATTCTTTCCTTATGCATGTTTGGCTATCGTTCTTGCAAGTCCCGGTCTTGAAAGTTTTCTTTCATACATTGTTTATTCTGAAATTTGCGAACTTTGGCTTTCGTTTCGTTACTGTTTCTCCTCGATTTTGACCAACCTTGGTCGACGTCTACTACTGATCTCAATCAAGCAAGATTGCTCTCATTTCTGTCTCTGCAGGTTACTCGAAATCGACAAACGTTCCTCGAAATCGACCAAATCTCCTCGATGTCGAGCGGCTTCTTGGAGATCGACAAACACCAGTGACTTTGCTTGCTCGAGTTCGACTGTGCCTGACCCCTATCGACTACCACCTAGTCGAGGTCGAGTACTCTGTGGTCGATCACCGTTCATGAGATTCATCCGCTACCTGAGATCCGCTGGCCGGCTTCCTCGAGGATCGATCCTGACTTTTTGTTGCTACATCGGGAGGGAGTCTTGTAATTATTTGTGCGGGCACGAATCTGGTTTGATTTATATTATTATATTTTGAATTCGATTTCCTCATACCACAAATCGCAAACATGACTGTCATGAATGGCCCATGATACTTAGTGCTTCGGACTCATCACCTTGATGTCCCATCTCACCGAACTAACATCTTAGCAAGCAAGGTCGATCTACCTTTATCTCCTAGGTGACCGGATTTTTTTCTCGCTCATTAAATTTTCGATAAACATCATCCTGCCATCAAACTCCATAAAATTTCACAACATAAAAAATCATATAAAAACTCCAAAGTATCAATTTTTCAACATAATCTCATGATATGATGTGTCATAAGGTAGAAAAATAGGCAATAGAACACGTGGAGCAAATATGAAATAAGGCTCAATATGGCTTATATGAAGCATGGCTAGGGTATAGAATAAACTCATATGGAAAATAAAGTCCTCCATCCTCTTATCATGCGTATGTCAAAAGCAACTTCAATTTTACCTCCTTTCACGGTTTTTAAGAAAATAATGCACTTGATTGTGACTTTCCTTTACTAGAAATTTCATATTATATATGTAATTAATCAATTTTTGCATCGTCGAGTCTCATTAAAACTTCCAAGACACTAATTCAAAATTTTCAATGAGGGTGATAAAAATAAACTTTTGATGAAAACATGAACCACATATGAGTAGTTCATATCCAAAGTACCATGTAAGGAGCAATTAAAGTACATAATTACAAATAAGACATGAGTAAGCCTTTCCCCCACACCATACTTAAACATTACAGTGTCCTCACTGTATAAAAACAAGGGTAAAGGAAGAAACTTACTAGACACGAGCTCGGAGACTCCAAATAGGTGTTGTAGGTTACTGCTAGGAGTCGATGTCGAGTGACTCTCAATCGATGTTGACTGCAGCTCTTCCTCCAAGGCTACTGAGTGAAGAAGCGTAGAAATCATTCGATTTTTGCACTCGATGTCGATTGGTTTAGTCGATATCGAGTGTTTCTGCAGTAGTCCGTCCTTTGTCACGTTGTTGATCTTGCACCTATATGTGTTAGAATACAGTACAAAAGAAAAAAACGAATCCAAAACCATGTTAAAAAAAAAACCAAACATTCAAAACTTCTTCTTTTACGATCAAGAAGGCATTTGTAGGGCCCATGTGGTCCGATTCTCAAACAAAACTCCATCTTTATCTTTTAGCTACATCCCTCCTGGGTGGATCTTATGGACCTCGAATGGTCCCACCTTCTTTTCCTTGAACTTGCTAGGGAACCGATTACTCTTTGATTTGAAGATGTACAACTTATCTCCGATTTCATATTCCTTAGGATCGTCATTGCAAACCCTTCAATGTCTAACATACTAAGGCATACCTCTTTCATTTGTAATAGACAAATCACTAATCGAAATTGGGGAAGAGATGTCCATACCTTCACTTACCCTGGCTTTGGGAGAACCACCATTTGTATTAGCTGGAAAAGGCACTCGACATCGAGTGGTCCAACTTTCACCTTTTTCCAAATGGACAAAGTCATGAGGCTCACACTAGCCCCTAGGTTGCATAGAGCCTTGTAGCGATGTTGGCCTATCCCAATGGTGATGGTGAATTTCTCTAGATCTGCTTTCTTTTCGGGAAACTCTATTTTGATGCACTCCCCTGCGATCTCATCCATTGACTATTTATTGCTTAGGATGTCTTTAAAGAACCTTACGTAGGATGACATTGAGCCCTTGAAGCATATTAACAAAGTGTTGGAATTTCTTTTTAGCAGGGTCCTTCAAAGATTTGGATGGAAAAGGTAGCGTCTTCTTCTTCTTGATAGCTGTTGGAGTAGAATGAAGTGACTCGACATCGCCTGCAAGTGAGTCGAGGTCGAGTGTTGGTGCATGCTTTTGGTTTTGCTGAATAGATTACTTGACATCGATAAAATGGGACTCGACGTCGACTGGAGATGAGTCGACATCGACTAGTGGTGACTCGTTGTCGACTCGAAATCAATAGCCTCCTATTCCGACGTGTGATCGGGCACTTGTAGTTGACGCCCACTCCGTAGATGCACTGCAGCCACGTATCCAGTAGATTTTTCCTTAGGACTGGGCTCAGGTTGCTCGGGGAGTGATCCGAGCGGTCTGGGGGTTTGTATAGCCAATTAACCCATTTGGGTCTCGATGTTCTTCCTCCAAATGTCGATGTCCCTAAGTCACGAGTTGATGTCGTGTAGCTGAGTGTGGATGTAATTGTTGGCTTGTTTGTACTCGGTGTGATTCCTTCTCATCTCATCAAGAACTAGTTGTAGGTCATTCTTCTTTGACTCCCTCTCAGGGTGTCCAGGAGCTCTGTGTGGTGGGGGATCCCTTTGGTATTGGGGTTCAAAGTATCCCCAATTCTGTTGATGTCCTCCATAGTTAGGACCCCCCATGTAGCGCACTTCCTCATGTGCCTCCGCAAAATGGACTTGCTCGGAATATGGGCAGGCGGTGGTGTTGTGCTTGACGAACCCACACTCCAAACAAGGTTGGTTGTTGGTGTGGAACTTGACTTGATTTTGTAACCGTCGTACTTGAACCATTGTGAATGGATCCCTCACGTCAGGATCAATCTCCCTGGATGGCTCGTAGAATGGCATAGATGGGGGCATGCCTCGTGTCGGAAGCCTCAAGAGTCTCATAAGTGTTGTCGAACTCAACTAACCTCTCAAGGGTATCCCAAGCACGTTGTGGTGTGTACTCAAGATACCTATAAGAGGTGTATGTGTTGATTCACCACTTTGTAGGCACATACAAGGAGTTGTAGTTGATATCCTGGATAATATATGACGGCTTCCCATGCGTAGGGAAAAATTTCAGTAGGCGCTTGTAGCACTCTCAGACTTGTGCTAGTGTCTCCCCTGAGTTTTACTTGAAAGCCATGATCTTTTGTTTGAGTTGCGCCGTCTTTGCTGGTGGAAAGAACTTGTTAAGGAACAAGTCCTTGAGTTCTCACCACTTGCGGATTGATTGTGCGGGTCAAACCCTCTAGATTAGTTTTATATACTCTAGATTAAGGCTGTTAACAATAGTTTTGCATAAGTCTAGGTATGTTATAATATGATCCACATGGCATTCATTTGGTTTTCCCTGATAAGTATTCCTCCTAATCTCATAAATAAAAGAGGGATTAGTCTCAAAAGAAACGTGAGGAAGAATAATAGAAGATTCTAGCACTACTAGAGTAGGATGCAATAATTCTTTTGCATTCTGAGGGATGTGCTGCAGTCGCTCCTCAAGTTCCCTTCTGTCTTCGGCGTCGTGATCCGCCCTCGCCTCCCACCTTTGGTGATTCCTAGTGTATTCAGCCTCTCAGTGATTGTATTTAGTCTGCTTGGTGGTGAGCTCCTCCGCCTGCTTCCGGAGCTCCTCCGCCTGCAAATAAATAACAAGACTTCCTCCCACTATAGCGGTAGGAGTCAGGATCGATCATCGAGGAAGCATGTCAGCGCTCGCTGATCTAGTCTAAAAAAATAGCCCTCTGATGTCGACCAGAAGCCCCTTGATATCGACTGAGATCCACTCGATGTCGGCTAAAGCAGTCAATTTCTAGTGCTAACATTGTAAAGGCTCGGATTTTCAAATTCTAATTTTCAGAAAAAGGAAATTAAAAATGAATTTAAATCGAATTAAAACCTCATTTAGCAGATTCCGACTGAAATATAAAATTTGGCGATATCTTTTTCGAGTTTAAAAATCTAATTGATCGAGAAAGCGGGATTCAGGGAAACTGACATTCGAGAACTAATTTTGGGGTTCGAGATTCGCGTATTCGAAATTTATTTTCGGGTATTAGTTTAACCAATTTCACACTCCATCCTTACCCACTGTACCCTCACTTCACCATACCCTTCAAATTGGAACCCCACTCCCCCCGTCATTTCTTCATTCACCATCATTCACCAACTCCCTCCATCACCATCCCTCTCCTTGTCATTCACTCACCATCACCATCTCCATCCATCGTCACCGTCATTCTTCATCATCGCCATCACCATTTCATCCCCTCCGACTTCGCTTGTTCACCATTTCATCAGCCACCTCCCCATCGTTGTCCATCCGTGGAGCCGCAGCCGAGATACCACCACGCCTCTGTTTTCATTCCCAAGCAAGAGCATCCGATCACCACACCTCGTCCCTCCTTATTCCTTGAGGGGCAGCTGCAGCAACTTCATCCCCACCTCCATCGACGTCCAGTGCCACACCGGAGCCGCCGTCGAGCCACCGAAGCCCCTTCCCCTGTTTGAGCGCGGTTTGCCACTTCGGTAAGCCGTTCTCCTCCGTTTTCGATCGGAATTGTTCCCAAGCTTCACCGTCACACTCATCCATGTCCGGTGTAGGTCCGACGAGCCATCGCGAGCCTCCGACGACGCCCATAACTCCGATCGACAGCTCCGAAGTCGCGAAACCCCTCGGTGAGCTTCCACCTCTCCTTCCTTTGTTTCGATTCAATTCCGTCCTTGGGCTGGGTTGTGGGCGAGTGATCGTGAGCGAGGGCTGAGTGCTGTGGGCGAGCGCAGCAGAGCACCAGAGCGGGGACGAGCGCAGGAGCAGGGCCAGCGACGAGTGTGAGTGCGAGTGCGCGAGTAGGCGGTGCGAGGGAGCCGTGGGAGGGTGAGCGAGGGTAGGGGCGGAGCTGGGCGCAGGTCGACGCCGACGTAGAAGGCCGGGAGGAGCTCAAGCTCGCCGGAGGGTCGTGGTCTCGATCAGGCGGGGCGGGACTTTTGAATTGGAGGGAGGAAGATGGCCAACGTGGCTACTAACTTATATATATATGTTAAAATTGAACCGGTTGGGAGTTTATAATTACGGGTTCGGTTCGGTTCGGTATGGTTCGGGTTATCCGTTTATTATTTAACTAATTAGCAGTAATCAAAATATATTATAATAGTATTTGAGGATTTAAAAGATAAAGTATTAATTTTGGAGATTTATAAAGGGTTGATTTTATTAAATAAAAACGGTTTGGATCTTAGGGGATTTGGAAATAACTTATAAGGGTGTTTTATTAAAAGGTGTTTTATAATATTATATCTATAATAATAATTGGGATTTAACATAAATAAGTTGGAATTGCCTGTTAGAAAATAATTTGGAAAAGAATTTCAAGGTTGGAAAGTAGTCTAACAAATAAATTAAAAAGGGAATTCGGCGAGTATTTTAAGGGTCGGAATACATAACTATTTAACTGGGATTTGAAACGGTTTTGAAACTAACCTGGGAATAAGACTAATTCGATGACTAACTAGCATGATAATATGATCGTTTGACTAACAGTATGATATGTATGACTAATAACATGACTTGTGGTGAATTATTATATGAGATTAAATGTTGGATAATTATGGCGATCTAGTAGGATTTTATATCACACAAATTATGTCTTATGATTTTGATGAACCGTTGAGGTATATGCGGAAATGACGTATATGAACATGCAGAATTGGTTGAATGATTTATGGAGAACGATGTGGTCTTGAGGAGTAGATGATGCGATGAAATGACTTTCATAATATGTTACTTGTTCTAATGATTGAGGTGTGCTTGAGTGCTTAATAGTTGAATGTAGACTTATATATATTCCATTATGTACTAGGTGATACTCTGTGATTGTGAACATTGTGTGATGGATTGTTCTGTTGCCGGTCTGCTAGCCAGGTAAGTACCTCCGGGGCTTACTCAGTAATCAGTACCTCCTGCCTGATGTGTCATATAGTATGTAGGTGTTGCATATGCATAAGAGCATGTCATGTAGTATCATGCTTAGGAATTGCATTTACGAATGAGCATCATTATTCTGTATGCGTTTGAATACAGAACGGCCGTTATCTGTGAGTCCTAGAGTCCTTTCTAGGGTCATAGGGCAGCCCAGCTTCATCGGGCGTTGTTCTCCTCGAGTCATTTATATATATATATATATATATATATATCACGAGATACGAGATGAGCATGAGATATGATATGATGATGAGATATGATATGATGATGAGATTGACATGATATATAATCGAACTGGCCAGTCTCCACCCTGCATGAAGGGGGGTGGTGGTAGAAGAGGGATATACAACTTGGTATTCTTTGTTAAGGCCTTACTAAATACTCCCTCCGTTTATAAATATATGTCGCTTAAAGCAGTTGATACACAAATTAAGGATTATGGAGAGATGGGTAAGTCGTACATAAGACTCTGCAAATTCCTTCTTCTCCTAATTAACCTCATCTAATTAATTGGAGCCAAATTTAAAAATTAAACAAGCATTCTTGGGACAGGTAAAAGAAAAGCACTATTTCAATTCAAATTGCAGTTCATACTACATCTAATTATGGAGTTCGTACACTACAATTAAGTGGGAACTGACCAAACGACAATTATTTTGCAAAACAGAAAAAATTACTAAAACGTCATCTATTAGTAAACGGAGAGAGTATTCTGCACATATGAATTAGGAACATGATAGTGTGGTTAATATTCCAATACTGCATGAAGGCATCCTTTATTCTAGGTATAGACGTATTATATGTCCTCAGCGCGGTCAGAGGACCCGCGGGCGGACTCTTGGCCTGACTTGGTGGTATAGTTTCAGGTACCCGATACACTGCTTGATTTTGTGCTGTTATGACGGGGTCTATTCATATGGCGGAAAGTGAGTGTTTGAAACCTGACTTCACCAGATTCATGCTTTTGGAATTCCCCCCTACTTATACTCTGTTTTGACCCGGCCCTGCCGTGGCACTGGTTGTATCATTTTCTGAACTTATGCCCTTTTCATGATGAATGATTTTCCGCATTGTAGACTTAGGAAAGGTATAGGGGTTTACCCCGGGGTCTCCAACGGACCTTCCAGATTTGGGTGCGAAATCCTACTTTGAACTACAAACCGTCGGTTTCAAACCTTCAACCTGTACTCGGGGCGCAAGATCCCAACGAGGGGTTTCATCCCTCGAAACGTAACTCGGGAATCATAATCCCGGGCCGTTACAAAGGTGGTATCAGAGCTGAGGTTTTGCAATCTGAGTACAATAGGTTGAAGAGGTTTTGAAAATCGCCCAATGTTTTCAAATGGTCTTGGAAAATATTTTATAAAGGGCAAAATTAATTTAATTGGACTTAAAATCTAAAATGAATAAAGGGGAAATAATCTCGTGGGTAGAGACCAAAGCGGTAGACATCCCTTATGGATGTAGAATTCGGGGAACAGTAGGCAAAATACTAGCTTTTATTTACAGATGGGCCTAGAAGACTTCAAGGAACACCACGGAGGTTGGAGTGTTGAGTTAGGAGGTCGTGAGGTTTTGCCCCTCCGGCTAGTCGTCCCTCGAAGAACGGCATAGATCGTCTCTATGCTTACGTTTATATATGTACATATATGCAATTGGGCTTGAGGGCGATCCTCCTCGAAGAGGACCATATTAATCTTGTTGATTGCTTCCGTGATGAGTGCTCTATTGTGCTTAGGATAGCGAACTAATCAGTATGCCTTGACTTGAATCATGTGTTGAATAACTGTGCAAACGGGATAGTGGGAGAAAACCTTGTTCTTATGTAATCGGAATTCCTGTTTTGTCAAAATATCCCTTTCATAATTCAAATCCCCCTGATGGTTCTGACTCTGTCATCCGCCCCACCAAAACATCTAGGCATGTTAGCAAGGGTCGAGAAGCATCTGCTCCCATGTTTAGAGTCTTGTTTCGTATCCCACCATCGATGCTTCTTTCGAGTCTCGTACTTGTGATTGGGGTCTTTCACGGGGAATTTGGGCCGGTCACCTAAATACCTTCAGAAATCGTGTCAGGTGTGAGGGTTACCTGAGTATGTTAGTGGGAGTGAGGATTTAAATCATTTCGAGATAGAAGTGAGTTGTCTTATGGAGTCATCCCTTTCGATCATCGTAATGGCCAACCATGTCTTCTTGTCACAAGAGTTTAAACACGAGTTCTACCCTCATCTATCAGAAACGGCGTGAATGTCCTTGTGTCCTACCCAGCAAGTCATACTAGCGTCCCACGGGGAAAACGGGGTGGTGAGTCGGTGATTGTCCTTAGAGAATTCTATCAAGTTATAATGATGGCCTCCTTGTGATTTCATGAAATTATATATTGGTATAATTCAGCATGACTTGCCTTGTACCTTGCATGGTTGCACTTATGAGTAGATGTATGTGTCGTATGTATTGAATCCCCATGATTTCCATCTTCCTATGAACTAGGTCCGTGATAGTGTGCTCAACTCTCGTTGTATGTTAAAACATGAATTGGATGACTTAGCATGCCAGATGAATCTTATTGGACCTCGTGACTGTGTACATGTTTAAAAAGTATTGCTAGTATCATGTAGGATATATATCTCCCAGTTATAAGCCCTCATATGATTGTGTGACATATTAGTCTTAGTATGTGAATATGGATGTATGTGATGAGATAGTTGCTATACCAACTCTGCATGAACTGACTATACCCTTAGCATGATTTTTAGGGTGCATCTTAGCATGTTTGCCTCAATCTCGCAATATTATGACTTGCGTATGTGTGTATCTAAATTGAGTGATAAGTCGTCCATAGGATATCTTGTGATGTTTTCTAGGTCTTGCATAACTTATGACATATATGTCCCATGTCAGTCTGTGCATACATGTTCTTAGTCTGTCAAGCATGATTGGTGAATGAAATGATAGGTTGCTAGCTTGTTATACGCACACATAAAGATGATTATATGAACATGTTATGAATGCATAAATCGATATCCCTTGAGATAGGTGCATACTAGTGTGAAATAATGTGATGATATCTCTTGATTTTTATGTGCTTGTGTGCCACAATTATAAGGGCATCGTTGTAACTCTCGGGTTAGGATCTTCTCCTTGGTCTCGTCGACCCTAGTCCTGGTCCATGTCTGAACTCTTAAGGAAGCCGTGTCGTCCTCCCTTGTCTCTCCCCTACCTCTGTAACTTATAACCCTTGCAATCCTTCGATGAGCGCCGACATACAAGAAAGGACCGACGACTAAGTGGCACCATAGCAGCGCAACGGAAGTGTGATGGGTCCATGACCCATAGACCACAAGACTGATGTCGCCAAAAGTATACAAAGGACGAACACATTTGAAAGATGGTAGCCGCGTACGTGATTCTCTTAGATGACTCATGGAAGGACGTTCTTAATTCAAATCGTGGATTCTTCTATACTAATCGGAATTGATGTTTTGTGATAGGCCTAGAACTGACATAATTGAATGTGTGATGACGAATGTGCTGAATTGGTAGCAATGATTGCCTGAATAACTTGTTTCTATGACGATGTGCCTCGGTGCTTGGTATACTGACTTACGGGTGAGTAGGTTATGGGTTATATGTATGGGAGTGCTTTATTCTTGAGCTTGAGTTGTGAGATTCTTCAGTGAGACTGGTTGGAAAGTGGCAGGAGGATTAAGGTATTCGGATTGGGTCATTGGTCGTGTGAGACAGGGTACAGGAAGGATGTGTTAGCTTGGGTAGAGCCGAGTGAGTTGAGATGTGTCGAAGATAGTGGTCTGTGAGTATAGAAGAGCTTCTAGGTAGGTCTTAGGTGAGCAGTGAGGCTAGTATGGCGAGATGTTGAGCGGGGTTTCCTAGTGAGAAGTGGTAGTCTAGGCAGGTAGGGTGTGCGGGTAGTATAAGAGAGTGGTTGACTGAGGTCTGGACTAGTTTCATTAGGGTGATCTTGAGATTGGGTGTGGATGGTAGTTAGGATAGTTCTAGAGGTGGATGGGCGAGCTAGGAGTTGATCGGGGGATTCTGGAAGGGAGGTGTTGTGAGATGAACTGGTGTGCCAAGGAAGGTGTCTAGATAGTCTAGGAGCGGATCGCGGGCGAAGTCGAGGATGATCGGTTAAGGAACGTCTGAGGAATCGTAGAATTTGGGACTAAGTGGTGTGTGCTATGAATGGGAGCGATTTCGGTAAGGGATGAGGTTGAGGAGTTGCCAAGGAAGAGTAGTATGAGGTTGCTTGGGAAATTATCGATCGGGGATATTAGGTTGTTCATATTAGGGTTGTTCGTGTGATGAGTATTTGGGGTTGTTTAGGTATGATTGGTAATGTTTGGAAAATTGATGAGTGAAGGATTTATAGGTGCGTTGTTGGAGGATTTTGGCATAGGGAATGAGTCGGGATTTATGAGTGGATGTTATTATGGCTATTGAGGTATTTGAGGATGTGAGATGAATCTTTAAGGAAAGGTTGGTAGCTAGGCAATGATGTAGTTGAGATTCCTAGTAAGACTGTGCGCTTAAGGTTGAGATTGAAAGATTATGAGCATGGATTTGGGGACGAGGCAAAGCAGAAGGTATTGAGGACACTAGAGAGATTTTTGAAGGTTGGTGAAGTTGCGGTGCTTAGGAAATTCGGACGAGGATGTTATAGGAATTCGGTGAAAATGATGATCGGTACATAAGGGTTTAAGTGGTAGAGGTTTCGAAGTTTAAGGAAGCGCGATCTGAGGCAATTTGGGGAAACATGCGGAGTTGAGGGAACTAGTCTAGCTAGGTACAGTATGCCGGAAAGAGGATCTAGAGTGGGTCGGCTTGATGGTCATCGTGATTCGTGGTTGGGAGTACCACTAGTTGAGTTCTACATTGGAATTGGTCGGGAGTGTCAGTGTGAGATGGTCAGCATGAGTTGGGTCCTTAGAGGTGGATGGTTAGTGAGAGTGGTTAGTGGCGTGGGATGTATGATTGGGTCAGCAAGGTGATTCAAGATGTCTCTTTTGGGGATGATGTTCAGGTGGAGTCTTGGTAGTAGATTGAGTTGTTCAGCTTGTCGGAATGAGGGAATTTTGTGATTTGGGAACTCCGAGAGATAGTTTTGAATAGTCGAGTGGAAGGTAGGACTTGAGATCGGGATGTCGAAGTGGATTGGCCCTTAGATGGCCTGATGGCATATGAGTTGGGATACCTAGTAGTGGTTTGGGTAATTGGACTTAATTGCGGATAGTTATGAGGCTAGAAAGGTTGTATGTGAGCAGGATACATTGGTGCCTAGAACTGGTAGTGGATTGAGTTGGTAGACCTCGGTGAAGTTGATCTTAGTGCAAGGGATGGTGAGTAGTGGTCGTGTCTTGTCATGATTTGTAGTGTAAGGCAGATTCTCTCGGGATAGTGATCTAGTGTATACTTTACTTGGGGCCGAATGTTGTGCGAATTCTATGCTATAGACGACGTTGATTCTCTGATGTGTTGTCGTTGACAATAGGGAACTGTAGTACTAACACAGTTATCCCTGAACTCGATAGAATGCTACTGTACGGAAGCAGTTGTTTGCCTCTAATGCCATGACGCTTGGTAGTTAGAATGAGTATGATGTACTTATCTGATTGATATAACGTGCTTATATGATTGATATGGTGTGTCACTTCTATGAGATGATGTGATAAATTCTATCATATATGATACGATGTTAGATATGCTATGCTACATGGCTATTCTTGAGATGATTATGTTATGCTATTAGATGTTAGGTGCTATTGTTATTCGATATATATACATGATGCTTGATGATGGAAATGATAGAAATTGAACTGTTGAACCTTGATTATGTCTTAGAACCTAGGAAGAGAATATGGGATTAGCCTTTAAAAGTGGATGGTAGGATGAATGGAGAGGTTAGGAATGCTTTTGACTAATGCCGAACTTGAAGTTTTGAAAGGTGTTTTAAAGAGGACGTTGTGATGTTTTGAGTTATGATATGACCGAGGAGTCGGAGTAAGAATGTGGCAGGGGCCCATATCACATTCTTGCTACGGTCTATTGGGGATATTATGATCATGGCAACGGTACTGTGAGGATCTCATAGGGGCACTTATGAGATACTTACGGGATCAATGACTTGATCCTTGGACTCACAAATTTCAAACTTCATCCTCTATTTTGAAATGATTTTAGTCTCAGGGACGAGACTTGTTTTTAGAGGTGGATGATGTAAAGGCTCGGATTTTCAAATTCTAATTTTTCAGAAAAAGGAAATTAAAAATGAATTTAAATCGAATTAAAACCTCATTTAGCGGATTCCGACTGAAATATAAAATTTGGCGATATCTTTTTCGAGTTTAAAAATCTAATTGATCGAGAAAGCGGGATTCAGGGAAACTAACATTCGAGAAGTAATTTTGGGGTTCGAGATTCGCGTATTCGAAATTTATTTTCGGGTATTAGTTTAACCAATTTCACACTCCATCCTTACCCACTCAACCCTCACTTCACCATACCCTTCAAATTGGAACCCCACTCCCCCAGTCATTTCTTCATTCACCATCATTCCCCAACTCCCTCCATCACCATCCCTCTCCTCGTCATTCACTCACCATCACCATCTCCATCCATCGTCACTGTCATTCTTCATCATCGCCATCACCATTTCATCCCCTCCGACTTCGCTTCTTCACCATTTCATCAGCCACCTCCCCATCGTTGTCCATCCATGGAGCCGCAGCCGAGATACCACCACGCCTCTGTTTTCATTCCCAAGCAAGAGCATCCGATCACCACACCTCGTCCCTCCTTATTCCTTGAGGGGCAGCTGCAGCAACTTCATCCCCACCTCCATCGACGTCCAGTGCCACACCGGAGCCGCCGTCGAGCCACCGAAGCCCCTTCCCCCGACGAGTGTGAGTGCGAGTGCGCGAGTAGGCGGTGCGAGGGAGCCGTGGGAGGGTGAGCGAGGGTAGGGGCGGAGCTGGGCGCAGGTCGACGCCGACGTAGAAGGCCGGGAGGAGCTCAAGCTCGCCGGAGGGTCGTGGTCTCGATCAGGCGGGGCGGGACTTTTGAATTGGAGGGAGGAAGATGGCCAACGTGGCTACTAACTTATATATATATGTTAAAATTGAACCGGTTGGGAGTTTATAATTACGGGCTACTAACGTATTATATGTCCTCAGCGCGGTCAGAGGACCCGCGGGCGGACTCTTGGCCTGACTTGGTGGTATAGTTTCAGGTACCCGATACACTGCTTGATTTTGTGCTGTTATGACGGGGTCTATTCATATGGCGGAAAGTGAGTGTTTGAAACCTGACTTCACCAGATTCATGCTTTTGGAATTTCCCCCTACTTATACTCTATTTTGACCCGGCCCTGCCGTGGCACTGGTTGTATCATTTTCTGAACTTATGCCCTTTTCATGATGAATGATTTTCCGCGTTGTAAACTTAGGACAGGTATAGGGGTTTACCCCGGGGTCTCCAACGGACCTTCCGGATTTGGGTGCGAAATCCTACTTTGAACTACAAACCGTCGGTTTCAAACCTTCGACCTGTACTCGGGGCGCAAGATCCCAACGGGGGGTTTCATCCCTCGAAACATAACTCGGGAATCATAATCCCGGGCCGTTACAAACATGCAAAACAACAGCAACACACTCGACGTCGAGTACAAAGCACTCGATATCGGGTCAGACTCACTCGATGTCGACTGAAGTCAGTCGATGTCAAGTCAAGTAGCAGAAAAACAGAACGTAAGGTGTTGGAAAAGAATGTCCTAAGAATATAAGGATGAATATGAAATATGATCAGAGATATCGAAAGGTCGTAAACAATATTATAAAAGACTTCCAATGCCGGGGAACTACCACAACGATAACCATGCAAGTAATATACCAAAATCATGAAATAAACATGATTTTCATCAAATAACATTCGTTATTAACAAAAAGGAATATAGAGGCTCTCTCATAAACCCTAAGTGTTAGTATCCTTTTTCATAATTAGGTATCCAAGTTTATAATAAATCCCCTCTCGTTTCAATATCATAAATATGGAATTGCCTACTGCTTACGCATCGGGTTTAAGAACATAGGATAGAAGATGAAAATCATATAAAAGATCATAACTTTAGCGTACTTATATGGCAATCGTCAGGCTCACGACGACCCTAGAAGCAGGACGACTACTCACTCTTCATCAAAGTAAACACCATCATAGACATAAAGAAAATAACTTAAATTGAAATAGAGTAAGAGTACAACCGCAACCGCTCTCCACAACTTCTCTCTCTCCCTCCCTCCCTACTCGACCTCCCTCTCTTCTCTAACTAGGGTTACAAAATTGCTCGTGTGCTTGGATTAATGGATGATTGAAAACTAGCCCCAAGGGCTTTATTTATAGCTAGCAATGAAAGAAATATCTATCTACTTAATAAAAATAAACTTCCTAATTAAATTAAATAAAACAATTAAAAGTTCCTTAGGGTAAATATGAGTTTAGTCCATAAGGATAGATATTCATAAGGAAGGATAAAAGATCTTTGACTTCGTGGTGAAGCAATCTCCTTCCCGTTAGGATTCATCAAAAAACGCGTCTCAGCACTCTAGGGTTCCACTCAACATCGAGTGAAAGTCAACCGACATCGAGTCATCATGTGGTCTTGAGTGGATCTCACTCGATCTCGAGTGATATCTGTGGTGTCAAGCGCTCCATGCTTCCTTGGCTCTAAGTGTGGAACATCTTTAGGCGACATTGAGTGGCTCCGTAGACGCCGAGTGAAAATCCATCTCGGTTCCTTCTTTTCTAAATTGCTAGAAAACGTCTCTCATTTCTGCAAAATTAAACAGAAACTTGTTTAGACCTTTATAACTCACAAATAAACATAAACTACACAAATATCATACTTTCGTAACCCAAAAGTATAAAATATAGACCGAAATTGGAATAAAAGTAATTACGAAAAATGGCAAAATAGGCGCACATCATGGACCCACACAAAATGTCAAGCGACATGTCCCACTCTCTTAAAATCCATGCCTCAGTCAGAGCAGGGTATGTCTCTCATATCCATTCCTCATCCAGGGCCGTATCTCCAAGCCTCAGTCAGGAGTGGATGTCCATGCCTCTATCAGGACGGGAGACCCGATCGGTATCACAATATATCTCATGCCTCAGTCCACCTCAGTCGGGGTCGGACACTGGGTCACCGCCACAATCGTATATATAAAATATGAAATCATGCTCTCATATGACTCTATCAGGACAAACCCGATTGGGATGGGCTGTCCTATGACCCTAGCAATGATTCTAGACTCACAATTAAAGGTCGTTCTTCCAAACGTATGGAGTAAACATGCTCATTCAAATTGTGCAACCTAAGCAGGATACTATATGATCATGTTATATGAAGATGCAATACATAACATGAAATGCAGCAACATGCATGAGATTCCAAATTGAGTAAGCCCCCTAGGGAACTTACTTGGAATCACAGAGCAATAAAAGCACAACAAGCAAAGTAGCAAGCCAATCATATCAAAGATCACCTAACTGTTTAATAGAATAACAACATATGTCTAAAGCATAAAGAACCCATTTACCGGTACACAGAAACTAAGCATGAATAAACGTACACACGAAAGCTTTACAAAAACCATATAAGTTCAAAACATCTTGTTTTCAAAATTAGGCATATCTCATCATCATCATAATAATTATCTCAATCCGATATCTCATCCTAACTTCCAAATCTCAGTCCAATGCCATAATCAAGGTCCAAGTTCAAGTCCAACAGTTAAAGGTTGAATAGTCCATTTAGAGTCCAATGAATCCGGTTAAACAGTTTGAAGGACCAAGGGTCCAATAAGTCGGTTAGTTAAACATTAGTGTCTCGAAAGGTCCAAGTTCAAGTCAAACAGTTAAAGGCCGAATAGTCCAGTTAGAGTCCAATGAATCCGATTAAACGGTTCGAAGGTCCAAGGATCCAATAAGTCGGTCAGTTAAACATTAGTGTCTCAAAAAGTCGCTCTCAAAACATTAAGTCCAATTAAATCGCTCTAAAATTTTAAAATGTTAAAGTGGTTCTTGCATACTCGCTTTAAAAACAGAACAAGCACTCAAGAGTATTCAACCAGAATATCGAAATCGAAAACAAACCATTTAGTTTCCAAAGTAGTCTTTCAAGAGCCAAGAAATCATTTATATACTTCTATAAATCCATCCCATAAATCAAGTTGTTAAACATGTATAAGCTAAGTACAAATCCATATAAATCATAATTAACAAACCATTTTTAAATCCGATTTATCAAATCGTACAACACATAACAATTTAAATCATACATATAAAACAACCCAAACCGGGATTAAACCAAATCGGCCAAGGACCTAAAGAAAGGAGAGAATCGGCCCCGACCAAGAGCCCAGACCTAGGTTTCGTCGCGGGCAAATGTGTAACGACCCGGGATTATGATTCATGAATTACGTTTTGAGGGATGAAACTCCTCGTGGGATCTTGTGCTCTAAGTACAGGTTGAAGGTTTGAAATCAAACATTAGTAGTTTAAACTGGAATTTCGCACCCAAAGCCGTAAGGACAGTTGGAGTCCCCGAGGTAAGAGCGATGTACCTATCGTAGCGCTACTTCGCGGAAAATCCATTTATCATACAAAACCAACATAAATCTAAAATGATACAGAGGTTGACATGGCAGAGCCAGGTCAATACATAATCCATTATTATGAAATCCCAAAACAAGCAAGTGTGGTGAAGTCAGAGTCTTAGATGCTCAGTCTCCGCCAGGTAGAGAAACCCTGCTCATAGAGATAATCAACATAACAAATCATAAGCATAATATATACCTAAAAACTGAGGATGGCATGATCAGATGGAGGCCTGCACTTGGCTATATCCCCACATATAAGCACACATATACGCTAAGCCTAATATCATGCTTCTAATGCAGGACAAGATTATTACACTAGTACAAAAATGGTTTTAGACAACACCTTATATACAACGGTTTTTGAAATAATGTTGTCTATATTGGAAGAAATTAGAGTTTTTGGGGACGCATAACGGTTATTAGTTATAACCGTTGTCTTTGTAATTGCAAAGACAACGTATATATAAAGAACCGTTGTCATACATATAGAAGACATCTCAAAGAATATGGTTGACAGAAACGTTGTCTATGTACAAATGAAACCGTTGGCTTTCTAATTACAAAGACAATGAATATACAAAGAACCGTTGTCATAGATATAGAGGACATATCAAAGAATGCGATTGACATAACCGTTGTTTATG
Organism: Persicaria tinctoria; assembly: GCA_037127255.1. Taxonomy (NCBI): domain Eukaryota; kingdom Viridiplantae; phylum Streptophyta; class Magnoliopsida; order Caryophyllales; family Polygonaceae; genus Persicaria; species Persicaria tinctoria. Next base: position 66,419,264 of record JBANSL010000002.1, on the reverse strand, counting down.
ACCAATTAAAACCGTTGTCTTTGTTATTTTAAAGACAACGAATATAGTAAGAACCGTTGTCATAGATATAGGGGACATATCAAAGAATACGATTGACATAACCATTGTTTATGACCAATTAAAACTGTTGTCTTTGTTATTGTAAAGACAACGAATATAATAAGAACCGTTGTCATAGATATCGAGACAACTCAAATAATACGATTGACATAACCGTTGTCTATGCCTAATTAAAACCGTTGTCTTTGTAATTACAAAGACAACGAATATATAAATAACCATTGTCATATATATATATAGAGAGAGAGGACATCTCAAATAATATGTATAACTTGTATTTGTCCAATTGAAACTCTAGTCGATCTATGCCTAATTTATCTTCTCAAATTAAAATAAGAAAAATAAGAAAATAAGAAAAAGATTAAAAAATAAGAAAAAGATCGATCTTATTTAATTAAGGAAAAAAACCGATTTTTCGCGAGGTAAACCCTGTGGTATAGCATAATTCGGATGGTAAACAATAGTTTTAAGTTTTTCGCCTGGTAGCCCTAAAATTTTTAAATTTTTTGCCTCCCACCCAAAACTTTAGTTTTGGTTGGAAAATGTTGTTTCAACCTTGCTGGGCCATATCATGTAATATTGAAAAATTATAGGGGTTTTTTACGCAATATGTAACACCTTCTTTTTTTTTGTTTGAGAAAATAAGTAACACCTTCTGAATATCGACAGATTGAGCTTCAGGCGATTTGCGATTTGTGAAGAAGAACAGGCGACGAAGAAGAGTACGTAATAGAGGCGATTGCCAGCGGAAACAAGGGGTGGCCGCACTGGAAGGCGCCGGAGGCGCAGGACCTGGCGGTGGCGGACGACAGACAGCACTTCGAAGTCCAATTTCTTAGCAGGTGAGTTTTGTGTTTTAGGTCAAAACACTTCGAATAGCTCAAATTTCCTATCGAAATTTCTCTTTATGTTCAAATTGATTAAGATTAACCACTAGGTTATGAAAATCGTGGTCAATTATTGATTGAATGTTTCGAATTTTAAAATTAGGGTTTAGGCTTTCGAAATTTTTAGGGGTTTTTATGGTTCCAGATAAGAATTTAAAGAGTAGGGAATTATGGACTCCTCTACAGATAATGTGATTTAGGCAATAGCATGGACATTACTTGATTTGCTTTTGAATTTGCTTCTACAATATTACCTAAAACTTCTAGAATTTGTGACTGTTCTGTTGATGAATAAGTGAAGAAAAATCGGTAAATTTGGGGGAAGGAATTTCATCTGCATAATTGAATGTGTGCACTCCTCCCCATGGTTAAAGGATTTCAATTTCATCTGTTTCCAGGTATGTGATTGTGATTTCAATTTCATATGTAGGGTTTGTTTCCATGTATGTTATTTTAGGGCTGTTTGATTTCTGATTTCGATTTCTTCTCTACCGCTACTTCTTATTGGCAAGTATGCGATTTCAGAATCTGATGTCGAATTAAAGGATTTCAATTTATGGTGCTGTATTGAATATGAATTTTCTTGCTGAATGTTTTCTTTCTGAATCTGATTTTTAGGGCTGCTGTATTGAATCTGATTTTTAGGGCTGCTGTATTGATTTCTGATTTTGATTGCTGAATGTTTTCTTGCTGAATCGTATGTTTTCCTCGACGAGTTAACAACTTTCTCTAGATAGTTTCTTCCTCTTTCCAAATTTCTGGCAAGCAGAGATCTCTCTTGCCCCAACGTCTTTAGTTGCTCTAGTTCATCCTTTAATTCTCCCCCCTGTTCTATCTGTACACGGAGAGAAGCTATTTCTGAAGTAAGCTGTTCTACCTCAGCTCCATTAAGAGCGCACCTGAAAGACACCGATAAACTTCATCATTGTCTTCTCTTCGTGCATCTAGTTGATTTGACTTCCCTTCAATCTCCAACAACATCTGATCCATCTACTTCGAATTCATGCTTAGCTATTTGTGAAGATCAGACACTTCCGCTTCATGTACTTGCGAAAACATGAAAGAATTGATCATTTTCCCTTTTGCTAGATTGTAAACTTGGCCTCGCTTGTTTGATCACTATATATATGAGCTGGGAACATTCCGTTTTCTTTCTAGTTGCTAGATTAGGTGCCTTGAGATACTGAGATCTTTAGGGGAAAAACAGATACTTGTTAAAAGGCAGGCAGTATGCTAACTTTCTGAGTGATAACTTCCCAATGTGATTTACTACCTGTTCTGGCTAGGCTGATCTTTCTTAAGCAGATAGTCCTGTTAGATGTGTGATAAGAGATGTTAGTGTCCTTGATATTTTCTAAATACTTAAAAGTAAAAAGAAAGATTATGATTTTGCAAATTACAATGGTAAACTTTTGGGGGACTAAATTACAATGGTAATTTTGATCAAACTATAATTTTTACAGTGAAATTTGAGAATTACACAAACTATCAACCATCAATTGGGAAAAACGTACAAATGAAAGTGTTCGTGAATAAATGAACTTATCGGATGAACAAACCAATGGACAGAAAATGAAATTGATTTTGAAAGTAAAAAATAAAATAAAATTAAGGAGACCACATATGCACAATTTTGTTTCTTTGTGGGATATTTGAGGCGTACTAATTTCTAGCTAGGCTTTGGTTTACCTCAGGTTCATTTATCAGATTATCTTTGCCTTCTTTATGTTTCTTAGTGTCATAACGAGCCTTTGTCTTTCACCGTTAACCTCTGCAAATTTAAGGCTGATCTCGGAGTATCTCTCTTGCATTTCCTTCAGTTCAGCTTCCATGAACGTGTTTTCTTTCCTCAAAGACGCCATTTCCATAAATAATGCATGAAAATCGTGTTCTCTCGCAATCCCATCATCCCACATGAAGAATTATTACAGAAATGATAGCAAGAAGGTGGAGTAAGTAACAAGGTAGAGATGCATAATTCAAATGCATTCTAGAGGTTCTTGTTTGAGGAGTTTTAAGTTTGATTTAAAAAAAAAGGCAGTATCTTAATAGCACATTAATTCAAGTAGATCATGACAGGTAAACTATTTATCAACTCACCTTTCCGTGATCATCGTCATGACAAACAATATTACTCTGGTCGAGTTCCTCTAATCTTCTTTCCAGTTCTTCAATTTTGATGTGTAGATCCTTTTCCTTTTCAATAAAGGCATTTGCTGAGGTCTCCATGGTGACTTCCTTCTCCTTTATTTGTCCCTGTTGCAGGCAACATTACCAGGCTTTTGTTTTTCATTCCTTGAGTTTTTTCTATGGCTCATCGGGAAGGTACGTCTAATTTTTTTTGTTTATCACACTAGCTAGTTATATATCTATGTATGTTCAATGACTTAAAATTGACTAGTAAATATGCTTTTACATCGTGATATCGATGCAGGTAATTGATCAAGATAAATCGTCAGACATTATCAACATATAAGTTCGATGGAGTATGCACAGGAGTTTAAATCATATATATATATATATATATATATATATATATATATATATATATATATATATATATATATATACACTCTTTGTTATAGCTAGATTTTCGTAGAGATATATATACTCATTTTTTCCCACGACTATGACAAATGTTAGTTGTTTTTGTGATTGATATTATATACTAGTAGTAGTAATTAATATCATTGTCTTGTGGTATTTTTCAAAGATAATTTGGAGCGGATCTATTACCAGTGCTTCCACTATTGTGTGTTACAGGGATAGACAACGGCTAGTTTAACCGTTGTCATTAGTTCGTTCAAATTTAAAAATAGGTTATTCACAACGGTTGAAATATGCATATATAACAGTTATATTGTATATAGACAACAATTCATTTATATTTAGACAACGGCTAAATGGAGTTTAGACAACGGTTATTTGGTACATACACAATGGTTGAAATATACATATACAACGGTTAGATTGTATATAGACAACGGTTCTATTGTATTTATACAACGGTTAAACGGAATTTAGACAGCGGGGATATGGGATATAAACAACGGTTATATAGCACATAGACAACGGTTATAGTCCACATAGACAACAATTAGATTGTACATAAACAACAGTTATATAACACATAATTAACGGTTTAATGACACATAAACAACGGTTATATGACACATAAACAACGGTTATAACTATGTAATATTGATTGATGAAAATTTTGGAGTTTCATAGACAACGGTTATAGAGTATCTTAGACAACAGTTATAACCGTTGTTTATAAGAACCGTTGTCATAGGTCCAACCGTTGCTTCATCTAAAAGCGCACTGACATAGACAACAGTGCAATAACCGTTGTCTATGTTAATAAATAACCGTTGTGTAACACCTTTTTTGTACTAGTGCACTAGTACAAAAATGGTTTTAGACAACACCTTATATACAACGGTTTTTGAAATAATGTTGTCTATATTGGAAGAAATTAGAGCTTTTGGGGACGCATAACGGTTATTAGTTATAACCGTTGTCTTTGTAATTGCAAAGACAACGTATATATAAAGAACCGTTGTCATACATATAGAAGACATCTCAAAGAATACGGTTGACAGAACCGTTGTCTATGTACAAATGAAACCGTTGGCTTTCTAATTAAAAAGACAACGAATATACAAAGAACCGTTGTCATAGATATAGAGGACATATCAAAGAATGCGATTGACATAACCGTTGTTTATGACCAATTAAAACCGTTGTCTTTGTTATTTTAAAGACAACGAATATAGTAAGAACCGTTGTCATAGATATAGGGGACATATCAAAGAATACGATTGACATAACCGTTGTTTATGACCAATTAAAACTGTTGTCTTTGTTATTGTAAAGACAACGAATATAATAAGAACCGTTGTCATAGATATCGAGACAACTCAAATAATACGATTGGCATAACCGTTGTCTATGCCTAATTAAAACCGTTGTCTTTGTAATTACAAAGGCAACGAATATATAAATAACCATTGTCATATATATATATATAGAGAGAGAGGACATCTCAAATAATATGTATAACTTGTATTTGTCCAATTGAAACTGTAGTCGATCTATGCCTAATTTATCTTCTCAAATTAAAATAAGAAAATAAGAAAATAGGAAAAAGATTAAAAAATAAGAAAAAGATCGATCTGATTTAATTAAGGAAAAAAACGGATTTTTCGCGAGGTAAGCCCTGTGGTATAGCATAATTCAGATGGTAAACAATAGTTTTAAGTTTTTCGCCTGGTAGCCCTAAAATTTTTAAATTTTTTGCCTCGTGCCCAAAACTTTAGTTTTGGTTGGAAAATGTTGTTTCAACCTTGCTGGGCTATATCATGTAATATTGAAAAATTATAGGGGTTTTTTACGCAATAAGTACCACCTTTTTTTTTTTTTTGAGAAAATAAGTAACACCTTCTGAATATCGACAGAGTGAGCTTCAGGCGATTTGCGATTTGTGAAGAAGAACAGGCGAAGAAGAAGAGTACGTAACAGAGGCCATTGCCATCGGAAACAAGGGGTGGCCGCACTGGAAGGCGCCGGAGGCATAGGACCTGGCGGCGGCGGACGACAGACAGCACTTCGAAGTCCAATTTCTTAGCAGGTGAGTTTTGTGTTTTAGGTCGAAACACTTCGAATAGCTCAAATTTCCTATCGAAATTTCTCTTTATGTTCAAATTGATTAAGATTAACCACTAGGATATGAAAATCGTGGTCAATTATTGATTGAATGTTTTGAATTTTAAAATTAGGGTTTAGGCTTTCGAAATTTTGAGGGGTTTTTATGGTTCCATATCAGAATTTAAAGAGTAGGGAATTATGGACTACTCTACAGATAATGTGATTTAGGCAATAGCATGGATATTACTTGATTTGCTTTTGAATTTGCTTCTACAATATTACCTAAAACTTCTAGAATTTATGACTGTTCTGTTGATGAATAAGTGAAGAAGAATCGGTAACTTTGGGGGAAGGAATTTCATCTGCATAATTTAATGTGTGCACTCCTCCCGATGGTTAAAGGATTTCAATTTCATCTGTTTCCAGGTATGTGATTGTGATTTCAATTTCATATGTAGGGTTTGTTTCCAAGTATGTGATTTTAGGGTTGTTTGATTTCTGATTTCGATTTCCTCTACCGCTACTTCTTATTGCCAAGTATGCGATTTCAGAATCTGATGTCGAATTAAAGGATTTCAATTTATGGTGCTGTATTGAATCTGAATTTTCTTGCTGAATGTTTTCTTTCTGAATCTGATTTTTAGGGCTGTTGTATTGAATCTGATTTTTAGGGCTACTGTATTGATTTCTGATTTTGATTGCTGAATGTTTTCTTGCTGAATCTGATGTTTTCCTCGACGAGTTAACAACTTTCTCTAGATAGTTTCTTTCTCTTTCCAAATTTCTGGCAAGCAGAGATCTCTCTTGCCCCAACGTGTTTAGTTGCTCTAGTTCAACCTTTAATTCTCCCCCCTGTTCTATCTGTACACGGAGAGAAGCTATTTCTGAAGTAAGCTGTTCTACCTCAGCTCCATTAAGAGCTCACCTGAAAGACACCGATAAACTTCATCTTTGTCTTCTCTTCGTGCATCTAGTTGATTTGACTTCCCTTCAATCTCCAACAACATCTGATCCATCTGCTTCGACTTCATGCTTAGCTATTTGTGAAGATCAGACACTTCCGCTTCATGTACTTGCGAAAACATGAAAGAATTGATCATTTTCCCTTTTGTTAGATTGTAAACTTGGCCTCGCTTGTTTGATCACTATATATATGAGCTGGGAACATTCCGTTTTCTTTCTAGTTGCTAGATTAGGTTCCTTGAGATACTGAGATCTTTAGGGGAAAAATAGATACTAGTTAAAAGGCAGGCAGTATGCTAACTTTCTGAGTGATAACTTCCCAATGTGATTTACTACCTGTTCTGGCTAGGTCGAGTTCCTCTATTCTTCTTTCCAGTTCTTCAATTTTGATGTGTAGATCCTTTTCCTTTTCAAGAAAGGCATTTGCTGAGGTCTCCATGGTGACTTCCTTCTCC